>JAQFVV010006211.1:6621898-7969398 GCA_028023455.1 Epiperipatus broadwayi
ATATTGTAACAGTCAGAATCGTCTATCTCGCTAACACACTGCAGAATTCAAACCCCAGACACGAAACTGAACATTCTAGGAGGGGTTGCCTTCTAGATATACTAAGTTCGAATCTAAAGCCCAAATTTCACAGCGCCATCTACGTGACAACGCATCTGATGCCACTACTAGTATGACCTTTGACCGGTGCCTGGTGGTCAGGGAGAAACAAAAGACTCTATACTAAAAGAAGTTTGGGTGGCTAATTAACGTCTATGGATTTACAAAAGAAATGCAGAAAATATATATATATAGACCGAGACAGTGATAGGAATCAAATAAAATAAGAGATCAAATTTAGTTTTAAATAATTTCACAAAATTTATTCATATAAATTATATATATAATGCCACTGTCTGCTTATATGAGACAGGGACGCGTATTAAATAATTGTGGGCATTATATTTCAATAAATGACAAAAAGGTTTTAAAGCAAAGTGATATATTCTATTCCTCGGGCTAATAGCATTACGATAATGTGCTTGATGAGATAGGAACATGTGCGAGGTGCTTTGAGCAATTATACAAGTTTAAGAAAATATTTGAAAATTAAGTGTTCTAAAATATTTATTGATTTCGAGAATAGCACGGACAAAAGCTTACTAAGCAACAAAGTGGGAATGTGATCAAAGCATTTATTTGAGAATAATAATAATAGAGTTGCATTGGGAGGTCAGTATTGCTGATAATGAATTTATTAAAGTTGGAGGGTGTGACACGTTTAAGTCACGGATGCTTTGTAAAATAAATATAAAATAAAACAATATTGAAGATCCGGAATAATTACGGAGGGCATCTCGCCGCTAACCCGTAGGAAAGTATTTTATGAACAGCCGAAACTTAGCGACTGTGTGACGATTGCGTTTAATTCCCAGGGGTGTCATTTGGGACACACTCTGCCTGGAAACTTGCAATAAGCGAAAAGAACGGACTTTGCCGTGTAAAGAATCCTTGGAAAAATAAAACAAAGCGGTCTCAACAACCAATTCATTTACCAGCAATACGAGACTAGTGTATATAAAAACATACTGAATGGGTTTTACTTGGATTAAGAGAAATGCCCAATCAAATTCCCAGAAATTCATTTAAAAGGGTCCGCACATTCTCGACGTCAATGATGAACTTTGTAATTAAAGTAGAACACGGTAATTAAAATAGGAAAATGCATGCTTGCGGGTTTGAAAAGTAAGTATAGATTTATATACGCAATCATGCATTAGGGGACACATTTAATCATTGACCTCGCACATACTCTCATATTAGATTAAAATCAATAACATGTAGATTTTAAACTATGTGATTATATTATATATTAAAGAAAAGAATCGCCCTCGAACGAGTGATTTGCAAGATAATAAAATTGGAAAATTATAAATTTAAAATATGCCTTAATAGCGGCGTCTTACTTTCAATAAAGGGAATAGTTCACTCGGTCAAAGACGATTCTGACACATTATCATAATAAAATAAAAGAAAGCTTTATAAATAGAAAATATTAACCCAAGGATAGAGCAAAACTGTTGATTATATTATATTAACACGTTAAAGAAATACATAATGAAGTTATGTGAAATATAAGGAAAACAATTTTAAATAGCTATAGCATGTTAGTTAGGAATCACAAGAGCTCTTGGGTTAATTTAGGGTTACCTCTGGAGAAGCATTTAGGTAGATTGATGGTCGGCAGGTTTTTATATAATTTAACAGCAAAATCTGGAAATGTTCATATTTTTGGCAGCAGCAGCAGTTCCGGGGTTCCCTGTGTGATAACTTCCGATGGTCTACGGCAGCAGATGACCATTCCGGAGAGAAATAGCCTTCTCGCACTCTACTCTGTCATGTCAAGATTTACAAATTACTAGAATAGAACTCAGAATGATTTCTCTTAGAAACATTAGAAGAAAAACTGGAGAACAAAAGAAAACCCTTCTTTTTATAGTAGACGTTAACAATAGAACTGCCCTGGAGCATTACAAAAATATATCGGACTTATCAGCTGTAATTAAATCTATCCCAATGTCTAAAGGAATTCAACATTAATTAATTTCTTTTGTTAATTTCCCTGTCGACATTCGGATTACAAACTAGATTTAATTAAAAATTACTTTTATTAATTAAAGAAAACCTTAAGTGGACATCTGCTGTTTTTAGATAAAACTTATATAATATTAACTAATTAAACTATTGTCCCTCATTTATTTTAACAGAAATATTTGGAATGACTTTTATTAAATTAAACGAAAATTATTTTACTTTTAAATTGCAATATTTGAATCTATTTACTAAACGAATATTTACTAAATGAATTTTATTTTAAATCAAAATATATTACGACAGTAATATATTTGTAAATAGATTCAAACAAAATAACTTTAACAATTTATAATTTTGATATGTTTTAAAATGCATATCATAGTGTGTGCGCAATTACGACTTATATAACCTACTTTTTAATAAATCAAAATTATGTGAACAAATACATAATCTATAATCTTTTATTTTATTTGGGAATGAGTTATATATATAATACGAGCATTGTGCTCGTGGTTTAAAATTAGGCGGGATTTTCGGTATATAAGCGTATTGCAGACACACTACGATAGATTGGGGTTCAAACTAAGGTATGAGGGTAGGAAATAGGTAAGAAAAGGTGAAACGAAGATCTGCAAAGCAGACCTTACTGTTTCACATTCCCTTAGTGATGGAACAAAAAAAAATTGTTAAAAAAAAAAGATCTTACAACAGGTGTCCACCTATGAAGCCTGCATAAACAAAATTTACAAGATAACCCATAATGTACAGGATATAAATATAATGAAGAAACGAAACTGAATTATATACCCGGATCATATTAATAAATCTACCATCTAGCGAACATTTTTTATTATCTCCCCCCCCCTTTCAACAAAATTTTATTTAAAAAAACTAATAGTTTAACACTGTTTATATCCGATCTCCTTTTTATATTATCCTGTGACGTGTCCATTTCTTTTTTTTTTTTGTTGTTGTGGTTTTTTTTTAAAAAAAACTACTATAATCCTGGGTCTGGTGGGTAATAACTGCTTTTATAATTTGATGACTGCAGTCTCGGATTATCAGGTCTCTTTACCTTGTCTGGCGGTTCTTTGGCCCAGGGACTGAAATCCAGAGTGGTTAAGAATTCGGCCATTTCCTCCACCTCTTTGATTCTGCTGCCCGCCATCAGCTGTTGTATCAGTAACGGCATATTCTGTTGAACGGTACGTATAACATGAGTGTCAGAAAACGCAAACGTGCTAAGTGATCGAAGGCGATTGACCTGGCGAATGAAAAATTGCGTGTGTGTTTCCTTGATCGCTCCGTACTTCTCCTGGCAAATGGTATTTAGAATTCCGCTCTGCCGATCCTCACTCCAATAATATCTTAGTAACAGGCTACCGTAATTCGCAAAGTTGTTTGGTTTTTTCGCCAACATGCCCCACCAATCTTTTGCATAGCCATATAAATGATGGCTAGCGATAGCAGTCTGTTCATGCGGATCCGTTTTATAAAATTGAAAGAAATCCCGCAGGCTATCCAGGTGTGGGTGGGGGTTTTCTCCTATTTCTCCTCGAAATATTTTAACAGTTAATATCTTAGCAAGTTGGGTTTGAACCCCGAAGTCTGGAATTAAGGTCCTGTGGATTGTATCTATCCCACTACTATGCGCTTGAGGAGGTGGTAGATCATCGTTAGAGGTCTGACATCTTTGGTTTAGGTCCACTGCCTCGTTGATACTGTTTGTATCGTCAGGTTCTGTTTTCGCTATCAGGACTTCGTTGTCCAGGTATTGTATTAATTTTGGCTCAGTTTGATCTCGGCATTCGCTCATTTTTTTTCGATTTCCTGAGCAGTATTCTTCCAGTTTCCATTGGAGAGCCCTATGTCCCTCTCTCACTTGTGCCAATTCGTCGAGGAGCATCCTGGTAAACATTTTATACTCCGTCTCTTTTCTTTGGGCTTCCTCTTCCTGCTTTCTTGCCCTCTCTTCGCTTCTCTTATATAATTCCACCAGATAATCCAGATTGGAATCTTCCTTGCTCGTTTGCTGGACAGGTCTCATACTTATTGGAGGAGATTCAAGAAATCCGGATGGGTCCGGTTCTTGATCATCGTGGTTGTTGTCCATATTATCCATGGCCTTGGATGATTATCGTGATCGATGATGATGATGATTTTTTTCCTTTTATTTTATTGCTAATTATTTAATATATCCTAAAAAAAAATTTTTTTTAACGAATAGGTGTACTCTTAAAACACAATGTATAGCACTGATAAAGAAAATTTTTAAACTGTTTTACGTTGAGCTTACTAAAACTAATACGGTTAAAAAAATACTATTATTATTTTTCCTTGTTTGATTCTCTGCGATTATTACGTTTGACTTCAAATTTTATTAATGGCTAATAGGCTATCTCCCTCTCGGTTCTGTTGGCCTAATTGCTGCTTTTACATTTATCACTAAAACCCCCGACTACTACCCTTTTACTACTGCAAAAATTTCTTGTTTAAATCTGCTGCCAACATATATATTTTTAACTGCCCGTATATATAAAAAATCTCTTAAATTCTACCTGTCAAAATATTTTGCTAAAATATATTTTTAAACTCAAGCAACTTTATTTATATATATAAACATTCGCTAGATCCGGGTATAATTATTTCGTTCCCTCTTATTTAAGATTTGCAAACATATATATTTATTTACATAATTATTGATCCGATTCACGTCTCATTATTTGGTCTAAGAAAAATTTACACACGTTGAAAAAAAACAAATTACATATAAAAGAATTTAGCCTGGTGACAAAATTTATTTTAGAAGTAACTCCGTTTAATGAAATTACCCTTGGGCACCATGTCACCAGTTAAAAGGATCCATAGACTGTTAGCTTCCCAAAATTAATTTTAAATAACTATTCCATTTAACTACGGGCACTCGTTAAAACATTCACATTTTTTTTATTGATTACAACATTTTATTTATTATTACATTTCTGAATTCCATACGATAGCCTATTATATCTAGGTCATTACCGTACAAAATTATTATTATGCTATCTTGCGCATTGAGCCGATAAAACTTTATTTTGATAGAAAAATACAATATTTGAAATATTCATAGATTGTCACAATATTCACTTGGGACAATATTTAAGTAATTCACGCCATGCGTATATAGCGTGACTTAAATGAAACAATAAATACAGATAAATACAGATGGCTCGTATCGCACTATAGCAAGTTTGGACAAGTTCTGATTATATAGAATAAGTAATTGAATGCCCGAGTCAAACAAAATATATGAAATATACACGCAAATAAACAATATAGATAATATAGAGTTTGAAAAATATTATATATCAAAAATATAAAGGATTTGAGTGATTAAATACGAAACAAAATGCTAAAATTAAGCTACAGGGATGTGGGTGTTTAAATAATTAAGATCTACAGGGATGTGGGTGTTTAAATATTCGAGGCTCCACGTTTGGGCAAGCCATGGACCCGGAAAAAAAAATTACTATGTAACAGTCAGAATCGTCTATCTCGCTAACACACTGCAGAATTCAAACCCCAGACACGAAACTGAACATTCTAGGAGGGGTTGCCTTCTAGATATACTAAGTTCGAATCTAAAGCCCAAATTTCACAGCGCCATCTACGTGACAACGCATCTGATGCCACTACTAGTATGACCTTTGACCGGTGCCTGGTGGTCAGGGAGAAACAAAAGACTCTATACTAAAAGAAGTTTGGGTGGCTAATTAACGTCTATGGATTTACAAAAGAAATGCAGAAAATATATATATATAGACCGAGACAGTGATAGGAATCAAATAAAATAAGAGATCAAATTTAGTTTTAAATAATTTCACAAAATTTATTCATATAAATTATATATATAATGCCACTGTCTGCTTATATGAGACAGGGACGCGTATTAAATAATTGTGGGCATTATATTTCAATAAATGACAAAAAGGTTTTAAAACAAAGTGATATATTCTATTCCTCGGGCTAATAGCATTACGATAATGTGCTTGATGAGATAGGAACATGTGCGAGGTGCTTTGAGCAATTATACAAGTTTAAGAAAATATTTGAAAATTAAGTGTTCTAAAATATTTATTGATTTCGAGAATAGCACGGACAAAAGCTTACTAAGCAACAAAGTGGGAATGTGATCAAAGCATTTATTTGAGAATAATAATAATAGAGTTGCATTGGGAGGTCAGTATTGCTGATAATGAATTTATTAAAGTTGGAGGGTGTGACACGTTTAAGTCACGGATGCTTTGTAAAATAAATATAAAATAAAACAATATTGAAGATCCGGAATAATTACGGAGGGCATCTCGCCGCTAACCCGTAGGAAAGTATTTTATGAACAGCCGAAACTTAGCGACTGTGTGACGATTGCGTTTAATTCCCAGGGGTGTCATTTGGGACACCCTCTGCCTGGAAACTTGCAATAAGCGAAAAGAACGGACTTTGCCGTGTAAAGAATCCTTGGAAAAATAAAACAAAGCGGTCTCAACAACCAATTCATTTACCAGCAATACGAGACTAGTGTATATAAAAACATACTGAATGGGTTTTACTTGGATTAAGAGAAATGCCCAATCAAATTCCCCGAAATTCATTTAAAAGGGTCCGCACATTCTCGACGTCAATGATGAACTTTATAATTAAAGTAGAACACGGTAATTAAAATAGGAAAATGCATGCTTGCGGGTTTGAAAAGTAAGTATAGATTTATATACGCAATCATGCATTAGGGGACACATTTAATCATTGACCTCGCACATACTCTCATATTAGATTAAAATCAATAACATGTAGATTTTAAACTATGTGATTATATTATATATTAAAGAAAAGAATCGCCCTCGAACGAGTGATTTGCAAGATAATAAAATTGGAAAATTATAAATTTAAAATATGCCTTAATAGCGGCGTCTTACTTTCAATAAAGGGAATAGTTCACTCGGTCAAAGACGATTCTGACACATTATCATAATAAAATAAAAGAAAGCTTTATAAATAGAAAATATTAACCCAAGGATAGAGCAAAACTGTTGATTATATTATATTAACACGTTAAAGAAATACATAATGAAGTTATGTGAAATATAAGGAAAACAATTTTAAATAGCTATAGCATGTTAGTTAGGAATCACAAGAGCTCTTGGGTTAATTTAGGGTTACCTCTGGAGAAGCATTTAGGTAGATTGATGGTCGGCAGGTTTTTATATAATTTAACAGCAAAATCTGGAAATGTTCATATTTTTGGCAGCAGCAGCAGCAGTTCCGGGGTTCCCTGTGTGATAACTTCCGATGGTCTACGGCAGCAGATGACCATTCCGGAGAGAAATAGCCTTCTCGCGCTCTACTCTGTCATGTCAAGATTTACAAATTACTAGAATAGAACTCAGAATGATTTCTCTTAGAAACATTAGAAGAAAAACTGGAGAACAAAAGAAAACCCTTCTTTTTATAGTAGACGTTAACAATAGAACTGCCCTGGAGCATTACAAAAATATATCGGACTTATCAGCTGTAATTAAATCTATCCCAATGTCTAAAGGAATTCAACATTAATTAATTTCTTTTGTTAATTTCCCTGTCGACATTCGGATTACAAACTAGATTTAATTAAAAATTACTTTTATTAATTAAAGAAAACCTTAAGTGGACATCTGCTGTTTTTAGATAAACTTATATAATATTAACTAATTAAACTATTGTCCCTCATTTATTTTAACAGAAATATTTGGAATGACTTTTATTAAATTAAACGAAAATTATTTTACTTTTAACTTGCAATATTTGAATCTATTTACTAAACGAATATTTACTAAATGAATTTTATTTTAAATCAAAATATATTACGACAGTAATATATTTGTAAATAGATTCAAACAAAATAACTTTAACAATTTATAATTTTGATATGTTTTAAAATGCATATCATAGTGTGTGCGCAATTACGACTTATATAACCTACTTTTTAATAAATCAAAATTATGTGAACATATACATAATCTATAATCTTTTATTTTATTTGGGAATGAGTTATATATATAATACGAGCATTGTGCTCGTGGTTTAAAATTAGGCGGGATTTTCGGTATATAAGCGTATTGCAGACACACTACGATAGATTGGGGTTCAAACTAAGGTATGAGGGTAGGAAATAGGTAAGAAAAGGTGAAACGAAGATCTGCAAAGTAGACCTTATTGTTTCAGTATATATGTATAGTTCATGTACTACCATGATACATATGTAGTGCAATGTTATTTAAACCTTTCAAATTTTTAAATTTAAGTTGAAATTATGATAAACAAAATCACACCACCACAACTGTACTGGAATGGCATGAGATATCAGTTTAAAGTCTTGTTTTTAGCCATAATGTTTTTTTCTAAAATGTATAAAGTTATAAACAATATTCACTGAGTTGGAGCTATTTCCATATCTTCAGGGAATTAAGATGGTCAACTTGAATAAAAATATCATGTTAAAATTTAAAACAAAAGGTTTAAATAAATTTGATAAATTGAATTATAAGATAGAAAATAGATGGTAATGGATTATTGGCAGAAAATAATTTTGTTATCAAAATTATAACCTGATCTCAAAATATTATAAATATGCCATATTTCATATTTCAAAGTTCTTACTCTGTGTTTTTCATGAAGCATCGCTACCAAAATCCATGCCAGTTTGGCAGAATAGGAGGCCATAGATTTGTCATTTTCTTGCAGGAAGATGGTGATCTCAAACCCCATCTTACATGCTGCAATGGTGTGTAACCATCATCATGGAAATAAAAGATTTTCCAGCAACAGCCTGCTGCAAGAAGAGGACATCTTAAAACATGCTGCCTATCCAGATATCCAGAGTGCTACTTCATCTGCTGTTCGATGTGCCTAAAGTATAAACTACAACCAAGAAGTTCTGTAATATTCTTTCCAACACCACAGAGCTCTAAATCAAATTTAAACATTTAAACCTTTAAATCTATTAAACTAGCTTATATAATGTAAACTGAATGTTCATTATTAATTTTAAAATTTTATTAAAGTAATGCAAAATTTAAATTTGTTTAAAACTTGCTTGAAACCACCTGTAATTTTAATTCGTTTCTTTAAATTCTAATGATTGTAATCAGTTGTTTACTTAATTTCTTTATGACTGCAGTTGTGCCTATGATATATATTGTTTTAATTATTTATCCAAAATTTATTTTATATATGTTATAATATGCCAAGTATTTCAAAACAGTGAGCACCAATTTTAATAAACGTTTAACAGAGTTATGATTATTAATATCTTCATTTTAATATTTTAATAATACTGTTTAGCTCATTAGGTGCTGTTTTGAAATCCTATTATGTCAGATAATAACTGATTGCTATATGCTCATTGTTATTGATTAATTTAGATTTACTTTATATATATATATCATGGTTTACCTAGTCAGATTTATAATTTTATGACTTTTACTATCAATTATTTAGAAGTAATAGACTAGCCTTTAGAGAAGATATTAAAGTATATTTATTAATGTCTTATTAATTGCCCTTAAATATACGTTCTCCTTCTTAAATGATGATTAAAGATGCAGATCTAGTATTCTAAATGAGATTAATAATTAAGTTTAGTCTGTTAAGATAGCATAATTATAATGCTAAATTTAAGAACTGATTTCTATTAGCTATGCAGATAGATGTTGTCTGTTTTTAGGTGCATTTAATGTAAATATACATATTTGTATTTTACTTTATGCATTACAGATGTGTTTTTACAAAGTACACATTTGTACATTATGTCTTGCTGTACCTTTATAATGGTGTCATAGTGTCAGACCATCCCCATATATTACGTTGAGTAAGGCTATATTTTTATTAGAACTGGAACTTGAGGATACAAACCATTTATATAAAGCCTATATGAGTTCCTGAACTTTCTATATTTGTATATTAATTGTAGCACACCATCTGGTCCTAGAATACCATGCATTTTGATGTGAAATCCCATGAATAATTACCCACCCAAACCACAAACTTATTCCTAATATTTTAGTCAGTGCCATAGCATATATATGTGGATCTGAGTTATCCAGTTCTTTCCCCATGTTTAATAACTGTTCAGCATTTGCCTGAAACCTGAATCTTGGGTTATTGGATTGAGTCTGTATCTTATTTGAGCTTAAATTAGATATGCATTTGTAAAATTGGCAAACCTAAAGTAAGAATTAAGTTGGCATATTAAATGAATAGGCAAAAGTTTGTTAACCGCATACCCAACTACTTATTAAAATATGTTAAGATAAGATCACTGTAATGTTTTAATCTCATCCACTATGTAATGCCTGCATGCATTTAATCCCTCATATTACCTCATGTAAACCTAATTGTTTTTATTTTATTTTTAAAATTTATTTTATTAATAAACCTATTTAAAATTTAACCTTGTTTCACATCTGCTCATAATCCAAATTCCAATTCAATTAATATTTTAAATGTTGAATATGCATTATAGTTAATTATTAGTATCAATTTTAGTTTAATTAAATATTAGCAAGTATTAGTTTATTTAGAACCTCTAATTAGTCCTTATTTAATCAATTTTGAGAGTCTCATGTCTGTCCCTGTTTGGAGCTACCTTGTAAAAGAAATTGAGACCCATCTGTAACCTCAGAAATATCATTCATAAGGTGTTGAATTGTGGAGTACATGGTAAATAGGTTGAAGTTTGATCAGTCTTAGGATCTTACCTTCTCATTTTAGTCAGCTTTAGTGTATTTTACCTAGACTCTGGGTTTTGTTACATGAATGTACAAATCTGTCCATTATAGTGAAGATGCATTTATTGATTGAATGATTTCAACTTTTTGGAATTGATGAATAAATGGAAGCTTTTAAAGTTTTTAATATTTAAATTTCTATACTTAAAAAAACATTAATAAATAGATGAAGTAAGTCAATTTTTGAATGTGAAAACACATTAATATATTGTAATTAATTATATTGTAATTTTAAAAAATCATGATGTCAGAATAAAGTATATAAACATAATATACTTTATTCTCATATCTATAGTTAAATTTAAATAATCATACGTAATAATTAAAATTTCTTATTTGGTTTTTATACTGAGACACAAAGCAAATACAGTGCAATCTGTTTAGAAGAAGAAACTGCAATATAATCTATTTTTACTAGAATGAGATAATTTTTTTATCATTTCTCAGCAAACAACAATGAAGTTCACTAACAATTGCTATATGCTAATCTAGTTGTGTTAATGTATTTGTTGCCAGGAATTAATATATTTCAACAATAAATAAATAAACTACAAGTAAAATAACATCAAATACTTGTTTTATTTTTTTACAGCAATATTATACTTATAATAGTTTAAAAAAATACCTAGTGAATTTGTAAATGCATGATGTTTCAATTAATAACTAGCAGATAGTGGAAATATTGTGATTTTTTCTAATAAACCTACTACTTTTAAAAATATTGGATTGTCTTGTAAAAGGTCTAATTTCATTTGTTATTAGCAGTTTTCCACTCTGAACTTCAGTATACCAGACTGCATTCTAAAAAATAGTAGACAACATGTGTCAGTGTGTGCTATTTTCAGAGTAATTTGTGACTGGTAAATTACAGTCTTTACATGATTTATTAACCTTTTATTTTTTTATTCTCATTTTCTCAAATTGATTTCCATTTTATATCCAGCTCTTTCACTATAAACATCACATGATCACTATGCTTGCTTATAACTGTTATTAAAACAGACAAAAGTCTCTATATATATTGCCACTCAGTGCAAGCCAGAGTAATCAACAGATGCCAGAAGGCTTGTGCATAAAATCCCCATCTAGTGCCTACTCATTAAATATCCCCAGACTAGTTTCTGGCTTGTGGTTTTTATCAGTGAGGAGCTTTGGATCTGAGAGCACTGCACCTAGATCTTAGAATTCAAGGCTTCTCACTGATGAAGGCCACAAACCAGAAATTAGTCTGGGGATATTGGATGAGTAGACATAAGATGGGGATTTTATGCACAAGCCTTCTGGCATCCATTGATTACTCTGGCTTGCACTGAGTGGCAATACATATAGAGAGTTTTGCCCCTTTTACTATACTAAGAATAATCACCTCTATTGATTATTTGATTGGAATTTTTAGGCTATTTGTTTACATTATTATTGTTTCATTGATCAATCATATTGTATTCTGCATCTGATCATAAAGATCTTGATAGTTTTAAAGAAGTCTCTTTATTCAGAATAAGCTTAAAATGAGACCACAAGAAATCTCCTCATCTGAAGCATTTAACTTTCTAAATAAAAGTTTTATAAAAAAAAATACAAAAACTATGACAATTAAATTGCTCTTTATTAAAAATTTATGCGTATTCTTTCTTTAAATAGTTTGTTAAATCATTGGGATTGTTTCTAAACCTTCGAATTAAATGATTGAAGTTAATAATTAAATATCTGTGAGTTCTTGTATAATGAATTAGTTTGTTCTAGCTTAGAATTGAAATAGCTTGCTTAGATAGATGATGGTCATGTAGACGCATATATGTCAAATTAGTCATTAACATTATAAAAATGAATTTCATATATAGGTTTATGGCAGTTAAATATGTTCATAAATTATTACACTTCCATGTCTGTGTGCTGATATATTGGTGTTTTATGTAAACTTATTTGAACATATATGTAAATTATGATGTAATAATGTATTTCTTTTTGGTATTAATAAAAATCAGATAGCTTAATTTAAATGTATGGCCATATTCAATGCACCTTAATTTAATGTTATTAATAAATTTATATTTCATTATTTAAAATTATTCCAGTGAATTTATTTAATCTTGAATAGATTTAAAATATTATAAATTATTATAGATGTTGTATTATATCTCTTGTTCACAGTGACTGTTATAGAGCTTTTGTTTCTGAGTTTGATTCATGCATAACAGTCTGTTATATAAAATGGTTTTATATTTAATATTTACAGACATCCAGTTTATGATGATTCTGAATTGCTGCAAAGTGGATATCCTTTTTAAGTCCATACTCTACATTTATTTAGTTTAGTATTTAAACCATTAAGCATCACATGATCACATTTCCTATACTAGCACATTAATTGTTGATAAACATAGCAAAACTCTCCATACAGTAGTGCCACCTGTGCATCCATTGATTACTCTGTTTAACACAGGTGGCAGTACTGTATGGAGAGTTTTGCTAGTTTAGTATTTATTAGATATTAAGTTTATAGATGGCCAGTACATTAATGATACTAAATGGCTAAAACATTGATGATGATCAGTATGTTATAATATCCCAGCATTATTTTTTTACTGTTGCATTCTTATGGATTAGCTCTTAAGTTTGTGCCTTCAAATTAATGTTTAAATAATCTGCTCTAAGCTGGAAAGGACTAAATAATTAGTCTGGTCTTTATTGTTGATAAATTTATGATGATAAAATGATTGTTACTTTTGGATAAGGCTGGTGAATTTATATTGCTTAACATTGTTAGCAGTGCTGATTTTTCAGGCTCATTTCATTCATTATATTCATTAGCATTCCTTTATATTTAATATTTTAAATTTTGAGTCTTTGACTTGGGATTGACGATGATGATGAGTGTCATCACCTCAGGTTAATCCCTAGTGAGATTATATTATTGCAATATATATATATATATATAGAGAGTATATCATATAACATTACAAAACTAACCAAAAACAAAATTTTACTAAAATTCTCTCATGATCATGATTTCATCCCTCAACAAATAGACCTTCTCAAGTGAAATTCAACAAGATGGGAACAACATATATCTTTGTGAATTTCACCTGAGAGAGTTTATTGTTAATAGATGAAATCATGGCTTTTAAAATTTTTTTGTAAATTTTGATTTTGGCTAGGTTTGCAATGTTATATGATTTTCTACTTTATTTATAATTACTAGTATAACATTAGGCAGTATTTAATACATATTTGTATATATAATTTTTATTTTATGTTTGTTTATTTGTAATAACTTTGCATATGTATGCCTAGAGAAGTGGGTTATTTTTCTTTTGTCAGTTGTTTATCTTAATGCACTTTTGGTGCCAAGCACCATAATGACAGATATGATTATGATGCTCAGCAATGAAAGTACATTAAGCCAAAAAATAATGATAAATAAAGAATAACCCACTTTTCCAAGCATATTAATATGTTTGCAAAGTTATATATATATATATATTATTAAAATTCAGCCAGATAATGAATTAGATATAAATGTAAAAAAACTCAGATTTTTTTATGGATTTTTAGATTACACAAATATATTTGAATGTATAAACATTTCTGAAATATAAGTAAAGCTTTGAAATAACATGGAAAAACCTAAGATATGGCCAAATTCTGAAAAGCATTCATTAAAATGCAATTGTAATATGATGGAAACAATGTGATAATATCTTTTCAAAATGTTTATAAGTTTTACTAAAAAAAAAAAAAAAATAACAGCAGCAACATTAGCCACTCATTCCAATTCTATAAAAGCAAAAAGATGTATAGACAAAATAATACTTTGAAAACATGAGTTGAGTCAAGCCATTATGAAAGGTGTAACCATATAGATATATTCTAACTTAATTAATAAGACTTGAGTTAACTTTATCAAAATCTCACCAGAACCACAGTGCAACATTTATTAACTGACCATGTTGGGAGCAGGATGACTATATAGCTTATAAAATATGAAAATTATTACAGCGAGAAATGTAAACTATAAAAATCAGATATTCCATTTTTTGACAAAGGGATGCATGACTCCTTCCTGTTTTGCCTCCTTGAAGTTTCTCTTACAATCATTCCTCTCTGTGCTGATGATTTTAATAATACACTAGAGATGACTTATGAAATAAGTATGTACACTATTTTGTGAAACATAAATATTTTCGTATGTAGAACTTACTGATCCATTATTGTTCATTTGACATTCTTTTCTGAAGATTTTAATACCTTTTTTTACTATAGTTCTTCATTATATTCTATCTAAGCTATAATTTCCAATAAAAACAATTAAAATTGTACTTTTTTAATGTAAAATAATCGTTATAAAACAAATAGGAGTTGTCTCTCACATGAAAATCACCTTCAGTTTTTATTTGAATCTGTTCTTATTTATTAGTTTTATTTATCAATCCAGCAAAGATGTGATTTTACAATAGAAGATTCTGCATTATATCATCCAGTAAATAGAAAAATAACTGATTACTCATGATTTTTGCTATTATATTTTTACACTTTTATTTATAGATTATTCTTAAATAAATAAAAATGTCTTTATTCTATTCAATAGAGAATCCAAGTTTCTTTTTTATAGATTAAATTAGGTATAATAATATCTTTCTGTATAACTAATTTAATTCAAGTGCTATACTAGAAATCTCCTAAAACTTAGTTAAAAACATCAACAACATTTTGAAGTCTTTGTTACACTTTAACATGTAAATCCTTTAAGCAATGAGTTTTTAGATAAAGTCAACAACATAAAATTAAAAATATATCGGGAGAAAGACGATAGTAATGGTCATTTGATTTTTTTTTTAAAAAGTGATTATTATAATAAATTGGAAGTTAATAACTATAAATATCTGTCAAACTATTAATAAAGATGAAAATATAATGATGAAATAAATAATAGAATTAAGTTCAAATGATCTTTTCCTGTTACAAATAATTTAATATTAAAAAATTGTTTGTATGCTTGAAAAAAAATCCTAAAAGTATATTGTACCAATACATACTATAGATCTTGAATTTCAAAAACTTAATATAAATACCATGCAGAAACTACAAATCAAAATATGAAAAAAAACAAAAACAAATTATGATTAACAAGATGAGATTAAAAGTAAATGAAATGTAGTTTTGTTAGACAGTTTGTTGAAAATAATGTCAATAGATAGATGAAACCTTGGACAGAATCCCCAGAGTGTTAAAAGCCGCAGGGAAAGATAGTATATAAGATGGATGAATAAGAAAAAAATATGTAGAATAATGTGGAGAAGTGAAGCTATAAAGAAGAGAAAATAAATAAAACTAAGAGTGACCTTTCTCTTGTAACAAATTAATAATATTTCAAAATGATATATAGAAAAAATAAAACCTTTGCTATTATTATTATAAATAATATAAAAATACTCACAGAAAATAAAAAAAACCAAGAATAGTTTTAATGTTGATGTGATAGCATTATAGTCATGGTTATCAAAAAAAAACTATTTTTCTGTTAAAAATTTAAAAAACCCGATTTTTGCTTATTTAAATGTTATTGCTTTCTGATTTATCATACATTAATTTAGTGCCATATTCCTTTAATCTTTTTCTTGCTATCATTTCTTTCTTCACTAATCATTTCAACAATAGCAGAATCAAAACCATATCCATATTCCTTTTCATAACTATATAAAATATGGACACATTTGTTGTATTAAAGCTTATTTATACATATCAATTTTAGTTACATTGTAGCACATATAAAGATAATTTAATTGAATATATTCTACGACATATAAACACTAGACTGATCCAAGTTACCTACTTTTTGTTTCATATTAGTAATCAACCTATTCAAATGCATATATGTTAAAAACATTCATATTATTTTATTATTCCTAACTTTTTTCCTTCTTATACATAATTTTTTTTAAATGCTCTACATACATATATATCAGTTATACTAAAACCAAATTTACCATATCAGAAATATAAATTTTCAAATTTCCACTTTTGTCAGATTCAAATTTACATAATTAGTTGTTTGATGCAAAAATGCTTTCAAACTCATGATTCATGTAACTCTAATATTTGAGATCTTATACTAGCACCCATATAATACTGAATGGCTTAATAGTAACTTTATAAAACAACTAATTAAGGCTTCTCTTTATTTTAAATTTAAATAAATTTTCTCATCTTTTTCAGTTTTTTTAGTTCATTATCATTCTGATTTCTTATTTAATTCATCAATAATGATTTGTGATGCACATCTAACACATCATCCACATACATTACATATACTGTACATTGTTTTATATTGATTTAATACAAGAACAATTTTTTTTTTTTTTTGGATGTAGCAGCCAAAGAGAATATTTTAAATACAGTTGTGATCTTGAAAAAATTGAGGTAATTTGTTATTTAGATTTAAAAATAGAGTGATCTTAATTCATTATATTATAAAATGACTATAGATTGTTCAATACTAGTGGGTGTGTTATCATGAGATTTCAGCAGTGTCACATAACTTCACTGATCTGAGAGTTTTTGTATGTAACAACTATTTATGGAAGTTTATATGTGACAAAATTGAGGAATTTGGGAATTTATATTTCTGATATGGTACAGTCTCATTTTAGTACAACTGACACATATAGATATGTAGAGTGTTTTAAAAAATATATTGTGTATGAGAATTGAAAAGTTAGAAATTATAAAATAAATGGATTTTGCTAACACATTTAGTGAGACTAAAAAAAAAATGAATAAATAAAATCTTTAATTTTTAATACAAGAAAGAAACACAACATTTATTCTTATCTAAACACAAACTATCAGTCATTTGCTTGTTTACAAAAATGTCCAAATGGTGAAATGTTTGGAAAATTAGTGTGCTTCATCTCAAAAGTAAGCTTTAGCTTTATGTATAAGAACTTGCATCAAATGTCAGTCTATTTTATTAATGTAGAAGATATATATTGGGTTATTGATTAAAATAAGGTAGCTTGGTGCAGGGCATACACCTGGTTGAATGACCAAAGGGATGCTACTATCTGTGCAGATAAATTCAGTGTTGGCTTTAAGATACCTATAAATTTGAATAGGTTGATTAATAATATAAAAAATAAAGTAGATAAATTGGGCTAATTTAATGCTATATAAGTTGCAGAATGTATTGCTCATATATATGTAGTGTATGGTGAAATTAAGTAATATTTTAATTTGCGAAGTGCAGATAGTTGAAAATTGAAATAAATCGAGATACTGCCAAATCTCTAGCGCTCGTTATAATACTTAGACCGACAGCCATTCAGATGTCAGGGATAGCTGTCCAAATGACATCCAAACCTAAACACACAACAAAGATTTTACTAGAAAAGGACGGCCACCCTTTTCTTTACTTTTCTTTCTATATATCTAAGCCTGTCATATGAATTTAGGTTTGAAAGCTGGAAGCTTTAAAAATTAAAGTAAATGTGAGGACAAAAAATGAAGCAGCAAAATTTGCTATAAACTAATTTAACGAATATATCTATACTTTACAGTCATAAAAAGGAATATGGACATGATTTTGATCCTGATATTGTTGACATAATTTGTGAAGAAAAAAATGATTTAAAGTGAAAGATTAAACAGACTTTAGTTTATTAAGAAAAGAAATACGTGATAAATCAGAGGGTCAATAGCGTTAAATCAATAAAAAATGTTTTTGGTGTTGTTTTTATTTTTTTAAATAGTAAAAATGTGGACTGTTTGTTTTAAAACTAGGATTTGGGCACTATCGTTATCGAAGGTACATTATAATTTTATTTTTTATTCTCCTGTTAAGTATTTTTGGCGCAGTAGGTAGAGTGTCCGATTTAGGATCGGGAGGCCGCAGGATATTGCTCCCGATCAATAAAGCCCTATGGATTTTATATATATTAAATAAAATTATGATTATTGTATGTGAGTGATATTATTATGATGTGTAATGAAAACTGATGTATGTGATACAATTACATTAAATAACTTTAAGAGACGTTTTGTATATTACGTTTATCTTAAGATGATTGAAAAATAATAAATATCCTACAAAATTGTGTGTGTGTGTGTGTGTGTTTTACTACAGCTGTTAATAATTACTACAATTACAAAGCAATATATATATATGAAGGATGTGTATGCATGATATATATTTAAGGATATGTTTCTATAATATAAAGGGAGTATTAGCATTCATTATTTCCGAAAAAAAAAATTTTTTTTATTGAAAGTACAGCGACAATTCCATTTCCATTGGAAAAGGAAACATCTGTCATTTTAAAAAAAGCTGATTTAAACATATTTTTCATTACTTTTTGAAGGTAAGCATTGCGGTAAAATTTGCAAATTAATCTTAATATTTTGATTTTTTTAATGTTATTAAAATGTGTAATAAAGATTTAAAGCCAGATAAATATTATAACGACAATGCAAGAGTAATTTTATTTGCTTGATCTACAGATGACTTTAATCCTCAGAAAATATACATTTATTACAATGTATTTATTTTTAATGATTTAGCCTAATTAAATATTAGTAGTAATTTTTTTTTTAAAAAAAATTTAGAGTTAGGCTTTATTACAAAAAAGTTAAAGTGACATTTTTTTCAACAACATTATAGAGAAATTCTGAAAGAAAAGAATTATTAACCAGACTTGTCAATTGCCGGTGATGAGAGTTCAAACGTTTTCCTAATTTTTGATTTATTTATTTTTACTAAGAAAAGTTAGTGCCCACTTAATAACCACATTGGATGGTTAGTTAGATTAAATATGAAACTGTCTACGTGAAAGAAAACATTTAAAATTAATAAGAACCCTAATTTTTTTAAAAAAAAAAAAACTGCCACCAGGTTCTAATTCTGGTCATCAGGCATTTTAGACAGATGTTCTATTATTGTATCAGAAAAAAGAGAAAGTAATGGCAAATAAGCTTAAAAAATCACTATGTGTTTTTTTTTCTGTAATCTGTTGGTAAAGCAATACATTCCCAGACGCTTTCTGAAATCAAGTTTTTATAACAAATATACATATAGATGGAAGTATACATTTCTCTAAATGAATTTAAGCTCTTTTCTTTTATTACCTATAAATATTCTTTTCTTTCATTGCTGCTTTTTAGAAAACATACGATATAATTTTATATTGTTTATCCTTTTTTTTTTTCAGTTTTAGTTTTACCGTATATGAAACGTTTATTAGTCAAGCGTTGGTGGCCTAGCGGTTAGCATATCTGCCTTCCAAGCAGCTGGCCCAGGTTCGCTTCCCGCATTTGACATGTATAAAAAAAGAGTGTTAATTAACTTGCGAAAACGAAAAAGCAAAAAAAAATAAATTATGGCTTCTTTTTAAACCTGGAAGTAAAATAAATTAATAAACATATAAGTAAAACGTAGGAGAAAAAAAAAGTATTACTTATTAATCTACTTTTTATTTCCATTTATTTAGCAATTATTATTTAATTTTTGCAAATCTTACACTTTTAATTTTTATTGTACTTTTACATCAACTAGAACATACACCGTCAGTGTTGTTCTTTGTGCTCTCCTTAATTTAACAACTGCTTGTAGTCACCTTTAGTTAGCATTAAATTAATATTTAATTTTGATGTTATGTTTCAGCGACAAAATGCATATTATTTTTTTAATTAATTCAAAAGTTAATCCTTAGTATTTTACATCATTTCATTGCAATTTTTAACAATATATATATATTTAATATAGGCAATATGAGCACAGACTTTCAGATGACCCATCACTCTCCACTCTATCTAATAACACTGATACACTCAAGCACATATATGCTGAAAAAATAAATAATCACCAATATACGTATTTCATGCTAAACCAGCAATCATCAGTTGGTCCAGATTATCATCTCCCACACATATATACTATAAGTGCTCAGATATATATTAAGATAGACAATCTTCATACTTTAATAGACAGGCTTCAATCTACTACACACTCCAACTCTTCAACCGTCCATCTACTTATAGTATATATGTGTGGGAGATGATAATCTGGACCAACTGATGATTGCTGGTTTAGCATGAAATACATATATTGGTGATTATTTATGTGCTTGAGTGTATCAGTGTTATTAGATAGAGTGGAGAGTGATGGGTCATCTGAAAGTCTGTGCTCATATACCCTATATTACATATATAGGCACAGGTGTATAATAAGCCTGTGTTTCAGTTATTATATATATATATTTAATGATTTGATGGACTTCTAAAGTTGTATTGTTGAGCAAATAATTATTGCTTCTTTTTTTTTATGCGGATTATTTTAATGCAATTTTGAAGTTATGTGATTCATGTTTCTTCTTAATATCTTTCAGATTTCACTATATTTATTAGATATCAAGAAATTTAAATTATTAATAACTTATTTTGACTTAAAATACTTTTTTTTATTTCAAAAATATAACATTATATTAGCAGCTAACGTGAATATGGCCTGAAGCAGTATTTAGCTTCTATGTAAATAACCTATTTATACTAATAGATTTATACTTACATATAAAAATATCGCAATAAATATTCAAAAAATTTAAACTTTTAAAACGTATTTTGTTATATATAACAGAAATAAATAATCTTTTAGATTTTTAAAATAAGAAACGAAGATTTTATAACTTGAAAATAATCTTTCTAATGATAATGTATAATTTTTTGTTTTGATTGAGATCTCATTTTTTTAATATAGAAAAAGAAAACCATTAACACAGCACAAGACTGAATGTGGCACTAGTTGTATATCACATCACGAATAAAAATAAAGTGGCTAATAGGTTTCTCTGGGCATAATTGCTGAGAGATTCTTGACTTTGTTTAAGGAAAAGCCACAATACATCACATCAAATCTGATTTCTTACCAGTTTACAAATGAATGCTAGTGGTAATAATTAAAATATGTATGAAAAAATGTAAAATTAAATACTGTAGTTAATAAAAAAAGTAAAAAAGTTTGTCTTGTATTAATTTTTTTCAAATATTTGAAATTTTTTATTAGTTATACTTTATTTGCTTATTTTTTTAATGCAATTTTAAAGTAATTTTTCCTTGTTGCTTTGCTTTTATGCAAATTCTGAAATTTACTGGAACATATCCCCCATTTTATTTTGTACAATTTTTTTTAATGCGGGTTTTCTGTGGAACCTATCTACCACATAAAATGAGACCTGGGTGTATATGAAATATAAACAAAAGAGAAGCAACTTTCCATGCCCTCCCCAATAAACAATAAAGAAAACATTCTTGCAGCTTTCGATAAGACTGCTGAAAGTAAAGAGTGGAAATTACATATTGGGCTGATTACAATACAACATTAATCATTTCAAAATAATTATTATCTAAATAGCTTGGGGAGAAGGGGGGTTGATTTATTTCTGTTTGAATTTCATAGATGTATGTGCATATATACGAGTATATTGTGATTTTCAAAGAAACTTTTAGCAAGAGAATATCATGATTCATGATTATATATTTTCTTAGTTATGGCAATTTGTGTTTCAATAATATACTTTATTGTACAATAATAGATTACATGAAATTGTTTATCAAAAATTACATTGTTGAAAATACATGAAAAAGGGATATGTAAAAACAACAACAACAAAAAAAAAAAAATTAATGATTGTTCTTGTTACAGAAAAGTCATAATTTGTTTTTTGAGGTTATGGTTTGTCTCAGATTTTTAATAGTGACCATGTAGCAGCAAATATATCTGGGTGTGTAATTTTGCCATCTCTGGACTTCAGTTGTTCAAGCTTATTAGAGAATGTGGCTGGGTGCTTTGTGGTATTAACTCCAGTGCAGAAAGTACATCTGGTGCATCAGAAACTCTATAAACAAAACATTGCTGCATGAGCTGCTGGTATTGAGCCTTTACTGAGTGTCTCTATTAGGTTATTAAGTGTGATGTTATTTTGTCTATATGTGTTAATCAGAAACTTCTCGGGTATTTGTTAGAGCTGTGCAAGTGCAAAATAGGTGCTGTTGTGTTTCTTCTTCCCTGTGGCACAAGGAACAAAAAGCATCAATTTTGTTGTAAAATCTGTGGTATTTAAGTAAATAGAAGGGAGGTAGAGCATGAAGATTTGCCTTTAAAAGAAAGTCAAAAAATTTGGGTTCCAATGAACATTTTTTAAATTGCTGCATTAAATGACTATTGTTTATATTTAGCATAGATGAATGAGGATCTGTAGTTATGTCTGGGTACAGCATATTATAAATAGTGCAATAGGTGTATCTACCTACACCCAAAAAAGACACCTGATCATAATTACTTTGAAGTTGGTTTCTGAGCAGAGACAAATATCTGTGTGAAGGTGATGGTCAGTCTGTGGCTGTTATTTGAAGGATGCATTCGGAGTGCTGGAAAACTTCTTATCAATGCAGCTGGGAGATTAATACTTTTTTGTTTGTGAAAAATTTGTATGGAGTGAAGATCTAATCCATTTCTGGCTCTTGGAAGACTAAGACATTTTACAGAGATGGAGACTACTTTTCTGCACCATAATAGCTTGCTGCAGAGTGAGTGAATGGACGAAAGTGAAAGATTTAATGAAATTTATGAATGGTAATAGGTTATTTTTGTAGTTACAAGCTGATTGAAAGGCATACTTTTGCATATAGTGAGAGGTAGGCTTTGGAGAGAGGAATGTTGTACGTTCAGCATCATCTTTCAGTTTTTTCTGGATCTTTTCTCATTGCAGAGGGCCCTAGGTAGAAAGGAAACTCAAGGAAGTTAGTTGGTTTCCCATGATAACCTTGTGTATTTTTCTTGCCAGTATAAAGAAACCAAGCTGGTGTTCTGTTAATATTGATTTTGAGTTTATATTTGAGGGTGTATTCATTAAGTATTTTTTCCAGAGTATGTACTTGTTTTTGGATGTAAAAAAACAGTAAAATTATACATATATGCAATACATGGTATATAGTCCAGTATGGGAAATTTAGATTCCTTGTAATTTTTGTTGTATTTTGTTTATGAGAGGGTTAATGTAGAACTTAAATAATAATGAACTGAGTGAAGATCCTTGAGATATGGATTGGTGAGGAAAGAAGGAAGGTGATGTTCTACTATTAATTGTAATATGGATTTCATAACTAAGGAGTAAATTGGTTAGTAGGTATAAAAGATAGCGAAGTATTTTGGTGTCTCCAAGTGTCTCAATTAAAATTTCAATACGGACTGAATCAAAAGCAGCCTCAATGTCAATTTGACCAACTAATGGAATATACTTTTTCTGCTCTTTAACTGAATTTACAATGGTTTTGAAAATGAGAGTGGCTTGGCCTGTTGAGTCTTTTTTGCATGTTGCATTAGTGATAATAGAGGGAGGAGATAGGGTTTGATTTTATCTTTTAGAACCTTTTCCAGAATTTTAATATCAAGGGGGTTCATGGAGATTTGTCACAGATTAGATAGATTGGATATTGAAGCCTGCTTTTTGTTGAATGGAACTAAGGAGATTGGATATAGATCTTTTATGTTATACAGCCTTTGTGATAGATAATTTGCTAAATCACATAGATATATGATGGTAAACTGACTGAGATGTGAAAATACAAATTTAGGGATTCCATGTGGCCCTGGATGACAAGAGTTTGTAATTGTCATTAGCTTCAGCAAGAAATAAGTAGCATGGTAAGGTTTATCTAACTCTGGTTGGCCAAATAGATCTTCAGGTGGTGTGAAAGCACAATGTGACTGCAGATTTTGCTTGAAATATTTGTATATTGGCTCTAATCATATTATGTCCACCTTTTGTAGCACCATTGGTTTCAAGTGCTTGTAGAACTCTGACAGTGGAAGGATACCCCAGAGCCCATCTAATGTACCTTCATGTCCAGGTGTGTTGTTGTGTTAGACAGATTTTTGTCTTTTTTGTGGCAAGATACTCTTTTAGAGTGTTGCAGGTATCATTATATATTTGTGTGTCTTTTTATATGTGCATAGGAATCTGGAGCAGATTTCCACATGGTGATTCTTTTATGTAGCTTATCGGCCAAAGTTAGGAGTCTTGAGGGTGGTGGAGTGGTTTGGGTAATATGATTTATATTAAATGACAGAATGTTGATAAAGGAAATGTACTGTTGAACAGGATCAAGTTGCATAATGCTTAGTTTAAATAACATAATATATGTTACAGAGTACAAAAATTCAGAAGTGTGTGCAGGAAAAATTATTCTTATTGTTTTATGAAGTTGAATTATTGATGTTTGCATTATACTTAGATTGAGTTCAAGCATTTGGCTAGAGTGATCAGAGAAGGGTGAGGGATTAAGTGTTAACTTAATTAAAGTAATGAAGCATGGGTGGATAAAAACACAGGTCAATAACTGAGGTGTAATGACTGTTGTAGAAAGAAATGGGGTTGGGTGATAAGAAACTTTCAGCATTCATTAGTGGTATTGCAAGTTGATGTAGCCACTTTGAAACAAAAGTGTGATAACTCATGTTAAAATCACCCATTAAGATAACTGGGTAAGAGGTTGATGATAGTAGTGAGTTGATGGTTAGCAGTAATATTGAAATTACAGCTGGTCCAGGAGTATGTAAACAAAAATTATGTTGAGTGCAATGATATGGTGATGAAAAGTGACTATAAGTAGTTTGAGTCGATATATATAATTTTAAAGGATGAAAATTGGAAGCTTCTTGTGATGACTAGTCCAGTGCCTCCTGAAAGTGATGATAAATCTCATGAACAGGTGGAAAAGCCTTGGGTCCTTAAAAAGATTGTGGGGTCAATCTGAGAAACACTATATATTTTTCTTTACAGCAGACCCAGGATGGTGGCTGTGTAAATTGAATCCATTTACTTAGCTGGAAGTTTTTTTTAATTGAATTTAAACCTCGAACATTGAAAGCTGCTATTTTTATTTTCATCTTGAAAGTAAATGAGTAGAAAAAAAATTAAAGTATATGTTTAAATTGACTGGATTGAGATTTCGTTTGTTGTTTTGTTTATAAGATTTTAAAAAAGGATTGTATGCAGAAAAAATTGCCAGCTACAACTCAAAAATTAAAATTTTCAGGGCTGGCATCTAGGGCATCAAAATATTTAAGAGATGGTTTGTTTGCATTACTTTTTTTTCAGAGAAGGTGTGATATTTGTTGGTATACTAATGTATATATGTTTATTTTCAGGATTTGTTTTTGATTTGTTGCTTGAGTTTGAGATTTTGGTAAGTGAAAGATGAAATTTTTTTGGCTGTTAGAGCGTCCTGTGTTTGTTGAGTGTCTGTTAAGTGGGGGTTACAGAATAATGGGTTATGAATGCTGTTATTAGTGGAACATGTTATGGCAATTTGTAATCATCTTTTAACATAATTATTCTAATTTCCGTTCATAATTTATCTAGTTAAAAAACAAATAAATCTGCCTTTAAATAGTGCTTGAAGCAGTTAAGTGAAGACACTCTTGCCATTGATGATGATTAAACATTATTTGATAGCATCTAATTATCTAGCTTTTTCAATCTGCCTTTGGGGAGTGGAAATGATCAAATAGTTTATTGCTTGGAGTTTATAATACGTTCAAGCTCTGGAAGTGTTGGAGCATAGTTGTGAGCTATTGGTTATACCACTGCCCCAAACAATGTAGCGTGATGGTAACATATATTTGAAAACGTATGATGATCAATTATATATTTTTACTGAATTATAAACTGTCACTATGCAAGGCACATAAAATTAGTTTCAAGAGTATTCATTTCATCAATCCTGTAAAGTTCTCAAATATCATTAACTATAAAAGTGATGTTTGAGAATTGATTGAGAGCTGCTCTTTAAGTAAAAGTCTTTCACATTTTGAATCTGTCATTCTATCACTACAAAAATTATGCAGAATTTTAAAAAAAATTAAACTTCATTGCAGAATAAAGAATAAAACACAGCATCGTAATAAACAGACTAAAAAACCAGTATATCACATATATGGCATATATGGATATATTTGCAATATATGGACTCACTACTTGTCTCCAATGTATTATAAATATATGAGTTTTTTTACATGATCACATTGAATTACTATTTACATTTCTTATCATAGCTTATTATGCTGCAATATGTCTGGGTGTGGAACTATTCTATTTTTGAGATATTTTCTCAGAATTATATAATATGTATTTTTGAATATTTTTGTTACATCATCATTTTCAATCACTAGTATCCACTGCAGAATGACGTCTGTGCAAGTTTAATCCAGTTTCTCATATCCCAAATATATCTTCTCTACATTAGTTAGACTTTTTAGGAGAGTCATAGGATTCTAGATATTGTTGTTTTTATATCATGTGAAGGTAAATTTTTTGTAGTTCTTCCTCACACTCCATATTTTTTGTTATAAATTTATTATACAAATTAAAAAGCATATGAAACACTTGGATGAGAAGCTATAAAAATTCAAAAATTATTATACGCTAAGCGCTTTTGAGCCCATTTGCCTCATATTCATAGCAGTAATGTGCCCATTTGCCTCATATTCATAGCAGTAATGTGAGATGCAGAACGAGGAAATAGGGCAAGGAAACAAAGTGGTATGCAAATGAGCTAGATAGTCCAACGTTTGGAGATGTCAAAGCAGGTATCCCATCTATTGATAGCGTTATTATTGCCATTAATGAAGTATGCTTCTCTGATTTTCCGCTTGATGTCGTTTTTCTGAATGTCAACTATTTTGGGGTTGGAGGGTTCAAACACATGTCTTGTCTTTTTGGAATGTCAACTTACTTTACTGAATTTTCTCAAAGCTTCATATAAAAACAGCTTAGCTATAATAATCCCAAATTATTTAAAGTGTTTATGTAAGATTTTTTTTAAATTTAACTAATGCAAATTATTTGACTTTCAAAAATAATTTTTTAGGAATAACATTAGCAAATAAGATATATAATATAAACATAAGAATGCACAAACTAATGATCAATACAACTTATAATTTTATTCATTTAATACATGCAATATTTATAAAATATCTATATACGTACATTCTATTTTTTAATAATAGTGTTCAGCAATTGTTTCTGTGCTTGGTTATATGATAGTATTATTTCTATATTATTTACAATCTAATTTCTAATATATTCATAGGATAGTATATAATTCCCTACTATCTGTAAAATATTTTCCTTAAAATCTATACAGTTCTTGAGATTTATAAAATCATAAGGTCATGGTAACCTTTTTAATTCCCTGGTCAGCTTAATGACCTTCAAGAGCTGGGATTCTGGAAAAAAAGATATCCCTCAGTGCATTTTTTCTGCTGCATCTCATCATTTCTTCTCAGATGGTCTTGAAGATAAAAAAGAAGAAAGTGATTCCTGTTCTAGTACAGTTTAATAAAAAAAGAAAAAAAAGGCTATTTGAAATCTGAAAAAGAATTTAATTTTTTCCCCAAATGAATTTAAACCCAGCTAATTATAGATGCACTAAACATTATATCACATAGTTATACAATTCCAGATTTTAAATAAAAGACTATGGAGATTAAATCCTGTTCAAGTAGAATTTTTCATTGTTTGTATGAATACATGAGTTTGAACAGAAAATGAATTTTTTAAAGGATTGTTTAGATTTTCAAAGCAGAAATCAAAAATCCAGTATAAGATTAATTAATTTCATACATTTGCTGATCTAGCTTCAAAGTAACTTTAATTTATTCAAATAATTTTAGGATTATATTTTGCATATTAAGATATCTATAATAGACTGATAATAAAATTTGAGAGTAAAATTATTAGTTTACATATAGTGTGAAAAAATGAGCAAAAACTGGTAAAAAGACAAACCTAAAAAACAATATTCACCTGGGTCTCATTTTTATGCTGTAGATAGGTTCCTCAGAAAATGCACACAAAAGAAATCACACAAAAATAGACTTAACTTACTTTGAAAAATGGGAGATATGTACTATAATTTTCAGAAATTACATAAAAGCAAAGCAACAATGTAAAATTACTTCAAAATTCATTTTACTTCAAAATTCGCATAAAAAAAATAAGCAAATTAAATATGACTAATAAAAAATTTTAAATTTGAAAAAAATTGATACAAGACAAACTTTTTTTATTATCTATAATATTTAGTTTTATTCAAAACAATATATTTTTATGCATAATTTACAGTATTTTAATCATTATCACTATTTGTCAATCTGCAAGTTTGTTTGTGAATTAGTAAGATATCAGATTCATCACAAGAGGAAATACAATGAGTGCCAACTTCATTTTTTTAATTGCATCTTATAGTGCACTTGCCCAAACTAATTGCTGTTGATCCTTCCCATTCTGCTAAGCAATCTAAAATTGAAATTTTTGTTTCCAAAGAAATTCATTTTCTTAAGTGTTTTTTCCTCTCCATTATAGTAAACTAAAAGTTTAAAATAAAAATAAGAACTTAGACTTATGATAATAAAAAGACACCTACTTACCACTGTTGGGCAAAATTTAATTAAAACTAACAATTAAAAATTAAATTCTTATTTTTGTCTTTAATTTTTTAATTTTCAATTCAGTTTAAAAATCAAATTTCATTGTTTCATATCACATTAACTTCAGATCATGTTCAATTAAAAATCAGATTTTAATTTTTAATTGTCACATTTAATTGTGCCCATCACTATTACTCACTTTTTAAAATAAACTTGCTGACATTAAATGATTAATTGATTACGTACTTTTTTAAAAAGCAAAAACAACAACATGCATAGTTTAGGCATCTATAATGTTTGAGCAGATTTACATTATAATCTTGTAAAATTTAATGTGTGTATATAAAATGGGAAAATCCTGATTTTAAGTGAATTATGAACAAAAGGTTAGATCAAATAAGGTTAATTTTTTTTGTTTAGTAATGGCAATAAAATAAAATTAACTGAATAGTCTTACCATTTATTTATGTTCCATGGCCTTTTTCTTTCTGACAATTTTTCTTTTTCAAAGCCTACGATAATTCATATAAGTTGTCTCAGCAACACCATTTGATAAATAAAATAGCATAGATTTAGTCTACACTTTTAATTGTTTTTAAATTATATAAGTGGTTGAAGATTTTATAGATCAGTCATGAGAAAGAAATGCAGTAAAACTTAAGCTAAATTTCCAATTCCTTGAAGTATAATTGATGAGAAAAGATTACATCTTTCTTACTTCCTGGTTGCTCTTTTTAATCATCCACAATATTTATAAATAATCTAATAACCTTTTTTTTTCATTTATAAGAGAACAATCATTTGTTGGTTTTTGTCACTTCAAAATCTTTCTGTTTTATCTTTGAGAGAATTTTTTAAATTTATGTGTGCTTTTTGTTCTATAATTGATCATTGTAAATAATAGAATAAATTTTATAGATCGATATTGTATTTCTATATAGTTTAATAAAAATAATGAATTAAAATGATTCATTTTTTATTGAATTAATAAAAAATATTATTGTAATAGAATTTTTTTATATGAAGAAATTTTCTAATTTGTGTGTCAATTATATATATTGACTTCTACTATTGACACACCCATTCCAAAATATTGTTATTTTTAACCGAGATAAAAATTGTGCTTTATTGTTTTTTTAATATTATTTTCTCTACATTGGCAACAAGACTTAATGATTTAGTCACATCAAAGAAACTAATTGAACAACTTTTTAATATTTTGTTTTTTATTATTTTTTATTTTCTATTTCATTAATTTGTCATATTTAATCTTTCAGCTTTAATATGAATATATATTTTAGATTACAATGCACTTATATTTTCTGGTGTTTTTGATCTGTTTTTACAATATCCATTCTACAAGTATCCAGAATGATTACTGGTCTGTTATGAAGCAAAACGAATGTTATAAAACAGGACAAAACGTAAGTTAATAATAATATTATTATTTTATTCATTTAGTTAGTATTTATATAAACAGTAGTTGAAAATAATAAATAAAAGAAGGAAACCAATTAAAGTTTGTATATTTTATGTTACTTTAAAAGAACATTTATATTTATAAAAGCAGTTTTTCTCATATAATAACAGCAAAAAGCTTTAAGCTATTAATGAATTAAAATTTTCTAGTTAAATATTAAGTAGTGAATAAAATAAATTACAAATAGATTTGTTAGAGTTTATTGCTGATGTGATAAATAAAAAATAGAATACATAACCTACATTCTTAATTAAAGAAGACATCTTATTTCTTCCAACAAATTCTAAGCAATGTTAATTCACTAAATATATATAATGGATTTATTTAACAATTCATATTCTGCTTATTTTTTGAAAATATAATATTCTTTATTCATAATCACACTTTGGACTGCAATCAAAATGAAATAAGATGACAAATAATATGATGACAGGATCAGCATCTGATACTCAAATGAATAATGTAGTTATTAATGTTAACTATATTACATTATTGAATCATTCATTAATCCAAGTCCTAATTTAAGCATGGTCTGTAAGAGTTGGTGTATATAGAATGTATGCTCTAAACTTAAGTGATTCACTTAAGTTTTTTAAACTTATACCGGTGGGTGAGTGCATAAAAATTTATAATATTTAAGAAATATCAAAGATTGATTTCCATTTTAATAATTTCAAAGCTTTCAGCACTTTATAATATACTTACATTTATAAGTCATGTTTGTCTAATCGTGGTGGTTAAAAATGAGATACTGTCTTTCTCCTGTGATGGGTTAAATAGATTTGTACAATTAAATATTTGATTATAACATCAGGTACATAATAGTCTCAAGCCCTGATTTAAGCATGGTCTGTAAGTGTTGGTGTATACAGAATGTATGCTCTAAACTTAAGTGATTCATTTAAGTTTTTTAAACTCTTACCACCTGGCAAGTGCATGGAAATTTATAATATTTAAGAAATAGTGCATTATCAGAGATTGACTTTCATTTGAATAATTTTATATGGAAGAGGTTCATTGAGAAGAATTGAAATGAAAAAATGGAATAGTTTTTTTAAATATAGATGCAGCTATAGGGTTACTATGAATTTCAAAATTAACACAGCAAAATTATCACAATGCATTGGCAGTAATTGCTAGTATCAATGATGATATATCAGAAATATGTATTAAAATTACAATTAACAAACATTTATAAAAAAATGATAGAGATTTTGTATATCTTTTTTTTTAATTCTTGCATGGATGTAATATATCATATTTTATTATATTTAAAGTTTTATTTTTGTGCCTCTCTGCGATATTTCTAAGTTATAAGTAAATATTAATATAAAATACATTTTCTAGATTGGGCAGCATTAAAAAAAAAATTATCAACTTTTTAGTTCCTACATAAATCCATGGTTCCCATGTAAATGAAGCCAATACCACATTATGTATATAGAGTGAAAGTTGCATGACCTGTTTTACAGATACAGTTCTAATTGGAATCATTTTTTGCCAAAAATAAATATATTCTAGGCTTGTTGTTTTCATGGGTCCTATTTTATTTTTATATTAGATTACAAATAAAAGTCAATTAGGAAAAAAAACACTGTTTGACAAAACTTGAAAAGAAAAATCTTAAAGAAATGAAAATTTGGTAAACTGGCTATGAAATAGGTTATCTTCTACAATACACAAAAAGTAAATATTTCTTCCATGTTAACAGATAAAAGCCAACATTTCATTAGTAAACATAACGTGTTTTTCTAGAAAAAAACAAGAATAGCAATGAAGATGCCACTATTGATGAAAATATAACTCAAGAAAGTGTCAAAGTATAGGAAAACTACTTATAACAAGGAAGTGATTCTATCAGGTAATATATTGATCTTGCGAAGTGGACAAATATCAATGATAAATTTATTTGTCACTTAAATACATATGGATGGAGATCTAACAAACTGCATTTTTTTTTCATTTTCTTATTTAAAATGGAAAAAAAGTTTAATAGAAAATAGTTTTTTAAAATCTTTTCTAACAATGAAAAAAGTCCAAAACAATGACTTCTATATAGTTTGTCCAAAAGTTATTTATTTTGTTATTTTCATTTAACATTTCCAAAGAAAAAGTCAAGTTTTTGGATATATCAAAAGAGGGTTAGGAATTGTGGCCTTTCAAGCCTAAGATTATCTGGCCTCAAAAAGTGTGGAACTTAGAAAAAGTTATATATAAATCAGAAATTTTTTTTAAATGCTCTTTTCAGTCAGAAACCAAAAATTGGTATCAGATCTTAAAATCGGTTGTTGACTCAGTATGACTTTGTGGTAAAAAAATCTTGCACTAAGGGGTATATCTAATACAATAAGTTTCTAATTATGAATTTTTTTAAATTAGATTACATTTATTAGCCATTACAATCAAATTATTGCCCAACGTACTGAAAAATTAAGAGAGTTAGTAATAAATTTATTAGACAAATAAAAGCTGCAAAATGTTGTGAATTTTATTTGATTGCATGGCAAATGTGCACAAATGTTGCAAATAATTATTTATATAAGAATTAAAAATGGTACATGTACAATAGAAAGTTCATTGATGTTATTAACACAAACAAAAAAACACATAATAGACTATCAAAGAAAATTTGAGAAAAAAATTGCATTAGATAGCTTAGAGATTATGAAGTACAAAAGCCAAAGACATCATGATGGTATCAATATGTCACGTATATACTATACAATACAAAAGCATATAAATAAATTGAATAAATCTAAATATGTTCCATTTGCAAAACATTCATTGGATCTTGCAAGAGTTCAAGCTTCTGAAATTTCATTATTTATAATAACATTTTACTCGAAAGTTGAAAATTTTTTTTAACTATTTTTCAGCCTCCACAGTCTAGATGGCATAAATTACTACATATTTAAAAATTACAGTACTTAGGTACTTATAACCTAATCGGGCTTGACCACTTGATGGCATTCTGGCTCGCCAAAACACCTAACAAATGCCATGCCGTTTACAAGGCCTTCATTACGACTATAGAAAACATCTAATGTTTGTCTTAGCCATTAGAAGGCTGTTGATGATGACGTAACGCAGAAATAATATGGCCTATTTCTGCTTCGCGACAGTTATTGTGAATCCACACACTTATCTTTCGTGTACAGTTTGATATATATGTGAGTATATTTTGATTAGTCAAATTTTTACAATATACGTTACACAATCTTTGTATTTGTAATGAATTTAAGAAACCTGACTTTATAGTAACTTTCCAAATGGCCACACCCTTATTTAGAGAAGGTGTAATGTGTAAAAGCTTGCCGAGAGTACATCAAAGGAATTCGGCTGAGTTCGCGTGCGAAATCTCGTTTTCACGTGAAATCCACGTAGTTCATAAAATGTCTGGCGATCGTAACTTTTTCAGCAGTTGCCGAAAACAGAAGCAAAGTATTTCTGCTGTCCAATAATATACACAATTTTTTGTAAATTTCATAGAAAGCACATATTATAAACATATTTAATAAGCAAAGAAGACATTTGTATGTGTTTGTTGTTGTTTAAAAAAGTTTGAGTTTCTTTCTTTTGTCCGACTACGGTTACGATATTTTTTATTTTAGCATTACAAACAACAGAACACTAACCCTAACCCTACACAGTTGTTTTGATATGTAGAAACCAATAATTAAGGGAAAGGAGGAATGATGATAATTTGTCCAAAAACAGCGATTAAAAAAAAAAAAAAAAGGTTATCGTTTACCGATAATTAAGCGAAAGACATCGCAGAGTAACAGCTTTGTCAAAAAACAGCGATTTAAAAATAAAAAAAAGTTTGTCGTTTACTAAATCCAAAATTAAAATTAAACTTTTTAAATAAAAAAGTTATATAAATTAACGTTCAACAACTTTTTAAATAAAAAAAAGTTATAGCAATCAATAAATTAATAACCAAAAAAAAAGCAGCGATTCCATTTAAAAATAACGCGGCCTCCGAACATTATATTGTATTATTTTTGACTGCCAACAACACCATCAAGTGGTCAAGCCCGATTACGTTATAATTACCAAAATTACTTTAAAGGGACATTGTGCAACCTTATGGCCACCTAAAAATAGTATTGTAAAAAGCCTAAATGAACAAATTGAAATGTAAACTAAATATTAAAAGAAATATCACAAGATATCAATTTAAATTTTGATACAATTTTTGGGCAATGAACTTAATAAAATAGATTGATTATAAGTTTATTTGCTTATTGGATATCTGATTCAATATTCTTTTTCACATTACACTTCATTAAATGTATGTTTCACTTCAAAATAAAAACTTGTTTTTTGACATGGCATTCAAAATGCTTAGTAGATTAATATTATCTAATAAGTTTTGAAAAATGAAAAAGTTACAGGCAAAAAATATATAAAAAACTATTGAAATCATTGCAATTTTTTCTTGTGAAAAGAAAATGAAGAATAAAAAGTTGATCCTGAAGAAATAAAAATGTAAGTTATATTCTGTTGCATGTGAATCATTTATATAATAAAATGAAATATTATGTTGGATAACATTTTTAATGAAATTGAAAAGAGATAACAATATTTATGTGATTTTTGTTAAGATTTTGAGTTTTGAATTGGAAAATATATGGCAAATATTTTTTTTTTTTAAAAAAAAATTCAGCAGATATTTTAACAAGAGTAATCCTACAAGAGGAAAGATAATTTTTAAAGAAATAAGAGATGCTGATTGCACAGACATTCTGCATAATAAATTCAAGTTTTATGTATCAGGCAGAGCCACCATACAGTTTTACAGAAAATGAATTGAGTAAAGCAAGGAAGAAGTTGAAAAGTGGAAAGGTGAGAGATTGATGGATGGGCAGCAGAAATGGGGATAAATTTGGGAAATAGAACAAAATTAAATCTATTATCATGTTTTAATAAGTTGGCTCTGAAGACAGATAAACAATTATTAGTGATAATGTCAGTGCTATATAAAGTTTTTGCATATATGATAGCTGGAAGTGTGCCAAAATGGATGGAAGACAATAATATAGTGGGTGAAATGCAAGAGACTTTAGAATGTATGGGCATATAGGAGATAGATTATTTATAATCACACAACTTATATATATATATATATAAGTAGAAATACAGGTAAACAGTTATATAGAGTCTTTATAGATATAGAGAAGGCATATGATAAGAATAGGTAAGTTTACTAAATTTGGAAATGAATAGAACTTTAGTGGATCTTATTAAGAGATTATATAAACTATAAAATCATCCAAATTTTATGAAAAAATTATACATTACTAAATAATACAAACTTGCATAATGTACTACAAACTATGATAAAATAATGAAACCAAAATTTGTTTATAATTGCTTAACGAACAATATAACTTTGGTGTAATTGACTAAAAATAATACAAATTGATGGCTTATTTTTTAAAAAAGATTTTAACATTATTATCAGTGATAAGTAACATAATTTATTAGAAAATATTAAGAAATTATAGTTTCACAATTTTGTATTTTTTTATTATTAAATTATTCAGAATTATACTATTCAAATGCTTTTATCTAACTTATTCTGTATGTTGGGTCAAATATTGTAACCAATTTTTATTAATGGGATTTTATTTAATTTTTGCACATGTTACATATAGATAACAAAGCAATATTTAGGGTTGTTCAACTGATTATCCAGCCATTAGTGTTTCAGATTGTTTTGATATTGGTTCAATAAGATTTCAGTAATTCACAATAGTTTCAGTATATTTTGTAAAAATATGCTTTCGTTGAATTTTATGACTAATTTACAGTTGATTAATGTAGAAAGAAAAAGGAATTAAGAATAAAATCTTGATTTCTTTTGATTGTTTTACTAAAATTTGCTTTTTGTAAAATATTGCCTTTATAAAGAAATAATTCTTGTACCAATTGTTAACACATGCAAATTTTATTTCAAATACTAGTAATACAATAACATTGTTGAGGTTATACAAAAAGTTCTTTGCAAATATTTAAATACTAAAAAATAATACATATGAAAAATATTTTATAAAATCATTTTTATTCAATAAATCAAAAAAATCGCACTCTGTTACAATCAAATGTTTTTATTCTGCATTAGTGAAATCCATCTTATATCTATAGAAGTTGTCTTCAATGAAAATATGGACATTCTATTGATGTACTCAGTTTTGACTGTCTGTCTTCATGTGAACTACATTTGGAAAAAAGTTAAATATTATAATTTTATGATTTAATATATCTAATGCAAATACATATAAGGCTTTAACCTTAATACTATGCATCTTTTGAGTGCTTAATTTTACCATGAGAGCGACTTCTACAAATCTTAACACAAGATTATGACTTTATAAAAATAAGAGTGGCATCTTATCTTTGACCTACTTTCTAATTATATAGGCAAATTTAAAGCATTTTGATTTGAGAGTGTGAAGCTAGTAAATACTTCAATGATTAAGTTCAGTAACTCATTTAGAAATCAACATTCATAAAATCTTTTGATTAACAGTGATTTAATATTTAGATCTTATACTTAGAAATATTTTTAAATCAATTTAAAGTTGTAAACATTAATTTTTATTAAGTGCATGGTCAACACATACCAGTTTCATGTTCTCAAATTAAAATGCTTTAGATTTGCCTATATAATTAGAAAATAGGTCAAAAATAAGATGGCCGCTCTTGTCTTTATAAAGTCATAATCTTGTGTTAAGATTTGTAGAGTTTGCTCTCAATGTAAAATAAAGCATTCAAAAGGTGCATAGTATTAAAGTTAAAGCATTATATGTATTTATGTGTTGACCATGCACTTTCTTAATAAGAATTAATATTTATATCTAATGTATTAAGTAAGAGTTTGTTCGAAATGTTGTAAAAATAATTATTTATTAATCTATCTTGAAACAGTTTATTTTTGTTGTTGAATAATGTTTATTTAAAACTTCTAGATAAATTACAATCCGAATTTATTACAGTTATTTGTTATCACTTTTTACCTATTTAAATATTTTAGATTATAGTAAAAGGTGGAAAGTATTTTTTTCTATAGAAGCTGCATTACATTCAATTGTAAATATTCTATGAGTTTATTAATATTTTGCCATTATCATGTAAATTATATTTGGAAACCAGTTATTTATTGAGAATTTATATATATTGTAACATTCAAATATGTGCATTTGCGCAACAAAACCTAGAACTCTGATAGATCATCCTAAGGCCGACCAGGTCCCGGTGGTGGAAGCCATGGTTCTGGCCTAACCCTAGTTCCTCTACCATTGCTCATAGACTTACAACCTTACAAATGACACAGTTGAGGTCACAGCAGCATTTCAATTCTTCACATGCCTGGCAGTAGCTCAACAGTAGCACATAAGAAGGGTAACAATGGGTATTTTGTATAGCATATCTATATAGGTATCATGTGGCACACTTATCATTATTAATTAGATATAAAATTTCAATAACATAAAATTAATTACTAAATATTAATTAAAAGTGAGTCGGTGAGCAAGACCAAGACAAGAAACCAAAGTAAATTTAAAATCAATTTAATAATATTCAATGTAAACAATAAATTAAAATAACAATAGTGTAAGTAACTTCTTTGATCTCACATGCAGGTGAATAAGGGATTTTACAATTCAAAGGGGTTCACGCGTAAGTGATGTGTTATCAATAGCGAATTTTGGATGTACAGCATTAATTAGTTTGGTTTACATATATATATAAGTTAATTTACTTATAAGTGGTTTTAAGCATCTAACACATTTAATAAAATTTGGAGGTTTTGCATTTCCGTTCTATATATGTGTAGCCTCATATCACACACAGGTGATAATATGTAAATTACAATTATTTATTTATTTGGCTATACACATATATCTCTATCACTCGCAGGTGATAAAATGATATTACAGTAAAGTTGTACATGAGCTTAATATGAATTTTAATTCAGAATGATTTGACTTTGCTCATGGTTATCTATGCCAGATTTATGCTATAAAGGATCTAGATTTGCCATATTAGCGGAAGTGATAATTAATTTTGACAGAACATAATTTAACATAACTTAACTAGCACGAATACTTTAATATATTCTCTACACAGTAAAATACTATTTAGATTGGATTCCCTTTCAGATCAATGCTGAATTAACTATTAAAATGGCGGGTTGAACTGACTAACGGAAGTTATACTTCAGATACAAGTGCATAAAGAAAAACATATAACTCTTAGTCTTATTGCGTCTCATATGTGCCTTATTCACGGGATTTTTACCGGTGTAATGGTTCCCTGGGACCGATTCTCATTGCTGTGGTGTAAGAGGACATTTAGTTCGGCAGATCGAGCAATTTATATGTGAGTGGGAGTCTTACGCTCTGGACGAGTCTCATGCTCCTTTTTATAAACAGAATGTGGGAATGTGGAGTCTTACACTCTGGGTGAGTCTCATGCTCCATTTAGACGAATGCAGAAAGGGTTGGCATGTACCAGTCACCACCTGAAGAATAATTGCCTGAACTAAGGTAATGATGCAGCGCAACGACATGCAATCATTAAAGAAATACAGCAATAAGAAAATAGGCCATAGCGTTTCATAAGGACACATATGCACCACTGACTAGATAATCATATTTAAAAATTAAGATGCTATAATACAAGTTTCTTTTATGAAACTACCCACATCAGTTCATATTACAGTACTCTTAATAGTACTAATTAAGGGAATTTATGAATCCAATCTATAGAGTTAGCTATATAGGCTTTGATTTACTTAGCTTAAGGAGGATTACAGCATATGGGGAATTAAAATATAAACTTATAGATTTATGCTGTATTTATATCACTTTAACTAAATATTTATTTAAAATATCAACTTAAAAAGCAAATCTATATTAAGGTGATGATACGTTTGTAATGAATTTTAATTATAGACATTTTATCCTTTCCAAAACAGAGCTTTTTATTTCGTATGTAATTATACGTTTATATATATATATGCGCACTTACATATATATGCGAGCGAATCTTTATTTAATACTCGCGAATAGTTTAATTTAAGAATAAAGCTCGGTTTTGAAGTTTTATAGCATAAACAAGATAACGTAACTAAATAATAATAATATTGGCATAGATCAACTTAAGAAATGCATATTAAATCATAATAACATTTTAAACAAATGAAATTTAATAATTGTTTATTTTAAAAGGAAAGATGTGCGAGGTTCGCTAAAACATGTTTGATTTAGTTTTATAATGCTATCTCGGAAATTTAATGACTGCAAACATTATCATTAACTTAAAACGTATAAATTATCATAGTAATTTTAATATTACTTTAAATAGCTTATTGTATATTATATGTTACAAGAATAGATAAAAGATTCAATTTCTACGTTAAGCGAATTGAAATAGATAGCGTAACTAAAGCAAACATTATTTCAGGAGTAAACCAAAACATAAAATCATACAATTATATTAATAAAGATGTGTGTGAATGTGCATATTTTAGATAAATCATAAATCATTTATAGATGAGTTTAAATAAATCATTTAATATTTTAAATCATTCAATAATTTGTTTATCAAGTAATTATTTTTATCAATTAATTTTATATCAGTTAATTCATGTTTTTATCAGAAATCAATTTGAATCAGTTTTTAAAATCATCAGACAATTTAGTTAACTTATTATGACTCAGTTTTATCAGGCAAGACTTTAGGATTTAAATACGGTAATTAATAATCATAATTTAAGTGGAGTTTTAGATGAAGATTATAAAACAAAATATACATAATTTTCACTTACAATATTAAGTTGGCCATTAATTTGAGGTTAAGCTAGCATTTACTTGAAATTGGTTGAAAGTTTTAGATTAGAAGAGTATTTACCGTTGTTAATCTTGATGTTTCTCTGTATTGCGGGTTCTCTGAATAGCATGGCATCCTTTAGATTCTGGTGGTACTCTGCTCTTATTCTCTCGGCTTAGATGGCTGTTCACCGGGCAGAAGGCTAGATTCGAAGCCTGTTACCCTGACATTTTATTAATTCACTTTATTAAAATATATCTTGATGACTCTTAGTAAATATCTCAATAAGCCTTTTCAAAGATGGCTGCTACTTCTTTTATACCAGTATCCCCCCTCTCTTTCATGATTTTATTTTTTTAGAATTGTTTTCCTGGCCCGTATGATAGTAACCAATTATAGCGAGAGCCTGCTGTTTTAAATTTTAAATAGGTCAAAAAAATGCTATTCACAGGCCGTAATTTATTCCATTTTCCAAGTTTTATTCTAAATATAAAATTTTAATTAATCTAATATCGGTAAAGATTAATCATATTGGCGACCGTATGTCCAGTAAACAAATCTAAGACTTAGAAAAACATTTTATTATATATGTAACTTGACCGTTCTAATTTACCGATATATGCAGAATTATACAATTTTGAAAATATATAATTTAATAAATATATAAAATTATTGAAATGTTTTATAATCTATTAACATTTATATTCTTGCATATATGTAGTCTAAAGTTACACATACAATTAGTTTTTCACCTTGCAATTATTAATAATCTATATATGTGTGCATTTTGCTTAAGGAGTATATAAATGAATAATTCAGTAAATATTTAAAGATATACGCGCACATATATGATTGACTTAATTAGATTCAAATTTAGATGGGATTTATGTAGATTATTTTTAATAAATATACGAGTATTGGTGTTATCTTTGTGTGTATGAATACTACTATATAGCATATATAGTAGGTGAAACAGTTGGGTTGAAAAGCTGTTTCAATATATATATGTGTGTGTATGTACAAATGCTTAATATATATAAAATTTAGATGGACATAATCAAAATCTTAAAACGTAAAACAATTAAACTAATATCAAGAAGTTATGTATAAATAACATTCATACATCAATTAGAGTGTTATAACAGTATGTGTGTATCTAATGCAGTCTCAAACAACTCATTGCAGGGTAAAATTATTTTCAAAGTTATATTGAAAAAATATTAATTTAGATGTAGTCTATTGAATTACTGGATAATGAAAGTTTTAGTAATTATTATTTAAATTTTTCTTTATATTTAAAAAAGATCCAACTTATTGATCAACAATTGCATGGCTAGTATATTGGACAGAAAATGAATATTTAAAAAATTCTAAACTTGCTTAAAAGTATTCAGTTACCTAAAAATATCATTCACATTTAAATTCTAAGTTATTGACATACCTATTAAAATGATATAAGTCTGAAATATATTAATTTTTCACATTGCTTAACATTCTTTTACATAATATTAAAAAAAAATTCCATAATGAATTTATTATCAGTTGGTTTTATTTATATTTTTCCTTTTTGAATCACAGTGTAATTTAAAAATTTTCTTGATATAGATTGTAACTATATCTCAAAACCTAGCAATATAAATTTTTTTATTATTTTTTAACTATTTCTTTATTGTAATTGGCAATGAGTTATAATTGCAAATATTGATTGCCTAATCTTTCTAAATTTTGTGTTAGAGAGCTTACACAGCTTAGTGCATTTTGTACTATTGTGTTCTTTTATATTATTTATATTTATTTATTTTTTTTGTTTTAATTATATATGTTTCTGGATTCCATATAATTCCTATTCTTGTTTAAGCATTTTATCTCGAAGCCATACGACTTCATTTATAAGCATAATTATATGATCATTGCATATCTAATTACAAGTTCTTGAACTATGCTGAAGACTTGAGTTGTCATTAAAAAAATTAAGAGAGAAAAAAGACAATCAAAGGATGAATCATTTCAAATAAACTAGAATTCATTCTATGAACAAAACATGCACTGAAATTATTCTTTGCTTATAATGGTATTAGGAAACCAGAACCACTCAAACAAATACAAATACACGAATTAGTAACTCAAAATGTGGGATATAACCACATAATTACATATTTTGAATTGCTATATATGTATATAGCTAGATAAAAATATAAAATAAATATTTTTGTAAATTTTAGTGTTGGTATCATAAACGTTGTTGCTCAAGAAATTGTAAATGGAATAAAGTGAAGGAGAATTACGCTTGTAAATGGTAAGTTTAATATAAATATTAATATCATCATTGCTGTTGTTTTTACTATTAATAATACCTACTAATTTTTATTTCTATTTTTGAAATTTTTATTTTATTTTTATTATGTATACATTTAGTCCCTTGTTTGACATCCTCTTAAAATTCTTTTCTAGCATCTCAATATTTCATCCTACAGTAGAATCTGTTACAACAATTTTAATTGATTTTAAAAAAATATTCATTATATTATTCATTTACTTAGCTTGCATTGACATTGGAATGATGAATAGTCTACAACAAAGTTATCATGTAAAAAACCATTTAAGCAAAAAATATATGATAAAATCAAAAGTAAATATATAAAAACACATAAAAAATTAATTGCTGTGCATATTGTACAATTTAATTTTAATAAAAAAAATTTAAGTGCATAAAGTAAAAATGTAAACATATTTTCCACAATCAATTTTGCAAAATATTGATCTAACCATTTTAGTTGCATTAGTTTTGAAACTCAAATTTTACTCATTTTCCAATTTCTAATCTAATTAAAACATTACACACATGTATTTCAATTGGCAATACATTTTTTAAATGTTGCAAACAAATTTGAGCAAACATTAAAAAAATTTAATTTTAATTAAGATTCAGTACTCCTTATGGTACTGCCATCTAGTAATATTAAACTGTATCTGAACATTTTTCATTCCTAATTTCTGGAACTATATTAAATAAAAGTAAAAACTAAAAATTAAAGAGTATAGAGAAATACTTTTATTGACTTAAATGCACCAAAAAGTAAACAAAATGCATTAAAAAGTAAGTCTGACTAATTCCAAATGTGTTCCTATTATAATCAACAAATTACATTCTCAGCAAATCATTTTAAACCACTAAACATCACATGATCGATATTTCTTATGCTAGCACATTGCTGTTATTAAAACAGGCAAAACTCTCCATACAGTATTGCCACTCAGTGCCAACCAGAATAGGATGTACAGGCACTAGATAGGGATTTTATGCACAAGCCTTCTGGCATCCATTGATTACTCTGGTTAGCACTGAGTGGCACTACTGTATGGAGAGTTTTGCCTGTTTTTTTAATAAATCATTTTCTAATAAAATTGAAAATAACACTTATATCCTTATATCAATGTCAATCTCTTGATCAGTAGATTAACATTGATGTAAGAAAGTATTATTTGCAAAATTGTTAGAAAATGATTTGGGAATTTGATTTGTTAATTATTATAGTAATGCCCTTGGATTTAGTTGCTCCATGAATAAGTTTACATTTTGAAATTGTGCAGATTTAAAAAAAATCAAAAGTCTGTGTTTGTTGAAAATGAGCTGCTATTATGTTTCTATAAAGTTAAAAAAAAGAGTATTGTATGGAACAAGTATTTATTGCAACTGATACCAGTTGCTCGGATATTTTAAAAGATGTACATTTAATTTTATAAAAATTAATTTACAGAACAGTATTTTTTTTTTTGATAAATAGGAATGAATGTATACCTACAGTAAATATAAAAGTAAATATTTTCTCTCAATTTATTATTAACAAATACATTACTTTTTATTAATTTTATTTATCCTATAAGGTTAATTTATATAATACCTCAACACATTCAACAATGCATATTGTATTGCAAATAAAGTTCATTAACAAAATATGAATTATCATTCCTATATCTAATAAGCAATAGAAAAGTTTGGAACAAAATATGGTGGAAGTAATTATCTATTATATAATTCATCCATTAGAGAGGCTTGAAAAAATTGTATAACAATGTTTAAAGATGGGAATCTCACTCATCTTGCATTGGTGGTCGAGAGGTCAGTGCGACTGCCTTGCACTTGCAGGCAGTTGCCCGGGTTGCAGGTTCGCGTTCCGGCCGATGCTATGACACTTAAAAAAAAAAAGATGGGAATCTCATACATCTATATACTATATAATAGTAATCAATATAAATTATGGTGTACATATTATTTGTCTATAATTTTTATCAGACGTTTGGATCTATATAAGAGGTTTTGGGTGTATAGACATTTTATTTTAAGAGCATGCATTGAATAGGCATTGGCTATGATAATTTTAAATAACATCTAAATTCTTATTCTAGAGTTAATGTTAAAAGTTTTTTTTAGAAATAATTTCACTTTTATATAGATTTTAAACCTATACTTAAGAAGGCCTGCAACTAATAGACCATAAATTAACTGTCTGGGAAAATTAGAGATTTTGATTCTGCAGAAATGTGTAATTATGAGTAATATTATTTAAGAGATATTATATTTGTATCAGTTATGGTGTTACATTCTCCATGGTAGGGTGGGCGACCTCCAGCCTGCATGTCAACTGTGACCATTGAAAGTTCTCACTACAATCCATAGACATTTTTAAGAATATAAATAAAATGAGCCTGTATAAAATTTCTATTAAACACTCACAAAGTGCAAATATTGAATTAAGAGTTAAGGAAAATAAAATATTTATTTTCTCAATTACATTTTTCTCTCTCAACATTTATAATAGTTTTAGTTCATTCTATCAATGGTACAATATTCCAACAAATTACGTACATTGTGTGGTCTATCTGACTAAGAATTTAATCTAAAAACATTAAATAGACAACAAAAAGAACCACCAAAAGAAAAGATAATTATTGGTACTATAGTCTACCCTTACATTTCAAAAATCACAGATAAATTAAGGAAAATCTGCAATTAGTATAACATCAGAACAGCTTTCCATAACTATACCACACTATGAGAAATTTTAACATCTACAAAGCCTATTAAAAAACACCATGTGAATGTGAAAGAACATATATTGGTGAGACCAGTTATCCCAATGAAAAGCACTTGCAAGAACCCAAACTGATGATTAGAAGAGAGAAAACAGATGTGTCTAAGGTAGCAGACCATGTATGTTCCAATAAACATATATTCAATTGGGAAAATATAAAAATATTGGCTAGAGAAGAAAAAGTACAAAGAAGAAAATTCAAAGAAGCTGCTCACTTGACAATGGCAAAAATCCCATAAACCAACCTAGTGTGACTATACATAATGTAAGAAAATCGCTAATCAACTTTGCTCTTAGGAAAAGGTGAAGAAATCAGGAGGAACATCAGATAAGTATATGAAATTTCTACTGACTGTTGCCTTTGGCAAACTGGCTCAGTTGGTTAGAGCATTACATTAAAATTCAGTACTCAAAGAATCTAAGCTTTCAGGTTCGAATCCCATGCTACTACTGTCACTGGTCAGTCAGCAACACCTGAAGAAGAAGGGAGAATAATGCCTGTCAAAACATTGTGCATATACTAACCTGTTTGATGTGCTATTACAAACAGTTGAATGTATTTGGAATATTTAAATAAAGTTAAATTTTTCCAAAGACCTTCAATCCTCATATTAGGTGATGGAAATAGTCCTATATAACAATACAACTAGAACATTTTTATCACAAACCTTCAGGAAAATATTTATTAATATCTGTTTATTAAAAATTCACCCATACAAACAAATATCTCAATTTTAATTCTCATCATCACCTTGCTTATATATTTTCTGTAGCAAAAAATCTTTTGTTGAGAATACATAATTTATCTAATAAAGATCAACTTGCTCAAAATGCTCTACTCCAATGATTACAGTAAAAATGTGATATGTAATGCTTTACATAATACTAAGAAAAAAATATTATAGACTTATTTTATATTAAAAGAATCACTGTTAAGATTAGTAGACAACTGTCAACATTAAGACTATCCTAACAAAAACTTGGAAAATTAACATAAGCCTAAAGACCAAATACTCTTAGAATGTCAAGGTGTCCATGAAATTCCATGTTCATAGTGTCCATAAAACTATGTAAGTCAATAAAATAGATATATTAGTGTTAGAGTGAGGAATACAAAATTGCCTTCAATCAAAAAGTTGATTACATCAGCTTTTACATTAACAACAAAAAATAATAATTTCAAAAGCCTCTGTTTCAACTTAAAACTTGGAAAACTGTGCTTATGGCCTTTAACTGGCAGGACTCATGAACCTGGACTAATTTTTTCTAATCATGAAATATTTACTTTTGTAGAATGATAGAGAGAATAAATCAGTAGAATTAATTACAAATTTTTGAAAATGCCTTTCAAGTCATGGTGTTAATTTTTTCTCCAGGAGTTCTTTACTACAATTCTTCTTTCGTATATAAATCTTTTCTCTGATTGATATAATCTGGCAGATACAACAAAGGAGCAAAACCTCTGATAGCTTAAATATTTACTGATGCATTTTTGATAATTATATTTTAAAGAATTTTCACTTTTTTAAGTAATAAAATGAAACAAAATTAACAAAACAAAAATTTGTTAGGTTATCGAGAATCATATAGAATAATAGTGATAATCATAATAATGTTCACCACTCTTCATCACAATTTTCTTATGTTACATTTCCACAATAACTTTAAATTCTCATAGGTCACATATTGTTCAACTTTGCTTGTTAGTTATCAGATCCATGTGTCTATTAAATGATAACTTCTCTTCAACTTTTTAAAATATTTTAGTATCCAATTGAATACATCAAATATTAAAAATAATAATACAGATAATTTTAAGAAAATATTTAAAATATGCATAAAAAAATATAAATTACAAATCCATTTTCCAATTTTTACAAACAGATCCACAAATGTCTTTTTTATCTAATTTTGCTATTAATATTTTTTTATAATATCCATTTAATATAATTCATTTATCTTCTTTTTAAAATTTATATCGCATTGAGATGTCTTATTCTTACTATATATATGTATGTGTGCGCACACACACGTGCATTTGTCTCTGTGTGTACAAAAGTCAATATAATTCTCACAGTGCTCATTATCTGGAGTTAGATTGTTTTGTTATTGATGGAAGGATGTGTTTAATTTGTTGCTGCCCATAATTTTTTATTCCTTAAAAAGGAATGGCATAAAATAATCTTTGGGAATGGCTTTGGATTTCCTGACAAATGAATTTTCTAATGTTAAAATGTGTATTTGAAAATAAGTGATCAAATAGTTTTACTGCTCAGAAGTTTATAAAAATCCCCAGCACCAAAATTAATAAAGCAGAATGTGATGCATGAACTTATAATCTCCAAAAAAATCACACTTTTTTCCCAGTGCACAAAATTATACAAGCATATATTTAATGCACAATGTATACATAACTACCAAAATCTGTATGGCCAGAGTGGTGGCAAAAGCTCTTAGTAATAAGTTTGTGGGCAAAAGGACTTTAGGTTTATGAGAATATGGCTTCTGCATACCTTTCATTCATATATTTGTATCTGAGCAATATTTAACTTTTACTTGTCTTTAGAATAGGATACTTCTAGAATACACCTGTGTTCTTGTCCAACTGCCAAAGTATTTGTTTTGTCTCTCTGGAATAGTGTTCATATAAACACTATGAGTATACATAATAACTCCTTTCTTAACAACATACTAGAACCTTTTCATTTGATTTTATCAGTATTATTTTCATTAAAGGAGAAGTTAATTATCAGTTTGTATTAGACTTTTTTTAATCTGTTGATAATTTGAATGACTTGAAAATAAATACTTTAACATTTTTCCATATGCTGGATCAAATATTTGCAACACATTCAATTGTCATAAATGTATTTTTAAAGAATTATTAATCACTAATCCAACTGTAATAATTAATGTACTACTCACTACTAAATAATATTAAATTTGCTTTTATGGAATTTCTGTTAATAATATAACTATATTTTCTGTATCAAAAAATAAAGGATTGTGTACTGGAATATCTGCAATAACATTTTCATTTTATTAACCTATTATTATTTAAGATCACTATACTTAAAAATTATAAACTTTTCTGAGCAATTATTCCCAGTAAAAGACATTGCTTTTTTTCTTGTTTAAAGACTATTTTTTTAGGGTTTCTTTCTTAGTTACTATATAATTTAGCTCTATCCTTCTCATTACTGATAATGGAATGTAATATTTGAAGTTGCTGAAAATCATTTGATTGAAAAAGCACTACCTTTAATACAAATCCACATATATTGTCTGAATGTAAAAAAAATCCTGTTAATTCAATATGACTATGTCCAAAAAATTATTTAAAATTGGAAGTTGTATTCTTGTTGCCTAGTCCATTCTTATTTTCAATTTTATCTTAATAACAACTTTTAGCAAAGTTTTTATATGATCTATGATAGAAATTACACAAGTCAAGAAAACATTAAATGCTTCCTGTTGACTAAAATGGAGAAATTCTGAATTGCACCTATGTGAATGGGATTTGATTTTCTCTGTCCTTACGAGATGATCCAAAAATGTGACTTCTTCAGTAACAAAAATACTTTTATTTAAATTGATGTTAGCATATTTTTCAAGATATTTCTTTAGAAATCAATGGAGATGCCTAAGATGTTGTTTAAACTGTATAATCTCCTTCTGCTTTTGTCACAGCTTATGTGCCAAGTACTGCAGTAGTTGAATTTTACTGTTGATCAGATAAAAAGGTATTTTTTGAAAACAAAAATGTCTTCTCTGTTTATGAAAGTGGCATGTGGCAAACCTTATGAATACAACAGTATGAAATCAACTGTTGTGAAAATATTTTTTTCAAGTATTGTTATGATATTCAATCAATGATCATGAAGGCATAGTCTCACAAATCTATTTTTTGTTTAATCATGTGCATTTAATTTAACATTATCTTCATATATTTTTATCACATGTTAAATGTTCTAAATAAAATTTGGAAGCTAATCCCTACATTGCTGTAATAATATAACATTATTCGAAGTGTGAATTTTGGATATTTATATGATAGCTAATAACAATAGATTTAATTTATTAAATGTATGTATCTGCACATTTTAACAAATATAAATAGGTGTAATGTTTACTCTTTATAAAAAGAATATGTGTGAAATGACTTTTTGAGACATTGACAATGATTATTTTGCAATATATAAATTTTTATTCTAGAATATATGTTAAAAGATTTTTCTAAAGCCTTACCTAAAAGCAACATCAATTAATGAAATAGTTCAGCTCCTCAAAAAATTAGAGATTTCCAGTCTATGGGAGCATGTGTGAATGTGAACTGAGGCACTTCAAAATTGTATCTATTTATATCTTTATTAAGCATTGAGTAAAACTATCTCTGGTCATTATTATAGGATGTCACAAAAAGTAGCACAACTATTATCGATCCAATACATGACTTTATAACACTATATGCATAGACAATGCATTTTTAATAAATGGGCAAACTCTCCTTGGTGCTATAAATTATGCAGACACTGTTTTTTTATTATTTGTAATTAGTGATGAAATTGGTTTTAGCCTTTCTTGTGATTATTTTGATGGCTTAAATCTTTCCAAAATACAATATGGCTATTAATTAACAAAAATTGAATTTATTTCATTATTTATGGATATCTTTTATTTATTCTTTTATTACTTTATGTAAATATTGATCTATTTATTTATGCTTTTTTTTATTTAAATCCCTTCAAAAAATCACAACTGAATCTATTTCACTATCTTAAAATTGTGAAATAAATGATCAAGGGATTAAAAAAAATTACGATCTAATTAGACTTTATTTATTGATAAATATATTATAATTTTAACTACACTCTCAAAGCACTATTAAAATATTTTAGAATTATGGCATCCATAAATTTTATTCATTTCTCTTTTTCTGTGTTTTTCTTCTGTTTTTTTTTTTTTAAGTAAATCGTCATATTTTATTATTTGGATCATTTTAATTAATGTTAATTCTTTAGAATAATCTCTTTATACAGATTTAAAATGGAATAAAAAACTTAGTATTTTTAGCAAAGAGCAATGTTCTGCAGTCTCTCAGCATATTATTCTGATACAATCCATCAGTAGTCCTGGAATAAAATTATTTTATAACTGTAAACTAAAATAGTTGGTACTCATTATCAATTACAACTTACTCTTTCCCTGAATTCTAATATATATATAATAATAATATTATGATTCAATGTCTGTATTTTTAAAACAATATACGTAATTATATAACTGAATATTTGTAAATACAGTAACTAAATAATTAAAAAAATTTATCCACTTAGGAGCGCTTTCGATTATCCAGTAATGTGTGTCAACTAAAGCTTTGAAATGCTAACTTTCCCACAATTCCGTGATCTTAACACGGAATTGTGGGAAAGTTAGCATTTCAAAGCTTTAATTGACACAGATTACTGGATAATCGAAAGCGCTCCTAAGTGGATAAAATTTTTTAATTATTTAGTTACTGTATTTACAAATACTCAGTTATATAATTACATATATATATAGTAGTATTATGTGTAAGTTTACATGTTCATTAATTAATTAATTTGATGAATAACTGTATTTTTTGTCTAATTTAGCCATATCAAAAATGAGTCAAATTGAAGATTTTGAATGGTTTCGACAATGATTTCTTTTTTTTTTTTTAAAGGAAATGCTTGACTCTTTTATTTAAATTTCCTACAAACTTTTTATACACATTACTATTGTTTAAACCCATAATTATTTTGTGATTTGATTGCTAAGACATTTTTTGTATCATTTGCAAAATTTTCCTGAAGTTTTTAAATCAATAATAACTAATTTATAATTATTGATATTGATCTCATCAGTTATTTACCTTTTAATTTTCAATTTAATGGATCTATAAATATTGTTTTCAAAGCTGCATTGATTAATCAAGAAATTGTAGATTTTTTGCAAAAATGGTAATTTATCTTAGTTGTAGTACAATTACAACTAAATTTATTAGTATTAGTTTTCATTGTCGGATCTTTCAGTTTTGATAAACATTTATTTTTCTTTTCGATTTCTTATTGGGTTAAGAAAAGAGGAGTGTTGAAAAGTAAGAAAGAGATTATGAGAAACAAAAAGTGAACTTACTGATTTTCAAAATGTAGATAAAATTCAAATAATCATTTTCTTATTTGTAATTTTAAAAATCAGTTTCAAAATTTGGATTTTTTTTCTTTTGTCTTTAAAATTTTCTTTTTTTTTCTAAAATCTCTTAGAACTATAATCTTGAGACAGGATTTATATTAGTAATACTACTACAACTAAATTTATAATTTCACTGTGTAATCTAAAATCTCTTAGAATCAGTTTTCATTGACGAGTTTTTGGGGTAAAATTTTATTTTTTATAATTTCAGTATGAATTTTAAAAAAGTCAAACATAAAAAATGAAATAACATTATCCCATCTTATAATGTGTTACTAAAAATACTTTTGTTAATTTGTTAGAAATTAGTTTAAAAATAAACATTCTATAGATCATATTGTTTATTTGAAAAGTAGATTATTTAGAGTGTTGTATTATTTTTCAATCTTTTATTTTAAGAAAATAAAATCCAAATCAGTAAAAAAAATTACTTTAAGCTTTTTTCATCAATTTGTTTCAAAGCCAGCCAATTGTTTTTATCTAGAATATTTGATTGGATTTGTATTGAATGTAGCTGCATCAAATTTCTCAGATCAATTTATCCCTACCCCTTACCTCTCATTCTCACTTTTGAAAAAATCAATAAAAATAAGAAATTTACAAATTTTTAAAGGCAAAATAATAAAAATTTCAAAGTAAACCTGACAATTAAAAATCAAAAGAGATTGTTTGAAATTCTAAATCAATCACTTTTATAAATCAGTATTAAAACCAATCCAAAAAAATCTTGAAAACTTCGGATTGATTTTTTTCAGAAATTGAAAAAAAAAACAAATACAACTAAAAGTTCATCAAATAAAAAGACCTTTCAATGAAAACTAATACTAAGAGTTTTACATTACACATTGAATTTAGAAATTATTAATACTATTATTACAATAAAACACTTATTTTTCTTTAAAAATCTTCAAATGGTCTTCTAGTTATTCCAGTACTCTTTCATAAAGTGAAATCAGTCTTTAAAGAGTAAATGAAGGATAAAACTAGAAATGTAAATACCCAACTAGATTGGTACTACTTATTGTTTAAACAATCCAGTGTTTCATACTCTTTATCAGAAAGCAAACAATTATGCTAATTATTCTAAATATTACATAAGAATTTTATTTCATATAATGTTTATAAAAATATTCAACCATGTACAGCATTACATTTTATTGTATTAAAATATGTCCCCTTTTCTGAATTAATTTATTTAATTTTTATTTTAGTTAAAGCGTTACCTTCAACATACACGCATATATATATATGCATTTTCTATATGCATGACAGTGTTATGAATATGATAATCACTTTTACATTTGTAAAATCTCAGTAAACATTTACAATAATCCTTTACTACACTAGAAATTTCTGATAATTTTTTCATTTTTGTTTTCTTTTAGATTTAATCTTATCTGTACCAAAACTTTTCTGATCAACATCAATTAACTTCAATCTATCTATCATATTTTTTATTTGTAATCTGGATTATTTCTTTTTCCTCTCTTCACTAGATGGCTAAAACTCTTATATTCATTAATTGTAAATAGACTTTCAGAAGACTATAGTAGAAGTAAAATCGGTTCAACAATACTTTCTACAACTTCATTTCTCAACCCTTTTATATGATGACTGGTTGCTGTGACCCAATTACAAAATTGTTATATTTCTTAATCTAACAAAGTAGAATTAATTGTAATAAATAAATATTGTTTGCATCTATGCTAATATTTGTTCAAATCAAATATTAATCATAAACTAACCATTTCAAAAAATAAAATTAGCTAAAAAAAATTCGAATTATATTTCTTTTCAACGTCAAGGTAAAAAAAAAATTAATAAAATAATCAATAAAATGATAATTTTATCAATAAATAAAAACATGATAATTAAGAAATAAAATTAATAATATTTAACTACTCAGTTGTTATTTGTCTTTTATTAAAATATTAATTCTTATTTTAATGGATTTACTTAATGCCATCCTCATTGCAAAACTTATTTCAAGTTTGTTTCAAAATTTCTTTTTTGTCATAACCATAGTTGAAAATTCACTTTCTTCTAAATAAATCATTACAAATGAAAAATTCAATATTCATCTTGAATATGTAATTAAAATGTAGGTAAATTAATTCTGGCCTTTTAATTGTTTGAATTGGTACAATAATGTCGTTTGTTTCAATTTCTTCCTTCAGTTTGTTATAACTTACTCTCCATTTTGTCATCAGTTCCCAACATTATTTTTATGTTAGGTTTGGAAATTAATTTGCTGTTCTGTAGTAAAATGTCATTGTAAAGATATTCAAATGTGAATGATTATTAATAAATATTATTTAAAAAGGAATAATGATTATTAAAGATATTTCTTTTGTTATTTTCATTAAAATTTAAAAATAAATACAGATATCATAAGAGCAAAATATAACAGGTCTGAAGTGTGGTAGGAACTGCAAATTTAAAATTGCTATCAGAAGTGAAATAATGCAGAACAGTTTATGCATGCATAATTGTGCATGATGCATCTCTATTTAAGATCATTTTTTATTATAGTGTGTAGGAAAACTCAACAATAATCTGTCACATCTCACTTCTTTTTTAATTTTTCATGAAACAGGTACTGAGCGCTAATGTTTGTATATTTATCTATTATTTCTCACCCAATTAGTGCCCAAAAGTTAAGACATGTTTTTTTAAGAATACTAACAAAAATGTATTATTCTTTAGGCATGCCAATTACTAGATAGCAAAAAAATAAGCAATTTTTTATTCTTGTTTTATTTGCTAGGCATGCCAATGCCATTATTGAATAATAACTGAGTAATTGTGTAAAAAAATCCGGTACTTACGGATAATTCAACCAATGACGTTTTTGACTTACCGATTTCCCTTCTGGTAGACATCGACGTTTTTTGCATGACAACGTTGTCATGGTAACCAAGTGACTGGCGTGATTAATCCATCAGAGAGACAATTTTTTTTTTTTTTCACCCGCGAGATTTAAAATTCGTAGAGAGGTTTGGGAAATTTTTTGATTTTTCTGTCTATTGTGATTTTGCTATCCATGGCATCACAGTTACTTTTTTGAGCTGTTAATTCAGGTAAAGTGTTTTATTTATCTGTTTATTTTAAATTTACAAATATTTTTTGTTAATATTTCTACAATTCTCAAACTTACATTGAATTACGTTTAATGTGTAAATAATTTATTCCGGTTGAATTATGTTTTAATTTAATTTTTAATTTCTGAATTACAGCTATGAGAGTAATACAAGGTATAGGTGTACGCCAAGCCTTCGGCTTGTCAAAAACACAAAGGCTCCCCCCCACCAACTCCAGCGTGTTTTTTATAATTGAGCATAATATAGGGTGGTTTTATGAATTATAATATAGTTTTTTCTAAATTATTTTGACGCATGCATGTACATTTTTATTTTTTTTTTTACTATTTGCCTGACCTGCGTCAGATTTTTTTAATTTTTGAATAGTTTTTATCATATGACCTGGATAATTCAACCGATGATGTATTACCCTGAAGGCATATCAGTCTAATCTTGCGATTTTTAATGTACCGTGTTCATGTGATCTGCGGACACATTTTAGCGATTACATGTGTCCGCAGATCACTTGGAGACGTTATCTTAAAAATCGCAAGATTAGACTGATATGCCTTCAGGGTAATACGTCATCGGATAATTCAACCGATGACGTTTTTGACTTACCGATTTCCCTTCTGGTAGACATCGATGTTTTTTGCATGACAATGTTGTCATGGTAACCAAGTGACTGGCGTGATTAATCCATCAGAGAGTCAATTTTTTTTTTTTTTCACCCGCGAGATTTAAAATTCATAGAGAGGTTTGGGAAATTTTTTGATTTTTCTGTCTATTGTGATTTTGCTATCCATGGCATCACAGTTACTTTTTTGAGCTGTTAATTCGGGTAAAGTGTTTTATTTATCTGTTTATTTTAAATTTACAAATATTTTTTGTTAATATTTCTACAATTCTCAAACTTACATTGAATTACGTTTAATGTGTAAATAATTTATTCCGGTAAACTGTTTTTTATTTATCTGCTTATTTTAAATTTACAAAAAATTTTTGTTAATATTTCTACAATTCTGAAACTTACATTGAATTACGTTTAATGTGTAAATAATTTATTCCGGTAAAGTGTTTTTTATTTATCTGTTTATTTTAAATTTACAAAAAATTTTTGTTAATATTTCTACAATTCTGAAACTTACATTGAATTACATTTAATGTGTAAATAATTTATTCCGGTAAAGTGTATCTTTTTTATTTAGCTGTTTATTTAAAATTTACAAAAAATTTTTGTTAATATTTCTACAATTCTGAAACTTACATTGAATTACATTTTATGTGTAAATAATTTTCAATAATTTTTTTAAACAAATTTGGGATATACAGTACATTTTTAAACTTACCGAATGCATGTGATAACACATTTTTTCCAAGGACGCCATTAATACCAGATTCGCATTAATTCGGTTAAAGGGTTTTGTTTATTTTAAATTTACAAAAACTTTTTGTTAATACTTCTACAATTCTCAAATTATTTTTCGTAAATTCATCGGCAATTATAAAAACTTTTCATTAATATTTCTACAATTCTCAAATTATATTTCGTAAATTCATCGGCAATTATAAAAATTACAGCTATGAGAGTAATACAGAGCAACGCCATTAACACCAGATTTGCATTAAATCGCGTCTTTATTATTTAGCTGTTTATTTAAAATTTACAAAAATTTTTTGTTAATATTTCTACAATTCTCAAATTTACATTGAATTACATTTTAATTTAATTTTTAATTTCTGAATTACAGCTATGAGAGTAATACAAGGTATAGGTGTACGCCAAGCCTTCGGCTTGTCAAAAACACAAAGGGCCCCCCCCCGCCAACTCCAGCGCTACACGCTGTTTTTTATAATTGAGCATAATATAGGGTGGTTTTATGAATTATAATATAGTTTTTTCTAAATTATTTTGACGCATGCATGTACATTTTTATTTTTTTTTTTACTATTTGCCTGACCTGCGTCAGATTTTTTTAATTTTTGAATAGTTTTTATCACGTGACCTGGATAATTCAACCGATGGCATATTACCCTGAAGGCATATCAGTCTAATCTTGCAATTTTTAACGTACCATGTTCACGTGATCTGCGGACACATTTTAGCTATTACATGTGTCCGCAGATCACTTGAAGACGTTATCTTAAAAATCGCAAGATTAGACTGATATGCCTTCAGGGTAATACATCATTGGTTGAATTATCCGTAACCACCAAAAAATCCTAAGCTCTTGGAAAGTTAAAAAAATTTCATACTTATCTAACTGAGATTCAAACCCAGACAATAAGTTTGGCATATAAGTGTGCTAAAAACTATGTCAAAAGTATGTATGGATATAGACATAGTTGCGAAATAAAACAATGCTGGACTTATATATATAATTTTTTTTAGTTTTATTTCATATAATATTTAAAAATAACTGAATTTTTTAGTTCTTCCAGGTTTAGAAAAAAGTAGAGTAATGGAAATATCTCACATTCCAGAGTTTAAAACTTTATTACTGTACTAAATCATGCAGTGCTATTTATCACTGAATTAATGTAATAATTTTTGTCTTTTTTAAATTTGGTGGTTTGATACATTTAAAAAATTAATTCATAATTATATATATACAATCAAATGCAAAAAGGAGTACTGTTAATAAAAGGAGACCCTTTGATTCCTCTTTGAGACCACAAAATAACCAAGCGGGTCAAATTTTTCATGTCCACTCTATATATTCTTCTTCTTGTAGCTTTTGAATGTAGATGGGCTGCTCAGCAACATGCATCAACCTTCAAGTATTTTGCTTTTTATCTGTGACTTTAAGATCAAGAAACATTATAGTATTTCTTCTCAGTTATTTCATAATCCTTACTTAGTTGAAATAACATTTGAGTTTTTTTTAAGGTAGAATGAAAGTGTGTGTACATATTTTTTAAATAATATTTACAATGATAACAGACAAACCTAAATCATGGATTTTATTCTCAGGATATTGTAAAGTCAAAAACCAAGGCAGTGTTTGATGAATGAAGGCACAGAGTACTAAGAATGTTCTGATTGTGATCCTAGAATGCCACTTGATGATAACTTTTTAGTTTCGTATATACAGTTAAAAATTAGTTTTAAGTTAAGAAAAGTTGTAAGTATTGGATGAATAATTACGTAATATTAAATGGGACATTGTCAGATTTTGTAAAGTTAGAAAAAAAAGTTAAAAGATGATTAATTTAAAAAGTGGACATGTACTATATTAGAAAAACACAAATATTAAAAGTACAAATGGAGTAGGATTCTTTATAAATAAAAGGTAGAAGAACAACATTGTCATGATTGATGGCATATCAGACAGAGTAACAATGTTAGTTATTCAATTTAAAGTAAGATTCAGATACAAATAGTTCAGTTTTATGTCCCAATAAGTTCACATTTTGATGAAAAAAATAGAGGATATTTACATAAATGAATAAAAGACTTTTTTCCATATGTCATAGCATCAGCCGGGAGGTGAACCTGCAACAACCAACTGCTTGCAAGGCAGCTGTGCTGACCTCTCGGCTAACAATGCTTGATGAATAAAAGGCTTTTAAACAGATTAAACAAAATTTAAGATTGTCAAGGGAGACTTTAATGCTAAAATTGGTAAATGACTAAAAGATAAAAATACAATAAGTAAATTTGGTTGTTGTGATAAGAATAAGAGAGGACACAAACTTGTGGAATTTACAGATGCAAACATGCTATATATTATGAATTGTTTGAAAAAATGCCAAATGGAAATGAACTTGGAAGCATTTCAATGAAACTACAACTGAATTAAACTATATGTTGACAAATAGAAAATATGCATCTTAAGATTGTAATAGAATGACAAAAATTATTAAGAAAAGCAGTAGTCACTAACAATATTCCTAATTTTATAAATCTTTCTAATGAATTTAATGTAGAACTTCAATATGTTTTAAAAAATTAATAGATTTTGAAAATGTTTCAGATTTAAACTAAGTCAATAGTAAGATAACTGATATACTATTAAGAACTGAAACAAAGATAACTGACAAAAAAAACAACAACCAGCTAACAAATTTTCGAATAAATCAAAATAATGTATAAATAAAACATATAATATTTTAAAACAATCTATAAAGAATAATTGATTATCTAGAGTTTTGTACAAGGTACAAAAATATTAATATCTGTATAAAAAAGTATAATTGTGAATTACCAAAAAAATTATTTCTACAATAAGAAGAAAAGATGGAATTATTACTAAAAGAAACATGATATCATGAAATGTGTGAAAGAGTTCTATAAAAAAATTGTACTTGTATTTTGATCTCATTCAGAAGAGGCCCACTAACTTAACTAATAAATATACACTATACATATTGATTATTTCCCAATTATAATCAATATTTGTAATATATGAACATCTGTTTGTTACTTCCCTACTTAAAATATTATTTGTTCCTTCCTTTTTTCCTTTTTGTTTTTGTTTGTTTTAACAAATTTTGTAAATAATCTCAAATATCAAGGCAATTTTAATATATAATTCTTAAAATGTATATAGCAAAATAAGTAAAGTTAATTTATAACTAAAATTATATAATAAAAAATAAGCAAAAGTATTAGCAGTACATCTTTTAAATTTCCAAGAATTTTAAATGGAAAAGTAAGATATGCAATTAAATTTATAAAGAAACGAATAATTCTAGGTATCAATGGAATTACTTCTTAAAAGAAGCAGGTGAAGAAATAGATAAAATATTGGCAAAGTTATATAACAAATGTCTAACCGATAAAGATGTATTAGATGGTTGGGAAAATGTGGTACTAATATTAATATTTTAAAAAGATGATAAAGAAAATATTAAAAGAGTCCTATCCATTTTTTATTCTATATAAAAATTTTACCATTACAACTTTTGTACAGCAAACTTTGGATTTTAATCAACTAAAAGAAGCTGAATTTAAAAGTGGTTTTAGTATAGTGCATCATCTCTAAGTATTGTGACTAATTATGCAATGAATCTAGGAGTATGAGTTTGTCAGTATGCTTTGGATTTGTAAAATGTGAAAAAACGTTTGATTTTATAAACATTTCTTCAGTCAATAGAGCATTGGATCATCAAGATATAGACTGATGATACTATCATATTCTGAAAATTATTTATCAAAATTCAATAACATTGATTATATTATATACAGATATTTAGAAGATTAAAATTGAAAAGAGTGTACAACAGAATAACTTCATACTCCAAATCTTTGTATAGCACTTTTGCAAGAAGTATTTTCTGGATTTAAAAAAAAAAACTTGAATCATCTAAATTTTTCATAAAAATATAATTATTTTTGCAAATAATCCTTCAGATGTTAAAATAATGTTGCAATACTTATCAGATGAAATTAACACTAACCTAAAACTAAATGCCAAAAAACAAACAATCAATAGATTTTCTCAAAATAGATAGGATTGATAAAGATAAATTAGAAAAGGTTATTGACTACAAATATCTTGGTCAGATTATTAATGAGAGAAAAATATAATGGATGAAATTAATCATACAATTAACTTGAATGTAGCGCTTTAGGTAGAAATAATTAAAAGATAAAAAATTTGAAAAGAAACATTTTTAATAAATGTGTTTTACCAATTTTATTTATGGATCTGAGACTTGGACACTTAACAGAAGAGCAGTACAGAGAACTTTAGACAACACCAGAAAATATGGTGAGATGTGTGTTAAGAGTAAGAAGAGATCAATAATGAAATACATGGATGAGAGAACAAGTATATAGTACTGACATCATTGAAAGAAAAGAATGAATTGGAGTTGAACTGGATGTATTATTAAAAGAAATGATAGTATGTGGGCAATTAAAATTTTAAAATAAATTCCAATAGATGTTTAAAAATGCAGAAAGATATCACATATGAGATGGATAAATGAAATAAGAAAAACACTAGAGCAGTATGGACGAGAGATTAGAGTTCAAAGAAACTACATTAAACTTGGTGGTCTGACTACTTTTTAATATCTGAGTAAACACTATATTTAGAAAATATTGGCAATCAACCAATAAAGCAAACAGATAACTTTCCCAAATTATTATGATTATATAATTTTAATATATAAAAATAAATAATGGTTAGATTTCAAATTCAGTGAAACCTAATTATTAAAAAATATTAATTAATTGATTCATAAGATCCTACTTTAAGAATAACTGATATCTCTCAATGGCAACATTAGAAAAATAGAATTTAGGTGGAAAATGTTATTAACATGGCATTCAGTAGAAGGGGGCACATAGTAGAGAAGTCTTTAAAATGTTTAACAAACTCTGAATAAGATTTGTTTTAATTTTTTGGATAAATGGATGTAAATGATATTCCTTCATTAAATTTAGATTTAATTTGTAAATAGCCATTTAATTATTCCTAATTAGAAAATAAAACAAAGATGAAAACTACCAAAATTCTCATCACTGCAAAGTTAGTAAGGATAATGAGCATTGATTTCTTTTCTGCTTCCTATTTGGGGACTTTCAAATGATCCATATATTATCTTTTTCAAACCATTCTCTTAGATAATTTAAAGTAATTTAGTGTGCACTCACTGTCATTATGTTTTCTAAGAGGAACCTCAAAATCAGTGCTAACACAACCAAGCAATAATACCAACAAATTTTGTATAACAAAGTGTTCCATGTATTTTATCCAGTCTATATAAAAATTACAATTGTCATCAAAAAAATTAAAGAAATCAACTTTCATAGAAATACTCGTAAACATATGGCCAAACTCAAAAACAAACATCAAAAATATTAGTAATTAAGAAATCCTAAAAAAATTAGTGAATCATGTACCAAATCAAAAATCAATGAAGAATATTTAGCATTTTTTTTGTTTATGTGATAATTTTAATTTTTTTATCATTTCCTATTTGTTATTTGATAAATATTGACTTTGATATTTGATTTCAATAATAATGTGTTTTGTTTGTTTTAGATTATGTGAATTTTTTTATTTTATTTATTAACATTTCTAAATATTTCTTTTAAAATTTTTTGTTTAATCATTAGTTGTTTATTTATTAGTTGTAAAATTAGTTTTAAGATTTATCATGCACAACTTACATTTTATAATTTCTTTTTCTTTGGTCAAATATTTGGTTTTTGAAAATTTCTCATACAAAAGTCCTTAATTTTTTTATTTGTTTTTAAGAAAATATTTCTTATGTTTTGATTTTAATATTTGTCAATTACAGATAACATCTATTAATGATGATTAACACCATAAAATAAACAGGCTTTTAAAAAATATTTTTGATGAAATATCAAATTTTGCTGCCATAAGCATTTGTTTTATTCTTCCATATATTAGTTTAGTAATTTTTAACCATATTTCATGTAATTGTAAAGGTAATTTTATTGTATTTTTCATATAAACTGTTATATATTTTGTCAAATAATAATATTTGCTAAACTGCATTTTGTGCAAGTGCTTTAATTACATTAGTGTATTTTTATCTTGATTTAATAAATTTTACTGCTGTATATTGCATATGCTGTTTTAGAAGTAAATTACTTTATAATCATTTTTTTATTTTTTATTTTTCTAATTATTTGTCACATTCTAATTATCTGATATTTTGCTATTTGATTTTAAAGAGTTGTTTGATTACTTTTTTGATCAAGTGATTGCATTAATTTTTTGGTTATATTTTAATTGCTAAAATTTTCTAAAAATTATTTTTTAATAATCCATATTTTAAAATACTTTACTATTAGTTTTAACTTTTTAATTTAGCTTTAATAATTTCTAAGTATTTGTTATTGATTTTTGCTTTTGACCTCATGATTTGCTAATTTTTTGTCATTTTTTAATTACTAATATTTTTGATATCTATTTTTGAGAGTTATTTGGTCACATTTTTGTGCTATTTTGATTAAAGTTCTGGATTATTTTGCAATTTTTATATAGATTAGACAAAATATCAGGAATATTTTATTATAAAAATTTGGCAGTATTATTTTATATTCTTTATCACTTGATTGTATCAATGGTTGTTTTGGACTCCCTTAGAAACAAAAATTACAGAGAACACATACTAAATTGGTACCAATAATTTTTAAATATTAAAATATTTATATCTATTAGAAGCTTTATGAACATTTTATATTAATAAAATATTTCAAACATTATTTTTATAAGAATTAATCCCAAACTCAATTAAACAATTTTTTTATTTTTAATTTATGAAAAAAAATTTTGGTTTAAATATAGTTGTGATAAAAATGATGTTGATAGTTTAATTTATTAGAAGAAAAATTTACCTAATTTTAATATTGTTTATCAAATTTTTTTTCAAAAAAAGCTAGTTATATTTATTGGTGTTTTTTTTTCATATGTATTTGTGCATTATGCTATTGTGTATATAAATCATATTCTATTTTGTAGAATGAAACATGAAAAATTGCCTGAAATAAAATGAAACCATTTCTGACCTTCAAGACTTTTAAATAATTATACTTTTTTTTAAATGTATTTTGTTTTTTATTTTTAGCTTTGAATAAAATTGTTTTCACAGCACATCTTTTTGATTTGATTTTTGTTTCAATCTAATAATTATATTAAGTTGATAATTGTTTTTTAATTGAACTTCAATATTATTATTAGAAAAACCTTCAAAATTTATGCAATCTTCTCGAATTTCTCAACCTTTTTGCCATGTGACCCAATAGACTTCATTGAAATAGTTCTGTGACCCAAATGTTTATTACATAAATTATAATTTAAAATAAGATATTACATCAGCATGGTACTGTATATATGTATATACTCGGATCAATTTGATAATATTTATAATAAACAAATAATTTGTAAGTTAAAAGTTGAGTTAAAGTTAACATATTTTTAATTTAAAAGCTTAACACATTTTGTTAATTACCAAAAAAAAGTGTTTTCAAATACTCACAAAATTTAAAATTATGGTTATTTAAATTCAAATTTACAATTGAATTTGAGAAAACTACACAAAGCATTGGTAGTATTATTTACTATTTTTTTTATATTAATACTAATATTTTCTTAAAATGTAAAAAGATTTTTGCTATCAGATATTTGTTTGAATTTCTTGGTGCATATTCACGACCCATTAAAAATTTAACATGACCCAATATTGGGTCACAATCCAAATGTTGAGAAACACTTCTACATATTTTTTCTGTCTATGCAATATCAATTTATCTAATACTATCCCCTCTCTCTATTCTCTACATGAACAATTGTTTAGATAATTTTTCCATACATTTTATTTGCTACTATCTTTCCTTAATTCTTAAAATCTAATCTTGCATCTAGATTGCCATAATACTTCAATTAATGAATAAATATTTTACTAAGTACATTAATAAAAGTATTAATCTATGGGTAAATCTATATAAAAGCATTTCAATAGCTATAATCATTATTTCACTGATGTTTCATTAGTTTATGTTTGATAAAGCCAGAGAATAATATATCCTGAAGCATAAAGAAAAAAAAATTGACATAATGTACATTTTAAATTTTATTTTACAAGGAATATTAAACTCTACAAAATCTAAACTTAAAATGCTGAAAAACAAAATTATATTTACAAAATACCATTTATATGTAAAAGGATGTATATTGTGAAACAAATTATTCCACTGAAAAATAATTGAAAGAAATCCAAATTGATGATTGAAAAAGAAAAAAAAACATATATATCTAAAAACAAAGCATGTATGTATCAATGAATATATATATATTATTTGATTGTTATTGACATTGGGATTGTCTAAGTGTTGACTGGCTTTTAATAATATAAACATTAAAAGCATAATGCTAAACTAGTCAATAAATAATCGAAATTACCCCAAATTCACAACTCAATCACACTAACCAAGAAAATAAATTCTAAAACTCTACCAATCGCTTCACTGCTATAAACAGATTTCTTAATTGACAAGAACTATAAACTAACAACATATTTAAACAAAACATTACCCACCAATTCCACTTTCTTCCCATACATCCTTAATATTAAAAGAACTTTTAAATAAGTTAATTTTTATTGGAATCATAAAATTTTAGTAATAAAAATTATTTAATTCTTCTTTTTATTTTATTTTTCTCAAAGAAAACAATCTTAGTTTCATTAAAATTAATAATGTAGCCTGTATCTTCTTTGAAAGAAATGAAATAAAAAGAATAATTAAATAATCTTTATTATTAAAAAATTATGATTCTGAAACAATTAACTTATTTAAAAGTTCTTTTAATATTAAGGATGTGTGGGTGGTAAGTGGAATTATGGGTAATGTTTAGTTTAAATATGTAGTTATTTTGTAGTTATTTACAGTTGAGAAGTATGCTTGCAGCAGGGAAACCATTGGTAGTGTTTTAGAGTTTATTTTCTTGGCTAGTCTGATTGAGTTGTAAATTAGGGTAATATATATTTAATTAAGAAATCACAAATTATTGGACAGAGTAAAAAGTACAAACAAGAGAATTCGAAGAAAACAGGTAAAACTCTCCATACAGTATTGCCATTTAGTGCAAACCAGAGTAATCAATGGATGCCAGAAGGCTTAGTGCATAAAATCCCCATCTCATTCCTACTCAACTAGTGGATGAGTAGGCCCTAGATGGGGATTTTATGGATTAAGCCTTCTGGCATCCATTGATTACTCTGGCTTGCACTGAGTGGATGAGTAGGCATGAGATGGGGATTTTACGCACAAGCCTTCTGGCATCCATTGATTACTCTGGCTTGCACTGAGTGGCAATATTGTATGGAGAGTTTTGCCTGTTTTAATAACAGTTATAAGCAAGCATAAGAAATGGTGATCATGTAATGTTTATTGGCTTGGAATTCAAAGAAGTTGTCCATATGGAAATGGCAAATAAGCTTTAAATCAACCTAATATGATAATTCATAATATTTAAAAGGCACTCAACTCATTAATCTAGCCTTCAGAAAAAATTGAAAAAATCAGCATCTCATATCTAAGTATATAAAATTTTTTACTAACTGTTGCTTTTAACAAAATAAACTGGTTCATCAGAGTATCATCTTAAATTCAATATTTATGAATGGAAAATACCAGGTTTTATTCCTGTCAATATTGTTATTGATCAGGTCAGTAACATCTGAAGATAAAACATTAATACTATTTAAAATAGTGTTGAATATTAACTTAAGTACTTATTATTAACAGTTAAATTAAATTGAAAACTTTAAATAAAATTTGAATTTCAGATATAAGATAATAAGTACAAAAAAAATTATTCTGCTAAGAAATAGACAAGGGGATAGCAGTAATACAACTAATACTATTTACACAAAAAGAAATACTATAGAAGATTATAGATTAATTTCTTATTAATATTGATATATAGTTTAGATTGCGCTTTATGCAAAAAAGTGAAGCTTGTCTCAATCTTATTACAAGTTATATGGCTTAGCGCTTTCAGAGACCTTGTGTCTCCATAATCATAGCCTACTTTTAACTGAAGTTTAGTTTTGGTTTATGTAAAATTTTATGCAAATTTTATAATGACCATTTTTTGGAGATTGCAAAGCACGATTCGAGCACCAAAAAACAACAGGCCATGTGTTCTAACCCACTATGGCAAGGACACTATGCACGGAACGCAATGATATAAAACGAAAAATTAAAGAGGCGTGCTTTATTGCAAATGACAATTGTGCAATAAACCGGAAAGAATCGTGCTTTGCAATCTCCAAAAAATGGTCGTTATAAAATTTGCATAAAATTTTACATAAACCAAAACTAAACTTCAGTTAAAAGTAGGCTATGATTATGGAGACACAAGGTCTCTGAAAGCACTAAGCCATATAACTTGTAATAAGATTGAGACAAGCTTCACTTTTTTGCGTAAAGCGCAATCTAAACTATTTACTAATCAAAGGTGAAGTAAAAAACAAGTATTTTATTTTAATATTGATATAGTGGAAGACCTAAAATGATTTTAACTACTGATGAAAAATTTTTAAAACTTTAAACCTCATGAAATGTAATAGATTTCTTTTGTTTTAAATATTCATTAATATTTAAGTTAAGCCTAACAACTATGAATAATAGAGAAATCATCATTTATTTGTTATTGAAAATCAGAATGTTCTAGTGTGTCTTATCTGAAAGAAATTAAACTATAATTGACATGTTTGTTTTGAAATATCAAAAAAAAAAAAAATTGGAATCACCTGAAAGGTGATGGAAGATTGAATGTTTAAATCAATTAGTTTTCTGTTTTGTATAAAAACTAAATGTATACAAATTCTAATTATTGCAATAATAAATGATGAATGTATAAAGATTATTCCAATAAAATTATGTCTGTTAATTAATTAGCTAGATTTCCAAAAAAGAAAATCATTTCTGTCTGATATACAAAATGACTTGGTCTACATTTGGTATCTTCCAAGAATAAATATTCTGGAAAAACTGACTTCCATATTTTTACATAGTGCTTTCTTTAAATTTTTTATGAGTTGATTTCTTTTGGGTTTTTTTAAGTTCTGGTTCTGCCACAATGAGTCTCATATTCACTAATTTCTTAGTTATTCATTATTTGATTAACTTCCCATAGTTATTTGTGTTTGATCTCTGGAATATAAAAGTTTGTTTTTTGAATCTAACTCTGAATATTGTTTAAAAAACAACTTAAATCATTATTGTTCAACATATGCCCATTATTTAGAAAACACTATTGTTCCAAGTACTTAATACTATAAATTAATATATTTGTTTTTATTTATGTTTCATCTTTTCGCTAATTTTATTTACATAAATACAGCACTACCCGATATCTGTTTATATAATTAAATAAAATAAACACACTTAGAATATCACTATCTATCCCAGAGACTGTGATATATTTTATTGTATATGCTATTTTTTTTGTTAGCTTAAAAATTATGTTAAGTAGATTTTTGTTTCTACAATGAATGTAATGATTTTTGTTTTTGGGAAAAGCATATTGGTAACAGATTGAGGGTAACTTTTATGTGAACATTTTTGGTTATTGTTTAGTATCAATAATTTGTACATCAATATATGTCATTAGTTTTTGAATTATATTTTCTTCTGAAATTGGACATATACCTTTGGCCACTGTATGTATAGATATCAACCAATTAATATTTCCTTTTTATTTTTTTTATATATATTATTTACAATAAATCTGGTACCAAAATTTGCTTTCTTTGACTTTGGATTAAATGAAAGAGAAAAAATAGATAAAGATGGACATATGAAAATACTTTAATTAGAAAATGATGGGAGGATTGATTTGCTGCAAAATATTACAAAAATAAAAAACACAAGTCTTTTTATCAATTGATAACACACAACTAGCACAAATCATACAACATGAAATGTTTTTAAAAATCTGTTATTGCCTTTTTTAACAGTAATAAATAAATTATTTGATCAACATTTTTTCCCAAAAGATATATCGAGATACATTCTCTCAATATTTAATGCTGCCATGTTACTTAGTCATATTTGACCAATTATACTTTTAAACACTTTTACTCAACTAATGCTAATAAAAGAGCACTATGCAAAACATAATGAAGCAAAAATAGTTACCAAGTAAATAGTGATTTTGATGAATTTTGGTAACATAAATATTGTTCTTATAAGAAGTTTTAGAAATGGATATAATGTGTCAACCCTTTTGTGTGGATTGCCTTTTTTGTCTCTGAAAGTGAAGATCAAATATATGCAACAAGTTGATAGCACTCATCTGATACACTAACACTGAGTGCACAAAGTATGTCTTGGTCTTTACCATTACACGTTTTCATTTTCACAATAATCTTATACTGACTGAAAAATAGATAGATGTGCAATAATAATATTTGGCAGACAGTTTAATATCTTCCATTACAAAATATATTTTTTTAAATATTTTGAAAAAAATTGAAGTGTTAAAAGTTTCAATTTTAAATAGCTTGTTTATTTTTTTAAAGAAAATATAAAAATCATCTTAAAAATTAAGTTATAATGAATTTTTGATGGGGATAAATTTTTATAGCATACTTAATTTTTAAGATGTATCTATTTTAAAATTAAACAGTAAAATAGTAAAAATGCATTAAAATTTTGGACTATATAGTACATCTAAATGTTACATTACATAAACATTTTTTCTTACTCTAAAACAAACTGTTAAAATAGCAGCAATTGTTTCTACACAATAGTAACACCTAGTATAAAGCTCTAGGTAGTGGTAAAATTTAATTCCCATCCAGTGCCTATTTATCCAATATCCCCAGATTAGTTTTAGTTTATAGATTTCATCAATGAGCAGAGTACCTAGATCTTTGAATTTAATGCACTCCCCCAGCATGCACCTTTTTTAAAAGTACAAATTTCTTATTGTTTTTGCCTAACATAACTATGAGCATATTTACTTTATTATATTTATTAAAGAAATAGCATAACTTTATGCACTGAGGCATTTGTGAAGGTTCTCTATAGCACAGTTTATTGAGTCATAGGTTTAGATATTGGCATAATGAAAGAAATAAAAATAGTATTTTTAATCAGTGGTTACATTATTTTATACTAAAACTATGCAATATTATATGTATCAAATAAATATTATCACATATTTTCCTTAATGGATTATGATCTATTGATCATGCATAAAAATATTTAACATTTGCATATACTTCTTGCATCTATTATTTATTCATTATAAGTATTATGCAAATACATTCTAATGCATAATCATCCTAGTTGGGTTTTCATACAAATACAAATAATACAAGTTAAGAAAAATATGTTATTAAAATATAATATAGTTTTACTATATCATTCAGATCAGGATTGATAATTTTTGTTATCTGGGGTAAGTTTTAAAAACTGTCTTCTAAAATTATTTAGAAAAGTTTTATGGCATAGAAATAGTGTATTACTTTATTCGAAATCAAGCCAATTTTCAAAAGCTATGAAATTTTACTCCCAGATAGCTTGCCCAAAGTCAACTTGACTAATTATCCAATATTGATTGATAAACAAATATTAGCTAGCCTTAGCTAAAACGTAAAATAAGAGTGAAAAATAAATCAATACCTCACCACCTGACAATTGATAAGCATGAAGAATATTGTCATTTTTTTACTGTTCCTCTCTAAAGGCTATTGGAGAAGTCTTTATCCCACCATAACTAATTATTACAAAAGATTTTTTCTACTTAAATATAAAAAAAGCAATGACTAATAATAGGAAAGAATATGTATATATTAAAAGAAATATTAAATCACGTGTAAATAAAATATTCTAAATCTTTAAAAAAATGCAGAAAAAGAAACAAAAAAAAATTTTAGAATAAAAAAATCATAGTCTAATAAATCATTATTTGGGTTTTAGTTTTGAAAATAGCTTATTTATAATTTGTTGCTTATATTAAGCTTATTTTATAGGAATAATTGCTGCATCACTTAATTAATTTTGGAGCACTGCATAACTATTTTTATTTAAATAAATAAGAAAATGTAGAAAGAAAAAAAAGAAAGAAAAAATATTTAAAATCCATTAAAAAAATTGAATATGTGAAATTTTGTAAAATAATATAAGAAAATATAACTTTGAATTGACAAGAAAGCTATAAAAGAAAAGAAAAAGACAACATCTCAATATTGAAAGAAAATTTGTTTCAACAATAAAAAAAACTATTACTAAAAAAACACATCAAATTTTACAAAAACGTATGTAATAATAAAGAATGAAAGGATAAAATAATCTCTACTATTACATCTAAATTATCAAGCATTTTAAGTAAGAGATAAGACAAGCAATTAAATCTATGAATAAATATTTGAATGGCTTTATTGAGTTGGGACTTCATAAAAAAATTTAGTGTTGGATGTGATACAATTGGATATGATCTGAGTAATTTAAACTCTGGAGTCTGCCATTTGCTACTGCACCAAACTATACAGAACAATTAAATTTACAAACTAAGAAATGATCTTCAAAAATGATGGAATTATTGCTATCATAAAAGAAGCAAGTGAAGAAACAGAAAAATTGTTGGCCAAACTGTCTGACTAAATGTCCAAATAAAAAACATATGCCAGTTAATTTGAAAAATAAAGTACTATAGATATTTAAGAAAGTTAATAAAGAGAATATTAAAAATTACAGAACTATCAATCACTATCAGTTCTTCATAAGTTTTATCAAAATAAATAAGTCAAAAATGCAAGTTGGATTTCAAAGTAGCTTTATCATAGTGTATCACACCCACATATTGAGTTTAGTTATAGAAAAAATCAATGAAATGCAATTATGTTTGGATTCATCATTAAATGGGCAAAACATCGGTTACAATCATTAGTGAACCACCCAAGAAATTTGGGAATTTTCACCCAAATTAAAAAAATAATAAAAACTAGTATGCTAGATTAGATTAGAAATACATTTTCCACACATGTACAGTTGCTTTTACAATAAAAATTATTGTATGTAGTCAAACTAGCAGAGCCTATGAATGTGTTAGGCAACACATAACTTCATTCAAAATGTACAATGACGTATATATTGATTACAAATTTATTAACTCAAATACATTTATGACAGAACCCAAAACTGCAATGAGAAGTTATGAATAGTGTAATCAGTTTTAAAACTGATAACTATATTTTTGCTATAGGAGGTGCACAGATTTATGTACTTTATCATCAAAAATAGTATTATAGCACATTTTTAAAAAGGAGTGTAATATCTTAAATAAGTGCAAAGAAAAGAGGTATACAATTTTAATATAAATATGGTAAGCATATTTTTTTAAATGGTGAATGCAAAATTATGCATGTTATATATGTCATGCTAGAGTGACGCTTGAAAAAAAAGAATAATACTGCATCACTTTCTGTGTTTGGGATGTCCCACAGTTGAAAGAGTACACTAATGCCTTCAGCCATTTTGTTATTCTCGTATGAGTCATGACACAAATGGTATTTTTTTTGCAAATATCTGCAATCATCCTGTGGTACACCCCTTTCCAAATTTCAAACAAAACCAAAATGCATAGGGAAATATTGATGATATGCTGACAATTACTAGTACATAAAAATGTCAGTTGGGGTCTACCAAAAACCATTTTCATCAACAGTTAAACAGTTGAAAAACATTCCATCACATACATTCTCATATTAAATGCTAGTGAAAATACAAATTATGTCAATATGCATAGGAAGTGATGCCTTGAGGCACAATTAAATGGCTATTACAATTGTAGTGTTGATATTAGCCATAAGTTTGGACACAGAAAAATTGGCTATGCTTAACTGCTATCACCTGACCACAAAATGGCTACTATGATTGTGTGGCATATTAGCCATAGGTTTGGCCACATATGCAGTATTATTCTGTGTTTTTACACAGAAACAGCACTACCAAGTGATGTACAGTGGTTAATTAACAAATACCTTTCTTCTTAAAAAAAAAAAGTAAACTAGAAAACTCACATTATTTAAAACAATTGTGAAAAGTTAAAAAAGATCACAAATTTTTTATTAGCATTTTTATTAAAAACAATTTTTGTTTTAAAATAAAATAAATCTGTCAATTTAATTAGAAAACTTAATTACTGATTTATTATACATATATAATTATGTACACATACTAAATATAATACATACATTAAGAGTATAAAATAGAAAATCATAACATTAAGTATATATTAATATTAACTTACTGTGCAGAAATATCTAATAATTTACATATGCTGTATGTGCAATATTCATTTAAAGTAAAATTATATGTATTAACTCTTTCACTAAAAAATTTTTTTAACTGAACAGTTTTTTTATTGGCCAAGTGAATTAAAGTTTTACAACTTTTGATTAGTCAATTACAAAATCAGCAGTAAAAATATATTCATCTTTTAATATTATATTCATTTTAGTTTCATTTGTAAAAAGTATATTAATAATTTGTCAGATTATGAAAGTGAATGAAAGTTTGTTCAAAAAGAAATTTATATTTATAATTATAAAAATATTCGATAGCAGAAGACCTAAAAAAAGTTTGTAACAAATTAGAAAATGCTGTAGATATCATTTATTTATTTCTCAATTTGTTCATGTAAAAATAAAGAATTTTTTATTAAAATTTTACTATTTCTCTAAAATAATTATATTTTCAGCATATTTTATCAAAATACATTATATGTAAAAAATACAAACAAAATACTTTAAAACATTCATTTTTGTTTGAAAATCAAATAAAGAGCTTGGGGTGATAAAAATTGTTGACAGGTGTCAAAATTGTTGTTAGCACTGGTTTTTTTTTCAATTTATATTCGTGTAAAAGTAAAAAAAAATCTAAAATCTTACTATTTTTCTAAAATAATTATTTATAATATGTATGAAAAATAATAAAAAAACACTCTAAAACATTCAATTTTCATTTTGAAAATCAAAACAAAGTTGGAGTGGTGAAAATTATTGACATGCACTCTTTTTTTTAGTCAAAATGAAAACCAACCAATAAGCATTTGGGAAAACCTGCCTTCTCCCATTGTTGTAGCTTCTTACATCAATATTATTGATTTTTTACTTATAAAATAATTCTAGAGAGGGCAGCATCTTATGGTACTTTTTAAGCTTTACAATAAGTGTAAAAACACTACAGTAATGTTAAAACTGACATTTTTGAGCAACTTGAAGCCATGTACATTGATCCATGGTTATTTCTCAGGTGTTAAGTGAAGATCATTTACAATATAGACACATGTATTATTATGTAAGCATACTAAATGTTATATACATAAGGGCATTACATTTTAATTTATAGCAGAAATATTGGATGATATATATATATATATCAACTATAAGTGTCCTGTCAATTTAAAATACAATATAGTTTTGCATTTTCATTTACTGTGTCAATACTAAAAACTTAAAAGTAATAGAGATAAATTTTTATGCATTAAATGCTTTTATTAACTGTGCACTAAAAAGAAATAAAATAATTGTTTTTCCAATCACAATTGGAGTTTTTAGATTTAACTTGAAATACAAGTATGATAGATCCAGAAATTAATTAAGGCAATCCCTTATATTTTTTATCACCCATGCTTTTATTTAAAATTAAATCTAAAAACTCCAATTGTGGTTGAAGAAGCAATTATATTATTTCTTTTTAATGCATAGTCATTAAAAACATTAAGTATAAAAACATTTCATCTCTATTATTTTATATCAAGTTATAATTAATAAAAAATATTTTATCTCTATTATTTTATATCAAGTTATAATTAATTAATTTCTATATAAATTTATAATTAATTAATTTCTATTGTATTAATTAAAGTACTCTTACTTCAAAAAAACTTGAGCTGAGTCAAGCCACTATGAAAAGTTATAACTCTATAGATATATTACCACTTAATAGCACTGAATTAACTTTCAACAAATTCTCACCAGAATCATAGTGCAAAATTAATTAATTAACTGTTCTACAAGCAGGATGAATATATAGTTTATAAAATATGCAAATTATTGCTGTGAAAAATGTAAATTATAAGTCAGATGTTCCATTTTTTGACAAAGGGAAGCAAGGGTTTTCTATTGATTGAATTTGGGTCTCCTGCAATAATCCATGCCTTCTTAAACTTTCTCTTATGATTATCCCTCTCTAAAAAGATGGTCTTAATGTTAGAAGGAAAAAATGTGTCCTGTAACAAGCTCATGATCCAGGAAAATGTTGCCACTTTTGTTTAGCCCTTTTTTTATATAAAAATAGGAATTCTAGGTGACTCATAGATTTATTAACTTGAGACTCCTCCTAGTATGCTGCTCTACAAGATGGAGATGGGCATGAAATTTTATAGATTATTTGAGGAGCATGTTCAAACGGAGTTCTGTCTTTGGTATTGTTCAGAAGATTGTTAAGAGAGGGTGGTGTTCTAAATGCTATTCAAACAGTGTCAAAGCAAATTTTCCAAAGTTTTGTTGCTATGCTAAGAATATACAGGAGGCTAATCCATGGATGATGCAGAATGTCATTGGTAGTGGCTTTGTTATAATTCATATAAATATTTTTACTACATTTATTAATGATACATGTTTGTAGTCTACGTCTGTGAGGGCCTTGATGTATTACTCGATGTTAAGTTTTCCATCAGCTTCATATTTACACAATTTTTCATTTCAATGCAAAAATACTTTTAGTCCTGCCATTTTATGTTCAAATGACATATTAGATTTGAAGTGGGTAACACAACTGACTTAGATTAGTTTATTTCTATGAATTTGTAAGTCAAAAAAATGTATGCCTGGATCTTTTATCTTCCACTTCCAAGTTTCATTCAAGTGGAGATTTAGAAAGAATGTTAGTGATTTTATCTTTGTACACATATAAATATGTCATCTATATATCTGAATTATGTGTTATTTATTGTAGACTAAATATTTCAGAAGAATTGTGTTTTCAAATTTAGAAAAACAACTGCTGATAATCTCATTGATTGGAAGCCCCTTGGGCCAACCTTGTATCATCTGATAAAATTTACCCTTAGTGCAGGTGATTATATCCTTGTCAATCCACTTAATACTCAAGGATGAAATGTCTTATGCTGACTATAGTTATTTTGCTGCAAGATTTTTTGAACACATGGAATGGCAATGTTTTTAGGCACCAGCCCATGCACCTCTTTTATATCTAAAGATGAAATAGTATTGTTTTTATTTATTGTTCAACACACTCATATAAAGCTTTGATTGAATAAGAGCCAAACCCAAATCATTCATTGATTAACCAGTCGGAAATTAATTTTGTAGCTTTAAAATAATATGCTCCCATAAAATCTAACACCAATCTTAATGAAAAGCCTTCTTTATGAAGCTTAATGTTAGCAAATAACCACCGGAGTATTGCTGATGAAGGATAAATTGCAAAATACTCTGCACATATAAAAGTCATGAGATTGGTCAGTACATATAAGTTTAATAAAACAAATCATGATCGAGCTGAAAAAAAATAGTGGAAGTCAAAAAATTGTGTATAAATAATAACATAGTAAGCATTGTAAATGGCAATGATTTTAATTAGAAAATAAATGCACAAATCGCAAACTTAAAATTCATAAACGTCCTTTCATATAATATTAAAATGTGTAAAGATAAATTTGTTTTAACAATTGTGTGCAAATTTTGCAATAAGGCTTATAACATGCATGGATTGTTTTGCAATTTATTCTTTGTTGGCAATACTCTCATGGTTATTTGCTAACATTAAGCTTCATAAAGAAGACTTTCCATTAAGATTGATGTTAGATTTTATTGGGATGTTATTTTAAAGCTATAAAATTAATTGCCAATTGGATAATCAATTACTCTGGATTCAGTTCTTATTCAATCAAATCTTCCTATGAGTGTGTTGAAAGAATTAAAGGTGTAAAAATAAATTCACACCATACTATCACAGCTTTGGATATAAAAGAGTTGTATGGGTCAGTGCCTAGAGACATCTCTATTGCATGCATTTAAGAAATCTTGTAGAAAAATAACTATAATTAGTATAAGACAGATTTCATCCTTGAGATATTAAAGTCAATTGACAAGAATAAAATCAGCTGCACTAAGAGTAAATTCTATAAGATGGCATGAGATTGGCCCATGGGGCTTCAAACAGTGGGATTATTAGCAGTTTAGTTCTTCCTAAATTTGAAAACACAATTCTTAAATATTTAGAGCTACAATAAATGACACTTACTTCAGATATGTAGATGATGTATTTCATTTCAATAAAAATTTTATTAACAATAAATAGTGATTACATACTAATAAAGGATAAATAAATGAATAAATTGTACAATAATATGATTATATAATGTTCTATATGTCATCTGGCTAGATTATGTTATGAGAGCACAATGTTATACTCTTATGTGGTTAGGTATAGTGAAGAGATTCAAAGAACTTGTTTAATGGTATTAGCATTTTTAATATAAACATGAATATTTTCTTTTATAAATGACTATTCTATAATGCTGGGTAGGTGGGAATTGATAATCAGGAAAAGGAAAGAGCAATTAAAGACCAGGTGTCAGCAAAGACTTTACTGGAGGCAAGGAGCTGGTCACGTTTCTTGATTTTTTTGAGCGTTTGATAGAACAATGGTATGATTTGTGGCGGGGGTAATTCCATGAGACTTTTGCATCTCACTATCCATATGGAATAAAGGACAAAGGTAGAAAGCCTTATTATTGAAAAAAAACCATTATGAATGGCATTTTCGAGTGAGAAAATCATATCAGGTCTTATGTTGGAATTGATTATAATTATATCTTTCAGAGTTTTAAGTCTTGGGCACCGGTGTATAATATGGTCTATGGTTTCATCTTCATGAGCACACAGACCACATATAAGGTCAATGCTGGTAAAACCTCTTCGGTGATAAAGAAACCAATTCGTGGGTAGCGCATTAAGATTTATTTTAATGATGAAGTCAAGGAATTTGGGTTCCAGACTCCATCTTTTGAAGTGTGTAATGAGTCTTTGGTTGGCTATTTTTAGGCTGGTTTTAATGGGTTGTTGATTATAGTTGATTATATTGTATGCTTCCCATAAGGTGATTTTTTGGTTAAGGTTAAAGGATATTATCGGGTTATAAAGTTGTAGTTGTTGTATTAGGGATGCTATCCATGAACTGGAAGAGGGTGGAGGACGATCTGTCGGTGTAACTTTTTTAATAATGTTGGAGTATCCGCAGGAGAGGATCAGATTAAGTAGAGTGTTGTGGGTTTTCTGTAAAATGATTGCTTGTATTGAGTGGAATGACAGTCCATTGAACCTGCATGGTCATTGGATACCTCGCAAGCTAATAGCAACTGTCCTTCCTCTCCAGAGAAGTTTGGTGCATAATCGGTTAATTTTATTTTGAAACTGTTTAGACATTTTAACGAATGGAAGATAATATGAGATTTTTGGCATTATGATCATGTTGAGGAGGCCAACCTTTCCATATAATGAAAGGTATACTCTAGAGAGTGAAGTGGTGATGGCTTCAGTTGAATGGAGGATTGCATCTTGAATCTCTCTTGCCATTGCAGTTGGGAGTTTTGTAGATTGGAAAACCTAGGTATCTTTGGGGTTTTGCAGAAAAGGGAGAGTTAATTTGTTTACCAGACATTATCTTCCAGATGGAAGATTTGTTAAAATTTATTTGTAGGCCAAGTTTCACTGTATTTCTGTTTAATATGTTCATGAGATTAGGAAGGTATTTAATGGTGGGAAGCACAACCATGATGTCATCAATATATGCAAATACATTGAAGCTTTTATTGAGAGAGGGAAGGAAAATTCCAGGGAGGTTTTTTTCTATATCCATCAGAAGAGAGTTGATGTATGCTGTGAAGAAAAGGGCACTGAGTGGGGATCCTTGAGGGATCGACTTGTATGGCTTGAAACCTGGTGTAATCTTGCCATCAAGAGAGAGAAAAATCTCTGTTGTTGAGCAGATTGCTGATCATCTGTACAATCCCAGCTGGAATGTCGCATTCCAACAGAATATCCAGAAGGATGTTTATCTGGACTGAATCAAATGCTGCCGCAACATCCAGCTGGACAGCAATAGGTTTTGATTTACGATGTCCTCTGATGTAATTGAACAGTGCAGTTACATTGGACATAGCATGCGAGGTTGATGATCCCTTTTTTCCGTATTGGTTTGACGAGATATGGCTAAGAATTTGAGTTCGGATTTGATGTTTAATGACTGACTCAATTATCTTGATAAGCAATGGGGTCATGGAAATTGGCCGGATACTGTTAATGTCGTTTAGTGGTTTTGCTTTTTTAATAAAAGGCATGAGTGCCACTGGGTAAAGATCTGTTATGTTTCTGTTGCCGGAGGCTAGGTGATCAATCATTTTTTTAATAATTGGCACGGTGAATTGACTGAGGTGTTTGAGAAGGAAATTTGGGATGCCATGAAGGCCAGGATGAACGCCGTCAGGGAGAGATGTTATCTTCTTTTTGATTTGGATTTCCGTGATGCAGCTGTTTATAGGAGGAGCTCCATCTTTTTGCATTAATTGGCAGAATTGTTTGCTGATGTGCTGCATCATTGGAAAGCCAATAAGATTGGTTCCATTAGTATTAATGGATAAGGGAGTGATTTGTTTTTTTATTGTATCCCAGTGCCCATCTGAGATAGTCTCTCGTCCAGCAGTGTTGTTGTGCTAAGAAACATTTGGCTCTTCTGATGGATATATATTCTGCAAGGGACTTTTGCTTGATTTTGTAGAGATTTTTAAGGAAGATAATTTTTTCTGTATTTGTGAAATTTTGCTGTGATGCTTGAAGTTGTATATTAATGTCTGTTAGGTCATTTAGAAGGCCATTAGGTCCTTTGATTTTCCTGGTGTGGTGATTTAATATGGACTGAAGTATTCCAATGAAGGAAAACCAGCCCTCCTCAGCAGGCAGGGAAAGGATGTTTATTTTCTGGAAAAGGATGTATGCCTCAGACACTATCGCTTCGGTCATATTTGATTGGGTGATCATGCGCATGGTTTTACCAGGTCCATCAATGGGTGTAGGGATTGCAATAGGTGTAAGTTGTAAGATTAGAGCCATATGATCAGAGAAAGCAACAGGGGCCAAGGCTGCATCAAGGTTGAAATGGAGGTTTGGGGTGTAGAAAACCAAATCAATCAGGGACTTTTTAGTTTTAGTATAGAAAGAGTAGGCTTCAGGAGGGAAGAAACCCTCTCCACACATTAATCTGCGATTTATTAGATGCAAAAATCTCTTGTTGAAGTCATTGTATGTAGTGTTAAAGTCTCCCAGAAGAATAGTAGGAGAGGCTCTGTTAGCATTGATGGCATTTAGGATATGGATTATTTTTAGATATTGAGAGGTGTCTTTGGCTGTATATATATAAGCTATGATGATCAGATAACCCCAATAGTCTATTTCTATGACATTAATATTGGCATCTAGGAATAGAATACTAAAACTGTTTGGTGGTGTTGACTTGCTGAGAAGAATACCGACTCCACCTGAAGCAGAATGGCCTATGGAAAATCTAGTAAATCCGAGAGCTGAGAGAAGAGATAATATTTTATGATCAGTCTTATGGTGATATTTAGTTTCACCCATAAGAAGTATATGAGGGGAGCAGAGCGAGAGCCAGTTTTTAATAGCTAGAACTCTATCAATTGAGTTGATGCCGCGAATATTAATGCCAGCAATTTTGCAGAACATGATAGATTAATCCAAACCGTCCTCAGCAAAGTGTACCAAGTCAATGTGGGGCATCTCCAAGTTAATGAGTTCTGATGTTGTTTGGAAATCAGAGTCTTGTGATTGAACTTGTGGATGGATTGGTGATATATTTGTTGGTTGAGGAAACACATCCATGAAGTCTTCGGTGTCTGATGAAGTAGTGTAATTGTCGTCAGATGGATCAATGGTATCGATGGTTATAGGATCCATGGTTTTCCTCTTTTTTTCTATGGATTTGTGAAGCTTTGTGCTGGATATATCTGAGATTTGTTTGCTAGTGGGTGGTGGTGAATAATGTATTGGATGGGAGCTGGCATCATCAGAGCTTGATTTATCTGAGCGAATTGATTTTCTTTTAATTTTCTTATTTGTATTTTGGGTATTTGTTGTGTTGGTTTTTGGGGTTTTTTTTAAGTTTAGTAGTGTTGTTTTCTTTTTCCTGTACTTTTGATGAAAGTGTTTTTTTATTGTTATAAGAATTTGGTTTAAATTTTAGATCTGAGTCATTTTCGGTTTGCTGTAACTGTTGTGAAACATTAATTATGCTGACTTTCGGGTTGAGTGTTTGATAAGTCTTTTCATCTGGATGGTTGATTACTGCAGGCATTGAAGAATTGAGGACAGTTTGTGGATCACTTTGTTTAGGTTTATTAGACTTAGTTGGCCCGAATGATGATGCATCATTGGTTTTAAGCTGGGTGGGAGTTGTTATAGATGAATTGTTTTGAAATTTTTTAAGTGTATTTTCTTCATCGCCTGGGTTTTCCTTGCTCTCGTTAGATGGTTTGGTCATATTGTCTTCTTTTGTAGAAAGAGTTTGGCCTAGCATTGTTTCTCGGGGATTAGTACAATATGTATCTAATGAATGATCTTGAGTATTATTGGTTTGAGAGATTGGTTTAGTAGCAGTATATGTTATTGCTTGGTTCTCTGATTCACTACTATTAGTGTAGAGGTTGGTGTTTGTTCTTTCTTGAAGATTTTCATTTTGAAAGATAGGTTTGGATGTGAGAGGGTTTGTTGGAGGGTTTATTTGAGTCAGATTGTCTGGGTTTGTGATGTTGCTGTTTGAATTAGTCCCATGTGGTGATTGTCTATTTAAGGATGTGATAGCCATATTAATAGGTCTACCAGGGCATCTGTGAACTTTATTCTTTTTAATACCACAGTGTATGCATATTCTTGCTACACAATCTTTAATAAGGTGTGTTCTTTGAAGGCAGAAGAAACATTGTGGCTGTACTCCCCTGAAGGTCAAAACCATAGGAGAGCCTCTTGCAGTAATAATGGTGGGTATGTCAGTGGGTATAATGTTTTTCTTTAAAGTAAGTGTGAAGACAACTGTATTGGACAGAATTTGATCTTCGAAGTGAGGGTTTAGTAGGTGTTTAAATTTACTAACTGAACCATAATTAATAAGGATGTCTTGTAGTTCTTGTTCTTTCAAATGGGCAAGGCAGTTTTGAATTCTGCCAGATAGTGTAACTGGACGGTTCATATCTATGGAGCAAAGTATTTCCCAAAGATCGGTAGTTATTTTTAAAGTTCATACGGTCCGCCCATGTTTTAAACTCAACGATAACATAGCGGTCATTGGGATGATTAAGGATCATGTGAATGCCTCTGCCTAATTGATTTTCATTGATTAGACTGTATAATTGTTCTAGAGGGAACTTATATAACGCACATTGTTGATTTGTTATGGCTAAGATTAACGACTTATCGCTGTAGTAGTTTGTAAACGATTTATACAGAGTGTTGGGAATCATTTTGTTGAACTCGTTATTTATTTTTAGGAACATGTCATCATTAAGATCGTTTATATTAAATGAGACATTTTCCAGAGTGTTTGATTCTTGTTCTGTGTCTAATTCTGAAATATTCAAATATAGTTCATTGAAATTATCGGCCTTAATATTTTCGGAGATGCTCTCAGAATTTTTAGACCTTACGATATTTGCGTACGTAGTGGAATTTTTCAATATTGGAAATGAGGAAATTGGTTTAGATTGCAAGTTGGCTGATGTAGCAATGGATTGTTCTGTGCTATAATCTTTGTTTGTTTTGGAATGAGGTTTATTAGTTTTAAAATTTATTTCTTCTTTTTGATTTTTAAATTTACTGTTGACAAACTGTAATGTGACAGTGCTGGTTTTGTCGACCTCTGGTGGAAAAGTTTTAACTTTAAAAAATTCGCCGATATCATCTTGTTGGAAATTTTGTCTATTATTTTCAGATATGGTTTTCAGGGTATTATAGGGCAAAGAAAATTGCTCATTAGAGTCTTCTGTGGGAGCGTAAAATCTTCGGAGAGGAGATGATTGGTTTTTGCTTGTATTGTTAAGGATTTCAATAGTTTCACTTGATGAGATATTTATGCTATTGTTTATATTAGGGGTAAGTTGAATATTTTCTAAACTTTTGTTGATATTTGCGATGGTGTTTTCATTTGATTTATTGGTTTGTGGGTTTTTATTTGTAGTAGAAGTTAGTTTAGTTGCATTTAGATTAGATCTAAGGCTATAATATTTACGACCGATGGCTGCATTGCTAGGTTGAATGCTGAGATCGGGGTTAACATTAATTTGAGAGTTATCGATTATATTATCACTTTCCATAATAAATAATGTTTAAAACCGACTTACCTTGAATAAAAGACGTAAAGGTAAGGGGACAATCGTCCCTGTCTTCTTGAAACTGAATCGCTAAGGGGCGCTTTTAATAAGACCAGTTGCAAAGATGGCTGCCAAAAGCGGAAGTTTTAGATGATGTATTTATTTGTGTGACAAAAATAAAATCACTAACATTCTTTCAGAATTGAATAAAGAATCTCCACATGGAATATAAAGATCAAGGTATAAATTTTTTGGACTTACAAATTCAAAGAAATAAATCTATGCTTGATTATAAAATGATTGTGACACTGATCCAAGTAGATGGCATCCACCCCAAATCTAATGTGCCACTTGAACACAAAATGGCAAGACTAAAAGAATTTTTACATTGAAATGAAAAATTGTATAAATATAAAGCTGATAGAAAACTTAATATTGAAAAATACATCAAAGACCTCACATATATAGGCTACAAACACATGACATTAATAAATATAGTAAAACAAATTTATATGAACTATAACAAAGGCACTACCAATAGCATTCCAAATAAGCCATGGATTAGCCTACTGTATATTCATAGTAAAGCAACAAAACTTCAGAAAAATTGCTTGACACTGTTTGAATAACATTTAGAACACTGCCCTTTCTCAACATACTAAAGTCAGAACTCCATTTGAACATGCTTCTGAAATAGTCTATAAAATTTCATTCTCATCTTCAGCTTATAAAGCAGCATATTATTGGGGAAACTTCAGCTAATAGATCTACGAGAGTCACCTAGCACTCCTATCTTTATAAAAAGGCTAAACAAGACTGGCAATATAAGTCAATTTTCCTGGATCATAAGCTTACTACAGGACATATCTAACTTTAAGATCATCTGCATAGAGAGGGATGATTGTAAGGGAAAGTTCAAGGAGGCATGGTTTATTGCAAGAAACCTGAATTCCTGTCCACAGGAAGGGGTCTTGCATCTCTTTGTCAAAAAAAATGGAAGATCTGATTTTTATAATTTAAATTTCTCACAGTAATAATTTGCATATTTTATAAACAATATATTGATCTAGCTTTGCATTTTGATTCTGGTGAGAATTTGCTGAAATACTCAATGCTATTAAAGGAGAATATATCTATACAATTATATCTTTTCATAGTGACTTGACTCAGCTCAAGTTTTTTTTGGAGTATAATTAAAGTACTCTTAGAAAATAAAATAAGAAATGACGAGGGTTTGTCTAAACATTTGCAATGATGGACTTTAGATGTATTTATATATTGAACTATTTATATCATCTAATATTAAATATTGAAGATTTTTAGAAAAATGCAACTATTTAAATTGCTCCAATTACATTCAACTATTACAAAGCTGTATGCTTTTACTAAGTGACAAATGTAATTGGAAACTTCAAATAAAGTGATTTTTAAAAAAAAAAAACATTAAAATAATTTAATATTAGACGATGTGATAGTTCAGCATATAAATACAATAAAGGTCTTGTTTGTATGTGTTTTTCTAATGTACTATGAAAAAGTTACAATTACATTTTTAAAATTCATTTCATTTTATTTGAATTCTATATATTTCTTCAGATTAATGAATAACTAAATCAAAGTCAAAAAGATCTTTATCTCTCTTACTTTCCATACAATTTATCCTGCATTTCAAAAAAGTTTTATATTTTGCTATAATCCAAATTTACTTTTAGTTCTTCTCCTTAGTCTTCAAAACATATTTTTCACCACACACACATTCACCTGTAAGATTGTACTAACATTGCTATATATCTTTTCACAATTTACATATTTTATCATTTGTATACTTCATCTTCATTTTACATAATTCTATTCTCTTTTCTAATCAACTTATTTACTTTTTTCCTATTTTATAATTTATGACTTGTAATATATTCTATTTTTCCATTCCATTTTTGTATAAATAGCTAGAAGTATATTTTTTATCTACTAATTTACCTATTATAAAGCTTTTTAGGTTATTGTGTTCATTCTACTACTCACAAAATCTAATTAACCACTGTTTTAAATAAATTATTTATATATTGTAATCTTCCAAAAAATTCATAATTTACTTTTAATTTTTTTCAATTAAAAATAAACTCATTCCAGTCACTCTTGAATATATCTTGATTTACTAGCCATAATTTATCATTCAATCAAAGGTATCTACTTACTTACAAAACTAATATTACAATTTCTTTCCTAATTATTCTATATATTTAGTGGAGTATATTATAAACCAAAGAAAGGATTACTAATACGAGCGTTGGTATTCTACATATTCCAAATGAATTGATACCCCACATGGTAGTCAAAGAAAAAAAATATTTATTAGATGATGAACAATGTATTCCACACAACATAAATAATGACTATGTACGTCTTATAAAATAAGTTCTATACTTAAGTAATAATAATAATTTGCTTGAATTTTCTTTTTTTTTTTTACATTAGACATTTTTGATTTTATCTTGTTAGTTTATTTCTCTTCTTTTCTTAATATTTTTTGCATAATAACATTATGCCAAAACAAATTCATAACTGTTTATATCTCTACACAAAATTCATTTTTTGGATATATTGTATAATTCTCTGTCTTTTGTTATTATTCACAACACAATTTTTTTTGCAGAATATTTGTTTTCTATAGTTATTAATCTTTTCATAGGTAAATTTTATTAATTTCTACAAAATACTTACCTCAAGTCTATTTTTGGTTTATTTTTAAATAAATATCTTCATTTTTAAAAATATGAGAATCAAATTTATATTGTATTTAAATTTACATAATGATTTTAAACTAAACCATTAACATTAAAGACTATGCAAATGCAATATATTTTATCTATACACTTATATAAGAGTAAATTAATATTGAGATGGTATTATATGTTAAAAGTATAACTTTGAAATCAAAATAAAAGTGATATTTAGATGTGCAGTATTTCAAAGTAAAGCATTACATTAAAATTCAGATAAAACTATATGTAGGATATAAAATAGTAATGATTTATTTGGAAGAAAATTTATTCATCTTCAATATGCCTGACGTGAAGATTCAGATTCCTGCAAATAGAGAATATCACGATATAAGTAATTTATAATATAGCAGTACACACACACACATATATATAATAAGTAATTTGTAATATATATACTAAATATTTATAAAAAAAATAAAGGCATAGTAATCAGTACATTACCTGCCATTCCCATAACCCGAGTTTAAATCTAAGCAGATTTTTTCCAGTTTTCCGTCAGGAATAGAACATTCTTTAAAATAATTAGTCATAGTCATTCTATCAAGCCATTATATAAAATAATACAAAAAGTCATTAATCTTCACATATAATTAGACTGGAACCTTAGAGAAGTCTTTGTCTTGTAATGGATTATTTAAAAACGTTTTTACCTTTTAATGTGGAAAAATAAAATATATAAATGATTTCAAGGCATACAATATTACTGACATAATTATAAAAAATAAAAATGCAAAAGGAAATGGGCAGAACATATAATAAATAGTAATTAGTAAAATGGATCTAGCAATCTCATCTGGATATTGAGAGATAGCAAACATCATCACAAATTACTACTTTTAGATGAGAGTTTGAAATAAAGATCCTTTCTGTATCACTATAAAAAAAAAATTCTTGACAGATCTAAAAATATCATCATAACTTAAACATCACTTGATTCCTCGTGGCTTATTTTCATATTATACAAAAAATAGCAATTCTCCACCCTGCTGTCATATTTTGTAAGCTTGAATAATCAATGATTACCAGATAGTATTATATTTAAATCCCCACTCCCAGATTGTTTATGGACTTTCTCTTTGTCAATCAAAACTTGGAATTGAATGCTGGAAACAATGCATTTATGCATTAAAAATACTTAACTTTTTTTTATCAATCCAAGGGCCTGAAATCCAGAATTTCTAAAGTTTTGAACCCAAGGTAATTGTATAATTTCAGAAATCTATCTAAGGTCAGTGATCACATATTTTAGTAACCTCCACTTATTTTTGTTACTGTACAGATCTTTTTTCCCTAACAAAAAATGTCAATACTAAGAATATCTCTTGATACTTTAGATTACTACACTACATTACAAATAATAGCCTAGGGGAAAATGGTGATTAGAAAATTATCAATTTACAGGAAAGTTTTTAAATTCTAATGATTAGCAAAACACAACTTTATAGAACTATATTTACTAACTAGTAGACATATGTACATAGGACCACAGCAAGCAGATATATAACAAAAGCACCAAAAAAGCACCCATATTAAGTTTGAAAAAAATCAAAATTTGAAAATCAACCTTTGATTTTTTTTAAAACTATTATATAGACTAGAGCAGTTTTCTAAACTTTCATCATTATTCATTGTAAACTTGAGTAATCATTGATTGCCAGATAGTAGAGAATTTAAGACTCCATCTCCAAACCTATAGTGATTTCCTGAAGTGTGTATATATAATGACAATCAAAATATTGTATGAATATCGTATGCAGAATTTTTTTGAGCATCAAACAACTAAAACTCTTAATAATTTGTAATATGTATAAATGATGTAGAAGAAAACTACTCTTCACACAAGTTCTTTAAAATTGCATACATTGTCCTGTCAATAAATATTTTAAAGCATAGAAGGTCCAACTATACTTAGAGCTTATTATTTAAGTAAACTAATAGTTATTGACCATGTTTGAATTTATGACTTGATCTTATTATTAACCTGACTTTACTTATGTCCAGATTATGTATCACAAAGAAAACAAAGCTTGATCAATAAATGTTGGTTTATTTAAGCTCTAAGCATAAGTAGACTATTTTAAACTATTTATTGATGGGAATGTGTCAGCTTTATATCACATGTATAAAGAAGAATTTCTTTCCACAATATTTTGTAATCACACACACATATATATATATATGGTTAATTCCCCAACTCTCCTAAACTGCTGCTAAATTCAAAAATATAATGGAAGCAAACATCAACTCAATTCCCATGAATTCTAAATTTTAACATTAGCAGCTTGTCTATTAATTATATTCATTTTATTTCTATTTATTAAACTTGCTTCCTTAATTTTTCTTTTATTATGGTTTTTCTCTTCATGAAGAATCTCAACACTTTCAAGATCAAACTTAAATTTATATTTACATGTCCTTTCATGATCTAAGAAAACTGAAGTAGTCATTAATACATTATTATTTTTACTTTTCACACACTTTTTAATAACCATAGTTACCATAATCCTTTGACCAGGATTGTTATTAAATATATAAAACATCATATGATTACTATTTCTTACACTTACACAAGCTGTTAAAACAATAGCCATTCTCTCCATATAATAGTGTGACCCTGTCAAGCCATAGTATTCAATGTATTCTAGAAGGTTTGTATGAATATACAAGTTAATGAGCTTGGATTGAAAACATTATTCTGTTTTCACTTTCGAATTATAGCTTTATAGTTAACTAAAATGATAAAAGTGGATGCTGAAGAGTTGCAGTAGATCCTAAAATCTAGGTGCAGTGCTTTCAGATCTAAGACTCCTCGTTGATGAAGAAGAAAAGCTAGAAACTAGGGTATTGGAGGGATTTTGCTGCACAAACTTTTTAGCATCCATTGATTATTATGGATTGCATAGAGTGGCATTACTGTATGGAGAGTGGCTACTCTCTTTCAAATCCAATTTAAAACTGGTTTACTAATACTCATAACTTAAGATCAATTAAACACTTTTAATACAATCGAAACATTCATTTTAAAAAAAGTTAGTTAGTTTAAACAAAAAAAAATGTTTCCTAATCCTAATTTTTTTTCCCAACTTTTAAATATTTAATCGATTAAGCTTAAGCAATTGCTTTTTTATTTTGAATAAAAGTTTTATTATGACATATTTACAGTCATATGTAAATAGTAAGATTAAATTATGAAATCATTTATTAAGGCTAGATTTTTAAAATTAATATCAGCATAAAAATGTTTATATGTGAAACAGTTTATTATTTAAAAAAAAAAAATTTACCAAAGATTCGTAAATTGTTTAGTTATTTTATAATTTATTTACCAGTAAAAAATTATATTTTCCTTCTACAAATTTACTGATCTTGGCAGACAATTTTTACCATTATTATGATCCATTTAAAATATAGACAGATGACAGGTCTGAACAAAGTTATAGAAAATCATGATTTTTGCAGCAGTTGGTGGTTATAAAGTACTTCTATTCATTGTAGATAAAGATATGGTGAAATAATATATTATCCATTTGAATTTTCGCTTCCAAATTCTTGGAAACAAAACTATTTATTTACAAATTTATTTTGGAAGTTTAAAATATAATGTTTTTTTCCAATTAAAAGCCATAACAATTTCCTGTCTATATAATCAAAGATGGGGGGGGGGGGGTTTACAAGAAATCATTCTTGGCTAATTTCCAAAAGAACAGTAAATGATTTTACAGTTTATTTCAGAATATTTAATAAAATAAGTATCAGTTCTTTTTATTAAAATTTATTACATACAATTGAAACAGGCAAAACACACTATATGTATTGCCACTCACTGAAAGCTAGAGTAATCAATGGATGCCAGAAGGCTTGTGTATAAAATCCCCATCTAGTGCCTACTCATCCAATAGCCTTCTGGCATCCATTGATTACTCTAGCTTTCAGTGAGTGGCAATATGTAAAGTGAGTTTTGCCTGTTTTAATAACAGTTATAAGCAAGGCTAAAAAATGGTGATCATGTGATGTTTCTTAGATACAATAGAACGTGTTTATCTGTACAGAGTGCATAATGTTTTAAATAATAATGACAATCCAATATTTTAAACACATCAATGACATCACATTTTAAAATTAAATAAAACTTTTTTTCTATACATTTTCTTAATTTACTCATTTCATTAACTCTCCTTTCACAAAAAAGTTTTATTACATCTAACAATTAAAATGTTTATTTAAAAAAAAATTTCTGACATTTTTATAATATGAACTTTAGTCAGAACTGAGTCAATACTTAAAATCTTATTAACATTAACTATTAACTCAAATATATAACAATTAAAAGTATTTAAGCACAATATGTAAAAAAAAATATCTGACTAAATATAGACCCTTACGTACATTTAAAATAAATAAATAGAAAATGTAGGCTGTCCAATTTTGATAAAAAAAATATTAGTTATGATTTTTGGAATTATAAATTTCTTTAATCTCACTAAAATTCTAATAATATAAACTACTTTAATTAGTTTATTAACCACAATAAAATTAAAATGAGAAAAAATTATTACCTATTTATATTTTAGATTTAAAATGAACATATTTCTTGTATAAAGTAATAATTACATTTTACTGGTTTAGCCATTTAGATCTAATATATTTATTTTCGTTATTCCAAATAAATAACACCAATTTTCTTATAATCACTATTACAAATTGTACGTTTATTTTATACAGTAACTTTAAATATCACTGTGAAAATGTTTTTACTTTGAAATCTAATAAGATTTATATATCGACAGTTAAAAGTGCCATACTCACAATTTCATACTTTGTGATAGCAATAGCATTTCCTTTTATTATAATTACTCTCACCTACAAACTTCAATATTTCTACATCTATTTTTTCTTGTGCATGGTATTATTAAATACTTCTAAATAGCATAAAATTTCTATTTTTGCCTCTTTACAATTATTCATCCCAAGCATAATTTCTGTATCTACTTCAATATTCATTGCCATATTTACATAAATTTTTATTCTCCGGACATTTTCATATCAATATCATAATCATCTATGATTATATCATCAATTTTAAATTCTATTATAATTTCATCATCAAATCTACATTTATCAATTCTTACATTTATTTTAGCTTCTTCGATATCTATTACATCATTTTTACAAAAGCTTTCAATATCATAATCAATTTTAGATTATTGAGATTGTTCTATTAAATTCACATCCATTTTGGAGTAAATTATCTTTAGTTGACTATGATACCTACTTCAAGTTTATATTAATCAACAGAAATTATATTAACTTTAGATTTTTTAATTATATCTATACTATCAATCATTTCTTCTAAAGAAATATCTATTTGAACTCCTTTTTCCTCAAAATCTTTTGGTACTATATTCATTTCTTCTACTTTGTCAATCCTTTCTTGTAGTTTTTGAACTTTATTACTTAATTCAATCCTAGCCTTCTCCAGTTCTGCTTCTATCTTAAAACCCTCAATCATTTAATCCATTTTTTGAAACATTTTCTGATAGTACTGTTTAATATTTTTGTCCATTTAATCCATAATCTGCACTCTTTTCTGTTCCCTTTTTTGCATCATTCCCTGATTACAATCTGAGGCTTCTTTTAGGTTATTTCAGGATTTTCTGGTTCTACTAATTTAACTTGTGGTTCAGGACTAAAACTACTAATCTCATTTTCCTGACCACTTTCTTTAACATTATTTCCACCTAAATTTTATTCTTATAATCTAAATAATTTAAATATTAATCAGTTTTCTCCCTAGAAGGGACACAAAACCAAATAATTTTTTTTCATTCTATCTTCATCAAAACAATCAATCAAAATTTTATTTTCTGCTTAATTTAGAAAATTTTTAAATTGATATAAAATATATTTTGTAATATATATATATGTGTGTGTGCATGTGGTTCTATAAAATTCAATCTTTTAAAATTTACAAATTATTAATTTATTAATTATCTTAAAATTTTTATTTTATTTTAAACTCATCAAATCAGGAAGCTGCAATTTAAGTAAAAAATTATACTTTACAAAACTTCAAGGTATCTTACTTCCATCTAATTAAAACTAATGGATATAAGTTATTTATCAGACTTCAAAACTGTATAAGTTAGTCTTAAAAAAATTCCTATAGTTTTAAATATATCAGAGTGCTTTATATTTATTATCAAGCTTTACACATTGATGCCAAATTTATTTTTAAAAATTTTTTAATAAATAAGAGCACATTATATTGAAAGAAAATAAGATATAAAAATATGCTATTCCTTTCATGTAATAAGTTTATCAAAATCTTTAAATTAAAATGTCAAATCTTAAACAAAAATACTACTCTTATCTCTCAAGTATGAGTTCATTGTAGTCCCATAAGTTGGGTGGCCAAATTGATAAAAAAAATAATTTTCATCTTTAAATTTCTCAGATAATTCATCTTTGTATCAAGATTTACAGTGAGGCACCAAGAAATTCTTCTCTATAATGAATAAAGTTCTGTATGTGATTTTACAAGTAGGCACCACTAAATAATACATCTAGACCTTTTTCCTATGCCAAATTGTTATCTAATATTGTTAAGTAATAAATAAAAATACCAAAAATAGAAGTTAATTTTATTACCAATGCCACACTTATATACAGATGTTGGGAAGTCATAAATTATAAGAAATAATTTATTCCAACTAATAGCAAATTTTGAAATGAATAGACAAGTTTACACAACTGAGTTATATTTGGACACATATATTAAATTTTGTATATAAATATTTATATTTTGTAATTTAAGTTATTACTCAAGTAATGGTTAATAATAAAATAAAATAAACAAAATCATTTATTTTTAAAATAATAAAGTTGTAATAGTTACTAATATTAAAATTCATATATCAATATTAACAAATGCATGCATGATTGGCAAACCAACATATTGCCCAAATAAACCAAGCCATATTTACTATTAATAATTAGTAACCCAGTAATCTATACACTTAGGGCTTATAAGACTACGCAAAAAGAATGAAATGCTTACACAAACTGTTAAAACAATAACCATTCTTTCCATATAGATCTATATGACTATACAAATGAATGAGTTTGAATTGAAAACATTATTATGTTTTATTTTGTTAACTAAAAAAATAAAAGGTGGCTTCTGGAGTGTTGCACTAGATCCAAATATCTAGGTTTAGTGCTCTCAGATTCAAGGCTTTTATCTGATGAAGATCATAAGCTAAAAACAAGTCTGGGGATATTGGATGAATAAACGCTAGATAAAATTTTGCTGCACAAACTTTATAGCATCTATTGATTACTGTTATTTGAATTGATTGGAACTACTATATGGAAAGAATGGCATGTGTAAGCATAAGAAATGGTGAAATGTTATATATGAAGAAGATTAAACCAATGAATTTATTTTTAAAATTGAGATAATATGATTCAGAATTTAATAAATGTAAAATACTATAAGAAGTACAAGAATAAAAACATTGCATAGAAAAATTAAAAAAGGAAAGAAAAGCATGAAAATGTTTACAAAAAAAACAGCCAATTAATATAAAATGTAGGAAGTTGTTTAAAAGTAAAACTAAATTTGTCAGAAAGAAAGGCTTACAATATGCATTATAATTTATGGGAATTGAAAATATAAGGTTAAAATATATAAATCTGAAAAATTTAAGACAAAATATTTTGAGATTTTTCAAGTTATCAAAATTAAAAGGGACGAGAGATAAGTTTTAATAATTTTTGTGAGATAATATAATGATAAAAAATAGAAATTGTGTAATACTTTGTATTAAAAGTTAATGCAAATGCTTATGAATCCAGTAATTAAATTGAGAACTTATGTACATCAAATAACAAATTCATGTTAATATATAAATTATGCTAAATATTTTTGATAGATATTCAATATATTATTGCAAATTCACTTCTTAGTTGTATTGGATATGTGAAGTGAAAAAATACTAATAGACTTTCTAATATTGGATTTTATGACAAACTTGAATACTGTTTTCATAGGAGATATTATTTTTTATTTATGTTATAAAGAAAATTTAACAAAAAATTTCAAAAGGTGCAATATCAATTTCTTATATTAGAAGATCTAATTTAGAATCGCATAAATAAAAAGGCAAGATGTTGAAATATTACAAAATATTTAATGTAAAAGAAATAAAAGACAATGTAGTGAGATGTCAAATAAATAAACATTGGGGGTGTCATATATTATATGGATAGATATTTAATGATTTGATAGTCATTAAATCATTTTAAATGTTCATTCTTTATCATTGTTTTGAAGTAGAAAAGTATAGACTGATTTTAAAGTGAATATTGCAGGATAAAAAAAATATATTGTAAAGTCAGGTGATTTTAAAAGCTCAAATTATCATTATCAACAATTCTTGTCTGTAATGTTTTGTAGTTTTAAATAGCATTTTAAAAGTTTAATAAAAACATTTTAAGTTTTGTTGTTATTGTAAAGATCTAATTTTATTGCAGTTTAAACTTTAATTATGTATATTGACAAATATATATATATTATTTTTTAATGTAGAACAGTTATTCAAGTCTGAGTTATGGTTCAAAAAGTTGGGTTATTTAAAATTAAAAATTGCCAGTTATGACTCTAGACAGAATATTACTATGTACTCTTTCTTGAGATTAATTTTCAGTGAAAAATAAAAATCAGACATTGTCAATTTATACAGGAAAAATTTTTTCCTTTGTAAATAATTTTAATTTTTCTCTCTAAAACAGTGTTCTTCAACCCTTGGTCCACGGCCTGGTGCTGAGCCACGGAACTTTTCTGCAGGTCCGTGTGCTAGACAGGCAGTAAAAAGTTTGTAATAATAAATAATAAGAGTTTAAACTTTTAATTAATATAGCCAATTTTTATTTATTTTTTCATCTCATTTTTATCCAATTAAAAAAAAAAGAAAACAGAACGAAAACAAAATCTAATCAACCATTCATAAATTAATTTGTTTTTCTAGTTATCACAGATGTGTTTATGGGGGGTAAATTACATTTTTTATTACTTTTCTAAAAAATTTTTAAAAAAAGTTTTTTATTATATAAACTCCATATACATATAAAACTTTATCTTATATATTTAACATTGTTGTTTTGATCAGTTATAACAATTATGCTTATCTTTAAGAAAATTTATCTATAGACTTCTGCTGGTCTATGAAATCTTATCCTTATTTTTGCTGGTCCGTGGAACCTTATCCTTATTTTTACTGGTCCGCAGGTGTGAAAAGGTTGAAGACCACTGCTCTAAAATATTTAATTGTAAATCGTAGTAAATTTATCCCTTTAAGGAAATTTTTTTCTTGAAAATGCATGGAGTTTAATTTTTTATATATTTGAAAATAGAGTGTAAATATAGTTTAATAAAATTTGATTTAATTTTGCTTTTAATAAAAAATAATTTGAATGTCTGATTTATGCTGGAGGACAAGTAACAGATTAAGCACAAGAATTACATTCATTTGATGAAACTAAGATATTTTTTAAATTTTCTTTAGTTAGGATTAATACAAAATCTTTAGTATATTATTTTTTTTATGATGCAGGGGTTTTCTGAAGTTGAAATTAGGCAACAATAAAGTAAACATGTATAATTATATGCTGAAAAATTATGGTCATATTAAAGGTAGTGTTCAAATTTCACATCAATAAAAATCAATATGATACCAAACAACATAAAACTGAATATTGAAAAAATAAAATAATTTCTTCTTTACACTTTCATTATTTTTTAAAACATAGAACTCTTTCATTAATTCAATATACTCTTTAAAAATAAAAATAAACTAAATAAGTAAAAAAATATTAACAGAAAAAGTTATCAGATATTAAAATATAAAAAAGAAAGAGAGACAAGAGGTAAGATTAATGAAATTTATTGTGAATAATTTGATGTCAAAATGCTGTTGTTGTTTTTTAAATCATCAGAATTTTTATTTTGAAAGATTAAATATTATACAATCATAATAAAATTGTTTTAATTAAATAACTTGGCTTTTTTTTTTTACAAAAAAAAATATATTGCATACATATAAATATTTTGAGAAATATTTTGATCAGCAAATAATCATAGTATATATTTAAATATTGTGATTTTATAAGCTTTCAATATTACAATCTTTCCTGATAATATTGTTGATATGGTAGTGGCATAAAAACAAATAAATGAAAATTTGAACTTAGAATTTTTTAAGCAATGATAATTTGGCCTTTAGTAATGCAAAGTTACATCAAAAATTATTATAACAATAACATCAATATCCATTTATAACAATGTGATGGATTAATACACGCATAGTATAGTAATACATTTTACTTTTTAAATTTTTATTATTTTAACAAACAATTTAAAAAACAATTTAGAAATAATAATTAACTAATATTTATATATATTGTAACCAGACCCCCGTACAACCCCTTTATTACCTCGGTTGTAACAATTTCTTGATGAGCATATTGTAGGAAGGAACCATTGATTGGCTTTTCCCAATACAGTCATCACCCCCCCTACAACAATATTTCCTGCTCATCAGAAGATGTAGCACAATAGAGACTGGAAAAACCTAGAAATTTCTGTGTTTGGTTTCCCAAACGGCGCCACTAGAGTTCCATCTCACTACAACCTGACTTACCTAGGTCTAGTTATGCCAGACATAGCTCAGGAGGCATGAAATTCTTGTGAACACATGCAATGAATAACAAGTGATGCAAAAAAAATGGAACTGAACAACTAAAATTAATTTTAAGTAATAACAGTTTTATTAACAATGATATTGATAAGTCCTTCCAATAAAGTTCATCCTTCATTTCAAATGAAGGCTCATTTTAATTTATCTTGGGTGAAGAATTCAAAGGGTCTTCTATCAAGTAGATGACTACCATTACTGAATGAATATTTTTAACTAATTGCACCATATCTGTATATCCCTTTTAGATAGGTAAATAGGTAGAAATGAGCAATTCTAGATTTGTGAAGCTTCTATAATTCAGTCAAGTATGGATGTGTATTTATACACATAAGTCTCATTATTTTATTCATACACAATCAATATGCATGTAAGCATTTGTAATCCATATAGTACTTCATTAATTTTTAATTTATCACAGGTATGTAAACAGGTAATGTAAGCAATTCTGGGTTTGTGGACTATTCATAATCCAGTCAAGTATAAATGTGCATTTATGCACATAAGTTTAATTATTTTATTCAAACACAATCAATATGCATGTAAGCATTTGTAATTCATATAGTACTTTATTAATTTTTAATTTATCACAGGTAAATAAACAGGTAATGTAAGTAATTCCGGGTTTGTGGACTATTCATAATCCAGTCAAGTATAAATGTGCTTGACTGGATTATGAATAGTCCACAAACCTGGAATTGCTTACATTACCTGTTTACTTACCTGTGCTAAATAAAAAATTAATGAAGTACTATATGAATTACAAATGCTTACTTGCATATTGATTGTGTATGAATAAAATAATGAGACTTATGTGTATAAATGCACATCCATACTTGACTGAATTACAAAAGCTTCACAAATCTGGAATTGCTCATCTTACCTATTTACCTACCTAAAAGGGATATACAAATATGAGACAAATAGTTAAAAATATTCATGCAGTAATGGTAGATGTCTACTTGATAAAAGGCCCTTTGAATTCTTCACCCAAAACAAATTAAAATGAGCCTTCATTTGAAATGAAGGATGAACTTTATTGGAAGGACTTATCAATATCATTGTTAATAAAACTGTTGTTACTTAAAATTAATTTTAGTTCATTTTTTCTTTGCATGTTCATGAGAATTTCATGCCTCCTGAGCTATGTCTGGCATAACTAAACCTAGGTAAGTCAGGTTGTAGTGAGATAGAACTCTAGTGGTGCTGTTTGGGAAACCAAATAAATTTCTAGGTGTTTCCAGTCTCTATGGTGCTACATCCTCTGATGAGCATGAAATATTGTTGTAGGGGGGGTGACATCTGTATTGGGGAAAGCAAATCGATGGTTCCTTCCTACAATATGCTCATCGGGAAATTTTTACAACCAAGGTAATAAAGGGGTTGTACGGGGTCCAGTTACATTTGTTGCCCTACTGTGAGGCCTGATCTAGCTAGCCTATCCATAGGCATAAACCAGCTAGAAATGAGTAATAAAATAAAAAAAAGAAAATGGAAAAGGCATAAGCAAATCACATGATTCTGTGATGTGAACAGTGCATATGATGCAGTGATGTGACTTATTCAAAAAGGGTGGGGGAAAAAAGAGAATATAAAAATGAATGGCATAAATGATAGATAAAGAATAAAACAGGCATGTTAAAGAAGATGGAGTTAAATCATGGTGTGGATGAAGAGAGAAGCTTATCAAAATCAAAATAAAAAGTACAAATAAAATTTAAAAAAATATTGATGATAACCAGATCAAAAACAAAAAAGATGATGAATACAGAAAGTATAGAGAATCTTCCTGAGGAGAAGATAAACAAAAAGTCAAAGCAGATAATCAAAAGCAGTCACAGAAAACAGGGGAGATGTCCATGTTAGCCCAGTTAATGGAAATGATAAAAGAAGACAACAAGAAAAGAGAGGAAGATAAAAACATAGAGAACAGAGAAAAGAAGACAACAAGAAAATAGAGGAACAGAGAGAAGACAACAAGAAAAGAGAGGAAGATAAAAAGAACAGAAAACAGAGAGAAGAGTACAACAAGAACAGAAAGAAAGACAGAAGACAACAAGAAAAGAGAGGAACATAAAAAAGAACATAGAGAACAGAGAGATGAAGATAAAAAAGAACATAGAGAACAGAGAGAAGACAAAATAGAATTGAAAAAACAAATCAGAAAAATAACCGAAAGCCAAAATGAAAAGTTCAACCAGTTAAAAGAAATGACTAGCAAAATATTAAAAATTAAGGAGGAAGTGATGGAGGAAATAAAAGGTTCACTAATAGAGCAAGTAGTCAAAATGACCCAGATATGTGAGACCATGGATACAAAAATAATAAGAATCCAAGAATCCATGCCGGAGAAGGTGGATATATTGACCATCCAAATGAAAGAGATAGAAATAAAAAATAGCAATATATTGCCTAAGCAAGGAAAGGCAAAAACATTCCCAAAAGAAAGTCAAAAAAAGAATTATCAAGTTAGTCATGAAGTTCCTATAACCAACCAGATGTCTGGAATTCAGGGAGCTGTAATGATGCACCTATAGAATATGTAAAAAGTTTGGAGAGGTACTTTATTATTAATGTTTTGACAGAAGAGGCAAAACTGGCAATAGCATGTAGTCATCTCCAAAGTGCAGCAAAAGCATGGTGGGATTAAATACAAGGTGTCCCAGGAGAAATGTCCACCTGGAGAGCCTTATACATCCTTCTTTAGAAGACACGTGGCCAGGTTAAGAGCCTTGACATATGCCCCCCTATCTGAACTCCAGATTATTAGATTGATATGGCACATCTTCCCAAGTTATGTAGAAAGAAATGGGTAATTGGGAATGATTGTCAATCTATTGAGCAGGTTGTTGAACTATTAACAGCATATGATAGCTGCAGTGATCAGCAACCAAGGAAGGTGGAGCAAAGCAACCACAAAACAAACCTCCCTATAGAAGAGATGATGAGCCTAGAATAAGAGCCATTAGATACAAAAGGAAAATGTCTCCTCGAAAATATAGAAACTATGACCTACTACCATGGGATCATCACCAAAGAAATGGGATACCACCATGGAAAAGGCAAAGAAGATATTTAACAGGCAATATGCATAGCCTATACCAAACCCAGGTTATAAAAAGATCAAATAGTGATGACAACCTGTGAAGAAGTGTGGGTAGAACCACTGAACTACCGAAAAAATGACAAGAGGGAAGCCACCATGACAATGTCAGGCCTGAAAAACATCCAAAGATGGGACAAGAAACTGATCCCAAAAGACTAAATTATGGAGGGTTAAACAGGGAAGGACCTCGATAAATGATTCCTTACCTAGGGGTTCTAGCAATAAGCTGAGGAATAAAAAAAAACTAATAGCAAATGCTTAATGGCTAATATGATTTGTGACTAGCAAGAGAATGTTCCTCAATATAATATGCAACAATGCCTCAAAATTAAGATAATGCTGGAGGGGATTATTGTGGAAACTTTGTTGGATTCAGGGAGTCAGATGTCTGTGATCTCTGAAGAGTTGTATGGCCAAATGAAAATGTTAAATCCTGACATTCAAACCATACCAATCAAGGCAACTCAAGTTACCTTGGCCAATAATAGGAAAGCTCAGGTGGAATTCAAACAGATATGGATTCAAATGTGAATAGGAAAAACCCAGATTAATCATGCCTTTTTAATAATGAAGAGACTAATATATGAAGCTTTGGTGGGAGCAGATATAATCAGAAGTGGAAAAGCAATTGACAGAAATGATAGGATGAGGAATCATTTCTAAGTGTTCATCCCCTTTTAACAATCCACTAGTAGTCGTGAAAAAAAAGGTATGCTTGGGATGCCCATCGACTGAATAGAATAACAGTGCCAGATCATAATATACCACTTCTGATTTATGAGTTACTAATAAAATTTCGAGGGAAGAATATCTTTACCACCCTTGACCTTCAGACAGCTACTGGCAAATTAAGCTGCATCCTGAAGATAGGAGATATACGACATTCTGGTACAATGGATATTCATATCAATTAAACAGGATGCCCTTCAGATTGAAAACAGTGGCTCTGTCCTGCTGAAGTTTCTAGACAGTGTGTTGTCAATTGAAATCAAGCAAGTTGTAACAATGTATGTTGATGATGTGGTTATTGCATCTGAGAATTTAGAAGAACACATTCAACATTTAGGATTTTTTTTTAAAGAGTGTAAAGAAAAGGGAATAAAAATTAACATAAAGAAGAGTACATTGGTAGCAGAGGAAGTAAAATTTTTGGCCCACATCAACAATCAGGGCATTATATCACAGTATGAAAAGATACAGGTTATTCAAGAGTTCCCAAGGCCCAAGACAAAAAAGAAAATTAGATCCTTTCTTGGGCTTTGCAACTTTTATAATAAGCTTTATAAAGATTTTGCTCTTGATATGGAACCCTTACTTCAGTTAATAAGAAAGGATGCACAATGGAAATGGACCAGTGAACAAAAAGAGAACTTTGAATCAATTAAGAAGAATTTTCTGGAGCAAGTAATGTTAACTTACCCAGACTTTATTCAGTTGTTTTATCTTCAAACAGATAGCAGCGGTTATGGCCTGGGAGCTACCCTGTTCCAAGTTCATCAAGATAATCAGCCGAGAGTTTTATATTTTATTAGCTGATTATTAAAAAGCCCAGAGTTGAATTATACTGTGACAGAGAAGAAGGCTATGGCAGTTATATGGGTCTTCCAAAAGTTCTTCCAATTTCTCCTTGGGTTACATGTGGTCATTATTACAGACCACAAAAGTTTAGAAATCATGAACTACAGTTACTTACCCAATAACCATTTGGTGAGGTGGAGCCTGTTGCTTCAGAAATTAGATTATACAGTTCAATATTGTAAAGGGTCGGACAATGTAATTGCAGATGCATTGAGCCAAAACCCTATTAAGTTGGAACAACAACATTTATGTACAGGTAATGTGTGCATCATGGCAGCAGGTCTAATCAGTACAGAAGATGTTGAAACCAGTCTATGCCAACTGGAAGATCATCAAAAAGACAATGCATATTGTAGACAAGTGTTTGAAAAAATTGAAAAGCAGAAAAGGAGCCTGAATCAGGAAGCTAACCCAGTGGAAGAACAGTGGAAACAATATGCAGTCAGAAAAAAGGTTTTGCAATATTGTATCAATGCCTGCACTAATCAGTGGTGAATTGTAGTGCCTTTAAAGATGCACAATCCACTTATTATATACACCCATAGATTAAATGGACATTGGTTCTATTGGCCAAAGCAATACAAAGATGTAGTGTCATTAAAAAAAGGGTCTGAAATTTGCCAAAGAACCAAGCCACTGAATAAATCTTACTCAGGGTCCTTGAACTCAATTCTTGCAAGGGAGCCTAATGAAATTCTAGCAGTGGATTACTATGGCTCCTTGCCCCCACTTCATCAGATGTATTTGATGGTTGGGTATGACATATTCACCAAATGGGTAGTTGCATATTCCATATCTCAGGCTAATGCCTGGAACACTATAAAAGTGTTACAAAACTGACATTTTAGCAAAGTGGGAAAAACACAAATAATCATCTCTGATCATGGCACCCTATTTGTTTCTACTGAATGGAAAAAATGGATCAGCAAAAAAAATATAAAGCATATACTGACATCTATTTGTAACCCTCAATCCAACCCATGCGAATGTGTAATGCAGGAGCTGGGTTGGTTATTCAGAGTATACTTGAATATATTCATCACCATTGATGGGTTGACCAGGTTCAATGAGTCATCAGCTATATTAACTGGATACTGAATCTGTCAACAGGTTTTGCACCGGTGCAATTTCATTATGGAAAATCTATACCCATGCTTTATCATACAAAAAATACCAATAGTACCAGATATTATTGATAAGAAGAAGAATCAAGAAAACACTCTTCAACAATTAAGAAAGAGTAGTGAGATACAGAAAAAGAAATATGTGAGCTCATACCATTCCTTTCAAGTTGGAGATCAAGTGATGGTTTGTGGATGTCCAGTAAGTCATTCTGTTTCAGGATATTTATGAAGGCCCATATACAATAGTGAAGCAATATTGGAATAATTGATTTATGGTAACAAAAGCAGGAAAAGAAAAGAGAACATTCAATAACACAAGGCTGTTATGAGCCTTTATAGAGATAGCTGATGGAAGAAGTTTGTGAGTGTGATGTAGTGATGCATGAATTTGTGCTTTTCATGTTGGGGTGAGTGAATGATTGAGCAGAGCTGCTTGGATGCATTGTGTTTATGATGCTCTGAAGTATATGCTCAGCACTATCCTGACCTGGATGTTGAGCTCCTAGAGTATTCCAATGGTGTATATGTAGGCCTCATAAATAGGCCTTGGTCTCATGAATAGACCTCATCTAAAGCCCCTAAGACTCACAAGAGATGAGCAGGGCTGGCTCAGTGCCTGATATTTTTTTCTGGATATTATTCCTTGTGGATGATCTGTCTAAGTATTTAGAAGGTGCAGTGCTTAAAAATGAGGTATTTTCTCACAATATCATGGTGCATTGTGTACTTAGTCCATGCTTGGCCATCTACTTATCATGGCATGAAGAGCTGCAGTTCACATATTTACTTTTCCTCTCTCATCTTGCCTACTTCATCAGCATTAACTAATCAAGCAGAAAGACATTTTAAAATTTATACTTTCTTAATTCTATAAAATGGTTTTATCTTTTGTTTCTTGAAAAAAAAAAAAAGACATTTTAAATCAATCAGCAAACAACTGTCAAAAATTTGATAGTACTTGTCTCAAGGAAAATAGACTATTCAGCAAAGAGAATTAAATTGCGAGAATAATCTGTAATAATTTTATTGTGATAAATACTAATGTTATGTAGATAAATTAATATATCACACATCTGTGCAAATTATATATATATATATATATGCATTTCAGTAAACCTATTACGTAAAATGTATTTCATTTAACTGAAACTTTAATCATTTATTGTATTTTTATATAATTTAAAATTTTGATAATTATTTTGTAGCAAGTCAAATAGGTTATTTCATGTACACACATGTATATGTGCATATGTTGTCAATAATAACACATATGCAAATTTTAATCATTTTTTGTTGTTATTGAATGTCAATTGAAATAGATTAATTGTATAATAGAAATCTTGTGTCTGTGCACACATATATGTAAATCCATGTAACAATTTAAATTTTGAATAGTAATTATGTAAATCACCAAGGTGATAATTTTTTTTATTGTATAAGACTTAATTTATATGTGTGGCCACATAGACCTTAATTTCAATTTTTTAATTTTTTTTCGTTATTAGTAAACTTGTAGTCAATTGTTAAAAATTGTTCCCCATCATCTCTTGGTCACATATGGTAATAGAGCTTGTGTTCTCTGAGCTAGATTCATGCATGAGATGAAAATATAAATGGGGATGTGTACTTAGTGCTTTGGGGCATACAGAGATGATCAATCATCATCTTGGTTGGCACAAAAGAGGATACTCTTTAAAGCCCATGCACTATTATCTTTTATTTTAGTTCAGTCTTGTTAAAAATTTAAGTTTATAGTTGGCCAGTACAAGTGGCCTGAGCATTGATGATGATCAGCATGTTTTAAATGTCCCAGCATTGTTGTTTGATTCTTATGTATTCTGATGGATGAGCACTTAATTTGTGACTCCAAATTAATGGTTAAATAATTGCTCAAGCTGGCAAAGGCTCAATAGTTAGCCTAGTCTACAGAAGACCCATTTACAATCCAATCACAAGGTTGACAGTTGATTTATATTTTTTTATTGTTCAAATCCAGCCACAAGATGGACTGTTGTTTTATTGTACTGATTTATTATATTGTGGATCATTCATGATGAGTGATTATTTATTTTGAGTATTAGTATTACTTATAATTACTTTTTGATAATGCTGGCTGATGTATGATTGCTGTATGGTTTTTTTAGCTGCTCTTCTGAGTTAGCTGGCTGATCTCTCAATGATCTCCGAGATCTCTTGATCTCATGCTCCCTTAAATATAGCTTACTTAAATATTATACTTTTTGAAAATATTTCATTTTGTATTGATTCTGAGTAATGATGATTCCGTGACCCCATGTTCCTTCCACTTTGATTTCCCTACCCTGTTACAATATGTAATCTTACAATTGAATATTTATAAATACAGTAATTAGATATATGTAAAGTATAACTTTAAAATTTTTTATACACTTAGGAGTGCTTTCAATTATCCTCATAGTCTTTGTCTACTAACATTTTGAAAGGATAACCTCCCCACAATTCCATGATCTTAACATTTGCTGTCTGTCTGTTAATTAAGTCTTGTTTGTATTTGTACTATGTAATGATGATTCCATGACCCCATGTTCCTTCCACTTTGATTTCCTCATCCTGTTACAATATGTAATCTTATAATTGATTATTTATAAATACAGTAATTAGATATATGTAAAGTATAACTTTAAAATTTTTTATACACTTAGGAATGCTTTTGACTATCCTCGTAGTCTTTGTCGACTAACATTTTGAAAGGATAACCTCCCCACAATTCCATGATCTTAACATTTGCTGTCTGTCTGTTAATTAAGTCTTGTTTGTATTTGTATATTAGCATAGCTTCCTTTATTTGCCTTTGTTGTTATTTTTTTCAATTTGCAATATTTTTACAATAGTATAATTGAAGTTAAAACCATAAATATAGTCTTATTATAGTCATAAAAATAGATGCTGAAACACTATGATTTAATTTGCAATTTGTTTCATTTTCTGCACCCTTTTTGATAACAGCAAGTGCTCTTTAGTTTTTTTTCCAACGTGCATCTCAATTTCCCTATATATCTGCTACCACACCTATGTATCCATTTATAAATGATGCAATTTTTATTTATAAATGAGTTAATCATTTATAAATAAAAATTGCATCATTTATAAATGGATACATAGGTGTGGTAGTGGATATATAGGGAAATCGAGATGCACGTTGGAAAAAAGAACTAAAGTATAAATGAGGTTTTAACTTCATTTATAAATAAAAATTGCATCATTTATAAATGGATACATAGATGAGGTAGCAGATATATAGGGAAATTGAGATGCACATTGAAAAAAAAGAACTAAAGAGCACTTGCTGTTATTAAAAAGGGTTCAGAAAATGAAACAAAATTGCAAATTAAATAATAATGTTTCAGCATCTGTTTTTTATGATCATAATAAGTCATGTATTTATGGTTTAACTTCAATTATAATAATGTAAAAATATTGCAAATTGAAAAAATAACAACAAAAGGAAAATGAAGGAAGCTATATTAATATACAAATACAAACAAGACTTAATTAACAGACAGGCTGCAAATGTTAGGATTACAGCATTGTAGAAAGATTAGCCTTTCAAAGTGTTAGTTGATAATGACTACCAAAATAGTCGAAAGTGCTCCTTAAATGTATAAAAAATTTTAAAGTTATACTTTACATATATCTAATTACTATATTTATAAATAGTCACTTATAAGATTATGTATACTGATTTGAAGAAATGCAGACATTGAATTATAAAATTATTATATATATATATATGTATGTATGTTGTTACTTACTTTACGCACATATGTACTTTAGGTGAACCTCCAGGCAGATATAAAAGACGGCATCCAAGTCCTTCACAACAGTCAGAATCAAGTTTACACTATATATGCGTAAAACAAATTATATAAGCATATATAAAACTTTCTATATAATATTATCTAAATAAAAATAGTGAAATATTTTTATATTATTTTGTTAGTGAGCAAATATGAACATGTGAGTGGAAATATATATAAATGCATATTATATTTGGGTTAAAAAATAACAAACAATGAGAAACCATCACAAATGATGATTACATTTTATGCTTAATAATAATATCATAATATTCTCACAGCAAAACAAAAATAAATCTTAAAATATATATTTATTTCATATAATTGATATCAGTATTATTGTTTTATGGTAATTTCAAATACTAAAAATTACAACAATGCAAATTAAATTATTCTTGAGAATTCTTTATTATTTAGTGTAGTAGTATCTATAATGATCTAAATAGATTAACTTCATATAGAAATTCAACTGCATATATATATATATGAATTACATTGTCACAGCCATTATGCATTTATTTAAACCAATAAATATCTAACTGTTCTATTGTTAAAACAACATTACAAATACTGATAAAATGGAATATGTTATCAATGTCTGAAAATAAAGTGAACTCAGCCAATATAAATTATTTAATTGTATAAAATTTGTTTTAAATATAATAATAATCAAGAGGCAGTGGTAATACAATTTAGACATAGTGATTAATTAGCTGTTGGCCTTTAGGTTTAATATATATATAATTCTGTAAAATAGTTTGATTGATTGTAAAAATGAATATTTATTACCAACTGATTTGCTTTCATTCCATTATTGGTCATTACTAGCGTTTATAATCTAGTTATTACCAACTGATTTGCTTTCATTCCATTATTGGTCATTACTAGCGTTTATAATCTAGTTAAGTACTTATACAAAACATTGATTAAATTTTATGCCTGTTTGTTGTGTTGCTTTGATAGATGAGCAGTAAAATATTTATAGCATGGTGGCTGTAGTGGTGTAATTTATATATAATAACCAATTAGCTATTGATCCTATACATTTATTATAAATATATGCAATAGACACATTTGTTGATTGATTGTAAAAATGATTATTTATTAATCATCAAACAGTTTATCTTAGTTGCTCAGTTGCTTGATTTCACTTCATTATCTACCATTGCTAACATTTATAGTCTACTTAAGTATTTAGACAAAAATAGGAAATGGATTCTGTTTCCTGTCTATTTATAGCATCGCCTCATTATGTGAGTAGTAAAATATTCATTGGTTAAATATTAGTATATGTATTGTAGTGAAGTAATTTACATATAATGATCAAATAATTATTCATACTTTAAGTTTAATAAATATTGTAATGGCAAGAAGTGTTGCTATATTGAGCCTCAAGTTGAAATGCCAGATATAATGAGAACTGGGTTTTGCCCCTTTATATATATATTGAAATTTTTTTCTCCATTGCACATCACTGCATTGGTTTTCAGTTACTTGGGTTTATTTAACATTCTCTAATTTTTTTTTTTTTTTTGTAAGATAATCAAATTATGATCTCCAACAAACAATCGGAAAAAGTATTTAAAAACCACGATTATATTTCCTGATTATCTTTAAATTTCTGTTTTGGGTATATTCAAAACTTGGTTGCAACAAGAATTATTTCTATCTAAAACAGCTTATATTATGAATGCCAGTCTCAATGTAAAATTCATTAACATGCTGCTTCAGTAAAAGAAAGAAATGATATATTTATAATTAATATTTGCATTTGACCTTCATTGCTTGACGTAACTAAAAAAAAATACATTGTCAAAACTCTTTTGCTCCCTTCTACAACGCATTAGATTAAGCATGAAAACTAATCAACAAAAAAGTATTTTCTTGTTAAAGATTTTTTTAAAAATTAATATTACATAAATGCTTAAAAACATTAATTAACATAAAGTATTTATAAGCCAGAATAATATATTTAAACACTTTCATGAAATATTTGAGATTAAATCCTCGACACTATTAAAGAATGCCTTTTTAAAAAGTAATTACTTCTTATTAAAAAAATATAAATGTAAATCAGATTTAAGTTATAGGTATTTTTTTGAGTCTATTTCTTTTCTGACATTTGACGGTGATGTTTTTATTTTTTATTAATCCACTACAGTTAGATTGGCTGGGGATGATTTTGTAAATGAATTTTCAGTCTATGGGCATACAACAGCAGTAAACTAGGAAGTAGGAAGATAGCTGTTTAGAGCTGCATTTTCAGCAGCAGATAACAGGTTTAGCAAGAACGGGTATATTATATTTTAGTCTGACATACAACTATTTTTGAAGGTTTCCATAGCATTAATCACTCAGACATCAGTCTTCTCAGGGTTTGATACCACCTAACCTGGTTATTTCTGCTTTTCTAACACTACTGGTAACTCCTTGCTTTAAACATCTCAATGATGTTAATTTCTTTACAGCAACCAAATGAAAGAACAAAACTAGATGAATGAATCAATTAACAACTGCATTATCAAAACTCCTAAATGCAAATGTCCCAGCTATATATATATACTATTCTAATTAATCATTGTTTTTCAATAAGCATCATTTCTTTAATTTAATTTATTTTTGTTTAACATTCAGATCTATTCTTCTGCATGAACAACTGGTCACACCTATGCATATGGCAGTTTTCAAATTTTATTATTATATGCAACAAAGTCCATTCTTGCAGTTTTATTACAAACATTCTTTAACAAATAGTTAAATTTTAACAAATAAAGATTAAAAGATAGTGTGCATTTTAGAATCTTTATAAATGTGCCTACTATTAAAAAATACATACTTTACATCTAGAACTTCTTTCAAATAAAAATTATTTTACTATTTGTTCTCTTAAACTTTTAATCATCTATGGGGCAAAAAAATAAAAAAAAATAATAAAGACCAACTACTCTTCTTTGCTCCAACACAATCTGTGTATGTCAGTAGACTTTGTATCAGTGAATGTTACAATATCACCCCACCTAAGGTGGAACAAAATAGAGTCTACATACTATTCAGTGACACTTATGTCATTTATCGATCAATTTTTTTTATGCAATTCTTATTGTCATGCTTTATCACTTTTCTTGGTTTTACAAATTGAGTTTTATTATAATTATTTTTTTAATGAGAAAGAGAAATGCAGGTAATATGAACAATTCTAACAATAGCCACTTAATGTGAATCATATTAACATGTCTATCCCAAGCAAGTGGGATATTGCTGATCATGCTTTCACATATGAATGCTAACCAGGAACTCTGTAGTTTGATAAAGAATAAATTTGTCAGAAAATTTTTAACTTAGATGAAATATTTAGACTATGGATACATTTTTCTTTTCACTAACAAACTCAGTGAACTCAGGAATCTTCTACTGGTATTGCATATAACACATAAAAATAAGTCACTCCTTTATTTATTTTTTTCAATTATTTACTTATGGATTTTGGGATGATGTGGCTCACATGACAATGATCAAGTTCCATTCAACAAACAGACAGATAGATTAGACATATGCCAACAACACAGAACATACAAATAACTAAACTTATCATGATCATTCCCACCCTACACTACCCATAACATTTTTAAAAATATCTCCATAAAATTTATCAGAATGTTCACAGGACAGATCTATTGTCATAAACCTAATGGACTATCCATATCAAGTAAACTAATGTTAACTTTTTGGTAGCTAGTTGATGGCTCAGGTCATTTCATTTGTTGCATCATTCTCTCCATCTAACATCCAGTCTTTTTTCTGGAGATCTGCCTTTATTTTGAGGATTTTTACAAGGCAATGGTAAATGTTGATTATTCCTATTATTATAGGTTGACACTTATGATGTTTGGAGATACTTTCAGTTTGATGGATCATGTGGGCTTTTTCCAGAACTGCCTGTTGATCTTTTTTTATGATACCAAAGTGAAAATAATCCTCTTTTTTCTCCACATTCATTGCACTTACTTGTGGATCATTTTTCCTGTATAGAAACTTATTATAAGATTTAAAACTTGTTTCATTAACAGGCTTACTGCTATCAAAAGTACTGACTAGATAAGCCACTTTTTCAATTGTCTTACAATCAGTGCCAATCAACATTTGTTTTACATGATTCAGAAAACTATGCCTCATTATCCAAACTAACTGATTCTTGAATAATGTATAAGCTGTTAAAGCTCTAAGTTTAGACACCTGCCTCCTGAGAATGGAGTATAAGATTCACCAGGTCAGCTTCTCTCCTGATAAATCTGGGACTTGATGATCTCTTAGTAATTTTCACTCAAATAGCATCTTAATATCACTTGCTTGCATTCATAAAAATTACCAGGCTTTTTTAAATAATGACTCCCATCAAGCTTGGGATGTCCCTTGCAGGAGACTAACTGCTATAGTAAGCATAGCCTCTTCTATCATGGGATTTATACAGAAGCACCTTTCTAAACTACTAAGGTATTCTGTGGAAGCTTAACCAATGTGACCAAAACATTTTCTTATTTTTAAGATCTTGTTTGTAATACTAAGAGCATAATCACATTTCTTCCCCTTTTTATTTTTATGTTATTTTCACTATAACTCCCATTAATGTTTGTATCAACCTCCAGTATCTGTATTTTGTTTTTTAGCCCATATTGTTCTTCTTTGGCTTTTACTTAAAGAATTTCCCCATGTTGTGCAACACTATTGGCTTCCACTTGCACTTTTGTTAATTCTTCATTATTTTTATGACACATCATCTTCATAGTATTTTTCAGCTGCTTTTTTATCAGCTAAAACTGCATTATTTTCAATTTTATTATATTTGTACTTCTTAATTGAATTTATCAATCTTGTTATTAAAGTTGACCAAACCATCATCCAGACTCTTCAATATTTCTCTGATCATGGCTTCAATTCCACCTTAAAACTGGCTTTATTTTTTATTTCTTTAGCCAATTCATCTAATATTTTTACCATTCCATCATTACTTTCTTTGGGTCTTTCTTCCAATATTTTAATTATTTCATCATAATTATTGATCATGTCTTTTTTATTTGCTTTAATCTTTTTTTCTGAACATGTTCATTATCATGGCACAATTAACCATGTCCATTCTTATATCAACTGATTTTGGTTTATCTTTTTTTTTCTTGGTTCTCCATTTTATCATTTATGAATCCACTTTCCTTAAATTAATTTTTTGCTTATCAATATCATAGCCTAATATTATAATTACTTTTTACTATTTTACTTTCAATACATAGAAGTAGTATGTCCATCAATCTCTCTCTCTATCCTACTATTCTTTGTTGCTCTTGTTATTACTACTATTATACTTGCCTACCCTAAGTTTAGTTGCCTATATTTATTTATCTATATCTTCCAAGTCCATTTTTATTCATTTACAATTTGTAATTATTAACATTTGTATAAGTTATTTTGAACTTGATTTTTTTTTTCTTTAAAAAAATTAATTTTCACATTTATCTGTTTCTCCTCATTTATAGAAGTATAGAAGAAAGAAAATAATTTAAGAAAAAAATCTTAGTTTTTTATTCTTTTTTTTCTTTTTACTAACAAATGATTATTATTTATTTATTTTTTTATTAGCTAACCTCAGGTTATGATCTTTAATCATGTTATACTTGGGCAGCCATTGAAATATTTTGCCCTATTGTACATTAGGTTTTAATTAATATTTTTATGGGTTACTAATAAATTGGAGTTATTTAACATTCCCTAATTCTTTTTCTTTGAAAGTATATACAAACCACAATTCTATTTCCTGTTTATTTTTAAACCCCCTGGTATGGCTAGACTTCTTTCAAAACTTGGTTATACCAACAATTATTAAAGGAGCTTATATTAATGGATGCCATTGTCAATGTACGATTAGTTAACATGCTCTATTAATAAAAGAAAATAATAATTTGAAAAAGATTTATAACGGAATATATAATATTTCATTTTATGGTTTGTATAATTTGAATAAGATGGTTAATAATTTTAGGGATAAGTTATCTAAGGATAGAGTGAGTAATATAGTTTATCAATTTTTTTGTGGATGTAATGCTTTATATATTGGGGAGTCAGGGTATAGTATTGAAAAAAGAGTTAAAGAATATAAGTTGCTATATAAAAGAGTATCAAAGATAATTCAAAAAAAGAAAAAGAATAAAGATAATTCATAAACAGAATCAGTATGTTATAATCATGAAAGAAATTGTAAATGAAAATTTAATTTTGATCTAAAAAGAATTAAGATTGTAAGGAAAAAATTAGAGACAGTTTTTAATAATCATTATGAAAATATGATAATAAACAGACGATGAATATTAAGATCAGTGAATTATGTGACATGTAAATCAACATATCAGAAGTATATTATCTTATTCTTCTCTTTTACTTTTGTTGCATATCTTCATATATTCATGTATATATATATTTCTTATAATACTTCTTTCATACCAGTTCAATGCAAACAAATTTTTTAAGAAGTTTTTAAGAAAATTTGTTTGCATTGAAGTATATATGAAAGAAGTATTATAAGAAATATATATATAAAACAACATATGGTTTCTGGTTGATGCTGTTTTACTCTATTTTGAAATTAAGTCAGTTTAATTGAAAATGATTATGAATATAATTGAAAATATTACTAATGATTAAAATTTATATTGGAATTTATTTTGTTCTTTACTGTTATTTGTAATATAATTACAGTTTATTACAATATTTTTTTATGAGCAGACATTTATTGTATTATTGTGCTACGCAATATAGATAGAGACATAGAGATAGATAGATAGAGAGAGAGGAGAGAGAGAGAGGGAATTAGGTAGGTAGGTAGTAGGTAGGTAGATGGATAGATAGATGGATAGATAGACAGAGAAACGGAGGGATGGATGGACAGACAGATGAACAGACAGACAGATAGATAGATAAATAAATGGATGGATGGATGGATGGATGGATAGATAGATGGATAGATGGATAGATAGATAGATAGATAGATAGATAGATAGATAGATAGATAGATAGATAGATAGATAGATAGATAGATAGATAGATAGATAGATAGATAGATAGATAGATAGATAGATAGATAGATAGATAGATAGATAGATAGATCGATCGATCGATAGATAGATAGATAGATAGATAGATAGATAGATAGTACAAGTATTTACTCATTAAGGTAAATAAGTGTAAATAATAACCATTCAATATACTTAGACTAAATATCCTAACTACCTATGATAGTCAGACTGGCATCCAGTTATATTCTCTAATCATCAGTTCTATAAAATAGATTCTATTAAAGAGAGAATCTGCCTCTTGTCACTATAGATATATTTTATTTATAATATTTCTGCCATACCATAGATTAGGACACCAGCTTTATAATAAGAAACATTTATAAGTTGGCTTCAAGTCTTTCCCTAGCTCTAGGATGTTTAAACCACTCCAATAATCCACAATTGGTTCAGAAAAATATGGCAATGGGTTCACAGGGTAATCACTTTAGTTGATGTAGAAAACATGAAATAAGTGCCTTGAGCCCGACTCTAGACGAGGATATTGAATAGGAAACAAAGAATATGGATTTATTAAGAATTGTCATCTGGCATTTATTAATTACTCAAGAAAAGAAGAAAAAAACTATTCTTCATTATTTAATTATTTTTTATTATGAAATATATGAAATTTTATAATTTTACAGAATTTAATTAACTAAAATGTTTTCAAATGGAAAATAAATATTTCTAAAACTAATTAAAACGTTTTATAAGTTTTGCTTTAATTCAATTTTAAAATGTATTAAAATTAAAAAGATTATAAAATTGCCCATTTATAAATGATAATATTAAGTGTAAAAAAAAAAAAACATTGCTAGATTTAAAGAGAACCTTTTTCTATCTTTAAATTAAACATTATTATGAGAAACGTAAAAGAAATGTCAAGAGGCATGGAGATCTAGAAAACCTGAGCCTTAAAATTAATTACCAGGGTAAGAAAAAATTTAACAGATCTTGTCAATCTTCATCATAATTTTAATAAGTCTTAAGGACTGTACATTTAGATAATTTAATTTTGACTTATAAAGTTATATTAAAATAAATAGAATTATCAATATGAAATATTTATTTTATATAGCGCTATGTTTATAAACTGTAATACTAATAATCAGCCATAAAGCTAATGCACATGCGCTTTGTGGATTTTTAACTATAAATGAATACTCTTACTTCCAAACACAAGATAAAGTCTTTGTGAAAATATAGAATGAATCCATCTATCTTTTCAACCCAAACATTTATGTAAGTGCAAATTTTAAGCATTTAGAAATGAGAGTGTGAAGATGTTAAGCGATCACTTTAAATTACTTTTACTATGCTTGTGTCATTCATTCAAGCATAGTAAAAGTAATTAAAAGTGATTGCTTAACATCTTCATGTTCTCATTTCCAAATGCTTAAGATTTGCCCATATATAAATGTTTGGGTCAAAAAATAGATGGATTCATTCTATTTTTTCACAAAGACTTTATCTTGTGTTTGGAAGTGAGAATATTCATTTATAGTTAATTATCAATATGGTTTATTAATACATTTATATGACTATTATAGCAGTATTGGAGATCAATAAGATTTATATAAATACTGTATCTGTACTGGAGATTATTGTTCATTTATTTTAACATTTATATATTAAAAGTGATTGTACATTTTACTTCTTTTATATAATTGTTCATTTGCATATATAAACTAATTTATACCTGAAAGTAGTAGACTGATAACTAAATTGGTTGAAAATTGATATATTCACAAATTCAAACCTCATGGGCAATAAAGAGAAAGAATAGAACAATTCAATAGACATTCTTATGGCATGAGTAGAACAGATCTATACTGCCAAATTTGGCTGCATAATACATCTTAATGGCTTGTATATGTTCTACATGTAAATAAATTTTTAATGCAATGGCATTTTTATTTTTTGGTGGAGAAAAGATGATTGAAATACAAAAATAATTATACTTTAAATGATCAAATTTCAATATTAAAATTTGTTTATAATGTTGCATTCTATATGTAAAATTAAAAATAATCCATTTAAAACAAATTGAAATAGACAACTCATTATAAATAAAAATATTATTTAATACATCAATCCTGTTTTCATCTCTTAATGGAACCTTTTCAAGATGTTTCATTTTACACAATCACATGACCAATTACCCTACAGCAACTCCCCCAATGGACATTATTTACAATACATTACAATAAATATAATTATTAAAACATGTACACTAAATATAATTAGTAAAATACATATATGTACATAAAAATAATTAAACTTATTGCTGTCCTTTCCCCCCATAATTATATATATTTAAAATAATCTTTAAAAAACCTAATAATAATAATTCCTTCCTTCTATTTAATAATTATAACTCTTGGGTTTCCAATAATCTAACAATGCCCATTTCCCCCTAATTGTGCTGGATCTTTACCCATGTTTGCATATTTGTTTAAATTCTCTTGAATGTACAAAGTCTCATAACATTTTCTTTTCATGTAATTTTTAACATACTTTATAATGAGACTTTGTATATTGAAGAGAATTTAAACAAATATGCAAACATGGGTAAACATCCAGCACAATTAGGGGGGAAATGGGTATTGAAAACTTTAGAGTTATAATTTTAAAAATAAAAGGAAGGAATTGTTGTTATGTTATTGTCTTTTTTTTAGATTATTTGTAAATAAAAGAACTGTAATAAGTTTAATCATTTTTATGTACATATATGTATTTTACTAATTATATTTAATGTATGTATTTTAATAATTATATTTATTGTAATGTAATGTAAATAATGTTCATTGGGGGTAGTTGCTGTAGGGTAATTGATCATGTGATTGTGTAAAAAGAAATATCTTGAAAAGGTCCCATTAAGGAATGAAAGCTGGATTGATGTATTAAATAATATTTTTATTTATAGTAAGTTGTCTATTTCAGTTGTGTTTTAAATTGATTATTTTTAAAAATAATTGTGTAAGCCAACATTGACATGTGATCTTTATATGATGAAATAAATAAGAAATTAAACTTAGCCAATAGCTATTATCAAAATTTAATCTATCATACAAGGCTAAAATTAAAAAAGGAATAACATATGAAGTGATATATTTCAAAAGACATCACAGATAAATGAAAACAAGAAGGCTAGATATTAATGTGAAAAATTAAATTATGGAATAAATATCTAAAAATGAGTTTTAGATCATGTTTCAAGTAAAGTGTAACCTAAAAACCATAATGTAAAAAGATTCCAGATGCAGAGAAATAGAAGGAAAAAATCAATCAACTCTGTAATCAAAAACATAAATATTAAAGAAGTTAAACAATTCATGTTGGAAATAGAAATTGGGGGGACGATGACAATGGGTCATATATTTCATTTATATCCAGCTAATGCAACTAAGACTATTTTTATGAAAGGCAAACATTAAAGCCCAGGTGTGAGCAGCAATGTAACTGAAATAGATGACTGATATGTAAAAAAAAAAAATAAACAATTTAACTTTAAATGTAATCAGTGGGGAACAATAGTTTAAGACAAAATACATTAACATAAAAAAAGTGAATAAAATAATTTTGGAAAAAGAAATAAACAAAAAATTGCCCAATTTATTTTTAAAAAAAAAACAATAGAAAATTTAAAATATCCAATACAAATACAGTAATTTGGCCATTTATACACATCTAAAAATGCCTTTTATGAAAAAAGGGAAAGTAGATGAATTTTTTCACCAATTGTTTCTAAAATCATTTTCACATCATTAGGAATATCAGTTGGGCCATGATTATTAATACCAATCACAATCAGAAAATACCTAAAAAAAGAGCATAGTCAGTTTTAAATATGCAGGACCATAATGCTATCTTTCATCAGATACCCAAAAGTAGCAAATTGGTAGAATTATTATTCCCCCCTCCCCATTTTATGGTCTCCATTGAATTATTTAATCAATTATTATTCAGTATAATTATAGCATCAAATATATTCAAAGTGAAAATAAATACTTTACTCCAAGGATTAGAAAAAATATTTTTTTTATTTTAATGACATCCTCATTATAGCAAACCCTAAAATATTGTTATGTCAAATATTAATCAAAGTTTGTGAAATATTAGAAAAGTTCAGTGCAAAATTAAAAGCAATCAAATGTGCTACATGTGAAATACCAAGCAAATAAATTATTAGGGTACATTATTTTGATAAAATAGAAAGTGACATTCATAGCAATGATCTAAAATTCAGGATAAAGCACCTAACAAATAAAACAATTGTTATCATCAGACAAGTTACGGGCTAATTTCAAAATGATAATTCAAATGAAGTGTAGGATAATCATTGGTTATCTTGAGTATAATGATGAAGCTCTCCAAGACAATTTATCATACACTACATCAAAGCTAAAGTGAAATTTTAGTCATATAGATAAAAAGGTGTCAGCTATTTTATTCAGACTAAAAAAAATCCAATGTCTTTTAGTCAGCTTTTTCAAATAGTAACTGATGACAAGTTTGTGTGTGTTGAGATAGAGAAATTTATTAGCTTTTCATTGTTGTAGCTTGATATATAATTATGGAAAAAACATTAAATATCCAGATTCATACTTCAAAATCCCTGTAGAAAGGAATCTCAGAATACAAAAAATAAGAAATTATATCTCTGCTAGAATCAAAAATATTTAATAACATAAAAGTGGTGAGTTGAACAAAGAAAGATAATAATTTTTAATTGTTGATAACTTGGGCCAAGAAAGGCTTACCAGTTTGCAAACTTCAGTGCTTAACACCAATATTTTGAACAATTAAGAGAGTTTATAGGTCAATAAATATATTCATAACATTAGAAAGCAGAAAAAACATACTTGAATTATTTCATAAGGGACACTCAGATATAATACATTGACATGTGTATATGTCTGATGACCTATTTTAATGTCAAATATTAGAAATATATATAAAAAATTGTATAGCCTACTAGTTTATGACAAAGATAGTTTTTGCAAAAAAATTATAGGGACCTTGCAGGACTATTAATGGACAATTTTTTCTTCTGTGGATATCTGAATATTCTGGATGAGTAAAAAAATCACATCTTGTTAAAAAGACAATTGCTAAAAAGATTATAGAAGAGTTGAATGAAATATTTTCATGACATAGATTGCTAGGAATAATGGTGTCAGCCATAGACATAAGACTCACAGTATAGAGTGTGGAGCAATATTCCAGAGAATGAAGTATAAAATATATTTGTGTTTTTTTTCACACTGAGTTAACTAGATTAATTAAAAAGTAGTAATTTTTACCTATGAAAGTTAACTTTTATAACAATCATAAATCAACAAAGTAATATTTTATTTTTGAAGATATTAAATACTAAAAATCTTCAGTTTCTTTTAATTGTTCTATAAATTTTATTATTATTTTCCCACTTTTCCATATATAAATAGTGAATTTTAAATGGCTATTTCTTGAGCCAATTGCAGATAAAAGTGTGATTAAAAATATCACTATACACAATATTTTCAAAATATATTACCTTTGACAATTACTTCAGTCCTCAGTAATAAAAAACTCACTTTCTTACAATTGCAGTGATATTACTGTGCTTAAAATATAAGCATTACAGTATTTAGACATCTAGAAAATAATATTTCTGTAATATAATTTTCATTACACCACTCTTCTTCAAAATAGAAACATGTTCTATCCACTTTTAACACCTTATTCATTATTGGATAATCTCAAATCTAATGAATGACTAATAAAAATCATTAATCTAGAAAATATTCTTAAAACTGTATTTTGAAATTAGTGCATTTTGGATAAAAATATTATTGTGATCTTGAGAAAAATTCCAGAATATTTAAAATTTTTCTTTTCTTAAATTTAACTAAATAATGACAATAGATTTGCAGTAAATCTATCTTTCAGTTACCTACATTAATTTTCTTTTTGTAGTATGTTACACTTCATCTCAGCAAAGAATGATGTAATGACCATGTATTTTTATCAAAGTAGTAAAATAAAGTGGTAAAATAAAGGTTTAAATATGGAATAATTATTCAAATTATACAGATTTTATCTTTGTCGCAGCTTCAGTTGTAGTTTCTGTAATAATCAGACTTGTAATTGAAGAGCAAATTGTTTTACTTCAAAACATTTTTAGTTAAAGAAGATAATATGATAAGATTTAATCCAAAAATTATATTTGACTTTATTAAGTTATATTTAACTTTTTATCAGTTCATACATATTTATATATGTAATGTGTATGTCAATTTGCATGATATAAAAATTTGCAATAGTTTCTATAGGTTATATAATTTTTTTAGTCTTCTGCATTTGAAAGTTAATCATAATGCCATACTTATTAGAATACATTTCTAAAATGCTTATAATGAATTAATGAGCTTATGTATATCATGATTATAATAAAAAATATATTTACACATAATACAATTAGTTAAAAGTGATATCATAATATAAAATAACAATAGCAATATTTAGAAAAAAGTTAAAGACAGAAAAATTCATACGATCTTAAATACAACTAAAATATTTATATAATGCATCATAAAATTAATATCAAAAATGGAATGTCACAGATCATCCTAATGTATTGTATAAGATTATTTAAGAGTGCTATTAATTAATTATCAATATGTTTAATTAATGAAGTCGAAAATTGTATTTCGTATCATCTTAAGTAATCCAATTTACTATAAATTGATAATTAAACTGCAGTATATAATTTTATTAAAGGTAAAAATAATTCAGTAAAATTTAATATCATGTTGTGTACTGTATGTATATATATATATGTGTGTGTGTGCATAGATGTAAATGAACACACACAGAATATGTAATATAGATAAATGTTGCATATCTAGTTTTATCATTGCTTTACATGAAAGTATAAATAATTTAAAAAATACAGTTTCTTCACTAAATCTTAATTAAAATTAAAACATTAAAATTTACCTCTCTCCATTGCGATAGACAAAGATTTTCGGCCACAGTCATAGAAATAAGTAATAATAAAATGCAACAACCAAAAAATTTCATTTTGAAAATCTGGAATGGAAAAAAATGAAATAATTTATTTTAAATGCAGCAGCAAAAAACCAACAGCTAAAAAGGAAAAATAATATTAAGTCATACTAATAATTTAAATTGTTCAAAACTCACTTCCAGATAAACTATTACAAATTTTCTTTTTGTAAATATATAAAAGGATAGCTTCAACTGTATTTATTCTATTTATTTTAATTTGATATCTTAAAATAATACAAATATCTGATAAGTGACTAGCAAATCAAATAAAAATACACTAAAACATGTATTTTAGTTGATATTTAAAATAAATAGCATTTATTATTTGTTCATTTACAAAATATTCTAAAAACGTTGCAGTTTCTAATAAATACTTTAAAATATATATCACATTAGCCACTATCAAAATGACATTTTATGAGCTTTCTTCAGAAAAGTGTATCATTTTTCGTTCCCTCTATTTTTCAATGACACATTTATTTTAGTGATAATAAAATCAATCTATCTATTTAATTGCTTGCTATTTTCTTCTGTTTTCATTTTTAATCTTTCTAATCAGAGGTTTTTTTATGAAATAAATTATTATATAATATAACCAAAATAAAATAATTTCAAACTAATCTTCATATATTATTAGCTTTTTTTATACTATTTATGATGTTTTCAAAATAATCACCAATACAGCCAGTCAAAGATATACTTTTTTTAATTATACATTTTTACACAAAATGTCATATCTTAAACAATTTTGACTTATTTTTGAAGATATATTCTTATATCCAGGGGTGGGAAACTTTTTCTGCCAAAAGCAATTTGGATATTTATAATCTCATTAGCAAGCTACACAGAATTATTGACTTTAAAATTAGCCTTTCATCAAAAATTTAATTAATTTACCTTTAATCATTAATGGTGGACAGCCTTTTCACTGGAAGGCCAATATCAACTTTCCCCTTTTAAATGAAAGCCATAATTTTTTATGAATTAAAATAAAGTAACATCATTATTATTAATGACTGTTCTACATTTAATAACAATTTTTCCAATTTGCCTTGAACTTACCTTCGTGACATATATTCTCAAATTTATTTATTATGTTCTAGACATGTTAATTCTATAGCAGCTAGGATGCAGTCTTTTATAATCTCCCCCTTCAAAAAATAGTTTTAATTTTCTGCTTTTTAAAAATAATTTGATCTCACAGAATTATGTAACTTGTTTGTACTTTTTATAAAACATATCACTATTTGATGAAACCTCTTTTCAAGTTTTCTATTCTAATATTTCTTCCCCAATAATTTTGTTATAATTAGAATATTTTGATAAATGGTATCTCTGAATGTATTCTTTATTAACTGAAATACTTTCCAGACATACTGGCACATTGATTTACTATTTCTTTCTATAAAAAATATTAATTGGTTCATTTCCTTTCAAAGGCATGATGTTCTGTGTCAATTTTCTTTACCTTACTCTGTGTAGTCATCCTAATAAAAAAAATTAAATGTAAAATAATAAATTTAAATATCAAATTTATTAAACACAAGCAGATAACATTGTAATAGCATGAAAGGCTTAAAACCTTCGAAACCTATGTGACAGCCAATCAGATGTAATAAAGACAGCACGTGGAGCTCTTAATTCTGAAACACAAGTCAGAACTATAGGAAAAAGATGGGACCCACCTTCTTCTATGCTTAAATTTATATATAAATAAGCCAGACTCAAGCATTTCGAACTAAGAGTGTGAAGCTTAAAATAGCTTCACATTTAATTCACCAAATATTATGTATAAATAAACAATGTGAGCCTTTCATGTTATTACAATGTTATCTGCTTGCACTTAATAAATTTGATATTTACATTTGTTACTATCATTTCATTAGATATAAAATTGCTTCATAGTAAATTGAAAGATTTCACATTGTTTATTTATACATAATATTTAGTGAATTAAATGTGAAGGTATTTTAAGCTTCACACTCTTAGTTCAAAATGCTTGAGTCTGGCTTATTTATATATAAATTTAAGCATAGAAGAAGGTGGGTCCCAACGTTTTCTTATACTTCTGACTTGTGTTTCAGAATTAAGAGATCTGTGTGCAGTCTTTATTACATCTGATTGGCTGTCACATAAGCATGTTTAAAGCATAGGTTTTGAAGGTTTTAAGCCTTTCACATTATTAATAAATTTAAGTAAATTTTATTTTTGCCTAGTTATACATTAAGTCTGTAAAAATCATTATAAAAACAAACAAAATGCTTTCAATATCATACTTTAAATCTCTAGTCAGATTACACAATTTAAATAATTTATTGAAATATCACATCTGATAGAATAAAGTTATTATAAAGATTGGAAAGAAAGATGTAGCTAAGAAAATAAATATTTTATTCTACTTATAACTTAATTCAATATTTGCACTGCACTACATGCATGCCTTTAAAGAGAAGTTTTGTACAGGCCCATTTTATATATGTTTGTGAAAATGTCTGGGAGCTAGATTGAGAACTTTCAAGAGTTGGATATGGCCTGGATGTTGTTCACCTCTGCTATATCTCAACATCTTTTTCATATGCTAATTGTATCCAAGAAGACAAAAGTTTCAATATTGTAAATATCTTCACTAATTTTAAAGGCACTGCTGTTCCACTGTCAAAATCCTTGATTCTTTTATTGTTAACTATAATCCTAAGCTTTCCATTATTCTTTGACTTACTTTGTACTTCTATTCAATAACAATACCAATGATAAAAACTCGAAAGCCAAATACTGTATAATATATATTTATTAAGATTCTTCCTTTAATAAAACAAATTTTAATCATCTAATTGACTGCAATTATTATATCAATCAAATACATTATCAAAACAAATATCAAATACTGTATGTATAATCACATAAGATTAAATATATGTGTATGTTCCTACCCATTTAAAATAAGCTGGTTTAAAATGGAACATTAAAAAAAAAATCCATTGAATGCTTATTCAATATTTCTTCCAGCTTTACTATATATTTCATAAAGGTAATAAAAAAAATCATTCATGCAATATGTGTGTGTTTTACTTTCATATGTCTGAAACCCTGCTCTATTAATTGGCCCCCTTAAAAATGACTATTAATCAATAAGACTTTAGTCTAACCTATTTTTGACTTGTTTGTATAAGCAGTCAACTCGCACACACACTGTGATATGTTAACATATATGTATCATGTTAAAATGTTTCTCTTCACAACATTTCTTCATAAACAAGTTATACACATAAAAAAAAAAAATTTCAATCTTGAGCAAGCAACCTTTATATCAAATTTAAATATGCAAATAAAAAAAAAACATTATAAAATAAATACTGACAGACCTCTCAAGCAGCTTATTTAATTCATTAGATAACAGTAATAAAAGGACATATTAAATTACAATACAAAAAAAAATATTCAAAGATAATGAAACATTAAGTTTAATAACTTTAAAATGTATTTGCATGTTGTTATGCAGTAATGATAATTAATAATAAAATAAATAAACAAACTTTTTAATGTTTATGTATTTAAAGAAAAGAAATGATGTTTGTCTTGTAGAAAGAATTTCAAAGATTACTTTTGATAAGTAAAAAAAAATCATTAATAAAATTTCAAAGTTACCATCCATTTTCAGTTCTTACTAATGTCCAAGTTGAAACAACAGACTGTTCTTGTCTATAGCTTCAGATTGCATTGGTTTAGCTTGTTTTTACCATTTCAATGTTCTTGCAGGAACTTTTAATGAACATAAAAGAAAGCTTTAAAAAACTGATTGGTAGACTAGTTTAGACTTGTTGTGTGAATTTTACACATCTTCTTCTTTCTTCTCTTCTTTCTTCTGCTCCCTCCCTTTAAACATGATGATCCTTTAATAGGCCAGGGGATGAAAAAGAAGTCTCTGAGACAGCATGGGTGGTTGACTTTAAACATGGCCATTCTTTGGGTATTAAAGAAATATATATATATATGAGTTTAAATACAAACCATTGCAACCATGATGTTAGTAGAGATCCTGGAGACCAAAATAGTAGTTAACACTGCATTCTCTCTCTCTCTCTCTCTTTCTCTCTCTCTCTCACAGCTGACAAAATATATAAACACTGGTTTCATTTTCTTTCCAAAGTAGCAATTGGTGGCTTTCCTTACATCATTTTACAGTTCAGCATCTTTTAGAGACTCAATCTTTAGCAATCTCTCCAGGATAGCTTAACTGCTATAATGTTTATATATCAACACATCTTCTTTTATACTATTTAAAGTAAGATTTTGACATTTTGCTTTCATTTCTCCCCTCAAATGCTGGGGAAGAAAAAATTTAAAAGAGAATGACTGACTCTGACCAACTGACAACTGACTACCCCCCTCTGTCTCACACAGCTCTTTATATACCTCAGATTTGCAACCCCCTTAGCTTTCCAGATTAAAAAATTGTTTCCCACCAAAAATACTGCCATTTTAGAAATAAAACAGAAATTCCAAAACTGCTGACATTTAATGGTCAAATAACAAAAGAAAATTAATGACTCCATATATTGTCAAACATCCCCTCCTTTTTTGACCATTTAAAACTCAAAAAATAAAAGAAAAAAAAGAAAAATCAAAATTTATATGTAATTAAACAGATTGTTTGTGTCTCTATTTTCACATTCATACACGTGTGCTTTGGAGGCTATAAATTTGTTGACTTTACATGTGACTTTTTAAACCATTCTGTCTGGTTGTTTTATTTTTTAAAAAAATAAGCTATATAATGAACAGCTTTATTTAATATAATAGACTAATGCATCTAATATTATCTCTTATAATATTCATTTTCTCACTACAGCTTACTAATAAATATTACTTATTAATATCTATAATATGCACACACACAAAGATATATATATATTTTCTCTGATTTAATAATATGTATGTGGAATGAGATTCTATTCCTACTATATATATATAATGAAAATTACATAAATAGAAGAGACCTGGGTAGTATACATGTTAAATGGTCTCATATGATAAAAATCAAGATATTATTTTAAAAAACAAAACACGAACATTAGCTATTTTGTAGATAATTATGGTACTCTTATAATATAAGCAAATAAGCCAAATCATTTTAAACTAATCAGAATTTGCAATAATTTTTTTTGTTTGGTAAGGAATTTGTATTACAAATTAAAAATAACTTTTTTAAAAAAAAACATATTTAATAAATGTTGGATAATTTAACAAATTGTTGAACTGTGTTAAATATACATAAATTATGAAAAATTAAAGAAAATAAAATGAAAAAGATCTGAAATTTTAAATTTTGTTTTTAAAATATGTGTATTTGTTATTGAATATAGTAAAATAGTCAGATCTAAAGATCCACCTGTTTCACCTACAATAATCATAGTAGTCTATTTATTTGTATGTTATTTCACTCCAAATTGCATGTATTTCTTTAATTCAGAACTCCAAACTTGTGCTCTTAAGAATTATAGAGTATTGTACCGGTCAGAATTGTATGTTCATCTAACAAGAATTAGGACCTAAGCAAAAGTACCTAGAGTTCAATCATATACAAGATACACAGGTCAGGGATACTCATGAACTCCGCCCTATTTCCCACTTCCCAAGTCTATCACATTACAAACAACATTTCTGATGATAGCAGCATACTCTTCAATTTACTCCGGCCCAGAAAGGTTCAGCAAAGATACAAGAGACCTATGGCTTAACTAATTGATAACTCAAAGTAAAGATAGATGTGCACACACAAACCAACAAAAAATATCCAAAAGATAGCTTATTAAATGTAAATTTATTAAACGTAATATTAATAATAATTGATTAATCATGTGAATCACTAGATATGGAGATTTACAATGAATTAGAAATTATATATGTTGAACACTTGATTTAGGTTTACCTTATGGTCACTTGGGCATTCCATGTCAAACCGGATAACATAACAAGGTTTGATGGATATGCACCAATAAATATACATAATGATAACTTAATTATTTGAACTCTGCAGCTTAGTATGCTAATGTGATTTAATGGGTTGATATTACTCACGCTATGATATTTCTAAGTTAAGGAAAATAACCCATGACAATAGCTTTTAGAATGAATGCTTATAAGATTTTAAATTACACAGAATATGATCAAACTTAATAACGGTACGAAGGTTTGTTTTATTCAATATATGATTACATTTGGATTTCAGGGAAGGTACATTAATTATAAATCAATTATTTTGGAACCTTATGAGATGATTCATTTATTTCTTATCTGCGAAGAGAAATAGGAAATATATGATCATTTTGATATTATCGTGCGAGTCTACATTTATAGATTTTCTCAATAGTTAATTAATGATGTATTAATAGCAATTGAATGAAGGATGGGTAGCGCTAATAAGCGATAATGTATATATACTAAAGTTAATTAAATTTAAACTATAACGAGAATTTTGGGATGACTTAGGGAACTTATATCATTACAGCGTATAGACATCTGAACCATATGAAAGGATAAGAACGATAACGTGTGAACCACATGATAAGGCCTGAGTGGACGATGAGCTTCATTTATTTGGGAGCGAAGAAAATTAATCTTATCCGCATTTGTGACGGATAGCATTGGGAATTGGTTTGCAAGATACTATGGTTTCACCTCGTAGGATGTTAACCTATAGCAGAGCTCACCTAACCTAAGACAATCTGTAAGAGCTAGGGCCTCCACACTCTGTCGAGAATTGTGCTTTATATAAGTATTCCATTATCGAGAAAACGCATGACAACGTCATTTCTGAATTAGGAATGTTATCACCGGGACACGTTACGAAAGCTGTCAGGTTTGATTTACCCTGATTTATACAGCCTTAAAATACTAATTAAGTCTAACATAATGAAATAATGATCTAAAGGCAGTCCCAAACGGAGCATACAACTTACTTAAAGAATTTATTCAATATCTTAAGGATGAATATTAAAACATTAAAATTCCTTCGCTAAACACATATTAACCCACCCGAGAACTAAGTGACTTAAATTATCATTAGATGGTGGGGCGATTTATAAAATGAATCATCTAGACATAAGGATCTGAATTAAAGTTATGTAATACTCAATTTTCATCGTGTTACTCAATAGTGTGGAGCAATAGTAAATCATTTAATTCAAATAGTAGTGAAAAGCATAATATTTAAAACCCGGATTAAAAAAAATACACTGTACCGGTCAGAATTGTATGTTCGTCTAACAAGAATTAGGACCTAAGCAAAAGTACCTAGAATTCAATCATATACAAGATACACAGGTCAGGGATACTCATGAACTCCGCCCTATTGCCCACTTCCCAAGTCTATCACATTACAAACAACATTTCTGATGATAGCAGCATACTCTTCAATTTACTCCGGCCCAGAAAGGTTCAGCAAAGATACAAGAGACCTACGGCTTAACTAATTGATAACGCAAAGTAATGATAGACGTGCACACACAAACCAACAAAAATATCCAAAAAATAGCTTATTAAATGTGAATTTATTAAACGTGATATTAATAATAATTGATTAATCATGTGAATCACTAGATATGGAGATTTACAATGAATTAGAAATTATATATGTTGAACACTCGATTTAGGTTTCACTTATGGTCACTTGGGCATTCCATGTCAAACCGGATAACATAACAAGGTTTGATGGATATGCACCAATAAATATACATAATGATAACTTAATTATTTGAAATCTGCGGCTTAGTATGCTAATGTGATTTAACGGGTTGATATTACTCACGCTATGATATTTCTAAGTTAAGGAAAATAACCCATGACAATAGCTTTTAGAATGAATGCTTATAAGATTTTAAATTACACAGAATATGATCAAACTTAATAACGGTACGAAGGTTTGTTTTATTCAATATATGATTACATTTGGATTTCAGGGAAGGTACATTAATTATAAATCAATTATTTTGGAACCTTATGAGATGATTCATTTATTTCTTATCTGCGAAGAGAAATAGGAAAAATATGATCATTTTGATATTATCGTGCGAGTCTACATTTATAGATTTTCTCAATAGTTAATTAATGATGTATTAATAGCGATTGAACGAAGGATGGGTAGCGCTAATAAGCGATAATGTATATATACTAAAGTTAATTAAATTTAAACTATAACGAGAATTTTGGGATGACTTAGGGAACTTATATCATTACGGCGTATAGACATCTGAACCATATGGAAGGATAAGAACGATAACGTGTGAACCGCATGATAAGGCCTGAGTGGACGATGAGCTTCATTTATTTGGGAGCGAAGAAAATTAATCTTATCCGCATTTGTGACGGATAGCATTGGGAATTGGTTGGCAAGATACTATGGTTCCAACTCGTAGGATGTTAACCTATAGCAGTGCTTACCTAACCTAAGACAATCTGTAAGAGCTGGGGCCTCCACGCTCTGTCGAGAATTGTGCTTTATATAAGTATTCCATTATCGAGAAAACGCATGACAACGTCATTTCTGAATTAGGAATGTTATCACCGGGACACGTTACGAAAGCTGTCAGGTTTGATTTACCCTGATTTATACAGCCTTAAAATACTAATTAAGTCTAACGTAATGAAATAATGATCTAAAGGCAGTCCCAAACGGGGCATACAACTTACTTAAAGAATTTATTCAATATCTTAAGGATAAATATTAAAACATTAAAATTCCTTCGCTAAACGCATATTAACCCACCCGAGAACTAAGTGACTTAAATTATCGTTAGATGGCGGGGCGATTTATAAAATGAATCATCTAGACATAAGGATCTGAATTAAAGTTATGTAATACTCAATTTTCATCATGTTAATCAATAGCGTGGAGCAATAGTAAATCATTTATTTTAATTAGTAGTGAAAAGCATAATATTCATTATTAAAACATAGTTTAGGAAAATCTCTCGATCGGGCGAATTTTATAATGTGAATACACTTACGTTTACGATTAAATATTCCGCAATGGCAGAATAGCAAAAATAAATAGGATTGATTCGCCAGATCGAGTTATTAGCATACTAAAAATTGATATGATTTGCATAATATTAAATAAACATTGCCGCATTAAAATAAAAATACAAGGAGAGTGAGAACCTAGCAATCGAGTTTAGAAAGTGAGAATTACAGTTTAAATATACAACAAACAGAAATAATAAAACAAAGAAAAGAGGTCATTATTTAGGCAGTTAATCGGCTTAGCATTACCGATCACGAAATAAGTAATTACATTTTTACATTAGGAGAAATTTCAGAACTAGAAATGTTTACATTTATATTTTACAATAGAAAAGGTTATTAAGATGAAAGTTCGTTTATACGGCAAGGAATTACCTTTCTTTCCGATGAATTTCCAGCCGGGTGCGCACGTGTTGGTTCCATGTTTGATAAAGGAATTAATTTATGACAAATTGACGAAATTAAGGTTTCGGTCCATTCTTTATTCAATATTAAGTTCATTTTGGCAGTAATTTATGAACGATGGTTTCCGAGTATTTAGGCATCGGTTAGATTTTTGGAGAGATCCGGGGAAGCAAATCTATGTTTTATTAGCCCGTCATGTTGCCGTTCAGAGGGGCGTGGCTTCCCCTTAGCAATGCGTTAGAAAAATGACATGTCTCCTCCTTTAGTTAGAAAATGTGGTTGTATTTATACTCGTTATCACCGCCGCTGGGTAATTCCCGGATGTTTTAATAACTACAATGATACAGCATATTTTGGACTACAAACGAGATTAAGTTCGAGAGTTGGTTTTGGTCTACTTTAAGCTGAAAATAGACCTGCGGAATCAACGTTAACTAATCATGACGTTAAATCAATCTATATTACAATAAAACAAATTTCTTTTATAATTTGGAAGACGGTAAGTCTTTTATTTACTAATTTTACGTTCCCCTCTCGAACTTTCTCTCTATGAAAATATATGTATAAATAAAATATACATTATGCAACGCTTTAAATTATTAAAATTGATCTGTTACACACACATATGCACGATTGTTTACCGTAATGAAAATATATAATTGTTTTTATGCATATTAATGTTAAATGAATTTAAAGTTTACACATACATAAACAACCACGCGCATTGGTATACCTTCACTCCCCGGTGGTCTATAATTAAATGGTTAGGTTTGAATCCATGTTTGGTGGTTTCAAACATTATTAGAGAGTGAAGCTGAATGTGTGCAACAGATTCCGCTTCATATGCCCCTAGATAAAAAAAAATCAATGAAAAAAAAAGATTTTACTTGGAGTTGACGCATCCTTTCAGGTAACAAGAAAACGCACAACACGGTTTCCCTACTTTGATATTTACATGGTTTGAAATCTATTCTTAAATTGGCTTTAGTAAACTTTACCCTACCTAAATTCAGTCGGCCTCTTTGACAATTAGTTAGTAACTATATTCTATATATAAAGCAATGAAACAAGAAAGAAAAACAACTAGAATATACATTTGACTATCTTACAAGGTCCAGCAGTCTATTTCTTTTTTTTTTTTATTCTTCTCTTTCCTTACCCTAATATTTACATGGTTTGCGATAGCTAGATCACTCCCCCTTCCCTTCCTCAACCATCACCTATGCCCAAAACTCAACACCTTAACTATTTTCTTACTACCATCTAATTTTATACTATCTCCTCTTACTGCCAAAATATTTACGTTCATACTTTTATCAAAACTAATACATATTAAATGAAATAACATATTAAAGACTAAAGAAACAAATTTTTACCGTGACGTTGCTTTGTCATATGAGCCGTTCGCTCTCTTGCACCTGAAATGCACCTATATATAAAAAAAAAATTTTAATTTCCCCTTTGTACAAGACATATGAAACAAATATGGTATAATGACCCCTTCTTTGCTCATTCACATACTTTATTGTTTTCGTGAGTGTTTACCAGTTGACAAAATTTATAGTGTGTATAATACACGGGCGCCATGTCAACACAGTCGGCTTATCACTCATAACTATCTTTGGTTTGTGTGCACATCTATAAGTTTGACTGTTCAATTAAATTTGAAAAGAATGACATTAATAAAAAAAAATTTAAAGCAAAATGATTTAGCAAAATTTAGTAATAATATCGCAATCGTTTATCTGGTTGATATTATAGATTCAAAATGAATTTTGAAATCACATCTATGGTGTGTCCTTTAGGTTCAACAAAAAAAAATTCACGACTCTTTTAAAACGAGAGGATGTTACACAACTGACCTCTACAAGACTATATGACACTATGTTTCTTGGACTCTTTGGACTTTTTTTTTTTTTTTTACATGAGGACATGTAGGCCATTGAAGCATTTTGCCAACTACATCTGGCTGCTTGGCACTACATAACAGTTTCTAAGGGTCTTACCTATTTTTTGTTACTCTAAAAACATGAGTCATTAAAGCGTTTTGCCAACTACATCTGGCCGCTTGACAACATAGAATTCAGTTTATATGGGTCTTCACCTATTTACGGTTACTCTAAATACATGAGTCATTAAAGCGTTTTGCCAACTACATCTGGCCGCTTGACAACATAGAATTCAGTTTATATGGGTCTTCACCTATTTACGGTTACTCTAAATACATACGAGTCATTTTACTTCATCAGATCATGAATACCGGACTACTTTATAAAAACACATGTAGGATAAATAACATGACTAAACACACTAAAGTTCATATAGCTACTTGGGAAGACAAATATTTCTGTTACAAAAGACGCTTCATTTGTTTGATGACACCACCAAAAAAAAAATTTGCCATACATCTACAATTCGAATAATCTCTAGGGTATTACTTGGTGTGTACAATTTTATTAGGGCAGTACCATTTATGGGTTCAAACCCGAAAAAAAAATTTACATACATTTATTAATATTTGGGACAGGAACGAAAAGAAAAAAAACATATATATAATATCAGATGCTCTGTAGGGTATTGCAGGGTGTGGTAATTTCAAAAAGGCCCTCAAACCCGGATAACAAAATATCAAGCTGGGTGTCCGAAAAAAAAAAATTTTCAAAAAAAAATTTTTCCAAAAAAAAAATTTCACTTTTAAAACCTATGTTGTCTATCACCATTTATCACCATCTCAGGTATATGGGTGTTTGTTTCGAAGCTCCACGATGGGCAGCCAAACCCGGATAAAAAAAAAATACACTGTACCGGTCAGAATTGTATGTTCGTCTAACAAGAATTAGGACCTAAGCAAAAGTACCTAGAGTTCAATCATATACAAGATACACAGGTCAGGGATACTCATGAACTCCGCCCTATTGCCCACTTCCCAAGTCTATCACATTACAAACAACATTTCTGATGATAGCAGCATACTCTTCAATTTACTCCGGCCCAGAAAGGTTCAGCAAAGATACAAGAGACCTACGGCTTAACTAATTGATAACGCAAAGTAATGATAGATGTGCACACACAAACCAACAAAAAATATCCAAAAGATAGCTTATTAAATGTAAATTTATTAAACGTAATATTAATAATAATTGATTAATCATGTGAATCACTAGATATGGAGATTTACAATGAATTAGAAATTATATATGTTGAACACTCGATTTAGGTTTCACTTATGGTCACTTGGGCATTCCATGTCAAACCGGATAACATAACAAGGTTTGATGGATATGCACCAATAATTATACATAATGATAAGTTAATTATTTGAAATCTGCGGCTTAGTATGCTAATGTGATTTAACGGGTTGATATTACTCATGCTATGATATTTCTAAGTTAAGGAAAATAACCCATGACAATAGCTTTTAGAATGAATGCTTATAAGATTTTAAATTACACAGAATATGATCAAACTTAATAACGGTACGAAGGTTTGTTTTATTCAATATATGATTACATTTGGATTTCAGGGAAGGTACATTAATTATAAATCAATTATTTTGGAACCTTATGAGATGATTCATTTATTTCTTATCTGCGAAGAGAAATAGGAAAAATATGATCATTTTGATATTATCGTGCGAGTCTACATTTATAGATTTTCTCAATAGTTAATTAATGATGTATTAATAGCGATTGAACGAAGGATGGGTAGCGCTAATAAGCGATAATGTATATATACTAAAGTTAATTAAATTTAAACTATAACGAGAATTTTGGGATGACTTAGGGAACTTATATCATTACGGCGTATAGACATCTGAACCATATGAAAGGATAAGAACGATAACGTGTGAACCGCATGATAAGGCCTGAGTGGACGATGAGCTTCATTTATTTGGGAGCGAAGAAAATTAATCTTATCCGCATTTGTGACGGATAGCATTGGGAATTGGTTGGCAAGATACTATGGTTCCAACTCGTAGGATGTTAACCTATAGCAGTGCTTACCTAACCTAAGACAATCTGTAAGAGCTGGGGCCTCCACGCTCTGTCGAGAATTGTGCTTTATATAAGTATTCCATTATCGAGAAAACGCATGACAACGTCATTTCTGAATTAGGAATGTTATCACCGGGACACGTTATGAAAGCTGTCAGGTTTGATTTACCCTGATTTATACAGCCTTAAAATACTAATTAAGTCTAACGTAATGAAATAATGATCTAAAGGCAGTCCCAAACGGGGCATACAACTTACTTAAAGGGTTTATTCAATATCTTAAGGATAAATATTAAAACATTAAAATTCCTTCGCTAAACGCATATTAACCCACCCGAGAACTAAGTGACTTAAATTATCGTTAGATGGTGGGGCGATTTATAAAATGAATCATCTAGACATAAGGATCTGAATTAAAGTTAGGTAATACTCAATTTTCATCATGTTAATCAATAGCGTGGAGCAATAGTAAATCATTTATTTTAAATAGTAGTGAAAAGCATAATATTCATTATTAAAACATAGTTTAGGAAAATCTCTCGATCGGGCGAATTTTATAATGTGAATACACTTACGTTTACGATTAAATATTCCGCAATGGCAGAATAGCAAAAATAAATAGGATTGATTCGCCAGATCGAGTTATTAGCATACTAAAAATTGATATGATTTGCATAATATTAAATAAACATTGCCGCATTAAAATAAAAATACAAGGAGAGTGAGAACCTAGCAATCGAGTTTAGAAAGTGAGAATTACAGTTTAAATATACAACAAACAGAAATAATAAAACAAAGAAAAGAGGTCATTATTTAGGCAGTTAATCGGCTTAGCATTACCGATCACGAAATAAGTAATTACATTTTTACATTAGGAGAAATTTCAGAACTAGAAATGTTTACATTTATATTTTACAATAGAAAAGGTTATTAAGATGAAAGTTCGTTTATACGGCAAGGAATTACCTTTCTTTCCGATGAATTTCCAGCCAGGTGCGCACGTGTTGGTTCCATGTTTGATAAAGGAATTAATTTATGACAAATTGACGAAATTAAGGTTTCGGTCCATTCTTGATTCAATATTAAGTTCATTTTGGCAGTAATTTATGAACGATGGTTTCCGAGTATTTAGGCATCGGTTAGATTTTTGGAGAGATCCGGGGAAGCAAATCTATGTTTTATTAGCCCATCATGTTGCCGTTCAGAGGGGCGTGACTTCCCCTTAGCAATGCGTTAGAAAAATGACATGTCTCCTCCTTTAGTTAGAAAATGTGGTTGTATTTATACTCGTTATCACCGCCGCTGGGTAATTCCCGGATGTTTTAATAACTACAATGATACAGCATATTTTGGACTATAAACGAGATTAAGTTCGAGAGTTGGTTTTGGTCTACTTTAAGCTGAAAATAGACCTGCGGAATCAACGTTAACTAATCATGACGCTAAATCAATCTATATTACAATAAAACAAATTTCTTTTATAATTTGGAAGACGGTAAGTCTTTTATTTACTAATTTTACGTTCCCCTCTCGAACTTTCTCTCTATGAAAATATATGTATAAATAAAATATACATTATGCAACGCTTTAAATTATTAAAATTGATCTGTTACACACACATACGCACGATTGTTTACCGTAATGAAAATATATAATTGTTTTTATGCATATTAATGTTAAATGAATTTAAAGTTTACACATACATAAACAACCACGCGCATTGGTATACCTTCACTCCCCGGTGGTCTATAATTAAATGGTTAGGTTTGAATCCATGTTTGGTGGTTTCAAACATTATTAGAGAGTGAAGCTGAATGTGTGCAACAGATTCCGCTTCAGTATGTGCCTGTATAAGTGCCTATTTCATTACAATATAGACACCGTTAAGAATAATATATATGCACATATATCCCTCCATTTATTAAAATTGTGTAAACCTAACAGTCTGTGCATCTTGAATTTATGTATGGAATTGTATTTAAACTTAGTAAAAAATCATTTATTTAAAATATTAGTTTTAAATATTCTTTTGAAATTATTTCAAGTTTATTCTTTATTAAAAGTACAGATGGTAAAGTTGTTTATGAGTTAATATTTGTTCAAAGTAATATTTCATTAAAGATTGACCAGATTGGCATTACTTAAAATTATTTCCAGTTTATTCTTTGTTAGAAGTGTTGATGATAAAGTTGTTTACAAGTTAAAACTTGTTTAAAATTATGTTTTAGTCAAAGATTGACTAGATTAGCATTTTCTTAAAATTGTTTTAGGTTTACGATTTTGTTTAAAACTGCAGACAGTAAAGTTATTTACGAGTTTTTGCAGATGACAAAAATAACATTTAACTTAATTAGCCTTATAGTTAAAAGGTCAATTTGGAAATCAGTTGGTCATAAATCCTGACTTGACCATTTGGAGAGACTCCGGGAGAGTTTCTTTAGAGGTGGTAAAAGATAATTGAGAGCATGAGGTTTGAAGCAGTAAACAATTGATGTAGTAAGCACAGGAAAGAAATAGGGGTGTGTGTGCTGAGTATAGATATAAAAACTGCAAGTTTTTATTAGAAATGTGAGGTACCATATATATCAGAGAGAATATGAAAAGTTTTTTATTTAAAAGATTATTGTTGCTAAGATGAGAACTATCGAATGGAATATAGAATTGCAGATAGAGTTGCCATTTGTCTTCCACTAGAGCTTCTACAAATGGTAACAACAGCAGTTGTTTTACACCCAAGAACCATCAACAGCCACCCTATAAGTATAAACCAGCCACATAGATAATAATGGAGCTAAATACAGAAGTCACCTCAGCTATAATGAAGCTGTACCTAGTAAGCCTCCCCAGCTGTAAGCAAATTGTATCTAATAAGCCACATTAAAATGGTGAAACTGCATCTACTGAATGGTTTCAGAAAGCAAGAAAAGCCAGATTCACGTCCGTTCCAGGAGAATAGAAATCATGCTCAGAGAAGCCGCTCTTACATGAACTTCTACTAGAATCCTCTCGAGAATTACGGTAAAGCATGCTAAAATATCATTCATTCTTTAAAGTAACTAACTATCAAGCTAACACTCATTGTTTCCTGTGTAACTCTGCTATGTAAATGTAAATCTGCTATGTATCTTTATTTTAAATTAGTCACTTTATCAAATCTTGCTTGATCATTATTATAATAATACACATATGCATATATTTATTTTAATATGTAATGTTTAAACCCTAAAACTTTAATGATAAGTATATTAACTCCTTATTTATTGTTTAGGCATTATTTAAGCCATTCTTTATCATAGTTATATTTGATTTATGCTAAAGTAATCAGAACAAAGTTTGGCAAATTATTAATTCTCAGAGAGATACCTAAATGCTCTCATTGTGCTCAGTTGCTCTAAAGAAATAGACAAACTCACTTCTGTACTTAATATTCTTCACTAGTGATAATATTGCTGTCTATAATATGGTCTAATAATTATAAGTAGTGTTTATTTGCCTTTAAATGAGAGCGATTTTTTACAGTATATGTGCAATGAATATTTGGACCCATAATAACTCCTAAAATATACTGTAAATTGGTAATTATATGTCTTAAGTGATACAGATAACTCTTAAGCCAAGTTCTAAGTATTTCCCTTTAGTATAATTATTATGTGCTATTTTGGAATTGTTTAATGGCAGTAACACTGCTAGATGCTCCATATTTTGCTTATTTAATGAATTAAAACGATTATATTAGATTTGCGGAGCGAATGTGATGCTCATTAGCAAATAATGCTTAGCTTTTTGTTATATTCTCTACATATGTATGTGTCCGCATTGGGGTTGATTTAATGTCAAACCATGCCAGTTAGTTCGGACAGCAAAGCCGTTTTGTATTTGATATTTGAAAGAGACCAAAGAGTTTCATCCTTGAAGTAGCTGTTCAATCCTCCAGATTAAAGAAGTCTCCTTTATTAGTATAGCAAGAAGTGCAGTACAAAGAATCAATTACTTGATAATAAATCTTTATGAGCACACCTTTAAGACGCACTCCTTTTATTAATATATTTGATACGCCATAGAATCTGAAGTGGTCCTGCTCCATTGGTTCCACCCATCTTATTAAATAACTTCAGCCTTGATCTGAGCCAGAATCTGGATTAACTTGATTAATTTGTATCATAAATTAGATGTAAACTTTATTGATAAGTAATATACCTCTCAGCTAGTTTGCTTGCACTTTTTTTGCTAAGTTCTTGACATATATCTCGGCATAAATCTCTGCATAACTGTGTATCATATTTACTCATCCCTACATAATAAAAAAGAAAATGGCAATGTAAAGGTTAATTACCCATTGTAACGTTTTGTTTCATCATATATAAAGCTAAAATACTAATCATATGTAAAATAACGTTCACCTGCGTGTGAATCATTTATATATCTGAGTTTTAATGTTTGCTACTCTGTATGGGAATGTATATTTATTTCCTTTCATATAAAGCTCGATTATTAACCTGTTAATCCTATATACCTTCACCTGAATGTGATAGTTTATGTACATTTTGTTTTATTAATTCTGAATTTATATATTAAATTTTCTAAAATATATCACCTCTTAGTCTCAATCCTTGCTCATAGTCTTTATGAATCACTAGTTAAGTCATTTAGTATTAGTTGGGGGGGATAAGTTTCATGTTCTACCGATTTTCTGGTAACGGATGTGGTCAATGAAGTATCGAGTGTAGCCTCAGGCAGGTTATTCGCTAGTGTGGGATTTGGAAGCACGGGTGAGAGAGTTGAGGTATGATCAGACGTAGGATGTCACCATCCCGATTTGGTCAGCCTGTTTCTCTTTCGTCTAGATTCTCAGTCTGTTGAGTAAATGTACAAACCTGATCGTTACAATAGCATATTCTATAAGTTAGCTTTAGATTAATATTGTTATTATAGATTTTATGAGATTAAACTACAATTTTATTTTATAACCTAAAACGTCAAAGTCATAATTAATAATATATGTTATATATTAAAATTATTTTATTTTTTTAAAAAGCAAATCTTTTTATTGTTTAACAATAATCCCAAATTAAACCTTGATAATATAAATATATAGAGAGAGGGAGGGGAGAGGGAGAAAGAGGCAGGCAGGAAGATAGGTAAGCAGATGAATATTCCATAATAAACAAATATAATAAAGAAGGAAAATGTTATATTTTCAGTATCTCCCCCCCCCCCCAATAAATAATAAAAAATTAATATTTAAAAAAATCTTATCCGATGATTTTGTTTAATTTTAAAAATACATTTTGAAAAAAAAAAGAAGTTTTTCCATATCATACTTTAGCCAAAATAAATCAATCTTCAAATTTGAGATGTTTTAAACATTATAATTCAATTTTTAAATAATTACATCTAATAAATTTTATTATATAATTAACAATCCAAAAAATAAAAATACATATGTGCAATACAAATAAAATGTCCGTTAATTAAAAAATATTATGACAATAATAAAAATAATAAATATAATATATCCTATATACTAATAAATATAATGATAATTATCTATTATATAGTCTTTGCACATAAAGTACTTGTTTTTTAAATTTATCGGCAGTTGAAGAGAATTAAGTAATTAACCAGAAGTACTTTTATGGATTGAAAGATTGTATTCAATAGTTAATTACCGTTATATTTATTGTTTTTATTATTGCTATATATATATAAACTTTTCTTAGCTGTTAGTATTATATACTAATTACATTATCAACTCAATGCTGGTTTATTGAGCACAGGATAGAATCTTTGAAAATAAAAGAATAGACGGTCTTATCTTTTACTTATTTCCACTTATATAGACCAATCTTTAGTCCCTTAAAATGAGAGCATGAAAATCTTAAATTAATCACATTATTTTTTTTAAAGTTATATTTTAACTATTGACATTTTTGAAAATTTTCAATTTACGGCTTGTCAATATTAGATAAAATAATGAGATATGTAAACCTTTCCTAGTGGTTAACCACTAGAAAAATTTATATTTACATATTTCGTTATTTCAGTTAATATTGATAAGCAATAGGTTGAAAATTTTCATGAATGTCAATAGTTAGAATACAGCTTTTAAAGAAGTAGTGTGCTCAATTTTAAATCGTCATTCTCTCATTTTAAGATGCTTCAAATTGGCTTATATAAATGAATTAGGTAAAAGAATAAAACAACCCATTATTATTTTTGCAAAGACTTTATCTTATGCTTTAGATTGATAGTACTGCATGCGTCAATAAATTTAGCATATAGTTGTTAATCTAATATAATGAAGCAGTCAATCTTAGCTTAAGATTGTGCTTCATGTTTCTACCTACTAACCCGTGTTTAAATCCCTATTTCCCATCCCACTCCTTTTGTCGTGTATATATATTTCATGTATATATTTGAGATGCGTGCCTTAATTATAAAATTTAATGTTTCAATAACATGTTTTAAAATTATTATTAATTCTTTTTATTAATTATTAGTTCTTTTTTATTAAAGTATTACAGATGCGGCTCAAATATATATATAGGAGCAAAATTTACTAAGAAAATATTGATGTTTTTAAAGATTTATTATATGTCATTTTTAGCTTTTTCTTTTTAAATCGCTTGTTTTTCTATTAAACTGTATATTTTTTATAAAATCCAATATGGAAGATGTGACTGTTGTTAATTGTCCAAAAATAATTAAAGGGAGGTATTTTTTAATTAAAGTTTTACTTAAAATAAATGGGATTAAGTAGATTAAAGATTTTCTTTTGTATAAAACATGTTGTCAAATCTATTTCTAATCTGGAAATAGATTTGAATTTATTTTGGACATTATCTAACAATTGCATCTTTCAAAAACAACTGATAAAAGAAAAAGTATAAAATGACTGAATTTTGAGATTAGATTAGCTACTATTGAAAGATCGGATTGTAAACATACTACACGTCGCTTGAAACTTAAAATGATGTAGTTATAAATCCACCCTCTTGCTGACCCTGGTGGGTCATTCTTCCCACTAATGTACCATCTAACAGCTGCCCTGAAAGAAAGTAAAGATCTGATGGAGAACTTTTAAAAATGCTAATAGAGAAGCTTGCTGTCACCAAGAAGAATTCATTTGGATCCTCAATTTGCCATGCTTGAGCTGTACTTTGAAAATAGACTTATCAAATTTGCGCAAGGTAACTTTTATGCTACTATTTGAAAATGAATCTAGCTTCACTAATCTCAAATCCTGCTATCAAGATTTCTAATGTATTGTTCAATTTTCTATCTTTTAAATTAGTATGTTTTTTTATATAAATAACATGTAATTTGCTCTTCAATAATTTATATAAATTTAATTCTCTTTCATATGCTCTAACTTTCTTTAACTTTGGTGCAGTTAATTATTTATAGTTATTTATTACTTGATTTTATATGTATACACGTATTATTATTAAATTGCCAATCTCACAACCTAGCGAGCTTAATTTCTAAAAATCTTTTCTGTCATTTTAAACTAAACCTTCATGAAAAGGTTATTAATGTCCCCTTTAAATATACATATATAATGCATTATAAATTAATATGTTCACCAGATTGTTTTTACAAAACAACATTTTAGGTTTGTTTTTTAATATAAAAATATATATTTGTTTAACTCTGGATTTTCTACCCAAGGAAAATCCAGAACTCAAGCTAATTAATGCTCTGAAACATTTATTTTATAATTATTTATTAAATTCTGAAAGGGTGACTTATAATTATTTTCTATAACTGCCAGTCTTCTTATATTTTCCATACTCTTAAAATTTCAAATCTTGTATTTAAATATTTGTTATTGTAAAATCAACGAAGGTGGGATTGTTTTATTTTAAATAACAGAAAGGGAAAGGGGTAAATTTTAATATTTTACTATTTTAGTTATTAAGTAAATCTTAATGTTTCTTTTACTAGATAAAATTTTAACGTATATTTATTTAGGAAAATCTTTCTCTCTATATATAACTGCATAGCGTATTATTTGTCTAAATTATAGTATTCAAACTAGGGTCATTTATATTTTAAAGCAGTAAACTTATCTCATGTCATTAGTGACATTCATTCATTACTGTATTTCTGACATTTAGCCGATCTTTGTGTTTTTATATATACGTGCTTCTAATCTTTTAATCTGGGGGTTACGACAAGTTCGAACCCATAGATTTCTTATATCTCATTCTGTAGATAGTTGAGCTATCCAGAATCATATTTATTTCATATAAAATGCCTCTGGTGGTGATCCCATAAGTTTGGCACACTCTATGCATATTCTTTCTTTGTATAAAAGGCCACTGGTGGTGAGCCCTAAGTCTGGCACATGCTATGCCCATCCATTTCTTCATATAAAAAGGCCTCTGGTGGTGATCCCTAAGTTTGGCACATGCTATGCCCATCCATTTCATTTTTCATCCAGAAGCACGACCTTTTCCTCTTAGTTATTTTTAGGCTATTATGTCAGCACTGCAAACTTCTTCACATTATTATTATTTCTTTTGCTTCATGATCCAGTTTTAATGCTCTAATATTAAAATTAAGCTGTGCTTAAAAGATATATATATATAAATGCAAGCTACTTCTAGTTTTCTTGATTAAATTTATTTCAATCTTATACAATCCCACCGTCTGTGGTTTATATATCTATTTAAGAGTATATGCCTGGGGGAAAATAAAGCGTTCGTCTTACTATCGTTAAAATAATTTTTCATTAAATATTTTGTCATCTAATCAAATGTCATTTTCAAATATGTTTTTCAAATGTATCTTATTTATTTTCACGACCTGTGGTGTGAAAATAGTTTATATCACATGTATAATGAATCTCAGAATGCTCCCTTAAATAATGTTAGTCACCATGTTTCAGAACCATAATCCAAAGCGTTAATAACCATTTTATGCTAATTCTTTGTAATAATAGAATGGCATTTTAATATTAGACCCACCAAAGATGTGTGTTTATTTGTAATATATTATTTAGCTAATAAAGAGCATATGAGAAATAATAGCGTGAATGACACTATGTAATCGCTTGCTCATTCACACACACACTAATGTATATAATTAATTTATAAATGTATAATAATTTGTCAGTATATTAAAATATATTTTATTGTCTAACTTATTTGAGTAGTTCGAATTCCTTTTCCTCCACTTCCACATATTACAGCCATTCTTATGTATATTTTAATATAGTCATAGTTAATCTCATTGTTTTGCTCAGCTTTGCTAGTTGGCCGGATTAAGATTAATTCTCATGTGCCATCACTATTATGTTATTCATTAGGTGTTTGATCTGGGGCTTAGAGAGTGGGTTTGAATCCAGGCTGGTCCCTGACCTAAATCTTGGGCTTGACTGGGTTTGAAGTACATTTTGTGAGTTCCAGCTCATGTTAGATGGATAAACATGTTTTGACTGGCACAATATATATATATATTATAGAGAGAGAAAGAAAAATTGAAAGCATACTGACTTTTATAAGCTAACTATTTGCAAAAATTATAAAGAAATCTATAAAAATTCAAACTAGGAGATTGATTCAATAAATGCTTTATTAAATATTTTAATTTTGCCAATTTATATATTCATTAGATAAGAATTAATTATGTGTTTCATGGTTTGTGTTTGATCATATGTCAGAAACTATTAAATTTCATTTCTGAAGCAGATAAGTACAGAAATGATGGAAGGTCTTCAACTTTCTGATAAGATTCTAATCCAGCTAATGTTTATTGCTGAAACTGAAAATGAAAATTATTTGGAGTCTCATAAGAAGCTAATTTCTTATGTTATACTTCTTCAATTGTTTGAAGAATTTTTGATAGAACATTTTAAAAGGCCTTGATTTGAAACATGTCTTGGAAAATGAAACTATGTTTTAAGTAAAGGTGATTTAATTCAGTATTATACACACACACACTATTTGCATAACACCTTCACACTCTTATTTCCACACACTTAAGATTTGCCCATACATAAACGTTTGGATTGAAAGAATGGGTGGATTCATTCCATTCTTTCTAAAATACTATATCTTGTGTCTGGAAAAAATTGAATATTCATTTATAATTTATCTTTAAAGCACATGTGCATTGGCTTAATTGCTAATATTACTATCAACTTATCTTCTAATATCTTGTGATGGAATATGCAAAAACAGGAAAACAATACTAAAAAATAAAATTATTTTTTGTTAAAAAAGTTGTCCTTAAAGCTTTTATATCACAAATCCAAATAATTCCAGTCACCTTACTAAGATTATTTTTAAAAATTAGTTTACATTGAACCTTCTATAGGTAAAAAAATTAAGCTACAGTTTAAATTATTCTTAGTAATATGGAATAGAATTGTGTTTCATTTTATGATGCACAAGTTATATTCAGTTTAAGAAATATTTTTCTATTGTTTAGATGAAAATTTGAGAGAATAAGGGATGAGATTCATTTTTTGAAAAAAAATTCCAAATTTTCAACAAACTGATAGAAACACAAAATAATGATATTGACTAGCAATGGTTAGAATCACGGTTAGATTTATTACTTTTTGAGATTGTTTCATATGAAACTTTTGGCATAGTGTTTTATTATATTAACTATCCTTTGACTTTAAGTCTAAATTATTTTAGAAACTCTGGGATTAAATTATCTACTATTAGTATCTTTTCTACATGAACACAATCAAATACAAGTTCACACAACAACTACTGGTTTTACTCAGTTTAGATTATAGAAATCATATGATAAAAAAAATTGTAATTAGGTTTAGAAATATATATAGAATTAGCAATGATAATTTTTGTTGTGTTTCTACAATTACAAATCCTAAGTAAAAATGACTAGACTTTTGGAATGATTTCATAAAATTTAATTTTTCATGATTTTTCTTTACATTATTTGTATAACTTTTTTATGTAGCTACAAAAGTTTGGTAACAATTTTCAGATGTTTAGTAGATGACTATTAATTATAAAGAGTATTTCTGTTTTATATTGCATTATGAAATAAATTGCTTATAATAAGAAATGGATCTCTTTAAAAATGTTAATTTGAATTTAATAAATTATATAACAAAAGAATGAAATTTAATTCTATTAATATTTTTTCAAAATATTCAATACATTCCTCCCAGGATTTTATGGCTTTCAATTATCAGAATGTAAATTCCTATAATGATAAGACTTAATTTATGTTGATTATGAAAAACAATATTTTTACGTCTGAGAAATTGCATTGAATCTTATTTTTAACAAAACATAAGTCAAAGATTATCTCTGTACTCCACCTGTTTGGATTAATATTCCTGGATTTTTTTGGCATGGTTCTGTTGTCTATGTTGTTTAAACTATAACCTTTCTAAATGTTGAGACACAGTTGCATATCTTCAAAAACTGCTATGAGAAAAAGGAGTTCATTAGTAATTTGTAGTAAGAAATTTATAAACATTATTACACAATTGTCTATTTGAATAGTGATTGTTATATTATTTAAATCAGTTCGCATAAAGAGTTTTCTCTGCTATATGGTTTGAAATAAAGATAGCAATAACATTTGTATGGTATACTTTTAAAAAAATGGAGAGCCTCCTGAATTATTATAACATCAACTTTGTGTTAAACAATTAATGCATAGATGATTATGATTTTGTTGTTTCACCAACATTTACCTGATATATATTTATTGTATTTTCTTGTAGAGAAAATCACTTCATATAAAAGCTATATAACATGGGAAATGTTTCATGGTTGCCTACACCATGTTCAGACTTTTATTTGAAGAGCCTAGGTACTTTCTGTAATGGATCTGACATGGTTATAATTCAATAATATCACCAGAGTTCATGGTTTATAATTTAGTCATGCATCTTCATTATTTTCTGTGTTTGCTATTAGCTAAATTTTCATCATAAGATGAAGACTGATTTTGAAGCTGACACATTAATATTTTCAGGATAGACCTTCGGAAATCCATTAGCTATTCAAATTTAAGCTTTATTTACAAAAAATGATAATCACTTTTATTATTACTTTCTTTGCTATAATTCATTTCAGAACTACAATAATTTTTCCTTTGTAGATAAAAACACTTTTTTTCAATATTTGTTTTTTATATTTTTCTTTTATAATTTTCATAATACATCTTTGAATTTATTTTCATCTTTATTTTTGTGAAACATCATTTTTTTATAAAATAATATTTCATTTTTTAAATCTAAATTGCTCTTTATATTGAAAATGATAGTAAAATATTTTTTAATCTATATGTTATTTTATGTGTGCACGCATGGTGTATTTACTTTAACCTGACTTATTATATTTTCTTTCTTTTTTTTTTTTTGATCAAGTCAACAATATTGACAGGAAAGTTTTTTTCAAACACTAATATTAATAAATATTTTTTGGCTAGAAATTTTTACCAAAAATTAAATAGTGAAAAAAAAGTATACCCTTCACAACCTGGCAACCTGGTGAATATATCATTCCTCTAAGAAAGAGAAAAATGCTAGTGAATTTTTTTCTTCTTTAAACTATTATTTAATAGCTGTTTTGAGTTTTTCATCTTTATTTGTATTATTTAATTATAAATAAAAAAAATTAGAAAATGAGGTATTAATTTACAACTAAATCAGGGCTAAATCAGAAGAGAGTATTGCATATATGTTCAATTTTTAGAAAGAAAAACAATAAATATATTTACAAAATGCTTTTCTGCATTTTCTTTAGTAGTAATTAAAATAATAGCATGACTAGAACAAATTTAAGTATTAAAAATAACAATTTTATAAATATAGATCCTTATTTAATGCATCTTATTCATCATAAATTTGAATAATCATGGTTACTGATAGAACTTATGATTAATTTGTATGTGATTTTCCGCACCTTCACAAAAACATATGAAATATTATAAATGTGTGATAATTCGCAAAAAATCTGTAAAATATAATTATCTAATTACTCTTAGCATAAGACTAATTAATAGAGAAACATTTTTTTAAAAAAAAATTGACAATATAGTACCAATTTATAGATAAATTCATACTAAATCAGAAAGAAAACATATGTTAAAAAGATTTTGCTAAAAAATATTATACAAGTATATTCAATTTTTACAATCATTTTAATTTTATTGTACAATATTATCATATGTTATTTTATATTGTAATTATCTACAGTAATAGATATTGTACTATATATAACTTTTAAACAAAAATTTATTTGTATTTCAAATAAAAAATCTAAAATAATCTATAAAAATAAATTTACTACAGTGTCAAAATGCTAAATTACTATATTTGCTTCTATCAAAGAATAAAGTAACAATTCTTTTCTTTTTAATTAAAAATTAATACTAAGAACTCTTCATATTATTTGACTATAATTCGATCTAGTTTTACTTCTTTCTTTAGCTATGTAATTCTATAAGTAGCTTAATTCGCTTCCCAAGAAAAGATTAAATTTTATTTCACAGTTTAATTAATAACTTACTGTGTAATGCTTTTGATTTAATAATACCAATTTAGCTGATAAGTATGAGCACTATGATTATGACCCCCCAGGTTGAAAGTCCTGCTCAGCAAATTATTAGTTAAATTGTAAAATAAAATTTAATCTTTTATTGGGAAGTGAATTAATGCTACTTATAGGATTACTCCACTATCTAAAAAAGATAAAAGGAGAAATAGATTTAAAAATTATTTTAATAGCTTTGCAAATGGTTTTTTAAGCATACATTTAGTTGCAATTGAAAATAAATATTTTAATTAAAGTCAAATATTTTTTTTAAAACTGTCTTGACTACTTTATTTTAACATTTTTAATTTTTTGTCTTTTATTCAAAGTGGTATAATAATGATCCAGATAAAAGTGGTATGATAATGATCCAGATAAAAGTGGTATGATAATGATCCAGATAAAAGTGGTATGATAATGATCCAGATTACTCTTACATTCAATATGTTATTTCATTTATTAATTTATAAGCTTATGTAATGATGATAGATATTTTTCTAATATAAAAAATAAATGTTTAATGATTCTTTTATAAAATATATTTTAAAATGATCTCTCTCTACTCTCAATTTCACAGTTCATAATGGAAAAAATGCCCAATAGTCTTAAATACAATAAATAATATAATTTTTCTATATTTTTCCTTAGATTAATTTTAGTGTCAAAATATGAAAATGTATTAAAAAGACGATGAATAAATTGCATACACAGGCAATTAATGATATATTTTTGAACTGCTAAATTATAATTTATCAATGTCATTTTTAATAAACTTGAGAACAGATTATTACATGGTCTATTATTTATTTGCCTTGATATAAAAGAAATGTTATACCTCACATATCATTTACAAACAAGTGAATTTGATCTAAAAAAAATACACCAACATTTTTAGTTTTTTGAACTATCATAGACATATTATACCTATGAATTATCATACGTATTTTATATATAATTTTAATTAACCCTAAATTGCTAATAGCTATCTATTTTCCTAATGTAATTCACATGATAACAGCTAAAGCTTAATTAACCAATAGATTCTATGATCTATTGTCAAGGCAATCTTTATAAGTTATTTGACAACAAATTGTAGATTTTATTGCTTTATTAAGCTTTGGCTGTTGTCAGGTAAATAATTTTAATTGTAATTTTAAAACTTTATTACAAAAATTTATAATCCGTGAATAAATATAAAATAAATACCTTTAAAAATGTTTAAATACTTTGCTTTTTATTTTAATTTATTAATAATGAATTATTTTCAATATGATTGCTTTTCACAGAAAAGTGATTATTACAGTATACAATATTTTATCTCTGCATCAAGAAAATTGAAGTTATTATGGAAATGATATCTTAAAGCAAAAATTCATTATAGGGCCCACATTAAAGGAACAATTTTTATATGTTTTTATTATTGAAAAACATTTTAAAAACATATATGTATAGAAAATAATTAAATGAATTATTACTCTAACGTTCATATGACTCAAGCACTAAAATGAGAATTGAACTTTGAACTAGGACCTTTGGTTCTCAAGTCTACTTACTTTTCCACTGTGTTAAAACTATATAGGGTGTGTGTGTGTATGTATTTAAAGACAGTTTAGGAGGGTTAAGGAATTAATCAAAAGTACTTCTGCTATATATATATATATAAAGTTTTCTAATGAATTTAAAAATATTTGTAACAAACAGGAAAAATACATTTATCAATATTTATAGTGATAAACCTTAAATATATTATGAAGCTTATCAACTGTTGTTATGACAAAAAAATTAAAGCTGATCTGTGTAAGATATATTTCTCTGAAACAAAATGTTAGCACTATCAACCATATAAAATTCTGAAATGCTATTCTCTACAATAGTGCAATTGGAATGGATTCATTTGTTTTAATTATATTATTTTGCATGTTGATACTGTGTTAATTAATGTAATATTAAACATTTTACAAAGATAGAAATAATTATATTATTCCATTAATAATATTGATTAATATTGAATAATATAATTGTTTCCATCTTTGTAAAATGTTTAATAATACATGATAAATAGTATTATAAATTTTACCAATGTGTCTAAATAATATTTATTTTATAAAGCATAAGTTATAACATCTAAAAATTACTGCATAGTAAATTGTAGGATTTCGCGCTGTACGTTTGTAATTTAGACTCGGTGAGTTAAATGTGAAGATATTTAAAGCTTCACGCTTTCAAATCTGAATACTTCACATTGGCTTAGATATATAAAAAGACAAGTAAAGAAGAGGGTGGACCACCCTTTTCTTGTAAAATTCTGTCTTGTATTTACGGTTTGATCACTATTCAAAACAGCCGTCATAACATTTGATTGGCTGTCAGATATGTGTCTAAAATTTCTTGTAGAAAACAATCTGTTTACAATTAAATATATTTTGAACATTATAAATCACTCTCATAATGTAAAAGAAATATGTAAAAAAGACATATATTTCATAAAAGCAAACTATCAGCATCATCACTTATGATAAAATTCAAAAGATATATTCTACACTATATTCAATGGTAATAACTTCATTTATAATTAACATTTTCAGTATGTGAAAGTTATTTTATGCTATTATAATTCACATTTTGTTTAATTAAATAAATAAATAATATAATATTGACTTATTATATAAGACAGGCCAATTATACAGTCTATTTTAATGACCTTATTAGAAAGGATATTTAATAAATATTAATTTCAGATATTGTAAATGTTAGCAATGCACCTAAAAATATTTGAAGGAATCAACAGAGGTAAACTACAATCTATAGATAAACAATACTTTATTTTTAATAGTATGATAAAAGTTGATAACATTTAAAATATATATAACGTTTAGCACTGCAGAAAGCCATAAGTGTAATTCATTTGACTAGCATAGTATTAAAAGATTTATGTTAAAAGTCGAATAAGTACAATTATTATTATTTTGCTTATATTGTATTTATTTACTGTGAGTACATAAACAATAGTAACTGTAATCCTTTTATCAGAATATGTTTTTTTTTTTTTTTAAGTGTCATAGCATCGGCCGGGACGCGAACCCGCAATCCGGGCAACTGCCTGCTAGTGCAAGGTAGTCGCGCTGACCTCTCGACCACCAATGCAAGACTATCAGAATATGTTGTGGATTATAAAACTATACTTCTCCACCTAGCAATACCAATACCAATTATGTAAATAACTATTAATTAGTATTTTTGAATTAATATAAAAGTAACTGGTAAAATCAGTAAGTAATCTTTACATGCCCATTAATGGGGAGTCAATTAATTTTAAAACATATCTGATGAGATTTTAAAATTATCATACTTTTTGTTTTTACATTGCCTCATACATATATACATTGGTGTTTAATGTATGTATATATATAGTTGAATTCTAACATTTTAATTTAAAAAAGTAAATCCATTTTTAATTTACAAGTTTATAAAAGCAATGTCACGTTACACATGACTTGCTTTATTGATAATGACTCAGGTATAGATAAAAAGCCCAAAGGCAAGTCAAGATTTTAATTTACAGTCAAAAAAATAAAAAATTATTGGCATTAATTCTCGAAGTTAAATTTATGTAACGCCCTGTCTGGCTTATTGACAATGGCGGGCATGAAAAACTCAAGTTCCATCGATTGCAACTCCAATTTTGTCATTTCCGATAATCGAACTTTTTATGAACTCTCGAGCAATAAATTGTTGGATTACTAATATTAATTTACGTTATAATTCATAACTTTTTATAATAACGAATATTTTAATTTTTCTTACCCCAAGCTGATTTTTGTTTCTCATAGGATTATATTTTTATGCCTAAAAACTTAAGTTAAATATGACATTTAGTCAATTTATAATAAGGAATGCGGATAAAAGTTCGATTTTTATTGGCTATGTATATAGTCACTGAACTTATATTTAAAAAGGAGTGCACTGGTGGTCGAGAGGTCAGCGCGACTGCCTTGCACTTGCAGGCAGTTGCCCGGGTTGCGGGTTTGCGTCCCGGCCGATGCTATGACACTTTTAAAAAAAGGAGTGGAAATAGAGACATCTTATATATATATAAATTTTAAAGAAAAGCATATCCCTACAAAATAAAAATATATACACTAATAAATGGATAGTGTTAACATTATTTATTGTAAAACAATATTACAACAAAGTTAGGGAAGCTACAATAATAAAGAATACTAAAATAATAATTTGGGTGCAATTTGAAATTTATAATTGTAATTTGTAATGTTATAATTGATTATTTCTTAGTCTGCATTCATAATAGGTTATATTTACCTGATTAAAGAGGTTTATTTAAACTTCTTTGTATCAATAATTTCAATCTCTGTGGTCAAGTTGTAATCTTTAGTGTCTATATAAATATATTAGACTATTACTAAAGGTGGGATTGCATTTTATTGTTAAAATGAGGTTGCCTTGACAACAGTTTGAAATTCTTGATTGTTATTGATATTGGGATTGTCTAAGTGTTGACTGTTTTAATGATGGTTTAATAAAATTATATATCCGTTTATTATGTAAATAAATAGAAAAAAATTAACAGCCATGGGTCTTTTCTACAAAGTTTCTACTAAATTAGTAGAGAAAATAATGTAAATGTGTGCAACAATATTTAAAAAGTAAATAAATACTGAAAATGGAAAAGTAGTAAGAATCACACAAAAATCAAATACATTGGTAAGACATTAAATAAAATATGTTTATCACAAAGAATGATCTTAATTTTGAAAGATTTCAATATGTCTGAAGCTACTCTAGTGCCTCTCTGAGGAGTGCCAAAGCATGAAACCATGGTCAGAGGTTTGGGGGAGCTTTCTGACAGAGATATTTTAAATGCTTTCTCTGGCTAAGCATTTATCACAAAGCTTGTTGAGCAATTGGCTATGCTCATTGTTTATATCTTACAAATTTAAGAGAATGGGGTCATGTGATCTATGACTCTATTTTTTATTTGACTATTTAAAGATTAATTGTTGTTTTGCATTAATGAAAGCAATCAACATTGCTTATCTAGAATGACTTTGAGATAATCCCAGTAACATAAATGGGAACTGTCTTCCTCATAAAAATTATGTCCAAGCTCACCATAACTTTCTTAAAGACAGTTCACTTATTTCATAAGACAAATCCAATGGAGACATACTCTTACAATTAGAATAGATTTAAAAGCATCAAATCCACAAAGCTGAAATTCATATCCAATTAGTCTTATAATGTTGTCACAATATTTTTAGAATCATATAATGCTTTTTTAATTAATTTTTAAGTATCTTTTTGATACATCAAAAAGAGATCCATGTCTCACTTCAATATGTTACATACATTATAATTGTCAGAAAGGATCAGAGCATTTAGAAAAATATATCCCATTAATGGGAAGGCAACTTGTAACAATCAGTAAAATCTCTTCATTGACAACAGATTACAATTCATTCTAGCTTACAAATATTTCTAAATCATGTGTACCACACAAGTCAGATTACCCACTACATATTCATGCTACCTATCTTTGCTAATTAATATCATAGTTACTATATGAGTATTACAAATTATGAGACAAATATTAAATATTTTGATGTTGATAATAAAGAAAACATGATGTGATTATGGAATAAACCCATAATATCTGCCACTGTAAGATATGCATTAGGATCAAAATAAAATAAATGCATAAATGAAACTGAGAACAAATTTCATCATGGCAATTGACAATAACAATATAAATTTTTATTGCAGAACTTACATGCATTAAATTTATTACACAGTTAAATTAACAATAAACAATAAATAAATACCTAAATAAATAATGAAATAAGAGTCTGGTATGTACAAGATTCTACACACTTATTTTATCTATCCTAAAATTGTCTACCCATAAAATTGTATTCTTACATTCTTTTGCAAAAATAAATAAATATTACTGAAAATTACTTAGATAAGCTAGAAAATTAATTTCCTAGCACTAGAATATTAAATTTATGCACACATGGAAAAAAAATTAATATTTGCAGAACAATAATGTATTTTGTTTTGACCACACATACTAATTACTCTCATTATGTGTATTTGCTTAACATCTATAATTTAAGATGATTTGTTAAATGTTTCAATTATAACCCTGAGCATAAATTTTAAACCATACCAACATTAATAATTGTAAAACCTTTTATAAACCACAGAGATGAATATAACTTTTAAATATTGTATAAAATATTTGCACTGTCATGCCATTTAATTTTTTTTAAATTGAAAATATCTTTATATTAACAAAAAAAAAACATATATTCCTCATCTTGCTTTTATATAAAATATTTTGTCTATTTTCTACTTTACATATTAAATGCTTCTGAATTCATTATCAACATTGCTGTGCTTAATACATCATCATTAATATAAGTAAAATACCTGTTTTTTTTTAAACTTACGCAGCATATATGATAATAAATTTGATTAATGCACATACTAACACTAATCTTGTATCTCTGATTCATATTTATATCTAAATTGTTGCACTCTATAGTTTTTATCCCAGAAACTCTATTATCCATCACTATAATTTTTATTGACTTCCCTCTTATATGTAATATGATGACAAAGTGATAATTCCCTCCTTTGTTTAAAGTAGATGATCCAAGATTTCCAATTGGTTTCCATAATGATGTTTTTTTTAAATAATTAACTATTTTAAAATCAAAAATCATAATAAAATTTTAATTTCTACAATTATTATTATAAAAAAAAAAATTTTACAATTTATTTATACACATGATTTTTATACATTGTAGAATATTTAATAAAAAATGATGCACATAAAAGCCATGCATGTAAACTCAGTCGTGGAGGTTACATTTGTCCCTCGTCCATTTAGGAATAAAATATAGTTGCTTTGGCATAAACATTGCTTGATTTTATTTCTATTCTAACTTTTTTTCTTTTTTACTAATCTATTACACTTGGTATACATATAATTTTTTTTATAAATTTTATTAACACTATTGAATTTGATCATCCACCACAATAAATGAACAATGCATTTGATTAAAGCCTTGCTCCATTATGAGCCTTAGGGGCTAATATACAATAAAATCTAAGAATTATGTCTGGCTGACTTTTGAGACTTAGAGACTGACAAATGTAACTTTATGGCTGGTTCACTTTTGATAATTAGAGGCCAATATCTATAAATATAAAATAGTTGGGAACAATGCTGAGATAAAGACTTTGAAGTGTTATGAAAATATGAAAACCCTAAGACAATGAAGACATTTCCCCTCATCATCAATACAAAAAGAAACATTACCAACCATCAATAAACTCATGAAGTTAATTTTAGTTTCAAATTATATAGTGTTTCATTTTAAATGCTTTAGCAAATAATGCTATTATTCTTTGTCAAGTGATTTTTTAACATATGAGCATAAAACACATTTTTAAACTCTTTTTTTTTTAGCTCAGTAGTATCTATCTTTACAATCTATAGCACATAATTATTTGTCTATTTTCCCATATCATGTATCCTTTTAACAAGTCCAGGGTCTACCAACTTAGAGGCTATCATTACTTAAAAAAAGATTAAACTTTGCCTCTCTTTAAATATTTTTTTATTAATATGCAGGCCCTCATTTGGAATGACTTCAAATATCTTTTATTTACTATATGATAACTCCTGATTCCTCTCTAGAAAAAATAATTTTTGTGTGTGCTTTCTATCTCTACATTTTGCTTTTGTTTTCACATAATGAGTTCTGGTACTTAATTTGTTAGGCAATCTACCTAGAGTAATTACTTGCCTTAACTCAAGGTTTTCTTCTCTAGTTCTCTCATTTTTAATTTTGCTTGCTTCCTTGTACTTGTTTTATACACATTATCACAAAAAATATTTTTACATTTAATTCTATTAAAATGACCTTCTTGACTATCTATTTATTTTATATTTAAGTAACTTAATTCATTTTCCAAATTAGAATTTCTTCATATTTGCTTTTCTGTTATTTGTATCTTCATACACATTGCCATCATCATCAAAGGCTTATGTGTCAACTCTAAACATTTAAATTATCTATATCATGATTATCTTTAACTAATATACTTTAGCATTTATCATTAATTTTATCTATTTAATCAAACTAAGATATATCTATCTCTTATGATTCTGAAATTATATCACAATTAGCTTTATTTAATTTCACATCTACAACATCTTCCTTATTATTTTCTCTGATCTCATTTATCAGCTGGGTTCTATCATTTTTTTAATTCTGTAACAAAATTCCCCATTTGTCTTTTCAGTCTCGATTCTGTTTTTTTTCATTTGATCTATTGTCTCTTTCTTTTGTGTTTTAAGATCTTCCATTTGGCCCTTCAGATTTTCACTTTGTTTTTTTCAATTTTTTTATTTTGGTTTTAAGATCACTTATTATGTTTTTAAATTTTATTTTTCAATTTTGTGAATTTGTTAACAATCATGTTCTACAATTTTCTCAAAGAGACCTTAGTTTTATTTTTCTGAGCCTTCTATTTTTACTTTAGCTCAGATAATCATATATAAAAATTATAATAAAATTAGCTGCCAACTTTTCTATAACCAAAATAGAGACTGGCAATCTCTCTTTCTCTTGAAGCTGACTTTATACAATGTCTTCTCTACTAACAATTAGATAATCTGAATCTACTATTTATAGAAGATACAGTGAAATTTATAAGCAGTAGATTAACAGTAAGTCATTTTCATTTCTCATTAATAAAAACCAAGTTAATAACTAAATTATCATTATTCCGATTTTAAATTTCATTCATCAAAAAAAATTTATAAATTTTGTTAATCTTTTAAAAGGTTTTTAATCCTTTAAGAATACAAAGAAAAAAACAATTTTATTTAGATAAAGTTTTCTTTTGCTATAATAAAAATCTAGTCTTTTGTCAAAATATTTGCATTAAATAAAGATTTATCATATTTAATTTAAAATATTTATAATCCTTTAAAAAAATCAAAAAATATTATTTCTTAATCAATATTTTAATTATTCTAGAGTTTATTTTAAATAACTATATATGTAAATTTTGTGTGTGCTAATTTCTACTTTTTGTTTTAAGTTTTTAATATATATGTAAATTTACCCTAGTCTTGTTTGTTATAACACCATTGTCTATATATACACAAACAATCATTTTTTTGCCATTACAGTAAATAATACACACAGACACAATTCAATACTCTACAATACTGTATGAGGTGAAAGTGTGTATAATTTACTGTATATAGCATTTACTATTTAAAAACAATGATTGTGTTTAATGTTAAATATATTCATATTGTGAATTATTTTGTTACATATATATATAAACTAAATTTACTTATCAACTGAGAAGACAAAAGTTTTTTTTTTCAAATCTATTTTGTTACTTTACTCCAAACTTTAATTAAATATCACAGTATGTTTTGTTTATATAATTATTGATTACTTATGATTTTGAGAAAATTTTGTCAATAAACTTTAGCTTTTCATTTTACATTATAGCTTTTAACATCAAAACTGATATACATATACTGTAAATAATACTAAAATAAAATTGTTAAAGAAATGAACATAAACCAGTATAGAATTCAAACATCAAATTTAATATAAATAGATATGTTTAAAAAACATTTCCTTTTTAGATACTTATATAAAAATATCAAATAAATTTATTAAGACAATAAAGCCAATTACTCAAGTCTTTAATATGTTTAAACATGTAGATGATAACAATCAACCATTAATGTCAAGTTGCAATCTTTAGTGATTATATAAACATATCAGACAATAGATAAAGAGGTATCATTTTTATTGTTAAAGGAGATTGTCTTTACTATAGGTTGAGATTGTTGATAGATTAAGGGATGATTGTTATCAAATAAATTACACATTTAGAATAGTGTTTTTAAAACATTGTTTTTAATTAGTTTTATAAAAGTAAAAATCAGTTAAATAAGCGTTAGATGGTTAAATCATATTAAACCCTTTTGCACTGTCGTGGATTTAATTGTTTTCCTTGGTTGTAAGATTTCAAAATTAATTTTAGTATTATTCTACTATTGTATATCACAATGTAATAAATTGGACTTGATTTGATAGAATTATACATTTACAAATGAAATAAATTCTAAAAATTTAAATTTAAATTTTGCAAATATTAAAAATAAGTTTGTAATAAAAACAAAGAATAGTTTCACATTCAACAGTCAAAAGAAGGAGATTTAATTTATAAAACCAACAAATCTGTTTTATTGGCATTTATTTTTAAAATTTGAATGAAAAATACCAATATGTGATAAATTTATCAATTTATGCTCTAAAATATTTATTTCTTAAAATGTTTTTATAATATTGATATATATGCTAACAGACTATCAGTGATGACATATTAGAAAACAATTTATAAATGCCTATTCCCATAATTTATTTGTAAATGTTATAACAGAATTTATTACATTTCATTTTTAAAAATAAAACATATATGTATTAAAATATGTATAATAATGTATACTTTTTAATTTGTAATAATTATTCCACAATAATTATGCCAAAAATTATTGTGCATCTTAAAATTTTTTGCAAAAGATCAATATTCTGGTTATTTGAAATATTTTTTCAAAGTAATCTCACAAAGCATGTGAAATCCTTGTTACTAAGATAAGCTATCAAGACAGAATTTAAAACTGTTTGAAATCATCATCTTTTCCATTATCATGACATCTTTCATTTTTTTTAAAATTAAAATATCAGAATAAAAATTTATATGGACTTCACAATTTATGAAAATAGAAAAATATTTTGATAGATGGTATTCCAATATGGTGATATAAGCTCTGCGTGAGGCTTCTGTGGATGATGAAAAATGGTTAAAAAATAGTGATTACAGATAGTTTACCTTTAAGCAAACATAAAATTTAATACCATGCCTATTTTTATGAATCAAGGACAGTGTTTTAAGGTCTTAAATTTATTTAGAGCAAATATTTAATCAGCCATTTTTTTTAGTAAAAAAAATAAATAAATGAAAGTCTAAAATTTATAATTTGAGCATTCATAAAAAGTTCTAATGCTGAAAGTGACAGTCCCAATCCTATTAATTTTAATGAATAAATTTATCTTAAATATAGTTTCATGATGTAGTAGTAAGAGCATTCAAATCTATATTGAACATAATTTTATCAGATAACTAAAAATTTCCAAACACTAACCAACTTACAGCCAACTCATTTAACCATCCATTTGTTGGTTGGTAAATAAGTCTTTAACTACAGGAAAAAAACAATAAAAAAATTAATGAGGATCCTTAAAAACTGGAAGTTATTTAATCATGTAATTAATTCTTTTTTTCTTTACTCTTCATGAAGAAATGCTGAAAAAACTTTGTTCTGCAAAGCATCACCTAAATCTGTTTTATTTGCTTTTTAGTCTAATACAAATTTCTATTTTAATTTAGTTTTAGACAAGTTTGTTAAAATAATTGTATAGGGTCTGGTTTGTAAATTGTCATTGTAAAATGCACATTTGGGGGTACCTTCTTCATGGAATATATATTTAATAGCCTAATTTAGTTACTGGATTATTAAAATTATTAGAATTTACAGATAGTGAATATCCATAAATCTTCTCACGATATAAAAATAATGAAGATATTTTACTATTTTTTTCCAATAATATATTAGCAGTTAATCTTCAAATATTGAAATCATTAAACTTTTACATTTTTATTTAATTTTTAAAAAGGCATTTTGATTTACATTAGTCATTAATTCTATCAGATTAGCACTGAAAGAGGATTCAATTTTTTAATATAATTTATTGGAAAAAAGTTAAACTTCATAGTACTCATCCCAATGAAAAATAATTACTTTGAAAGTTTATTATAAGAAATGAAAAAAAAAATGTTATGAAAAGGTTAAGTTAAAACATTATCTCTTTCTTTTTGTTTACTTTATAATTTGACTTTTCATCAGTTTTTTCAAAAAAAAATTTAATAATTACTTTAGTGATTATTTTGCAGAAGAAATATTTAAAATTTGAAAGAAATCAACATCTGTTACTTCAAATCTTTGATCAGCATATCATCAGTAATATATAAACGTTGCTTGCTAACTTTTTTGTAAACTGCATAATTCTTTGCAAGGTATGTTAATCTGTCATCGTTTAAAAAAAAAAAAATGACAGTTATTAGAATAATCATTAACATTTTTATCATTTTTTTACATTTGATCTTTAAAATTAACTTTATAGAGTATTGCTATATTAATCATTCCCTATTATAAAAAACAAAATCATTAATATCATCCTGGAAGTTCGGTTATTTATTAATAGTAATCAGATGTGCCTGGTTAATATTATATATAAAATAAGTTAAGCTTATTTGTTAAATCGCATCATAAATCAGATATCTTATTTGTTATCAGCCTTCCTGTGGTCTACTCTACATACTAGTATTAGTATGCGAAACTAATTTCTTTATTTGGAAACCATATTTCATATTTTAATGAAAACCTAATTAAAATAAGTCAGATATAAAATTCATACATCATTATTATCTCATTTGTAGATGTAATTTGAAAAATCTTTATCAAACAATTTTTATTCTTTATAAGTTCTATAGTGTACATAGGTACATTAGCAAACTTTTGATTAAAGTGTGTATCAGCTTTAATAATCTGTTGAATGCATTATAACATGCTGAAAAAACTTTTTCATAGATTTTCCCCTTAAGCAAGCTGATTTTATTAAATATAAATACTGATTGAAATACGAGTGTTCTTATAACATTATAAAAACAATCATCTACCAATCTTTGGATACATTTAAACAAACAAAATGGAATTATTAAATTCTCAATACATGATTAAAATGATTAATGTCACATAATCTTTAAACAAGGCAAAACTCTCTCCATACTGTAGTGCCACCCTGTGCCAATCAGAGTAATCAATGGATGCCAGAAGGATTGTGCATAAAATCCCTATCAGATTCCTACTCATCCAATATCCCCAGACTAGTTTCTGGCTTCTGCTATCATCAGTGAGGAGCCTTGGATCTGAGAGCACTGCACTTAGATCTTATGATCTAATGCAACCCTCCAGAAACCACTTTTTATTTCCACTTAACTACAAGCCAGAAACTAGTCTAGGGATATTGGATGAGTAGGCATTAGATAGGGATTTTATGCACAAGCCTTCTGGCATCCATTGATTACTCTGATTGGCACAGGGTGGCACTACTGTATGGAGAGAGTTTTGCCTTGTTTAATAACATTATGCGCTAGTATGAGATAGTGATCATGTGATGTTTAGTGGTCACATAATCTTTTGAATAATTAGTCTTACAAACATTATTGAAATGGTTCTATGCTAATTATACTAAAATATTTAATCTATATTACACTTATTTTTCATTGTTGCTGTGTACATGGAGATATTACCAGCTGTATCAATAACAAAATAACACAAACAACTTTTACATTTTAGCAAGTTATATTTCTTTGTGCTAACTAACAATAATATAGTAGTAGTAATAGAAGCAGTAGTAGTAATAATAATAATCATCATCATCATTTTTTAACTTTGGGACAAAATAATTACATCTTTAGCTGTAAAAATGTCATTCTCCTATACTGTAAAAATACATTTTTGGCTGATAATTAAAGTTTTTTTTAACTTTCATCATTCTAGTCTCTAACTTAAGTATTCTTGATTTATTTATTTTCCATTAAAAACAATTAAGAAATGCTGTCTTAATTCACTTCAGTATGTCATTTTGTTTAACTGACATTTCACATTCAAAGTGTTTAAAATAAAAATATGACTTTAACTTAATTCTGCCTTTTCTTCGTTTTGAAAAAAAAATTTTTTTATACTGTTATGTATTAATTAATTATGTATTTATTCTTTAATAAAATTATATATGCCTGTGTGTTTGTACAATCTAGTCAGTACCGACAATGTTGAGTTAATCTAAAAATAATTATATGCAGAAAACAGAATTAAAATAACTGCAAGTAACAGTCTAATTTGCATTATAATAAAGTCTAATAATATGCACATTTTCTGTGAACAAAAAGTCTGCAGAACTTTTAATGAAGGGAACGAAGAAAAGAAGAATGTAGAAGAGACAGAATGAAGTAATGTAAAAGAGTAAAATAAAAGATGATAATGCAATTGCAGACCGGTATTAGCAATAGAAAGAGTTCCAGTCAAATCTAATTAAACTGTCTCAAGAAAACAATAAGCAGTGAAGTGCTTAATAGAATTTTTAGTGAATGACTGTCTAAAATTATGGTATTTAAAGAAAATGTGTAGTTATTTAAACAAAAATTTAGAAATTCATGAAGCTAGATATGAGCTCTAACTAATTATTTATTTATTTATTTATTTACAAAGATATGAACTGTTCTGTGATCAATATTGTTTATTGCTTTCAACTAGCCAGTTGCCAGTTGAACTATTATTTCTAATTACTAATATATATTATTCAAAGTGGATGAACTTGTTAAATTAGTTAATAAAACTTTGTGAGTGTGTGTGTGTCAATTGAGTTATTTTATAATTATACAGCTGTTAGATGATAGACTAGCCCCATACACATTAAGTTTCACAGTTGACCATTTAAATATATATTAATTGGTGAAGTCATAAGAACCTTACAAACATTTGGCCATACATATCAAGTAATTAGGATATATGAAAAGAAATGCATAAGAGTGAAATAGCAGCATTTGATATGACATATTTGGGACAGTGATAGTTATATGTAAACCATGTAGAGAAATGCGTGTTTTATGGGATTATTGACAAAAAGTTAAAAGATGCCAACCTTTTTTGGATGTCAAGGCAGGAGATCCTACAATTAACAAATCATTTTTGTGGCCTGAAACTATCAGAGGAAATCCTGTACAAAATATTACTAATAAAATTACATACTTACTTTAAACCAATAACATTAAAATTTATAGTGCATATTCATTTCTAAGAGAGAATGCAATTACAAGATGAAAGCATGCATGAGTATTATTTAATACTATGAACATTAGTAAAGGAATGCAAGTTCAAGGATTGCATCAATAAGATGCTACTGGACTACTTATTATGGATCATCAGAGACATGGAGCTTAGGCAGATGCTCCTATATACCAATCAATGTTAACTTATAAGACCACTTGCACATGATGCTCTTTTAGATAATATGCAAGCTTTCAAAAATATGATAGAGCTAGACATCAAAAATACAGATAATGTAGCAAGGTCACAAGAGGCACAAAGGAATTTGGAGCAGATCCATTCAATTTATTATTGTTTGAGAAAACAGCCATTTAAAAGCAAGGTGTAAATTTAAACCAAATAAATGTTTTAATGGCAGTACTGATGAGTCATTTATCAAATGACAAAACAGGATATATCACTAATGAATAAATCAAGGTGATGAGCATCAACAAATGTAACACATAATATAAAATGATAATATGCCTAATATTTTAAATGTAAAAGCCTATGGAGAAATAGTAAAGATGGAAATAGACAATAGGACAGGCATATTATTAATATCACTAAAAGATTAGACAGTTATTTAGAAAAGAGTGAAGAATAACGTTGATGTGAAGAAGCTACATCCACAGTATGAAAAGGAGCTAAATATTATGTAGTAATGTCTGTGCCCATATCAGTAAATAGCCATAAAAATTCACTATTATACATAGTTTCAAGGAACATATACCTAATATTAGGTGAAACTGGTTCAAACCTCAGGATTAAAATTAATATAGTAAAAAGGGTAAAATTAGAAGCTGAAATTAAAAGTAAAATTTTACACACAGATCAAATGGAAAATATACAACATATTGTATACAGATTGAGGTAGGTACCATTTGCTCTTAAGCCAAAGATAAAAAAGACATTAATTTGACAAATAAAAGCATTATTATACATACAGAGGTATCTGCCTTGGTTACATCAATAATAACAGTACTGATATCAAATGTGAGGATATGTGGAGATTACAATGTCAACAAAGGTTATCCTATATCCAGCATAAGAAAAGTATTAGCATCTCTATAGAAAGCTAAACACTTCACAAAATTAGATTTGAAATCAGTGTTCCACCAAATACCAGTTATGAACATAACCAAGGTATTGGATATAAATACACATATGGGATTATTTAATAAACTGCCATATAAGATAATGATAGCATTCAACATTTTCCAGGCAAAAATAGAAAACTTGTTAAGAGGTATAGAAGGAGCTATACTATACTTAGATGGCATTCTTATAGTTACTGAAAATGAAGCACAATTAAAGAAAAGAGAATACATAGTCTGTCAGAAATTGAATGAATTTAAAACTAAATTTAATGCAAACAAATATAGTTATATAATTACAGAAAATGGAAAATATCCTAAACAGTAAAACAAATGCTCCAAAACTAACAAATGTAAAGCAGTTATAAGGTTTCCCAGGCTTATTAAATTTTTTTGAAATATTCTTAAAAGATAAATAACATATAGATAAATCTCTTTATGAACTTCTAAATAAGAATCTGATATATATATATAAAGAGAGAGCAACAAGGCATTGCTTAAAAAAATTGAAGAAACTTATTGTTAGAAAACTGATTAGCTTACGATTGTGAACAACAAGAAGCTATAATAACAATCAATGCATCTAAGTTTGGTGTTTGTGCTATAATATCACACATAATGTCTATGGAGATAAATTCCTTATCACCTTTATTTCTAGAACATTGTCTATGACTGTGAAAAACTGTAGCTAATTAGACAAGGAAACTTTAGCAACAGATTTCATGGTAAAAAAGTTTCAGTAATATGTGTATGAGTGATCATTCAAAATTTATACTAACCATAGATCATTATTGGAATTATTTTGGTAAGAATGAGAAACCCAAGACCATGCTAGTCAGTGGATGCTAAGATGGATGAATAAACTAGCTGCATATGACTATGAATTATTGTAAAGATTAGAAAACAAATAAAACATGCAAATGCCCTCTCCAGAGATCCAGATAAAAAGACACCCAAGTCATGTGTTAGTGAAATAAACTATATAGATGTGTTGAAGTCCAAAACAGTTAATAGTAAAATTATAGTGGAATTAAACTAAAAATAATAAAAGACTATAACTTGATAAAAAATTGGATAAAAATGCATGGCCAATGAAATGATGAAATTTTGGAGATCCAACAATATGAAACACTCAATAAGGTTTGTTGACATGCCATGATTGCATACTAAACAGACTAAGTAATGATTCTATCTGAGCAGAGGAAAAATGTTTTACAGTTAATTCACAAAGGATTCCATGGTTCTATTATTTTAATAGTTATAGATGCAAAATCAAAATGGTTAGAATAGCAGTAAAAGATACTAGTATAAAAAATGCAATAAAGTCTTAAATATACTACTTTCCATGCATGGAAATTCTAATTCAATTGTAAAGAAGCATGGGATTCAACTCAGAGAAATTAAAAGATCTTGCTCCAAAGGGGATATGCCTAAAATTATCCTGTCATATCACCCTCAATCAAACAGAATTGTGGAAAAGTTAATCCAATAACTGAAAGTACTCTAAGTAAATGAGACTATATTGATAAATTATGAAGTGCTTACAACTGTGATGTTTTATCAGCATTTCATGCCAAGTTTCATTACAAGAAAAAGCACCCACAAAGTTTTTAATGAAACATCATAACAATACTAAATAGTGCTAACACACTTATAATGTAAATCTGTATAAATTAATAGCAATTAAAATGGCTAAGCACTTTTGAGAAAATGAATTTCTCATAATCATAGCATGTTGTGACTCATTCATTGGAATGTCTCTATGTGTATAATATGTAAACTTTATGCAAATGAGTCAATTAGCCCGTCTTTTTGATATAGTAAAACATGCTTCTTTACATCTTCTGCTATGAAGTAAGCCTTCTTTACCTTATGTTTAATATCATGCCCCTCAAAACAAACTAATTTTGCAGAGGCGGTTCGAACTCGTGTCTGGATATTTTTTGATGTTGTGTGAAAATTGAAGTACATTCTGGGTTAGTATGTGACTTGTTATACCTGTATTTGTGCTGTGACAACCTAGTAGCTATGGTGGCTCTGGTCTCACCATAATATGAGGTTTTGCATCCATTGTGAGGCAAACATCATGTAAAGACACATTTGTCTGTTTTATGCCAGATGAAGTAAAAAAGAAAATGTAAACTTAGAAAATATCAAGTTTAAAGTAAAAGAGATAATTTGGATAAAAAATACACTTTAAAAGAAATTGTTACCAGGAGCAATAAGTAAAACAGTGTCTGCATAATTATGTGCAATAAAATTAGAAGATGATATCATTTTGTGATGCTATATCAACCATACATGAGAACAACAATTGGAAATGCTAAAAGATATAAAAACTACTATGAGAATGGCTAAATATATTCAAGCAGATGCTTTTATCCAGATGGAGATAAATGTATCAGATAACTCTTAGCTTAAAACAAAGTTATAGAATTAAATGGAAAACAAGAAGAGAATACACAAGAGCAGAAAATAAAACTTTAACAAGACCTGCAAGAGAAAACAAATTAAAAACCTTTGGAAAAAGAATTTGAAAGGAAAAAACTCTGCTTATTTCTAGAGTGAAGATGGGATATTGTTGTGTACTGGTTAATTGTGTATTTATTTTTTAATATATATATATGTCAACAGATGGTGTTCTACCAAAAACACCGTCAAGCGTTTGTTTACAGAAACGTCAAAGCATGCATTCACTATCTCTAACTTTAATTCCACTTTCAGATCATGATTTCAAGCTATTTGCTATCGTCAGTGAAAGACAGGAATTTTAGAAACTAGATCTAAACACAAACTCTGAGCGTTTATGAAACAGTTTCTATTCAGCTTGCAAGCGTGAATCTTTTAGACACGTAATGTCTTCAAACTCAGCATAGCAGGCCAGATAGCTACATGGGTCTGATCTCAGTTCAGCATCACCACATAGTAGAAGCCTCTGCAATATATATCATTGCTAGAAAGACCTCAAAGGTACATTTATGAAAAACAAAAAACAAGTTAAAAACTTGCTAACGCTTGTACTTATGTGTTGACATAAATACAAGCGTTAGCAAGTTTTTAACTTGTTTTTTGTTTTTTATAAATGTACCTTTGAAGTCTTTCTAGCAATGATATATATTGCAGAGGCTTCTACTATGTGGTGATGCTGAACTGAGATCAGACCCATGTAGCTATCTGGCCTGCTATGCTGAGTTTGAAGACATTACATGTCTAAAAGATTCACGCTTGCAAGCTGAATAGAAACTGTTTCATAAACGCTCAGAGTTTGTGTTTAGATCTAGTTTCTAAAATTCCTGTCTTTCACTGACGATAGCAAATAGCTTGAAATCGTGATCTGAAAGTGGAATTAAAGTTAGAGATAGTGAATTCATGCTCTGACGTTTATGTAAACAAACGCTTATGGTGTTTTTGGTAGAATGCCATCTGTTGACATAAATACAAGCGTTAGCAAGTTTTTAACTTGTTTTTTGTTTTTCATATATATATATTGTACCAAAGTACATTGATATGTAATTAATTTATTATAAATTCCATGTTTAAAAAATATATAAAATTTAATATTAAGAAAATAAAATGTAAAAACTAAAAAGTAGGGGGGGTGATTTTGTATTAAATAAAATAAACTGTAAAATGCTGTTTAAAATAATAAGATTTTTTTTGTTTAAAAGAAGAAAAAAATCTTGTAATAAATAAATGATTTAATATTTTTTAAATGAATTTTTAATAAAATAATAAAGAGATTTTGTTTTATCTTATAATAAAATAAATAAATATATGTGCATGTGTGTATGCAATTTTTAATAAAAAGTAGATGCTAGAAGCTGATTTTATTTCACGAGACGAATGCTGCAGTAAATAAAGTTTTCCATTGTTTAAAACAGTATAAATAGCTCAATTTTTGTTCATTCTTGGTTCTGACTTTTTTATTTTAATAAAATATTTTGAAGTAATATTTCCAAAAATGTTGCACTGTTAAAAACCAACATATTTGCAGTTGACCGAAAGCTGCTCTCTACGCATTTAAGATCTGCGATTAGTTCGGAAAGTAATCATGTTGAAATAAACTACATGGACAGCGGAGTGCGGGGACATCAAACCAGCCACAAAAATATCAGGACACAGGATCTACGAAAGAATTTTTACCAGTCATCGATGAGTTAAGAGATAATTCCATTATACTGTTTCTGTCATATTTAAAAACCTAGGTAATTATTTGACTTTGATATCTAAACATTCCGATTTCTTCTTAAAATAAAGATAGACTTTATTAAAAAAAACTTTGAACATTTTGAATTAAACTTTAAAAAAAAGAATAAACTTTAAACTTCAAAAGATAATATTTGCAATAATAAAATAAGTAAAAGCAGCTTCTATTAAATAATATTTTTGGCATGCACATATGTGTGATTTGATTTTTAAACTTAAACTTAAAAAATAATAATAATAAAATATGATGTAACGTGTATAATTTATTTGCTCAAGTAATATATTAAAATGCTTATTTTAATCTTTAAAAAAAGAAGTGTGTGTGTCTCATTATAGGATAAAACGATTCATTTATTTTAAAATAAAGTAAAATATTTAAATTATTTTTCTTAAAATATTTATGTTTATTTCTGTTACATGCAGGTAAGTATAAATATTTATTTTCTTAATAAGAGTCGGAGGGGGGAAATCAAATCATTAATAATAGTATTTTAGAAAAGATTCGCCAAGTTAAATCTATAAATGTTTAGCATTCAGTATAATGTTGTTATATTTAATTTTAAAGGATTAAAGTAATATTTTGAATGGTTCGGGGAAAATTATTTTAGTTTTAGAAAATAGTAGCAGTTAAGAAAAGGTGGCCGTTTAAGATATACTTTTGGTTTTGTTTATTGGGAGGTTGGTTTATTTGGCACATCAATGTTGTGCAAAACTGTTTCTTTTGGTGCATTTGACATAGCACAAAACTGGTTTATGTAGCATGTCAATGTGGCCTGAGAATTAGACGTTTCGAGTAGAAGAACCGACGGGAGTTTAGTTTAGGAGGGGCACACGGCATATTAACATAGTTAGTTGGACATTTATTAGGCACAATAACATGGCCTGAAAGTGTCATTTTAAGTGGAGAAATAGAAGTTGTAGTTTGGAGGGGCATTCAGCGCATTAACGTAGATAGTTGGACGTTTAATAGGCACAGTAATATGGCCCAAAATTTAGTTATTTAAGTGATAAGACCATAGTTGAATGGTCATTTGCACATTAATGTAGGACCAATGTAAAGGATAATTGGATGTTGATGTAAAGATTTAAAGAAGCCTGAAAATAGTCATAGCAAATGATAAGATTACTATAAAACATAGTTGGGAATTCATTTGGCAAATTGACGTGGCTTGAATTGTAGTTAGTTCTTTAAATGGAGGGTCAAAGTTGACCACTGTTATATATTAATAGGGGATATTTGCTGAAGAAAACTGTCATAAAGATATTGGTAGTACTTGTATTTTTTTCCCGAACAGGCTAGTTTTGGTGTATGATAAAATTTGATTTTCGTGGACGTTAGAAAATAGAAACATGTTTTTTTTAAAGATAAAAAATAGCATGCACTCCACATAGAATTAGAACTAAGAGAGTAGAGGTTGACTGTATATACGTTTGGAAATGCAAAATGTTTTGTTTTGTTTTTTTGTGTGTTTGGTTAAAATAATGTTAATATATTGGATAGAAGGAAAGAGCCATATGATTGGTTATAGAATAGAATTATACTGAGATGAAAATTATAGTGGATAAATAAGAATACCCGTATACAGTTAAAAAAATGTTAAGTAAATTCAACTAGATTGTTTATAAGTTTAAATTCTGGGAAAACTAAAATGCTCAGAATGATATTTTAGTTTCAGAAGAGGGACGGAGATAATGTACCAAAGTACATTAATGTAATTAATTTATTATGAATTCCATGTTTAAAAATATATAAAATTTAATATTAAGAAAATAAAATGTAAAAACTAAAGAGTAGGGGGGGAGGGGATTTGTATTAAATAAAATAAACTATAAAATGCTGTTTAAAATAATAAGATTTTTTTTGTTTAAAAGAAGAAAAAAATCTTGTAATAAATAAATGATTTAATATTTTTTAAATGAATTTTTAATAAAATAATAAAGAGATTTTGTTTTATCTTATAATAAAATAAATAAATATATATGTGTGTGTGTATGCAATTTTTAATAAAAAGTAGACGCTAGAAGCTGATTTTATTTCACGAGATGAACGCTGCTGTAAATAAAGTTTTCCATTGTTTAAAACAATATAAATAGCTCAATTTTTGTTCATTATTGGTTCTGACTTTCTTATTTTAATAAAATATTTTGAAGTAATATTTCCAAAAATTGCACTGTTAAAAACCAACGTATTTGCAGTTGACCAAAAGCCGCTCTCTAAGCATTTAAGATCTGCAATTAGTTTGGAAAGTAATCATGTTGAAATAAACTACACGGACAGTGGAGTGTGGGGACATCAAACCAGCCATGAAAATATCAGGACACAGGATCTACAAAAGAATTTTTACCAGTCATCAATGATTTAAGAGATAATTCCATTATACTGTTTCTGTCGTATTTAAAAACCTAGGTAATTATTTGACTTTGATATCTAAACATTCCGATTTCCTCTTAAAATAAAGATATACTTTATTAAAAAAAACTTTGAACTTTTTGAATTAAACTTTAAAAAAAAGAATATACTTTAAACTTCAAAAGATAATATTTGCAATAATAAAATAAGTAAAAGCAGCTTCTATTAAATAATATTTTTGGCATGCACGTATGTGTGATTTGATTTTTAAACTTAAACTTAAAAAATAATAATAATAAAATATGATGTAACATGTATAATTTATTTGCTCAAGTAATATATTAAAATGCTTATTTTAATCTTTAAAAAAAGAAGTGTGTGTGTCTCATTATTAGATAAAACGATTCATTTATTTTAAAATAAAGTAAAATATTTAAATTATTTTTCTTAAAATATTTATGTTTATTTCTGATACATGCGGGTAACTATAAATATTTATTTTCTTAATAAGAGTAGGAGGGGAAAAAAATCAAATCATTAATAATAGTATTTTAGAAAAGATTCGCCAAGTTAAATCTATAAATGTTTAGCATTCAGTATAATGTTGTTATATTTAATTTTAAAGGATTAAAGTAATATTTTGAATGGTTCGGGGAAAATTATTTTAGTTTTAGAAAATAGTAGTAGCTTAGAAGAGGCGGGCGTTTAAGATACCTTTTGTTTGTTTGTTAGTGGATGGTTGGAACCGACTGAGCTAGCGGACTCTTCAGATATCAAGTTATGCTGATCAGATAAACATTCTAATTTTAATTTAATTAGCTGGCACCTAAGGGATTTTTCTTTCTTCTTTAAAAAATAATAAGAAAGTGTTTATTTGATCGGTGTATATTTGGTAGTCGAGTGTTGAATGTTATTGATAGTTCGCTATTGATAATAGTTGACACTTTATCTGAAAACCAACCATTTTTCTGAAAGGGAAATTTAGGAGGACAAAATATAAAAAATATTAGTAATATTTTATTTGACAATGCTTAGTGTTTGTTATTTCCCATAAGTTTAAGTAGTAGATTTTAAATTGTAAGTTTTATAGCATTTAGTGAAGTAAAGGTAGAAAGTGTTAAATAAATAATAATAATAAATAGTAGTAGTTAGTAGTAGTATATCGTTAAGAGATAAGTAGTCATTTCTCGTTTATTGTTGTTCGGAGCAGGTTGGTTTAATATATATGTGTGTGTGTACTGTTCTGTGCATTGCATGTATATTTATTGTAAATAAAGCTTAATAAACTCTTGTATTATATGTACAGACAATACATTAAAATTATTATCAGTATAAATGTACTCTAGAAAATTAGCATAAAGCTGAAAATTTAGATTTGGTATTGAGCATGGTCAATATATCTAAATGAATCCTACTTTGTATTCTGAACTGCATAAATATAACCAGATGCATTCCAGAAGTGGCAAAACAGCATTTATACAATTGTGTGAGCAGCAATTGTGCAACTTTGTAAGCAGAAAATACAATGTATGTGTTAATCATTGTAAAAGTCAGTGAAATGGTTTAAAGACTGTTATAAAAAATAAGATTAGAATTTTGTACGTTAAAATCAAAGTAAATAGATACACATAGATAATTGGACTTGTGTGTAATGTTTGTGCATATGAACAGTTTGTCATGTGGATAATTATTGGAATTGCTTAAATAAGTTAAAGTGAAGTGGTTTCACTCATTTTATTTTAGTATTGTTTACTTTATTAGCAAGTGAATAAACTTGTTTTTATTACTCTAGTTAATGTTTTGTTTTCATTAAATTGTAGATGCGTATATAGCTAATAAACATAAATTTTACCTCTATATATACCAGAATGGCACAGGTAGACAGCAGAATGGCACAGATTGTATAATTAAGTAAGTTGATGACTGTAGTCATTAGTTTATGAAGTAAAAACCTGTTTAAGTTATTGTTGATAAATAATGGCAATGTTGAACAGTAGTATTTATGAGTTTGATATGAAAATGTCATGAAAAGGTTATGGTGAGCACATTGATTATTATATGCTAATAAATAATATTGAGGAAGGTAGACTCAAAATAGCTACACTTTTGTTATTTGCTGGCAAGGATGTTTTACAAATCACAAAACAATTATGTGATCCAAAAACTCCTGAAAATATTCCATATGAAGAATTAAAAGAGAAATTAAATGCATATTTCCAGCCAGCAATTTTGAAATGGGTATCTCATCTGTGTTTTAGGATGAAAAGGCAATTATTTCATGAGCAATATATAGACTATGATATAGCACTTCGTGCACTTGAAAAATAATGCCAATTTGTCTCTCAGTTACAAGACATATTTCTTGACCAATTATTGTTTGGAAATGTCTGACCATAGCCTGAGGAAAACTTTGCTGAGTGAGCCAAATCTGAATTATAAGATAGCCCTCGGAAAATGTGTGGCACAGGAAATAATGTTAGAAAAAGCTTCAGAATTTCAGACTTTCGTTGGAGCGCAAAATAAATTGATTACTGTAAATAAAACACAAGCTGTAGCTATGAATTTGAAAATGGCCAAGGAAAGTTTGTATCTATTATTGCTGTGGTGTAAAAGGCCATGTTAAATAATTTTGTAAATTTAAAATGGAGCAATGTAATGTTTGTAAAATTAAAGGACATTTAGCTCATGTCTGCAGAAACAAAGACAAGAGTAGTGAAATGCAGTTAAGTCCAGACTTTAAATCATGGGGAGGCAGATTAAGAGGCAAAAAATCTGTTAACAAGATTAATGACACAGATGATGACTATATTGTGTTAGACGTTACTGTCTGTGAAAGTAAAATTACAATGGAAATGGACAGCAGTGCTAGTCTGTCTTTGTTGCCATTAAAAGACTGGATAAAAATTAATAGCAGCAGTAAAAGAAAATACACACTTCAAAATATACAGGTATTAGCCATAGATGTTGGCAACAGAATTGACAGATGTGGGAAAGTTAACATATCTGTGAATATTACTGCTAAAGCTATTATTTTACCATTACACATTGTGAAGAGTAACATAAGTCCTCTACTAGGAAGAAATTGGTTTCATCCATTGGGAATTCTTTAAAATATTTAAGAGGGTTCAGTTGGAAACAGAAGTTAGAAAGATATTTTTCTATTTATTTAAGCTAGGATTAGCTGAATTAAAAATACAGCAGATGGATAATGAAATTCTAAGTGATGCTCAGCCTATAGTATGCAAATTGTGTAAAATTTCATTTGCCTTAAAACCCAAAGTTGAACACACAATTAAAGATATGATCAATAAAGGTGTTTTGACTCCTGTGGAGACTAGTAGTTGCAGCTATGAAACTAGATAGGAGCATTCGATTGTGTGGAGATTATCATGTTACACTTAATAAATTCATAAAGAAAGGAGCATATCCAGTCCCAAGTGTATGTAAAGTTTTAGCATCGCTTCAGAAGGCAGTGTTCTTTGCAAAAATTGATTTAAAGTCAGCTTTTCATCAAATACCCATTACAGACAGAACTGCTGAATTGCTAATGATCAGTACTCATCTGGGACTTTATAAGTGCAACAAGTTGCCTTATGGATTACAGTTGCTCCAAATGTGTTTCAAGCAAAAATGGATGGTTTATTTCAAGGCATGGAATTAGTTATTCCTTATTTAGATGACATTTTAATAACTACTCAAACAGAAAGCGAATTGGAAACATGCATGTTGCATGTTTGTGTGAGACTAGACAAATTTGGAGCTAGAATTAATCCTTCTAAATGTATTTGGGATACGAGTTAAATTTCTGGGCCCTGTTATAAACCAGAAAAGAAAATATCTTAATTTAGAAAAAGTTAAAACTGTTAATGCTTCAAAGCCTGGGAATGTAAAAGATTTGCAGGCTTTTCTAGGATTACTCAACTTTTTTGATAGTTTCCTGAAAGGGAAGTCACATGTCCTTGCATTATTGTATGAGTTACTGCATAAAGGACAGTACTGGAAATGGACTAAACAGCATGATTTAGCTTTCAGGAAAACAAAAGATTTTTTAATATCTAAGCAGCTTCTTGTACATTATAACAGTGATCAGGAAGTGATTATTACAACTGATGCTTTGGATTTTGGTATAGGAGCTGTCATTTCTCATCAATGTAATAGAATGTTCTACTGCATATGCCTTGAGGATACTAACAGTTGCTGAAAAAAATTATAGTCTACTTGATAAAGAAGTGCTGGCTATAATATTTGCTGTTAAGAAGTATCATCAATATGTGTATGGAAGTAAATTTCTTTTTTATACAGATCATTGTCCACTACTGGAAATTTTTGGACACAAGAAGAAAACTTCCAAACATGCCAGCCAACATATGATTCATTGGAATAATTTTTTAGCAGTATATAATTATGTATTAATTTACAAGTCCAGAAAAGAAAGTACTCATGCCAATGCTTTATTACATTTGCCGGATGCTTCTGAATTCCAGCAAAAATGTATAGAAATAAATTACATTGATACTTGGAAGCAAAAAAACTGTAAATAGCTCCAAGGTTGAAAAGTGGACTAATAATGATCCTGGATATAAAAGTTTGAGAAATTGGATTTGATTTGGATGGCCTAAAAGTCGATCAAATTATGTTGCAAGACCTATCTGGAATGCTCATGAAAGCCTATCTACGTGTAGTGGCTGTATTTTAAGGATGGATTAAGTGCTCATACCATCAGAAGGTCAGAAGGAAGTACTGAGTTTGCTACACCAAGGAAATCCAGGCCTTAGCTCATTCATATTGGTTGGCCTAATTTGAATCAGGACATTGAACAAACAGTTAAAAACTGTGTTGAGTGCCAGTCTACTGCTGATTTACCTCCAAAGACTTTTGATTTGTGGGCAAAAGCAATGTCACCATGGCAATACTTACATTTAGACCATGCAGGTCCAATGAATGGATATATCTTCCTAGTTGCAATTGATTCTTATTCAAAATGGGCAGAATATAAGCTTGTTAAAAACATGAGCACAGAGTGTATTATTCATGCCCTAAAAGAAATATTTGAAGCCCAAGGTTTTCCAGAAAACAATAGTATTGGACAATGGGACAGAATTTACATCACAAGAGTTCTCAATGGGATAAAACACATACTCATTGACTTCTATCATCTGGAATCAAATGGTTTAGTTCAAAAAGCAGTGCAGCATTTGAAAGTAACACTGAATAAAACATCTCACAAAAACATACATGAAGCTTTGGTTGATGCAATGTTTTATCAACATTTCACTCCTAGTGTGTCAACAATGAAAACAACAGCTGAACTATTGCTGCATCACAAGTGTCCATAACAAAAGTATTACAGGATAACAAAGTTATTGTGAATAATAATTTTGATGTTGAAAAGTTTAAAATAGGCGATTTAGTGTGAAGTTGTGATATTTTAAAAGGGAAATGGTTTCCTGCTGTTGTCGTGGAAGTTCTCTCTAAATAAAAAAAAAAAAAAAAAAAAAAAAACACCATTATTTATTTGAAGAAAAAAAAAATAAATGAAGATAACACCCAAATTACATTACCCAATGAACTGCAGACTTCTAATGAAAAAGGTGAGCATGCTGTCATCTCTTCAGAATTAAAATACAAAGGAATGCCCATAGCTAATCAAACAGATCAACCATATCTAGCAGGAATAAGTACACAGGTAGTTGATCAGATGATGCAACCAGATCCAGTGGATGTAAAGGATAATCAACAGGAAGAAAGAAATTTATTTTCCATCAGACCCACCAGAGTTCGATGACAACCAACAAGATTGCAAGATTATTTTTTGTAAACTGGGAAGAGTATTTTCTAGAGTGGGGAAGGAATGGACTGTTCTGTGCATTATATGTATATTTATTGTAAATAAAGTTTAATAGAATCTTGTTATATGAACAGATAGTACATTAAAATTATTATCGGTATAAATGTATTCTAGAAAATTAGCATAAAACTGAAAATCCGGATTTGATATTGAGCAAGGTCAATATATTTAAATGAGCCATATTCTGAACTGCATAAATATAACCGGATATGTTCTAGTAGCGGCAGAATAGCATTTTATACAATCGTGTGAGCAGGAATTGTACAACCTTGTAAGCAGAAAATACAATGTGCGCACTAATCGCTATAGAAGTCAGTGAAACAGTTGCCAGTTGCCTGTTCTGAGTGAATAAACTACTTGTTATTTATTAAAACTTTGTATATGTGCCAATTTGAGTTATTTTAATTGTACGGCTGCTAGATTATTGTCTTGCCCTGTACACATTATATACTCAACTTGACAGTTCTTTTTAATTCATGTGCTCGCTTGCAACTAAATCATCTTTTTTAATAGTTGCGCTAATTAGCATAATTTACTACTGTACTCATTTTCTTTTGACAAGAAAATTTTCTAGGGTGCTTTACTTTGCATGTAAAATAATAACAATGTACTGTCTCGCGTATTTTAGAAATTTTAATAATAATCTTTATTTTATAATATACGCGTACAGTCTTTTTATTTTACGATAAACTATAATGTATTGAAAAAAAATTAATATTAATGTAATACATACATTTATTGTGACACTATATTCTGTTCACTAACAGAATATAAATGAAATTCTTTTCTATAAAAAAAAAAATCTTCCCAAATAGTTAATAATCTGAATTATTTAAAAATAAACGATAGTTTACAGGCAGTATTTCAAAAGATGTATAAAAAATTCCCGCGATATATTTTTAAATAGCTAGTTAAAATTAATAAAGTATAGTTTATTAAATTTTACTTTATGGCCAACACAACATTTAAAATCATATGCGTTGTATATATGAGTGGATATGATATGCATTATGTAATAAATGATATTTTTTTTTAGACTTTGCATTTGTAATTATATTTATTATTGATGATAAATTTGTTTTTATAACATATTTAGTATAGTTAAATCATTGAAACGATCATATGACAGTTCCTGACCAATCAAGAGATTGTTTTGTTTTTTTTAAAATAAAAAAAAATAAGGAGGAAGTACGAATTGTAAGTTGTAAAAAATTAAGTTGCTGAAACAAAAATTGTTATTAAAAGACAATAAAATGAAACGGAAAATTATTAATAATTTTAAAGGACTGGTCGTTATTATTATGGATTAGTTTTAATTTTGAAGAATATCTCTGCAATTGTCGTCAATCTTTTCCAATCTTTATTTATCTAGTGAAATACCAGGTAAACAAATATTTGTTTCATTTTAACTAAAAGAAATCAACTGTTTAAAGCAATCAAATTAAAACGTATTAGGAAATAACTGAAATTATAGGCTTTTACCGAAACTTAAAAAAGAAAATTGGAAAATTGATGAAATGTAACTATTGCCTAAGGGATTAATCATGAATCACTTAAAAATAAAAAATCAGTAAAGAAAAAAAACTGAATTGAATACTTAAAATATATTTATTGCCTAATTTAAAAATGTAATATGAAATAATTTAAAGGAATTACTGCTAATTATTAAATTTATATTTCATCTTCTGCATTGTAAATGTACAGCGAAAAGCTATTAATATACTTACTTACCTGCCCAGTTTAATGGAAAGAATCGGAATGAAAAACTAAAGTCATTGATCTAATTTATTACACGAACTAATTAAATGTAAATATTTCATTTATCGTTCAGATTTAACTCATTTTTAAATGAAATTTCGTCGATATATTATTAAGAATGATCGTTATTAAAATGCTTAAATTCTAAAGCATTTTCCTATATATTTATAAAATAACTATTGGTTAACTTGTCATCAGCACTAATGAACACGTAAGCACATGCTAACTTTGATGACAAAACATTTTGTTCGTTGTGTTATTTGAGGAAGGGTAAATATAAATAGTAAATTGTATATTTGTTTTATGAACGTAAATACATCTGTGAGGAATGATATTTTAAATGATGTGAACTCTCATAAATATTTTTTATAGTTTACTTGCAAAAGTATGTAATTGTAGACATGTTTGCATTTGCTTTTTTAGTGAAGATTTTATAAATGTAAATATTTAAAAGTATTTAATTTTATAAATGTCAACGTAAGAGATTACGATTTAATTTATTTTATTTTAAAAATAATAATTAATTGGAGAATATTGTGAATGCATTTCAACTGATAAATGATCTTCTATAGGTTGATTCAATACTGTAATAGCACTTTATGCTCAATTAATGACGAGGAAGATTTAAAAAATTAGATATATTAATCTTTAACTGAGGTTTAAAGTTTCTATCTGTGCTAGAGATAATCTCTAATTTCGAAAATGATTAGTAATAATCTTTATTGTATTCATCTGAAATGGATGGCGTCAAAGTTGTGAGTGGAGGGAGTTTGACAATGGTAAATGAAAATGTATCAATTATAATGAAAAAAAATGTATGCATGTAGCGAACAGATTTATACATTTTAAGTTTTTATTCTTTTTATATGTCAAAGCGTCGGCCAGGAAGCGAACCCAGGACAACTGCTTGGAAGTCAGCTATGCTGACCACTCGGCCGCCAACGCTTGACTAAATCTTAAATATTTAAAATTCCTATAAACACAAATGTTTGGTTTCCTATAAGAATTGCACTTCACCATTTATCTGCAATAAAGTCATAGTCTATCAAATACATCTATTTATATATTAAAATATTTATAATTATTATTGAACAAATTTTTGGTTGGATTAAAATCAAAGTAAAGTAAAAGCAGATTTCAAATTAATTATTCCTCAATTTTAAAACGCTTTTATCGTTACTGAAAAAAACATATTTCTGATAACAAAAAAAAAAAATAGTTAATGCAAACTATATATATTAAGTAAATTTATAAATGTCGGATCTAAGCTAATTAAATTGTTAATCCACTTAAGATGTTTATATTCTACTCCATTGGCCAAAATTCTCCAGAAAGAATAAAAGAAGATGGAAAAATATAAAATGTAGCCTGCTAAAGCTGGAAGCTCTCTCTTGTTCTTTACCTTTGAGACGATTTGAGAAGAGTGGAGCAGTGAAAAAAGAAAATAGTGAGGGATATCTTCTTTCTCAGGATTTCAGCTCCTGAAGATCATCAAGCTGATTAGGAAATTAAACTTGTCACCGGAAAAAAATTCACAAATAGGAAATTAGATTCTATCTTGTAAGTATGTTAAAAATTAGATTGCAAATAGTATGGGAATAATATCAATATATAGACAAACATAGATATATAATTACTGAACTCTATCATTAAAAATAAAATATATATTTAGAGATTTTTATAAATATTAAATATATTAAATTAATAGAATTATAAGGCATATTGAGTCATTAGTTTATGATGACCTTGCATTTATATTACAATAAAGAAACAAATTAAGCTTTAGAATTTAGTGTGGAGATATTATCACAAAATATCTGAACATTACATATATATACCACACACATTTAATAGTTATATTTTAATTATTTATTTTTCTCCTAGGAAATATATTTTTCTTAATAGGTAATGAAGAGTTAAGATATAGAAAAATTAACACAATCACATAAGAATTTTGAATCTGATGATAACAAAATGGGCACAGTCATAAATTTCAATCTTGATAGCAAATTGATCAGTCTAGTTGAACTATAATAAAAAAGGCCTGTATAGTAAAATTAGCTCATCAGTTATAAATGAACTGTTAAATTGAGAAAAATAAGGTCATCACTTAAACAAGCATGAATCATTAAAAGTTCTTTGTAAGCAATGTTGTGAATGGTCATTTTATATAATACAAGTTGGTAATTTTTGTATGTTAATGCAATTAAGGACAATAAATACTTTGTGGTTATGAAGATTTTGCAGATGAATTATTTATCAGGTGATTATGAAGATTTTGCAGATGAATTATTTATCAATCAGTTGCTATGGGGAATGTCTGATGTCAGGCTCAGATATTAATCTTTAATTGAGATTTACTGTATGAGATGGCAAGTGCATACTTTTCAACATAAAGCAGATGAGAGCTAAAATATAGGAATTTATAAAACAATCAAATTATTAAACTGCAAAAACCATATACATGAATGAGGATAAAACCACTTGTTATTGCAAGGCAAATCAGAATACAGAGTAATGATTTTAGGTGGAAAAAGAAAAATGCATTAAATGGAATACTTAGCCCATATATATATACACACATATATGAAGCTGATAATGTAGAGCCATATTAAAATGAGTCACAGAAAAATAGAGGAGATACTGAGGAAGATTGGAATGCATTGTCAGCTAACTATATGAATTTTACAATAGAGAAGACAATCATTAAACCTCAAGATGTGAATGAACATATGCTGAAATTAATTGTTCAAGTAAAACAACTGAAAAAACATCGTGCAAAAATAATGCATTTACCATTATATGTAGTAAAAGAAAAAAAGAGTTGTATAATTGAGAAAATTTTTTTTACAAGAAATCCAAAAGAAATTAATAAAAAATTATATAAATAATCCAGTAAAGATTATACTATTTGAAAATGCCTATTCCAATGTATACAATCCATGCAAAATTCTATTCTCACAGAAAAGTAAAATGGAAGATAAAATTCAGGGATGCGTCGCTAATACATATCGATGCCAATCAAAACAACAAAATGGTTTATGCCTACAGCAGTAATAACAAAAACAAATAGTCAGATCCAGATATCAGTTATACAGTAATGGTAAATAAATACTTAAACAAGAAGGCATATCTGATGCTGAATGCCAGAGAAATTTTAGGCAATCTTCAAAAAGCACAACACTTCATAAAAATTGGACCTTAACTTTATCTTTCATGAACTGCTACAAACAATTCAACTAAAATATTGCCCCTGATAACCTCTGTTATATTATTTAAATGTAATTAGCTACCATTCAGGTTATGATTTGTATCTTTAGGCAAAAATTAATGCTTTATTACAGAGATTAGATCACAGAGTACCATATTTTTATGTCATACTTATTACAGATAGTTCTGAGAAAATGTTATGTCAGAGACTGTTTGGGGTATGCAGCAAATTGTAGAAATTGAGGTCAAATTAAATGCCCAGAAAAATGTATGAAATACAAAAGAATTGATACTCATAGGACATGTAATCTCAGATAAAAGTGAATGACCATTACCTGAGAAAATTCAAGCAGTGAAAAATGAAATCAAACCCAGAAATGTTAAAGAATAGGCATTTTAGGTCTGATAGTTGTTTTTTTTTTTTGTAAAATAAGGCTAAAATATTAAACTACTTTCCGAATTACTAAAGAAAAATCAGAAGTAAAATTGGTTACAAATTCTTGCAGAAGCACTTATACAAATGTAATTGCTACTATCATCCAAAAAATTATTAGTTCATTTTGATAATAATCTAAAAGTATGGTTAATGACAGATGCTTTAGAATGAGGTGTATTCCAATGGTAAATAACCTATATCTTATAAATCTATATCTCTTTTAAAAGCTGAGACAATTTACAGCCAAATCAATAAAGAGGCATTAGCTATTATCTTTGGTCTCAAAAAGTTTCACCAACATTTTTTTTCAAATAATGATTGAATACAAACCATTATTATATTAGCAATTGCTAAGCTAATTCTGAATTATTTAAGTGTATGTGCTAAAAGGGAGAAACATAACTATCCATACAAGATTATAAGCTATTATATAGAAAAGAAAATTTTTTTTATATACTGATGCTTTTGGAAAAACATCTAGATTAAAGATGAACCCCATAATAACAAAATAGAAATAAAACTATATAGATGTATTAGAATAACAGGAATACAGATGAGATATGGAAAAGAGCAGTTAAAGGTTATCAGTTACTTATAAGTTGGATAAGGAAAAACTGGCCAATTAAAAACCACAGTACCTTGTTTCAGGTTTTTGTATGAATTGTAAAAATTTATTGGTTAACAAAGATTGTATGTTAATGAGGGATAGAGTTGTCGTACTACCTGAGGGTAGACAAACAACCTTAAAATTATATCTACACTAAAGTATTAGAATATGAGTATGTCTAATGGTAAAACATAAAAGTTGACATTGAAAAAGTGTATAATGAATAAACAAATTAAAGCATACATAGTGTGACCAAAGGCAATTACAGCAAAGAGTCCAGGTTACATTAATGGAAAAGTGCTTCCTATATCCATAGGTAATACTCCAAATAGGCAGAGTATTGCATCATAAAGAATGCAAATACTGGTAAAGCAGAACAACAACTAAATAAAAAAAATTTCATGTCATGGATTGTCAAAACTATTATTTTATATAATGGTACAGAATTTACTACACAAAAGATAAAGACTACTTTATGAATGAAAGTGCCAAACCCATCTATACATCCTAATACCATCCAGAGTTGAACTAGTTGGCTGAAAATGCCATTCAACTAATCAAAAAGGTACTTAAGAAAATGGAATAATGTGAATATACATAAAGCCTCATAGACTGCAATGTTACATCAACATTTCATGACATTGATAGCTACTGAAAAATGTCTGGCAATATTATTGGTGGGCCTGCAGTTTGAATTGACAATGTTAATTCCAAAAATGAGGATGAATAATTTAGATATATTGATAATAAAGACAAATACATAATAGTTGATAAGTATGAATATGAGACATGCTTTAAAAAATTGTTAGAAGAGACAATCATGTGAAAATTATCCAAATAGGTCATAACTGTGCAAGTAAATAATGTGACAGAATATCAGATACATTTGAATCATGTTCACCAATGGCAAATAAAAGAAATGGAATGTCCAAAATAAATTTATCCATTAAAATTTAAACAAATAACTTTAATGAAAAACAAGAAACAGATTAATTATTACTGGATAGAGTAATTACTCCAAATGAAAATAATATTGAAACAAATGTATGGAATCTTATGAAATGATGGGAATTTGACATGATGAAGTAACCATGGAACAACTAGAAACAATCTCAGAAATGGCATAGATCATCAAATTCCAAAGTCAAAAGCTAAAGAAATAGCACAAGTATAAATAGCACATGTAGTGAATCATTTTCTGGAGTATAAATTTAAGCCTAAAAAGAAGAAAAAATTGTGGGGATTAATATCAAAACTAAAGCAAGAGTAGAAACTATTTTTATTGTAAAGCATGGTGCTTAAATGTATTGAATAAATGATTATAATTGTTATATAAAATAAAATTATTTCAAATAAAATAATATTTTCACTCTGATATTATAAATAAAAGAACAGTATGGAAAATTGGAGCAGAGAGATCATAAAACAGATATTAGTAGCTTTCAACAATATGAAAAATTATCAGACACCCATGAGAGAAGAGAAAATGTGGAAATAATATAAATTCCTTTTCCCTGTGCACTTATTAAAGTGGACAGGTAAGGAAGAAAAAATTACTTAGGATCTTAATTTTACAGTTGCACAAAAAAGAGACTTTAATGTTATCTAATATCTAATAAAACAATGACAAATTCTCCTTACAATAGTGCAAGCCATAGTAATCAATGGATGTAAGAAGGTTTTTTCCCCAAAAATTTCTATTTAGTATCTATCCATCTAATATTCCCTGACTAGTTTCTAGCTTTGGCTCTCGTTAGTGATGAGTCTTGGATCTGAGAGCACTGCACCTAGATCTTAGGATCTAATGCAATCTTCAGCAGCCATCTTTTACCTTTTTAGTTAACTACAAAGCTATGAGTCCAGAACAAAAACAGAATGTTTTCAATCCAACTTTATTTGCTGGTATAGTTATATAGATCTGAACCCAGTTCAATGTCTATATATTTTGGTGCCTTGGATTCTTTAATAACCACATTCACCATCATTCAATGGGTATGAATTGTATTAAACCACTAAATATCACATTATCATCATCTTCTGTGCTTATGTAAGCTGTTAAAACAGTGTAATGCAATGCACTATGGCATTTCCTTTCTCAGAGTCAGGAATCCTCCAGAGAAACCTGTTAACCACCTTACCTTCCCATTCCCTACTCTAAGTTTTTCCGTATTCTTCTCTATTCGGCTCCATTCCATTTCCACAACATTATCTTTGTTTGCTCTATGGCCTTTATATCTAAATCCCTCCTAACTTTCCAAACTCAGCATAAAAACCAAGAACCCACTTTCTGCATAATCACTTTGTTTATATTTATTCTCCCACAATTTCGTTTTTGTATCCTTTCTGCTTGTAAGCATTTACATTCATTTCACAGATGTATAATATTTTCTATGCCTTTCTTACATAACTTGCAGACTAAATCACACACATTTCTCAATTTATGTATATATTCCCTTCTTTCTAATGCTTCTGTTTGAGCCTTAAACAGCAAATTACTTTCCTTGCTATTACATAAATGAACTCACACCCAATATTCTGATTACTTATATATATATAAACTCTTTTACTCTCCATACTAATTCTCTATCTCTCCAACTCTATTTTTTACTAATGCATCTATTTTTCTATCCATTTCTTGTCATTATATTACTCAACAACTCTGACAAACTATTCATACAGTAGTGCCACCCAGTGCAAGTCATAATAATCAATGGATGCAGGAAGCTTTATAGTTAACTAAAATGCTAAAAAGTGGCTGCTGAAGGGTTGCATTGGATCCTAAGATCTAGGTGTAATGCTCTCAGATCCAAGGCTCTTCACTGATGAAAACTACAAGCTAGAAACTAGTCTGGAAATATTGAATGATTAGGCATTAGATAGAAATTTTGTGCAAATATCTTCTTGCATCCATTGATAACTATGGCTTGCACTGGGTGGCACTACTGTATGGAGAGTTTGTCACTGTTTTAATAGTCTGTGTACGTATAGGAAATGGTGATCATGTGATGTTTAGTTATATTTAATTAAAACTATTAAATTACTTTAATTTTAATGTAATGAATGAAATATATCTTTAATTTATATTTTATCATGAGATATTGTCATTTATATAAAATATTTAAAATGCATTCATTAAAATAGATAAAGTAATTTAATAATCATCCAATTATCAGTTGTTTATATTTTCAAAGGTTGATAACAATTTTTATTTATTATTTTAAAAAACTATTAAAATAAAAACTTATTAAAAATAGTTTACATATATAGACAATCAACTTCTTTTACAGTTATTTTTTGCAATGTTTCCCATATCTATCCTGAAGTGAAAGGAGCTTTAAAAATGTCTAAAAGTAATCTGTCTTATACAGACTGGCTAGATTAAATGCTTAGTAGATCACCTATTATAGTAATAAAAAGAATAATATCAATAATAGTGCTAAAACAAAAGGCTGTGACAATACTAAAATTTAGTATAATAAATATTTTCTAAATATGTGTACATAGAATATGTGAAGAATATACATTCTCTTCCAATATCAGAAATGATGTCTAAAGAGCTGTCAATATTTAAGATTTATATAGCTGTTCTATGTAAAAGTCATCTTTCAAAGATAGGTTAATAAAAAAGTTGATGGTTACAATTTTTTTTTGAAGGGCAGATTAATCAATGAAAGAAGGATGCATAGTTTGGGTTTGCTGTAAATTCTAATTTAGTGTCTTTTATTGTATTAATGAAAGAGTAATGGTGTTATAATTTGTCTGATACAATAATACTAGTGCTTATTTTTATTAATGCCTATGCTACAATATTAGATTCAGAGAATTTATAGAGATAGAAAGGCTTTATTCCTTGATGGATAGCCATATTACAGCAATATAAAAAGATTTTTTTTTAAGACTTTAAAGTGGATTTGGTATAAATAATAGACTTTAGCAAAAAAATTGTTGGAAATAATGATGTTGGTGCAGTAAATTCAAATGGTCTGTTATTGATAAACTTTCATACAACACATAAATTGATTATTACAAATATTTTGTTTAGGCAGATAAACCACTGTAAAGAAACATGGCACCCATACTCAAAACAATGGCATTTAATAAATTACATTATAAATAGAAGACAGAATTCAAGAGTTCATATTGTACATTTTCAAGTGCAGATTTTTGGACAGCAGTTTAAATGATAGATACATTTAAAAATAGAAATGATCACACTTATATTCACAATAAAATTAATGTTTTTTTAAGTATTTACTTTATATACAAATAAATTTTCAACAGCAATTAGATATTAAAATTGCTAAATTGGACCTCCAGAATTGTCATATTATTAGAGCATAAAATTCTCTTAAAGAATGTGTTATGATTACACATCTATTTATGGGATAACTAAAAAAAGAATCAGGATTTCTTATCTGACAATGAAATTATCAGTAGTAATTTGGTTTTACTGGGTAAAATAATAAATTAAATCTGAAACTTCATAATCAGTATAGAAATTTGAAGTCAGAAACAAGCTTAAAAATGATTGGTGGATTAAAACTTCAAAACAAAAATAAACATTCAAAGATTGTGACCATTCTAAATTTTTTTTCTGATGCACTGAAAGAAGCATATGGACCTGAGAAATAATATCACAATCCTATTAATTCCAGAAATGGAACTCTTACATGAAGACAATGGTATCTTTTAAATAATGATAGAAAAATTGAGTGATGATGATTACTAATAGATTGATTTTATCTACTCATTTATATTTGGACAAATATATCCAGCATAGTGAAGTCATAACAGCTCTTTGTAATCTTAAAAATGAAAAAGCTCCACATTCTGATAAAATATCTGGAAGCATTTATAAATATAGTGACAATATATTAATTTCAAAAATATTGGAATTTTTTAAGAGTATTTACCATGGAATATTATTATCCACTACAACAAAGGTAAATTCATGGATTTTGTTGAATAGTTTACTGTGCATATAGGCTAGCAACACCTGAAGAAGAGTGTAGAATAATACTACTCTAAACGTTGTGTAATTACTAACCTGTACTGTCTATCTGTGTGTTATTACTAACAAGTTGTTTGTATTTGGAAAGTTTAAATAAAGTTTAAAATTGTCTATACATTCAATCATAAATGATGGAAATAGTCCAACATATCACATTTTATAATATACCATTATTACAAACCTTCAGACAAACAAAACATTTCATTACAAAAAAGTAAATACTGCAACTAATTTAGTTGTATATAGAGTTGCTATTTATCTAAGTTATTAAATGAAAATGAGATTTGGATAACCTATAATTATGTAAATTAAAAAAGTTTTAATGAAGAATGCTCTGTAAAATTTTAAAAATAGAATGGTAAGATCATAAAAGCAATCAATTTGTTCTTCATCTTGTTGGACATCATCACATCTTCATTAGATTGGGCATATAAAACAAATGAACAATGCAACACTTCCTAACAACATTTTAATGAAATGCTCCATTAGAAAGATATAGCTGAGAATAGAATACATTGGAAAGCTACTACTAGACATGATGAAATATTTCAGAAAGAAAAAATTTCTGCTGAACAAATTAAAATACAACATTGCAAAATAGAAAAATGGACTCACATGTGGATGTGTTTTTGTTTCGCAGATTGGTTTGAATAAATATTGTAAAACTTATTTTTAGAACAGTTTTTTTTATTTTTGTCTCTTGAAATTGCAAAGACCATACTTGTTTACAAATGGCTGCTATATGTATTGAATCTAAAACGTAATGGAAAAAAATAAAATAAAAAAAATAAGAAAAAACAAAATGCTAGCTAGTCTGTTTAATTAGCTTTTTTAGATATGATTAACTTAGTAGATCTTGTTATAAATTCTAATGGTACAATGATTTGAAAATAGAAAGCATGATTTTTATCTCAACTATGAATAGTAAACTTTATCATAGAATAAGAATTTATATGATATTGCATGCATGTACTCATATACATACACAAATTAGCATATCCTTTATGTAAAAAAATTGTATTACTAAATAATACATTTATAAATTCAATAAAAATAATAATTGAATCATTTTTATTTAAGAAATTATATAAATTAAAATATTAACCTATAAAATTTATTTACTGTATTATTTACAATGATCAGTTTATAGAACAAAAAAGAATCTAATATAACTAAAAAAATAATTTTCATTCTAACATAAAACAGAAAGACTGAAATAGCAAAATCAATAAAGGTTTCTTTAAATTTGACTGCTAATGTGGTTTTAAACTTCAGAAATGTCATAGTGATTCTGCTGCTTCAAATTTCTCTTCTATGGCTATCTATAATAATATTTCCATAGGTGTTTTTTTAAACACTAATATTGTATATTTATAAAATAAATAAAAATATAAAGAAATCATTATTTTCAAGGCAGTTTGTTAAAGATAAAAGTGTTGTTAGTCTATTCCCTACATGTTTAGTCCTGCCACCAAATGTTTGACATTTTTCATTCATTGCAATCTGGTTTCCACAATAGTTGTGAGTACTTCAAGAAAATTTTTGGAGTAGCAAAAAATATGAATTTTGCATGCTTTATTAAATATATCATTATTTTTACACAATAAGTGTATAATAATTATTTAAAAACAAAAAATTATATTTATACACTTTGATTTTATTTAGTATATCAGTCTGTTCTGTAATTTTAACAAAAAACTAGATCACTATGTCTTATGATACGTAATGTCATTATCTCCCATTATCAAAACTGTGTTACCGGAATTTTTTGAGATATTCTAAAAATTATAAAGCAATTTTAATCTTCTTGCTCTCTTCATTATTATGAAATTAACCTTGTTTATTTCAGAAGTGTGGTTGTTCTGTAATTTTATAAAACATTGCATTAATTTTATCCAGAGTTATAATAATCTCTGGGTTATTTTGTAATATAAAATTTTTCATAAAACTTTTATTGACGTGTTATTTTTAAAAAAATCTGAAGAGGTCATTATGTTACAGTCAGCTTATATCTAAAAGAAAGCTTTGATCTACTACTTTTAGGCACAGAAGAAAATGTCTTTTTGGCATTTATTTCCTTCTGGTTTCATTATCATGGTATGGTTTTGATATAAATAAAATATAATTTTTTGCTTATTTCCAAAATATTTTGTATTATTTATTAATTGTCTATTATTTAAAACAACAAGAATACGCATGTGCACACTCAATTTATTCATCTATCTTTTATTTTTATGAATAGCAAGTTAATAAACTTGTCTGTAATATAAACAATAAAATCCACATCCAATGGAATGTCATTATCATCAGAATCAACATGGTGTTAAAATCTTTTCATTTATTGTAATTATTATAAAGAAAATATCAGGTTTTAAAGCAGAACTTGATATACCTATCATAAATTTACCTTTGTTCACTCACATTAAAAACAACTTAAAATATAAAACATTTTGTTCATTTTGTGGAAGAATGTTTACACTAAATTGGTTGATGATGTATATGGTACATTGTTTGATTTTCAAATCAGTTTTTAAGTGTTTAAGAATATCAAATGTGATTATTTTTTTTAGAATATTATTCATTTATAAAATTAAAAAAAAAGTTAAGTTCAACTTATTCAGTTTTAATACAAAATAAAAATTTTATATCATAGTGAAAGTTGAGCATTTTCCAAAACTCACCATGTAAAACAAAAAAAATTGCAAATTAGTAACCAGTTAAAGTACAATTTGATAGATTTATCAAAGATCAAAATGTATTTATTCATATTTAAAAAATAAACTTTAGCCAAAGAAGATTTTGTTGATTTTTTGGAGTTGTTTACTTATACAGCATTTTTGCTATAGTTCAATGACAAAAATATTTTGTTCTCATTACCAACTCATTTTTTTAATAATTGTGAAGTTCAAATATAATTTTTTAAAATATTTCCCATTTCTAAACTTAAATTTGTAAGAAATCAAATTCACTTTATTGAGTTTTAGTATAGAATAAAATTTTTATCCTGAAATCAAAGGTTGAATATTGAAAAAAATTTCATGAGGGATAACAATAAAAAATGTCTGTTACAAAGTTAAATAAAAAAAAAACTTCTTGTTATTTATTTATTTATAAATATCATGGCTGGCTGAAACAAGAAAGTGAAAAAAAGACCTAGTTTTTTTATCATCAAGTATATTTCTAAGGAACTGGAAAAATAGCTGAAGTTTCAAATGTCTTTCTCTCTCATGATTGATTTATAAATTTGTTATCTGCTAATATAGTTCAAAATTAATTGAAAATTTTGACCAATGCAATGCTAGTCACATTATATTATAGGATTATGGAGATGTTGCTTGCAGATTGTTATGGCATAAAGTAAGAAAATCATTGACAGAAGAAGAAAAAATGTCATGGACAATAAATAACAGCAATGTTAAAACTATTCTTTAAATTTATGAGTCTTAAAATAAAAGAACACTCAGACACTTTTGCTGGTTGATGCATGCTGAATAAAGTAATTTAAAAAATGGTTATTGTTATTTGATTACTTTGTGTTAACATTGATATCAATATTTTTTATAAGCATGGATAAGATATATATATATATTAAGATGATCACATACATTGTGATCACATGTAAATATTTAATATGTCAGGTAATATTAAATATGTTTTTTTTTGTGTGTGTGTGAAATACAAAATAGTGTTTAAAACTAGAGAGAAATTTTACAATAAACTCAAAAAGAAATAATTCTATTACAAGATTTAAAATGTGTTTAAATCAATGTTGTTTGAATTGATTTAAGGAATTTAACTGATTAGAATTAATTACACAGGAAAACGTTACAGTAGTTAAGTGAAGGAAAGGGAAGTGGGTGAAAGGAGATTCCTATCTTTTACTCTTCAAAGTCAACATTTTGAAAGAAAAATAATAAATAAAGTTAAGAGAGCGTTAAACATGTATCTTTTAATTTTATGATCAAGACTTAAAAAGAAAAAGGAGTCAGATAATTTAAGAACTAATATTTACGAAATTCCATTGAAATATATATAAGTAGAAATAAGTTTATGTAAAGATAAGAATCTTTTTTGTAAAACTACATATTCGAGTGAGTGAAATATATATTACTGTTTAAAGGAAGGGAAAGGATATTGTATGTAAATAAAATTGATTTTATTGAGTAAAAAAAGAAAAAATCAATCAAAACTGATACTATGAAATTAAAGAAAGAAAAAATATATAGGTTGGCAAAAGTAAGTAGAAATAAAGATGTGAAATGGACATAATGACATTTTAATGAACAATGAAGAAAAAGGCTATAAAAATGAGAGATGAAGATAATGTAAAAAAAGAGAAGGAAAAGAGCAGAAACTTTTGCTAGGCTTCTTGTCTAGGACTTTTACTTTTTTTTTTTGTTGAAGAGTGCCAAAAATTTGGAGCAAGCGACCATAAACAAACTCTGCAATAATTGTGAAGTTTTGGGGGATGCCTAGTGGCCACAGATGGATGCTAGTTTGATTCATACCCACCTTGCTCGTAAGGTCATCCACAACCAATGAACTAACAGCAGATATTGTGCCTGCCTGATAGATCACCGTTCTTGTTACTGCTATATCGCTACCTGAATGTCATGAAGAATACAAAAGAAATGAACTGAATGGAAGATACCGGAGCCGGATCCAAAGAATAACTGTCTCTGCTAAAGAAGTGGAAAACCCACATGACGATTAACTGAATGTACTCTAACTGCAAGAACACCTAGGTAAATCAAACTTTTAAATATATGTCATGCGTGTAGAAAATTTCAGTAATATGGCCAAATGAACTTAAATCTAATCGCTTAATTAATTATTAATAAAGTGAAGTATATATTAGATTTATCAATAAGACACTGGAGTGGAAAGTGATATTCTATTTTCTATAATTATTTCATAAAATTTGAAATGATTATTATTATTAGTTTTAGTGCTATAGAACTATATATAATTTTATCTTTAATGATTTTCTTTTATACCATAATATTATATCTCATTTGTATTTTTCTTTTTTATATGTATTAAATAATGCTTAAATAATGGGCGTCTTTTTATGTTTCATCTCTTTTCTCACCAAATGAATCAGAGTAATATGCCTGTAGGGCTTATTTCATAATCAATTAGAATTTATTTCTAGTAATACGGCACATGTGTTGGTTATTGCATAGTATTGGTAATTTCTCATAAAATGTATAAATTCATCCAAGCGCTGTAAATTTGTAATAATTTTAGCAGTCGAGAGACTTCCGATTGGGAAAGATAACTTTGTAGCAATATTTGTATTGTTGTGGGTTCGATCAGGTATAGATGTAAAATCGTTTATATTTATATGTTCTCTTTCTTGTAGTAATAGATGCATTGAGAGAGGGAGGTAAGTTGGTAGTTAATAATTCTGTTACAATATAAACACAACTATGCTTTTTCTTGATACATATTTTTAATGTACGGAAGCATACATGGATTAAAAGACTAATAAAATGTAACATTATTCCTGCAGTAAACAAATACACTTTTTTTTAATTGAGCAAATGTATTAACTTTTTATATATATATTATATATATAAAAAAAAGACTATTATCTTATGATTTGATTGTTGGGAATTATATGGTTTTCAACTATATTAAATATTACTTTCTAAATAGAGAGGTCAATATTTAATGAGTGAATTAAGTACATCCATCATTAAGGGATTACAAAGAAAAATCATATATATCTGATGCCTTTAATATACAATGGCCAGATTAAAGCTATAAATAAATGTGTTTGCATTTATTTTATTTACAAAATAAATGTAGATATAAAAAAAAAATTTTTTTGATTGACAGATAATTTAAAATGTTCACCCATAGTTCAGACCAAATTCATTAATGTAACATTTTTGTGAATCATTATATCACAAATAAAATCTTATCTGTCTATAACTTGAATGTATAATTTTAAATGTAAGCATGTCTTAAACACAATATAATTCATTGATCTACAAGTATGGGAAGTGAGAGATACAAATTTCATTCATACAGAATAATTTCAAAATATGTAATTATTCTATTTCTTTCTTTTAATAATTAGTAGATCAGAATTGCAGTCTTTGAAGGATATCTGAGTCACAATATTTAAGTATTTATTTATTTTTATTTTATTTATTTTTATTACTATGTAGTTGATATTTGTTCTTAGCACACATTTCATAAATAAAACATGAATGTTTTATTTACTTCATTCATTTATTCACCCATTTATTTATCTTATTTTAGAATTAATAAAACTCAATGGATTATTCTACAATTTCATTAATCTTTATTAATACAATAATAAGAGTTTAGACTGAGGATTTATATTTCTGATGTGCTTACCATAATGAGCGAATGTAATGAGTAGGGTGATGTAGCACGGGTCATGTTAGATATATATTCAGATTTACTTGCTTTTCAAGAATATAAAATATTTGTAAATCATGATAAATAAATGATTTTAACATATTTATTCATACTTTATTATATATATGTTCTTTTTACCTTTGTCAATGCATCCTATAATTACATGCTTTGTATTCTGATTAATTGTTAGGTCATCTTCCCCACTTTTATCATTACATAAGTTGGTACATTCAACATGTGATATTAATTTATTTTAATTTTGGCTCGTTATTTAATATATTATTATGGGACAGATCCTACCATTACATAATGTAGATTCCCAAAAGTAGGGCTTCAATTTATTCTTATGCCTGAAATATCTATGCTTTATGTAGCATTAAAAATTATACGTGGGAGCAGAGCAACATATTTAATTGCATTTTTATAAATGCTCTACAACACATATCAACAATTCTTACACTGTATGCTTAATATAATATATATATTGTGACCTCTTTGAATCATCAACCAATCTAGACTCACATTTGGCATTATAATCCGCCTTTGTGTCCTTCTCTTTGAACGCTAGAATCATGTACATGAATCTGGCCACACATTTCATGGCACCAGATCCGCTCTTTGTAACCTTCACTATCCTAACAATCAATAAGATAAGCATAAAGAAACAATTACGTTAAACTAACGAACATGAAACTATAGATCTAAAGAAGATCACAAGGTGATTAATAAAGATAATAACTTCTGGTCAAACCAGCTTTAAAATCCATGTAACAAATAAAATGTGATTAGCTAAATTTGATATACAGCAAACCAATAAATAACTAATAATTATATCTCTGAAATGATTATGAAATTCAAATTATAAATGAAATAATAAGTAAATTGTGATGTAGATGACTAAATGGATGATGAAAAGAAGTAACAATTAAATGGTAGAATGAAATGAGTCTAAGAATGCAGAGAAAAGAATGAAGATGTATGAGAATAATGAATGATTAAGATGATGATAGAATACGAGTTAATGAATAGTTAAGATGCTAGAAGAATAAAAATTAATGTATGATTAATCCATTATGATAATGAATTAATAGATTAATGAGAATGAATAAATAAAAAAACGATCAAGATGAAATTGAAGAACAATGTTAATGATGGAGACTGAAATCTGAAACTATAAACTAATATTGTCTTAAATGGTAAAAAGATAAGCTAAATAAAAATAGAGATTTCAAGTTTGACACAACCAGAGTATTTATCATAAAGTCAAAACAAGTTATGCATTTTATGACAAAAGAAGTAATTTACATCTTAACACATCTTAAAGTTTAGTTGACTTTCATAAAATAGTGAAAGTAATCTATCTTTAAGTCTAATTATAATGAATAACAAGATATAAAATTTATTACAAATTTAAATTCTACCTTGAAACTTAACAACTAATTCTTCTCAGGGTTCTAGCATTTCAAAATTGTTATACAGCATATATTTGGGTCAGTGAGAGGGATTTTGCTACTATCCAAACATAATGCACATGACAGCTCTTAATATAATCTCAAATTAACAACAGTATTTAGCAGTTCTAAATAAACTTTATAACTCATATATACTTTAAAATTTAGGATTAGGAATGACTTTTTAATAATTGAAAACAATAACTTACCAAATTCCTTTTCTCAAATAATTATAAACCATGTGATCCAGATCAGTGAATGATAGCTCTGTGGGTTTAACTAAACCAATTAAATCAATATTATATTTATCTTTTAATCTATTACTTAAAATAATCTGTACTCTAAGTTATTAAAATTTTGATTATTGTGTGATGATGCATTAGATCTACTAATAAATTATAGGGCTTAACCAAATTATTAGGATATAACAACATATTGTTAATTGTACTATATGGGTCGATGATGATTTCAAAATATAATCTACTGATATGTCGATAGCAATAATAATAATAGTGTATATGATGATTAGCAATAAGACTACAGACAACTAAATAAATTCTTAACACAACAAGATTTATTTACAATATTTACAAATTTTAATCCAGAGACATTGTATGAAATAAAACCAATACATTAAATTAAACACAGTGATAGGAAAAATACCTGATATACCATTGACCATACTCTTAGTCAATACGACTAACTTATACAATGCTATTAAGTATCACTTATTGCTATTTAGCCTATCTTAAAGAATGAAATAATGAAACTTATTTAAGCTGAACTGGTGCTTAAATTACAAAAATAACAGTATATTTAGGACTTTAGGGTATGCACAAATTTTAAATTTAGAATTCAAAAGTTATAAATTAGTGCATTATACCAAAGCCATTTCTTTATCAGAATATGATAAGGGCAATTATCATATTCTGTTCAATTAATAATTGATTAAAATTTGAGATGAATAGGTTTGGTGTATTACAGTAGGAACAGACATCAAAAGTCAAATACACACATGTCACTAAAACATCTATGTCCACAACCTAATCATTGAATAGTTAACTGATCTTACTAATCCATTGGCAAATCACTACTTAATGAAGATAAATCCACACTGACCACATGCATCTCTTGCTCTTACATCTATAAGTTCTACAATTACAAGTAGGTTTTGGGTTTGGTCTGTCTATACACTGATGAAGATCCTACAACATCATAAAACACTATTATAATTAGGCAAACACTATAGCTAGATTAGTGTTCCTTAATCTAACATCTTATTTTTGCTATTGGATTTTGAAATACTGAACTTCACCATACACGGTGGAAAACTAAGTCTCTAACCTCATGAGGGATTAAACAATAAAAAGGGAGGCTTTACAAATCAACATGGTACTTTTATAATAATATGGCTAATTCTAATACCTCTATAGGTATACACATGTGGGCTTAGCCACTTCATGGAAAATAGAATTCAAACCATGGATATCCTTTCTTTTAGGATTATTTATGCTAACTAAGCATTAATTATTACTCAGCCTCTACCATACTATCCTCTCATGCAATCAGCAATGGGTGATTCTCCATCAGCCCATGCTCAATATTAATATTAATCTATTTGATGTCATTATATGTAGCATATACTTAGCAGCTAAAAGCTATCACAAATCATTCTCAATACTATAGCAAGGTAAAACAATATCAACAGTAAAAGTGGAAATATAAATATTCCATTTTACAATGCAGAAACAATGAATGTATTAACAGACCAACCAAAATATATCTCAAATGAATCAGTAATTATTTTAAAATAACCAACTATACTTTTGTTGTAGCAAGTACTAGGCATGTAAACAATAAAGATCGACCTGCATTTATATTCAAAGTGGTCATGTTCATTTCTATGCAAATTTAAGAGAAAAAAAACTTGGATTATTTTTTTTTCATATAAGAAATGAAAAGAAACAACTTTTATTAATTCTTTTATATAAGAAAGCAATTAGGTCTGTAGTATATCTTTGACAAAATTTAAGTCTATTTGTTCATTCTTTAAATAAATATTAACAACTATTTTAAAAGTATGAGAGGTAACTATATCTTCCCATCTCCCCAGGTAAATGACACCTAATAATACATTTCCCCCAAATTGGGAAAAACAGCAAAAATATGTGTAACACTAAATGTATGTATCTTTACACATAAAAAAAATTTATATATAAAAATTTTTCCAAAGGACACATGACGTATTATAAATTAACATAGCAATAATAATAAAAAATAATAAACAAACAGTTTCTTCCATCAGAGTTTATCCTGTTAATAAAGTTTATTTTATTCTGGTGAGCTAAAATGATAAGAACTGATATGATGATGAGTAAACATTCCTAAAATAATGCATATATATATTTTTTGATTCTCCTGTTCAATGTTAATATAATCCAACAATATTCAAATAGTTTTCCAAAGGCAAAGAAAAAAAATCATTTATTGGTTCATGTACCAATGTCAGATATTGAGATATTTAAACATTTTTCCGGTGTAGCACAATCAAGATAGGTTTCTTCACATTTTAATCCCAATAATTTTCCTTTAAAATGACTAGAATTTCATTATAATTAACATATTCACTTTTTTTAAAAATATTATTTATTTCAATTGCTATTCAACAATAATTAAATAGCAATATTTATCTCCCAATTAATAATAATATTTATAAAATTATTATTTTATCCCTAGTAAAAGCCTACACTGGGTTTAAAATCTCATCTCTACTCAAGCAGATTTCCTAGTGCATCTAAAACAGTATTTAGAGCCACTTATTAAGATTTTCACACCAGATATATTATAATTTAAAATTTTGGATTATTCAATACAGGGACCTAAATAAAAGGTCACAATATCCCCCTCATAGAAAACAAAATTTTAAATTTAATATAGATTCCTTTAACCATCATTTAATATAACATAGGTTAAACAATATTAACCCATATGCATTTTTAGATTACCACATCATAAAGAACATATTTAGTTTGTCTACACTTGTAAATACTAATTTTATTGTATTCACTTTATCAAAGATACACTTATGCCTTCTTAACAATTATTAAACAGTATTACATATTTTGTTGCAATACATATCATGTCTGAAATAATATGCACAAATAATTAAGTCAAAATCAGCTTTATAACTTCCATTTAAAACCAAATTTTATTTCTCAAAAAAAAATTTTCTCCTCTGATAGTTATCTTGATTCAGATAAACCTTTTAACTGAAACACAAACTTCATTTTACACTTGATTATATTACTGCATAACCCTATATAATCATACAATAGATTATACAAAGTTGGATTATCATAATTAATTCTCAGTCTACATTTAACTTTATTGACAGTTTTTTTAAATCAAAAATTTTTCTGGACCAACAGTTTTCATTTTACAATGAATTTTATTATTGATCATGATTTTATCATTATCTGTCAAATCAAATAATAAGTTTTCCTTGACAAAGCTTCAATTTACAATTTATTTTATCATTTTCAATTGGGTCTTGATTCAGTAAATGCTGATCATCTATATTATATGGATGTAAAATATTTTTTATTTTACATGTTATTTCAGAATCTCTTAAGATTCCCTCTTCACAATTAAGCAAACTATCTACATCCATTGTCATTCTAAGTTTCATTTTACACAAAATCCTACTATGTAATCTTACCTTTCTCTCATGAACAAATTTAAAAAATGCTGCTTTTCTTAAAATGAGTTTCTACTTCATCTTCTATTAAGAAATTCTCCTCATCTTTGAAGATCATCATCCTTATATTACGTTCATCAATTTTGTTGGGAATCTTACTTAAATGCTCATCTATCCTAAATTCAATCTTATGGCTATCTATTATTTCCCTTTTTTAGAATACTCATTTCTTTCAATCCTACTTTCTTAATTTCTTCTTTGAATATACATCAAACTCTTTTTCTCTACCCATCTCTATACATTTTTTTCTAATATCCTGTATTTGAACATCAAAACTAGTAATAGAGCTCCAAAGTTTCTCATTCAAAACTTTTATTTTCTCTTCCAGTTGATCCTGAGAACTCTTTATTTTTTCTTCCAACTGGGAAAATCTCTCTTTATTCTTTCCTTCATTATGAGATAACCTTTGACTTAGCTCAGTTATTCTGCTATTTATCTCTTCACTTGCTTTTTTGCACTTGATATCAAAAACCTCTTTATGAATTTTTAACTCTTTTTGAGTTAACTGATAATATTCATGAATTTTGTCATTGATCATTTCTACATTTTTCGTGCTCAATAGCTCCATCTTAAAATCCATGTCCTCTTTTAATGCTTTTAAATCCTCCTCATTTTTATCAAATCTACTATCAAAAATACATTCCATGTTTTCCAAGTTATCCTCAAATTTTTTATTCATATTCTCTTTATTGTCATCTAATTTTTTGTTCATTTGATTTATCCTTTGACTCATATCTTCTTTATTATTACCTAATTTTTTATTCATTTCCTGCATAAATTTCATTAACATATTAAAATCACTATTATTTTTAGAACTCTTCATACTTACAACTTTTTCTAAATCTTTTTCCTTAATATTGCTCATTTTGCTATCTATTAAGTATTTTCTTAAATATCACTATAATATCTAATTTGAATAGGACTAATTTAATGTAACCTTGCATACATTTCAGCACCACCACCTTCCATCGACCCACAATTCCACATAAGTTCATACAAGAAAAAAAACACTTGACCATATGCTAGACAATATATACTTCAGCCAACTGTTTTAATTTCATATGCCTACATCAATGTACAACTTTAATCATGCTGCAATCTTATGCCAATATCACCACCATTTAACATATTGCTATCGAAGATATTTTATTTTATAATCATATTATACTTTAAATACCCAAAAGTATACCACGTAATTTATTTATGATCTTTTCTCAAACTGATTTGAGCCTTGATCGTCCACACAACCTTAAGTTAGTATAATTTATTAACTTGAGAAATATCATTCACAATTTGAACACACTGATTAAATCTTACTAACAACTCTTTTAAAATATCTACAATATCTCAAACAATAATAACTACTTTAATCATAGGGTTCACATGTGGCTTAGGCAACAACATCCTAAAGATAACTTTATCACCAATAATCATAAACACATCAAGCTGCATGTTTTTGGGGGTGTCATATCCTCCTATGACCTGCCCACTAATCTAACTAGTCATAAATGAATCAGGCGCCAAAGTTGATGGCACCATATAATCCACCCCTGTGACCTCCTCTTGTGATCATCAACCAATCTAGACTCACATTTGGCATTATAATCCACCTTTGTGTTCTTCTCTTTGAATGCTGGAATCATGTACACAAATCTGGCCACACATTTCATGGCACCAGATCCACTCTTTGTAACCTTCACTACCCTAACAATCAATAAGATAAGCATAAAAAAACAATTAGCTTAAACTAATGAAATGATTCCTGTATTAACTAAAACTAGCATGAAACCATAGATCTAAAGAAGATCACAAGGTGATTAATAAAGATAATAACTTCTGGTCAAACAAGCTTTAAAATCCACGTAACAAACAAAATGTGATTAGCCAAATTTGATATACAATAAACCAATAAATAACTAATAATTATATCTCTGGAATGATTATGAAGTTCAAATTATAAATGAAATAATAAGTAAATTATGATGTAGATGACTAAATGAATGATGAAAAGAAGTAACAATTAAATGGTAGAATGAAATGAGTCTAAGAATGCAGAGAAAAGAATGAAGATGTATGAGAATAATGAATGATTAAGATAATAATAGAATAAGAGTTAATAAATAGTTAAGATGCTAGAAGAATAAAAATTAATGTATGATTAATCCATTATGATAATGAATTAATAGATTAATGAGAATGAATAAATAAAAAAATGATCAAGATGAAATTGAAGAACAATGTTAATGATGGAGACTGAAATCTGAAACTATAAACTAATATTGTATTAAATGGTAAAAAGATAAGCTAAATAAAAATAGGGATTTCAAGCTTGACACAACCAGAGTATTTATCATAAAGTCAAAACAAGTTATGCATTTTATGACAAAAGAAGTAATTTACATCTTAACACATCTTAAAGTTTAGTTGACTTTCATAAAATAGTGAAAGTAATCTACCTTTAAGTCTAATTATAATGAATAACAAGATATAAAATTTATTACAAATTTAAATTCTACCTTGAAACTTAACAACTAATTCTTCTCAGGGTTCTAGCATTTCAAAATTGTTATACAGCATATATTTGGGTCAGTGAGAGGGATTTTGCTACTATCCAAACATAATGCACATGACAGCTCTTAATATAATCTCAAATTAACAACAGTATTTAGCAGTTCTAAATAAACTTTATAACTCATATAGACTTTAAAATTTAGGATTAGGAATGACTTTTTAATAATTAAAAACAATAACTTACCAAATTCTTTTTCTGAAATAATTATAAACCATGTGATCCAGATCAGTGAATGATAGCTCTGCGGGTTTAACTAAACCAATTAAATCAATATTATATTTATCTTTTAATCTATTACTTAAAATAATCTATACTCTAAGTTATTAACATTTTGATTATTGTGTGATGATGCATTAGATGTACTAATAAATTATAAGGCTTAACCAAATTATTAGGATATAACAACATATAGTTAATTGTACTATATTGGTCGATGATGATTTCAAAATATAATCTATTGATATGTCGATAGCAATAACAATAATAGTGTATATGGTGATTAGCAATAAGACTACAGACAACTAAATAAATTCTTAACACAACAAGATTTATTTACAATATTTACAAATTTTAATCCAGAGACATTGTATGAAATAAAACCAATACATTAAATTAAACACAGTGATAGGAAAAATACCTGATATACCATTGACCATACTCTTAGTCAATACGACTAACTTATACAATGATATTAAATATCACTTATTGCTATTTAGCCTATCTTAAAGAATGAAATAATGAAACTTATTTAAGCTGAACTAGCACTTAAATTACAAAAATAACAGTATATTTAAGACTTTAGGGTATGCACAAATTTTAAATTTAGAATTCAAAATTTATAAAGTAGTGCATTATACCAAAGCCATTTCTTTATCAGAATATGATAAGGGCAGATATCATATTCTGTGCAATTAAAAATTGATTAAAATTTGAGATGAATAGGTTTGGTGTATTACAGTAGGAACAGACATCAAAAGTCAAATACACACGTCACTAAAACATCTATGTCCTCAACCTAATCATTGAATAGTTAACTGATCTTACCAATCCATTGGCAAAACACTACTTAATGAAGATAAATCCACACTGCTCACATGCATGTCTTGCTTTTACATTTATAAGTTCTACAATTACAAGTAGGTTTTGGGTTTGGTCTGTCTATACACTGATGACGATCCTACAACATCATAAAACACTATTATAATTAGGCAAACACTATAGCTAGATCAGTGTTCCTTAATCTAACATCATCTTATCCTTGCTATTGGATTTTGAAATACTGAACTTCAGCATACACAGTGGAAAGCTAAGTCTTTAACCTCATGAGAATTAAACAATAAGAAAGGAGGCTTTATGAAACAGCATGATAGTTGTATAATAATATGGCTAATTCTAATACCTCTCTGTAGGTATACACATGTGGGCTTAGCCACTTCACAGAAAATAGAATTTAAACAATGGATATCCTTTCTTTTAAGATTAATTATGCTAACTAAGCATTAATTATTACTCAGCTTCTACCATACTATCCTCTCATGCAATCAGCAATGGGTGATTCTCCATCAGTTTATGCTCAATATTAATAATCTATTTGATACCATCATATGTAGCATATACTTAGCAGCTAAAAGCTATCACAAATCATTCTCAATACTATAGCAAGGTAAAACAATACCAACAGTAAAAGTGGAAATATAAATATTCCATTTCACAATGCAGAAACGATGAATGTATTAACAGACCAACCAAAATATATGTCAAATGAATCAGTAATTATTTTAAAATAACCAACTATACTTTTGTTATAGCAAGCATTAGGCATGTAAACAATAAAGATCGACCTGCATTTATATTCAAAGTGGACATGTTCATTTCTATGCAAATTAAAAAAAAAAAAAACTTAGATTATTATTTTTTTTCATATAAGAAATGAAAAAAAAAACTTATATGAATTCTTTTATATAAGAAAGCAATTAGGTCTGTAGTATATTTTTGACAAAATTTAAGACTATTTGTTCATTCTTTAAATAAATATTAACGACTATTTTAAAAGTACGAGAGGTAACTATAGCTTCCCATCTCCCCAGGTAAATGACACCTAATAATACGTTTCCCCCAAATTGGGAAAAACAGCAAAAATATGTGTAACACTAAATGTATGTATCTTTATACATAAAAAAAAAATTATACATAAAAAAATTTCCAAAGGACACATGATGTAAGTATTATAAACTAACATAGCAATAATAATAAAAAATAATAAACAAACATTTTCTCCCATCAGAGTTTATCCTGTTAGTAAAGTTTATTTTATTCTGGTGAGCTAAAATGATAAAAACTGATATTATGATGAGTAAACATTCCTAAAATAATGCATATATATATTTTGATTCTCCTGTTCGATGTTAATATAATCTGACAATATTCAAATACTTTTCCAAAGGCAAAGAAAAGAAACTCATTTATCGGTTCATGTACCGATGTCAGATATTGAGATATTTAAACATTTTTCCAGTGTAGCATAATCAAGATAGGTTTCTTCACATTTTAATCCTGATAATTTTCCTTTAAAATGACTTTAGAATTTCATTACAATTAACATATTCACTTTTTTTAAAACAAAATTATTTATTTCAATTGCTATTCAACAATAATAAAATAGTAATATTTATCTCCCAATTAATAATAATACTTATAAAATTATTATTTTATCCCTAGTAAAAGCATACACTGGGTTTAAAATCTCATCTCTACTCAAGCAGATTTCCTAGTGCATCTAAAACAGTCTTTATTTAGAGCCACTTATTAAGATTTTCATGCCAGATATATTATTATGATTTAAAATTTTGGATTATTCAATACAGGGACCTAAATAAAAGGTCACAATATATATATAGTACCAGTCTGATTTGTATGTTTATTCAACAAGACTTAAAATCTGAGCAAAAGTACCTCAAATCCAATCATGCCTGAGATACTCAGGTCAGAAGCAATCATGAATTTTAACTTATTTGCCCATTCCCCAAATCTATAATCACATGAACAACATCTCTGGTAATACAGATGAATTTAATTTATTCCAGACCTGGATATACAGCAGTGAAACATGATATCTTTCAGCTAAATATGACTAACTAATTAAATTATGAATGAAATGCTGAATATAATTGATAATATAATACTTATGGATGGATAGATCAAGGAATCGTGAGACTAAATTGATTGGTGAATGGCTAACAGTGTAACAGAGGGGTGAATAAATTATAAAAAAAGATCAGTCTACCTATGATAAGCAGAATATCAGATAACACAGATATAAATTAAATAATGATTCGAACAATAACCTTTAATAAAGGCATTATGGCACAGTCATTTGTGTATTATAATCACAGGTTTCATGCAAGCAATCTTAGGTTTGCCTATTCATAGGATTACCTAATTTAATATTTGTACAATATATGATGTTGACACTGATGTGTCATTTCAGAAAAATGTGAACTGTGAACCAAACTCAGGATAAATGATACATATATTGTGTATAATCAATACAGTGTGGTTTAATATGCCAATAATAATTAGATATCACTTTCTCACAAAAATGTAATAATATTAATGCCTCTTTAGACTTAAAAGAATATGTAACTAATGGTCACCATGAAATATATATAATGAATGAGAACTTTTCATTATTTATAATCATAATTGAATTAATATATATATAATACTGTGGTTGGTTTTTTAATTTCTAATGTTGGATAAATATTATTGACGAAAGATAATATAGGTTACAATAAATATGAGACATGAATATGCAATTATTCACATATTTAACCTAAGAAGATTTTATTTACCTATAAAATTAACTGAGTTTAACGATCTAATAATATAGGGAGAGTTAAAAGATGGGCAACTTAACACAAGCTTTACTCATGACACTACAATAAAATTAATATTAATAAATAAAGAATGGGTTACTATTATCACAGCATTACAACTTACAGATATAAAATAATAATACATTATGGTACTAACATGAATGGCAGCAGTAGAAAGATTTGGTCCACTTGGAACCAAGAAGATGCTTCATCATATACTAGAGAAATAGGAGAGTACATCTGTGCTTTGGCAGAGCAGTACCTCAAGACATGGTATGTAGGAAATGAAATGGGCCAGCTTTTCCAGGGTCATCCTATGCAGACATTCAGTATGTTAACCTAAAATGTTCTGGGGCAGGAGAACACATACCCCATGGTTGGAACAAGTAAGATGAGATGGGTCTGGAATTCCCTATGACCCCAAAAAGAGCAAAGTGAATATGATAATTAATACTGCTGACATATGTTAGCAATGCTAAAGTTAGTTAATCAGGTCCCTAATGACATTGATATATCAATTAAAACCTTAAATCAATCTAACATTAAGCGTAATGGCATGACTAAATATTAAACCATACTATAGGTATGAATATGACCTTAAATAATGGAATGACATACATATGGAAGGAGCATATTATCCCCTCATTTAAATGAATCCCACATATGTTTTAAATGGGTAATATAAATCTAACACAAATTGTAATGCTCAAGTGGTGTTATAAGTAAGCAGTTAACTTATTATGCTTAAAGAAGTGAAGGTCATTGAGATTACTTTTAAAATATTGCAAAATATGACATAATCAATAGCATTAGGCAACTATTGAGAAATTGCTATTACTAATAGAAGGAAGACAGTATTAATAACAATCTACCATTAATATATATAGAGAATTATATTCAATCACTATTCAACCAATGAGCATGAGTTTTATAAGAAAACTTATGAATATTAATTAAACCTCCCATTAATAGTGGGATTGAATATAATAATAAATTAGGCTTGCGAGGTTGGGTCTCACTGGCATATTAACTCAAATCCAAATCAAAATATATAATACAATATTAATTTATTAAATTTGCTGCACTAAAATAAATATATATAGAGCAAACAGATGAAAAGAAATTACAGATATATGTATTTATAGTTACAGAGAGTCGTTAAATAAGAAACTAAAATACAATAAATATAACAGGCACTATATCACCAGTGTATTGATAGACAAAGAATTATATTTACAAAACATTAAATAAAATATATATAATTGAAATAGGAGTAAGAGAGTTCTTTAAAGTGGCATTGAAGTGATTACTTTCTGATGACATGTAGATTTTCTGGCTAGATGGATTAACATTCTCGTGAAACAGTTTATATTAAAGCATGTGTGGCAATACTTAGTTCATCGGGTGTCAGGTAGTATCTTCTCCATAAAATTCACATTATACAATTAATTAGGAAGTCCATTGGTCTTATATGACAATAGGATTATTGCTTGGAGATGATCTTTGGAAGATCAGGGAAAAGGTGAATTTTGTCCCATTACTCGAGCATCATATTATTGATGTTTTGAATGAAGTGGATTCTGTTAGCCCAAGAACATAAAAAAAAATCCACTCTTCTCTTTTTTGTTCAAATTGAGTTATGTTTATACAGTTCTACTATCTCAGGAATGCTTTTAAAGAATCACCCAAGGCAATATGGATAGCAAGTTACCTCATGTGATCTCAATCAGCAGGAAGTATGCTTTTGTCTTTAACCATGTGTAACTGAATGATAAGTTCCTGAAGATATTGTTTGAATCTATTTCCAATTTAGAAACAAACTCAAATATATGTAATTCCTAATTAAATTATTAGACTTGCCAAGAATAATTAAATGAGTGACCTTTTTTTAAACTAATATGTCATTCTTTTGTTTACTAAATTTAAGTTATGCTAATTAATGTCCAGAATGTTCTCAAGTATTGCATCAGCTTCTATAACTACTTTATATGAGCTAATGCTAAAAAAATAAAAACAAAAACAAATAAAATAATATATTTTATATAATATTATAGGTATCCATCATACATATACACACATACATGATTACTTATGATTATGAAATTAAATATTCCCAGTATTTAAACTATAATTGACTTTATAAATCAAACACTTATAGATTAATATTTAAAATTATTAGAGGAGGATGGGAATAGTCACATGTATATGAGTGCTTATACCCTCTGATAATCCAAGAATGTGGAAGGATGAATTTGAACCTCATTTTATGGTTAATCATGTCATCAGACAATGAAGCAAAAATATATATCACAGATTTACTGCTTCAATATATATATATATAAACATTAAAAGCATAAAGCTAAACTAGTAGTCAATAAACAATCAAATTTACCCCAAATTCTCAACTCAATCAGACTAGCCAAGAAAATAAACTTTAAAATGCTACCAATGGTTTCACTGCTGCAAGCAGACTTCTCACGTGTAAAGAACTACAAAATAACATATTTAAACTAAACATCTACAATTCCACTTCTCATACATGCTTAATATTAAAAGAACTTTTAAATAAATTAATTGATTCAGAATCATACATTTTTAATAATAAAGATTCTTTAATTTTTCTTTTTATTTCATTTCTCACAAAGAAGACAACCTTAGCTTCATCAAAATTAATAGTGTAGCCTATATCTTTTTATGGATATACAAAGCAAAACTAAGATATTTATTTTTAACCCTACTTTTATGTACCTTTATTTTTTCGCTTAAGCTCAAACTACTCTGACCTATATATACCTTCTTACAAAAACAAGGGATAATATATATTATTTCAGAATAGTCTTCCTATCAAATAATACCATTAATACAAAGGACATTTTTGATAGAAAGACTATTCCTGGAGTAGTGTATATTATCTCTTATTTTTGTAAGAAAGGAATGCATAGGTCAAAGTAGTTTGAGCTTAAATGAAAGAAAAAATATATATAAAAGTAGGGCTCTAAATAAATATCTTAGTTCTGCTTTATATATCCATGAAAAAGATACAGGTCACACTATTAATTTTTGATGAAGCTAAGATTATCTTCCTTAAGAGAAATGAAATAAAAAGGAGAATTAAAGAATCTTTATTTTTAAAAATTTATGATTCTAAAACAATTAACTTATTTAAAAGTTCTTTTAATATTAAGGGTGTATGGGAAGTAAGTGGAATTGTGGGTAATGTTTAGTTTAAATATGTTGTTATTTTGTAGTTCTTTACACTTGAGAAGTCTGTTTAAAGCAGTAAAACCATTGGTAGCTTGTTTGAGCTGTGAATTTGAGATAATTTTGATATATATATACTGTAACCTTATTGCCTAACTTCTTTTGGGATAGATTGATTGTCATTTGTAATGTTTTTAAAAAAATTTTTTTTTTTTTTACAAATTTGAAGTAAATTATCTTAAAATACAGTTAATATACGGTTGAAAAGAAAACATGATATATATTTTTTACATATATCTGTTCAGAGTATGTTATATATATATTTAGCTTATTATATTATTGATATTATAAAGTAATTATAATGATTAATGTTTTGTTATAACTTAATTTAAGGCGGCGTGGTTAATCTGTGCAATTGGAATTAATCATATCATTAATTAGATATCTTATAATTTCTCATATTCAACTAAAAATAAAATGTATAATTAAAATTTGGTATAATCTTTATAATGTTTTAAAAAAAGAAAAATATAAAAGAGTGGTTTATTAGATTGAAAATTCTCCCAAGTATTTTTTTGTATTGTATTGCTTTTGAATCGTGCCGCAATAAGATATGCAAATAAGGATTTTTTTTTTTTTTTTTTTAAAGAGTTCTGTTCTTTTCAACAAGTAAAATAAAATTTCTAGTAAAGTAATTTTAAAAGAAAACGAAATTTAGCAGAAGTATTAAGATACTCAACTTTCTGAACTGGTAATGCAATTTTATCATTATTTTAAAATTCTAGGGGATTTAATCGCTATGCAGACGTAATAAATTCAAAATTCCTGTCCAAGGAAACACCAGCTCTGACTTTTTTTCCAATCTATAATTGGGGAAACAATATTCTTTACTATTATTTAATGCACTGCAATGTTTAATAATAAGCAGTTGGTGTAAAGCTTTTTTTTTTTAAAAAAAAAAAAGGAAAAGAAAAAGGAATAAACCAATCAAAAGTTCCCGTACAGTTTTGAAACGTCGTTAAAACTATTAAAATTAAAAATTAAATAATATCTTCTTTTATGAATGAAATTAATTTGTATTATTAAAAAAAAAAAAAAACACCCCCCCCCTCTCCTCTCTTTTTCTTCCCCCCCCCATATTGACACCATCTTTTTTTTTTTTCACACAAAAAAAACATATATATACAAAAAAACTCAAAAGAAAGTGAATGTAATTATTTTTATAAGAATAAAATAATTTTTTTTAAAAAATAATATTTTTTTTTTTTTTTTTTTTTACATTTAATCAACGTTGTGCTTCAGATATTCTTGCCACATGGATAAAATCATTTATAGATTGATTAATGAGATCATTAAAGCCTGCTTTGGATATATTAATTTTTATATTCTAAGTTTACAACTATTAATGGAACTGTGAGATTAAGTATCTGATAAAGGCGAAAGGATTGACATGAAGTTATCTATAGTATCACCATCAAATAAATCTTTCTTTAAAGATTATTACATATTAGAGAAACCGAAAATAATTAACTTATGAATGTAGTATACATCTAATGCTAACTTAGCTATACTTTGCAGAAGATTACTTATATTAAATTATATAAAGGAAGTAAATAGAAGGAAAATATATGAAACAAATTATATAAAATATAATATAAATACATGTATGAACATTTACAAAAAGTCAATTGATTTAACGAATGATTGGATAATGGATAGGAAATGGAAAATAACATAAGGGGAAATATATAAATAAAATGATAGAGATAACAAATTATAGGAAATGTCGGTAGATGTCGCTATATACATAATATACATGTTAGTATTAGTAGGAGTTATACTGATAAGAGTAAAAAAAATTAGAATTACCAAAAAAGGCTTTTATATATATAATTATTATTGATGTATTTACAAGTTGTTATTATAATATAGTAGATTTATATTATATTTTATTGATTAAAACAGGAAAAACTCACTATGCATATTGCCATTCTAGCAAGCTAGAGTAATCAATGGATGCCAGAAGGCTTGTGCATAAAATCCCCATCTAGTGCCTACTCATCCAATATCCCCAGACTAATTTCTGGCATGTGGCCTTTGTCAGTGAGGAGCCTTGGATCTGAAAGCACTGCACCTAGATCTTAGGATCTAATACAACTCTCCAGCAGCCACCTTTTATCTCTACTTAACTACAAAACTATGAGTCTCAAATTGAAAACACCTTAATAGTTTCAATCCAAGATCATTAGCTTATATAGTCATATAGGTCTGAACTCAGTTCAGTACCTACACATTTTGGTGTCTTTGGTTCTTTAATAACCATAGCCACCCCTTTCCTATTTGGCAGGATTGGTTTTAAGCCAATAAACATCACATGATCACCATTTCTTATACTTGCTTATTACTATTATTAAAACAGGCAAAACTCACTATACATATTGCCACAAGCCAGAAACTAGTCTGGGGATATTGGATGAGTAGGCATTAGATGGGGATTTTATCCACATGCTTTCTGGCATCCATTGATTACTCTAGCTTGCTGTGAGTGACAATATGTATAGTGAATTTTGCCTGTTTTAATAACAGTAATAAGCAAGCAACAGAAATGGTGATCATGTGAAGATTAATTATAGATAAAAAAGTTTTCTTATATAGAGCCATGTTATTCACCCAGGGATCATTGAAACATGGAAAATAATCTAAACAGTGTCTGTGTTTTTCATGTAGTGCACCACAGTATTAAGCTACTGATTTTACAAAGCAAGTTTATAATTATAAAATAGATGCTATGTAGATGGAGATAATATTTCAGTCTACAGTCATGATAATTTTATAAAATTTGTTAAATTAAATTTGTTGAAGAATTTCAGCAGTAAATTATATTTGATTCTGACCAAAATAATGTCAGTGTTTATCCTAGAATATAAAGATTTCAGCTAAATATACATTCAAATCCTAATCTTGCACTATTAATAGGGCTACCTTAAAAAGGTGATGCAATTATTCTGTGCTCAAACCCCAGGTAATGTACCAAAACCTTTTTCATACCTACAGAACAGTGGACATTTATCACTTATGCATCTGTGAAATGCATTAATAATTTTTCTTTCTTTTTTTGATGGTGGTTTGTTATAATATGAATAAAGTGTTAATAGATTTATTATCTGCATATTGTATTATTTTCCATAATGTGATATACTTAATATTTTTGTTTTATTAAGAGAAATTTATTATACAATACAAACCAATATACAAATTTGTTATTACTTGCCAATACAATATAATATAAATTGATTTATCTTGTTACATTATGTTTTCAGATGTGAATAACACAGTTTTAACATGTCTATTTCTGTGTATGTAGATGCTTCCCCAGCAGTTTAATTCTGTAGACTTAGCAATCATCTTCTTTATTAGAAGTTTTTCCAAGTGGCATTTAGTAAATAATCTGGAGCTTTTAAATTGTCTTTTTGTTTGATTTTTTTTTAAATTTTCCTTAGTTCCTTTCCCTGTGGATCTACCAATTTCCCGATAGTGATTTTACATCATATGCACCATAACGCAAAGTACATGAAAATTGTAAGCCTTATTTCTGCATACATGCCTTGTTTGATGCATCCTTTAATAGGTATAAATTTCCCAAATGGATTGTTTATCCATCTTGTAATGAGTGTTCTATGGTAGTTTAGATTATTGCATCTTATAAATATATGATCAATGGATTCCTCTTTCCTGGCACACATCTGGCATATAGGGTCCATTTTCTTTATGGTTCTTCAGTGTGCCAGGAAGGTATTCATGGAAAAGGAGTCCAAATTATCATTGATTATGAAGTCTTGGTACTTTGGTTTGATGAACCAACAACGAGATTTATATATTAGTTGTTGATTGGTGATGTTCAATTTTCCATCAATTGTGCGTTTCTCTCCATTTAGTAATTTATGTGCTGTCCAGTATTTTATTTGTCATTGGGTTTTCTTTTAAGTCAATTACCTTTTGTATATTTGTATATAGAGGCTCAATCCACTTGTTGTTAGCTGGTGGGTACTTAATAGTTTTATCTCATTTCATTTAGTCTCGTAAATCTCTCTGACCTAGTAGAATATAAAGGAAAAGGTGACGATTTTTCTGGAGCTGTAGTTAATGATGTTTGATTTTATATTGTTTAATAATGTTTTATATGTGTTGCACACACACATACAACTTGCATAGTTATTTTCTAGTTTTTAGAATTGATTTTGTTGGGCTGCACATTTTGACTGTTATAATATATATATATAAACAATCAAAAAACAAAGAAAAAACACTATTCTCATTTAAATAATTTGTGCTTGATTTTTTTTAAAACAGAAAACAAATATGTTCACTTTGCTGCAACAACTTATTTGTATTGTACTATCACTGGCCACAATTATGATTGAAGCTGGAGAAACCTGTCGTAGAAGAGGATCAATGGTAAATCTTTTTTCAATATTTTATAATAGTTCTGTATAAAATAAAAATATACTTTGTCTGACTAATAAATTGGCATTAATTTAAAAAGTCGGATGCTGCTTGCAAATTCATTAAAACATTATTTAGAAATCTGACTTTTGAATTATAGCAACATAATTAAATTTAGTTGTATATGTTAGTATTTTAAATTGCAAGGAAATCAAGTCATATATTATGTGACTCAATTTAATAAACTTATATTACAAATGCTATATAATGAGTTATGCCAATAACTCTTAACAAGCTTTCCAGAACATCCTTATCCTCAGACCTATTTCTAGATCTGGATTTCATCAATGAAGTGCTAGGATATTCAAGCATTAGATTTAAAATACCAGGTCAAGCCCAGCACTTTATCTAATGTTTAATTAACTATTAAGTAGAAAATCTGAAATTTTCAGACACCCATATGTCTTCAAATCCAGCTATCTAATTTAACCATTGGGACTGAACTAAGTTCAGGTACACCATACATTAATAGCTTTAGCAATATAAAATCACCAAAACCTTAAAAGCATTAACAATAATTGCAAGGAAATCAAGTCATATATCACATGACTTAATTTAATAAGCTTATATTACAAATGTTATATAATGAGGGTGCCAATAGCTCTTAACAAGCTTTTCAGAACATCCCTAGTTTCAGACCAGTGTCTGTTCTTTTACATTCATTATGTCATATTGTTTTGAGTTCTTGCATAAGAAAGTATAATTATTAGTTATTTCTCATTGATATTATTATACAGTTCAAAATCATCAATGGATCAAATTGCTTAGGGCACTGACTAATTAATCACTTAAATTAGATTATATTTTGGATTAATTTGTCTCTTAAATTATATCATCTTCTACTGATACTATTAAGAGCTGATATATTTGATTTTATTAAAAAAAACTTTACAAAAGGTTTTGCATTAGATAACTTAAGGTAGGCATTTTATATCATTATTTTAATTATATTGTGGTTAATCCCTATTTTAATTGAATTTTTATAATATTTAGAACATTTCACATTAATTTTATAAATAAATCTAGATATACAATCAATCATGATATTAACCAAATCATTAGATTCAAATTCTAATATGATACTATTTAATATAAAAGAAAATTCTTTTTCAAATGAAATCAAAAGCTACTATTGTGCTAGTATTTTATTTTATATTTGCGTAAGTTTATCTAGAGAAAATAGATGAAATTAATCTGGGTTCAAATTCTTTTGTATATGAATAACTTCAAATGCTAGTTTAATATCATACTGAATAAATTAAGAAAATTATTTTTTTTATATATTATCCTGTTAGAAAAGCAAGATATATTAGTTAGCAGTACTGGAAAATATCAATTATTAGTTGACAGAGATTGTCTTATATTTCTATTCAATTTTTTTAACTTACAATATAAAATGTACTTCATCAAAAAGTATATTTGGAATCTAATATTGCCTTTGTTATTATGTAAGTCTAATTTTTTGACTAATGCTTATTTATAAATTAGATTGTATAAAAAGAAGAAATAGATTGTATATTTTTTATTTATTAAGTTATACTTGATTAGTTAATTTATCTTTTCTTACATGTTGATTTATATGTTCTGGGGATATTGTGAGATAAGCTAAAACACTCTTAAGTGTCCACTTCTGTGGAAATAGTTTCTACAGCAATCCTCTATGAAAAAATAGTGGATAAAAAATAATATTTATTAAGCCAGTCAAATGCTAAGTATTGAGAAAGTACAGTTTTTTTTATTTTATTCTTTAAAGAAATTTAGCTAGATATTCAATTACTAATCAATAAGGGAGTGACTAACTATGTTGCCTATGAGCTGCCTATATAAAAAAAAATAATCCTACACCTACTTGGAACTGAAAAAAAATCCAATTTTTATCCTATTTCAAAATTAAATTCATTGATATAGCAGAGGATATAGTATATCATAAAACCCTGTATAATATCCTTTTTTTAATTTTATTTATTGTTTATTATTTTGTAGTCAAAAAAATCTGTCTTAAAATAATTTAAAAGATAATAAAGAATTAAAAAACTACATATATTTTGAGGAATATAAAAAATAATGTCACTCTGTAATTTTAAAGTATCACTATCAAGGAAAAATAGATAAGCACCTTTTTTTTGATACTTTGATTTTTCTTAAATAATATTCTATCTTAATTTTGATGACATTTTTATCAATAGATGGAAGTAATTATGTTTATGAAAATTCTTTAAAAATTTCTATTTACTATGTATTCTTTTTTTTTTTTTATAGTTAGTATAATTTTATTAACAATTAATATTTTATTTAATGTTAATATCATTTAATTGATAAACTATACCTTATTCCATATTTTAAAATTTAATATTTCTTCTAAATTTGAAATAACTTAAAAAATTTTAAAGTAAATTGTATGGTGAGAATTCTTTATTGTGTTTCATTGCAGTTCTTACCATATTTTTTATTCATTATTAATTTTAACAATGTGGTGATCAGTTAGCCACTATAGACATCATGATATGTAAATGTGAAAAGCCTCATATTGATTAGTACATCTGACTTGAACTGCAATTTAAATTAAAGCAAAAACATATATTTCAAATAAGCTTAGGAATTACTTTCACATAATCAGGACATTGACAACTTAGCTAGCCATTCAATTACTGACTGGAAGGGATACCAAGTTATTCTTAGCTAAAGACAAAACAAAATATCTTGTAAATTCTTGCCACTCATCATTTGACTAGTTTGGTTAATTGAATACTGGAGAAGACATTGCACTACAATGAAATATTAAATACTGTTTAATTGTTAAATAAATTCGTACTATCATATTTGACTAATATAGCCAAAACTGTAAAAAAAATTATTGGCTTTATTTTCTAGTTAAAGTAAATTTAAATTTTATAAAGTATTTAAAGATGTCTTCTAAGCAGATTTTGTTAATCAATGCATATATAAAATATGTGCATTTGTATCTATTATTTTTTAAAAGCACATTTGAATTTTATGTACAAATAGAAAGACACATGCACACATAAAATGAACATTTTAAAAGATATACAGAATAGAGCAATAAATCAAACATAACAAAATATTATTTTAAAACAAATCCTACAATAACTATATTGCAATAATTACAGTTAAGATTACATTTAGTTAAAACAATAGAACTAATAGTTCATATAAAATATATGTGTACATGCATCAGATTTTATATGTTTAGATTTAATTTTAAAATTTGTAAAATTGGTAAATTAAGTTATTTATTTAACAGTGCAATTCAGTTAGAAAGCATTTTAAATTAATTTAATAAAGAAATAAATATCTGAAAATTTTAAGGTTTTATGTTATTTATTTGTAAAATAAATGATTGTAAAATTTATTTTGAGTAAGTTAAAATGAAGTGGTTAAAAAGTTTGATATTATTATTTTCCTTCATTTTGTTCAGGGACTGGAAAATTTTAGTGCTTAAAATAAAGTTAAACAATTTGTTTACTCCATATGACTATGATAATTTTCAAAATTTTCCCAGAGAAAACAAAAAGTGGAAAAGCATGTTGGGAAATTATAACAAATTAAGATACCAGCTGACTAGAGACTATAATCTAATCCAGTCATTGTGAAATTTTTAGTGCATTCAAGATCCAGTCAAATTAAAATTTTAAAATAACCATTTTTATAGCAGCATCTCCAGAATGACTGAGCAAACCAACCCATACTAGGCATATTGCCTGGTGGATAAAATGTCTTCTCAAACTGAAATGGATAAATAACAACAACAGGGATTATTACTAGATACTATTATCAAGAAAATATAATTTATTTATTTCAACTATTAAAAAAAACTTTGTAAAATATGCTTATGAGATGTTTAGTTAACTTCAATCAAGTTACTTGACTTTTCTTTCCCAATAATTGTGAAATAATTTGCTTCAAAACTATGGATTACTTTGTCATGGATTAGTGAAAGATCAAACTTTAAGTATTAAGTTGAAATCCACATATAAAGTTGTATAATGTTCACAGCTTTTGGAGAAAATGCTTGATTACTAATGAAAATTAACAATGTTAATTCATTTATGGATTATAATTTATTTGCTAGGTCTTATTAAGTATTAAAATGACCTGAACTGTATATAACCAAATAAATTAAGTGTATGTAAACACAAGGGCTAATATTGTACTGTTATTAAAGATGTAATATATGGATATAAATCTGTAAGTGTTCTCAAATGGATTGAAGCACTCTCTTATTAAAAGTATAAAAAAACTACAATTCAATGTCAATGCTTTAATAATGGATTTAGGATTATAAAAATGAATTAGTGTGCTAAGTGCACAATCAGAATCAGATTATCAAATATGCTTAATGAATTTTTATCAAATTATCATATTGTCACTAAAGATTAAACCTTCAAAAGGAATTGCCTTGTGCTTATCTAATGCTTTTATAAAGATAGTTCTAGTAAATTTTAAATGTTGTAATACTCTGCAAAATGTAAATATTCCACAGGATAATTCTTAATCATTTATAAAAGCAGGGTTACAAAGGGATTGATTATATTAAATAAACTTTGTTATAATTGTCTATTTATTTAGTTTTAGTTATTATTAGTATAATAAACAAATAATTAAGTTCTTGAGAGCTTCATATATTTATTAATGATATTGGGTATGGTGTAATATTTGTGATTTATGTTTTATATTGGAATCAGGTTGTACTTAGTTAAACTAATTTTTAAACTTATATAAACTCATTTATATTTTAATTTATCATATGTTTTATTAGTTTTTAAATTCAGCCTCAGATCCATAGGAAGGTAACCATCCTTTAATAAATAATTAAATCCTTAAGGAATATTTATGTGCATAACACCTATGATATTTGTATTAGTTTTGAAATGCTACATTATGCAATAAGACAGTCTGATAATATAAATAAATTGAATTGCATTTCTTAGTAATACACCTAACTAATTATTAAGACTTTGAATAATATAGAAATATAGCAAATCTTTCTAGTAAGGGATAAGAATGTAAAATAAATAAAGCTATGTGTTTTATTTATCAATTAGGAGTGCTAAATAAATAATTTGGCTTACTCTAAAAGAGTGAAAGATCTAGAGCAGTTTTATAAAATTAGGTTGATAATTTATTAATTATTGCTAGTAAATAATTAAGGACATTATAAAACATTATTATCCTCCAGTAATTAAAAATTAGGATTTGTATTAATATTATTCAACTCTCTCCAATAGAGTCTTTGCAACACTTTAGAATTACACATAGTCATAATTCAATCTTAGATTATTTGTGGACAAAAACACTAATATTTATTAATTATTGTTATAGAATTTTTATTATTAAATTACGTTTATTATTGTTTGCTTATAAATTTTATTATTTTGCTTATATTCTTGTTATCTTATAATAAAGCAATTGTTATATTTAATACATCTGTTTGTCATTATTGAAACCATCATCTTCACATATAATTACATATTAATTTATTTTAATTTTATACAATATTCATTATTACTATCGCTATCTGAAATACAAATTTCTATGATAAGGTGATGTACACTAAAATTTCCTTTTATATTGAACATACCTAGAGTTAATGAATAAATTTTACATTCATTTTTTTTTATTTATTTAAATGATTACGATTGATTTAATAACCCTAAAATAAACAATTAGTTAAACATTATATCTAAATTAAAAATGAAAAAGCATTAAATTACTAGCCTTATTTAAATACATATTGATTTATATTAAAGTAGTTCTTGACACAAGAGATATCATATAAGAAAATGTGTGTTTAAGAATAAAGTAAGATTATTATCATACATCTACAAGAATACCCTGATAAAGTTTTGTATCTTAAATTTTATGCATTATTAAATTCTGGAATAGTATAAACATTTATTTTATATGGAGATAAAACAGATATTCATTTTAATTTATTTTTTGTAAGTGTGAAACCAATTTTAAACACACTCCATATAAAAATGCACTTAATCTCAACCAATCGTCTTATGGTCGTACCTGATTGCAAATTAAACTTTGAGTTACAATATATATATATTGATTATAGTTTTTTAAACTTTAACTTTATATCTATAAGTTTCATTTATTATGTAAATAAATAAAATCTATATGTGGTTGTGTTAATATAGATATGGAATTGATTATTTCCTTGCTTTATTTATTTTTAAAATTTTTTTTTAATATAATATGTTTTTTCAAAAGAAAAACAAATATAAATATTCTAACTCTACCTTAACTAATTACAAAAAAAAAAAAAAAACTTTTTTTTTCATTATAGTACATATTTTAAAAAAGAAAAACTTGATGAAAACAAATCTTTAAATAGTTTTCAAAATGAATCATATTTACCCATATTTATTACTGAGTTATTCTTTATTTGTATTATGGCTTCACATTATTGTATAGATTTCTTGATAGAATATTTTACTATATATATATATTGAAATGGTATAGGTTATTTTACTCATATAGAGGGATATTTATAAATTGAATATATATAAATTTCTTTTAACTGAGATATCTAATGAAATACACTATTGTGAAAATGTATGACTAAATCGAAAATCAGTTATATTTCCTGATTATCTTACTCCTCATCTAGGCAGGAATTAATGAAGTAATTTTTGAAAAATATCACACCTAATTAAGAATAGCTTATATTCTAATGCCAGCATTAAAATAAATTAACGCACTATTTTAATAATAAGGGGAATGTAATCTAACAACTAATACTCCATCCGATTGTGAAATATTAATTTATAATTTTATATTGAATAGTGAGTTGAATAGGCACTTAGTTTAAAATGTAATATAAAACTAATTAGAATAAAGGTAACTTTGGAACAAAACTGGCGAGGTTCTAAAAATATATTTAATAACAATAAAAAAAAGTTTTCATTTTTAGCTTCACCGTAACATACTTATTCTAATAATATATGAGTGAATAAAACAAATATCAAATGATAAAATATTAAAAAAGAATAAAATTACTATACAAATGTCTAAACTTAAATATTCCATATAATAAAAATATTTTCTGTTCGTTTATATATTTTTATAAACGCCTTCCTTAATTAATTATTATATGAAATATTTTACTAGTATTTTTCAGAAGTATTTCATCTTATAGATATTTTTTATTTATATATTTTATTTTTTGTGTCTTGATTATACATGTTTTCTCTGTTCGTCCTTGATCTTCTCCTGGTGATGATTTTTTTCACTGTTCATTAGGGAATAAGTTTTTGGTGAGTCATTTGAAGACAATTTGTTTGATGAGCATAATTTCTATTTAATCCATAAGTAAATATTCAGCAGCAAACTAGAGATAGGCATATTTAACTGGCCAGAACCACATTTTTCATCCATTTAGCACATAGAGTGGTAAGCACCAAATAAACATACCAAAGGCTTTCAGCCCACTATAGAGAATATCTTATATCTGCGTTTGATCACTTCCATAACTTTAAATAAATGGAGAATGAGCTAATTACCCGTTCTTGCTGCTTTCACATTCCTGGTGATTTCAGGTTTAACTATCTTATGGCTGCTCAACTTCTTCACTGCAGAATAAAAAATGTAAGAAAATCTAATCTGTGACTTGTTTTTTTATTAATAAGATTTTTTTATGAATAATATTTCTGTAGTAAAATTTTCACCACTCAAGCAAAGGAGGGACTTGTTTCTATCTTTTTTTAACACATTGGAAAGAGATGTGATCATAAAATATGACCAAAGACATGTGAAAAAGTTGTATGATTCTCAAAATGCACATATTGTGCTCAAACCACCACTCATCAGTTGGCCCAGATCACAATCTCTTACATCTTTATTATTGTTCTACACACACACACATATATATATATATATAGTCAATTACTATAGATTAATTGATAAGTATCAAACTTACTATCCTCACAACTTTGACACAAACAACTTGATGGAAGTATATTAATAACTTTTATCAGTCATTTATTTGTTCAGAGATTATCCACTTAATGAATAATATTTCTCTAGTGATATTTATATTACAAAAATATTATTTATTAAATGGATAATCTCTAGTCTAATGAATGATTAATAAAAATTATTAATATTTTTTTTAATTTTTACTTTTATACTAAGAATTAAATTATTTTTTTTTAATCTGCCTTTAACATTTTGGTACTGGTGGAGATAGTGTACTGCCACTGCTAGAGATGCTATTTCTGCATAAACATGCAGAAATATCCACAGTAGGGGCCCAAAAGCAGCAATGCTTGTTCCAGTCATGAGGTGGCGCAGTTCACAATGTGTAAGCACAGAAACATTCCACCAGTTAGCTGGCATCAAAGCTGCCTGTATGCCATGCATAAGCCCATTTAGCTTACGTCATCTGCTACCAGCAACTACCAAGATTTCCTCTAACCCACTTACTACTTTTGTTCTGTTTTTTGAATTTACTAATATTGCTTAGCAATCATTCCCCTTTAATTTTTTTTTTTTTACAAACATAAAAATAATTTTAAAATAAATATACTATGCATTTTGTTTTGTTTTTAATGTATTGGAAGTTAAAATGTGTATTTTATACACTCACAATTCTCTTTTTATTATTATTATTAATTACACTTTTAATCTATTGTGGGGCAAAATATCGATTATTAATTCAAATAGTGAATGAAAACTTTTTTCATGTTAATTAATAAAGTTTTGTTGCAATGTATTATATATGTACTAGTACTCTTTGTGCCACTGGATGGCACAATATATATAATAAGGTCTTGATACAGTCTAAAATGATAATATGCTTCAGAAATGTTTAGTATAACACATTTATATTTTTTTTCTTATATGCACGCACACGCTCAATCAATAAAGCCTATATTGATGAATTTCATTTTTATCAAATTATAATTAATCTTTGCTGGTTTTATTAAAAATTTGAATTTATATGGTGCTTTCTTACAATTATTTAAGTTTTTGCTGAATGAGTGCTTCTGATACCATTTAAGAATTTAAATTAGTTATATATTATTTTTTATGCAGTTAATTTTTTTTCTGTGGTAAATTAAAGAGAGGCTATTTTCAAAATTATAATGCTGGTTCAGCATGAAATGCATCTTGGGGGTCATTTGTCTCTTATTATATCTTTATTTATATGAATTTGAAAAGAATTGGGGAAGTGTGGGGGTGTTTATTATATCTATAATTATAAAATTGTGACTGGAGAAATCATTATATGATTCATAAATTTATTTTTGTTAAAGGTTATTTTGTTTGGAGGTGAATTTTAATGCAATTATCCATTTTATTGTACATTAAATAATTCTAAAGATATTCTGCTAGATGATAAATGTTTTCAAAAGTTTTAAATCTACTAATTGCTTTCTTTATTTTATTGTCATAATGGTTTTTAAATTCCACTTCATAATATAATATTTTTTAGCTAAAATAACAGTTATATTCATTTAATAAAAATCATATCATTACTAGTAGTATAGGAGTTTGCTATTAACTGAAAGGAGACCCTTTGATTCCTCTTGGAGGCCTTAAAAGAACCGAGCAGGGCAAATTTCTAATGTCCACTCCATACATTCTTGTCATTGCAGCTGGTATTACTATGTGATTATTCATTTAGTATATGAACATGGATGGGCTGCTCACCAACACGCATTAGCCAGTGTGGTGAGTTTATTGGCTTTTTACCCCTGAGTTTAAGAATATTTTTTCAATATATAAAATCATGACAGACAAAAATAAATCATGGCCCTTATTCCCAGGAGGCTGTAAAGTTACCAACTAAGGTAGCTGTTGGTGGCCGAAGGCGGAAGGTGCTAAGAATCCTGATTGCAGACTCAGGCTGCCATTTGATGATGACTTTTTATTTAGGTACTTACAACTGCAGATCACTTTCAAGTGAAGGAAGATTGCAAGAGTTAGAAGAAGAACTGTATTATATTAAATGGGACATTATTGGACTTTGTGAAGTTAGAAGAAAAGATGAAGAAACAATTGATTTAAAAAGTGGACATATACTTTACTATAAAGGCACAAATATTGAAAATACAAGTGGAGTAGGATTCATTATAAATAAAAAATGGAAGAATAACAGATACCAAATGCAGATAATTCAGGTTTATGCCCCAACAAGTTCTCATAGTGATGAAGTTATAGAAGATTTTTATACGGATGTACAAAAGGCTTTTGATCAGAGTAACCAACATTTTAAAATTGTTATGGGAGACTTTAATGCTAGAATTGGTAAACAAATGAAAAATGAAAATGCTGTAGGTAATTTTGGTTATGGTAATAGAAATGAGAGAGGACATAGACTTGTGGAGTTTGCAGAAAAAGAAAAACTTTATATTATGAATTCTTTTTTTGAGAAAAATGTTAAAAGGAAATGGAAATGGAAGCATCCAAATGAAGGTACGGCAGAATTGGATTATATTTTGACTAACCGAAAATACATATTTCAAGATTGTAATGCTCTTAATAAATTTAACACAGGAAGTGATCATCGATTAGTAAGATGTAAGATACATGTTATTGCAAAACTAGAGAGACAAAAATTATTAAGAAAAACAATATTTACAGTTGATATTCCTAATCTTCAGAAACATTCTAATGAATTTAAATTAGAACTTACAAATCGGTTTCAAGCATTAGTAGATTTTGAACATGATTCAGATTTGAATGACATTAATAGGAAAATAAGCGATACACTTTTAAAAACTGCAACGAAGATAGCTGATAGAAAAAAGCAACAATTGACCAATAAAATTTCTACTGAGACTAGAGAATTTATGAAGAAAAGAAGGAATATGAGGATATATAACAATGATGCATTAAAAAAGATTGAATATCTCGAATTTTGTAAAATGGTGCAGAAAAGAGTTGAAAATGATATAATAAAGTATAATTGTGAACTAGTAAGAAAAGCTGTAGAAGAGAATAAAAGTCTAAAGACTGTAAAACAACATTTTGGTATTGGTAAGAAATTTATATCTGCAATAAGAAAAAAGGATGGCATTATTACTAAAAAGAGAGATGACATCATAAAATGTGTAGAAGACTTCTGTCAAGAATTATATACTGTAGTAATAAAGAACAAGTGCCTCCTATACATATCTTCCAAATTGCCCAGAATTTTGAATGAGAAAGTGAGACATGCAATTAAATTTATAAAAAGAGGGAAGGCTCCAGGTAATGATGGAATTGTAATTGATATATTAAAAGAAGCAGGTGAAGAAATAGAAATTTTTTTAGCAAAGTTATATACCAAATGTCTAAATGATAAAGATGTACCAGATGATTGGAAGAATGCAGTATTAATATTAATATTTAAAAAAGGTGATAAAGAAGACATTAGAAATTACAGACCTATCAGTCTTTTATCAGTTTTATACAAAATTTTTACTAAGATAATTACAACTCGTCTACAGAAAACACTGGATTTCCACCAACCAAGAGAACAAGCTGGATTTAAAAGTGGTTTTAGTACAGTAGATCATATCCAGGTATTGAGAGAAATTATAGAAAGGACAAATGAATATGAGTTGCCATTATGCTTAGGATTTGTAGACTATGAAAAGGCATTTGATTCTATAAACATTTCTTCAGTGATTAAAGCATTGGATCATCAAGGTGTAGATCCAGGATATTGTCATATTTTGAAGAATATTTATAAAAATGCAACAGCAACAATTAGATTACATAATGATAGTAGGAAAATCAACATTGAAAAGGGTGTAAGACAGGGTGACTCCATATCTCCAAAACTTTTTACAGCAGTGCTGCAAGAAGTATTTTGTGGATTAAAATGGGAAGCTAAAGGAGTGAAAGTAAATGGAGATTATTTAAGTCATTTAGATTTTGCAGATGATGTAGTTGTTTTTGCAAATAATGCTTTAGAGCTACAGGAAATGTTGCAGGAGTTATCAGATGAAAGTAGGAAAGTAGGACTAAAGATAAATGTTAAAAAGACTAAAGTAATGTTTAATGGATTTTCTCAAAATATGAAAATAAAGATTGATTATGATGAGTTAGAAGAAGTTAACAGTTACAAATACCTTGGTCAGATTATTAATACAGATGGAAATATAATGGATGAAATTAATCATAGAATTAAACTTGGTTGGAGTGCTTTTGGTAGAAATAACTTGATACTAAAAGGAAATATGCCTATGTGTTTGAAAAGGAAGGTTTTTAATAAATGTGTTTTGCCAGTTCTTACTTATGGATCTGAGACTTGGACACTTAATAGAAGAGCAATACAGAGACTTCAGACCACTCAAAGAAGTATGGAGAGATGCATGTTGGGAATAACAAGAAGGGATCGAAAATGCAATGTATGGGTAAGAGAGCAAACAGGTGTTACTGACCTCATTGAAAAAATTAAAAGACTGAAGTGGAGTTGGGCTGGACATATTGTTAGAAGAGATGATAACAGCTGGACAATTGGAATTTTAAACTGGATTCCAAAAGATTGTAAAAGACCCAGAAAGAGACCACATGTGAGATGGGTGGATGAAATAAGAAAGTATGCAGGGGAGATGTGGAGAAGAGAAACTAAAGATAGGAAAAGATGGATTGAACTTGGACAGACCTTCATCCTGCAATGGATTGATAATGGTTGATAATGATGATGATACATATTTTAATGTCCTTATATAATCGTTTATTTATATTTTTTTAAGATATGAAGTATGAATAAAAGTCACAAAACTGAATTACTATACATATCTTTTTTAGAATTAGAATTAGTTCTTATAAGTTAAAAATTAATATCAGTAATAATGCCTTTATTTCTTTAATTTGTAACATAATCTATTTTGCAAAATTATTTCAACTAATATAATATGACAGAGTATCAAATTAATAATTTTTATTAGTTTTAAAGTAACTTGCCTGATCAAATTATTTACAGATTTATATTTTATATATAATGAGGCCTACAATAATTTACAGAAACTATATCACTGCAGTATTGTGAATAAAACCAAACATCAAGTATCCTCAAATTTATCTGGTGCATGTAATTTGTCTCTCATTTTAATATTTCCTAATTTGTTTAGATGAGGAATTAAAGAACAGGTAGCACCTTATGAATCAGAATGCAAAAAATGAAGACAGTGATTCTTATGTTATGACAAAGTTCCTTGCATATTCTATCAATGAACTTGATTGCTGTTTGTTTATATAGGTGAAAAAATAATATTATTGATTAAAATGCAGTATGTTTGGGGGAGCAATCCAATATGTAATATTTCATGATTTATTCATCTCTGTGATATAGGACACTGGTTGATAACTATTTTTAAACATGAGTCACTTTTTCTATATTAAAAATTTTGCATTTCATTCAAATCAAAGATGTAAAGCAATAATTGCATATAATATAATAATAATGCATTAATATGCATGTGAAAATAAAAAGTATATTATTTTTATAAAGTAAACTCAACTGTAAAAAATAATGTGAATTGTTTGTGGAAAAACATTTTTTCTTAAAATTGGTGTAAAAAATACAAATCAAGTTATGATTCTGCAAATTATTATAACAATTATATCAATGACTTCCTCACTATTGTTTTGTCTGCACAAAATCTCTAAACTGATTTGTAATTCATTATTCTTAAACAAACATAAAACACCAAAATGATATATGACATTTGCTTCTAATATACTTAAACTATAATTCATTTTGGAAAACATTTCTTCATAACCAAAGCAAATATTTCTATTTTTTTTCATTAAAGAGTATTCAAGTTACCTTTTGCAGAAAATAAAAATAGCACATCATTTGTGTAACTTTATTTTTTATAAAAATTAAATATTAATTGATAAAATAAATAAATATTCATAAAATGTGAATCAACCTAAATATTAGTTTTTGTTTTTGCTTTTTTTTTACTTTTGCAAATGCACCAATTCAGTAAATAATTTCATGTTTCTAGAAAGCAGTTATTATACTATTCAAATTATATTTCTGAATCACTAAGTGACCCATAAGTCATATATGCTGTCTTCTAATATAGGACATATAATGAATCTTTATTTATAAAGTGCATTTTGTACAAAAAAAATTGTTGATAAAGGCTTTGACATTGACTTTAAGAAATCCAGGTATTGATTTTAGTTTTCAATATTTAAACTTCTTATAATGTACTGATTAAATATCAGAAATTTGATTGATATTCAATATATTATCTTTATTTTTCAGCTCATATGTTTCCAAATATATAATATTGTTAAGAACTAGATACTGAAAGAGAGCTATTTGCTAAATAATAAGAATAATTAATGTTTTGACAATATTATAGTATATGGGCAGTAAAATATTAAAACAGGCAAAATTCTCCATACAGTAATGCTACTCAGTGCAAGCCAAAGTAATCAATGGATTTCAGAAGGCTTGTACATAAAATCCATATCTAGTGCCTACTCATCCAATATTCCCAGACTGGTTTCTAGTTTATGGCTTTCATCAGTGATGAGCTTTGGATCTGAGAGCACTGTATCTAGATTTTAGGGATGCAGTGCTCTCAGATGCAAGGCTCTTCACTGATGAAAGCCACAAGCTAGAAATCAGTCTGGGATATTGGATGAGTAGGCACTAGATAGGGATTTTATGCACAAACTTTCTGGCATCCATTGATTACTCTGACTTGCATTGAGTGGCACTACTGTATAGATAGTTTTTACTGTTTTAATTACAGTTATGAGCAAGCATAAGAAATGGTGATCTGTGAAATATTGTTAGTATTAATTGGAAAAAAAATATTTATCTCTAGGAAGTTTCTAATTATTCTAATTAATTTATTAGAAATAGCTCTAAGAGTAAAAGATGGACATGACACATGATAAAAGCTTGTTGATTATTTATTTAATATTAGATTAATAATAAAAAAGTTGGTCTTTGTTTGAATGAGGGTGAGACTTAATGATTAATAGGGATCAAGTAATTTTTGGAAAAATTAAGACTTTTGCATGTATTGGAAGGTTTAATAATACATTGTGTTTTTTTACAAAACAGAAAATTGATTCTGAATAGCAGTTCTTAAAGCATTAAAAAAGACATATTGTGCAGTTAGTGGTCATAGTAAATGTAAATATATTCCAGCTAGATGATTTGTTTTTATTCAAATTCATTGAGAATTTGTTAGTATACTTATAAAATATATAACTACAATTCAATTTACACATGCAGCATTATTTAAATGCACTCATTTTGATGTTATCAACTACTCATATGTTTTGAAAAATATGTTTAATTTAGAAGTTTTATTACATATTGAATATAATCTAGTATAGGAAGTTTTTGAGGAAAAACAATCATCCATATAAATATAATTAGTTTGGTTGATCAGTGGAAGATGTATTCCTGATATATTTCTTTTTATTTTTACAAGTAGAGAGCAGATTTAAGTGGTAAGAATGCTAAGAAAGGAACCATGATGTATAGAATTGTATGGATGAAAACCAAGTAGAGATTTCCCCTTTGAAGTGATGTGCTACTTTGTTATTTAAAAGTAAATTTTTCCTTACATATGTTGTGTTCCTGGTCTAATTGGAGTTGTTTAGCATGATCTATTAACATTTTAAATAAAATAATTTAATTACTAAAATAGTTGTATTTTTTTAATGAAAATTGGAAATTTAGATAGTGATGCAAGGACTTGGGATTTTGTTTTCAATGAGAGATTTTACTATTTTAACAAATAGTAAAATCAAAAATATGGGATTTAGATTGTCTGTAGAGAAAGAAAAAGTGGTGATGAAAATTATGAGATAGGATATAATTCAGGAATGTTGTAGATGTACATGAATAGGTGGTTAATTAGTTTGTGGATTAGAAAGTTTGTGGCATGATTATATAAGAATTTTGCTATTGCATGAAATTGTGAATGAATATTGTCAGGGATGCTATTAATTTAAGGGTATTTTCTGATTTGCTAATTCCAACCTGAAAATTTGAAAGTGAAAAAAACTAAGATAGTAATGAATTTGAATTTAAAGTTGTAAGAACATATATATTTATACAAGAAAGTCAACATTTAATAGGGGGAAAAAAAGGTTAATAAGAAGAGTCATTGTATATTATTACATTAATTTTTATTATTCTGATTTGTTATATTAATATTATTTTTTATTTTATATTAAACATTTCTGGTCTTATAGCTGCAATATACAATTGTATCACAATCTTAGATATATGTAAAAAATAATATTGGCTACTTAAAATGTGTAAATGAATAAATTTATAAAGGAGAACTAATAGCTAATTCAATATTATAAACATTTTCTTTCATAACTGGACCTTCATACAGATATCTCCTGGAGACAAACATCAGAACTTACTTAATACACAGATACAGTAATGTATCTTTCTTTGTATTGGTATTAGTGATTATTTCAAATTTATTTATTTACATACTGATTTGTAGTTTTATTATTCAATCTTATGACACACACACACTAATATAAATGTAGAATAAATTACAAAAAGTTATATATGCAGAACCTTTTGAAAAACTTTTGATGACCTGGGCAGATTTCAATCTTAGTGCCCTTTAATAAAAAATATAAAATACCTAATATTTTTTATTTATAAAATTCAAAAACAATAAGGCATCCAAATTACATTATAAGGAAATAATAAACTAAATAAAACAAACTTTTCTTATTTAAATTTTAACTTTAAGACAATTCTAAATGTATACACAATATTTTTCTTTAACTAATTTTGAGTGTGATCCTGTTAAATTTTTGTATCCTATATGATTGCCTAATGCACCTATGACTCAAGCTGGCTGTGTGTGTATAAATATATGATTATAAGTTATGAAACATAAAAAGTCAAAGAAAATTAGAATAAAAATGATGTCTAATTTTGTACTTTTCATTTTTAAAATGTTCAAGTATCTGGTAATTAAATCAGGCAAAACTCTCTATACATATTGCCACTCAGTGCAAGCCAGAGTAATCAATGGGTCAGAAGACTTCTGCATAAAATTTCCATCTAATGCCTACTCATTCAATATTCCCATACTAGTTTCTGGCTTATGGCCTTCATCAATGAGGAGTCATGGATCTGAAAGCACTGCACCTAGATGCTCTCAGATCCAAGGTGCCTCAGTGATGAAGGCCACAAACCAGAAACCAGTCTGGGGATATTGGATGAGTAGGCACTAGATGGGAATTTTATGCACAAGTCTTTTGGCATCCATTGACTACTCTGGCTTGCACTGAGTGGCAATATGTATAGAGTTTTGCCTGTTTTAATAAGAGTTATAAGCAAGCCTAGGAAATGGTAATTATGTGATGTTTATTGGCTTATCTGTTAATTAATGAATATTATGGAAGCACTCTTTGAAATAATTTTTCCAATGACATTTTTTTAAAAATTTGGATTCAGTATTATGTAAATTTTAAATATTGACTATATGATTTTGTTCACTTGATTTTAGAGTTATTTTGACAAATAATAGTTAAGTAGATATACATTTAATTTCCCTTTCTTTTATAGTGCAAAAGTGATATGGATTGTTGCAGTGACTTTTGTAAAATGCCTACCAGTGAGAGAAGAGGGTTTTGTACATAGAAGTGATTAATAATTACAAAAGTGTTGATTAGAACTAGATAATTTATAATAAAATAATTTTCTTTTGTTTTAAATCTTAAGTAAGGCATTGACTTAAAAATTTATGTAATATAAATTGTTCTTTCTTATAATTTTCAGATTATGTATGTGATTAATTTATTTTCATAATTCTATATAAAAAACAAAAATCAAGTTGTAGAAAATTTTTGAAAAATTTAATTACTTACTTTCTGTAATTGTTAGTTAATATTATTAAAACTTCAAAATTAACATAAAAATAAACTTCAAAATTTAATTTAAAGGAATGATTTTTTTTTGTTGTGTATTTTGGTCTTTTTTTTTTCACTGTGCAAGTTGTCTATCATGTTTTAATAAAATGTTACATGTATATTGCTGATAAAATGATTTTGTAACAAAATTAAAATAACTTTATTAATAGCAATATTAAAAAATCATAAAATTGAAAGCAAAAATTAAATGTTTTTTAATACTTTATTTAAAAATATATTTCAAATAAACACATTTTTTTAAATTTAAAGTTAGAAGCAAAGTAAATAGCCTAGTATAAATTCTAGAATACTTACAAACCTTTAGAGTTAATCTTAATACAAAATACATTACTCTGGACATTGTGGTGATTATAAAAACACTCTCCATACTGGATACTTAATGTAGTGATCTGCAGTATATCATAAGAATGTTATGTGTCGATTTCTATTCAATGAACTCAGAGTTAAATCCATATGGTCTCTAAACAAAATATTACATGTCATGAATTATAGTGTCTCAAAAAGCAATCCCGATATGCCTTTTAAGTCTGATGTATGATAAATTTTATTAATTTTCAATAATATACATTCATTATAAAAGTTATAGTCTTTTACTTGGCCCACTTGTGACAATACAAAAAAAACTGGGTAATGCTTAACTAAAACAGTACAAATCAAATTACAGATAATGAAAGTAGCTACATGCAGTTTAGACAGATCATTATTTATATTTATAGTTGTAACAGTGAAGTCTTGTTATCCAGAATTCTAAAAGAAATGATAGAAAATCTCGATCTCTGTAACAATGTGTATGTGGGAAACTTGATATTATGTGGCTGGCATTTTACAGAAAGTAGTGAAAGAATTGTTTTTTTTTTTTTGTTATTTTTATAGAAAGATGTGTTATGTTACAGATTATCCATGTGTTGGTAGAAGAATTTATGTCAGTTATTTTCATGTTTTTTTGTTGTATTGCCTTTACTTGTTGGTAGTGGAGCTGTCTTCTGGAATTATTATTGTAAGTGAAAGTAATCGTGTGCCAAAAACTATATAATATAAATATTCTAGTTCTTATGCTTGGAAAGGATGAGAATCATATCTAAGTCATTATTTTTAAATACTATTGTAATCAGGTTATGTGTGTAGTTTAGCTTAAAACAGATGTATAAACAGAAATACAGTTTATATTTTATAAAAAAAATTACTGCTTACGACGGACATACTAAATTTTGTATTTTAGTGTTAAGAACAAATTATTTTTTATGTCAGTTGCATGCAATTATGTTTAGAGAAGTAAATATTATACCAACTTAATCTTTAAAAGATAAATCTAATGGAAACATTTGAGATCCACACCATCTATAATCTTATACTAGTAAAATATAATTAGAGATAGAGACCTATGTCTTATATAACAATGTATTTAATATACACATAACTGATGGTAATGTATATATGTATGTTTAATTTACTATCTTCTATTTTTGGAGTTTTCAATAAATCAACTTTGCTTTCATAATGATACCTTCACTCATTTTATAGTTCATATGCACCAATGTTAGATTCTAAGATTTCAAAGAAAAAAAAAAATTTTTTTTAATAACATTATTATAGCAATACCATTAAAAGTTCGGATTTCTTTCTTCAATGTTTAAAAGCACCTATTTATACAAATTGATGGTTTTGATCAATAGATTTTGGAAATAACAGTATTAATGTTGAAATTTAAACAATCTAAACAAAGCATAAATTGACTATGGTAAACATTTTGCTTATGCTGAGAAATCACTATAAAGGAACTTATCTTTACTCAAAACAATAGCATTTAATAGATTACATTATAATTAGAAATAATAATACATGAAAAGTTTATACCAAATAAAGACAAGTAAAAATTAATGAATTGTTCATATATTCGTATTCTCCAGAATTAAAAAATAGTTTTTATTTCAACTTAATTTGCAAAAAAATTGAGATTCATTCATCATCAGCATCTATTATTTAAATTTTCAATGATTAAATACCAAAATTTCTAATTTGAATTTTCAAGATTATCATAAAACAGAAGCATTGAATTACTTTAAAGATTGTAAATCTATTCTTGGAGTCATTAAAAAAAATCACGACTGCTTTTTTAACAATGGTCTTATTATTAGTAATTTGGTTGAAAAACATACAGCATTTTCTATTTGTCAGAATAATTAAATTGAGTGAAGTTTTTAGCTAATGAAACAACACAAATGAAGATTTAAATGTTATTAATGGATTAAAACTGCTAAGGAGATACAGACATTCATTGATCAGTCATTTTAGATATTTTTGATCCATTGAAAATAGATATAAACTTGAAAAAAGTTGTGATAATCCTATTACATTTATCAAGACATTTTCTTGTATACTGACAATGATATTTAAAATAATAACCAAAACATTATTCTTACAGTTTCAACTGTCCTGCAGTCACAGAGCTACAATATCCAGATATACAATCATAGAATTAATATATTATACAGACAAAGAATCAGAAACAGAACTAATTCGTTTTTATGTTGCACTTCAAGTATTCAATAGTCAATAATATGTTAAAAATACATATCTACAAACAACAAAGATTATACAACGTATATAATTATCATATAAAAGCCTTTTCTGGCAAATTGTTTTTTGCCCTTTTCAGTATGTCTCCAGAATACTATGATTTAAAGTATATACAGTGATATCTATATCAATATACAAATGATGGATTTTTACTCAGTAAATTATTTTGTTCAAGAGAAAATTTATAGTCTGTTAAATTTACAAAATTGTTTGAAACATGTTTTTTAGATTCCATACACTTAGAAGATTGTCAAATGTAATCATATCTGCATGATCTATTAGTGGAAATTTTATTAATCAACCATTCTCATTTTTAGTATATTTACAGTGTAATTTATAATTCCATTTATTTTGGGATAACTTCAAAGCCTTTTTAAATAATTATCATTCTAAATGGAATTATAAAATACACTGTAAATATACTAAAAATGGGAATGGTTGATTAATAAAATTTCCACTAATAGATCATGTAGATATAATAACATTTGGCAAACTTATAAGTGTATGGAATATAAAAAAACATCTTTTAAACAATTTTATAAAATTAATGGACTATAAATTTTCTCTTGAACAAAGTGATTTACTGAGTAAAAATCTATCATTCGTGTATTTATATAGATGTTGCTATATGTACTTTAAATCATAGTATTCTGGAGACATTGAAAAGGGCAAAAAACATAATTTGCCAAAAAAGGCTTTTATATGATAATTATATACTCTGTATAATCTTTGTTGTTTGTAGATATGTATTTTTAACATATTATTGACTATTGAATTAATATATTATATTTATATACATAATCAATAACATACATCTTAGCCTGACCATTATAAATAATCATTTTCCATTTTATTATTCTATTCTTAACTAATTTTATTTTCTTATTTATAGCATTTTATTATTAAATTATTCTAAAACAATTTTATTATAATTTTAAAACTTTAATCTTTAAACTCTACCATTTAATGTATCATTTTATTATGTTTTTAATTATATTTTTTTAATTACCTCTAAACTTTCTTTATTTTTATTATATATTTAACTATTAACTTTAATCAACTGACAAATTTTCAAAAAATTTTATACTTGTTTAACAACTCCTTCTTTCATTATTTTCTTCAATTTTATTTTTAAACCTTTTTATATTCAAACTATTATTAATAATAATAACTAATTATTCATAAAATTATTGTCTTTACCCCCAAAATCCCTATTAAGATTTGGTTTTATATTTTTAATCAACATTGCCTCTTTAATTTTCATATCCCTTCTATTACTTGTATAATTAATCATTTTTATTATGAATAATTATAGTTATTATTATTAATAATAGTTTAAAAATAAAGTTGAAGAAAATGATGATAGAGGGAGTTGTCAAACAAGTATAAGAATTTTTGAAAATTTGTCAATTGGTTTTTGGAAATAGGATTATAAAGATGTAAGTATTTATTAATGTAATAAAAAGATAATTTGCAATGTAAAAACGTTAATAGTTAAATATATAATAAAAATAAAGTTTAAAAGTAATTAAGAAAATATAATTAAAAAGATAATAATAAAATGATAGATTAAATAGTAGAGTTTAAAGATTAAGATTATAAAATTATAATAAAATTGTTTTAGAATAATTTAATAATAAAATACTATAAATAAGAAAATAAAATTAGTTAAGAGTAGAATAATAAAGTGGAAAATGATTATTTATAATGTTTATATTAAGATTGATTATGTATATAAATATAATATATTAATAGTATGCTTATATATTTGGATATTGTAGCTCTGATGATGACTGCAGGACAGTCAAAACTATAAGAGTAAAATTTTGGTGTAAACATTAGTATTGTTAAGTGTATTAAGAAAATTGGAAATGGTATTCTATGTAAATATAGAAATCAATACATAAAGAAAGGAGGAAGAAGAAGACAATTGTATATTTGAAATAAGTGAACATATTTTGATAGCTTCTGAATAATAATACAAAAAATGTAAATGATGGCATTTTTTTAATAATACATCCAATATATCTGTTAATTTAAATTTGGACAAAGATATTTAGTTTAATGAAATCAAAACAATGTTGTAATTTTAAAATTGAGAAACTGTAGGTACTGATCAAATAACTTGAGAGAAATTTTAAAATATGATAGTAATACGTTAGCTTCAAAAATACTGAAATGTTTTTTAAATATTTAGATTTATGAAATTCTGCTTATATTTTTCAAATTTTTAAACATAAAAGAAAAATCAGATTGCAATCAATATTATGAAATATTATTGTTCATCATTCCAGCAAATTAATTTATTGTGAATGGAATGCTTCCAGCTATAAGTGAATAGTTACAAGAGATTCAATCTTATTTTAGAAACTCAAAGAAGTACTATCAACATAGTAGTGTATGAGAAAGGAATGATTTATACAATAATTATATGTTGAATGATTTCCATCATTTAGAATTAAATGTTATTTCAAACTTTATTTAAACTTCCAAATACATTCAACTATTAATAATAAATACCATACAGATTAGTATATAACACTGACTGCTCTGTCCAGTAACAAGACTAGCATGGGAATCAAACCTAAACTTTTATATTCATGAATATTGAATTTAAAATGATGCTGTAACCAATAGGTTTTTAAAAGCAACAGTTGATAAAAATTTCATATACATATCTATGAGGGCTTCCTGATTTTTCACCTTTTTTCTTATGACAAGATTAATTAGTGGCTCCAAATCTTCTTTATTGTACATTTTCCTCTCTGTCCAATATTTTTGTATTTTTCCAAATGTACATATATTTATTGGTACCTTCATGGTCTATTACTTTAGATATATCAATTTAATCTTTTCTAACTATATGTTTGTGCACATTCAGTTGGGTTTCAATGGAACAATCTGTTCATATTCATGTGGAGTAGATGCAGTTTTTATTTTTAGTGTATCATGTTTAGATTTTATGACTTTGAAAATATGTTTTAATATTATATTGATTGCGTGTTTTTGTTAGTTCATTTGCAATTCCTAGCATACATGAATACATAACAATAGTAATATTTATATTTTTTATATTGTTTTTTCTTATTTATTTATGGTTATCTTAATGACAGCTAATGGATAACATTCTTCATGAGACTTTTTCTATATACATCTTTTTCCAAATCACTGATTTCTGAACAAACTTTTTTGTACCATTTCATAGTGATAGTAGAAATCCAGGTTTTGTGTTTCTGGTGTGATTGGATGTGTATATTTTTTGTGAGACTAGGTTTTCTGTAAACTGTACTATTGATTTTGCCATGAGCCTATTTTGTTACAAAAGCATCTGAGAATGCCATTTTTGTTCTTGTTCTAATTCTATTATGAATTTAATTGAAATGTATTATTGACATGTGTTCAGAATGTTTGTAGTAATGTTTCACAATGTGGCATCAAACAAATGTTTAGAAAAAGTTGCCCTGGTTTGTAAAAATGTTAGTAATAGTGCTTCACAATGTGGCCATACAATAAATGTATAGCTATAATTGTCCTGATTTGTAAACTATTACTGGTAGTATTGTATATCTATATAAATCACACATGGCAGATAAAAAAAAATTGTGTTTATCAGTCCAATTGTCAATTCTAAAAATTAACTTTGTCAAAACTTGTCAAGTTTTCTTCTCAATGTTACTATCCTTTGTAAGAATTCTAAGCCCTTTGTGGGATCAATCAAAAACATGAAATTGAAAGAACTGGCATACTGATAAGATTTGATGCAGAAAGCTTATTTACAAGTATACCTGTAATAAAGCATTATCTATTGTAAAGAAAAGATTATATGACATAATAACATACAAACTCAAACAAATTGTATTACTACTATAATGGAACTATTAACATTTTGCAATGAAAAAATTATTTATATTTTTGAAATTGAGTTTTTAGAGAATAATTCTAATAGAAATATTACCACTATAATTTTTGATTGAATATTAATTATATTTGTAATTGGTATTTTTTAAATTTTTGTATCTGTTATAAAATTTAATGTAGAATGTATAAAGAGAAAAAAAAAAAGATACATTATTGTATCATTGTTAATTTTTTTTGGTAATTTGTCCAAATTTAATTTCAATTTTATTAGGATGATATCAAATACATTTTTTCAATACAACACATAATTCTTCCAATAAAATCAAGTGTTGATTATAGGCTCACCCCGGCAACATGTATTTTGCAACATTTACTAAACAAACCTGAAACCACAGTTATAAATACTATTCATATTCATATGAGATGATATATTTGTTATATGGATAAGTGATGAAGTACTATCCTGGTAACATTCTGGACTTTCATCATAACCTATCTCTCTTAATTAAATTCACAATGGAATCAGAACAAGAACAAAATTTGAAATTTTTAAATAGAATCCCTCATTGCAAAACTAAAATTACAATTTAATAGAAAATCTACACAAAGAGGAAATACTTATCATAAAGCATCCAATCAGACTAGATATACAAAACACTGGACTTAAAACATCACCATGGAATACAGCAGAATAAGTTTGTTCAGAAATCAGTGATTTGAAGCAAGAAATGATCTACATAGAACAAATTTTCATAAAAAGTGTTTAGCCATCAGGTGTCTTTAAGACAACCTTAAATAGGTAACAAAAGAAAAACAATCATTAATATTGTTATGTATTTGAACATACCAGGAATAACAAGCAAACTAAATAACATTAGAAGAGTCTTCCAAATCCATATCACAACTATGAGAAATTCTAACATATATAAAACTTAAACTTGTTATGCTGAAAATCAAAAAATTCATCTACAAAATACTATATGAATGTAAAAAGATAGGTATTGGGGAAATCACTCATCCCATTGAAAAACACTTGAAAGAACGAAACTTATAATTAGAAAAGATAAAACAGATTATATCTAAAATAAATCCCATATATGTACCAATGTATATATGTTCAATTGGGAAAATACAAAAGTATTGGATAAAAAGAACAAGTGCAAAAAAAGGAATTTCAAAGAAACACTTCACAGTACAATTGTAAATAATCCTATATTTCATTCTAGTATAATAATACAGTATGTTCTTTAGAAGCCACTAAATGCAGATTTTTTTAAGTTTTCCAAAGCCACTAAATGCAGATTTTTTTAAGTTTGCCATTTCTTCCTGGTATGTATACACAAACAGTACAAATACTTGTTTTTCATGTTTTTTAATGACAACTGATGAGTTTTATGTATATGTTTTCTTTTTTCAAATCATTAGTTTCTAAACAAAACATTTTTTCTCAATTACATAATTATAGTGCAACTTCATATTTTATGTTTCTGGTGTGAGTAGAAGTACATTCTATTTTTCTGTGTGTCTGGGTTTTCTGTACAGTAATATTGATTTTGCCATGAGGAAATTTTGTGACAAGATACCTAAGAATGCCAATTTTTGTCCTTGATCTGACTCTAGTGTGAATTTAATTAAAGGAGATATGCTGTTAATTTGTATCCATAATGTTTGTAATAGTTCTCCATTATATGGATAAATGGCAATTAACAAAGTGCAGCCAAACTTTAGATTAATATGGAGTAATAATTACGGTTGTGGTTTCAAATTCTTATAAAAATTGCTAATCAAAGATGACAGTGGGATCCCATAACCATCTTTTAATTTTGTGGGAAAAATTTCATGTTGTATTGAAAATTTATTGTTGTTCACAATGTTAATAATTCCATTATACTATCAATAGAAATAATTGTTCAGTTTGTAAAGAATAATTATCACATAATCTTTCATTTATAATAGACAATATTTCATCATTGGATATATTTATGAATAAACTTTTCATACCAAAATTTACTAATATATTAATTCTTTCAATTTTTATATTCTTGATTAATTCCATAAAATGTTTAGAAATCTTGACCAAAAATTGCATCTTGTAAGTTAACTAGGATGTTTGAGAAGAAATCTTGACAAATATTTTGACTTAATGACTGTCTAAAACTTACAATCATTAAGAACTATGTTACCTAAAAATTTACTTTGCCAAAAGGATAAAATGTCTTTCTCAAAGTTTTTAATTCTTTGGCATTCAAGACAAAGCTTTTTGTTAGAGATTCTAAACACTTAATAAAAATATTCAAGGAATTTGAAAAAACTGATACATTGGTAAAATCAATGTGAAAAGTTTATTCACAAATGTATTGTAAGGAAAATATTAAATAATGATAATAGCTTACAAACCAGCACAAATTTTACTATTGGTAGAATAAGAGAATAATTAACCTTCTGCATAACAATATATTTTCAATACAACTCAGAATTCTTTGAATAATATATAGATATGGCTAGGGGCTATGATCCTTGATTATCAACATTTACATGGAAAAATCACCACCATAATTACTACTCCAGACCCATCAAAGTTCCCTGTGTTGATGATACATTTGTCACCTAGTTACATGGTAAAGCACTATTGCAAACATTCTGAACACACAACATCTGCATATCCCCTTCAATTAAATTCACAGTAGAATCAAAACAAAATAGGGATTTTAAAGATTTTGGTGACAAGACTCCTTCATATAAAAATCAAAACTAGTTTGCAGAAAACTACACACACGTGAAAACACTCAGAATATAGATCCAATCACATCTAAAATATATACATGGAGTTATACTATCAGTATGGAGGAGAGCAACAAAAGTTTGTTAAGTTACCAATGATTTGGAAAAGTAAAAGGTCTACATAGACAACATTTCAGGAATAATGGTTATCAATCAGCTGTCATTAATTAAAACAAAAAAGAATTATTGGTAATGAATTAGCTATATATACCAGCAAGTGAATGCAAAAAAATCTGCAATCAATATAACATGAGAGCAGTTTTCCAAAGCCATATCATACATCCTAACATCTATTAAAGTCAAAATTGAAATGCTAAAAGACAAAAACTGCACCTATGAAAAACAATATGAATGTGGAAGAATATATGTTGGCAAGATCAGTTATAACATATGTTCAATTAGGAAAATATAAAAAACATTAGATAAGAGAAGAAAAGATCAAAGAAAGCTTGAATAAACTGCTCACATGACAATGGCAAATAACATATGTCAACTCTGTATGATAATATATAATGCCTTAAAGTCATTAATTAATCTTATTGTTATGACAAATCAGGAGAATACCTATAGATATAACATTTATAGTGGTTAGTGCCTTTGGCAGAATAGCTTTGTCAGTTAAAGCATCATCTTAAATTCAATATCAATCTAAAATTCCATGTTTGATTCCTCTACCAGTATTACCATTGGACAGGCCAGCAACATCTGAAAAAATAAAATAACACCACATAAAACATTGTAATATACTAACCTGTGTCACATTACTAACAGTTGAATGTATTTGAAAAGTTTAAATTTTTCTAAAAACATTGAGTATTTTATGTTAGGTGATGGAAAGAGTCCAACAGGTAATTACCATTAAAAAGTCACTATTAAAACATTCATATGACCACTAAGTATTTGGAAGAGACTCAATAATATGTCAAACATTAGATATTATAAAAAATTGTATAAACCTGGCAAAATGTAAATGTTAATCTGAAATGTTTGTTAATAAGATTTCACAACTAAAACTGCCAATTCCCACTCAAAGAGTATAAAAATTTAATAGTGAGACCCTATTAAGTAAAAAAATAACTGCTCAAAATTTTTAAATTTCATTGATAATGAAAAATGTTTTCCAAAACAATTATTGATGAAGACTTCACAAGGGTTTTTCAAGGAATAAGATTATATTCAAAATTATATGAAAAAAAAACTGCTGGAAAAAACCATAAACATACATAGCCATATCAAAAGTCATGTATCAAACAAGCTAACAGCTTTATTAGTAAAAAATCTTAATTCTAAATGTATAATCAATACTGAAATTTTTGTTTTGGACAAATGATTGAACTTTACCAACACCTCATCTATATTCCTTTATTAGACATAATGGCAGCTAGAAAAATCTCTCAAAAATTGCCTCTAGAATGAGGAGCAGAATTATGTTGGAGAATAAAAAGATCACTTGAGACACCTACAACTGAAATCAAACATTTTTTTATGATGAGAAGAAAGCTATTAAATCTCTTCTATTAGGCAAATCCATAATCATTCTTTCTCCTGATAAAGTCTATGCTACCATTATAATGACTATAACTTAATTATTATGACAAAATACAAGCGCTTTTCACAGAATTATACCAAGTCTACTCAGAAAGCTTCACAAATACTCATTCAAAAAAAATAAACTAATATCATATTTCAGTAATATGTTTCACCATTATAGACTACTTAAAATCCATAAGAACTATGTTTGCTTGAGATTTATTGTTCTAGAAAGTCATCTTGCCATTCTCACAAAGTTTTTAGTCCTTTGGCATTCAAGGCATATTTTTTGTCAGGGATTCTAAACACTTTATAGAATTAATCAATATCATGAAAATGGAAATAAACATATGGTAAGCTTTGACATAAAAAAGTTTATTCATAACTCTGTGATGGAACATGATGTAGTGTAAGAAAAAGATTAAATGACAATAATAACATATAGAGCAGAACTACTACTCCTGTAGGTGTTGTAATGGAAGTATTAACATTCTGCAATAATATATTTTCACTATAACAGAGAATTAGTCCAAAAAATCAAGAGATGGCTATGGTATCACTAGTGTCACCTCTGTTTAGTAATATTTACATGAAAAGTGATGCAACCACAGCCATAAATGTTACTCTATATCCATCTAAAGTTTGGCTTAACTATATTAATAATACATTTGTTGCATGGCCACTAGTGATGCACTATTACAAACATTCTGGACACACATCAACTTTATATCCTCTTCAATTACATTCATAATAAAATCATAACAAGAACAAAATTTATATTCATAGATAATTTTCTGCCAATCCCTCACAGAAAAATCAAAACTACAATTTACAGAAATTCCACACACATAGAAAAATACTTAGCACATGCACCCAATCACACCAGAATCATAGGGTCATACTATCATTATGGAATGGAGCAAAAAAGTTTGTTCAGAAACCAATGATTTGGAAAATGATGTACATAAAACAAACTTTCATCAGCTGTTATTAAGAAAATCTTAAACAAGCAAAGAAACAAAAATAAGTATTAGTTGCTGTAGTGTATCCGTACATACCATAGCAGACAAATAAATCTGCAGTCAATATAATCAGAACAGCTTTCCAATGTCATGCCACACTACAAGGAATTCTAACATCTGCAAAATCTACAATGGGAAATTCTGAAAAACCAAAAACTGCATCTATGCAATGCAATGTAAATGTGAAAGGCTGTATATTAAAAAGACTAGTGGTCTTACTGAAAAGTGATTGAAAGAGTACAAAACTGGTGAATAGAAAATGGATCTAAATAGAAAACCATGTATGCATTAATGAACATGTATTTGATCATGAAAATATAAAAATATTGGATAGATGGAAAAAGAACAAAGAAAAATATTCAAAAAAGCTGTTCCCATAAAAATGGCATATAATTTTACAAGTCAACTTAGTGTGATAATATGTAAAGTTGGAAACCCACTAATTAACCTTGCTCTTAAGAAAAAATGAAGAAATCAGGAGGACCCTTATAGATAAGTATATGAAATCTCTACTAACTGTTGATGGCAGAATTCTTTAGTTTATTACAGCATCATTTTAAACTGAGTATTTATAAATCTAAATATCAGGTTTGATTCCCATGCTAATGCTACCACTGGCTCAGCCAAAAATATATTGAGAAAGTGATTCTAATATCCAAAACACTGGGTTAAATACTAACCTATGTGCTATTACCAATAATTGAATGTATTTGAAAAGTTAACTAAAGTTTGAATATTTTTAAAAAACATTCTATATTAATATTATCTAGTAAAATGAAAATACACACAGAAAAGACTCAGAAAAGAAGAAAATTAATAACAATTGAATATTAATATTAATTGATGAATATTTTTAGCCTGACAGCCATGATTAAATATGCAAACTATTTATTAATTAAAAATGATTTTTCATAAAAACTTCATAGCATAGTGTTTAATGTATTCTTCTGCTATAACATAACTTTGAGTCAAGTAAACATTGAAATTTTTTCAGCTCACAATCAAAAGGATTTTTTTAACTGGTAGATAACCTATAACTAACCAGGTTTATCATCCAAAAGTCAATGGAAAATAGATATATAATGTTTCTTAATTAGAGGGTAAATATCCCAGATTAATCAGGTTTGGTAAATGAGTGTCAATGTGCTGACTATAATAAAAAAAATGTTTGTAATATGGCATGTAATTAGCTAATAGTGAATTTATCATAACTCTATGCTTGTTGAGTTTTAGTTACTACGAATTTGAGTAGTAACATGATGAATACATTACTCGCCCATATTAGACAATTTGACTAATAATGCATTATCAAAAAACATTTCTAATCATTGCTAGTCAACTTAACTAATTTGCAATTGTAATTTATTCATATTAAACAGCTTTGTATGTCATCACATGATTGTATAGAATTTGTAAAAACCATCTTATTTATGTTAATATTTGATTCTACATTTTTTTTTAATGTAAATAAATTAATCACACAACCACTACAGCAACAACAAAAAAAAAAAGAACTGAAAATATTTAAAAATTATTAAATCCAAATTAAGAATTAAGATTAAATTGTAATATTCTGTTGAAAAAAAGCTTATGATTATAAAATTAAATTATCTTCAGCATTTAAAAAAACTCATCATATTGTATTTGTAAAACAGTAATAAAACATAGAGCCTTAAAAATATTTGGCAAATATTCCGTAGGATGGCGGTATACGTCAAATCTTTTTTTTTTTGAAAAGCAAAACAAAAAAAACATTAGAACTTGGAAAATTGCAAAATGGCTGGTTAATTAATTAAAAAAGAAGCAATTTTATTATTGTTATAGATAAACATCGTCTGGATAATAAATTTGTTTGCATAACAAGTCAATAAAAAAAATATTTGCAGATTGTAAATATTAAAGTACAAATATATAACTTTAGTAAGGGATTTTTTTTTTACCTGAAAATAAATTAATTAAAACTGGTCTTAAGGAAACCATGCAATTTGTATTAAAATAAATTTGGTTGAAATATTAAATATATAATATGCAAGTGAAGATAGTTTTCCCCAACAGGTTTTAAAATATGATTTTTATTGATAATTAAAATAAATAATACAAAAACTCTCTTTATTCGTGTATAATAATTAATGATAACTAAAATGTAAATTTACATGCGCACATTAAATTTCAATTTTTGACAATAAGCATTAATGATTTTATCTACATTAGGATGTACTCACTTATTATATTTAATTTTTACTGTTTCATTGTTTAGTTAATTTCGAAAGACTGAATTCATATATCATTCTCTTCAAACTTATTATGTTTTCTCATTTCTTACATTTTTGTTTAAACATTTAGAGGCAATTTTTTTACTTTTTAAATATATATTTTTATTAATGGTAGAATAAATATAATTTGTTACATTGTAATATAATTACATATTTTTAAAATAAATATTACAAAAAATCAACTTGAAATCATTTATCGATTTTTTTTTTTTTTTCAGTCACACAAACATATCTTGTTGTTTTTTTAAAATATATATATATAAATTTTCCTTTTTATGCTTTTAAAATGGTTTAGTAATATATGCCTGCGTACATATAAATACCTTTATAATGTCAAACAAATACCTATATAATGTGGTACTTTTGCAAGATTTTATTCTCAAACAGTTTACAAATTCTGGTAGTCATCATGTAAAATAATTGCAACAAACTCTTGCTATTTACTATATTGAATGCATCTAATAATTCATCATTTGCAGTACTTTGTGACAATTCCTGTAACAGAATTGATGTTATGCCTTACATATTTATGTATTAGGAAACTTCTATGATTTGTTGAGAAAATGTTATTTTGTTGAAAATCATCTGCTTTTTGCTATGTATACACATATACTTTATTAAAGAGTAAAGGTGGATGTGTACAAGTTTTGATGTTCATATGCTAAAGTACTTCAGAAATAAAATGAAATTAATGATTAATTATGCAGATATACAAAACTTACTGAAAAATAGCAACGGTTTAATTTGCATGTAAAGAAAACTTTATTTTATTTAAATTAGCAAAGCTGATAAAAAGTCTGCCAAAAAATTAAGAAAGAGAAGGGCAATTAAGTTGTGTGTAAAAACTAGTGAAAAGATGAACTAGTGGAAGTAAACTTGTACTGCAAATAAATAAAAAATAACTCTAGTCAAGAATGTAATTGGACTATCTCTGAAATAATCTATGTAAACAGTAAAGTGCTTAGAGAAATATAGAGTTACAAAACTACTGAGTTAAAGGATCTTTATAGACATTAATCTCTAAGGAGATATGAAGTATGAAGAGATATGAGGGAACTAGCAATGAGCAAGTTAAAACTATGATACCTTACTGTTATCATTGTTATTATTATTTAGAATAAATAAACTCTTGAAGTTTTATTTAGGTTTTGTTTTTTTATTACATATTATTTTAATTATAAATGTTTTGGTTTACTAAAATGCTGAAATGATTTATTTCTCATTATCTTTGTTTTGCAAATCATAAATCAATTACAAACTTATTATATATTTTTTTAATATGCATACAATTGATTTTATTTATAATTCAAATATATATATGGAATAGTAATGGTATTCAATCTATGAGCATTTAAACATATACTAACAGAAACATTATTTTTCTTTACTATTACCAATGGTTTAATTTATAGGGATGCATGTTTTACTCTGACATCTCATTCTATCATCTGTTGTATTTGATTGTGTCATTGGAAGTTTTTTTTCTTCTTAACATTAATTTTGTGTATATATCCTTCAATGACCATGGTCTATTAGAGAAAAACTGATAGTTCCTCATTATTTTTCCATTAGAAGTTGCTGCTTTTCTGATTCCTTTAAAATAGATTTTTCCACTTTATCATGCATATCTGCTGTGTCAACCATTTGTTAGATACACTGGACATGAGGTGATTATTATTCTTGAAGACTTTCAAATGATATCATGTATTCCCTACAAAGAAAGATGCCTTTCTTGTAATCCATAATACATTTATGTCTGCACAGAAATCTGATCCAAGTACTATATCTTTTATCAATCCCAGCATCACTAAAAAAACATGATTGAAAATAGCTTCAACAAGTTGGATATTTACCCATACTTGCTTGGTTTCTATGTTGGCCCTTTTCCCATTGGCCAATTAACTTAAGGAAAGGTGAATACTTGCATCTGTTATTTTTTAATATCTGATAGAAGTTACTGGTGATTAAAGATATCTGACATTTATCTGAAATGTTATGGTCTTTAGATATATAAGGAGACAGGTCTGTATACATTCTATTCATGTTTGTTCTTTTCATTATTAATAATGACATTAGCCAGACTTATTTTCCTCTAGGTTATTCTTAATTGACTCTGTTCTACAGCTGATACTTTTGGATTGAAAATTTGGTTATGATTCCCTTTTCTAAATTTGTTCTGCAGTACATTTACTTCATATGCTTGCCTTTTTTCTCTACTACAATGTTACTTTCCAGCACAATGTTTTCTCTGAAGGTATGACTGGTTTTCGATATTTCTATACTGTATAGCTGCAACCTGGGATCTAGGTAGATCAACTTTCATCACCTTTCATGAGATTCTTTCTGGATGTTTCCAGTCGATGGCTATTAGCAATTCTGCCATTTCTTCTGTTTTCCTATAACCTTGACCTAGCACAATTTGCTGCACTATTGCAGGCATGTTGTACCTGAATGTCTTTCTTATATGCCTGTCTGATAATAGGAAGGCAGTTAAGAATCTCAGCTTGGTTACCTGCCAGTAAAAGGATTAAATATGAGTCTTCTCTAGCATCCTCAGATATTTTTCTTGCCAGATTTTGTGCATGAGCCCATCTTGGTGTTCTTCACTCCAGAAACTATGCATTATTGCACATCTGTAATCACCAAACATCTGTGGCTTAGTTCTTAATGTATGCCATCAACATTTGGTCACTCTGTGGAGGTATTAACAGGCCACTGCAATCTTTTAATTTTTTTTTTCAATTATAAAATTGAAATATTTTCTGTAGACTCTCTATATATGACAAAGGGTTTTCCCCTACCCCAGCTTTGAAAGTTCTAATCTGGATGCTATTAGCAATAATTAGTCTAGCTTGCCTCTCTTCTCTTTTATTTTTGGTATTTATTATTTCTTCTGACCTGCTATTTCAACACTGTCACTTTTATCTTTCCTCTTGCTGCCTATTTCAACACAGTCACTTTTATCTTTTCTCTTGCTGCCTCTTTTCTTTAACACCTTGTCTACTTTTTCTTCCATATGATGCAGACTTTGTTGAAGTATGGTCATTATTTCATGATGCTTTTGCCTTGCCATCTTGACAAGCTTTGTATTTTGGTGGACTTTTTCTTCATATTTGGAAATAAGACCAAAATGTACATTTTAGAAACTAAACTTTTCTATTTAAAAACAACAATTAACCTTACTTATTTTCTCACTAATTTATCTCTTCTTAGAATACACTTTCTGATGTTCAAAGATGCTAATTTATTTATCTACAATTAGTTTTTGGTAATATCAATTCATTAATAATGAGCCCCACCTCTAAACCATCATCCATTTCCAACCATATCATTACTAGCACTGACTGATCTCTTTTTTTTATTTCTAATTTTTCTAACCTAGTCTTGATATGTTCTATCAATTGTTTAAACAAAATTTCCAATAAGTTTAAACTGAAACTCTTATGTTGGCTGCACTATTTCAATAAAATACATTTTGTACCAGATATCCTACATGAGTTAAAAATATCGGTCACTTGGAGATGCCACTAAACCACTTAATGAGCCTAGAAATTTTTTTTTTTAGGTGACCAAATATTCACTAACAATGATGATCAGATCTAATTTAAAATAAATTACTTGCACCTGACATTAGATCAGCTCAGAGTATGAGATTCATAGCTATTAAACATTGATAAACAGACACAGTAAACAAACATCAGACAAATTAAAATTAATAATAACAAAGTTTATTAAGATTAAAAGAAAATTAAGAAAACAAATAAAAATTTAATAAATACTTTATCTATGAATGTATTTATTGACAGTCCTAACAATTACATTGTTTCCCCTATTTAATTACTCCAATAATATTAAATATTTTTTAACAGCAGTTTTATGAAATAAAATATGATCTATGTGTGAATGACTGTTACTAAACATAAGAAAGAAAACCATTCAATTTATCTTATTGAACACCTTATTTACACTGACAATAAAAACTTATGTGTGTGACAGTTATATGGAAAATAATGGAAACTATTAAACATAAGAGAAGTATGAAGAGCTCATCCAGAGCTGGCCTATGCATAAATGATGAGGTCAGAAACTCAGCTGTGATAACCTGGTTAAAAAGAATATGAGCTTGAACAAAATGTCATGGACAGAGGCTCCTAAACATAGCAATAATATCAAAAAAGGCATGCTAACTATGCTAAAACTAGACCATCTGAGAATAAAGAGACTGTGATTAAGGTAGTAGACAATCTGGGTAACCAGAGGAAATACAATAATATCTCTCAGTAGATGCCTAGCTAACACCAATGAAGTCAAAGAAAAGCCCTATAAAATAACAGTAGTCTTTGTATGAATTTTAGGTCCACAAACAAGTAGACAAATACTTTTACTTCTTAATATGATAGCATGGATATATTTGTGTTCAACTATCTTAGTAAATCTAAAGTTAAATCACACTACATATGTTATTTAAAAGAAAGATTTATTTTAAACATCATTAATAATCTCATTTAGAAAAGTCTACTGATTAAATTTCCAGCTTGATTTCTTTAAAACAAATACTTAGGTTTTAAATATTCCAAGAGAGATGAAGAAAGCATCAAATAACTTTACAATAAAAAATCTTACTGTCAAAATTCTCACTGAAAGAGAAGAGAATTTCTTCAATAGTTAAATTTTTAAGCATAATAAATTCTAAAGTTAATCCATACTTTTTTTCATAAATGATTATTAACATTATAACATACTATATACATGAAATAAATTAAAATAAATGTGCAAGCACAAGAAAAACAATTATAACACCTGGCATATTTAGGGTATATAAAAGTTTATTTTATTACTAAAAGTCCTTAAGTATGTCATTCATGCTTTCTACAAATTCATTGTAAAATATTTTTGTTCATTTTGTTGTATCTTATGCTGTTAATTGAAAGATGCTTCCAATTAGATTGGTTTTTTAGGAGGTAAACCTTCTATGGATTTGTGAATTTAAGACATGTTGGAGAATGGAGTTAGTCTTAGAGCATGAAGTTCACTTTTGCAAAGTGCTTAGCCACACATATTCCGGAAAACACTACTATGAATAATTAGTTGGTTCATTTTCTAATTGCAGGCCACTGGTCATGAACCGTTGACCAAGAGCTAGCAAGAAGTTCTGCTTGTCAAGAATAAAGAGTCCCAGCATCTGGAATATGATCTTGACTAATAGAGTCTGTAAGAATGCAATCAAAGAATCAAACAATTAGATTTTGGGAAACTTTAATACACATTCAGTCTATTATTCTACCACACAAATTTTTCTAAAATTTTCTAGATTAATATCTTAAAATAACCAGGTTTTAAATCGCTTAAATTAGAACATTTTTTACATTCCACACTAATTAATTTCATTACATGTCTTATCGAACAATGCTTAACTTTTCCATTTTGTTATTACAACATATTAAAACATTTTTTGGAGGTCAAGCATTGTTCTACAAAGTTTTAAGAACAATCTTAATTATACAAGATAAATTTATTTACAAAGTTTTTTTTTTTGAAAAAAAAAACAACAACAACATTTACATTACTTTTAGAAAATAAAATTATTTCCGATTCCTGTATGTACACATATATACACAAGATTCTACTTTTAAAACACACATTTGACATAAAAATGAAATTACCAAAATTTCTAAGTTAATTTGAAATAGAATTTTTTTAACTGAAACCCCCTCTTGGACTAATACATATTTGAAACATAGCAAAGCATCTGTTTCAATATATATAAAATAGACCGAATGATACATGTGTGTGTGTCCAATCAAAAGTAAGAAAAAAATAATTGTCATTTAAATAATTAATTTTTTTTTTTTAAAAATAGAAACCCAGTTTATTTACTTTGCTTCAACAACTTATATGTCTTTTTCTGTTACTGATTAAAATTATGATTGAAGCTCAAGAAAGTTGTGTTAACACAGGAATTGTATGGTTTTTTTTTAATAATTCTTTTTCAAATTAAAATATATCTTTTGTCTGATTAATAAATTAACATTAATATAAAAATTTGAATATTGTTTCTAAATTTGTTACAAATGATTCTTCAGAAATGTGATTTATGAATTATAGTCATGTATTTAAACTTAACTGGTCTGTTGATATATAATGCAAAAGTTTCATATTAATTTAAATTAAATCTGTTATCTTACATTTATCATGTCATATGGTATAAAGTTCATGTAAAAAAAAGTATAACGCATTTGCCATTCTTTTCTGATGATATTATGCTAGCTATAATCCTTACTGGATTTAATTGCTTAAAACTCTGACTAATTTGTTTCTTAGATTAGATTATTTCTGAGACTATAAATAGAAGTAGTCATTGATTACATTTAAAAAAAGAAAATTTTACGATTTTTTTTTGGATCAAAATGACATAATATTAGGCATTATCTAAGATGATATTATATATATGATAGATGAATATCCACTTTAATGAAATTTTCATGATGTTTAGAATATTATTATATAAAATTCTAATTCTAGTATGATGCTACTATATATTTGCGAGTTATTTTTCAAATTAAATAAAGAGACTGCTTATAAACTATTATAGTGACAATATTCTGTTTTAAAAACAATATATATATATTAAAGATTTTTATTCAAAAAATTCATAAATATATATCTTGGATTTCTCTAGACATATATTCATTTGTTATTAAAATTAGTAATTATTATATAAATATTTTTGTCACATTTCCTTGATTACTCAAAATATAGTTGGTGGGGTCCATTTGAAATATTAATATAATGCTAATATCATTAACAAGCAAATATTAGAGAAAAATGAATAGCATGCAATTTCAATGTGAAAAAACAAACATATATATGAAAAAGAAGACAAATTCTAAATGAAAGAATAATGCTAAAATCCATGTGCTTCAGCTCTCTTATTAAGTTCACAATCTCAAAAATAATAATTTTAAAAATATATATATTTCCAAATGTACACCAAATTAAAAGTAGCTATTTTACAATATTAATAAAATAGTAAAATATCTTTCAATTCTAAGAATATAAGATAAAATAATTAGCAGGATACCATTCAGGATGAGTTATGTCGAAACCTTTACTTTAATTATTTCTCAAGTTTGCAGTTTTTGATAATAAAATTTCAAAATTTTAATTATTTTTTTACTCATTTAAATTTTAATATACACTTTAATAATTAGATACAAAATAACTGTCCTTGTTTCCACTCTATCTTTCTGCTATCCATCATTTTCATTATGCATAAACACTATCATGTAAATTAACAATAATTATCATTAAAAAACAGTGAGGCCTTTAAATTTAAAAAATATTAATTTAAACAGTTGTAAATAATATGAATAATGTAAATTCTTTAATTATTTATGCAAAGTAATAAATTAATATATAGTAATAGTTTATTATTTATTTTTATATTAAAGCTATTATTTATTTAAAAAAACATAATTTAATTTTTGATTTTAATTACTGTAATTTTATTTTTATTTGTAAAATTCCTTGCAATTAATTTTTTGTAGCCTAAAGATGTTATTTTGATCTATGAAGATTATGCCCATTTATAGTTGTTTTTTGTTATGACACTAAAATTTAAATTCTAGCAGATCATTAATGATTTAATATTTCCTACTCATTATGATATACACATTGGTTCAATCATGGTCATATTAATCACACATGTCTAGATGTACACAAACTTCTCTGCTTTATTAGATTTCTTTAAAACAAACTATTGTAATAATTGTTCATTATTTAAGGAAATATAAATGTATTCACCAAATGAATCTTATTTTGTTGCTATCATAAAACAATTTCATGTCTCTATTATGTTACAACAATAAGTATAATCTTATGGATGATATATCATTGAGTAACCATTGGAGTAATCTATGTCCCATCTTTGAACAATATATGCACCTTTACTTTATTTTTTTATAAAGTGGATACAGTCATACAAATAAGGCTTCAACTTTTAATGAGATATCTTTATATTTATTTATATGTAAAAAGACATTTTCCACAAAAAATGTATCCACAGCAAAAATGTCATTATTGTGTGTTAAAATAGAGATGCATAGAAATCTTTAATATACTTTTAGAAAGGACTTAATTTTTGTATATCAGATAGTTTGATCACTAATTTACAATTACAATTTATTAACATAGCACTATATAAATAAATACCTTATTATATAAATAAATTCATATAGATTTTAAATTTTATTCTTATCTCAGTGGATCTTTCATCTTAGCTTAATTATATTTGCTGTAATGGTAAACAATGAGAGGAATGGAGGCAGTTAAGTAGTGCTGAGGTGAAAATGATAATGGTAGATATGGGAAGAACAGATATCATAACAATAGAGACACAAAGATAAAATTTATTACATCCAAATCATATTTAATCTAATTTGATTCAACACACAATGTTTGAATTCAAGTTTAGTCCAGTTATTGTGAAGTACACTCAATATATATTTTAAAATGAATTAAGTGAACATTTCATAATAACATATTCAGTCTTCAATATTGTAACCTCTCTATCATAGATTATATGCATAACTTTTAAAAATGAATTCAAAAAGTCTAATGTGTTTTAAAATTTGTAAAAAGTTTATTTATTTAAATATTTTTAAAGAAAACCATAATGTATTAACAAGTTAAAAAATAATAATAATTTATAAAAAATAAATTGTTTAGTGTAGTTTATTTTTAAGATAATTATTAAAATACAAAATGAATTATCATCAAAATATTAAGTGTCAATTTAAACAAATAATAAAAAATGAATGGAGGATAAGTCAGGCAATTTAATGGTTCTATAGCAATTTTGATGGCTGCTAAACAAGATCATTTTTTGTACTGCCCATAAATTATCAGCTATGAAAATGATTTGCATGTATATGTTGAAGCAGTCAATCTTAGCTTAAGATTGTGCTTCATGATTCCATCTACTAACCTGTATTCAAACCCTATATCCCATCCAGCTCCTTTTGTCATGTATATATTTTTATGTATATATTTGAGATGCGGGTACTGTGGTATTAGAGCTGTGACATGAAGAATTATAATCATTTAATCATTAAATTAATTAGGTTATTAAATCAAAAACATTTTAAAATCTACATTAAAAAAAAAAACAATTTAACAAAAAAAATACGAAAAGCATTAATATGAAGAATAGTTAAAATGCGTGTTTAAATCAAATTGAGTGTGTGTTTGGATGTGCATATTCTGCATAATCTATTTTAATACATTGTACAGGCTTACACCTGCATTTATATATGTAATATATGCGAGATTCAAACTCAGACTTTCACACAACTTTCAGTGCCATCTTATATTTTGACTCACCTGATCACACACATGTTGAAAAGATAAATAATCACCAATAAACATATTTCATGCTAAACCAGCACTCATTAAAGTATGAAGATTGGTTATCTTAATATAAAGCTGAATACTAATTGTATATATGTGTGGAGATGGTAATCTGAACCAACTGATGAGTGCTGGTTTAGCACGAATTACGAATATTGGTGATTGTTTATCTTTTCAACATGTGTGTGATCAGGTGAGTCAGCAATATAAGTTGGCACTGAGAGTTGTAGGTCGTGTGAAAGTTTGAATCCCGCATGTATTACATATATAAATGCAGGTGTAAGCCCGTACAATGTATTAAAATAGATTATGAGAATATGCACGAGCAAACACACACCAATTTGATTTAGATATGCATTTTAACTATTCTTCACATTAATGCTTTCATATTTTTTTTGTTAAATTGTTTTTTTTTTTATATGTAGATCTTAAAATATGTTTTTGATTTAATAACCTAATTAATTTAATGATTAAATGATTATAATTCTTCATGTCGCAGCTTTAATACCACAGTACCGAGATGCGTGCCTAAGTTATAAAATTTTAACGTTTCAATAACATTTTTAAAAATTCTTTTTTTATTATTAGTTCTTTTTTTATTAAAGTACATAGGTGCGGCTCAAATATATATATAGGAGCAAATATACTAACCAAACATTGATTTTTTATATATATTTTATTATATGTCATTTTAAAACTTTCTTTTTAAATTGTTTTTCCTATTAAAATGTATATTTTATAAAATCCAAGATGGAAGATGCAAACGTTAATTGTCCAAAAATAATTAAAGGGTTGGAAACACTATTGTTTTAATCTGGGGAAGGTATTTTTAATTAAAGTTTTTACTTAAAATAAAATGGGGATTAAGATTTTCTTTTAATTATAAACATTTTTGTCAAATCCATTTCTAATCTGGAAATAGATTTGAATTTATTTTTGGACATTATCTTAGTGTTGCATCTTCAAAAACTGAAGGTTTATTAGATAAATTTGTGCATGTACTTCCTCAGATATGACTGATATCTGGTTGCTTGAAGTTAACAAGGCCTGTACTATGACTCCAATATAACTTATCTTTGGACAGTTTTGTTGTGCAAATTTTGGATCTACTTCTCAATTACATGCCAAGTTTTTTATGCTATATATATTTTAATTGCTATTTACAATGTTCCTCCTTTCTAACTCAGGACCTCATGATGAACTATTTATTGAGGTCCCATCTCATTTCCCCATTTATTTTCATAGCTTTCTTTTTTTTCTATAGGCTTACTAGCAATTGGTGGTTGAGAATTATCTCCACATCTATCAAAATTTCCACAGGTACTTAGATTTGATCCACTTCCAGTTTGACAAATTACTCTTTTCTATTGGAACTGATCTTTTTTATGTACTTCTCCATGGTGGTTGACCTTCTGGTCTTCTTATATACCATGGTCTTTCATACCCAATGAATTTTTATCTGGGTTCAGATCCCTTTTAAATGGCTGTGTTGTGATTTAAATCCCTGCTATCATTATTTGCAGGTTTGCTACTATTAGACACACTGAGTAATTCAGCTACCTGTTCTAGTTTTTTTATCAGTGCCTATTAGCATAAAGGATCAGTGCTCTCAATTTAGCTACTTATCATTGAAAAAATGGAGTAAATGCCTCTCCAGATTTGATAGAGCCTGTTTGATCAGGCGAAAATGTAGATTCATCAAACGAATCCCACCATGCCTGAGAAGCGCTTTGGAGATGGCTACAAGTAATCACCATTTTAGCCTCTTCAGTCAACTTATTTAAATTCTTTTCAAACTGCTAATATACTCAATTGGAGCCTCACCTGTATATCCCCCAAAAACCCTGATTTTAAAAAATTGTTTGACAATGTTTAGTATTAGAATTATGTACACATGTATCAATATCTGTGTATACATCCTAATATCAGATTGACTATTTCCAGGTATAATACAAATTTTCTATTGCCAAGTTTACCTTAGATGAGATCTATTTTTTTCTAGTCGGTTATATCTTCATGCATTTTAAGTTGACTCTCACCTCTTGTATGAATATTTTCAATAACTTGAGTCAAGCCTTGTCTATTCTCTATTTTTCTCTTCAACTATTCCATGCAATTCTTCAATTTTCTTATCCTGATCACATATATTTACTTGAACTTTGAGACTTATTTCAAAAATTGTTTTCTAACTCTTCAAAATGATTTTCCAATCTATTATTTGCTAATTTAATCACTTTGTTGTTTTCTTTTGTCTGACTCTCAATTTGGTTTTTCATTTTTATATTGTTTTTTAAACATGCTGTCCATATTCTCTTTAATTTTATTTTTTCAATTTTCTATTCAATTCATTTTGTTTTTCAAATGTTCTATTCCATTGTGTTTTAAGATCTACATTTTGTTTTTCTAACTTTCTATTACATTCTGTTTTGTTTTTTAACATGCTTTCTATATATTCTTTAATTTCTTTAAACATGCTCACGATCATGTTCTTAAACTCACCATCAGTTTTACTTTCCTGAATTTCCATTTTTGCTCTAGCTCAGGTAATCATATATCTAAATTTATATAAACAAAATTAGCTAATTTCTCTATAAATTTTAAAAAAAAAAATGTATATAAAACTAATATTTTATTTATTTATTTAATACTAGAATGATCATCCCTCTTTCTATCATGAAACATTTCTATAATTGCAAGATACTTTAATTTTAATGTCTTATTTTCTATTAATCTTATTTCATCACTATTTTTATTTAATTATTAAAATATTTTTATTTATAACAAAATAAATGTATACTTCTCATCCGTAAGTATTTATATTTTCCGAATTTTAGTAATAATAGAAAAATATTTTAAAACTAAACTGGATTCAATCCCCTTGTTTTAATCAATAAAAAAGATTATTTGACCATGAAATTTTTATCTAGGGAAATTTAAAGACAGTTAATGGGTGACTGTACATGGCGGAGAGACAGAATACAATTTACTTTTAATTGACAGGTAATTTCTAGTCATGTGTAATGATCAAACTGAGCCTACATAAAAATAAGTTTTCATGCAAATCCAATTATACTGTATTTCCTGATCGTTACTTCTCTTGGTTTAGATAAAGAATGACAAACACAAAATTATTAACAAATAACAATAACTTTAATGAAAGAACGATATTATATGACAATAATGATAATAAAAAATATAATCATTTACATATTTACAAATTAGTAGACATATGGAGATTGCCCATGAGAGAAAAAAAAATCTTTATAACTTCAATCTCTTTGAGGGTATTTAAAATAAGTTCAGTTGATTTACTTTAATATCTTTGTGAGCTCATGTGTACATTTTATATCTTTAAGCATGGAGATATGACTATTTACCTTTGAATTTTAATGTTTTCTGGTAATATAAGATTTTAGCCTTCTTTGGTTCCTTTTGAGGCAGTTTTCTTCTGAGCATTTGAAAATAAGTAAATTCACAGGTTAATTTATAGAAATAGATTTTCATGGAATAACAACATTAGATGATTAGTGTTTTCTTTCTTCAGCAAGTAAATGTTAGATATTTCTTCGGCATTCAATAATGATGGATTGGCACGATAAAGATTAAAATTTAAGGCATGTTTTAGTCAATAACTCTATATTCAGCTACACTACTGGAAAGATCAGGGAAAGTATCCTAAAGGGTCCTCTACTCAACGAAACGCATATTAATTAATATAACTAAAATATTATATATAAAAAACGCATATTAATTTAAAATCTTTATAAAATTCCATTGACTTCTTAAGAGTGAGTTATTATGGCGAAGTGGCGTTCAATTATTTTTTCAAGAGCAGAGCAGTTTGGAAGGCTTTGTTCGTTAGCATAACATTTTTTTTGTTTTATTTTTTTTAAAAAAAATTCTTTATTTTTAAAAGAATAAAGTAATAATACATTTTATCTCTACACTTATTTTCTTTTTTAACATTCTAAAATGTATTCTTTATATATGACTTTAATATTTTGTTATACATAATAAATTTTTTTTTGCATAAAAGTAACAACGCCTGTAAACTCAGATATGACGATTTCAATATATATATATATTGAAGCATACATAAATATTATTTGTTGTCTGTTCTCTTGTTTAAAGAAGAATCAAGATGTACAAATATTAAATTATTTATGCACTTTACATGTTAGAATTTTATAAGATTTCATGAAGTTCAATGGCGTATATATTTATTTAGTTATTTATGATCATGTTATTTAAATAGACAGTGAAGCATATGTAGGACATTTGAATGTGTTTTCAAATTTAAAGCAGAATTTTGAATTAGTATTAATTGTGCACTTTACATATTAGATAAATTTTAAAGGATTTAATGAATTTCAATGGCATATGCATTTATTTAGTTATTTATATGATTATTTACCAACATGGTATTTAAATTTGTATTAAGTCGATTGCAAAGACCTTAAAACAATATAATATAAACCAGAGGTCCCCAAACTTTTTTTGTCTTATGGATTACTTTCCGAATTATTTTTTTGCCATAGACCACCTACCTGTCTAATATTAAATTTCCAAGCTTTATATCATTAAATGTTTTTCACAGCTGACATATTGCTGTTCACTTTGATAGGGCTTTGTAAATAAAGAAAACCGTAAAATAAAGCCAAGGTTCAAAATTAAAAATACAATAATTAATGGGAGGGATGAACTTGATGCTCTGATAGCAATAAATGACTGAGATATATATAGCCTTAAATCTCCTCATTCAGTTATTTGCATACGATTTCTTTTTTTGTCAGTAGATTAGTTACTACAATAAAACCCTTTTCATGATGTATGAAAATGGAAAAGCTATCAAAAATTTTCTTACAATATTCCATAATGCAGGATAAGTGTTAGCTACATTGTTTTTAAGCCAGAACTGCTGATACTCCTTTTTGAATTGCACTTTAAGTTCTTTGTTAGTGCTTATTTTGATGAGTTCTTCTTGTAGTGCAATATCTGATTCTTTAATTGCATTATACAGATCAATAACCCAGCGCAGTATTTCCATAGTTAAAACATCATTAAATCTGGTATCAAAATTTGGAAGGCATTTAAATGTTGAACATATAACAAAATATTATGTTGTGGAACTATAAAAATTTGCACCTTTCAATGTTTTGTTTGAATAGGTTAATTCTGGCAAAAAAAGCTGAAATTATGGACTTTGGTTTTTATTAAATTCAGGCTGTCTCCTTGTAACTGCAAGTTAACCTCATTAAATTTGGCAAATAAATCTGTTAAATAACCAATATCTGGTTTCCATTTTTATTAAATTTTCCTTCAAAATGGGATTTTTGCCATCCAAAATCTCTAAAATGGATTCAAAAAGTGAAAAAAAATTTTTTTTTCAAACATAAGCCTTTTGAGAGCCAGTGTATTTCAGTGTGAAGAAGTAATCAATGAAAGTCCTCATCATTTTCTTCACACAACGGCTCAAACAACCTAGAATTTAACATGTTGTTATGATGAATTGGAGATTGATGCAATCTGACACTCAGATTTTTAACTAGTAAATGTCAGTGAATGATGTCGTAAGTTGCAAATATATACCAGTTTTTTGTTTTTAATAGTTTATAAAACTGTGATAGTGACCAAACATATTTGTTAGGGGGATCACTTTTTCCATGAAATAGTCTTTTAAAATATTAAATATTGATTTAACTTTAGTATCTGTTGTCAAAGTCTTTGCAAAAAGCAATTCTTGATGGATTTCTTGATCCATAACAAAACGAACATATGCCATTACCAGTGAAAGTTGACTCAACTTGAAGAGAAAAATGGTTTGCTTTTAGATAATTACACAAGAAGCTTTCCACCTCAAGATGTCTTTGAAATATGTTGTCACTCAAAGGAATTTTTTTGATTATATCATATGCAGGTTTATGTAGAACAGTTTTTAAAACTTCCTCAATGGTGGGCAAAATTAGGTGTTCTCCAATAATATGAGGCTTTCCGGATTTTGCTATGAAATATTGTAAGATACTAGCAAACCATCATCATCTTTTTTTGGCATTGAAGCAAACATGCTATCTAGCGTGACTCTCTTCTGAAATTGTTCGTGTTTTAAAGTATATCAAATCTTTACCTGTTTCATCAGGATGCAACCTTCTCAGATGATCCTTCAGCTTAGATGGTTTCATAGCATTATTTCTTAAAACTTTGTTGCACAAAAGACACATGGGCAAATGCTTGTCTGATAGTGATGGAATAAAGCCAAACTTCCTATCAATGCTATACTACCTACATTTTTTTAAACCTCTTCCATATTGAGTAGAAACAAGCTATTTAAATCTCATAAAATAAAATTTTTTAAATTAATTGAATAGATTAAGACTCTATTGAGACACATTAAAACTAAGTATCTGAACAATTCCTACTTCTTTAATACAAAACCTTTAAAAAAAACATCTTTACAAACAAAAACCTTAAAAAGTAGAAAATAAATATTTTTTACTATATCTGAATTAAGTATTTCTTTGTTCAGATATTTTATTTTTTGTTCGAGCATACAATTAGAGTTCTTGATCATATGTTTTAACAGGTATTATCTTTATTTGAAATATTTAACTAAGAAATGCAGCTGAGGTCGCAATCTGGATGACTAACTAAAAATTTATATTTACTTTTTTTATATACTCCTAAACAAGATATTTTTGATTCACTTTGATTTGCATCTGTATTTTGCACTAAATAAAGTTAATATTTTTTAACAACTTTTATTCTCAAAATTCAGACTAGAAATAATCAATGTTTGATTCCAATGCTCCTATTTATAATTGCTTAATTTAACACGTGTGCAAAAGTTTTGGTCTAAACAAACTTTATTCACTACGCATGTTTGCTCGATGCTATGCTGATATGAAAACTTGTAGAAACATGTACATAATAATAGAACATTATGAAACAGATACCTAAATAATCTAGTTAACCAATAATTATTTGATTTTGTCATATTTTAATAATATGCAGGAAAATTGGTTTAAATATCAGCTAGAGGTACCATGATAATTCAAAAAAATTATAATTTTCAATAAAAAACATTATAAAAATTACAATTAGAAGCTATATTGTAATTTTTGTGATTTGCAAGAATTAGAACAAAATTTATCATACATATTCATATAATTGTTTCAAATTTAAAATATCTACCTAAAAATGTTATGCAATACCTGAAATGATTTTGGTAGGTGGACCCCCATTTACATATCGTGGATCCCAATTTTTTTTGTCATTGGACCCCCTGAAAATGGAAAATGACCCCTGGGGGTCGATATTGACCACTTTGAAAAACACTGATATAAACTATCTGCATGCACACACCATCCTTGGTTTAGCATAAGCAAAGTTAAGTAGGTTACTGTAAAACTATGAATATAATCCATTAATATAGAAATTACTATACAGAAAAAGAATCAGAATTAAAACCAATTCTTTTTTTATGTTGCACTTCAAGTATACAATAGTCAAATGTGTTTAAAAATACATATATACAAGCAACAAAGATTACAAATTATAAAATTATCAATTATCATAGAAAAGCCTTTTCTGGCAAATTATGTTTTTTGCCCTTTTCAATATGTCTCTAGAATACCACAATTTAAAGTACCTACAGCAACATCTATATCAATACATGAGAGAAGACAGATAAACAAATGGATCTCCAACATGATCTATTATGTGATTTTTTTCTCAATTCTACTACAAAATTACTGTTATATATATTGAATGGATATATATCCACATACATTAATTAATTAATTAACTATCCATTCTTTATCCATTAACCACTTATTATTCAACTTAATGGATATTTTGTATATATTCATACAGTTGTTTTTATTATACATGGTATAGTTTGTTTCATGTATTTTATGTCTATTAATATTTTTAATATAATCAAGAACACATATTATTAATACAATTTATTTTATGTCCGTACTGCAAATAATGAACATATAATGCAGATCTATCATCTTTCCTAACAATAGCATCATTGTGTTCTTAGCTCTTTCTCCCAATTGCTTTACCGTCTGGCCATAGTAAACCATATTACAAAAATTACATCTAATTTTATAAACCATTCCTCTCTTATATTTTATATCATCTTTCATCCTACAATTAGTTATCAATTTATCTAAATTTTTGCTATTAGCCCATCCCACATTGTTTTTATCTATATAATTTTTACTTTTTTTATTTAATATATTATATACACTAGGCAAATATGAAATTTTTATCCACTTCTTTTGTTTATTAGTCCTACATCTAAGGCAAATATGAAATTTTTATCCACTTCTTTTGTTTATTAGTCCTACATCTATTATTATTCATGCTATTTACCCCATATCATGAAAATATATTGTTAATACTATGCACTGCATATATCCCATACGTGTTTGTTTAAATTTATCCTTCTGTAACATAATAAATTAATATATAAATAGGAGAATTGTTTGTTGCAGATTTTTATAAATGAAAAATACTACATTTTTAAAAAAAGTTTGGATAGATTTAGAAGCTTAAATAAAATTATAAAACCAATATTAAAGGGGATAAATGTCTGGGATAATTTCAAAGCTTTCTTAAATAATTATCTTAATAAATGGAATTATAAAATACACCTTAAATATACTAAAAAATGGGAATGGCTGATTAATAAATTTTCTACTAATAAATCATGCAGATATGATAATATTCAGCAATTTTTATAAGTCTATGGAATATAAAAAACGTGTTTCAGACAATTTTGTAAATTTAACGGACTATAAATTTTCACATGAACAAAGTAATTTACTGAGTAAAAATCCATTATTTATCCCATTTATAGACAAAGATATAAAGAAGAGGATTATAACTGACATTGAATTGGCACATATTTCATATGGGGAGAAAAATAAATTACATTGTATTTTAAATAGACATTTATACGAACTTAATATTTTTAATAAGGATTATAACTACAGGAAAATAATAAATGATACTCGATATATATGTAATGGCTATGGGATTGTAATAAGTAAAAAAGATAAATGTTGTCGTTTTGTTGTAATGTATGCTAAGGACTATAATGATAGAATAGTGTAATAAAAAATAAGGAGTATAGTAGATTATCTAAAGATCCTATAAATAATATAAAAAATAAATATATAAAATTGTTAAAAAAGATTAAGCTTAACAACATTATAAGTGATAATCAATATTATTTTTTATATCCTAATTCATATGAGAACCCATATATATTTTATATATTTTGTAAGGTAAAAACGCATAAGGAAGATAACCCTTTAAGATTATTGTTTAATTTTAGCAATTTCATTTTACATAAATTTTGTAAATATTTAAACAAATGGATAGCTGATATAATTGGTTATGGACAATATTATATAAAAAAATACAGAGGCTATTATTGATAAATTAAATATGATGAATATAAATAGAAACCACAGTATCTTTGTAATGGACATAGAATCGATGTACCCTAGTATCCCTAGAATTAAAAGTATTAGTATCGTCATAAAGGCTTTATCTCTATATATCAATGATGATAGCATAATTAGTATTATAAATGAAGCATTGAACCTAATAAATAGTTTATATTTTAAATATAATAACGAATAGTGAAGTATAAATAAGAGATGGGTAATGGGATGTGCGATTAGTGGGCTTATGGCATCTATGTTTATTAATGACATGGAAATCAATATTATAAAAGGCAATTAAAAAAGAAGTACTACATTATTTTAGATATGTAGATGATAGTTTGATAATTGGTAATAAGAGGGCAATACGTAAATTATATAAACAATTTAATAATAATGTTGATAATATTAGGTTTACTATGAAAGAAATTGATAATGAAATAAGGTATTTAGGTATTGAAATTATTTTAAATCAAAATAATGATATTACAATTAAGCATTTTATTAAAGATTATAAATTAAGGAAAATTATATCAATTGATTCAAAACAACCATGGATGCAAAAGATGAGTGTAATAAAGAATTTTAAATATAAGAACGATAGATTTAATACAGATAGAAATATTGCTGTGTTACAGAAGGATAAATTTAAACATACTTATATGGAATATGGATATGCAGCGCATAATATTGACAATATATTTTTACGATATGGGGTAAATGGCACGAATAATAAACGATGTAGGACTAATAAACAAAAGAAGTGGATAAAAATTTCATATTTGCCTAGTGTATATAATATATTAAATAAAAAAAAGTAAAAATTATATAGATAAAAACATTAATGTGGGATGGGCTAATAGCAAAAATTTAGATAAATTGATAACTAATTGTAGTAAGAAAGATAATATAAAATATAAGAGAGGAATGGTTTATAAAATTAGATGTAATTTTTGTAATATGGTTTACTATGGTCAGACGGCAAAGCAATTGGGTGAAAGAGCTAAAGAACACTATGATGCTATTGCTAGGAAAGATGATAGATCTGCGTTATATGTTCATTATCTGCAGTACGGACATAAAATAAATTGTATTGATATGTGTTCTTGATTATATTAAAAATGTTAATAGACATAAAATATATGAAACAAACTATATCATGTATAATAAAAACAACTGTATGAATATATACAAAACATCCATTAAGTTGAATAGTAAGTGGTTAATGGATAAAGAATGGATAGTTAATTAATTAATATATGTGGATATATATCCATTCAATATATATAACAGAGTAATTTTGTAGTAGGATTGAGGAAAAAAAACATGTAATAGATCGTGTCAGATATCCATTTGTTTATCTGTCTTCTTTCATGAATTGATATAGATGTCGCTGTAAGTACTTTAAATCATGGTATTCTAGAGACATATTGAAAAGGGCAAAAAACATAATTTGCCGAAAAAAGCTTTTCTATGACAATTTTATAATTTGTAATCTTTGTTGCTTGTATATATGTATCTTTAAACATATTTGACAATTGTACTATTAATATATTGTTTAAACTTATAAATTTAAAAAATGTATAATGAAAAAAAGAAGTTAATTGTAAAGATAACTACCAAATATTTTAAATTGTTATAAGAATGTGAAGTTAATATATATTTACTAATTTATTTTAATCTAGATTTTATTTATTTAGTGCTTGATCAATTGTGCCATCTTATACAATAATCATCACAATATTCACAGGAGTCTCAAGATTCTCCATGATGTAACTGACATATATAAAATACTGGTACTATTTGAGGGCTCTATGAAGTTTTATAGTTACATATCTTCACAGGTAAATTTAAGTTTACTGTAGAGATCAGTATGCTGAACATCCAATTGAGACTGATTCTACTAAGTAGCAGAATTTCACAAGGTATCAACACATAAGAAATTGTGATGTGATACACTATGGTTTCTTCTTTTTTGGGGTCAGGAACCTCTAACCACTATGCCCAGAGAAATATGCTAGTTGATGTGATGCACTGTTACCTCTCCTTATACGGAGTCAGGAATCTCTCAGCAATTATGCTCAGAGAAACCTGTTAGCCACTTTAACTTATTCTTTTCATTCCCTGCCCTAAGTTATTCCCATATTCTTCTTTCCACAACATAATCTTTGTCAATTCCATGGTCTTTATATATAAATCCCCGTTGTCTATTCCAAACCCAGCATAAAAACCAATACTTCACTTTCTGTATAATCACTTTGTTTAGATTTATTTTTCCACAACTTCATTATTTGTACTCTTTCTGCTTTCAGGCATTTGCATTCAGTCAATAGATGCCTAATATTTTCTATGTCTTTCATACACAACTTGCCAACTAAATCACCCACATTTTCCCATTTATGTGGACATTCCTTTGTTGCTAATGATTCCGTTCGAGCCTTAAATAGTAAACAATTTTCCTTGCTATTATCATAAATTAACAAACACCCAATATTCTGTTTACTTCTATATACATTTAAACTTTATACTCTCCATACTAGTTTTCCATCTCTTCAACTCTCTATTCTTTATTAATACATCTATTCTTCTATCCCATTCCTTACTACTATAACACTCAACAATTCTCCTAACACAATCATCTTATCTTTTGTGTAAGTATACAGACATAAATTCTTTATGCAAATCTTCTGCATATCGCATTATCTTTCTCACATCTTTTGCCTGCCCTTTACTTGTAACCCAATTAAATACTATTTTGGCTATTCTTTTATCTATAAACTGCAATCTACCGAACATTTTCAATTTGCTTTTGACATCCCTCATATAAAAACTTGACCATCCCATTTCTCCTTGAATTGCCTCCTTTGCTATCCACACCTCTGCATCTAATGCATATCTTCCTACTTCCCTTTGTACTTTTTCTAAGTAATCTAATACCCCTTTACTAACACATAACGCATCATTGCCACATGTTAACTCTGCTACTGCCATCCCCTTCCAAACAATTCTAGCTACATCATATTTATTATATGAAAACACTGTTAATTTCTTTATCAATCCTTTCTTTTCTTTGCTTTATTTATCAATTTTTTCTCCCATTCATCCAAGCAATTTTTCTGATTACTCTAGATGATTCCCAAATAACTATATCTATTCACCACACTTAACTTTATATCCCCTAATAAGAAATCTTTAGCTCCTCTTTCCCCAGTATTCACCATCATTATATTTGATTTTTATTCACTAAATTTAATCCCCATATCTTTACCCATCCTTGCACATGTCCTCAGCATAGCTTCCATATCTTCTCTTCTTTCTGCACACAAAAAGATATCATCCACAAAAAATAAGACCCAACAATCTATATATTCTCATGTGATGTACTGTAGCTACTCCTTAAACGAAGTCAAGAATCTCTCAACAATTATACCAAGAAAAACTTGTTAGCTATTTAATTTTACATTCCCCAGTCTAATTTTTCCCATATTCTGCTCCATCCCATTTCCACAATGTAATCTTTGTCAACTCTACAGCCTTTATATCTAAATCTTTTCCAAACCCAGCATAAAAACCAATAATCTACTTTCTGTATAATTATTTTTTTCATATTTATTTTCCCATAACTTCATTATATGTGCCCTTTCTGTTTTCAAGCATTTACATTCAATTAACAAATGCCTAATATTTTCTATTCCTTCCTTACATAATTTACAAAATAAATCACCCATATTTTCCCATTTACATGTATATTCTCTTGTTGCTAAAAGATCCTGTTCGAGTCTTAAACAATAAACTACTTTCCTTACTATTATCATAAATTAACTCACACATAATATTGTTTATTTCTATATATATTTAAACTCTTTTTACTCTCCATCTCTCTAACTCCCTATATAATATGCAAAAAAACACAGTACAAAGACTTCTACAATTGCCCTTCCTAGAAAAATATTATTTAACAACAGCCAGTTGATGAGGAGTTTGAGATTTTTCACCTTTTGTGTCCTAATTAAAAATAGTAGAAACGTATTTATTGACCAATACTGGATGATTGCCTGAGTTGATGTAAGCTATCTGAAAAAAATTCAATTTTTAAAAAATATTTATCCAAGCTAAATTTGAACCCAGTCATAGGCAAAAGAGTTGACATGTTTCTGACCTTCATATATATATTCAGTTGTTTTTACTTAAAATGACTGTGTTAAAAACTACACTAGACAATTACCAATTAACTTTGAGTTTGTATCAGCATACATGTATTGGAAAATTGGTTAAAAAATATTACATTTAAACTTTTTAAATAAATAATTTTATTTATATATATTTTTTGTTTTGCAATAAAAATCATCTAACAGAACTGAAACCAAATCGTATTTCCTTATCAAATTGTTCACCAGATAAAGATCCTTCAATTGCTTCACAATTGGGATTAAACACAGAATAAGCACTTGGTTCTTGCATTAATCTAGGACCTGATCTCATATTTTTAAAAATAAGATAAAAACAAGAAAGTATGAAAAAAATTGCTCCAAATTCAAGTTCTATAAATAATCCCATTAAAAGTATCCATAATATTACTTTAAGACAGATAGTGAATATATACAATTTTTTAGATTGGGTATTACTTTCAGTCTGGTTACAATTCGAAAATAAAAGTTCAGAATTTCCAGTAATAGAGTTTTTCTCTGTTTTCATATTTGTAATCTCATTCTGAAAAAAAAAAAAAGTATTATTTTTGATTTTTATTTAACAAATTATTAAATATATAATAATAGCCATTGATGTATATATATATACCATTAAAATTATTGTTAAACAGTAAAGCACTGAAACTAGTAGTAAAAAATTAAATAAAAGCTCCAATAACCCTTCATTCTTCTTAAATCCATTTGCTTATAATTCCTAGAACATCTATTATAATTCCCTGATTGTATTTAGTTGCACTACAATCTAGTATATAATCTAATTTTGACTCAGAGAATTCGTTATTTTAAAAATGTAGATGATTGAGAAATTAACTTTGGATTCTGATGTCTACATATTGTTAATATAAGAAATAATTCTGGAAACAGATTTGAAGATACTCCCATAGGAAAAGTTGATTTACAGAGGCTTTGTTGGAGGTGTTAAAAGTAGTAAAAATGAATTATTATGAGATTCAATATTTTAGACAGAAAAAATTTAAGAAGCAACTGCCAGTTACTGAGATTTTAGATATTAAAGTGATAGGTAAAAAAACACAAACAAAAAAAACAAAAACAAATAGCAATGGGTGAGGACAAATGATGCTGTAAATAAAGCTACTGCAGAAACAATAAAGCATTTTGAGGATATTATGAGCTTGAGAAAGAGAAAAAGATTGTACAATTATTATCAAAATTTAGTAGTGGATAAGTTTAAGACAATTTGTGAAATTAAGTTAAGCATGTGAGAATAGTGGTGTAAATTGTTTAGATGTGTGTTAGGTTCATTAGAAGTACATATTTAATTAAGGATAGGTTATATTTGTAAGAGATATGAGGATATCATGTCATGAGTTCATTTATAATAAATTATCAGTATCTTCAACTATTATCAATCCATTGTATGCCTCTCTAACTTTATTCCATCTCTGATCTCTAGTTTCTCTTCTCCACATCACACCAGCATACTTCCTTATTTCACCCCATCCATCTCACATGTGGTATCTTTCTAAGTCTTTTACAAACTTTTGAAATCTAATTTAAGATTTCAACTGTCTATCTATTATCATCTCTTTCAGTCTTTTAATTCTTTCACGTACGTTAACACGTTTGTTTTCTTATCCAATAATTCATTCTTGATTTCTTCTTGTTATTCCTAACATGCACCTCTCCATAATTCATTGAGTGATCTGAAATCTCTATCACTCTTCTGTTAAGTGTCCAAGTCTCAGATGCATAAGTAAGAACTGGTAGAACATATTTATTAAAAACCTTTTTCAAATATATAGGCATATTTCCTTGAAGCTATTTCTACCAAAAGCATTTTAACCAAGTTTCAATTATGATTAATTTCATTCATTGTTTCCATCTGTAGTAATAATCTAACAAAGATATTTATAGTAGTTACCTTCATCTAACTTATCATCATCAATTTTTATTTTCTTTTGAAAAAATCCATTGAACATCATTTTAGTTTTAACATTTACATTTAATCCCACTTTCATCTGATAACTTGCAATATTTTCTAAAACTCTAAAACATTATTTGCAAAAACAATTACATATTCTGAAAATTCTAGATGACTTAAATAATTTCTATTTATTTTTATTCCCTTAGCTTCCCATTTTAATCCATAAAATATTTCCTGAAAAATAGCAATAAAAAGTTTTTGGAGATATGGAGTCACCGTGTTGTACACCGTTCTCAATGTTAATCTTCATTGTACCATTAAGTAATCTAATTGTTGCTGTTACATTGTTATAAATATTTTACTAAATATGAAGAAATGTTTATAGAATCAAATATATTTTCACAACCTACACAATCAAAGTGTAATAACAATTCGTTTTAGAAATGCTTATAGGTTCAAATGTCTTTTCATAATAATAAATTCAAAGTGTAATAACAACTTGTATTCATTGGTCTCAATACTTAGATATGAACCACTGTACTAAAAGCACTTTTAAATCCAGATTCTTTTGGTTGGTTAAAATCTAAAGTTCAATGTAAATGAATTGTAATTATCTTGGTAAATTTTTTTGTACAGAACTGATAAAAGACTGATAGGTCTGTAATTTCTATTTTTTTTAATATTAATATACTGTATTTTTCCGATCATCTATTACAAGACTGCATTCTTCTAATTATCTAGTACATCTTTAATATTTATAATACATTTTACTAGCCATTAAAATAGATGTGTAAAATGTACATAGATAAAACTAAAAATGAAATGTTGGAAATAAGTATAATAAGGAGTAATACAGTAAAGATTGAATAATGGAAAATATAAGAATAGAAAACAATGGAGAATATAAGAATAAAGAACAATTTTTTTACAGATGTCTGGGAATAACTACAAAAGAATATATGAGAAAAAACAAGGATAGTAAAATAAACTTGTTTTATAAATATGAAGAGAAAGAATTAAGAATAAATGCAAAGATATGAAAGTTTCTAAAGAAGAAAGATTAGATTTGATAGCAACAGACACATTTGAGATAAATTACATCTTGAGATATAAGAATATAACCAACTAAACAGATGTGAGAAGGAGCTATATAAAAGTTATTGTTAAAGTAAACATTTTAGAAATAAATTATAAAAAAACATATATGAGTTAAACTAAAATTGAGTAAAGATGAAATAGATCTTTTGTATAATATATATTATAATAAATAAATAAAATCATATACAACAGCTATATATATATATATGTGTGTGTATGTGTATTAATAATTGCACATATAAAACCTTTTTCAGCAAATGGCTTTGTGCCTTTTTCTAATGTTAAGCATCTATTTTAATGTAACACCATCTAGTTCTATAATGGAAGTAAAATAACAATAACAAAATAAAACATCAGTAAAATAGAATATAATTTTTTCATATTGAGATTCAATGGAACTTCAAAGAATTGATTACACAATAATATATAGAGTAAAAAATACATACTTTATCCAATTTTATATAATCATATATTATCTTATATAATTTTCCATTCATTTTTAACTGATCAATTGTTAACTAAATTTATTGAAGTTTTATAAATATTTATAAAATTATTTAAGTCATGCTTAATATAAAATGATTCATATATTCTTTTTGGATCTGTAATAATTTACAAAGTGCATACAATAGGCAGTTTGCAGAAGTTATAAAACGAAAATAATCAATAATTAAGTTATGGCTTAGCGCGAGGTTCTCTGCCTCATAATTGTAGTTTAATTTAAAGGTTTACTATTATTTGTAGTATCTATTTTATGTTCAAATATAAAGTAGTGAATATAAAGAGCAGATTTATCACTTGTGTATTAATTGCATTGTTATATTCTTTGGCTCTTATCTTTAATGAAATGTTTCTCTGCATGACTATAGCAAATCATTGCAACTGTCACAATTTTATATATTATTTTTCTTTATATTGTCTCTTAATTTGTAATTATTTATTAATCTACCCAGACTTTTACTATTCAACATCCAATATTTATATCTTACCAATATAATTTTTGTTTTTTACTTTATTATAAATTTTGAAATATCAAAGATTGATTCAATTCTTATTTAAACTATTGTTACTATCACCATAATCATTTTGCATAGAAATGCAATATGATTTATCACAATCATACAATCAAAATTTATAAATGAAGATGAGCACATCAATAATACCTTATTTTTACCATGGACTTTCCTTTTGGACCTTTTTTAATTACAGGTTTCTTTTCATGTTAGCTTTTAGTTCAGTTAAAAATTATTTCGTTCCATATTAGCACAGTTTGCAGTTTAATAATACTTTTTATTAGAAGTTCCTTCATTAATTTTTTCTTCCTGTTTTGACCGACACATTTCCCTTCTCATTAACACGGAGTCCATTTCATCATATACTTCCTCTCTGATTAACTTTCTTCTTGTAGCTCCCAATTTACAATAATAGTAATTTCAGGTCAAACAGTTGAGATTTTGGGTGAACATACAAGGCCTATGACAAATTATTCCCAGGAGTACCTTATATATTCTATTTACTGAAACAGGTTTTCAAAAACCATTTTTTAACAACTAGTAATGAAGGCAGTCTAACCTCAAATTACAAACTTAGCTTCTCACTGTTCTCTCAAAAGCTGAGCTACCATTGCTGCTTTCTTTTCAACATGTGGACAGAGATCGACTGCTATTGACTAAATATTAAAATCTACTGCATTAACTTGCCCATCCTACTTTATTAACATAGCCCTTATATCCAGACAGGCTACCTCAGGTATCACAGCATTGAACCTTAACCAATTGATTTTCTTTTTTTTTACAAAAAGATTATTTCCATATTTTTTTCTTTTTAATTAGTTAAAAATTCCAATTACACAGTAATTATTGAAAAAAGTTTTTTTTTTAAATTACTAGAATTCTTAATTAAAAACTGCATTTTTTCATTAAAAAATGTTAATACTTTATCTCTCTTTTCTTTTTGTTAAGTTATAAATTAATAAATAAAATTACTAGAGAGAAAAAAATTTTTTTTTTTACCTTTTCTTCTTTACCTATCTTTAATAAATATTAATTAAATATTGAGAATATTTTAAATATCTTGATTTTTGTCATATCTTTATTTGATGAATGCTATTCTTTGATAAGATTAACAATTGCTATTCTGGAAAAAAAAAAAAATGAAGAAGTTATTTCTTCTCAATATACATACTAACTGTATTTGTGATATTAGATTAAAAGAATGTAATGTAGTTGATAATTATATTTAAATATTTACATAAAATAATAATACAAGAGATATGACTAGCAGATAAAAGTAACTATCATAACACATTTTTACAATATTGTAGGTCATTTTTAACTACTATTATATAACTGATGTATTATTTTAAAAATACTGTAGACCATTTTTAAATGCTATTATATAACTCGTTTATTATTATTTTATATAAATATTCTTTACATATGTTTTAATTCTCAACTATATTGTTTTATTTTGCTAATACAATCAAAGCAAATCTCCAGTTTTGAAATAAATAATATATAATGCAGTTTATTAAAATATATTTCCAATTTATATATGTATAAATATATTCTGATCAGTAGAATTTTTTTAATGTTTTATTATCTAAAGTCCATTTTTGATTTATTGAATACCTAATAAATTTCATTTGCTAATCCTCTCTATTTCTCTAGCTGTCCCATCAGTATTATTAGAAACAGATATATATTTTATTTTCAAACTCTCATTTTAGTAGAAAGTTTGATAATTAAAATATATTTGTATATTCAATTTTTGATTCTGTCCATTTTTCTACCTTGTCCCCAATTTGATAATTAAAATATATTTATGTAATGAAATAATTTTCAACAGCAGTATTTCAAAAAATATAACTTATTAAATACAATAAACAATAATTTTAAAATAAATTATTTTGTTTCTCAAGTGATAATTTTTTTAAATGGCTATAAAATGTTAACATTGTCATATTATGTACAAGTGAGAAATTAAATGTGGTTCAAATGAGAGTTAAATAATTTAAAATATATTCAGTCAACAAAATTTTATCCGGATTAACCAAAACTAATATATTTTCATTTCTCTAATTCAATACTCAGGCTACAACATTTTACTTTATCATGTGAAAATATGCTCAAAGGGAAGTGGTAAAACTTTATCAAATTCACATTTCATTCACTGTATCTATGGTATTTTAAATTTTACTTTTTTACATGTTAAATATAATTAAATTGACATCCTAAAACTTTATCAATTTCATAGTAAAAGTTTTTCTTGTACCAGTGCCATTTTAAATTTGAATGTATGTTAAATTAAATATCCATATTTAAATTGAAAATGTTAAAACTTTATAAAATTCATTATTATAACTGATCTAAATTGTCATTATTAAAATTAGATATTAAATACATGATTACAAATACAATTTAACTGATTTAAAATATATTTACAAAATCAAAATTTACCTTACTTTGCGAAAAAGTATACTTTTTGTTTAAAATTTTTTTCAACACTGTAATTTTTTAATATATATTACAATAACAAATTAAACAATCATTTTTTTTCTTTAAAATATATATGTTCTCCAACATTACAAATAATTAAATAAAAGGTCCCTGAATAGAAGACTAGGCCAACAATCAAAATTCTTAGCACTCTCTGCCTTTGTCCTCCAACCAATGCCTTGGCTGATGACTTTAGTACATCCTAGAAATAGGAACCATAACTTGATTTTGTAATGATTATAAATAACTATAAGAAAAAAAAACATTTACATATACATTCATTCTATCTTAAAAAAAAACTTAACTGATATTCAATTGAACTATCAGGTAACTGAAAAAAAAAGGCAGGTAAAACGTCAATAATCCTACCATGCTAGCTGATGAATATTGGCAAACAGTCCATTCATGTTTATTTATTTATGGTAATAATAGGTGCAAATAATAAAATGTATGGAATGGACATGAATTTGCTCAATAGGTTTTTCAATCAATAATAAAATCCTTTTTGCAGTCTGTGTCTGCAGATATAGTAAAAAAATATTTAACAAATATTGTATGAAACAAAACTAAATAAAATATAAAAACTAACATTATTGCAATATATGTATATATTCATTTTCAAAATTATTAAACTATAATATATTACTTTTGACATTTAATATAAATTCTTATAATTTTTTTTTTTTAAATTACACATAGCAATGTTTACTAACTGCATAAGTGAAATGTTATTTTTTATTGTTACAATTAGTATTATACAAATAAAAAAATGATAATAAAAAATATATTTATAAAAACAAAAACATAATATGATTACAATATACCATCTTTTGATAATATTGGCTTCATGCATAATGACAATACTTATGAAATATGAATGAATTGACATAGAGAGGGAAAGTAAATATATAATCATTAAGATTTCTTCTTAAAATATTTTTATATTAAAACAAACTTAAAATTAATTTCCAATTTTTGTATAGCTTATGAAATTTAGAGTTGTCTATTATCAAAATTAATTAACATTTCTGTATCTATGACATAATTAAAAATAGATGATTGTTTACATAATTTCTTTTATAGTGCATGATAGTAATGGAATTTAAGAACTGAAAATTTATATTGGTGATACATAAAAAAATATATATACTTACATTGGATATTTTATAATTTTTTTAAAAAGCATTTTATATTTTGAGGCTTGATAAATATTTAGATGACATTTATAAAGAGTTTTAGTGCAATTACAATAAAATTTTGATTAATCATTTTTCAATAGATTGGAAACACCATAAAAATGATAGTAATATGAACTCATTATTATGAATAAAAACAATTTAATTATTAATCAAAATATATATCAAGTATAATTCAGTTCTTATAATTCAAAATATTATTTATAAAATATGTATTGTAATGAAAGGAATAGAAGACAATCTGTTGATCATTTTTATTAGACACAAATATACAGCACATAGCAAATATAAAAGAACATGTATATAATAGAGCATAAGTACTAAGATATCTAAAAATAAATGAGAACCATTTATTTATCCAGATTGCCAAATATTTTTAATTCTAGAATACAATGTAAATTCATGTTTACTAAATGGGTGCTTTGTTGAATCTCCCTTCCCATTATATTAACCCACTGTATTGCAAATATAGATCCTAAGACAACTATAATTATCATATTAGTAAAATACAAAATATAATAAAATTGTAGGAAAACCCATCATAAAAATTATTGTTTATCAGTAATGTTCGATCTGGAGAAATAAAACAATGACTTTTTTAAAAATAAATATATAAGAAATGTAACTTTAAAAAATTTAGTAACAATAAGATAAATAAATGAATGAATGACTAAATACCTGGTAAGTATAAAGTTTAAAATTTGCCTCTATAACCCTCCATGGAAAATTTTAAATATTTCTTTAATGTTTCTCATTTTTAAGGAAATAAGTTAATTAAATATTTCAAAATAATTTTATATAGATAGAAAAAATTTGCATCATTATTCACATTCACACATACATGGCAAATAGAATAGATTAGTTTTATGACAAGGGTACATTCTAAATAGTATTCTCAATTCATTCCTCATTCATTTTGTATTTGATGTGCAGTATATTGTTTTGAACATTTTTATTTTATGAATTTGTGAAAAGATAGTGCATGAATATTTTAAACTATTCATTTGCCAAATATTGTCTTTTAAAACATTGACATTGCTAAACAAGATATATTTTCATCTACATCTGTGATTTGCTTCACATATAAAATAAATAAAGACACCTATGGTAATCATTTAGTAGTCATTTAGGGACAGTTATTGAGACTTGGGAAATCTATTGGGTCACTACTAAAAATATCAAGTGATAAATGAAACAAATAATCAGAGTATGATTTTTTTTTCTTTACAAACGAAAATAAAAAAAAGTAATGTGTTATATAAACAAAATTAAAATGTGTATTTTTTCCAGAAATGGTATCACAATTAAAATTTAGAAATTTAGTTAAACAAAAAGAATAACAAAAATACATATTTACTAATTAAAGATTACAAATAACAAAAAGAAAATACAAAATAATTAGACAAATAAACAAGAAAAATATACAAAATTAGTTATATATAGTAAATTTATTTTTAAAAAAAGCTAGGGCAGAATTTTGCAATCCTATGTCACAATAATTTTAAACAAATATGTCACATTTTTTGTATGCTCAAGCAAGTGAAAAGTATCAAAAATTGGCGTGGAGAATTTTGTGAGATTATTTCAGATGGGAAAAAATAAAACCTAAAAAAATAATCAATTTCTTTCTTGATCAAAACAAAGAAAATAATTATGTTTCAATAAAACAATAGTATAATTGAGAGATCACATTGAAAATGAGCTTTCCTTATTTTTGCAAACAAATAAAATTAAAGCAGCCACTTTGTGTATTTTCTTAAAATAATACTATGGATGACTTAAAATTTTTTTTAGACAATTGCAATGAATAAGAGTTCTAAAAAATCCCAATTCTACAACTCTATCTTGGCCTGAAAGCAGTGAAAAATTGGAAAATTAAAATGCTACTAAACACCATAATTTCAATATTCTACCATAATTTCCTTTTTTTTTAAAAAAAATTACTTTCTGCAAATCATTTTGCATTTGTATCCATTTTTTTCTTCTTATTAATATGTAATTTCTATTTTTTTAAAAAAGGAAATGATTTGTTCAAGTAAATTCATATATTTTATTTAATTTTGTTACATAATGAATATTATTTTTCTCTATTTTCATTTGGAAACAAAAAAAACAAAACATACTGCAATTACTACATTCCATTTATCACTTGGCATTTTCAGTAGTGGTCTAATAACTCTCCTAAATGCCAATAACTATTTTCAAGAGTCTACAAAATGATTACCCACACCTGCTTAGAGATTATGATAAGCACATTATAAATATCACATACATAATTTTATTTTATAGTAAATTTAATAATGGAACTAATTTGTTTATTACTTACTGTCATCTTTATTGCACAATATTTCAATATAATGTTAAAGTACACTTTTCATTAATTAAATAGAATGGTTTGATAACGAAAAAATGTCAAATTTCAACACAAATATATATTTGATATTAGAGATGAAGCCATTATTTTATTGATTATTTGATAAATGCATGCTCATTAGTGTGTGTTGAAATAAGCATTAATAAAATTTAATTTTTATAATTGCATTTTTTATCACATTTATGATAAGTAATACCAATAATACTATTAATTATTTTTTTAAATTTAGAATTACTTCTTTTATTTTGAAAAAAAAAAAAAAAAACTATTACAAAGCATTAGACCAAATATAAATTAAGAAAAATATTTTTTTCCATTTTATTATAATAAAATTAACAGAATATTTTACTATTTGCTTTAGTTTTTTTTTTTTAAGTGTCATAGCATTGTCCGGGATGCGAACCCGCAACACAGGCAACTGCCTGCAAGTGCAAGGCAGTCGCGCTGACCTCTCAACCACCAATGCATTGTCCAGAATACCTTTTTTTTCATCCTTCAATTTGACATTATTCATTCTTAGAGCCCTCCATAATCAGCAAATGACATTTCAATAATGCCATAATAGAAATTGAATGTTATTGCTTTAGTCACAATGTTATCTTCTATTTTGAATTGTATGAAGATTTTGTAGACCAGTCATGAGAAAGATATTTTAAGATCTTCAATTATCTTTCTCAGTTCTTTGAGAGTATAGTCAATGCAAAAAAAAACAACTAAATCTTTCTCCAATTTCTCAATACTGTTTTTTTAAATGGCTATGCTGTATACATATAATCCAATAACATATTTTTGTAAAAGAACCTTTGTTTACTTTGTCACTCTTATTCCCTGCTGTTTTATATGAGGAAAGAAAATTTTCATATTCTTTTTATGTTCTATAAATTGAACATCATAAATAACACCATAAATAAATTTCATAGGCTAATATTCCATTTTTTAAATTTTTTTCAAGTAAAATAAGAAATCAAAATGATTCATTTATTTATTTTTTTGAATTAATAAATTTATTAATAGAATTTTTTTAAAATAAAAAAGGATGACTTTTAATTTTCTAGTGTGTGTGTACACTCATTCCACAATCGTTTTGAATGTTTAAAGTTGAACTCTAATATTTTATAATTATTGTGTCCTTATATTTGTGACAAGTGTTGGTGAGTTGGTCATACCAAAGAAGTAAACTTGTAAGTAATTTTGTTTTCTATCTTTTTTATATAATCTCCATGAAAATATTAGTTTGAAGCTATCTGTCTCAATTTCTTCTTTCTTCTAAAAAAAAAAAAAACGAAAAAAAAAAATTTTATTTAGAATTACTTAACTGAACATTAATACTTTAATGATGTATTCTGTTGTTTTATCTTCCCCATTTCTTGATTTTTGACTTTTAAAAAAAAAAATTATAACAATATCTTGTAACTATGAAATAATCATTATTATAAACAAAATTATGTTAATATCAACAACAAAAAATTCTAAACTAACATTTCCAACTGTTTAACACTACACTTACTCCAACTTTATTATCCATAGAAATGATTCTAATATAATATTTACATATCATGCTGAAGTACTGTACTTTATAAGCATCAAACTATTCAGCTACAACACTAATTCTATCTTTTAGGTTTTAAATCTATTATATTAAGTCTTGTTATGGCAAGATATATACATTTCTTGTGGACATCCTCAGATTATGATAGTGACAGAGTTAAATTTTGCATTCTTGGAAAATTATTAAGTATATCTTATATTTCCCAACTCTACAAATATTTGGTTTTTTGTTTTATCACCAGGCTATTTTTCTTTCTCTAATCATTACACTGTTTGAAAATATTGTTTTATTTCTATCAATATATTGATGACTATTTAAATCATTTTCCTAATCATTTTTATATTTATGCAACTCTCTCCCTTTGAAATACCAATTCCCATCTTGACAATTTCATATAATATGAAGTTTTCTTTTCTGAATTCATTTTCTTCCATATTTTATTTCTACACAAATTTGGGTTTTACTTTTCATTCTATCTTAATAACTATCTGTTAAGAACACTTTTCTCTAGAGATTCTCTATTGCTATTCATTTTTCCTCAACAAGTTTTAACTATTTGAATTTTCCATTAATCAATTAATTTACTCTCTACTCCATCTATTTTGTTTATTACTTTGTACTACCCCACAAATATATTCTACTACCTCTCCTTCAAATTCAGATTTCCAATAACTAAGGCAATCTTAATATCAATTTTACTTTTAAATTCTGTAATTGTAACATTTTTTTTTAATTCTACCATTCACTAGATCTATTTTATCTCATTTATACTTTAAAGTTCTACAGTGAATAAAACTTGTTCTTGAATATTATCTACATGATCTTTATTAATATTAAGATTTTTTTCTTTCTCTACATTTTCTGAAGAAACTTATTTTCTTTGAATCAATGGTGTAGTTAGTACTTTTTTTTATTGTTTACTATTACTGCTTTTTCAGTAAATTCTTTTATTTTTTTTCTACTTATAACATACTGCACATATTTTCACTTAAATGTTTTTTTATTTATGATTGATCATTTATATAACATTGCTCAATTCTACTTTATTTTGTCTGTCATCTTTTATTTGACTTACTTCATTTATTATCTCACTTTATTTATTCCCTCTTTTTTCTAAATGTCCTTTTTAATTATATCTACAAAAGATTTAGTCATTTCTCAATATTCCTCTATATATCCTTCATGCCCTTTTTCCATTTCATTAATCAATCTATTTAAACTTAGTTAGCATTTCTTCATTTTATTGTTTATTTGTAGTAATATCTATTATTTCATTCATATCATTTGCTTTTAGTGCTGTACTTTCCACATTGACTACTTCATCTTCTTGAACTTCTAGCTCTAATTCTATTCCTATTTCTTCCACATTTTATACAAATTTTATTGTTATCGTGAGAAAGTGGATGTAACATCTCTTCATTGACTATTATTTCTATTATTAACAGGATATGCTTTTAGTTGGATTTGCCTTACATTTTACCCCTCACTCTTCCAAAATAATGGTCTCATAGCAAGTTCTCTCATTTCATTCATCTCAAATAAAATAGCTTTATTTCATCATGCTCTATTTCTGAAATGTTATTAGAACTACCTCCCTTTCCAAATTTTGTTTCTAAATCGTGCCCAACAGATACTATATCAAATTTATCAATATTAAATTATTGATGAAAGCATTGAAGTTCTTTTGACAAGATTCTCTCTAGAAATTTGTAATAGCTAGTACATTATCTCTAATATAGTTCTTTTAAAAACCTAGAGACAATTAAGACTAGGCCTTCCATTCTAGTAATTTTACACAATACAAATATCTAACAAACCAGAAATTAAGCTTTGGATTTAAGCACTAAATAGACTTTGTACTTTATCATATACTTTTCTATATGACTAATTATATCTCTTAGCCCAATGATTCTTTACGGTAAATGCATTTAAAATATATGTCTGCATTTATTTATTTTTTACTTCAATTAAGAATTATTAAAAAAAATAAAGTCTATCCTGTCTCAACTAATATGTCTAATATTATTAACAAACTAGACAATAGATTTAAAATATATTATCTATTACATTATTATATTTAAATGCTATTCATTATTCCTCTACAGTACAGATCTATCATATTTTCCTTTCTCTTTTTCAAGCTGTAAAACTTCATTTATATATTAAGCATACAGTATAAGAATTTCTGATATATGGTAGTAACTACTTCACTATCATCTTCCTCCCTCTATTATTTAAAACATCCTAGTTAGAAATTCGATAATATTTGCAACACTTTGTTTTTACAATCAAACCTTTATTCTCTATCATATATTAATAATCTTTACATTATGTTACAAATATAAACTTACAAATGAAAGACATTATCTAATAGTTAATATTTGAACTTTGCACACTGGATTGTAAACTTATCTATTCATAAAAAATTGTACAAAATATTTGAATTCTATTTTTAAAATAGAAACAAATTTTAGCTGAGACATCATAAAAGAATTAAAATATTTTAAAAATAAAAATTACATTTACTATTACTAAAATCTCACAAAAAATTTATTTAGTAGCATTTATGAAAGTAATTTTTTTGCCAGTAAAAAACAACTACTTTGTTATGAGATGTTTTCATGACTTGTCTTAATCACTTAGTTTTTTGATTTAAATATTTTGTAAATATGTTACAAAATAAGTTTAAATATGTAAATAAATTAATGAAAATTACAATTTTTCTTTCATAAATATAACAATAAAACTTTCTCTGATATGCCTGTAATTAAATAATCTATCAATCAATGATGTGTTTCTTTGTATTATGATGCAACAAATCAGAAATTGCCAGCACCCACTTGCAGATTCAGATTTACATGTTATTTGTATGAGGTCTGTATGTTAATGACACCACCAGATTTTTTTAAAGCAATAACTTTAATTAGCAAAAAAAAATGCAATTTGGTAATATCACATCAAAATAGCAAAAAAAAAGGCCAAAATAATATCATTGCCAAAATAATGCTCCCAAATTAGCAAGTTTATATCTATAGAGAAGAATCCTGTTAAACAACACAACTAAACATCTTGTGGGCATAATTTTCAAAACTACAATAAGCATTATCCCTCTTAAAGGTATAAGTTTATAGAGGCTTCATATATCTCAGGGGCACTTTATCTTGACTACATAAGCAGGAAACAATTGTGACTTTGGTGTACTTTATCTAGACTCCACATTGGGTACCAAATTATGGGCAGGAGACTAGCAATCATTTTTATATAACAAACACAAATATTCAATGCATGAGCAAATTTAAAATATGTATATAGTATAAGATAACTAATAAATCCACAATCACTTATTTGTCTAGATTTCCAAATGGTTTTAATTCTTGAACTCCATGTAAATCTGGATATCTTCCTAAAGTGCACCTTGCGGAATCTTGCTATCCATTACATTAACCAAACTACAATCAGCACATTGAATTACAGATCCTAAAACTAAATGTTATATTAATAAAATTAATGCAAAACATGATGAAATTGTATTTTTGCTTATCAATATTGTTCAATCTCAAAATACAATAAATAAATGGATGAATGAATGAATGAAATGAGAATCAATAGGTAAATAAAAAAAGATTTTATTTACATAAATATATATAATAATCAATAATCATAACTATAGTGTAACGGTCATATTTGTAGTCACACAACAAAATCCAGAGTTTTGGAAAACTAGATGAGGGGTTGAGACCTCGAATTTGATTGCACTTCAGCTCCTTCACCAATGCTCCAAGATTTACTACCCTATGAATGACATATATGAGGCCACACTCAGTTTCTTAATCCATGTGCTGGCAGTAACAAAGAGTGGAGCCAGTCTCAGGGAATAATAATTAAATTATTAATATTTTAACTAAACAGACACATCTATGGCTGGCTAGATAATGCATATATTAATAATTGATACTAAATTAGAATAGATTTGGATAAGATTTGGTAATGAATTGCGAATAACACACTAACTGTTTATAATTTTAAAATATTTAATTGTGAAAATAGAAGATAAATAATACAAAATATAAAAAGTACATCAGGATTTACATATACAGGTGTCTTACAGTGATGAAAGGATTTCAATAGAGTCTCATCTTTTACGCACTTTAAAACCATTTAAATTTAATGTGATATCTACGGTTTCTAATCATACCTCAAGTCTGGTATGCCAACCCTATGAGGTTTGTTAATAGTCAAATCTTACAAGAATGATAACAGATATAACCAATACATTATTATTATGTAATGAACAATAAATGTACTCTTTATGAAGATTGCATTATATAAACTAGATCGGAGGGTACGGTGGTTCAGATCAATGCTGAATGAAAAATATTAAGGAGAGTGAACTAACGAGTTGGAGTGCAACTTCCGGGACTACGGCGCTACATAAAATAAATAAGAGATGCGGCCCGAATGCATAATTACTCATGGGATTCAGTACCAGGTACTCGGTTCCCATGGACCGTACAACTTGCTATCCAAATATATCTAAGTAATGTAACTTTAAAAAATTCAGTAACAATAAAATACATAAATCATTAAATACATGATAGATGTACAGTTTAAATTCTGCCTATTACATTGTTCCATGAAAAAAATTATTTTAAAATTTCCTATTTTCAAAACAAAATTGTTTCAAAATAATTTTGTATAGATAGAAAAAAAATTGTATCACTATTCATGTTCAAACACATATCTGTAGAATAATAGATTAAATTAGCTTCAAATCAAGGATACATTCTAAATTGTATTCTTAAATCATTTCTCAATCATATTTTTTGTGCTGCATATTATTTCGTACATTTTCTTTTATAAATTTGGTAGAGATATTGAATGAATATTTTGGATTAGTTATTTTCAAAAATATTCCCATTTAAAACACTTGCATTGTTAAATAAAATATAACATCTGTTATATGGCACACAATAATACAGTGTGTGCACAAGTATATAAAGTTGAAAGAAAAAATAGAAATAAACACACGCATTAATTTTTATAGATATTTTCTACATTTCTAAAAATAATAAAGAGTTAACTAACTCTGGATTTAAAATATTTTTATTATGAAATATAACATTTAAAAAGATCAAATAAATATTGTATTATTACTACTCTGATTTTGAAATTTAAAAATAAGCACGTTTTCTAATAATTATAAAGATGTTTATTTTTGAAATCTTTTAATTAAAACTTGTATAAAATGTTAATTTTTTAATCAATGTTTGTATGTATTTCTATTATCTATTTTTAAAAATCTTTGATAAGATTTCCAAATGTAACTTTTTAATTAAAAGTGCTTTTGGAGGGATTAAAATTGTTTACAATCAAGAGATAAAGTTCTTAAATTAGTGTTGTTGTCACCTCAGATAATTCTATAAAAGGACTAATAAAAATATCAGTTGTTTGGTTTGCAGTTTGTTTAAGAGCTGGCTAGAAGAGTCTGATTTTAAAACTTTGAGAAGCAGTGGCCAAATAGGCCAGCTGCAAAATCAGGATAGTAATTTTTGAAAAGTGAGTTTTTTGTAAGTAGTTAGCTGCAGTAGTTGATAGCTATAGAATATCTAGCTGCAAAGTCTGGATTGTAGTTTTTGTAAGAGCTGGCCAGAAGCATCTGGTTTTTAGATTTTGAGCAGTTGCAGTTGGTTTCCAGAATTATTCAAATAATCACCTGGAATCAGATGTAGCTGTAATCAGGACAGAGGCAGTGGTCTACTGTTCACTATGCTGGAGTTGATTCACCTGAAGTTCAGGTCAACTTTTAATGAGTCTAGCCTGCTTAAATGTCAACCAAAGTTTGCTGGCCTGAAGTCTGCAAGTCTGAGGCAGAAGGGAACTGATTCAATGCCAACATTTACCTGATTGTGTCTTTCTGATGATGACTATTCGAATTATACTTTTCCCTGATGATGACAAGCCTGGATTATATTTTTCTAAGAGAACAAAAATCAAGCTTACCAAGAGAGCTTGAAAAAATTGATATACATACACTGCTATTTATCTAGACATACAGGGAATCACAGATAAATGTATTGTGTATATACAGTGAATTATTTTATTTTAATATTCTTTGGTCTGAAATGACATTTTAAAATTTAAATATATAATATAGAACAGTAGTATCTTAAATTGTTTAAACTCTATATTTTTAAAAGAGTAACATAAATAACACTGTTTAAATTAAAAAAATCCAAGAGTCAGAATTAATAGTTAAAAGATAATTTAAAATCTTTTAGAAAAGCAACCTATGATAATGCAATCATAATTTTGTTTGAATTAAAATCAAAAAGTAAATCTTTTAGATTAATTTAAAAGCTGTTGATAATTAATTAATCAACAATCAAAAAGTGACCTGTCATAAAATTGACTATACTTTTTTTTTTTTTAAAAACTATAATTAATTAAGAGTAAACTGATGGAAAAACAAATCATTTTTACAGTAATCAATCAACAATAATCCAGCCAAGAAATTTATATTTTAGGAAAAAAAGATATTAAACTGTTATGAAAGAATTAAACATGATTTATATATTTCTAACAAAGAATAATTGTGAAAACATTTATTATTGCATCAAATTAAATATATGGTATAAATGAGAGTGCATATACATTTCAGTGTGCATAAGCATATATGTTAATGTAGTATAAAAAATTAATAATTCTATTTTGACAAATTTGAATATGCATTCATGTAATAGTAAAACATGCCACTGTGCACATATAGTAACTTAAAAAGTTTAATCCTGTATTACTGTAGGACAATTTAAATGTCCATTTCTAAATTATACTGTACTCTGTGTGCACATATATATCACGGAATGTCAACTAGACACTTATATGTAAATTTTAATCATTTTTTTTTTACTATTATTAAATGCCAATTCAAACATGCTCATTTTATATCAAGCCACATGCCTGTGTGCTGAATGGGTTTTAAGTAAACCTAATGTATTAATCATGAAAATCATAATGTTATAATTTGAATTGTGTATAGTAATTTTTTAAGTCACAAATACGATAATTTTTTTTATATGTTAATCAAAATCAGAAGACCTAATTAATAATTGTAAAACCATATTCTACAACCTTAATATCATTTTTTTATATTAACCCAATGATCGATTGAGATGAATTATTTGGTCTTTTTGGCCAATTTGCCCCCTGGTGAATTTTTTGTTAAGTATTATACGTTAAAATGCATTTAAAATGGTAATTTTATTATAATAAATTTTTTCCCTGAAAATTTTGCGCTAAAAAATGCAAAATTCCCACTCTAACAATAGACATAAACCTCGCCCTGACATATTCAGCCATTGTCCATTGACAAAGCTATAAAACGTTCATGTTTCACAACAATGAAGTTTCCAATGATGCAAAAATGTGTTTATTTGCAAATCTATTATGGTTTTAGATATTTTTTTTAAAAATAATTTACACTATATTTATTAGATATCAAGAAATATAAATTATTGATAATCTATTTTGACTTGAAATACTTTATTTTCAAAAATGTTATATTAGCAGCTAATGTAAATATGGCTTGAAGCAAATTAGAAGACTAACTTTGACATAAACAATCTACTTTATATTTACAAGTACAAAATTTTCGCAATTTTGCAATAAATATTCAAAAAATTTTAAATCATAATTTGTTAGATATAAAAAAAAAAAATAATTACTCGTTTGAATGTGTAAAAATAATGAGAATTTAAAAATATTTTGATTTTCTAAAATGAAAATCTTTCTAGAAATGATGACATGTAAAGTCTTTGTTTTGATTGCGATCTCATTTTTTTAATATTTACAGAAACAAAATGTGAACATTTAAAATTTATTTCAGTAGTAAACAAAAATATCTATCAAATGAAGTCAAATTTATTATTTTCAGTTAAGTAATAATCACTTTATCATATATTTTACATTGATGTGTGAGACAAAGAAAATGCTGAAATTTAAGAGGCTTAGGCTGTATATCGAAAAGGTTAATAAAATTGTGTTCAATTATGAAAACTATTTCAGTGGTTCTAAACATTTTTAGAATGTTTCCATCATCTCTTGGTCACATACAAGTAATAGAACTTGTATTCTCCTGAGCTGGATCCATGCATAGTGGTCTGATATGTGAATGGGGATGTATATTAGTGCCTTTGGGTATCCAGAGATGATCAATCAACCTGGTTGGCACAAAAGAGAATACTCTTTAAAGCCCATGCACTACATTTTATTTTAACTTAGTCTTATTAGAGGTTTATAGTTGGCCAGTACAAATAGCCAGAGTATTGATGATGATCAGCATATTTTAATGTCCCAGCATTATTTTTTTTCTGATTTTTTAATTTAATCTGATGGATGAGCACTTAGTTTGTACTTACAAATTAAAGGTTAATTAATTGCCCCAAGCTAGCAATAACTCAATGGTTAGCCTGGTCTACAGATGATCCATTTTCAAATCCAGTCATAAGATGGATTGTTGATTTATATTGATCTATTGATTATTATTCATGATGAATGATTTTTACTAGTACTTATTTATTGATAATGCTGGTGAATCTAATTAAGTTTTAGTTGCTCTAAAAAGTTAACTGATCAGATCTAACTGGGCTAATCTGAGAGATTTCTATGTTCTCATGCTCTTCTTTGAATAGATAAAATTGCTTATATATTTTTTGGATATTAAACATTACATTAATATCTCTCATTACTTAATTAAAAATTACTTTAATATTTAATTTTAAAATTTTCATTATTTGAAATAAATATCAAGCACCCCATCCCGTTACCATATATTCTCATCTATATCTGCACTTTGCTTCACATATAAAATAAATGCAGTCACATCTTTTTCAGGGCACTAATATGAAAAGCACATTATAAATATTGTACATGTAAGACAGTTTTATTTTTTATTAAATTTAATAATGGCACTAATTTGTCTATTAATTATTATTATATTTACAATATTTTAATATAATGTTAAACTACATTCTTTATTAATCAAATGGAAAAGTTTTGAAAATAAAAGCAAAAATGCACCTATTAAATTTCTGTGAAAATATAAATTCAATTTAATCCACAATGTCTATAACGCAGTATAAAAACATTCAGACTACAAGTGGTATCTCATAACCCTCCTAAGAGTATTTTATTTATATAAATATTTCAAATTTAACCCTTTTTTTATTATAAACATTATTTCAGTATATTTTAAAATGTTTGTATAAAATTTTTTTAAAAATATAGCCATAAAATCATAAAAATGAAGAAATAAAATTAGTTTTATTTAACTTGATTTTGTTCATTGCTTTCTTATGTTATAATGAAATAAATTTACTATTTATTGTTGGCATTAGTTATAAGTTTTATATTTGTCATAACAACTTCAGAACTCCCAATGCGTGCAGTAATCTTTCTTTTTGAAATTAGTGATCATCTGCTTCAACTTACAATAACATGAAAACCATACATACTTCACATCATTGAGCTTTCATTTTCCTTTCAGACAATGTAATTTTCATTTCTCTACAATAAAAAATAATGATTTTTTTCAAACTACATTTTTTTTTTCATTTTTTATTCTTGTGATTTAATGTTTACTGAGAAATTTACTGCAAAGAATAATGGATTATATGAGACTGAGACTAAGCTTTCCCATAAATTTCTGCCAATGATTTTTTAGAAATAATAGTAGTTATGGTGTTTTAAGAAAAAAAAAAAATTAAGAAGCTATAGTTGCTTCTAAATGCAACAATTGACTTTAATACATGGTCTTTTTTTCTGATAGATCGGAATGAGTTTTTATTGTTGAACATTATTACCAAAGTTTTCAATCACTTGTATTTTTTTTCAAATATTACTTTATAAAAAAATAGATGAAAAAATTCATTTGTGATATTAGCACGTACAAGAAAAATTCCAGGCTGGAAAATGTATACTATGAATTAGCACAATTTGTATACCACCTGTGTGTATATATATAGAAAATATTTGGATTTTGACCAGAAACAGTCATCTTTACTTTTCAAAAGTTTCGATTCTTTACATATATTTTCTTACCTAAATTTTAATGATAATAAAAAAATGACAAATATTAAAAGAAAAAATTGTAATAAAATTAAGGCCAATTATATATATGATCCCTGTTATATATGTATACGCCCATTGTGATGTAAACTTTAGATTGGAATATCAGATGCATAGAAGTGATAGTTGGTAAAATTATTGAGAAATTTACTGATTACTATAACATAAAATAAATACGATTATTCAAAACCAGAAAAATGAGATTTTAATTGATGGCTCTATAGCAGATATCTCTTATGAATTAGATTCAAATTATAAATCTGTGTAGAGAGCCATGGTGAGTTTTGTGAACTATATGGAGTTTTTCATAGGTAAAATTAGAACTTCTGATATCTGGTTATTCAAGCCGTGTAAAGTAGTTCCAAAATATTCAAAGAAAGTAATATTGCCTGCCTAAAAAAAAAAGAAATGGAAGTTTTTTGACTATGGAGTGATGATTAGATACACAACAAGTATTCAGAGAGATTGCTTTATTGCTTATCAACTGAAATAAGCAATACACCTCTTCAAATTCCACCTCATTGAACTTTATTCAGGAATGTTGTTCGATTGATATGCCAGTTCCCAAAGCATCTCTATGTTGATACTTTGACTTTGCAACAGATGAGGAGTCATGAATACTTTTAATGACTAAGTTACAGCATTTTTATTTGTATATTTATTTTTTTGCTGCATTGTTACAATAACATTTAATAACTTGTAAATGATCACTGTAAAGTAATAACTTGATTTTATATTTTAGCTGGATTCTAACAGTAAAAACACTAGGTGAAAAGTAAGACAGACAATAAAATTAGCATTATTATTATTCCATACTGTACTAAATCAAACTCCTTTTTTCTATTTAGTTTCACATGTATTATATTTGAGTCATTTACAATCTAAACTATTTTAGATTTATTCTTCTCTACCACTTTCTATTCATTGATTATACAGACACCTACAAAGAAGGAATAGCTAAGGAATTTCTAAGAATGAAGGATATCAATGCCTATTTTTTGATAATTTGGAATAATGGATTGTCCTAAGTCATATTATATATATATACCATTTTATTGGAAATTTTGTAAGGAATGTAATAAATCTGTTTATAATAAAAATATAATTTTAAAATTTATCTGTTAAAATTCACTATTTATAAATAAACATAAAAATAATAATTTTAAAAAGTATAAAAATCTTATTTTTTTTAAACCACCAAGTGAGGGTTGCATTGGATCCTAAGATCTAGGTGCAGTGCTCTCAAATCCAAGGCTCCCCCACTGATGAAAGACACAAGCTAGTCTGGGGATATTGGATGATTAGGCACTAGATAGGGATTTTATGCACAAACCTTGCATCCATTGATTACCCTGGCTTGCATTGAATGGTGCTACTGTATGAAGAGTTTTGCCTCCGTGTCTTTTTTTTTTTTACTATTTTGAATATATGTCTATTTTTTCAGTTTTATTATATTTCTTGGTATATTACTTTTCTAATAACATATAGCACTTGACTTTTGCATAATGCAAAGTAAAGTTATCATAAAAAAATATATTTCAATCCAAAGTTTCCAAAAATGCAATATGGTTGCCAAAAAGTGAAAAGTTAAAATATAGAAAAAAAAAATAGCAATCATTTGTTGACAGAGAAAATTTACAGCTATCTAGACCTGAAAAGGGGGTCATAAAATTTATATTACATAAGCAAAATTCCAATCAATTTGATTTTTGAAAAATAGACATACTTAGGAAGATATTCTATTCAGCACCTTTTTGATATGAAAAATATAAAATTATGATATTTGAAAATTTTATTGTGATATCACACACCATTTGCAGCCATTGTGGGTTAATGTAAAGATCACATCATTGATTTTTTGATAGGTTACGATATAACTGGGTATCTACATTCAATTTTAAGTTTTTAGCCACTTTGTAGAGCTAATAAAATACTGGGATAATTTATTGATAAATTGAATTTTCTTCCTTGTTTTGAAGTTATTTCTTGTAAAAGTATATAATACTGACTTATAATTTAACTTACAAATGAAATGCATAATTTCAAATCTCTTTAGTTGTAATTGACATATTTGCTTCAAATTTTCATTATTATTTGTTTTTTTAAATTTGATTTTCAAAAACTGAGAGAAAAAAATATGGTCAATTGTGTCAAGTTTTATGAAAACAATTCTACAGCCAAATAATTGTATTGTCAACTACAAATTTTTATCTTTCATAAAATAAATTGGGTTTCTTGTTCAATACGAATTACAATAAAACAATCAAAATAAAAATGAACTGGCTTCTAACAACAGATAAAAAGGTTAAAATAATGTTTTTTAATTATCAGTAATAAAGTGAGTGATTATTTTTAGACTAATTTGTAAAAAAAAAAAACTAAAAGTACTACAAGATATAGGACATGAAAAGGCTTCATTTTTATTTTATTTAACTTAATTATCTTTGATTTATTAAAATAAAATTTATTTAGCAATTTTAATAAAACTTAAAAAAAAATAAAGAATATAATATCAGTTTTTATTTAGGTGAAATTTATTGCAGAAAAAAATTTGTTTTATACTGAAATTAAATGTTAAAAGAAAAAATATAAAGTACTATTATTGTTTATTTAAATAAATAAAAAATGGTGTGCTAAAATATCTATTTAAAAATATCCTATCTATTGGAATAAAGAAGAAAAATAAGGGAAAAAACTCCAAACTTTGTAAAACAAATTAACTATAAAAATTTTATGGCAATTTATTATATCAAAATTACAGCATTGCTAATGTATTTTCAAACAATTAGATAAAATTATATTATTATAAAAAGACGAACTGAATTTGAAATAATTATCAATAATAATAAAAAAAATTAAAAGGAGTTTAAAACGTCAAGTTTAAGATTAGTTACGATTTCAAATGAAAGGCAAAAAATACAAGTCAGATTTAATATAATTCTTTTATATCAGAAATGAATGGAAAGTAATTAAACACAATTTGATTAAAACATAAAAACATTGTAATATATGTTTATCCTTTATATTATTACTAATTCCAAATGTGAAAAATATCTTTTAATAGATGCCTTAATTTACAAATTTTATTCATTTTATACTTCACTTCTAAATTAAGACTGTCTAAGGATCATTAAAATAGTAAATGTTTGGCAAATTTTAAGATCACAAAATAGTGAAAAATGAAACACAATAAAGCCGAAATCCGAGCTCGAGTAAATCAATAAATTCATTCCTTGTTAGAAAAATTTTCAATGACAAAGTAAAATGAGCACTAAAAAAATATCTTGGTATAATCATTTTGTACAAGTCACTTAGTTCAAATGATCTATATTTTTAAATTAATGAAAACATACCTTTACAAAAAGCTTTCTTATGCCAGAATAAAAGAGAAAGTTCATTTGTAATGTTTTCAATTCATATTCTGCTGATTCAGTTAAAATTGATTTATATAAAATAAGTTATATTACTATTTATTCAGACTGTTCTAATCATGGAATTATTAGTGTCCTCAATTTTGGCAGATATTTTTATCCAATCAAGGTTCAAAGTAAAAGCGCTACATGTGAAAAATCTATCTGGAGAAAATACTAATATAATAAGATTGCTTCAAGCAATCACAAAGCAGATTGGAAATGGAAATTGAAAAATTTTTTTTTGAAATTACTGATAAATTACTTGTTTTGTGTACTAACACCAAATACAATTTTAGCTCTTTCCGGAGGAAAGGAAAATTTTTTTTCTTTAAAATACAAAATTTATGCAACAATAAATTGTAAGGTATTATGCTGCCCTGACAAAAATTGCCTAAAGCACTGATGTTGATTGTCTTCCGGTAGATATTGAAATAATATTAGTTAAAAAAAAACATTATTTTTATATCTATACAGTGGCAGTGAAAAAAATTTGTGATGATATGCACATTAAAACTATTTAAACTGCTAATTTTTTTTTTTTAGAACTGGAAAAATGTCCCACGAATTCTAAAAAAAAACCATTTTAATTATATATTAGCAGAGACATGTTTATTTTTTATTCGCAGCCAAGTTTCAACAATATATTTTGAAAATTGAATTACCTCAATGTATGAAGCTTCCATATATTTAAAAAACTGAAGCTAAATTTAACTGGGAAAAAAAATATCTGTAACCATAAATATTAAAAAAATTTTTTTTTAGATACAACCTAAAGATGAAATTTATAAATTTACTAATCTTGCATTTTATTACGAGAAATACTTCCAAGGGCAAAAATTGGGGGAAAGCATTTGATTTTCAATCACAGGTTCATAAATATAAATGATAGCAAAATCTTAGACAAACTTTTGTAGATTAAAAGTTATATTACCTATGAAAAGATCGAAAAATGGTACAGAATGACTAGTCCTGCCAACGTAAGCAGACTGAAATTTTCAAATATTTTATAGATAATCATGTTTTGAAAACATTTTAAAAATTGGTGAATTTTACTTAGTCTCCTTGGATTTAATGCCTAATTGAACGAGTATTTTAATACAAAAATGAGAAACTGACCAGTAGGAAAAATTGTTAAAAATCGAAACATAAAAGCAAGTATCTATACCAAATGCAACTTTGATGAATTTTTAAAACTACTATCTGAATTTAAAGTGTCTTCTAGTAAAAAGTATCAAAAATAATTATTTTATCTAAGTAAAATGATTGTTTAAAATGTTATGAATATGCTTATATTTTATAACTGTTACAATTTTAGAAAAAGCAAAGAAAAGTAACGTTTTTTTTTTTATGAAACAATTTCGGATGTCATTTATTTTCAACCTATATGCCGCTTTAAATAAAAGTGACAACAAATACTATTTCAATATGTTTATTTAATTCTAAACAATAATAACATTTTTAAGCTTCCATATTTTACTTTAATAAAATAATATAATTTCTAAGTTTAAAAAAAGAACAGCTTACGCGTCAAACAACACGTTAATAACAAAAATTATTTTTTTGCGAAAATGATCGAGAATGTTTATTTAAATTTGACAATTAACTCTTTATTATTTTTTTACATTAAAACATATACTTACATTATGTTTTCTTTTAATCAAATTTGAAAAATAATTTTGAATTTTAAATTGGATATTCGGTTCAAAAATTTTTAACTTTGTTTTCTTAGCGCGATACTCTGCTAACTTGACTTCCATATTTTTTACGTCATCAATTTGGGTTGAGATCATTAATTGAAGTTGAGGGTACGTTCTGCCTATGATTTTATATATTGTATTAAAACAATGGCATATAATCTTGAATGACCAATTGCAACATCTTTTCAAAAATAAATGATCTTATACCTCATCTTTTAGTTAGAGAATTCTAAATGATTTTTTAAATGTGCAATATAATTCGCAAGAAATGTTATTAATGATTGTTTGTCCATTCTTTCTTTTTGCTTTTCGATCCAAAGTAACCAAGCTATTCGCATCTATATATTTTGACCTTTGAATAAATTGTAACCCCAGAAATAAAACTAAATATATATAAAAATGGCCGCAGTTGGTAAGGTAAGTACTTTTTATTATTAATAGAAATACTATTTTTATATCGTCAGATAAACTTATTCATTTACCTAATGGAGAAATATTACTTCCTAAATACCCGTTACAATGCTTTGTTCCTTACGTTCTCACTATCATTTCACTATTTCTTGATATTTTGAATCATAAATAAATTCATGCCGACTTTAGAAGTAGTTGATGAAATTATATTGTTTATAATCTTAATTTTTTTTGAAAAAAAATTTTTATGTGCTATTTCAGAAAAATACGGAGACGGAATAAATTAATTGTTAATGTGTGTATATCTTCCCATTAATTAAATATAATCTTTAGCGTATAAAAAAAGTTAACATTTAACCAAAAGCTTTCTTTACCCATAAGTGTATATATATATAGGTTGATACACATAAGAATAGATGTCTATAGCCAGAATAAATTAATTGCTAATGTTTATTATATCTTTATTAATTATATTTAGCTTTTTTTTTTTTTAAAAAAAGGGCAATATCTAACCAAAAGCTTTCATACCCACATATGTATAATGATACACACAAAGATCGAGGTTTATAGCCGGGTCAAAGCCGTTTAAAATTATTGATCAGTAAATAAATAAGTTGAGAATAAAGAAAAGTGAAAATTTAAATGCTTCACCAGACTATAATTGACTGACCAATTTAATGAATAATGTTTTATCTTTTTCTATGTTTTTTTAGATGGATACTGAAATATTTATCCTGCTATGAACCATTTGAAGTTGGTTTGCCATAAATATATATCCATGCATGCATACTTCTCTCATATGTATAATGTATAGTTTTTCACTTAAGCAAATTGCGTAACACTATTATGTTGAGATGTATAAGCAATATTAGATGTTTGTATTATTCTATATATAATAATGCATAAATGTGCATGAGTATTGAAGTCTTAAAGAATAAATATATTTTTAATAGATCCGCAATAATTATTATAATGCTGTTCTATAAAAACATTTTTAAATTCATAATTCGACTTAAATCTGTCAATTCCTAATATAATTTTATTGTCTTAGCCTTTTTGGGAGTATTTTATTCTTTAAAGCTATTCCATGCAATCTAAAAAATCTGAGTAAAGTCTAGCCAACTTAATTATATATAAATCTTCTTTAATTTAAATAGCTTGATTTTATTATTATTCACATTTAGGAAAATGTATAGATAGATTGATACAATAACATAGATTATACTTTTTTTAATGGATAGTCTTGATTTCTATATTTTTGATTTCTTGTTATATAGTTAGTTCTATCAATGTTTTTTTTATTTTTATTACATACACACAACATGGTTATATACATATAATAAGCAGGCCAGGAGAGACGGTGCCAGCATGGCTATCTGGCGAGGGCTTACAATTTTCAAGGGGCCTAGTTTCATTGGGCAAATTTTTTTTTGAAAAAGCTAAATATATCTATTTCTAACATGTATAAATAAAAAATTTATTCAATTTATTGTAATATGAATTTTTTTTACAGTACAGGCTTTTTCATACCTGCACTTATATATGCAATATATAGGGGGTTTGAATTCAGACTTTCACATGGCTCTCAACCATCCATGCTATCTCATTCCATAGATACCCTTGATCACATACATGTCAAAAAGATAAATAATCACCAATATCTGTATTTTGTGCTAAACCAGCACTCGTCAGTTGGTCCAGATTATCATCACACACACATACAATCAAAGCTCAGCTTTTATTAAGATAGCCAATGTTCATACTTTAATGGACAGGCTTCAAACCACTCCACCCCACAACTCTTCAACTGTCCATTTCGTTGAAAATCTGATGATGGAATGCTCAAAGCCCACCTTAGTGCCAACCTTCTCATCCTACCCATGTTGACGCAAGTTATTCTGACCCCTCATGAACAGTACATAATTCATTTACATACATATATGAGAGATGGGTAGACCTTACAGCATTTTATTTTGAAATATGAATTTTTTCTACTGTACAGGCTTTTTCATACCTGCACTTATATATGTAATATATAGGAGGTTTGAACTCAGACTTTCACATGACCCTCAACCATTCATGTTATCTCATGCCACTAATATACTTGATCACGCACATGTCGAAAAGATAAATAATTACCAAATATACGCATTTTGTTCTAAACTAGCACTCGTCAGTTGGTCCAGATTATCATCTCCCCACATATATACAATCAAAGCTCAGCTTATATTAAGATAGCCAATCTTCATACTTTAATGGACAGGCTTCAAACTACTCCATGCCGCAACTCTCCAATTGGTCCAAATTATCTCCCCACATATATACAATCAAAGCTCAACTTATATTAAGATAGCCAATCTTCATATTTTAATGGACCGCCACAACTCTTCAGATGAGTGCTGGTTTAGGACAAAATACGTATATTGGTGATTATTTATCTTTTCGACATGTGTGTGATCAAGTATATCAGTGGCATGAGATAACATGAAGGGTTGAGGGTCATGCAAAAGAAGGATTCAGTTGTTTTGTTATTTAAATTTAAATATGAAGGTTTTATTTTATAGAACTTAAAGTAAAACCATCATATTTAAATTACTTGAGCAATTTGTTGATAAACATCTCTACATTGTAACAACCCTGCCTGTAACTGTAATATTTGTCATATGTTTTAGTCATTTATTACAATTATTGACAAAGATATAATGTTATTTAGAAACGATCTTATTTTTAGCAATAATAAATTAATAAAGACAATTTATTTTATTTTATTATTATTATTATTAAAAGAGTCAGTTAATACTATTTTTAATTTAGAAGGTAAAATATTCTATCTTACAAAATTTGTCGTTTAGTTTTGGGTGAGAATGAAAAAATTTGAATGTGGCATGGTAAAAACAAAACCAGCCAAATTACAGCAATAAGCAGTCAAGAGGTTGAAATTGATTATTACAGGATTTCTGATCAAAAAATACAATCACATTAGTAGAGACAGTCAAATGATTGAATTACCTTCTGCACCAGATAATGACTGTTCCTCACAAGCATTCAATAAAGAAATAAATCAGTCTAATTGGAAAAGCCTTCTATAGTAGCAAAAAATAATGAAATGGAGTCTGAAAGCTGCTTATTATCACAATGCAACATTAGATTGATTGATAAGAGGATCAAGTTTCTCACCTGAAAGTTTCAGCTTTTGAAATACCAATCAATGTTCCTAATGATAAGGACAATCATTCTTTTCTGGTTAAACTTTTGACAGTGACCCTTACGAATGGGGAAAATATAAAAGAGTTTGGCTGTGTTAGAGTAATGAAAATATTTTTTGTATGGTGCTCATTGTTTTCTTGTTCAACAAAAGAGAAGTTTCCTCAAATATAAGACATTAGCTGAACATATCAGGTTGGGATATTGCAAAAAGGTAGCGAAATCATGAAAATTTCAAGCGCTTGAGAAATTTGCACTCTCTCAATTTAATTTCAGTATCGACTGCGCTTTATAAAATAATATTATTTACATATATTGCTGCAAAGTTATAACCTCGAAAAACTACTGCGTAGTAAATCAAAAGATTTCACGCTGTATGTTTATAATTTGAACTCAGTGAATTAAGTGTGATGATATTTAAGATTCACGCTTTCAGATATAAGTACTTTGGACTGGCTTGGATATATAGAGAGACAAGTAAAGAAGAGAGTGGAACTGCTCTTTTCTTGTTAAATTCTCTGTCCCAGTGCTTAAGATTTGATTGGCTGTTGGTAGTCATAAGCACTTGAGAAATTTGCACTCTCTCAATTTAATTTAAATATACATAAAGGAAATTATATCACTTAGAAGGAAGCAATGAAAGCAATTCCATATAATTCTATGATTCGATAATTTTGTGGTTAATCAGTTTAAGGCAGAAAGTGAAAATGGAAGACAATCCTTAGTTGAATTTTAGATATTGTTATTTTTTTTGATTGAAAGAGGACTTGCATTACATGGATCTTCCGTATGAATAGGAGAGAATATTAATAGTAACTTTTTAGGCCTAGTTGATCTTTTGAGCAAGTATAACCAGGTAATGAGTGATCATGTTGCACAAATTTGTAATTCACAAGAAAATAGCTCCCGTTTTCAGATGTATTATCTCTCTCATCATATTCAAAATGAGTTTATTGAAATCTGTGGCTCTTTTGCGGTAAATAAATTTTAGAAGTTAAAGCAGCAAAAATTTGCTATTTGTGGGTGGAACATGTGACTATGTTCATCAACAGCAGCTGTCATTTATCTTGAGATATGTTAAAAGTTGCAGACACAAGTTTTTCTATTGAAAACTACTTTATTATGTTTTGTGATTTCTCCTAGAAAATACTAGTGAAGAAATTGCTGAAAAATTTTTGAATTCCTCAATAGTTTTGACCTTAATTTTGATGATTGTGTAAGTCAATTGTGGTGCCAATATGGCTGATATGCACTATGGTGTTCAAGCTAAGTTGAAAGGAAGAAATATGAATTGCTTATTTTGAAGCTGTGCAAACCATATGTTAAATTTAGTTGGAGTGGATAGTGCCGAGGTATGTAAAGAAGTGATTACATTTTTTGAAACAATTCAAAAAATGTATAATATCTTAATCTCTAGTTCACAAAGATTGGATATACTGAAAAAACATGTACCTGTATCCTTCTGTCAAATGTCCAAAATGAGGTGGTTAGCCAGGGTAGATTGTGTTTGACTTATTGCTAGACATTATTACAAACTTAACAGCAGAATGTAAGGCTGACCTTGGTGGTAGTGAAAAGTATCCTGATAGTTTTGAATGTGTTTTAATGGCTTCAGTTTGGATTAAAGTGCTAGCAATGATACATGAGATAAATCTACTATTGGAATGTTATCATACAATATTGGATGCAGAAAGAGGCAATATCAGTCAATTACAAGATCTTCTGAAGCTTAGAGACAAGTGGGATGAAATACTTCAAGAAGTTCAAGAAACTCAAATAGTGTCAAATAAAATAGATATTAATTTGTATCATGATTCCACACACTCAACATCATGTAGAAAATTACTCCATAGTTAATGTCTTTCATCACATAATACACTTTGTACTTAATGGGCTTAAGCATCGATATTCTGCAAGTAAAAAAATATGCAACAATTTTGATTTCTTTTGAACTTTAAGAACTTGAGTAAGACAAATAACAAATTTGTGGGCCAATATGTGAATCAAGTTTCAGTTGAACTCCTTGATGAAGTAGCTTTGCTTAAGAGAATGTTTAATGTAAATTTTAAAATTGATATGTCATCGAAAAAAATTTATAGTCAGATATTGAGTTTGAAGTTATCTAATAATTTATTGAATGTCCTTATTGCACTGAGAATTTTCTTGACACTTCCAGCATGGTAGTATCAAATGAAAGAAGCTTCAGTGTCCTAAAATTAATTAAATTCTATTTGCAATCAATAATGGGACAAGAATGACTAAATGGATTAACTATATTGAATATAAATAGTGATATCGCAAAGTTACTTGACGTTTCAGTTGTAATTGAAGAATTAGTTAATAAAAAGGCTCATAAAGCCTTCTTAAATAAATAAAGATTGTTTGGGAAATTTAGAGAATGATTTCTCTTAATAAGTATCACATCAGAACCTTACACAGGGGACTAGTTTTCTTAGCTGGCACAGGCCTAATTCCTGCTCTCTCCGACCCTGATAATAAGTATGTTTATGTTTGCTGTTCTCATCTAACAAGTGATAGCACTTGATCATTATTTATGGTAGTTTGTCAGTGCTTGTCCTTCTTGATATTGTTTATGTTTGCAATTCAATACTTAGAACTGCATTATAAACTTAACACATTACTACACTGAAATATACATATATGCATTTATATATAATAAGCCTTCATGTAAAAATAATATAGGCACTATTGCACCTGAATGCAAAGCTATTTATGCTTAAAACAAAATAAAATTAAACTATTCTGAGCACTTTCAAGAGACGTGCTCTCATTATCAAAGCTCCAAGTGAATTAATGACATGCAAATTATGCGAAGTTTAAGATCAATTGCTCCATTTTCTTGAAATCATGAAGCATGTGTCCTTGCTGTTGATGGTGTTGCAATCCATCACTATGTAGGAGGCCTCCTTCACTTTTTTTAAATCGTGCCTCTCTTTGCAGACCAGGCTGACATTTTGAGGTTCACACTGGTGTCCGGTTATTTTTTGATGAATTGCAAAAATTGAATAACGTGATGGATCTGATTGAGTTTTAATATATGCGTATTTATGTTGCTGTAATCTGGTTTCTATTGCTGCCTTGGTCTCCCCATAATATGAGGCTCTACAATTTGCCTGAGTGCATGCAATATTATAAATGGCTTGAGGTGTTTGAGACAGTGCTAATTTATCTTTAGTGTTGTTAAGCAATCTGTTAGAACTGGGAGGGGTGCGGAAAGTTAATTGAAACTGTCTATTAAAAATTTCATAAAATTTATTATGTAAATTAGGAATGTAGGAATGTATGGCAGCAGCAGCCTGTGTGTGTTCCCATTAAGTGTATTGTTGGTCACTTTATTATTGAACTGTATAATCTTTCTGTCAATCAGCCTATGTTTGAACCCCATATTCAGTAAATCCTCTCTGAAAAGTATTAAATTTGTCTTCCTGTCTGCATCCAATTTACACAGCTGTTGGTTCCTGCGCAGAAAAGATGTAAGCCCAGCTAATTTATGACCGGTGGGCATGATGGAACTGGGTTGGATATGGCCTCTTACTTCAAATGGCTTCACAACCATTTTGTATGTCAAGTGTGTGTGTTCACGTTGAACCAACAAATCAAGATATTTTACTTGCTTGCTAAGATCTTCCCATTCTATGTTTAGAGTCAAAAGAGAGCTGTTCTGGAGTTCATTTTTGATTTCATTAATGACATCAGTGTTAGCAACTATAAACAGATCTTCCACATATCTAGTGTAGATTTTAAAATCTGATAAGTTGTCATATTTTGGCAAGATATGTTGTTCATGATGGTCAATTACAATGCTGGCAATAATCCCACTAATTGGAAGACCCATAGGCCATCCATCCAGTATATTTTATGTAGCCAACTTAAGAACTCAATTATAAACTTAATCCGGGCTTGGTCTATATCCCTGTGAGCCAATGCTTCCTTTATGATATCTATAGATTTTGGTCTGTCGATGGAACCATACAACTCGGTTATGTCCATAGCTGCTAGCCTTGTGTCTGCATTTATTTGTATGTTTTTGATATTTGCCACAAAGTCAAATGAAGACTTTATTGTGTAACTTCCAAAACTCAACATTTCAATCAGCCATCTGTTCACCCACTTGGTCAAAATATGACAACTTATCAGATTTTAAAATCTACACTAGATATGTGGATGATCTGTTTATAGTTGCTAACACTGATGTCATTATTGAAATTAAAAGTGAACTCCAGAACAGCTCTCTTTTGTCTGTAAACATAGAATGGGAAGATCATAGCAAGCAAGTAAAATATCTTGATTTGTTGGTTCAACGTGAACACACACACGTGACATACAAAATGGTTGTGAAGCCATTTGAAGTAAGAGGCCATATCCAACCCAGTTTCATCACGCCCACCGGTCATAAATTAGCTGGGCTTACATCTTTTCTGCGCAGGAACCAACAGCTGTGTAAATTGGATGCAGACAGGAAGACAAATTTAATACTATACAGAGAGGATTTACTGAAGATGGGGTTCAAACATAGGCTGATCGATAGAAAGATTATACAGTTCAATAATAAAGTGACCAACAATACACTTAATGAGAACACACATACAGGCTGCTGCTGCCATACATTCCTAATTTACATAATAAATTTTATGAAATTTTTAATAGACAGTTTCAATTAACTTTTTGCACTCCTCCCAGTTCTAACAGATTGCATAACAACACTAAAGATAAATTAGCACTGTCTCAAATACCTCAAGCCATTTATAATATTGCATGCACTCATGCAAATTGTAGAGCCTCATATTATGGGGAGACCAAGGCAGCAATAGAAACCAGATTACAGCAACATAAATATGCATATATTAAAGCTCAATCAGATCCATCACGTTATTCAATTTTTGCAATTCATCAAAAAATAACCGGACACCAGTGTAAACCTCAAGATGTCAGCCTGGTCTGCAAAGAGAGGCACGATTTAAAAAGAAAAGTGAAGGAGGCCTACTACATAGTGATGGATTGCAACGCCATCAACCGCAAGGACACATGCTTCCCGATTTCAAGAAAATGGAGCAATTAATCTTAAACTTCGCATAATTTGCATATCATTAATTCACTTGGAGCTTTGATAATGAGAGCACGTCTCTTGAAAGCGCTCAGAATAATTTAATTTTATTTTGTTTTAAGCATAAAATAGTTTTGCGTTCAGGTGCAATAGCGCCTTTATTATTTTTACGAGTAAATTTTTCACGCAAAGTTTTTGAATTATTTTTGAATAAGCCTTCATTTAAATTATACTTTATAATTTATATTAAAAAATATATCAATAGTTTATTAATGATAATCAGACATATTTTTGTAATTTTATTTTTATTTTCTGATACTCTTTGAGCAATATAAAGTGGAAGGATTTCATAAGGTAGTAGTACAACTGCCTACTATGCCCATGACATGAAATTTTAATCCAAGTGTCTTTTTGAAATTTTCTTCAGATAGCTAATAATTTGGAAGCAAGTTTAGAATTTTTTAAAATAGATAACTATCTCATAGTGAATTATTCAACCATGCATTTGTTATTATCTAGAAGATAAAACAAGAAAGAAATAATTATCATAACCACCACTCAGCCGATATAATTTTGTATTGTCTTTTTCTTCATTATTTCTCTATGGAAATATTTGGAAAGACCTTTATCATGTAGGTGACCATTGACTTTCATGAGCTCTTTATATCATTATAAATATGCAAATATTATTTAATAGATAATATAAGAAAGTGAAATAATAAGCAATTACTTTTGAAACGCACCCTTCATTGACATTAAATAGTGCTTACATTTGTGAAACGTGTTTTTAATATATTTGAATATGTTACTAATTACCTTTTTAATTTTATAAAATCACATCTATTTTCAAAATATTCATATCTAACCCATATTATATTTTGATGATTTGAAAGTAATAGGAGGTGGTATAGCAAAAGTCAGAAAATCTTAAATTAATAGTATCGAATCATACTTAGCACCATGTCTCATATTAAGCACTATATGGCAGTTTGCAGGCATACCTAATATTATGATAACTACAGATGGTGATCAACCCAAAAACTCAGGTCATTTTTAGAATACTGATTATATTTCCAGATGCATTATCCAATCTTAAATGGTTCATAAAAAGGATAGTCTGCTAAATATAGTTTTTATTCTTATGAGCAGATTTGATTCTAACTTTTCTACATTTTTTATTAACTTTTTTCTTTGATGCTTCCAGATTTTAGCTAACCTTAAAACATAGAATTTTGAGAATTATGATCATATGCACTAACTATTCTTAACTTATTAATAAAAGGGTAGAAAATAATCTTATATGAAAATGAAAATAAAATGAGAATAGTTTGAGTTAACAAATTAATAATGTATTTATTATTTAAAAAATAATATATATATATATATATAACTACATTACTATGATATATATATTTTTAAATGGTTTGAATGTGTCTGTTTGATAGATATACGTTTAGCTTCTAGTTAAACACTAATTTTATTTTTATTTTATTATTATTCATTAATATCTGTGGAATTACTATTCATTAAATTATAACTAATGCTTCAGATTTATCCACTTAGCAACTTAAATGTTAATATATAAAAGAAAGATAAGAAGAAAAAATAATTACCAAAAGAAAAATCATTAAAATTTCATCTTGACATTCATAATTTTGATTATCCTTGCAAGGGGCAAAAATATCCTCTCCAAAATCTCAAAATAACAAGTAAAGAAATTACATTATAGTTTAAAAAATAAATTTTAAACTTTAGAAAATGTCTATATCTCAAACATAGACCTTTTCAAATTTGGAAATAATTCAATTTCCTACTGGCATTTTTTATTGAGATGGTTTGTGCACATATGATTATGATATAGATACATTCAAAATTTGCAAAAACCTTTTAAAGTCTGCATGAGGAAAAGGTTCTTAATTTTTTTTTATGTACATTAATCAATAATATCAAAAATAAATTACCAAAGAAACTCCATGCAGCAATTCTTACAGCACAGCTATATACTCCAATAGATTAGTGCAGCCTAAAAGCAATCCCAAATATAAGGACTATGAACAACAATTCAATCATATTTTAATCCACAGACTGTTAATCTCATGTGTGGAGTGGGATGACAGGAAAAAGAAAATTAGAAAGGCGTGTTTCATTTCCAACAATAAAAATGTCATTAATAAGAGAGAAAACAGCATCCAGTTATCTAATAAGTGGAATATTTAAATAACTAATTTGAATAAAATGCTTACAGTAGTGCATGACTGTACAAATTGACCAACATAACATTATTTATCTGTGGAGATATGATTCTGATGAATTTCACTGAAAATGCACTTAGCTGATTCTTTATTATAAAGAAAAATTAAAAAATCTTTTCATTATCCAGACATTAAAATGTTTTTCAAATTTAAACCCACAAGCATAAACAAAAGAAAAATCAATATTATATATAGTGATATTTTCTACCAAAAGCTTGAGTACGTAAATAAGCTCAAGCTGATGTAGATTTAACCTAGTAGCCAAGATGCGGTTTCAGACCTAAGCTGAATATTTAACTGATTGGAGGAAAGAATTGGCTACTTTAGACTGCCAATATGTGCTGTAGCATTGGCAAAATACTACTACAAAGTTGCCTTGCAGATGGGTAATTCTTTACAGGTTCTTACAACTAATGCATGGTACCCTGGGACCAAACATCTTGCTGCCCATGATATGAACAGGCTTTACTCAAGTGACCTGGCCTTAAGCTCAGAGATAAACTTAGTGCACAGATCCGAAACAGTAGAATGGGGTGACTTAACTGTAATTCTGTTTAAGAAAGATGCAGCAAAATGTTGCATACATTGTACTTAGTAACAACACATCCACAAAGTTGAATGTGCTTAAAACAGATAGCGTCTATTGATTTAGCTAACAGAGGCCAATTATTAAAATAACACTATACTTATGCTAATTGGGGTAAAGTAAATTATCAATCTTGTTTAATATGCTTCAATCTACATCTTTAATAACTAAATAAGGAAGGAACAGTATAGTCAGTGGTAATCACTAATAGATTAATAAATATACTTTATAACTATCCTTAAGGTTAGTCTATTACTTGTTACAACAAATATTTAAAACAATTCAAAATCCTATGAGTAAACCACACTATGTACTCATATGATAAATAAATAATAACAACAAGCACAGGGCAGTTTGTCATTATTTGGTAATATTAGGATTTTGAAACAGCGCTACTTAATTGATGGGCATTGTTAAAAGATAATTAAATGAAGATATTAAAATCATATCTTCCCCAAAGTTTATTGAATTCAGAGTGCTCGCTGTTTCGAAGCATCGACATACAACAACATATATAATACATTTTGAAAATAAAATAGAATAAAAATATAGGCACAACCGCAGTGACATAGAAGTAGGAATTAGATGAGTACATCGATTTGATTAAATAATTAGGTGAAAATTGCCAAGTGTAGGTAGGCAAGTTTTATATATACAGGGTTAATTAATTTAAAAATAGTTTATAGTTAAAATGTGTTTGAATGTTTAGTTATTTCTTTTACATTAAGCTAGCTTTTTAATATCAAAGGTTTAAAGATTAAATTGGTTTAGAATGCTGTGGTTCTGGACTGATATTACATATTTCCTTTATTGCAACTGATGATGTAGGCACTTTAGACTCCAGGCATGGCAGCATTCTCTTCTGGGTAGATTCCCTATCTTCTTCTGGTGGCAGGCTGTTGCTGGAAAGTTTTCATCCATGAGGGTGGTCACGCTATCAGGCTATTAGGATGGCAGTAGACTTGCCATTATCCTATGGAGAGGCAGCAAAACGTTGCTCTCCTTAGCTAGACATTTCAAGATTTAGATTGACGTGAAGTCTAGTGGCAACTCTTCTTTCAAAAATAGTGTGTAGGTATAGAGTCCAAAATATTGCTTATTTATATAATTCTCATCTAAGGCCATCTGCTTGTTGACAACTTATTTATTGCCTGAAAACCCATTAGCACTTGATATTAATTTTGAATTTTCAATTTTAAAAATGATTTAAACTTTTGTTCAAATTTTAAGCAAGATACCCAAATCCCAAAGGGAGTTCGAATAGTGCTAGTCTACTAATTTTACGTACACATATAATTTTTTGTTGTAAACATATTATTATAAAACAATAATTTTAAACTTATTTTTCCGCGCAGGTGTGGTCGCTTCATGGTAATTTGTTTACAATCATTTTACTTAAAATTTAGAAGTGCTGAAACTTCTAAATGAAATCTAGCTTCATGGTAATTTGTTTACAATCATTTTACTTAAAATTTAGAAGCGCTGAAACTTCTAAATGAAATCTAAATCACATCATCCTATATATGTATTATGCTATAGATGGATCCTACATATACATATGAATTTACTGTAAAAACAAAATAATAAATCAACCTTTCATGCAACCAAATCTATGGCATAAATAATATTTTATTTGTAAATCAAAATGTTACATGCTGTAATATACTAATATAAATGATATACCAGCATCTGTTCATATACATGCATGCAGTGATACATATAGCTGTGTTAGTGCCCTTGTTTAGGTATTCTGAGTGGGTTTAAATCCAGCACAGATAGAGCTAGCAACAAAAGTTTATGTGTAACAGTAGGGGATCAAAATCAACTGTTTCACTAGATACATTGTATATATATTGAATTTTGAATTAGAAAGTTCACTATTAATTTACAGTTAGGCTTACTTTGATCTTCTCTAAATTTATGTATGAATTATTTAACAGTATTATTACAGATTAATTTCATTTATTTTTTGATATTCTTCAATATTGATATACATGAGGACATCAAACTAGCATCACTTTGGGTATTGTTAATACATTCTTTGCTACAGCAGATTTCAATTTAAGAATATTGTAGGATTGGAAAATTATTCATTTTTAAGACACTATATGAGTGGAAAACAGTAGCTGATATATGTCTGCTGCCCTTAGCCAGTCATCTTAAGAAAATGACAAGCATAAATATGATTTATCATTGTTGCAATAAATTTATATTCAAAAATACTTTCTTGTTGCTGAAGACTATAGGATATGTTTTTTCCTTAATTTTATTTTTTGAACACCCATAAAAGTTGCAGATATTCTTTTTATTTGGTCAATTTTGCTATCCTCTGCAACTTCTAAGTGTCTAATTGATTGAACTCTAACTTGACTGAATTCTCTTTGAAATCTTAATTCTGTAATCTGTGATGTAATAAAGTAGCTTTTTCTGAAATGTTTTTTATAATCTTCTTGTGTTGCCCTCCATCTGCTTACCAAAAACATTTTTCTACAGCTCAGAAACTAATCATTTCATCTGCTTAGGATGTTTTGCAAAATCATCTCTGACTTTTTTCATATTATTTTCCAAATCTTTTAATTATTTGTAGCTTTCATGGAAAATAGAATGTTTTTTTTTTTTAAATTGAAGCTTTTAGTATTTTAAATTTTATACAAATTAACAATTTATAATTTGATATTATATATATATAATATGGTTTGACAAATTAAATTCTATACCACAAAATTTAGTTGCAAATTATTATTTTCAATGTAAGTTAAATGCTTTTAGAACATATATTTTTATTTTGTTAAATTTTTTAATTGAAAACTTACTCCTAGAAAAGGAAACTGTATGCATTCACAAAGACCAATTCATCTATCAACTGTATTAAAAGGTAGAATTGTTTTAGCTAGGTTGTCCAAGTGAGCACATATTACAAAATTTATATACACCTGGGTCTCGTTTTATGGCAGATTATTTTAATGCGATTTTGAAGTTACGTGATTCATGTTTCTTCTTAATATTTTTCATATTTCACTATATTTATTATATAGAAATTTAAATTATTAATAACTTATTTTGACTTGAAATATTTTTAGCTAACGTGAATACGGTCTGAAGCTGTATTTAGAATAAATAACCTACTTATACTAATGAGTAAATAATAATAATAGATTTATACTTACAGATAAAAATTTTGCAATAAATGTTCAAAAATTTTAAACTTTTAAAACGTATTTTGTTAGATATAACAGAAATAAATAATGTAGATTTTTAAAATAAATAACGAAGATTTTATTGATTTTATAAACTGAAAATAATATTTCTAATGATAATGTATAATCTTTTTGTTTTGATTGCGATCTCATTTTTTTAATATAAAAACAAAATGTAAACATTTAAAATTTATTTCAGAAGTAAAAATTAGTTATCAACAGAAAAACATTAACACAGCACAAGACTGAAATTGGCACTAGTTCTGTAAATGGGATGGGGCAGAATATGGGAAAACTTAAGAGTGGTGAATGGAAAATAAAGTGGCTAACAAATTTCTCTGTGCATAGTTGCTGAGATTCTTGACTTTGTTCAAGGAGAAGCTACCTCACATCGACGAATCTGATTTCTTACCAGTTTACAAACGAACCGCATTTCGTCAAAAAATACATATGAAAAAATGTCAAATTAAATATTGTAGTTAATAAAAAAAGGTAAAAAAAGTTTGTTTTGTACCAATTTTTTTTTTAAGTATTTGATATTTTTTATTAGTCATACTTTATTTCCTTATTTTTTTAATGTAAATTTTAAAGTAAATTTTCCTTGTTGCTTTGCTTTTATGCGAATTCTGAAAATTACAGACCCTACCCCCCATTTTTCAAGGTAAATTAAGTCTATTGTTGTGTGATTTTTTTTAATACAGGTTTTCTGTGGAACCTATCTACTGCATAAAACGAGACCCAGGTGTATCTTATATTGTCTATTTACATATTAAATAAGGCTAGAAAGTGAAATAATTTTAATATTTAATAACTGAAACTAGCTTATACAACTTTAAAAAAATTTTTTAAGGATCCAAAATGCTCTAAATAATTAAATAAACAACTGTTGGAAAGTATTCAATGCTATAAATTTCTTCTTAATACATATATATTTTGGAGCACCTATCTTTCCATCTAATTTTACCCACATTTTTTTTCATTCTTTTATGATAATGATGCCATAACATTGAAATCTTTATTTATTTTTAATTTACTTTTCTAATTTAAACTGCATACTTTTTTTGTACTGTTTAGTTTTAAATTTTTAAAAAGTTATGCAACAATCCAATATATATATATTTATTTGCATCACTCATTGAAATCTGTTTTATTTCATACCAAAATGATTACATAGCTTGAAGTTCAAATAAAACTTTGCATCTGAGAAATAAAAAATTCCATATTTATTATGCAAATTTATAAAGAATAAAAAAAATTTAAAGATTATAAAGTATTTGGCAAGAATAAATATAAAAATTTGGTTTTTTTAATGATACATAAGACAGTAAATAGTGATGTTGATGTTCATATAAAAAAGTTCATATTTAAAGTAGAACAGGGAACAGAAGATTGGGTAAAGCTTTTGCCTATTGGAGTCTGTTTAGTTATGTTTTCAATTACTGGTTATGGATATAGGTGTTGACATTGGTTGAGGATGCAACATTATCAGGCAAATCCATGGAGTGCTTTTTAGACTTTGCACCAACCCACTTTCCAATATATATTTACTAGTTTCTAAATCTCTAAAAGTAGCAAGATAACTTTCAACGGATTACAGCTTTTGCATATACACTAGCCTATTAGAATTCAAAGGATCAAGGGTTACTTTTTAACAGATTTCCAACATTCATATATTTATTAGAATCAGCCTTTAAGTCTCAGAAAATCTCTATGAGCAAGTCATGAAATTATAAGGATTTCAGTATTGATTTCACATTTAGGGATTTAGATAGCTCCAAGTGTTTAAATGGAGATAGTCCTCCTGGTTTGTTCATGCTGTACTGTGTATTTTATTCTCCAATGTTTTGCACATTGAAAATCATTTGATATCTGAACTTCATTTTAAGTATGTCTGTATATTTATGAAAAATATAAAAATTGTTAGATGAATGTTTCATTTCTCTTTTCCTTTTCCCCAAGAGGAAGAATAATGAGATGGATTGCTCTCATGTTACCTATGTGTGTGAATATATATTTAAAGTTTTAAAAGGTAGAAATGAATACAGATAAAATTTATGTAAATAATTATTTAAAATAAAGTTTGCAATAACTGAAATATGGATAAGTAATATTTCTTAATATTTTTAAAGTACTACAAATTATTTCAAATTATATAAAAAGGCACTTATTTAATAAAAATATTGTACTTGAATTAGTTCTGATTTTGATAAAAATATGAATTTTTGATGTAACAAAGAAAACTTTTGTCTAAAACTAGGATTTTTTTAATACACATTAATTATAGAATTAATACACATTAATTATAGAATTAATTCTATAATATGTTTTTATTTAAAAGATTGAAAAATAATTTTTTCTTTATTAAAACTTATAATTTTGATGAATATAAATTAAAATATAGAATATTGATAATTTAGTTATTATCTTGCTTTTATTAATCAAAAAGGAACATACATACGTCCTCTTTATAAATTTCATTGTATCTACTATAAATAGTAGGTTCAATTTAACTGAGATTAGGTAGTATAGATTCTAAGGAAAGGGAGTTGCTGCTAGTCTCTGTTAATTGAATTTGAACTGGAAAAGTAAAGAGAATAACTTCTTACATGATTCCAGTATGTATAAAATAGATACTATTTGCCCAACAGAAATTGATAAATTATAGAAGCTGAACTGAATTAGTTCATATTAACAATCTATGTGAGAATCTAGCCTACTTATGGAGTCCAGTGGTAGATATTATGCCATGGTAGACCCATGTAGAAATATACTTGAAACTTTCTGTTGCATATGTATAAAAGTACAAAAAAGCTGATTATATAGTATTACTTATCCTATGACTGATATTTTTATGCCTGTATAAAGCACAATTGGAATAAATTAGCTAGTAAAATATGTATTAATATTGATGTTATTTTAAACTTACCCTGTTCATAATGAAAAACATATTTCTGTTTATTATTCAAGTGAAAAATAATTTAGTAATTTGTATTATACTAATTTGTTTTAAAAGTGAAAAAACTTTTGAATAATGAATAAATTAGCCTATTAATGAGGAAAAGTATCCAATGAGAAATTAAAAAACAACTGACTGACCAGTGAAAAAAACCCTTCAGGTGATAGAAACTCTAGGTATATTATAATTATTATTCATTCATTACACTAACAGTAATATTTCTGTAGTATAATTTTCACTATACCATTCTCAAGCAAGGTAGGGATTGGTTTCTATCTGCTTTTAACATCTTGTGGAGAGGTGTAATCAAAAACATATGACCAAAGATATATGAAAAATATAAATGATTGCCTAAGAGTGGCCTAGTAAAAATTACACTCTAGGTATATTTACTTACTATTTTGTTGTTTCATTCATAAGATTTGTTTTGTTTTTAGAGATAAAAAAATATAATGAAATTATCAAATATGTTGTCCGGATATTGTGAGAATAATTCAATTTATAGATTTAAAAAAAATTAAGAATTGATTATTGAAATATTTTGAATAAATGTAGGTATTATGTATAACATTGGGTACTATTTATAAAAAGTTAGAAAATAATACTGACATGTAGATTTAATAAATTAATTATTAGAAATTGAAATATTATTTAAATGTTTTTATTTAGAAATTGAGGTTTTTAATATATTTATATCCAATAGAATTCGTTCAAATTTTTTACATTTGTTGTAAGTCACTGACAATTCAATATGTCACTGAAATATTTTAGGTACTTCCCTAGTTTCTTTATTCTAGAGAAATTGGCAGATAAAATTTTAAATATTTTGATATAAAATTTCAAATATATTTATATTAGTTTGATGAGTTTTCAGTAATATGTGTGAGAGGATGATATATATATTAAAAAAAAGGTAATTATAATGTAATCGGGCTTGGCCACTTGATGGCGTTGTTGGCAGTCAAAAACAATACAATACAATGTTCGGGGCCACGTTATATTTTTAAATCGAATCGCTGTTTTTTTTTTTTTTGGTTATTAATTTATTGATTGCTATAACTTTTTTTTCATGCCTTTTTATTAAAAAAGTTGTTTAATTTTAATTTTGTATTTAGTAAACGACAATCTTTTTTTTTATTTTTAAATCGCTGTTTTTGGACAAAGCTGCTACTCTGCGATGTCTATTTAGCGATGTCTTTCGCTTAATTATTGGTAAATGACAACCTTTTTTTTTATTTTTAAATCGCTGTTTTTGGACAAAGCTGCTACTCTGCGATGTCTATTTAGCGATGTCTTTCGCTTAATTATTGCTTTCTACATAACAAAACAACTGTGTAGGGTTAGGGTTAGTTTTAGGGTTAGTGTTCTGTTGTTTGTAATGCTAAAATAAAAGATATCAAAATCGTAACCGTAGGACAAAAGAAAGAAACTCAAACTTTTTTAAACAACAACAAACACATATAAATGTCTTATTTACTTATTAAACATGTTTATAATATGTGCTTTCTATGAAAATTATAAAAAATCGTGTATATTTTTATTGGACAGCAGAAATACTCGGCTTCTGTTGTCGGCAACTGCGGAAAAAGTTGATCACCATCCATTTTATCACCTACATGGTATTTCATGTGAAAACAAGATTTCACCCATGATATCGGCCGAATTATTTTTTACCTACCCTCGGCAAGCTTTTACACCTTACACATTCTCTAAACAAGGGTGTGGCCGTTTAGAAAATTACTATAAATTCATGTTTATTAAATAAATTATAAATACAAATATTGTGTAACGTATATTGTAAAAATTTGACTAATCCAATTAAACACACATATATATCAAACTGTAAACGAAAGATAAGTGTGTGGATTCACAATAACTGTCACGAAGCAGAAATAGGCCATATTATTTCTGCATTACGCATCATAAACGGCCTTCTAATGGCTAAGACAAACATAGATGTTTTCTATAGCCATAAGTCAGGCCTTGTAAATGGCATTTGTTAGGTGTTTTGGTGAGCCACAACGCCATCAAGTGGCCAAGCCCGATTACGTTTAAGTACCAAAAAAAGTTGCATTAAAAAGTATTTTAGCGATTATTTTAAATTGAAAAACAAATTTTTTAATTATAAAAGTTCACTTTTTAAAAAAGTATATGACTTTTTTCTTTTCATTAAAAAAACTTTTTTTTTTTTTTTAAAAAAAAAAAAATGCTTTTTAAATAAAAAAATATTGTAAACGATCTTTATTTAATATGTTTGATTTTATTTTTAAAAAACTTGCATTTAGAATAATTGAAAAAAAAAAAGATCACAATGTGTAAAACCTAAAAATATATAGATATAAAAAAATATTTTTTATTTACTATTACTATGGATCAAAAAGTTAGAAATTATAGTTTTTTCAATTGCAATTAGAATTTTTATATTTAATTTGAAATAAAAGTGTGGGGGGTCCAAAAATTAATTAAGCCAAAAATAATTGTTTCTTCTACTGTAATGGGGATTTTCATATTTAATTTGAAATAAAAGTGTGCATGAGTTCAGAAATTAATTAAGTCAAAAAATAATTATTTCTTTAACTGTTATTGGGATTTTCATATTTAATTTGGAATAAAAGTTTTTGGGGTGGGGTCCAGAAATTAATTAAATCAATAATTGACTTAATTAATTTCTGGGCTCCCACACTTCTACTTCAAGTTGAATATGAAAATCCCATTTTTGATTGAAGAAACAATTATTTTTTAGTTTTTTAATCCATAGTTACAGTAAATATAAATGGTTAGTATAAACATTTTTTTTTATGTCTGTGATCATGTAATTACATAATTTCACATTTAATTATTTGTAATTTGTTAAAATGAAATATTTGTTTTCAGTACTGGTACATTTGCAGCACTTGATTAGTTGATGGCACTGCTTTTCACAAAATGCACATCGTTATACCGTCTTGCGGCCTAACTTACGGCGAACACTACAGTATTGTTGTAGCCATAACAGGCTGCCCGATGGTGATGATTTCTACACATACATAACGAAATACTACACCCATTGTCTTGCGACAGTATTTCTCAAATGAGTGTAATTGACAGATCGCTACAGTATGATTTGATCGTTGCCATATTTTAAATATGTGAAACTCTTAACATATGCATTCCTGAATGTCTTAAACCGTAATGAAAGAAGTAGTACATAGTAAGCATTGTCAGCAAAAAACTTGATTTGTTGTGAAAAGAAATTGTTTGTTTTTAAATATAAGAACATTAGTTTATTTCTTATTAAATAAATGTCAATATTATTCCATGGGAAATTCTTGTTGTGTAGATTATTAAAAAGCAAACCAAACTCCATAACCAAAAAAAGAGTCTTTGTTAAAAAGGTAACAAATAAATGTCAAAATTCTTAAATTATTGTTGTTTAGATTTTTACAAAGCAAACCCCCAAAAAAGTAAAGTTAAAAAAAAGGCTTTATTAAAAAAACAAAAAGATTCAGAAAGAACTCTGCGGTAGTGCATAAATGTTTAAAAGACAAAATTTACAGTCATACTATTATAGAAAAGTGTTTAAAAAAAAATTCGATTATTAAAAAGCAAACCAAATGTCCTCCCCCCTCCCTCATATATAAAAAAAGTGTTTCTTAAAAAGGAAGTCTTTATTAAAAAACAAAAACAAAAAAAACGAGTCTGCGGTAGTATAAATAAGAAAATTTTTTTTTTACCATAGTATGTATAGAAAACGTCGGCCCGGGAACCGTTATATTGATGTGTTTTCAGTGAAAAGCAGCACCGTCAAGCAGTCGGGTGCCGCAAATGTACCAGTACCTTGTTTTCTTATTAATGATTGAAATATTTTATAAGCACATCTATGCACATTATGTTTAATATTTTTGTTTATATGTTATTTACATGTTTTAGCCTATGTAGAAGTTAAAACCATTTACAATTTCTATATATCTAAACTATAATATAAATAATGTTACATGTATAGTTTGTTTTAGCAATATATGAGAAAATATTTTCTGATATTTATAAGTCAAAATCAGATTGATCTATTTCTATTGTAGAATACTTGTTAGATCTTTCATTTTATTATTACTATTATTTCTAATCAATAAATTTATTAATCATTATTTCAAGTTAATTCTAACATAATTTAAGTATTGTATATATATATATTTGTTCATTATCAAGTTATTTAATTCTAGCATAATTTAAGTATTGTATATGTTTACTTGTTCACAGTCACCAGGCTCATCGTGATTCCAAAGCTAGTTTTGAACTAATGATATATAGGATATGGGTTTTGTGGACATCTATATCTTCTCTTTAGAATTATTTAAATGACAGTAAAGTAATTCTACTCTTAAATTCCACTAACTTTATTTTTAGGATGATTAGTACTTTATTGATGGCTAATATATTCATGGTGTTGTATTTATGTAAACATTCTAGCATTTTTGTTGTTTAATTTTACTTATTTTATTACACATGTTTTTGCATGCAGCAAGAAATTTTGATGATGCCTCTTATGTAATATTATAATCTAAGTTTGATATTGATATGATGTTGATTAATTTAAGATTTTTTCTTAGTCTTTTTAAATTCAGTCACAAAGGATAACTACTTTTTATATGTTGTCCAGCTGCTGATTCTTTGCTTATTTATTGTGTTTGCATTTATTTATTGATGTTTATTTCTTTATCCCTCATTACACCTTTATTTAGTACTGTTATATGGAATGAAAGAGTTTAATATATTGCTAAATATTAATAAGCAATCAATGTCTTTGATCAATAAGAGCAAAATAATCAGCAAATCATCAACAGATCAAATGTAAGTAACAATGAGTGATAAATATAAATAAAAAACTGTTGGTATCATATGTATGTTAATCGTCATCAATCCAGAGCTATCAGATACCATAGAAGAAGAGATGTATGGCTTTATTGCTCAGAAATTCATAAGTTCATGCATGAGATCAGTGAGTTCCAAAATCCTATCTGTATTTCTTATCTCTTTTATGACCCTTCACCAATTTATCCAAACAAACAAGGGGCACCATAACCCAAGAATGTTTTTGGAAAAAAAAAAAACTAAATCATAAAACTTATAGATGTAAAGTGAGATAATTTTAAAGATGATCTTTGTTATCTTAGAACATGTAAAAAATTCTAAAAAGAACCATATATATATATCCACATTTACATATATATCTCATATTGTTAGTTCTGAATTAGTTTGGGGATTGCAAGGTTCCTGGTGACTGAGAACAAGAGTAAATATATGCAATATTTAAAATTATGCTATAATTAAATTCACGGGAATAACTTAAAATAATGATTAACGAGTTCATTGATTAATTAGAAGTAAAAATAATAAAATAATGAAAGGTCTTACAAATATTTTACATTAAAATAACTGTTCTGATTGGATTATTTACAAATATCCAATATTATTTCAGTAGATACAAAAAAAATAGAAGTAATAAATGATTTAACATGGCTTAATTTATAGTTTACAGAGATACATAAATTGTAAGATGTATTAAATAAAAGCATATATCTATGCACACATGTATATATAGTAATACAAAATATTCCACCTATTAATATTTTCATTACTTATACACAGGTCATTATTATTCTATTTTAACATATATAAATATTTACATGTTAAACATACATATAAACACGCACACATGAACTTGTTCTAATCTAAAAATTATTATTATTTTCTCTGATCATTCTTTTTAATTGTAAACAAACATTTTTAGAATAAACATTACTTACATTAATAATTTTTATTAGTCATTCATTAGACTAGAGATTATTCATTTAATGAATAATATTTATTCATTACTTTCTTTAAAAGTTTGCTTAAAATTTTTTTTGTTTTTAGCTTCCTGGAAAATTTATTAAACAAAGATTTTCTAAATTCTTTTGCATCTATTAACTAATTTCTTAGTCAGGTGTTTTAAATTTATTCAAATGTTGTAAACCCCATGATAAGAATTTTTGCTCTTTTTAAAATAATAATAAAAAAAAAAACAAATTGAAATGAAATAACCCCAGTGAAAAATTTTTTTTCATTCTTCAACACTGTATTTAACTGAAATACATAGTACACAAGTATTATCCCAACAATTGATTTTTTTTGTCTGTGTTTTCACACATATATAAAATAGCACATGTGTAAAATATAGCCTTGGTAGCTCAAGATTAAGTTATTTCTTGCATAAAATGCTATATGACATTTTTTGATTGACAGACATATAAGAAAAATGCTGGAGATACTCAACTAATTTTAGTTTCAAAAGACTTTATTGAACTATAAGTTTACAAAACAGTACTAAGTACCAGATACATAGGGTAGAGTAAGAAAAGATTATACAGTTTTAAACAAAGGAAGATATGTGATTTACATTATATAGTTTGTATCTTTATTCTATACTAGAGATGGGAAAAATTACAAATCTATGTGTAATAGTAAAAAAAAAACATACAATCTTGAAAGCAGCTTAACATTTTGTGATTTTAATTACCTAGTTATCATTTTATAGTAATGATTCATGTCATAAATTCAAACAAAGTCACATTAATGACTGTATCTGAATAAATATTAATTGCTTACGCATATAATATCTATTTTATTCCTAAATGTATTAGGGTGTGTTCTTGTGTTTGAACCATATATAAATATTCATCTGCTACACCATAATGAGAATAGTGAAAGTGTGCTGGCCTGAGTGTGTGCATAAATATCTTTTTTAAATGTATTGAGAAATGTATGTATGTTGTAATTTTTATTTTTAAATATTTTGGAGATATTGCACCAGATATTAAACATGGAATACATGAATAGAAAATGTGATTGTGTTTCTGATTCTCTCTGACATATTTTGCATGTCTTCAATGTTAGTGCAATTCCTTTTATATCTTTAGAAATAAAGGGTGAGAAGTGCTTCAAGATTTAATTTTAGGAGAAAATTGTAGTATTTTGACTCTAATGACCAGTATTTGAATTTATTAGTCAACTGCTTATTGGTTATGTTTAAAAGGGATTTGTTATTATCATTGGATAGGGTTGAATAAACATCCCAGTATTTCATTTTATTCTTGGGAGGGCAATATATTAAATTGGGAATACATAATAAAGGAGAAATTAACTTATTCTAGTAATTGCATATGGGTGTAGGCCTGTCTATGGGTGTAATTTTAAAAATTATTTTTAAATATGAAAACATTCTTGCACATGATGATATAAGAGTAAATGTTTTTTGAATTTGGAAATTTTTCAAATCCATTTTAAAATAGGAGGCGCAGAATCTTACTTAGGGATATTGACACCTTTTTTTTTCCTCCAACAATTTCCTGCACATTAAGTAAATCTTAGATGTAAAAACTTTTGTGTTTATTATTGTAGGTGTATAGTATGTAACTCTTGTCAATATTAATTCTTATTAAACACAATGTCAGTATGTAATACTTTAGTACATGCATCTTGAGTGCTTAATTTATTATAAGAGAGACTTAATCAATGAAAAATTTATTAGCTTCACGCTACCAAATCAAAATGCTTTCGATTTGCTTATAAATTTAGAAAAATAGTTTGAAGATAAGAGTGGCTGTTCTTATCTTTATAAAGTTGAATCTTGCATTTAGATTTGTGGAGGTCTCTCATGTAATAAATTAAGCACTCAATGTGCATGTATTAAGATTATAGCTGTATTTAACTAACTCTTGTCAGTATTAAGAGATTGAAAGGGCCACTTTGGCATAGATTGATAAATATAATTTGGAAGGAGAATTATATTCTCCACTTTATTCATTAGTTTTCCCTATATCTGCAATCTCATTTCAGAGTTATGAAAATGAAATCCCACAAATGAGCCAGATTTTTCTTTGAAGTATTGCTCATATTGGCATCCCGAATACTTAGACTATATACTAGATTTTTCTAAACTGAACTCCAGTTTATATTTGTCTGAGTAATTATTTAGAATTTTTTATTAGTTTTGATATTTGTTTTCTAGTTGGTAGAAAAAGATTGTTATGTATCCATGTATGCAATGCATGAAACATTTGCCTTCATTCCAGGTATAAATATTCCAGTCATCTCATTTTCAATTGCTTTAAGAAGAGGATTGATATAAAATTTGAATAAAAGAGTACTTAATGGTAAACCTTGTGGAATCGAGTTAAATGGAATGAATGATGGTGAGTATTTCCCACTAAGAATTATCTGAAATTTCTTGGCTAATGCATTAAAATATCAATTGGTATAGTATCAAATCCTAATTTAATGTCCAGTTGAACTACAACTGGTGCACATATTTTTTGTTGTTTCTGACTGTATCAATTACTGTCTTATAGAAAAATCCTGCCTGCCCAATTGATGAGCCTTTCTTTGCAAACTGAGTTTTTGACAGCAATGGCAAAATATGAGGTTCAATTCTATCTTTAATCACTGATTCCAAAATCTTAATCCCGAATGGACTCATTGATGGGTCTGAGGTTTTGGAATGTGATTATATTTTCCTTCTTCTTAACAAATGGAAGCTGTGAGATGGGATAGAGCCCATGTAGATTCTCTTTGTTAGAAAGTTAGCTAAATCTGTGAGGTATTTTACTGTGAATTGACTTAAATGTTTGTATACAAAACAAGGTATTCCATTTATTCCTGGATGACACAAGTTTTGCACTGAAGCAAGCTTTTCTTCAAACTCTATTGGTAAAAAATTATATTACTATTATTTTATTGTCTTCTGGTAATCCTAGAAAGTTTTATGAAGGGTTAAGTATTTCCCCTTTTTGCAAGTTATTTTTGTAATATGAATAATGTGGCTCTAGCATATATTCACCTGTAAGGATTTGCCATTCTCTTTTGATTGTTGTCAGAATGTGGTTTAGTGGAGCTTGCCCCAGTGTCCAATGAATGCATTGCCTAGACCACATGTGGATTTGATTCATCTATATTTTTCTCTTTATTGCCAGGTATTCTTTGAGTGAATCACAAGCTGACCAATATGCTTTCCTCAGAGTTGTTATATTTGTATAGTCATCCACCATGGCAGCACTAAGTGTTATTCTGTTGTGCAATTCATCTGCAAGTGCTAAAACATTTGGGGTGAGGGTTGGTTTTATGCCATTGTATTAACTGTTATGAGATTATGTTCACAAATTCCATGTTTGAGCAGGGTCATATATAATTTCCAAACTTCAGATAGGCAAGGATTGTTTCCTTAATTTGGACTGTGAAATGACAGAGAAGTCATCCTGCTTTACTTTTCCAGGAGTTCAAATTCAATTAACTTAGGGATTAGCATCAATTACTTTTTCCTTGAAGTCAATTTTCTAAACATTCTACAATTTCAGTTAATCTGAATTCACTATTTGAAGTAGATATAATGGATTTATAAACAGAATGATTAACAGTAAACATTTTTCTTCTTGATTAAAAAAAACCAAAATAATTAAATTACTATTTTTTATTTATTTATATATATCAAAACCAAAAATAAGTTTTAGTTTAGAAAATATATATATATTTCTTAATCTTTTTAGTAAAAACATTACAGAATTAACACTATAATTAAAAGGTATTATAAAAAATATCTCTGTTTTAGTCAATTTTTTTTATTTGTTCCATTCAAATTTTGATTTTTGTCAGTAATGCAAATAAAATATTTGTATTAAAGACCTTTTTTATATTTGATTTTAAATAATTTACAGTATTTCTAAAAATATCAATTATTATTATTTAATCAGTAATTCAGGTATTTCATATTTTATTTTAAATATGTACATAAATTTTAATAGTGTTCATTTCTACTTTTCTTTTAAGCTTTAAATATATGTACACATATTATGTTGTGTGCTATAAGACCAGTCCTTCTCAATGTATATTTATTTATGTTATCTATATTTTATTTAATTTTTATGACCATGATATCATAACATAAAAATCTTTATTTTTAAGTTACTTTCCAAACTTAAATTTTTGTATACTTTTGTTCTATTTTAATTTAAAATTTTTGCCAACACTAAATTTTTTTTTCAAGTGTCATAGCAACCGCCGGGACGTGAACCCGCAACCCAGGCAACTGCTTGTAAGGCAGTTGCGCTGACCTTTCGACCACCAATGACCTTCTTTATATATATATTTACAAACATTTTAAATGAAGATTAAAACATGCAATTAAATCTGTGAAAAAAATGAAAAGCTCCAAGAAACATAAAATCATTATTGATATCTTAAAGAAGCAGTTAATGAAATAGAAAAATTATGACAAAATTATACACAAATATCTAAAAGATCAGTATATAACAGATGAGGAAAAATATAATAATGATATTGTTATTCATGAAAAATTATAAAGAAGATATTAGAAATTACATACCTATAATTCGTCTATCAATCTTTTTATCCATATATACTTAGAGCTCTTTCTATTAATTATTTTTAATTCCAACATTAAAATTTCCCATGCAATTTTAAAATGTTATTTATTCTGATGAAAATTATTATGCACATCTTAATAAAAAGCCAATTTGATCAGAATGAGTGAGGACCTATGGAAACAATAAGTTGATTTATCTATATCTAATATCTTTCATTAAGATGAATAACAAATTTTGCCACTCTAGCACAATGACATTTACCCATTTTTTATTTATAATGAATGCAGTTGCATTTATGCTTTTATAGTAAAGAACATGCCTACCTTTTATAAAACTCAGTTTTATCACTTTATTTTTTCTTCCAACTTCCTAAAAACAGTACATTCAATTCATGCAATACTCCTTTGTGTCAACTTAATCTGTATTAATAAGTAACCAAATTAAAAGATCATCATCGAATGGTAGCTTAAGTGTATAATTGGGGATTTTTGCATCTTCTGCAATCAGCTATCAAACACTGTTTTGATTGATAATTTTAAAGCCTCTTAGCAGTTATAATTTAGCTTTATTTATTATTTAAAAAAATATTAAAAGAGAGTATAAAAATAAATAATTAAACAAAAAATAAAAGAAAATGCTCATTCATATATATTCTTCCTAACTTTAAAAAAAATCAAACTCATGTATCACTTAAGAACTATTAGGCATATAAAAAGTAATATTATTTTGTGTCTTGGTTTTAAATTTGGAGATAAAAGCCAATAAACTCTTCATGCTGGTTGATGCATATTGAGAGTAGCCTATTCATGTTTTTTTTTTTTTACTATATGGATAACCACTTAGCATTAACCAAGAATGTATGGAAGGGAATTGGGTATTTACCCAGCTTGATTTTTAAGGCCTAAAAAAAAGATACTAAAGATTTTTACTTAATAGTCAAAAATATTTAAACAAATATGTATATATTATGATGATATCAAGTTTATATATATTATGATATCAAGTAATAGCACACTTATTACTGGCATTGATCAAGTATTATTGATTAGTCATAGTACTCTGTCACATAGCTACTGTTTTAGGCAAGAGAACATATACATTCACAGTTACCCATATATATAATGTTTATGTGTGCATTGCTTATAGTAATGCTATTTGTGTTTATAAATAAAGCATATAATAGAAAATATAATGCTTATTTTAAAATATATATATATTATTTTTGTCATGGGGCTCATTAATTAGACATAAAAACAATTCTTTGGTCATTAGTTTTGGCTTCACTTTTGTTGATTAAGAAAATCATCATATCATGAAACAGATTCTTGTAGGTCCATGTAATTTACAAATAAATATAAATCAAAATATAATTTTTTTAAAGATTTTTCAAATTATAATATACAGTTTATTAGCAATATGATCTCAAGGCCTTTTACATATATTTCATGTATATTTTTTGATATTGAATTGAATTATGGAATCAGAATTTTCCTATAAGTCTTACTTTTCTTATAATGCTACACACGAGATGAAAGCCAGGTTGATAATTAAATAATTGTAAACATAATCACTTGTTTATTTCAATCTTATTTAGATTGATTATCATATTAAGTATATGTATATAACAACTTTGTGGACAAATAATTGTTATATTGAATATTTGACCATTGTATACTTATATATTATTTAGCATAATCATAAGATAAAAACTGTTAATACCCCAAACCACAATAAAAAAAAAAAAATAAAAAAAATAAAAAAAAAATTTTTTTAAAAAAAAAATTTTTTTTTGGGGGGCAAAAAACCGGCCCCGCCCGCAGGGGGGGCCCTTATATTAATATTAAGGATGAATTTTTCTGTAAAAATTAATTCAATTTATTTCTTTATGGAGGCAAGAGTAATAATTTTATCATATCAAATTTGATGAAAACAGTAACTAAGTGTACAAGATGAAACATGTGAAAACCCTGTTTGTAGAACAGCTTCAAAGTATCACCACATTATGTTATTGGCTAATATTTATTTTTTCTGTATCATTTTTGTTAATTTTATGTGAATGTTTATATTCATCTAAATTTTTTCTTGTACTGTGGAAATATATATTTCAATTTCTTCTGCTTTGTATCAAGGTGACTTAAATCTTAGAAATGTAATTTTTTATGATGAGTGAAAAAATTCTATGAACTTTATTTCAGAGTTGAAATGGATGGTAGGATAAGAGATGACCCAACACATTTAATATATGACATGTGTAGACTACTCACAGCTAAATTGTTTTTTTTTTATTTGCATTTTCTATTCCAATGATTTTAAGAGAATCCACAAACATGGATTGCTATTTCTGCTTTAAATATAGAAAAAATTCAAAAACAGTAATTCTTGCAACAATTTCCATTAGCATGTAATTTTAAATGGAAGAATGAAATGAGTCTGGAACATTTAATGAGAAAAAGGGATGAAGAGATATATAATTCAGTATTTAAAGCTATTTCTTTCTATGAATCATATTTACTGTCACAAAGATATCTGAATAACTTTATTGTATGATTTGGATTTATCAAATAGTCACTCTGGTTCAGATATGAAAGAATGAAATCTATTGCAGCATAATAGTAAAGTTTGTTTTTGCACAGCCAGCAAAATGATTTTATTGCATGTTTTTCTTAATATAATGGATTTGTATGCTCTGTGTGTATTACATTAATAGAGTATTAGACTCAAAACTAAAAGTCTGGATTGAAGCTCAGTCTGTCTCTTCTGATAATCAAATGCTACATGCTCTCTGTGATTACCATTTTATTTATTTATATTCTTGTGCTTTTTAAAGATATTAATTTAGTTATAGATTTCTTGTCATTAATATTCTTGAAAATTAGTTTGAAAGATGAAATAAATTTTCTCATATATATATTATATATAATGATGAATGAGTTACTTTTAGAAAAGATTTAGTATCAGAAATATAAGTGAATAGTGGTTTAACATGTTTGTACTTTAGTTAGGGTTGCAATTATATAACATCAGACTTTTGTTATTTTTATGTTTAAGTGGAATTGTAGGCTAAGCAAAATCACTATATTCTGAAAGATTGGTTAAAATATATTTCACTTATTTCATATAAGAAAAATCTTATGTGAACACTGATATTCCTGAAAAAGTGAATTTTCCTCTTTTGTACATCAAATTAAGATTTATGTAAATTTTTATTAATTAAAGTGTTGGATGAAACACAAATTGAATTCACAGGTTCTCTAATTAATGAAACCAAAGTTAAAGAATTTATTTTTATAAATCTTCAGATCAAAGAATTATTAAAAAATGAGAGTTTTGTAGAATGGATTAATGAAGTTGAGAAAGCTGAATAACAGAATTTCAGAAATGTTTGCATTAATAAATATTTTGAAAAATTACAAAACTAAAAATTGGCAATTTATGATATCTTATAGAAATATATATACATGCTTAATGTATTCTTAATTTTTATTTTGAAATAAAATAAAACACATTTATAAAAATGCTGTATAAATTGATAACATTGTAACAGCCAGATAAATAACGTTGTTTTAAAAATAAATCAATAATGTTGTAAAGTCCAGGTAATGTAATGTTTATGTGTATTAAAGAGTATAAAGCACCATCAAGCAACTTTTATGGTCTAAAAAATAAGTACCCAATATTAACCTCTGTTTTATAGTTTATTATCTATCAGTGCACAAATTCCAAACTCAAGCATTTTTTCTAAGAATTATTACTATTTTTCCAAAGCTAATATTTTTCTGTTGCTTTATAAAATATATATATCGCCAACCCAAAGAAGTTATTTCTTAGTATTTTTATTTGATTTTTTTCTCTTTGTAGGATTAATGAACTGAAAATAAAATGAAACAAGAAAATAAATTTATTTTCATTTTTGTTTTTAAATGTTAAGTTTTGCTATTATAAGCTATTCTCATACTATTATATCAGATTTGCAACAAAATAATTCTCATATTATTGTTGATCTAAACTTTTACTGACATTTTATACATAGTACATAAATAAAATTAAAAAGTTTCATTATTATTTCAACATTGTGACAGTTATTTTATTCAAATTCATAAATAATACTATTTCTATCTCAGGATTTTTTTGAAGGTTGAAATATTAATGAAATATTTTTTTTAATTTGGTTGAATGGGGGCATTTTCCTGATCAAATTTTTATTAACTGAATATTTATATACTTTCTATCACATAATGATATATAATTTTTATTTATATAATATATTGAGTGTGCTAATAGCTCTAAACGAGCTTTTCCATAAATGTCCAAGAGAAAGCATTTAAAATCTTTATCTAGAATAATCCCTATTCCCAAACCAGTTTTGAGCTAATGGCTCTCTCTCTTCACATGATGTATGATTTTGTTTTATTATAATTTTTATTATATGTTTTCTCAGTGTTAGTCTACAAAATGTTTGTGCTTTTCTTCAAAGACATTAATTTTTTTGTATTTACTTTTACTGACTCTGAAGTTACAAAAAAATAGAAAATTTAAGGGATTTATTTTTTTTTAACACACACTTTATCACTCGAACTACTTTAAAGATGTTAAAAATATTTAAAACATATACCTTTGCAAAGACAAATATTAATTTCAATTTAAAAATAAATTTTGCATATACTGTAAATATCTTGATATTTTCTTCTTTCATTTCCATGATTGATAATAAATTTATAAATGGAAATTGTATATAATTTTATCTCCCCACCATCTCAATTTTTAATGGAGATATATTTTTATATTTTAAAGAATCTTCAATTTTTTTAAGACTTTTTAAAATTCTACTCACTCTTTAAAATGAAAAGGATTGATTTAAATGCAGAACTTTTATAAATAAGCTTTTAAAGCATTTTTAAAATAACCTGTTTTAAAATGAATGCATAATGTACATATTAATAATTTAAAAAACTTAAAACATACTGAACTGCAAAATTATTGATGATACTTTGCTAGTAATAGATAAATTGTTGTAATTTTTTTTTTTTTTTTAAGTTTCAGCAAAAAAAAAAACAATCAAATTTTTAGATAAATTTTATGAGTTCTACATATATATAAGTGCATACACTTACATATTAACAATATTAGTTTATAAATTTTCTTCAATGCAATGTCTTTAAAAAATAAAAACTGGAACTATATTTATTTATTTTAGTAAATCAGAGTCACTTTACAAAAAATGTGAATTAATTTACCAGGAAAAAGAAATACTAATTTTTGTTTAACACACACACAAATACAAAAATTGTAAAAAAAAAAAAAAAAGGAATTTGGAGAAAGTGGATTATCAAAATAAAAAAATAATTAAGCAGGATATTGAATTAAATTGTAATGTAATTCATTTAAAGTCTTCTGTTTTGTTTAAGTCATATTAAATAAGATTATTAAGCATTTAGAATCATGAAGTATAATATGGAAAGAATGGATATTACTCAAATGCTGTTATTTATGGAGATTATGAAGTGAATATATATAATGTATATAATAAAAAGAATATAAGCTAGAACAATTCTCATTTGGATTACAAAATGCAAAAAAAAAGTTATATAAATGTTGTTGATGTTTGATGTCTTCATTTTGCAACTCAGCTTCATAGTAACATTTCTGGAATTTATTTTAAAATCTTTTCTTGGATTGTTTTTATTAATGCAGAACACTTTCTCATACTATTTATCCATAGAATTGATTACTATTTGCTTTTCCTGATTTGTATCAAGACTTCGAATTTAAACAACTGATTATTCATTATATGCAATGTTATAATAATGATAAAACATTTCTGTTTTCTCTGTCATATTTAATGAGGTTCACAATAAAGGAGATTTATATTTTTTAATAAATTTTTTTGAAACCTCTCCTATAACAATTTTGATTATCTAGCAGTCTTCTTCAGATCTAAAAAAATTGTATTATATTATTTCTTTATATAAACATACAATAACTTCATTTTAAATTTATCTAAAATATGTATTTAGATTGAAGATTCCTGGTGTTGATAAGTTTGGACTATTATAAATTTACATCTGTGAACCAAATAGCTTTATGCATAGTTATGTTTATTATCTAAATAATAATGAAGTTTAGTGAAATGTGAAAGTATTAAAAATGACTATTTATTAGTCTGATTTCAAATGACAATCACAATGCAATATTTATTTTCTGTTGTATTTAAAATCTATATTTTTTTTAATATTGATTTTTTTTTAAGTATTACATCAGATAAATATTTTTTAGCTCTTTTATAAAACTTAAATTTTACATTACTAAAGATATTTGAAAGAGTAAAATAATTAGAAACGTATGTAATAATTCAAATTGTTCTTGTTCAGTTGATTGTAAAGTTTCATTTTGATGATTATTGGTTTTCCAAGATTACAAAATTAATTTTCTTCTGTAAGCTTATGATTTTGATTAATGACACAATTTAAATCTTATTTTGAAGCCATAATCATTTAATAGTTGCCTCTTTCAATTTAGAAACAATAGTGACAATTACACAAAAAAATGATCCAGCTATAAAATAATGAAATCTACAGCTTTATCACTTGGAAATTGAAATATTTATATATCATGTAATTGTATGACATTTATTATTTCTAACCATTATCTGTATAAGCATAAAAAGTTTTGAGCTTATAAAAACGGTCTGTAAACAGTCCTAGATCTCCTTTCCAGACCTTCAGTGGCAATAAAGTGAGTAAAGCCACTTAATCCTTCTATTGCTTCAGTATTCTCCTAGTTAGTTCATTTTATTAATCTTGTTCTCTGAAAAGATTATTAATTCAAATGAATGTTTTCTATTATTATATTTTTTACTTAACATAATATTTCAGATAATTCATGAATTGAGAATGTTTCTTTTAATAGCTTGATCATTTCTGTTAAATTCATAGTTTTGGTAATTTTATATTCAACATATTTACAATTAGCATGATTCACTATTAGAATATTTGACTTCTAACTAGACCAACATAATTAATAAGAATGCAACTCACCCCAAGGTTTCTCAATTTTTGTCCATGGTGTAAATTTCTTCAATGGTCCATTCGCTGATAGGTGACTCTCTCTGCATCTTTTAATGTAGGATTTGATATCAACCAATCTCCCATCATCACACAACTACAAGCAAGTGCCTTTGTTCTCACGGTGCCAGGATGGTCAGTATGCAGTAAGTCCAATACATCAAAGCATTCCTGTGATGATATCAATACTTTATTGATAACTAAAATACAGTCCTTATTTGTTGGCAATTTGTCATATAAATTCCATAGAGATTTGTAGAGATTTTCTGAGTATTTGCCAGGCCAATTATTTTTATTAATTTTTGTAGTATCTGGTAGTCATGATCAGTTTTTATCCATGGTACTACAGTTTCACTATTTAATTGATTCAAACTTCCAGCTATCAATATTATTTATCATTATCTTTTTCTGCTTTTGTGATTGTTTCTGGTACATATAAGAGATCATCAGTGTGTTTTGTTTGATTCCATGGTTTAAATTCTAATTCATAAATATATAGTGCATACCATTTATGAACTTAAATGTTTAGATGCTGTTTTTTTTTATTAGAGAATATTTCCAAAAGATAATGATCTGGAATTATTTTAAATGAATAACCATTAAATTTATTGATGGAGTTTTTTAACAATACATTTTTGGCATCATTCTTGATATATAAGCTATTAGATAATCACTGTTATGGAATTGTGGGTGAGTATAGTTTCAGTTTTATATTTTGATGCTTTACACATCCTAATTATTACCAAATGATCCATTAGTTACTCCAGTGTTAACAGAGCTTTGATCTGAAATGCTTCTTAATTTTCTTTATGTAATAGCTTGTATAGAGATAAATCCACTTGAGTTTTTTCTGTGAGAAAACTTTCAAAGAAGTTTACAAAATCCAAGAATACCTGAAATTTAATATTTTTCAGCCTTTCTGCATTTTCAACTGCTGTACTTTTTCTGGGTCAGACTTTATTCCTTCTCCCAAAATAATATGCTTAAAAACCTTATTTCTCTAACACACCATATAAATTTATCCGAGTTTAATGTAGATCTGAAATCAGAGAATTGACTACATATTTTTTTAATTCTCTTTCATAGTTTCTCTTTTGAGTTGGCAGTTATTAATATATCATCAACATATGATATGAACCTATCTACTCCTCTCAACAGTGTGTCAATTTTTTCTTGAAAAGCATTCTGAACTACAGTTATTCAGAAAGGGAGATACCATTGTGTGTAAATAATGCTTTGTGAGTTGTAATAGTTAGGATCTTAGTTATTTGCTCAGATAATGGCATTTTATGAAAAGCTGTGTTAAGATCTAGTTTTATAAAGAATTTAGCATGGAGAAATTTCTCTTGTATTGGGGATTGTATAAAGATTTTTTAACAAAGCTTTGTTGATAGTGACTCAACAATAATTATACATTCTAATTTGCCCATTAAATTTCTGGGTGATAACTATAGTTGTAGGTGAATTCTAAATTTTCTATGGGCATTAATGTTCCTTTTTAAACAAAGACATCCAAAGCTTTTTTCAATTTGTGTTCTTATTACAAAAATACTTTGCATGCTTTATAGTGTTGAGGTTTTGCATCTTCACACAGCTTAATAACTACCAGGTCTGCTTTAATTTTTTCTTGTTCTAGTCTGAATAATTTTAGGTACAAAGTTTGGATTTCTCTTTCCATTGTGATTTTAAATATCAAACAGATTTTTATATCCATAGTTTTAATCCAGTCATAACAGTACTAGTTTTAATTTGTTTTTTTGTTTTTTTACGATGAAAAGATTGAATTGTTTATGACATTTTATTTAATTATAACTGATACTTTAACTATCTCTATTTTTATAGATTTGCCATTTGTGTCTCTAGCCTTCATATCAATTTTTGTTATCATAGATAGTTTTTAAATCTCTTTGGATAACAATTTCCAGCTGTGATATAAGAGATATCCCAGCCCTGCTATCAGCTTTCATTGCTATAGGTTTATTGCAAAACTTTAACAGTTATTATTATCTGTAGAAGGTTATTATTATTTCCTTTGATTACTCCAAAATTAGTTTTATTTTTTATAAATTTACTTTTCTGGAATTTTTTTTTCAGTATTATTTTTAATAAAGCAAACTTTTGCTGTGATCTATTTGGCCACAACTTTTGCATTTAGCATCTTTCCAGTTATAGTCTTTTATTAAGAGTTATAGCTTTCCATTTTGACAAATTTCAGATTTGGATGCATGGAAGATTATTATTTGTTTATTAATATTATTTATAAATATATTAAATTTAAGCGTAAACAGTTTTCACGGTATTATAATATTATTTATGTAAAATTTGTGAAAGTCTTCTAGCATGTTTTAAAACTAGTTCATATGTTATGTTTATTTTTATAATTTCAGAATACATAAGGTTAAGAATTGTTAAGAGTTGCTGTTGCAAATTTATATTGGATATGTCTTATAAGAATTGTTTTAATAAAGCTTTCTCAAGATATTGATCATATAAACATTTATTTATTAATTCTCTTAATGTTATATTACAGTTTTTGCAATTCTGCTCTCTCTTTTGGCATTTATCATGTAAATGTGAATTATATGTTTGGAAAGTTCAGGGTTAAAATGACTGATGTGCACAATAAATACTTTTAAGCTTGTCAGGTCACAAAACCTATTTGTGACTTCTATAACCCTGAGCCCTGCAAATTGCCTTTTATGGAATTGGCATTAAATTATTTGTTTAAATATTATATATATATTTGCCACTCCATAACAGTATTAGCATCAAATTCACCCATGCTACATTGTGTTGATGCCATTATTTATTTCTAGAATTTATTTCAGTCATTAATTTCCAGAAACTTTGAAGATAGAGGTCTATTCAAAATCTGATAATGAACATTAATAGCTAAATATGAAAGAATTCAAATGATGTATAGAACAAAATAACATTCTAGAATAAAAATTAAATAACTTTTAGCTTCAAATGGTAATTAGGAAACAATATATAACAATAATAAGACTTATCAGTGGGAAATTGAAATATTTACATAACATCATATAGTTGAATGACATTTATTATTTACAGTACTTAACTGTATCAACATTATAAGTTTTGAGACTTATAAAAACTTATAATATAATATGAATATGCCTATAAATAGATTCCTAGATTCCCTTTCCAGATCTTCAATAGGAATAAACTGGGTAAAATGAGCTAGTCCTCCTGCTGCTTCACTTGTCTCATAGTTGATGTTCAAAATAATAATTTTTAAGTGTATGGAATATTCTTTTGAAGATAAATATTAATTCTTATTAAGCGCATTGTCAGCATGTAATGCGCATGTACTAAGATTATAGCCTTATATAAGTATTTTGAAGATAAAGTAATATCCTTTCTACTTGTTTGCTTTAGTCATGGAAATTAATCTACTTGATTATACTTATATGAGAATTCATCTGTGATTATCACTGATAAAATAAGAAATCTAATTCATATACTATTATCAAGTTTATATTTTAATGATTTGGGACTCATTAAAATTTGTGATGCATCTTTAAATGAACAGGCTAGAAAAAAAATGTTAGGAGTGTAAACTAATATCAGTAATGATCATATGCTATTACTTAATCATAGTCTTGGTTATTCAAATTCATGTTTGAGCAAAATATTTTACATATAAATTATCAATTATAAAACTGTTTCTACTAATGTTGTTTCTTTTTTAAAAATTGCAAACAAACAAAAAAAAACAATATAATTTCTAGAATTAATATAACTTTAGAAATTTTTTTTTCTATAATAACAAAATGAGGAAGTAGGAATGAAGTTATTTGTGCATGATTAGGAATAATAAAAAAGTATATTTTAGTTATATTTATACTTTTTGTTTTGTTAAATCATAAATTATCAGACTGACTGCTCTAATTAATTGATATTTTGGTTGATAAAATTTGAAGAATAATTCTCCGTGATTTTAAAATTTAAAAAATTAAATGCTTATTTTTTATTTTTTGAGTGAAAACTCCCAATTTTTTTTTATATAACTATTAGAAAGTTAATGATATGTAATTATTATTTTAGTTGAATTCTGAAAATAATTTTAGTAATTTTACTATTGTTTTTCGGTTTGCATTCTTGTTAGTTTGTTAATGATTCTAATTGCAAAAGTAAATATCAATCCTGCAATCTTTTATTTATGAATGTTTTTTTTGTAGATATGTATGAACATGTATACATATATTCACATATTATGTTTTGCTTGTATATATTTGTATGTGTAAATATATATTCTCATATTATTACTTGATTTTCAATGTTCGTTTTATCTATTAAGGAATTATTAAATTGTACAAATGTCAAATGATTTTTCTGTATAATTTTATTGTTTAAAACATAAATAAATTGAATGGAACCACCAAGTCTACTGAAAAACCTTGTATATAATTGTATCTTTGGAAATGTGCTTTGAGATTAGCAATTGTTTTTGTGATTATTGTTGGACATTCTGCATTTTCCATTAATCAGGGCAGGTATAAATAGCAGAGAATTTTAATTATATTGTGGCCTTGCAGTTTTCTATATAAAGAAAGCATATTTTATTGATTAAATCATTCTTAAACATATTATTTTATTATATTTAAATATATGCTTATGTATAACAGCCACTAATTCCAACTACCAAGGAAATAAAAGAAAGGAAAAAAAAATCTGTCTTAGAAATGAATTTTGCAGTAAATATAAAAACCAATCTATGAACCACAGTTATGTCCACATATAGTAAATATTGGTCTATTTTTCTGTTTAATTGATATTTTATTATGTCTTTTAATTTCATCAGAAAATTTTTCTTTCATAAATTTGTTACTAGGTCTAATTGTACTTCTCCAATGTATTCTATTCTTTGCCCTATTTTTCCATTGAAACAGTATTTCATTTCTATAGATTGTTTTTAAGATTATTCTTATAATATAGATGCAGCCAACCTTTTCCTTGAAAACCATGCTCAAGTTTACTGTAAACTTCTTTTAGGAAGTCTTGCATTGTTCATGTGTTTCACATGTTCAGTCCAATAAAGATGTGATTGTACATGAGTAGACTCTATAATGTCATATCAGCAATTTGAATAACAAACATTGGTTAGTCTTGTGATCTTGCCATGGTATTTTTAAAATTTTACAGAACATCCTTAGATAAAAATGTGTCAACAGTGAGAAAGTTTTACTTCCATGTAATGAGTTAGGTAAAATAACATTTCTATATACAGCTAACTTAGTTGCATTTTCCTGTGATGAATATATATATATATCATTCAGATAAGCATTGCAGAATAGATAACTTCATTAGTGGTTTGTTATATATTGGAGGATTTGAATATATAAGGTAAAGCTAACTATAAATTCAACATCTTGAGAGTATTACATCTGTCTCATTGGGAATATTTTTTAATAGTCTGCATATTGACCAACCAAGATAATCTGACTCTTTACTCTGTGTATAAAAACAGTTAAATAGTGATTTCTTATAGATTTGCTGCTTAGATTGATTATGACAAGTACCTTGAAAAGAAAAAGACTTTCTTAGAAATTTTCAATTACCCGAAAAAAGTGACTGCAAAAAAGAAAGGTTAGTTATAAATATTTTAAAATAAAAGTTAACAGTCAATAAAGATGACTTAAATAAATATTCTAAGGCAATTATAATATATACATATACAATATTAATATACTTTCATAATATATCTTTTTATTGTTAGGCAATAAGTCAGAACATTAGATAGCATATTTTTTTTAAAAATTAAATAGTAATTCAGTTTATTAGAAGATGGTAGTTGATTTGTTTCTGTTGATAAATGAAATCACTAAATTATATAGAATTCCTATCTAATTTTACATCTTTAGTTTAACTTAAAAATCTTATGGTTAAGTAATATTATAATAATAATGATGATGGTGATAGTGATAATAAATAATAATAATAAAAATAGAACTGGATCCAAAAGAATACAATCTTTTGCCTAAAAAATATTTTCTGTCTCTATGGAATGAGGAACCAATAATTAGAATCTGCAGACATTAAGTGCTTACCATTTCTTTTTCTGATTTTTATTCAAACTTTAAAGTGAGGAATAGACAAAAAAGTTTCTACTGAGTACTTTGTAAATATATTGATAATTATGCAGTGCATTTTAAATATTATAATAAGTAGAATCATGTTCTCTTCCCAATATGACCTTAATTCTATTTTAATTTTACATTTTTATATAAATATTAATGTCAGCAGTGAAACAATTTGAAGATTTCTTTGATTAATCTCTTATCATTAGTTATCTTTAATCATTCACATTTCCTATGATACACTATTATAGACAATTTTATTTATATATACAACTAATAGATTATATTTATTATTGAGAATTTTATTTGTAAAAATGATGCATTACTTAACATATTACATTTAATTTAGTTAGACAAAAATACAGTATATATATATAATTTCGTTATTACAATATATAATTTTTATTTTTTGATATATAATGTGGAAGAATAAATACAGCAATATAAATAATAAAGTAACAAACTCATTATTATCATAGTATTAAAACTGACACGCTATTTTAATTTTATAATTTGTGCAAATGTAAATATTGGAAATATCTGGATTCCAATGTTCAACTTTCAACCCATGACCAACTATATAAATCTATGATTCTACCATATTAATGATTTTATTTATAATTTAACTAATGTAGATTTTATTTGCCAATATGAATTTTATTGTAATACTAGTAGAAAACTAATGCATCATTAAATTTAACCAAGTGAAACAGAATATGTATAATTGTATTTTAATTAAATAATCTCTTTGTAAATTTAATATTTTTTTTTAATATACAGTATTTGCATTTATGGAAGAATCTCATGCCAAGGCTTGCAGTTTGAGTTTTTTAAATAAATCTTGGAAATTGTTTTAAGTCATAAGCAAGCTTAGTATTTTTTTTTTCTTTCAAGTAACTAGTCATATCTACTCTAGCTAATTATTAGTTGATATTAAGCACTAAAAAGTTTCAAATTAATTTAGATTGATCAGATAATTCTTGATATTCTGATTATAGAGACAAAAAATATGATTGCATTATTATTCAAGTTATAGTAAGGGAAGTTGCTCCAAATTTGAAATACTAAAATAACTTACGTTAAAGCAGTGGTTATCAACATGTAGCACATGCCCCATAGGAGGACAATTTGATTTTTGAGGAAAGGGTGGAATTCAAAAATGTACTATTAACAGTGAATTTCTCACTTTCTGTGTATCTTCTTCTCAGTGTTAGTCCTTATCTATCTTTTGTTACTTGGAGCAAGTTAAATAGCTTGAAACTCCATTATATGTCAACTGTTCTTTCATTGATGTCCTTTAGACTTCCTCCATGTGAATAAAAAGTTACTTTTTGAATAATAAAAATCATATATCATAAGAGGACAAACAAGGTTGGTTGTGTTAAAGATATGGCAAGCAGTGACAAGTGATTGATCAGTAAGGGATGTTATTACTTAGTCATAGTGACTTCTTATCTATTTATCTAATCTCAATTCTAGTTAATAATAACATATAATGGTTTGATATTGAGATATTGACAAATATAGTATGTTAAGTCAGCTTGGACTATCATTTATACAAGTTAAAAAATGATTACATAATAACAACCAACTCATTTTTATTTCTGGATGGGTTAATTCAACACTGAATTTAATTCTTGCATTTCAACTCTTGCAGTTTACATTATATTCCAAGTAACAGACCAAACAATTACACATTTATATAGGAAATACAGACAGATATAGAATGCATAAAAAAATTAAGAATTGATTTAAACATCAAATTTAAATTGACAATATTTTAATCATGAATGACATGAAAGATTATCAGTATGACATATATAAGCAAAACTTGCACCCACACACACACATAATATAATGAACTGGAGACTCTCCACTTCAAAAGTCCAATATTTTAAAAAAGAATAGAAAATATTGCTTGTATTTTTCTTATAATTTGTTTGTGTGCTTTATGAATATGTGCAATAACACACATACTCATATATATTTTAAAATTCTGTGATTTTACTTTTTCAATAGATTTTAGTTTAAAATAATTTCTTTTGACTTTTTTTTTTCATTACAATAATTAAAAGCAAGCAAAGTTTCTTTTTATTTTATTGATTTTAATATATTTTTAAAAGCTGAGACCTATTTTCTCATTTATTTATTTCTAATTAATTTTGAATAAAATAAGAGGCCTGGTCAGATGTTTTTTTAAATTAAGATTAAGTGGGAGATAAAGATTTATCATGGTCAAAACTTTCTAATTAAAGATTAGGTGGGAGATAATGATTCACATAAATAGCACCAGGTTTTCAACTGGATTATTATTCTGCTTATTCTTATTGTGATTCTTATTCATATTGCTGTTCTAATTTTTATATTTGCTAATTGCTCAACGCAGATTGTCGAAGTTGGAATTCTGTGAACTGCTAATAATATTTACTATTTGCTGTGATAGTAGTGACCATCCATTCGCCATGCCAAAATACACACCATGGAACATCTTAACAATATGCAGTGCTAAATTAATCCAAAAATGAACCCCGGAGCTTCATAATTATGCTTTCAAGAACATGACCTAAAAGCTTGGTCCACAACTGATCTAAGTATTGCCTTCATACTCCTAACCAAAGAAATAGAACTCAGACCTTCATGATGAACTTTAGGTAGAATAAATTGTGTGTTACTCCACTGGAAGAAATCAGCTGGACAGAATATTGTGCCTCAAAGTAAACAAATGTTTTCATATTATAACCAGGGCTTAAATCTCGTGTTTAAATCTCTATGTTAAAGTCTCAGCTTAATCTAAAACGAAACTTTTCTCTATAATATTTTGCATAATCATTTAAGTATCTCTAATTATTTTATTATGTAATTTTTTTATTATTACATGTATTGAAATCTTAGTTTAAGATTTCATATTTTAAATTTATTTATCCAAGAGTGTATTGGGAGTTTGTATTTTATTTCCTTAGTATTTTTTTGTTTTCTTTTTGTATTACTAACTCTTGATAAATGCTTGGACAGATATTAGTAATTTTCGTTTAGTTCACTTATCTCATTTTTTGTTATAATTAATTTAGATAAGCTTGGTTTGTATTTCCTGCAGACTGTAAATCTTTTGGCTAGTGATTTATCAAGTGTATTCTGTTTTTCCTAAATGATGGAAATTTTGTTTTCTTCTATTTAAGATTACATAAAATAATCTTTTCTTGTTTCTTTTGTTGGAGTTGGCCATGAGGGTCTTGAACATGGCCTTTTCTGGAGTGTTTGCAGGCATTTGACATTCTTATGTCCTGATGTTTCTTTTCCAGGCTAAAGAAAGCTTGTCTGTGCTGTTCATCGACTTCTATGTAAGATCTTTTTCCTTTGAAATCTCTAAATAAAGGAAAACTGGAATTTGTTTATATAAATTGCTAGCAGGAAGATATTATAAATTCTTTTTCAGTCTTAGGTGAGAAAACAAACTTATCTGTCTAAGTGTTTGATGCCAATACTCTCATACATTCTCTGATAAATCTGCCAGAGAAATCTAGGTCAAACTTTCGTATTTTGTTTAACTAATATTTATTTATTTTTTAATTTAATAAACTTTAAAATTATTTTTGGCTAACATTTGTCTCTGTGTTCTTTTGTCCATTGTGTGAACAATGTTAAAGATCTCTTCCTCTCCCTGGGTCTAGCTGGTAGCATTTATCATCATTATTAACTTTTAGATCACTATAAATTAAATTTTCTATGTGATGTGATGCACAGTGACTTCTTCTTATATGGAGTCTCTCAGTAATTATGCCCAAAGAAACTTATTAGCCACTTTACTTTCCCTTTTCATTCCCCACCCTAAGTTTTCCCATATCCTGCTCCATCCCATTTCCACAACATAATCTTTGTCAACTTCACGACCTTTATATCTAAATCCATCTTATCTTTTCCCAAACCCAGCATAAAAATCAATAACCCACTTTCTGTATAATCACTTTCCTTATATTTATTCTTCCACAACTTCATTATTTGTATCCTTTCTACTTTCAGGCATTTACATTCAATTAACAGATGCCTAATATCTTATATACCTTCCTTACACAACTTGCAGACTAAATTACACACATTATATACATGTATAATCATCTGTTGCTAAAGATCCTGTTCAAATCTTAAACAGTAAACTGCTTTTCTTGGTATTATCATAAATTAACTCGCACCCAATATTTTTGTTTACTTCTATCTATATTTAAACTATTTTTATTGTCCATACTAGTTTTCTATCTCTCAAACTCCCTATTCTTTATTAGTGCATCTATTCTTCTATCCCATTCCTTACCATTATAACACTCAACAATTCTCCTAACACAATCATCCCACCTTTTGTACAAGTTTATTGACATAAATTCTTTATCCAAATCTTCTGCATACTACATTACCTTTCTCACTTATGTTGTTCCCTGCCCCCTTTATTCATAACCCAATTAAATACTATTTTGGCTATTCTTTTATTATTGATATACTGCAATCTACTGAACATTTTCATTTTTCTTTTTGCATCCCTCATGTAAAAACTTGACCATCCCATTTATCCTGGAATTGCCTCCTTTATCATCCACACATCAGCATCTAATGCATGTCTTCCTACTTCTCTTTGTACTTTTTCCAAATAATCCAATACTCCTTTACTAACACAACACATCGTTACCATATGTTAACCCTGCTACTGCCACTCCCTTCCATACAATTCTAGCTACATCATATTTATTATATGAAAACATTGTTAATTTCTTTATCAATCCCTTCCTTTTCTTTCTTTGCTTCATTTATAAATTTTTTCTCCCATAGATCCAAGCAGTTTCTCTGATTACTTAATACAATTCCCAAATAGTTATATATATTCACCACACTTAACTTTATATTCCTTAATAAAAATTCTTTGTCTTCTCTTTTTCCAGGATTAATCATCATTACTTTTGATTTTTCTTCACTAAACTTAATCCCAATCTCTTTACCCACTCTTGCACATATCCTCAGCATAACTTCCATATCTTCCCTTCTTTCTGCACACAAAAAGACATCATCTGGAAATAAAAGACTCAATAATGTATATACTAATAATGTATATACTCCCTTGTGACCTATTAATGGTATCTCTATTCCTTTTCCTAATCTTTCTATTGCTTTCTCTCCATTTCTCTCAAATGCAACAAAAACAAAATAGGTAACATAGGGCATCTTTGCCTTAGTCCCACCCCATTTAACCAATTCTATATTCAATAATTAATACGTATAGTAATTATTTTCATATAATTTCTTAATAATATCCATTAAAGCTCCATCTATTCCCAAATTTGTTAAACTAACTCATAATGTATTTCTATTTACTCTATCCTCCCCATCTCCAAAAAACCAAAAATAACTATCTACCTGTATACCTACCCATATTCATAAGTTGTGTAACTACAAATAAACTATCTCCTATATGCCTATCCGATTGAAAACCTTCTTGCATTTCTCTGACTATATTATTTTCTTTCATTATTTTGCAACTCTTCCAGCCACCATATATGAGAAAACTTTATATAAAACTGATGTTACCGCTATCGGTCTATAATTGTTTAACTTTATATGATCCTTACCCTTTCATTTACATAGTAGCCTTACTCTTGTATTACTTCAACCACCTGGAAAATCTCTCTTCTGTACCATCCTATTACACAATAATAATTTTACTTTTGCCTTACAACATAAATTCATTACCATCTCTGCTGCCCATCCACTTAAACTTTTTACCTTTTCACTTTTAAATTTCTTCCCTTCCTCATTCAATTTATTTTCTGTAAACCTAATATTTCCATTACTACATGCTTTCATGGTTGCTATCACTCTGTCCTTCATATATAACATCTTTTCTATATCCATTACATACTTATTTAATATTATCTCTAATTCTTCTCTAGAGCTACTCTCTACTCTCTAATCATCTAGTAATACTATCTCTCCCCTACATTTCTTCTTTTAATGTATTTCAAAATTTTTTATTCCCATCTCTTCCACTTTTATTAATATCCTTCAACAATTTACTACTCAATTTCATTCTCTCTCCATAATCATCTATTTTAGCCAACTTTTTTTTTCTAAATACTTTTCCTATTTAACATTAACATCTTTCTCACTTTCTTTGTTCTTAATAGCACAGATATTCTCTACATGTTTTCCCCCCCTCTTTTACACTTTTATTAATTCTCACTTTTTATTACTTTTATTTTTCTGAATATTCTCACCTAAAACCCTATTTGCCACTTTCGCTATTGCACCATACAAGTTCTTATACTCTTCCCCAACCAACTCTTCTATGGTTTTTTCAACTTTTATTTTATACTCTTTTAACTTAACTCTTATCATTTACATCTTTCACTACATGAATTTTTTCAAAATGCCCATTCATATCCTCTATAATCATTATTCTTTTTCCCCCTTTTTTTGAAACTTTGTATATCCTTAACTAGGCATTCATATATGCTATTGTTCCACTCCATTATAGATTGACTATCTCCAGTAGCTATATACGCTATAGCCATCATCCATGCTTGTCTTCCTAACCTTATCTCAATCCACAAATGTTCTTGACATTTAACAGTATTTAAATATTTTTTGACATAACTCCTATACCACCACTCCTTTCTTCTTTTCTATTTATACTCTGCCATCTTCCAAAATAGGTTCTTCTTCTCTTAGATGTGTTTCCACTAATGCTAATATCTCAAGCTCTTCATTTTTAATTGTGTTGTTTAATTCCAGTCACTTTTCTGTCTCCTACCACCTTGCATATTCAAATACCCAATTTCTTTTTTCCTAACTACTCTTTTATAAATTCCTTTGACTCTTTCTCTTCTTCATTACATTTATAAATAACTTGCTTACCATGAATTTTACAGACCCATTTCCTTTCCACATCTACATTTATATCTAAATCAGCTACCATTTGTTTATTTCTTACATCCCATCCATCTTCTTTCTGATAATACTGCAACCCCCCCTTTATAAGTTTCCTGAACTATATTCTTTATAAATCAGACTTCCTAAAACTTCACTTCCTTGTTTTCCTAAGTGCAATCCATCTTTACTATATAACTCCCTCTTCCCAATAAAAAAATCTCACATATCCACATCATTTCTCTCACAATTTTTTCAATCTCTCATTTATAGAACATGTCCTATCTAACATATACCTCTTGTCAAATCTTGGTAATAATCCAACTATTCCTACTCTTCTCTTAATCTTACTTAAATTCCTAATCAATTCTATGTGCTCATCCATTACTCTTTCTGATGGCTCTGACAAATTATTAATCCCTACCATAACATACACATCTCTACACCCTTGCTTCTTTACTTTATCTGTAACATCCCTAATTCTAGCTCCAGGAAAACATACTTTTACATACCTGTTTTTATTTTCCCTTGCAATTATATCTCCACATTCTCTAATTAGTGAATCTCCTATCAATACTGTCTCATGGTTTACTTTCTCTGCTTCATTCATAACCTTCTCTATCACCTTCTTGACTTCCTTATCTACTTCTTCCTTATCATTCCTACTCAATAATTCCTTTATCTGCTCATACTTAATCTCTAACTATTTTAATTTTGCTTGTATATCCTTTACCTGTTCCTCTATCTTACTTATTCTTTGGCTAACCATTTCCATTGCACTATCTATTTTTTCATCCATATCTCTTTTCACTTCCCTAAAAATATACTCTATTCTATCTCCCTCAACTATGTTTTGTTCCACTTCTCCTCATTTTCTCTTTAAGCTATCTATAACCACTTCTTCACCTCTTTTATCACATTTTCTCATTGTCTACATAGCCATAAACCTGTTTTGTTCTTCCTAGTCTTATTTAAACATTTCAAGTGATACATCTCATCACATACTGCACACTCTACCATATCACATCTAATTTCTTTCTGACAATTATATATGCATTGTGGAATAGAAATGCAATCCATATTCTTAGTCACCTACTCTATATTTGACTTTATCCTTGCTCTCCTACTTTTCAAATACTGGAAAGATAAAAACTTTCTTTCAAAAATGATTTATCGAAAACCATGTGTTTTCTGACCTTACGCCTCCAAAACATTATCTTTTTGCTCAAATAAATTACTGTTCTTAAATTAAAAAAATCTTTAGTAGCAATCTTACTAAAAACCAACTAATCTTACATTACAACTTAGTTATAAAATATCCTTACATTAACACCCATTCAACAAAATATTTTTTTTTTTAACTTCTATATTTAAAATAGCAAATGAAGCACTTTCTAAACATTAAAAATTCCCGATCTTTCCAAATTCAAATAAATCTATCTCTCTTGATCGCAATTTACTCATCATATAACAAGCAGACAGTCTTTATATCGGTGATCTCAGATGATTAATCGCATAAGAAGAAAAAAAAAATTAAACTTAGCTTTCAGCCCAGAATAATCATGTCCACTCAGCAAAGTCACCTAGTGGTGACCTCAGTGGCCAAAAGAAGATCGAAGTGACTGGTACAATAAATTAATGTGTATTTGTTCATATATCACATTTTTTGGGGAGGGGGGATTGAAGTATAATTGAACATTTTAAATTAATTTATAAACTGGCTACTACAATGCCATGACATATTTAGATTATATCCATGAACATAGTTATTAATATAACATTAAAAATTGTATATATAACCAAAGAAATTTTAAATATGTTAATACAATATTTAATCTCCATTCTTATGTTAGAATAAAATATTTAGTCTTCCCAATATTTATCAAGAAAACAAACTCTCACCTTAGTATTTCAGTGTAGTATATGCCAAATATGGTTATATAGCTACATGTTTTACCAATAATAATTAATTTAATTATTTGAACATCATCCATATGATTGATTCCCTATAGGCTTCTATGGCTAAGGAGTCTTTTCCTAGTTGTTTTTTAGGGTTTCACATCTATGATTTCTGGAGGCCCATTCATCTTTCTGGCAAACATATTGGTTTTACACTTTTTTTAGGTATTGTCACAAGTCCAGAAGACCCTTATAGATGGTCTTCACTTTGTTTAATGTTACATTGTCAGGAAATCTTGCATGCTTTGCTTTTAAAATTGCAAACTCCATGAATTAAAATTATTCTTGCCATAGAGACTGTACAATAATAATACCTACTTAACTTTAGCTATATCTCTTCTAACTTAACAGCAAATCTCACTTAGTAAATACTTAACTACTGACAATTCATTTTCCCTGCTGATGGGATCAATCAACTTGGTTGCTAAACTACTAGTGTCTCTATGATAGCAGCAATTAGGCAAGATTATTAAAAATAATACATGTGAAAAACTCTTATTGCCTAATGACTGATTGTCACTTCTGTTTTTATCATTAACACATTGCATCATAATTCATTATTATTTCACTAAGAAATTAATCTCTTTCTATTCTTAAATCATTTAATAAGTCTGAGTTTTTTTCTCTTTCTTAATTAATGAACATGTTTATTTCGTTTTTTAAATTTTAGACTTTTTTTAAATATTTTATATAATTAACGAATGTCATTATTAACTTTATTTAAAATTTCAGTTAATAATTTCATAATTTTATTACAAGAAATATGACTTTGAATTATGAGATTTTTCTCCCAAATTCATATAAGACCATTATTTTATTCTTTTTATAAATTATTTTGTTATTTATAATTTTGAACTTAATTTTAATGTTATGGAATAATCTCTTATTCTCTTTCATTCCTGTTACCATTTCCATAAATAAAAAATAATTTAACTATAAACTCAATAATTTTCTTGAAGTCAGTAAGAATTATTTTTCCATTTTCAATATTTCATAGCATGTCAATACAAATAAATGAATAATATATAAATTATTTGAACTATCATTATACCAGTAGTTTGCCTATTTATCAAAGTAAATGCCTGCTTCAAAAACTTAAAATTTAATTACATGCATCTATAACCATGAGAACATTGCATCTTATATATATTGTAACTAGTTGTGTTACATAGCACACAATAATATAGTGTGTGTGCACATAAACACAAACAAAAATTGTAGTAGATATTTTCTACATTCATTGAAATAAAATAAAAAAATAGTAATAACTCTGATTTAAAATATTGTTTTATAAATTAAACTTTTAAAAGGTCTGAATAAATATAAATATTGTATTATTATTATTATTATTCTGATTTTGAAATTTAAAAACAAGTATGGTATTTTTGAAATTTTTAAATTAATTAAATAAAATTTCTCAGAAATCCCCTAAGTGAAAACATCCATATTATACTTTGACAAAAATTTCAAGCTTGTTTTCAAAAAGGATTTAGAGAGATAAAAATAAAACTGTTTTCAATCAAGGTGTTGTTATCACCTCAAATAATTCTATAAAAAGGCTGATAAAAAAATATCAGCTGCAGTCTGGATAGTAGTTTTTGTAAGAGCTTGTCAGCTGCAAAATTAATTATCATATTTTATTGCGGCTTCTTGAAGTTTGCAGTAATTGTTTTTTAGTTGACCAAAATAGATAGCTCCCATTTGTTGTAGGCTGTATCAGAGAGCTAGAAGAATAGCTACCAGGACCTGAAATAATTGAATGCAAGACAGTAGATCCAGGAGGTGCTACTATTTTCCTTCACAGGAGTTTTGATTTACTTAAATCTGGGTCACTTCTGAATCAATAGCCTGAACAAATGAGGACAAATAGCTTGCTGACCTAAAGATTACCAAATCCTAGGCTAAGTGGAACCAACTGCAGAACAACTCTTACCTGGACCATACTGATGAGAAACCAGCACTCACCAAGAAAAATCTTCCAGCTGATGTATCTAAAGGCAGAGAAGCACAGGTAAACATATATACAGCTGGTGGTGAGTAGAGTTTATATATGATAATGAAATTTTAAATAATTTCTTTAGTAAAATGACATTTTGGAAGTGATGTGTGAATTTGTATTTTTCATGATTATGGTGGGTATATAGTTGAGCAGGGCTGCCTGGATGCATTATGTTCATGATGTTTCAAAGTATAGGTTCGATACTATCCAGACCTAGATGGTGAGCTCCTAGAATAGTCCAGAAATGTTTATATCTCATGAATAGGCCACATGGATAAGCCCCTAAGACTCACAAGAGATGAGCAGGGCTGGCTCAATGCCAAATATATTTTTTGGCTACTATTCATTATGGATGATCTAGGTACAAGAGAGGTAGTGCTTAAAGATGAGGTATTTTCTCGTGACGTCATGGGGCATTGTGTACTGGTAGTCCATGCTTGGCTATCTACTTTTCATCGCATGGGGAGTTGCAGTTCATATATTCACTTTTTCTATCTCACTTTGCCTACTTCATTAGCATTAACTAATCAAGCAGAAAGACATTTTTAAATTTATATTTTTTTAATTCTATAAAACGATTTTATTTTTCATTTATTAAAAAGAAAATAGAGACATTTTAAAAGTGAAGCAAACAAACCAAATAATTTTGCCTGGATTTAAAAAATTAAAAAAAAAAAAAAGTAAAAAATAGATGATTCTACAATTTAAATTTAAAAACATTGATAATTAATCAATAAATACCTGTCAAAAATTGACTATACTTTTTTTTAAGAAAAAAAAAAGAGAGCGTAAAACTGAAACTAATTTTAAATTATATCTATATTTTGTTTATACACACGTATATGTATGAAATTTATGCATATTTTCCAAAGAAATTAATTATAAAAATATAATATTATTGTAACAAATTAAAACAGGACATGTCATTTATCTATTGAAATATATTAATTGTATATCAGAAATCATGTGTCTGTGCATACATTTATATAAATCAATGTAACAATTTGAATTTTGAATAGTAATTATTTAAATCGCAATGTGATCGTTTGAAATTTTGTATTGTAAGCAAAATCAGAAAGCTTATATGTGTGTAATCTTATTTTTATAGACTTTAATTTCAATTTTTTTATTTTTGTTATTACTTGTATTCAATTGTTAAAAATTGTTTCCATCATCTCTTGGTCCATACAGTAATAAAATTTATGTTCTGTGAACTAGATTTGAGCACGGGATGAATATATGAATGGGAATGTGTATTTAGTGCTTTTGGGCATCCAGAGATGATCAATCACCATCCTGGTTGGTGCAAAAGAGAATACTTTTTAAACACCATGCAGTACCTTTAATTTTAGTTTAGTCTTATTCAAAATTTAAATTTGTAGTTGGCTGGTACATTAATGGTACTTAGTTGGCCAGAGCATTGATGATGATCAGCATGTTTTAAATGTCTTAGTATTATTGTTTCAATTTCTGATTATTGTGTATTCTAATGGATAGGCACTATGTTGGTGCATCCAAGTTATATTTAAATAATTGCCCAAGCTGGCAAAGGCCCAATAGTTAGCCTGGTCTACAGAAGACCCATTTCCAATCCAGTCACAAGATCGACTGTTGATTCATTGTATTGATTTGTTTATTCCCATCACTGATGATGATGGATGATTATTTCTATTCAGTATTTACTTGTACTTATTTTTTTTTAAATTATAATGTTGGTGGATTTATAGTTAATCATAGTGGCTCTAAGGAGTGACTGGCTGATCTCTCAGTGATCTCTTGGAGATTCTCTTGATCTCATGCTCCCCTTAAATATATCTTACTTATATATACTTTTATAAATTATTGATATCTGTATTTAATTTACTTGGAAGTGATGATGATTTGCAATCACCCCAGATTCATATCTTTTCTCTGCCATCCTATCTGTTACAATATATGTATATACTCAAATGTAATACAGAGAGTGTACCAATAGCTCAAACAAGCTCTTAATTGATAAGTGCGGTAAGAGAAAATATTTAAAATCTCTATCTGGAATACTTTTATCCGCAGACTAATTGGTTTCAAGCTTATGGCTTACCTCAGTGAGGAGCTAGAATATTAATTAAATATTACACCTGAAATAATTGCTGGTTTTTGGGTTGATATTTTAGATCTATTGTCTGAATATTCTAGTTCCTCACTGAGATGAGCCATAAGCTTGAAACCAATTGTTCTCAAGATAAGAGTATTCCAGATAGAGATTTTAAATATTTTCTCTTAACACACTTATCAATTAAGAGATTGTTTGAGCTATTGGTACACTGACTGTATTACATTTTTGTAAATACAAGCTTATAAAAGCAATGTCACATTATATATGTCTTGCTTTATTGATTAATATATATATATATATATATGTATGACATGTATATTTTAGTACTAGGAAAGTTAAACTAATATCAATAACATATTTAATATAAAATAAACATATCAATCTCCCATATTACATGTTTTAGCTACAATTTTTGTCAAGTATGCTAGTGTTCATAGTATTTGTTCAGAGTGACAAATTAGATCTTCTTATATATTGGTTTTAAAATATGAATATATTACATCTGATCACTGTTTTATATTTCATTTAAACTAGTTGTGTAATATTATATATATATGTATTATGAAAGAGAATTAATTGCAATTTAGTTCAAACTATATGGATTGGCAGTTATTATAAATATTAAATTAAATATGTAAATGCACTGAGAATAATTATAATAAATGGAAAACATATTTTAATGCTTTGTGTAGAAATTAAAACAATATCAATAATTGCTGTGCAATGTAAAATAAAAATAATTATTACCAATTTGTAGAAAGTTTGAAATAAGATTATAAATTATATCTGCCTTGTATATTACATATTTAACATTATGGGCCAAATAAACACAATGTACAGTGTTAAAAGAGACAGTGCCTATTACATGTAGTCATTTGTCAGAGATTGAATTTTAAATTATTACATACAAATGAGCATATCCCTACTTCAAAACTTAATAATGTACATATTTTATAGAAAGTTGAATAATGAATGTATTCGTGATCATTTTGTTGATCTCAGATATGTGCTATTTCAAAAATTTAAGAAATTTGGTAAAACATAAGAATTGATAATTGTCTAGAATTAATGGGAAAATAGAAAAATTAAGATTAGCATTATAAAATGCTGTAAAATTCAGTAGAATTTTATTTTATAATAGTGTAAATATTTTCATTCAAAACTTATAATATTTTAATTCTATAAAATTGAATAGTTTATCACATTTAAAAAAAAAAACATATTGACCTCAAACTTACTCCTTTTTAAATTGATTAAATTTGAATGAGATTGTTTTGAAATGTCTTAAATAATTTAGTCAATAGATATTAAATCATTCTTACTAATAAACAGAAAAACATGAACTTAATTAATTAGTGCAATTGCAATTATTTGATTGATACATATGAATTCAGTTATGAAACTATGGTTTTAATATTTCTTTAATTAAGTCATAAGATGAGAAATTATTTAATAGAAAGATTTCAAACATCGAAGGACAATTGACATTCCAATATTTAGAGCTGTATGTTGTATTCACACAGACTGTTTTTAAAAATAGGCTTAGTCACCAGAAAAATTTTATCCAGCAATTTGAAAGACAGTGGTCATCAAACTCAAAGATCATGCTAATCTGCATTGAAACAAAAGTTTATTATACCGGCAATGTATGGAAATAAGCTAATTTTCTTAAGTGTACTAATTATAAGCTAATCCTGTCAAGATGTAGCCTGTTTGACCTTCTAAATTGCTGTCTGCAGTTTTTTAACTTGTCTGCCTCTCTTATGATATGAACAACTAAATATAAAACTTTTAACTGCCATATGTAAATTTGAAAATATAATAAAATTGTAACTTTGCTCAGAGAAGAAATCTCAAAGAAGATAAAGGAGTCATGAGTTTAAGGATAATTCAGCAGAAAAAGTCTTGATCTTCCAAAGTTCGAACGAGTCTATAAAATTTAAAAGTTGTATGCAAATCTGTGAGGTTCTATAAGAATTCTAATTCTAAATTCTTCCTAAATATACATTTATTCCTTTAAATCAGTTGTTAATTTTTTATTATTAATTTTTTTTATATTTGAAAAAAAAAATTATGCCATTGTATAATATTCATTAAAATTTAAAGTGTAATATTTTGATTCTCTCCTTCACACAATAGGTATTTAATTCCTTTGCTTATATATGTACATATGCATAATGAAGTAGTTTCTCATTTTAATCTTTTACAAGCTGAATGCACTTTCGGTGACAAGCAATAGAAACAAAAAAAAAGGTGTTATAACAAATTACAACACACAAAAGTAGATATGAAAGAAAAGGACTAAAATGTGACAGTAATATAAAAGCAATTGTAATAAAAATGATTTGATAAAATGCTTAGTAACAGAACTCAAAGATTGTAAAATAAATAAAATTGTAATATATAAAATCAATGCCAAAATAAATACTTAATGTAATTATCATCAGAAATTGTTCATAATTATTATTAAAAAAAAATATAATAATAAAAAATATTAAGTCACAAAATTTACATGAATCAATTCAAATCTATTATAATAGTCAAAAGTGCTAATAAAGGTTTATAATAATAATAATAAATATACATATTTAAGCAAAATAATACAATTTGTTTAATAAACAATTATAGTCATGAATAATATCTGTTCAGTTGGCAAAGCTGATGGTCATTTATTTTGTTAGACTGCTAACAACTATTGATACCACAGATAGTGTTAGGCATGCATAAATCATTCTGCCAGTGTGTCAACATGTTCAAATGTGTTTCAGCTTGATACAGCATCTAAAATTATGAGGCTTATATTAATTTTCATAATTTCTCATGGAATGCTTATCGGCTTTTCACAGAATATAGTTTGGGAAATACTGCTTTACAGCTTCATTTATAATGTACTGCTCTACAGATTTATTTGTAATATTTGTTAATATTTTAGCTTTTTTAAAAAAATCATATTAAATTAAAAATAAACATCATTGATTATTAAGGTGCTTATTCTCTAACAAATAAAACAATTTTAAATTTTTCAAAATTAATTTGTTTTATTTTTTTAAGAAGAATGTAAAAATCAACAACTAAGCAAAAGGAATTTTTTTTTTTTACAAATTAAATGTTAACAATTTTATAAATAATACTTTGTCTTTATTAGTATTTTTTTTTAATATTTTGTAATTGAACTTATATATAGTCTTTTAAATTATTTATATCTTTAGTAAATTAAATGAAATCTTGCATATTCATAAGGGCTTCATGCTGCCAATAGTTATGTGAAGTTATGACTTTTATGGTTGAATCCAGGCAAGTAAGAAAAAAATTGAATATTTTTGTTAGATCACTTCAGATTAAAGAATGTTTTTTTTTTTATTGTCCATAATCTCTTCCAGTTATTAGTAAATGGCTACCTATCTAGAAAATAAGTTTCTAGATTAATCTGGGGTTGTCAAATAAGGGCTAATATGCGGATTGTAAAGTCAAACTCTTAAATTAGTGCAGGAAATGTCAGAATCCCATGTGTAATGAATGTACGATTTATCTCTACCGTATTTTTTTAAAGTTACTGTTTTGTTTAAAATATAAAATCATATAACACTAAAATACTAACTAGAAAACAAAATTTTACTAAAATTTTATTTTTTAGCTAGTATTTTAATGTTATATGATTTTCTATTTTATTTATCATTACTAATATAATGTTAAATAGTATTTAATTTCTGTTTAGTTTAAATATGGAAATTGTTTGATATGTCCTGTAATTTTTTTTTTATTTTTGAGAATATTATAATTTTAAAAATGATATGCATTAAATAATATATAGTAATTATTAATATATTTTATACTGCAATGTTTTTTTTAAAGAAAAAAACCCTTCCCTGAGATGCATTTCATGCTGACTCACCACTTTTTAGTCATCTTTATTCGCATGATTAAGTTGTATGTAGTGAAAAAATAAATTATAAGGCTATTTAGGATGCTACACTTGGTGGTGGAGTTGAATTAATTACTCCACATGGTTGTGTTTAATAATAATAATAATAGATGTCTTAATTTTTAATTAATTATATCTGGACTAAAATAATATAATTTGTAATCTAACAAATGATTAGTAATAATCATTCAGATATTTATCTGTGGATGATGTGATTATAGTTGTGAGGGCAGAAAGCTTAAAATCTGTAGATAAAACTGTAATAATTAAAAATATACAATGAAATTATAATTAGTATTATCTACAAAACTTTTTTTTAAAAATGATAGTAAACTTATTAAATTGTTTACTATTTTGTTTTTAAAAAAATAGTTTCCAATATTTTTGCAATTTGTATGCTTTATGAAATAGAATTTCATAATTAATCATAAAGGCATATAAACTTTTAAAAGAAGCCTTGTATATTTCAATATTAGATTTAATGGCAGTTGAGGCAGGTTTAAGAAATTAACTGAAAGTACTTCTGCAGATTGAAAGACTTTATAATAGTTTATTACTGTTATATTTATTATTTTTTTATTATAATTTCAATATTAGATTATATAATATTTCTAAGAATGTAAATTTTTTTAAAGTTTTAACTATATTGTACCAATATTGAATATTATCACATATAATTTTATCTAAAAAATTATTAAAATAATCTTTTGTAAAAGAGTTTGAAATATAAGTTGGAAAATAATTGATTAAAAGTGGGAAGGGGGTTTTCTTTAGAAAGTTAAACTAAAAGTTTTATAAAAGGAAGTAAGGTTTTCCTTAATTAGTATTCGTAAAAATAAATAATTAAAGTTTAAAAAAATATAAATCTCTTTTCATTCCAGCTTATTATAATAAATTATATATGTGCGTGCGAGTGTAAATAAATGTATGCGTGTTAGAATAATATTAAAAAAAATATATAAATGAAAGATAAAAAGAAATTATATTTGGAAAACACAGCAATGGCTATTAAGTTAAATAAAGATTTTAAAAAACCACACCAGTGGTGGGCTACTAATTAAAGATATAAAAACAACATGTTTATGAAAACTACTACTAATTAAACAATCTTCAAAAACATGTTGTCAAAGGATTAGTTATCAATGAAATTTCGACAACACACATTGCCGGAGGATATTAAAACAAAAACACTTTGCATATATAAATAGCTAGATTTTTATCGGATGTCAGTTTCAGCCTAGTTTCCAGTGACAGTCTTGTTTCAGTTCAGATAACAGTGCAGTTTATATTATGTATCCAGAAACAGAAATGCGGTGTTGAGCAGCTTTTGGGAATATACGCTCTTACTTCAGCCCTTTAGTCCAACAAGATCATCAAAATCTGCGTGTGAAATAATGTCTGCATAACAGCTCAGAAATCCTCCGCCAATGTTCAACTGTCTCCAGGAATAAAACCAATGGATTAGCATCAAATCTCTTCAAGAAACGTCAAATCTAACCGGTTAGATATACTCCATCAGAAGCAGCCAACAACAAGCAATATCCACGTTCCAAAAATCCTAGGTAAAACATTTTATTATTCTCATTTATATATAGTAGCCACTGCTGTAATTTGTAAATCCTACAGAGACAAGTAATTTGAACTCTATAAGCATGCATAAAATGAACTATTGATGTGCATGTTTGTGAATGTGAGATAATTTATCGATGTCAAATATTATTTATGCTTTTCATAAGATATATATTATAATGTGTTAATTTAAAATGTGCGTGTGTTATATTAGTTAAAAATTATAAAGATGTTTAAATTTAGTAAATTAATGTTAGTTAATAAATTGTCTTTAAAATTAAACTTTATTTGTCGGTCAATTCTTTTTATCAATTCTTTTACAAATCTTTTTATCAATTCTTTCACCACTAATTATGTATAATCTGTTAGTGATTACAAGTAGCTGAGCTAGTCATGGATATTTAGGCATTGAGTTAGTGGCCATTGCTCAAAGTGCGTTATTTATTCATTCTCGCATAGATAGCTGGCGCCTGTGTTTATACACAAACAAAAAAAGTGCTTTGAACGTGGTGTTGAACTCAACAGCCGAGAAGAAGCTATGTCCTGGAAATGTAATGCTAGTTATATATTTTATAGCTATTATTTGGGCATACATACTCTCCGAGTATGTTCTTCTCTGCCTAAGAGGCCGGTATTTCGATAGACACATATTCGAACCCGGTACAATATATATATATTGATTTTTTATTACACCTTGATAAATATTTATAAAATTCATATATATATACATAAATTATGAAAACCAAACTTACTTTCATCATAATTTTATTCAAATAAAATAAAAAAATAAAAATTATTTATGGATATTTTATATATTAAAATAAATATCCAAATTTATGTGAGAATAATGTTTGATTTATACTACATATCTCAAATTTGTGTTCAATTGTAAATGTAAATCAATAAAATAATTAGTTTATAATTTGCCTATCATTTGATTTTCTGAAAAAGTGCCTTGCAGTAAATTAATAAATTATTTGTTTTACTATTTGGCCTGATAACAATTAACTTTAATTTACTGTAGTCAGTTTATTTTGTAATCTAACATTTAAGAATGTATTTTCTTATTCTTACTCCATTCTAGAATTGTGTAAGAAACCATTACAGGACCATAAAATATTACTTCTAACAAATGTTTTCTGATCTGAACATACTAAACATAGTATAATTGCACCAAAATCTAAAGTTAGCTATATTCTATGTGGTCAACACTTAAATCTTTAATAATTTCATTTACAACTATAACAATGTCAATTCATTTTTAAAGATCCTATTAGAAGTAGCTAATCAGTGTTATGTGGACTGCTTTCTACTTTAAAGAGATAAATTTGTAAAGTATATCTTTTATTACTTATTAATGTATAAATTTCTTCTTGATATTTTTTTATTAATAAAAGTCCTTTTATTAAACTTATTAAATCTTTAATCATATTATTTCAGTGTTGAACTTAAAGCAGATGAATGAGAGTTATCCTACAACACCACACTGCATATTGTATGTACATGTCTGCATAAACCATTTGTCTCTACTTGCAAGCTAGATTTCATCTTATCATGAGTTGCTGGTTAATAACAAATAAAGCAGCATTTATTTGAATGCAAAAACAAAAAAAAAAAAAAATCTCACCACAAATAAATAAATAAAATTGTATACTTTTATTACATTGTATTCCCAACATAGTAGTTACTTTAAAAATATTCATAATTGACTAATTAAGAATTAATAACAAATAAAGCAGCATTTATTTGAATGCAAAAAAAAAAAAAATCTCACCACAAATAAATAAATAAAATTGTATACTTTTATTACATTGTATTCCCAACATAGTAGTTACTTTAAAAATATTCATAATTGACTAATTAAGAGTCAAACTTGCTGTCATCTCACTAATTCTATTCTCATGAAAGACTAGAGTAGTTTCTTTCATAATAAGTTTTTTTTTTTTTTTTAATCTATAAAAAAATTGTTCTAATTATAAATGAAAGCTGTTATTAGTCTTAATTATTATTAAGTATTAGAATTTTAAAAACATAATTTATTATATTTAATTTTGTAAGAGCTTTTTTTTTTTATAGACCATATGCATTTTTTTTTTAGAGGGCATTGAATAAGGAGATAAATTAATTTTATTGGACATGCATTTTATTTTTATTCATTTCAATTATCTTTTATATTATTTTAAATATATGTATATATACATTTCTATTTATAAAAGAAAATCTATATATGGGTTTCTATTTTTATCTCATCTATATTTTATCTTGCTTTTCACATTAAAAGAAAAAAAAAATCTATATTACTTTTAAATAACATAACTTGTATTGAAGATTATTTAAATTATTTACCTATGTATGTTTAAATTAATCTTCTCTTTTATTAGTTTACTATTGATTATCAGAATGGGAATTATTTTTACTTATTGTTTTTTTTTTTTATTATTTTAAATTTATTATTTTGTTTTAGGAATATCAACTTGTATTCTATCATGAAAATTCTGTATATCAACCAGATCATTTTCTCAATATTTTTTATATTTTTCTCTTTTCAAATATTTCTCAAGTATTGTCTTCTATAAGATTATTTCTCAGTTTTTTTTCCTCTTTTAACCTCTTATATAAGTTTCTATGACAATATTTTCCTAATAATTCTCTATCTCAAATATGTAATTAATTTTTTTTTCCATCAATAAATATATTTTTTACATCTATGTCACTATATATATATTTATTTATTCAATGTCTCATTTTTCGCTAAATCATCCTTCTATTCAAAAATTTTTATTCATTTTTTTTTTTTTAAGTATCTATAAAAGCTACATTAGAAATAAAAATTTAAAACACTTTCTTTATTACTAGCTTCAATGGTTATATATATTTTAAGAGCATGATTTATTATTAAATAGCATTATTATTTTTTTATTATTTACATTATCAGAGTAGCAGTTTCTAAACATTTAAAAAGTCGATGACTTTATGCAACTAATCCTCATAAATTTTTATTCTTTCTATCTACATATTATAATTTATTTGTTTCTGTGTTTATTTTATGTTCCTCTAACATGTTTTATAATTTGTATTTATTATGTGATCAGTTTTATTTTCGCAAATTGCAAATAGTACCATATCATAATAAAATAATCGTTTGATGTTTTTGTATTCTATATACGAATAGATGATTTAATCTGAGCAATGTCTTTTTTATATTCATCTATTTTTTATTTTATAGAAATAATCATCAAAATAAATGTTAAACATCTATTTATAATGCATTTAACAGCTTTATAAGTTTATTGTCTTTCTACTTTTACTAAATCCACTGCTTCTTAGTTACTAAGAATTCTATTCATTCTATTAATGAAATGATTAATTTCTTGGGAAGTTGTATGATGTTCAAGCATCAGAAATGGCAGATTGAACTTTGTGTTTAGGTTATTATAATTCCCAAGTTTAAGGTACTACCACTGTGCTAAATCACACAGAATGATTACTATACTTTCAATTTTATATTCACATTGGTAATTTTAAATTTTATCACTAATCAATTTTATCTTTTTAAAAATTAGAAATAACTTGTGACTCCAGAATGGTAATCATTATTTTCAAACATTATCAATTCTCTGCAGAATAAAGGCCTCTCAAAGTTTAATCCATTTTTTCTAATCTGTCACCTCTCATCTTCATATTACAACAAATTTCCTTATTTCATCTATCTATCTCACATATGGTATGTTTCAAGTCTTTTATAATCTTTTAGAATTCAATTTAAGATTTTGATTATCAACTAATTATTAATTTTTTTAGAAATATATCCAGCCCTCCATTTCTATTTTTTTCTTTTCAATGATTCCAATTATATCAGTTTATTTTCTCATTCAATCCCTTCTTATTGTTCCTAAAATACATCTAAACAAATTTTGTTGAGTGGGCTAATATTTAAGTATCCAAGTCCCAGATCTATAAATAAGAACTGGTAAAGCAAATCTATTAAAAACTTTTCTTTTTCAAACATAATATCAAAGCATTCCATTCAAGTTTAATTTTATGATTAATTTTATATTATGTTATGACCAAGACATTTAAATAATTGTTAACTTTTTCTAATTTATGATCATCAATCTTCGTTTTTTTCTTCTGAAAAAGTAAACCATTGAACATTACTTTAGTCTTTCTTAGTATTTATTTTTAGACTTATTTTCTTACTTTCATTTAATAATTCCTGCAACATTTTCTGAAATCTGAACAGTATCTATAAAAATAGCCATGACATAAATAATCTTTATATATTTTTATTCTCTTGGTTTTCCATTTTAATTCATAAAATATTTCCTGTAAACTGCTGAAAAATTTTTTGAGATATGGACTAGCCCTGTCAAACATTATTATCAATGTTAATGTTTTTAATATTACCATATAATCTAATTACTAATGCTGCATTTTGATGCATATCCTTTAAAATATAACATTATCTTATATCTATATCTTCTAGATCCAAAGCTTTAATTATTGTAGAAATGCTTATAGAATCAAATGCCTTTTCATAATCTACAAATCCAAAGCATAATGGCAATTCATATTAATTGGTCTTCAAATCACAATGGCAATTAATATTCATTGGTCTTTTTTTATAACTTCTAATACTCAAATGTGTTCCACTATGCTAAAACCACTTTTAAATTCAGTTTAATTCTATTGATTGGGTTTGAGTCCAAAGTTCACTATAGATAAGTTGGAATTATCTTGGTAAAAATTTGTACAGAACTGGTAGAAGATTGATAAGTCTGTAATTTTTAGTATCTATTCTATTATCTTTTTTATACTCCATTTTCCCAATCATTTGTTGCTTCTTTATCATTTAAATATTTGATTTATAGTTTTGCCAACAATTTTTCTATTTCTTTATTTATTCTTTTTAATATATTAATAATAATTCCATATTTTCCTGGAATTTTTTTTCTTCATAAATTTAATTGCATTTTTCACTTCTTAATAATTCAGGAGATATAATACTTGTAATACTTACTTTGTTTTTATGTTCTTTATTACTATACAATTCTTTGTAGAACTCTTTCACATATTTCATGATATTGTCTCTCTTTTTAGTAATAGTTTCATGTTTTTATTTTTGAAATCACTTTTCTTCCAATACTGAATTGTTGTTTTACATTATTGAATCTTTTATTCTCTTCCATATTTTCTTATATCATTATTGACTTTTTTATCATTTTATAGAATTCCAGATATTCAATTCTTTTTAATGGATTACTTTTAAATACTTTCATATTTATTCTTTATTTCATATATTATCTTGTCTTAGATGAAAATTTATTGATAGATTGCTGCTTTTTTGTGCTAACTATTTTTGTCACAATTCTTAGTGGAGTATCATCTATGTTTTTATTAATTTCAATTATATTTGAATTATTTTCAAAGTCTATATATATATATTAAGTGATTAGAAATTTTTAATGTAAATTTAGTAATGTATTTCTGAAGGTTAGAAATATCTTTTAATATTGACTCTTAATACTTTTTGACTCTTTAGTTTTGCATTATTATATATCTTAATCTGACCAGTCAAGGATCACTTTCTGTGTTGAATCTATTAAAAACATTACAATCTTGATGTACACATTTTCTATTAGTCAAAATATAATATAATTTTGCTATATTTTCATTTAAATATTGCCATGTTAATTCCGTTTAACATTTTTCTTAAAGAATTCATAAAATACAATTTTTCCCCCGTTTGTTTCTCCTTTTTTTTCATTTCTATCACTATAATCAAATTTACTTAGCATATTCATTTTTCAATCCTTTTCCAATTCTAGTATTATAAGTCCTCCATATGCATTTTGTACATCTATACAAAAATCTCTATTTCTTAATAATATTAAGAACTTGTTGGGGCTAAACTTGAATTATCAATATTTAATATCTCTCATTAAACTGAATTAACTTGTTTTATCATTCTGTCTGAAATACCATCAATCTCCACAATGTTAATCTTTCATTTATTATTTATGAAGTTCCACTGCACTCGCAATTTGTGCCTTTGCAGTAAAATCCATGTCCATTTTTCAAATTGTTTCTTTACTTTTTTTTTAACTTCACAAAATCCAATAATATTTTATTTAATATTAGACAATTGATGTAATTTTTCTTCACTTGAAAGTGGTCTGAAGTTGTAGGTAGCTAAACCATTGAATGGCAGTGATGGTAATATCAAGAACTATATTTGTATGAATTCCTGAGTAATGTATTATTTCATTATTTGTTTAATTTACTATATTATATATATAAATATTTTTTATAATATTTTTTTCCCCTGCATTTCTCTACTAAATGAAAAGCTCTCCCCATATTGATTGAAAAATTAAAGATCAATCTGAGTAAACATTGTGGTGATGCGATTCAAATCAATTGATTTAATTTTTTAGTTAAAATATATTGATTTAATTATTAGAGCATAAACATGCTCTTTTACATTTTTAAAATCAAAAGCAGTCATCCATGAGAATTCATGTTGACATCAGCAAAATTTTTATCTGGTAGACATATTTATTAAAAAAAAACTTTTTTCCTTTTTCTTCTAGCTTCTTCTTAATTGAAAAGGTTAATTGATAGGACTATTGATATTATAGAATAATAGCGTTAAGAAATATGTCAAATAATCATTTCAATTTAAGAAAATGTTTTATAAAAATATGTGTTAAAAATTCGTTACTTTTTTAATTGAATGGAAACAGTTAATTTTAATGTAATTAATCTTTATTTAAAAATGAAATTATTGTATTACAAAGAATAAGTTCTGTAAGTTTTCTAATAGCAATCTATTACTTTCTTTGAAGTCATAAAACTTCAGTTACTGATAGGGTGTTTGTTATAAAATGTCTAAGGTTCTTCTTATTAATATTTTTTTTTTTTGTTAATTCAAAATGATACTATTTAGTTTAGTTTTAAAAATATTATAGTTAAATAGCTAAATAAATTTTAATATAGAGATAAATTTGTAGTATTATTTTATAATAATAAGAATTCTAGAAGATTGATATCTCTATAATTAAATACCCATTATTTATTTAAAATCTCAGGGTTTAGTAATTATTTCTTTTTATGAAAAAGTTAAATAAATTGGTGGCCGAGAGGTCAACGACAGCTGCTTTACAAGCAGTTGTCCCAGGTTAGCGGTTCGCTTCCCGTATGACATATGAGAAAAAAACATTATGTATGTAGTTCTGACTAATTGAATTCTGATATAAAAAAAAGAAGAAAAAAGAATCACAAATAATTAATTATACATTTGTTTTGTTCTCAGTTATCTACTTAATACAAGAGTTAGGACTCAAGCTTCCAGAATCAATTATCCACCAAGTGAAAATAATGGAGAGGATTTATTGATTATTTAAATAGAACTACTATGATGTACTGATTCTTTAGTGCTTTTTACCTGACTTACTAGGAATCGACCATATGCAGATTTATAAACCTCAAGCAATAAAAAAAAATTGGCTTATATTTTATCAAAGCACTGGAATATAATAAAACTATTAATAATCAATATTTTTAATATTATTTATTATAATTCATTCTACTATCTCAAATTTAAACAACTTTAGAATTTAATGAATCTGTTATATGACAATGAGAACATTGTTGTTTTTGTCCATTAATTTTTTCTTTTAGAAGATACTTAAAAAAATATCATGAAATATCAGTAAGATGATATATATATATATTTCGTTTCTTTTATATATATTGATATTTTTTATATAAAAATTGTCAAACAAGGGAGTGGTACTGAATGAAGATAGTGAGTGCTGAGAATCTCTTGATTATTTATAGAATTATCTATGTACAATTGCAGATCACTTTCAAGTGAAGCAAAATTGTGAGAATTGAAGAAAAATTGTTATATTAAAGATGACTTGTTTGGTTTTTGTGAAATGAAAAGAAAAAAGTAAAGAGATAATCTGTTTAAGAAGTGGATAGGTACTTTACAATAAAGGCAGAAATATTGGAACTATAAAATGAATGGGATTTGTTATAAATAAAAAGTGGACGAACAATCATTGTGGAGATAGATGATATATCAGACAGAGTGGTAAGATTAGTTATTCAACTTAACAGAAGATTCTGTATGCAGGTAATTTAATTTTATGTAGATGTAAAAATGTTTTTGATCACAGCAAATAAGATTATAAAATTGTTATAGTAGACTTTAATACTAGAATTGGAAAGTAATTGAAAGATGAAAATACTGAGATTAAATTTAGATATTGAAATAGAAGTGAGAGAGAACACAGGTTTATGAAGTTGTCAGAAAAAAAAGTCTATATTATGAATGCTAGATAGAAATAGACATGGGAGCATTCAAATCAAAGAATAGCACAATTGCATTATATTTTGATTAATAAAAATTATATATTTCAAATTTGTAATGTTCTTAATAGATTCAACACAGGAAGTGATTGTTGATTAATGATATAAGATCTATATTATTTTGAAACTAGAGAGATAAAAATTATTAAGAAAAACAATATTCCTCAACTTTAGAAAAATGTTCCAGATAATTTACATTTAAATTTGCAAATTATTTTAAAATATGAACAGATTTTGAAGATGTTCAGGCTTGATTGAAATTAATGAAAAGATATGTGATATGATGCAACAATAATAGCTGGTTTAAAAAACAGCAATTTACCAAAAAAATTTCAACTGAAATAAGACAAGGTATTAAGAAAATATGAAATATAATAACATTTAAAAATGATTTATTAAGAAGAACTGAATATCATGAATTCTGTAAAATAGTATAGAAAAGAATTAATATTAAATATAAAAAATATAACTAAACTGACAAGAAAAGCTATAAAAGAGATTAAAAGTTTCAAGAGTATAAAACTTCTTAATATTGATGGAAATAAGAAAAAAAAGTGGAACTGTTATTAAAAGAAGGCTAATTTTATAAAATATATGGAAGTGTTATACAAACAATCATATAGTAATAAAGAATAATAAAATATAGTAATTTTTATAACTATATCTTCTGAATTTTCAAGCTTTTAAATAAAGAAATGTGATATGCAATTAAATTTATTTTTATTTATTTTTATTTTTTTTTGCAATTAAATTTATGATAAAGAGAAAGTGATAGAATTATTATTGATATTTTAAAAGAATCAGATTAAGAAATTGTTCACTAAACTATATATTGAACTGGATGCTTTATCTGTTTCAAAAGTTTCATCACGAAATAAATACTAACTTTTATTTTTAGAAAACTATTTGAAAGTTTTATATGCTGTAGTGCACATATGCAGCTATATTTAAAAATTTTCTAATTTTACTTTTTAGTTTAAAATTAAGTTTCTTTTGACACTTTTTTTATAAATTGTAAAACATTCAAATTTAAAAGTTTTAATCCTTTTTGAAAAAACTTTTAATTTTGGAAAGTTTTAATTGCATTCCTGTTTCTTTTATTTTAATTGTAATCCATTTTAATCTATTTTGAAATGAGCAGATATTTAATTTTATACTAATTAATTTTTAAGAGTCCTGGTCAGAATTTTTAATTAAGATTAAGCGTGAGATAGAGATTTGCCCTGGGCTAAAACTTCTAATTAAAAAAAAGAAAGATTATGTGGAAGATAAGAGAGCATATAAATGGCCCAAAAGTTTCATATTGATTATTCTTGGCTTGACCTAGATTATTCTGCTTGAAAAGAGTATTGACAGCTTATTTTTATTCTGCTGATTCATTATTATTCAGTTATATTAGTCTGCAAAGATTCTTATTCGGTTTGCAGTCCTGCCATATGTTTGAAAAGATTGCTATTCTTGTTCTCAGACTGCCATTGATATTATATTCTGCTGTCTGTCATTAAGACATATTGCTAATTTCTTATTGTCTATGTCTGCTGGATAGCGTTCTCTTTCATAAGATGCCCAAATTTCATTCCATGAGTATTCACATCTATGAGATGCAATGCTAAACTTATCCAAAGATGGGAATCCCAAGTTATTCCTTCCAGATCATGTCTTGAAAGCCTAACTAGAACTGATCCAAAGTATGCATCTACACTTGCCACCATGAAGAGATAAAGTCACCTAAATATTTAACTTAAGAATAACTGTGTGCACCCATTGAAGGACTCATTGGACTCTGCTTTACCATAAAATAAAATATTTCATATTCTTTCCAGGGTATAGCTCTCTAATTAAATTCTCCATTCAATCTAAAAGTAAATCTGTTGTCTAATGTTTGCATATTTATTTAATATAATTATTATATGTATTTTCTCATCATTGTATTTATAGTGTGTTTTGGAATCTTAGTTTTAAGATATCACATTTTTAATTTATTTATCTGAGAGTGAATTGCGAGTTATTATTTGATATGCTCTTTGTATTCTTTTCATTTATATTACTAACCCTTGCTAAATGCTTTGGCAGATCTTCGTAATGTTCTTTATAGCTCACCTGTCCCTTTTGTTGATATACTGTAATTAATTTAGAATAAGCATAGTTTGCATTTCTGGAAAATTGAAAATATTTTGGCTGGCAGTTTATTGAGTGCTTTTTTCTGTTTTTCCTATTTCAGAGATTTAGTTTTTGTTTACTTAAGATTATGTAAAAGCGTAATCCTTTCTTGTCCTTTCTGGTCTTGTATTTGAATTTAACCTTGGACTGCCTTAAAAGTGGTATATCATGAGCTGTTTTGCTGATATATGACATCCTTGGTCCTGATGCTTTATTTTGGGCCAAGGTAAGCTTGGCTGCACTGTTTCGTTGAATTCCTTACAAGACCACCTTATTTTCAGAAATCTTTGAATGAGAAAATTGGAATTGTTTTTTTTTAAAGATCGCTAGCAGGAAGATATTATAAACCCCTCTTTACATTATAGGTGAGAAAACAAACTTATTTGCCAGAGTATTATAAAGTATTTAAAATTAGTTTTGCTGACGTTTGTCTCTGTTGTCTTTTCTCAATTGTTACAACAATCTTAAATATCTCTTTTTCTCCCTGGGTTTATCTGGTGTCAATCATTATCTTCTGATCACTGTAAATAAAATTTTCCATGTGATGTACTGTGGCTTCTTCTTAAATGAAGTCAAGAATATCTGAGCAATTATGCCGGTTTATCCACTTAATTTTCCATTCCCCACTCTAAGTTTTTCCATATTCTGCTCCATCCCATTTCCACAACATAATCTTTGTCAACTCTATAACCGTAATATGTAATTCCCCCTTATATTTTCCCAAACCCAGCATAAAAACCAATAATTCACTTTCTGTATAATCACTTTTTTCACTTTTTTTATATTTATTCTTCCATAACTTCATTATATGTACCCTTTCTGTTTTCAAACATTTACATTCAATTAACAAATGCCTAATATTTTCTATTCCTTCCTTACATAATTTACAAAATAAATCACCCATATTTTCCATTACATGTATATTCTCTTGTATGCAGTGACCTGGTGGCACCCTCAGTGATCAAAAGAAATAAAAAAACAACTGGTACAATATAAAAAGTTTCAAGAATAAAAAAATCTTAATATTGAATGAAAATAAGAAAAGAAGGAACACTTATCAAAAGGAGAAATAATTTCATAAAATATATGGAAGAGTTCTACAAATAATTATATAATAATAAAGTTTAAGAAAACAGTAATTCTTATAATTACATCTTCTGAATATTCAAGCTTTTAAATAAAGAAATGTGATAAGCAATTAAATTTATGACAAAAAGAAATTGATAGAATTATTATTGATATTGTAAAAGAATCAGATAAAGAAATTAAGAAATTGTTTACTAAACTATATATAAAATATCTAAATGATAAAGATGTAAAATAGATAATTGGAAGAATGCAGTAGTGTTTAGAAATTACAGACTTAACAGTCTTCTATCATTTCAATACAAAATCTCTACAATGATAATTACAATTCATCTACATCATTGAACTCAAACTAATCAAAAAGACAATCTGAATTTAAAAGTGGTTTTAGCATAGTGGATTATAGCCAATTATTGAAAGAAGTTATAGAAAGGATCAGTGAGTATGAATTGCCATTATGATTTGCATTTTTAGATTATGAAAAACATTTAAATACATAAGTACTTCTACAATGACTAAAGGTTGGGACTAATGGTATAGATTTATATATTGTTGTATTATGAAGAATATTTATCAAAATGTAGTAGCAGTAATTAGATTACATGTGATACTAAGATTAACATTGTTAAGAGTATATGACAGAATAATTCCATATCTACAAAACTTTTTACAGTAACTTTATAATAATTATTTTGTGGATTAAATGACAAGCTAAAGTAATAAATAAAATATATGAATCTATTTGGCAAGCCATCTAATTTTTTTCAGATGATGTGATTGTTTTTTCAAATAATGCTTCAGAGCTTCAGAAAAGATTGTAAGAATTGTCAGGGAAAAATAAAGTGAGATTAAATATAAATGCAAAAAAAGATTAAAATAATGTTCATTTGAGTTTTCATAGAAGAAAATAAAAATTAATAATCAGGATTCAGAATAAGATATCTTGGCTTAATTTTTAGTATAGGTGGAAGCATAATGGATTAAATTAATCCAGTCTATGCATTTGGAAAAGGTTTTAATAAATGTAATTTCATCAGTTCTTATATATTGCAATCATATGGAAGGTAAAGGAATGACAGCGGACGATGGAAAACCATCATTATCCCCATTGAATCAAATATAAATGAATATACAAGGAAGCATGAGAGTAGCACTGACTAAAACTATTTAAAACTATAAATTATGAACTAAAAATTACTCAGCATTACTAATATCATCAGAAATTATTTATAAGCAGTTAAATCATCAACATTAATCATGAAATTAACAATCAGTAATCAAAATACTCATCTTTGATCAACAGTCACCCCTTGTGACTGGATTTTAAAAAGTACATTATAAAACAGGCTACTTATTTAACCACTGCCAAACTCAGGGCAGAATATAACATTATAAACAGGCTTCTTATCTATCCACTGCCAAATTTAGGGAAAAATATAACAATTCTTTGGATGTGCATACTTAAGTGCTAATCCATTACTCCTAAAAATAAAAAATAGTGCTGAGACACATACATGCTGATCATCATCAATGCAATGGCCATATGGTATCCTTTGTATATAGGCCAACTATAACTAAATTTTTAATAAAACAAAATGCAGTGGATGGACTTTTAAGGTGAAACTTGCACCATCCAGAGTAATCACCTGGATGCCCAACACCAACATAAACCTCAACATCCACATAACTAACCATTATACTCTCTAGGACTAGCTGAAAACCAGACAACTTTTGGAACTATAACTGTGAACAAGAGAATTAAATATAACAGCTTATTGTGATAATTTAAAAATTCCTAAAACACTTAAGCTTTAATGAAATCAAGTCATACACACTTCATGTAACAGATAGTTGGAGGAATAAGACATTAATACTAAAATATATTTTAAGCAAGTATTTAATTAACTGATTAATAATTAAAAATTTTTTTAAAAATGATATATTTAATTCAAACATGTTTTATCAAAAATATATAATTTCATATAATGAAAGTGATTCACTATTTGATTATCATTCATTAATTTCATTAACTTTAATTTATTAAGTTATTTCCTATTAATGACAAAAATTGGAAAACAATTCATAATCAGGGATAATCTTTAAATCAATTAAAAAAACTTTTTGTTAAATTTTGGAGCAAAAATCAAATGAATAAAAATAAAACATGTTTCAACAGAAAATCTTAAATTTAATAAAAATTAAATTCTCTTATAACTTTTTATAATTTTGAAGGGAAAAAATCAAATGAATTAAAAAAATATGTTTAATTAAAGTAAATATGAATAAAATTATTAATATCAATTCCTACTGAATTTAAAAACTTCTTTATAAATTTAAATGTTCTGTGCACATTAAATGAAATACCAATAAACATGGTTTATTTTTTTGTCCTTTTTTGACACTTTTCCATGTGCATTTTTTTAAGGCTTCTTAATTCCTGGTGAATTTGCACAATTTTCTCCATCTTTGTAGAATATTTTCGTGTTTTACAGGCTAACTATCTATTTTGCAATCTCATAAGTTTCCAGGACTTCTATACACATAAAGATAGAGGCACTCATGCTCTTAGGTGGAGACAATGTTTGTGGCAGATTACTTCAGGGGCATTTTCTTCTCATACATGTTTTCTTGTGAAACAGGTTACATAGAGAAAGTTGATGCTTAGTTCCTAGCTAAGACTTAGTACATGTTCTCTAAATCCATTTCAAAAACATTTTTCTAAATTAGTGGTTGTGCTCTTCACAGCAGAACTTTTACTTTTTTCTTCTTCAGCAGCTAAAACAGGAATGCCTGTTCTCCTCAACAGCTTTTTTTAAGATTTCTCCTGCTGTTTTCTTCAACAGCTTATTTATGACTGACCTCTGCTTAGCAAAAAAAAAGTAATGATTTACCCATACATCTATTTTTGCAACAACCTGCTTCCCACAAGTCACCATCTTTTCTTTTACATGAAAAAATTTACTACTAATCAATTAGGTCTATTTTCACACACAAAAAACATTATTTAGATATTTCCAATCATAATTATGAAATTCCTCTTTAATTAGTTTTTTTTTTTTTTGTTAAAAGAAAATCAAGATAATCAGTTTAATTATACTAACATTATAAACACTGTCTATTGTATTAGAGAGAAATAAAAAGAGAAGAAATAAAAAAACCCATCTCTGATTAATTAAAGTAAAATTTTAACAAAAATGTAAAAATCTTATAGACACCCGGGTCTTGTTTTATGCAGATTTATTTAATGCGATTTTGAAGTTATGCGATACATGATTCTTCTTAATATTTTTGTCTGCGGTTTTTTTTTATGCAATAAAAATGATTAGATCAGAAGTCAAACTCCAAAAATGTGCTATTACTTTAAATATTATAAATTTCGTGCACTCACGTCATATTTAAAGTAATAGCGCATTATTGGAGTTCGACTACCATCTAATAATTTCAATATTTTCAGCACTTTATAATAGTACTGTAATAGATTTTATGTAATAAAGAAGTTCATAATTCACTTAAAATCAGAATTTCCCCATTTTATATACACACATTAAATTTTTTTTCTAAGTGTCATAGCATCGGCCAGGACGCGAACCCGCAACCTGGGCAACTGCCTGCTAGTGCAAGGCAGTTGTGCTGACCTCTCGACCACCAATGCAAGACTACACACATTAAATTTTACAAGACTATAATGTAAATCTGTTCAAACATTATAGATGAAAAATACTATGTTTGTTGTTGTTTCTGCATTTTAAATCACTTTCTATTTTTGCTTTTTATAACAAGAGTGCGTAATTAATTGATCATTTAGTGTCCACAAGTAATAAATTTTACAAGATTATAATGTAAATCTGTTCAAACGTTATAGATGCCTATACGATGTATGTTGTTGTTTTTGCATTTTAAATCGCGTTCAATTTTTGCTTTTTATAAAACGAGTACGTAATCAATTAATCATTTAGTGTCCATAAGTTTATTTTTAAAAGGTGAGTAACAGCAGTGGGCACAATTAAATTTTGCAATTAAAATCTGATTTTTAATTGTAATTAACAATTTAAAAAATATGTAACGAGGTGATGTGAAACGATGAAATTTGATTTTTAAACGGAATTGAAAATTAAAAAATTGAAGACAAAAATAAGAATTTAATTTTTAATTGTTAGTTTTAATTAAATTTTGCCCAACAATGGTGAGTCTCGGTGTCTTTTTATTATCATAAGTCTAAGTTCTTATTTTTATTTTAAACTTTTAGTTTACTCTAATGGAGAGAAAAAAACACCGAAGAAAATGAATTTCTTTGGAAACAAATATTTCAGTTTTAGATCGCTTAGTGAAATGGGAAGGATCAATAGCGATTGGAAAATGTTTTAGTTGTATTTCCTCTTGACTTTATTTAGAAGCTACAGTACCTCACATCACATCATGATGAATCTGATATCTCAAATAGCGATAATAATTAAAATACCGTACATGTATGAATAAAATTTAAATTATGCATTAAAATATATTTTTTTGAATAAAATTAAATACTGTAGTTAATAAAAAAAGTAAAAAGTTTGTCTTGTATCAATTTTTTTCAAATGAAATTTTTTATTAGTCATATTTTATTTTCTTATTTTTTTTTATGCGAATTTTAAAGTGATTTTACGTTTTGCTTTTATGCGATTTTTGGAAAATTACAGTACGTATCCTCCATTTTTCAAGGTAAGTTAAGCCTATTTTTGTGCGCGTTTTCTGAGTAACCTATCTACCGCATAAAACGAGACCCAGGTGTATATATTTTTTCTTTCTTTTAAAAATATTACTAAACAAAAATTTACCTTTATCTTTTAAAAAGTTAAAATTGAAATTGCTAAATAATTTACTGAAGAGAAAATTATTTTCTCTGAGAACATTTTTTAAAATTAAAATAAATCCTAGTAAATAATTAAAATTAGTGAAAAGAGAGAATAAAAGAAATTATTTATCTGATTTTATACTTTTCTTTTAAAATTCTTTATACAATCTTAAAATACATTATTAAAAATCTTATGTTTGGGAATGCTCATATTATCATGTGATAGATCATGTATTTAAATTAAATATCCATTATTATGATAAAAAACATAGAAAATTAAATATTATATCCATTAATTAAATACATTTTAACTTTAAAAAGCTTGTAATATTGGCATGACCAGAATTGGGCACGATCCACAATAATACATTATCCTTCAGAAGAAGAGACAATGCAATGGGGACACCCACTTCATTTCTCTATTTTAACTATATTTTAATGGTCACCTTGTTACTGGTGCTGTCCAAGGGTCTAGAGATATTACTGGAGAATGATCTCCATGCCTTCACATTTTCACTCTAGGTGGACTGAGATGGGTGGAGGCCAGTTGAGATTTTTTTTTACTGATTTTGCTTCTCATCCATGCATTTTCCCTTGGATTAGCTGTATGATTGTTTTCATTGTTCTATTGTTTATACTAGTTTTATTTCTCATTTTTGGGAATCTTTTAATTTGGAAGTTGGAAGAGTCAAAATCTCTATTTAGTCTTTTATGAGTTTGTTGTCTGAGTTTTCCACTACTATCTGCTCAATATTTCTTTTGTCAATACACAAAATCATCTGGTCTATCTTATATGATAGGTTATTTATAATAATTTTTATTTTTGGATTGTTTATTGTTTCACAATTTATTAATCACTTATAAGTGATTTTTTTATTCTTGTACTCTTTTATATCAAGCTGGAATTATTTTTATTTTGGGAAGTGACATCTAGAGGTCACATTCAGTGATTGAATTTTTTTTATATACAGAAGTAATCTGGCATTTTAAATAATCATTTTATTTAAAACTGATCCAGGGTCATTGCTGAGTAAGCTGTTCTCATTGCTATATTAAATATCTTTTACCTCTGTTTTGGCAGTTTTTAAACAGAGATAATGTCTTTATCCTTGGTGATTTAAAGAACCCTCTATTGTATTTATAATTGTCCATTTTCTAAGGTTGAACTTGGTCTTGATCTTTTCATTTCCTAGATCTACTTCTTTCCAAATCTCTACCTGAACTTATATGTGGATAAGGAGATCCATTTGGTGATCTATCAGAAGTACTGTTTTTTAGGCTGGAGTAATAAGTGAGTGCCTCATTATTCTGGTCTTCCCCATACTCCCTGCACTTTTCCATTTTTTCCTGTTTCCAATATGGATAGAATATGTATGCATTGTCATATCCATACATCTAATGTGTGCTTCATTTCTGTCTTTATTTATGGGCTTTCTTTGATTATAATTACCTGCTTTTTAACCAAAATATTCTATAGTTTGATTGCTTAAATCAAGAGTATTTAGCAGGTCTCTTACTTGAATTGATTAGTGAATGATACCAAACAGAATTTGCTCAAACTTAGGGACAAATAGGGTGGGCAGTAAAAACTCTCAATGTAGCCACTTTTTGTCTGAAGAAAGTGGTATATGTTGCTCCAGGTTCATATATTTTCTGCATAACTTGATATATTATACCCTTCTGATATTCTTCAGTACAATAGCCAGTAATGCCTTTTTATAACTCAAATGTACTAATCTTGGTGAATAAGGAATTCCAATATGCCTGAGATGTACATGTGAGTCACTGCATACTATCGCCATCTTCTGGCATCATGTTTAATCTAAAAAACTTTTTTAGGGTATGTAAATGTTTGATAGAGGCTTCACCAGCTTGTTTCCTAAATCTTAAGGAATTAGTTCACTAAATTAGGTGCTTCATTATGAGGTATCAGGTTCACCCTTACCTCTTTAACATCTGTTTTTATTTCCACTTTTTATCTTTCAATGGAATTATTTTACCTTTAACTTTGTTTTCCAATTTCTCTAAACTTGTGTTTTTATTTTTCGTTAACTCTTCATTTTTGATCTCTATTTTCAGTCAAGTAACAATTTCTTCATATGCTTTTTGACTGGAACCTCATATTTTTTATTTCTGTGTTAGTTCCTGTTGAATCTTTAGTACTTGAATTTGCACTTGTTCTATTACCTCTTTCTTCACTTGCAAATTCCAATGACTTCTTGAAATCTACCTGCAATTGATTGATACCACTATCAATTTTGTTGTCCAGATCTTATCTTTTTCCATTGTTTGGGTAATATTCTAAATAGCTTCTTGTGTGCTCTGGTTAATTATTTTATTGTTTATAACTCTTTTTGATCACTTTCCTCTATTTTAATCCACATCTTTTGATTCTTTGCCAATTGTTTCTTTTGCTTTCTGTCCTTTTTTATTCTTCTTTCTTTGATGATGGCTTTGTATTTTCTTTTAGAAGCATTTGAGTTTCTTTTTTCTTTTTACTATCTTCTTTTTGTTCATCTCTTTATTATTTTCTTCTTTTTGTTCTTTATTTAAACATTTTTTTTCTTTTTCTACTTTCCTCTTCTTTTGTTCTTCATTTTTATTATTGTCTTCTCTTTGTTCTCTTTATTATTCTCTTCTCTTTGTTTATTTTTTTATTATTCTTTTCTCTTTGTTCATTTTTCTTTTATTATTCTCTTCTCTTTGTTGATTCATTTGCTCAAACATTTCTAATAATTGGGCTGACATGGAAGCCTCCTCTTCTGCCTCATTTTCTTCTGTTGGTTGCTGATCTTCTTCTTTCTAATCACATTCTTCCTCCACGTTCTTCAATTTTGCTCTTGTCAGCATATGTTTATAAAAATCATTTAATCTTCTAGAAAACCATGTTAAATTACTTTTACACACAGGAAATACAAATATGAACTTTTTAAAATTGTCGTAAAATAAGCTTCACCTCACTTCCCCTTCCATGCAAACCTTTCACATTAACTAATATTATCAGTAATTTTACCTTTAATTTGCCTTTCTTTAAACCTAACTTTCAATACCTGACTTGTATATTTATTTTCCTTACTTTATTTTCCATTTCTATTCTGCTCATGTGTGTGACTAATTTGTTCGCTCATTATTATTTTTATTATCATTTTTTTTAAATATCTTAGCATATATAAGACAAACCATTTTCCAAAACTTCTCAGAGATTTGATAAGCATCTAATCATGAAAGAATGCAGTGGCTTGTAATCCTGGGTTAGATACAGGGTCTAGCCACTGGACTATAAATATACAATGCAGCATGAACACCAGAAGATCTATCTCAATTTAAATACTATAAGATACCTACAACCTAATCAGAAATAATATTGCAAAAATCTTTGCAAAGTCCTATTCCTTTGAGTCTTAGGCTTCGATAAATGTAAAACTATGCCTTGCTTCTTTGAGTTTAGAGGCTGGAGTTCATGACAGGACTAAGTTAACTGACCATGATTAACAGCTGAAAACACCCAAACTTAAAAGTGAGTTGAATAGTGTTGAGATAGAACACTCCCTGTAGTTGCAGGAAAACATTGTATCCTCAGTCCAATGACAACCCTTCCCCATCAGCATTGACAACACAGTTAAACAAATCCCAACAGTCAAAAGCTCAATCCAATCTTCAAAAATCATACTTTGATTTTCTGTTCAACTTTAAATATGAACTCTGTAAATGTATATCAGTGTAACTACTTTTATAATTTATGATCAAATTATAATTTAATCATCATATATCATCTTGTCACATATTTCATAGTAATACATTTCATAAAATTAATTTAGCATCAATAGTTTTCATTTCAGGTATAATTAAATTTGAGCATCAACTTATGTGGTCATTTTATCCACTGACCAGCAGAACTCTATTATTATCAGGTCCACACTTGGGTTGCCTTTTGTAATGGTATAGAAAGTAAAGTGGTGATATGAGAAACCATCATTATCTCCATTGGATGCAAATATAAATGAATATGTGAACTATAAATTACCCAGCATTATTATCCCCAGCAATTATATATAAACAGTTAACTCATCAACATTAATCACAAAATCAACAAATAACAGTCAAAAAAACTTATCTTTGATCAACAGTCACTTTTTGTGATTTGGATTTGAGTAAACTAAAACAGGCTACTTATTTACTACTGCCAAACTCAGGGCAGAATATAACACACAAACAGGTTACTTATCCAGTCACTGCTGAACTTAGAGCAAAATATAACAATCCTTTGGATGCACTTACTTAAGAGCTAATTTGTCACTCAAAATAAAATACAGATACATACATGTTGGTCATCAATGTTCTGGTTCATGTGATACCCTTAGGGTATAAGCCAACTATAAGTTAATTTCTAAAAACCAAATGCAGTAAATGGGCTTTGTGCAATCCAGAGTAATAATCTGGATGTTCAAACACCAACATAAACTCAAACATTCATGTAATTAACCATTATGCTCTGTAGAACTAGCTCAAAACCATAAAACTAGATGCTTTAACTATCAACAAGAGTTAATGAATATAATAGCTTATTCTACTTTTTTAATTACTTATAGGTTTTTCCTCTACTATAATTAAATAATTTTACCAGGATAATTTAAAAATTCCTAAAATACTAAGCTGTAATGAAATCAAATCCCACAGCTGGATGAATATGACATTAACATTAAAATATATTTTAAAAAATTATTTAATAAACTAACTGATTAATAATTAAAAAAAACTGACATGATTAATTTAAACATTTTATCAAAAAATATTTCATGTAATTAAAGTGATTCAATATTTGAATTTAATTCATTAATTTACTTGATTTTTAATTCATTAAAATATTTCCTGTTAAATAAAAACTGGTGAAAACAAATTTTTTATAATCAGAGATAAAAATCTTTAAATCAACTAAAAAAAACTTTTTGTTACATTTTGGAGGAAAAATCAAATGAATAAAAACATGTTTCAAAAGAAAATCTTAAATTTAATAAAAAATTTCTAATTTTTATAATTTTGAAGAGAAAAATCAAATAACTTTAAAAAAGACATGTTTCAATTTAAAAAAAGTACTAATAAAATTATTAATTAATGTTAATTACTATAAAATTTAAAAACTCCTTTATAAATTTAAATGTATGTTTACATTAAAGAATATACCTTTAACCATGGTTTAATTTTCTTTTTGAGTTCTTTGATATATGGGTTTTTTTCCTTTAAAGCTGCTCATTCTAGGCTAATGTACACAGTTAATTTTGTCTATCTTTGCAGTAGAATATTTTCAGATTTCACAGGCTAAATTGATCCATTTTGCAATCTCATAATTTATCAGGAGTTTATTATACATAAAGATAGAGACACTCATGCTCTTGGGTGGAGAGGTTTGGCAGATTACTGCAGGGGTGTTTTTTTTTACCATTTTTGGCAATGCTTAGCTTCTAGATAAAGCTTAATGTTTTTTAAATTTATTTTAGAAAACATTTTTCTAAATTAGTGGCATGCTCTTAATAGCTGAACTTTATTTCTTCTTCAGCAGCAGAGTCAAGAAAGCCTGCTCTATTCAATAGCTTGATTAAGACTTTTGCTGTTTTCTTCATCAACTTGTTTATAACTAAACTCTGCTTACTAAAAATGGGCCTAATTATTTATATTTATTCACATCCCTATTTTTGGAACAAAACTATCTTCTACCAATCACAATCCCATTTTATACATGACAAAATTTACTATTAACTAATTAGATCTATTTATATATATATATATAAATCATGAATTTCACTCATAATTTTAAAATTTCTCTTTAATAATATAATCAGACTAATTACACTGGCCTGATGCACACTTTACTGTATTGGAGAGAAATAAAGAGAGAAGAAAAAAGTCAACTGTGTAATTGGAGTAAAATTTTAGCAAAAATATAAAATCTTATATTTTATTTATTTCTCTCTTTTAAAAATACTGTTAAACATAAAAATTTACCTACTTTATCTCTTAAAAAGTTAAAATTAGAATTTCTAAAAGAAAATATTTTCTCAGAACGTTTTTTTAAAATTAATATTGGTATATAATTAAAATTATCTGATTTTATACTTTTCTCTTTTACAAATATTTATACCACCTATTAAAATATTCATTATTACTATTAAAATGTAATGTTTGAGAATTTTCATATTATCATGTGGTACATAAAATATTTAAATTAAATACTCTATGATAAAAAAGCATATAGAAAATTAAATATTATTTTCCTATTAATTAAATACATTCTAACTTTAGAACTTGTAATATTGCCATGGCCATAGTTGGCTACTGCCCACATTATTACAATATGGGTCTGAGACTTGACCAATAGATACTTCAGACTAATGAATGGAATATGGGAAGATATTTATTGGAAGTAACAAGAAGAAATTGAAAGCTAAATATATAAATGAAGGAACAAAAGAACAAATAGATATTATTGAAAAAATTAAACTGAACTGGATATATTGCTAACTCGTGAGATGATTGGATGAAATTAAGAAGTTTGATAATGTAATTGGAAAGTAGAAAGACTATGGATTAGAGAAATTGGATTACATTTGGAAAGACCTTCATCCTACTATGGATCAATAATTTTTGGGAAATGTTGATGATGTATATATTATATTTGGAAGTGGAGATAATAAATGGTGAGGTTGAATTGGCCCCATGCCTTTTTTATTAAAACTACCTATGTATATTAAACTTCTCAAATAGTATTATCTCCACTTCCAAATATAATATAATAACATTAGAAAATCTTTTCAGTTAGTTTAAATGACTATTTAGCTTTTTTAAAATTGATACATTGAGCTTGAAAAAATAAAAACATAGCTCAATTGATGAGGGTAGTATAATTTATTACAAGTTTTGAATCTTTAGTTATATCGATGAAGGAAATAATAGTAATAAATTAATTATAATTACAATGGGTATGCAGTATTTTAAAGACTTATAATTATTATTACATTGGCTTGTAAAGTGTTTTATTCAGTGGTTTTAATACATCAAAGATATGTTCTGTCAAAAAAAAAAAAAAAGAAATTAAAGAAGGTTGGTATTAAAAGTATAGAGTCATTAGAAAAAGATAAGATGAGGAAGTAGATTAGGCATACATTTAGAAGTAAAAGAATTATGAAACACATTGAAAGAGAATATGTAAAGTGAGAAGAAGAAAAATAGAAAAAAATGATATATGTAATATTAAAGAAGTCAGTATTTATGATCTTTTTAAGATTACCCAAATAATAGGAGTATTTGAAGAAAATAGTCTTGGGGGGGGGATGACATATAATGATGTGAGGGAAACAAATGGCATTCTGTAATCAAGCTATTAGTACAAGAGAGTTTAGAACATTTTATATTTTAATTCCATTGTATACATAGAAACATTATGAAAATAGTTTTTGTAGTTAATTACATTGGTATGAATAGAAATTTTATTGTTTTTTGAATTGCCATTAATATTCATTTATGTTTGAATATTTCTGATAAGGATAAAATAAGACTAGCCCAACTTAACATTTATGATAGTTGTACCAATATTAGTCTATTTTCAGTTGTTGTTTTTTTAATTTTTAACAGCATATTTTTTATTTTCAATAGTAATTATTATTTTTCAATTTGACTTTGTGATTATTTTCAAGATATATTCCATACTTATGCCTGGTTTTTTTTTTTTACTGTGAATGTTGATCAATAGTAAATATAAATATAAATTTAAAAGAATTATAAATATCTTTAGAATGTTTTAAGATCTAAATAACATTGATTATATAAAAAAGAAACAGTGAAGAAAAGAATACATTTAAAAATAAATGTTTATTATTATTATTATTTTGTTTAATAACATAAGAAATACTTTTGCTAATCCTTTGTATAAATTTAAAACATTGAATGTGTTAATATTGAAAGTTAAAGTGAGATGGCAGAATTAGACAGAATATTTTAAGATCACATATGGTTTCTCATTATACAGGATTAAATTTGGAACAGTGTCAAATTAATTTTATATATTCTTTTTTAATAAATAGTAGAATTTAAATCCATATTAAAACTAATAATTGTTTTCATTTTAGTGTTTTTTTTTTTGATATCAATAAAAAATATAAAAAATGCCTCAAATAAAACTATTTTATTTAGTCTAACTAGAGTGAATTAGCTGTGGTGAATTATAATTGGTGAGAGATTCTATATTTATATTTCTTTTTTTTAATAACAAAATTATCTAATTATGAAACTAATGCATTTAGTAAAAAAATTAATAGTTCTTGAGTTGTTTTTTTTTTTTGCTTTGACGTATAAAAATTTAGGAAACAATATTTTAAAACAACTTACATATAAGTTTAAGAAAATTTTTAAACAGTTTAAAAGTATACAAAAAAATGATTGTGTCAGCAGAAATAATGATAATAAGTACTTTATAACTATTTAGTGTATAAAAAGGCATGATTCCTTTCAAGAATATTCTTAGTGTTGTATCAACTCTAAATTGTTACTTATCCCAAAATATAATAGAAACATTTGAATAACTTCATTAACACATGCACCTAAAAGTTGTAATTTTATAAATGTACAACATAAATGTAATAGTTTAATTATTTGTGTGTATACTGTGAGGGTAGCTTAAGATCGCACCCACAACAAACCTTAGCCACCTGAAATATTGGATTGTCTTTTAATTAGAATATAAATTAAATACTAAGTTTTCTAGAACACTTTATAAAATATAAATGTATAAATAGTTATGACAGTGTACTAATTGTATATTAAATACTGGAATGATAGATCATTTACAGTAAAATCACACTATATATTAGTAATAAAACTCTAGTGTTTAATAAAAAAAATTTAAACATTGATAAAGTTCGTATAAATTTATATATATGTTGACAATTGTATTGGGTTGATTATAATAAATATAGACAATGACTTAAACGATGAAAAAAACAGTCATAGCAATAAAAAAAATCAAGTATTGTACTAAATAACCGAATGTAAGAAGGAGATGAGAATATTATTAATATAATATTTTATATTTATTATTTTTTTTTAAATGAATCGATAATCAAAATATTTTTATAATGCAACAATAGGCACGCACTGCGGTTTAAACAATGGAAATGATGCAGGTATAAAAAGAAAAACAATTAAAAATCATTCTTCTTTATTATTCTGCATTTGACATGAAAAGTCAATTTTTATTGAATCAGTTATTTTAATAACATTTTCTACAAAATGGACATTTTTAAAAATCAGCGTCTCAACATTTTTTTAAAGAAAAAAAGTTAAGGAAGCAAATAGAAGATTCTTATACCAGCTAAATAATCAGATAAGTTAAAATAACTTATAAATTTTAAAAAAAATATGATTTTTTTTTAAAGAAACTAAAAAAGAAATTAGAACGGTTTATTCAGTTAAAAGTTTATATAGCCAATATTGCAAACAGTAAATAGCTGTATTCTATATATATATATATTTTATTAAATGCTAACCATATATATATAAACCTAGATATATATTGCAAAATATGATATATTTTGGCTAGAACGATTGTCTTCAGGTGGAGCATTTATCCACTATGGCCATGTGAAATTAACATCTATCTGTCTACGTTGAAGTGCCTGATAAGCTGGATCCATGCATGATGGAAATCTATGTGAGGAATAAAACAAAATCACCCACTGCCAATATAAATATGTTCAGAATGTGCTATTCAGAATCAATAAGGAGTTCTCAACATTTATAATATAAAAATAAAAAAAAATGCATAAATTGTAAGAACTGTTTATGTAAGAAGGACTCTGAGGAAGAATCGTGCCTGATCATATCGATTCATGAAATATTGTAAATATTATGATTTTATTCTTTTGTATAGATATGTCTTTTTTTTTTTTTTTATTATCTCAGTCTTATATTTCAGAAGTACTAATGGTTTAATTCAACAGTTTGGAACAGTCCAACATAAGAAAGTGTCAAGAGAGTAGGGAGGGGGGGGGTTGAAAAGTCTGATTTTTTTTTTTTTAATAAAATTTAGGTAATTTTTTTGCCAAAATACTTGATTTTCATCTATGACTATGAAATTGAGTGCTCAAACTGAATACTTAAATGGTAAGAGTTTTTCTTTTAAAATCACTAAAATAACCAATGCCACAACATGACATGACTACTTATAGTATGTATTATATATTTTACTAATAGTATTCCTAAGATCTTTATAATGAATAAATGATTAACACTTTTTAATTAATATTCTTTAACTATTTACTTGCTTTGCTATCATATCATGTATTGTTTATTTATTATATTTCTTCCATGATATATAAATATGCAAGGTGATTCTTTTAGATCAAACAACTTCCACACTTAGAACTGCATACTGCATCTGGAGTTGCACTTAAAATTCTAATTGTTTAGTTAGCAATCTCACTTTTATCTAATAAATTTTTCATTACTTTTGGATATATAAATGTCTATATTATGAGTGTCTATCATGGGAAATAAGGATAAATAATTTTAAATTGTTTAATTAACAAAATGATAGATACTCATCATAGACATAAAAGTTATAAGTACAGAGGAATATATCCAAATAATTTATTTGCACTTGTAAATATTTTTTTTTAATTTTCTTTTCTACATTGATTGATAATTTGTTCTATGTTTTTAATATATTTTGTTTTTGTAAATAAATATTATGAAGTTTTGTTTAATTGACAAAGTCTCTCTAGTTTTGTTGATCCAGCATTTACATTCAATCCTATAACCAATATTTTACACATGCACTCACACATTACTGTTTGATGAGCATGAGAGAAAAATTTTAAATAAAGGTTATTCCTTACTAATAAATAGGATGAGCTAATTTATTTATTGATTAACAGTTTGCATATGTACATCCCTGTTAAGAGAGTCGAACGCGAATTCTTCCTGAGTTCGAATATCTGAGGCAACAGTTCTGAAAAGAGTGGTGAGATGTTAGATGAACTGATTTAAATTACATGTAGATTTGATAGATAAGGCTTAGGCTAGTCTATTGAAGATAGATGTAATCATGAGTCATGTACTTCATTGTGTCATCTCTAGTATCCTACATGAAGACCCTAGGTCCGACAGTAGTCAGATGCGACCTCTTGTCATGTCATTTGACCTGACTGTTACAATACATATATAGGTATATAGAGATCATGAAAATGCTGTATTCATTTATAATTTTATAAGGTAAAAATCTTAAATATTTTTGATTTTTTTAAGTTCTAATATGCATATACTATTTTAAAATTCCTATTGTATATCCACTATTATTATTTGAAAAAGAAATAAATTGCTAGCTGCTGGAGATCATATGATATTCAAGTAGGATATCAACCTAAGAATCTTTCACTTTACCACTACTCTAAATCACATAAATTATTTTGAATGAATTTTAAGATATTAAAAAACTGTTTCATTGATTTGTAAAAAGTACAAAAAATCAGAAAATGATATAATATTGATAATGCGAGACTACTTCATATTTAATTTTTAATTAAGAATAAGAAATTGTAAATAATTAAGTGATTAGTTATTTGAAATGTCATATGATGCATAATATGTTGAGCTTCTATCTAGTAATTTTTAGGTTGTGATTCTTATACTTTACTATTACAATAATGCATCCAGGTTAAAAATAACTTGAATGATTAATTCTTATAGGAGTCTGGTAATGTTCAAACACATGAAGTTAAAGATTGATTAAATAAGCTAAATATATATTTATAGAATTAATAAATACTTTCTCATTAATTTTATAACTAAATGATAAAAATTTATTACTTTTGTATATTTGATTAACACACCAAATATATATGTGTATTTGTGTGCAAGTACAATTGTTTAGAAAAATTGAAATTGAATTTACATTCAGTTTGGGTTTTTTAATATTATAATTGATGTATATACATAAAGGTAACTTATGTCCTTATTTTTAAATTTATCATCTATTATGTACTTTTAAACTAAAATAAGAAAACTTTTTTTTTACGTAAAACTTACGAAAATTGTCATGAAAATGCTATATTGATTTTTTTTATGTATCTACTGAAGATACTTTTCACAATAATAATGCTTCATGAAAACAATAAAACTAACATTCCATAAAAAATAATAAAATTAATAAAGTATAATAAGTAGTATAAAATAAAAATAAAATTTTAATATTTTAAAATTTATTGATTTTAAATTTATTCATAAATTTTATATTTAGGTATAATAGTTTTAAAATTAAAACATTTTTAATGTTTTAAACATTTTCTACACTAAATAATGAAAGAAAAAAAACTAAATATGATTGCATCAACCAATCATTGTTAATAAGGGGGGGGTCTGAAAATAATCTCTGAACTAGTTTTTTTTACCCACATTTTAGGGTCTTTTTTCTTAACAAAATAAAATTGTAATTATTAATTTTTTTTTTCAAATATTTATTTTAATGATGTTTATAATGATAGAAATCAAAATACAATACTTAAATGAATTGATTTAATTTACTCATATATATGGATAAATATTGCATGCAACAAATATGTAGTTTATATATAATAATTTTGGTCAACTTCTTTTACAGACTAATATTTATAAATGTAATTAAAACTGTTAGATAAACATAAACTTTCTTTTAATAATTAAAAATAATTTTAAAACCAAATAGTGCATTTTAACATAAGAATATAATAATTAAAATTGTACATATCTAAATTCATTTATCAATTTATTCTATACATTTTATATTAACTGATCATGCTTTTCTTTTTTCTATAAATATATATTTTTAAAAATATAAAAATTTTGATAATTAAAAATTATAAGTGGTATCACTATTTTCCATATATGAAATGAATGTAGAGAAAATTATCTGTAAGATGACTTAAAGACCTCATATATATATATATATAGTATGCAGTGATTTCCCCCTACATTTTCACAAAAATGACTAATTATAAAATTGTCTTCTCACAGTGATAAAATGTGTTTATTTCAATAAAGTTTTAATCCTTATTAACTTTTCAGAATCTAATTAGAAAATATTTTTATATATTTTTTATATTTTTTGTTATTCTAAATTTACTGGTCGTGCTGAGCTTGTTCTGATATTTTCAATCTAATGCTTGAATATCCGAGCACCGGAAGCCAGTAGCAGAAAACAATCTGGGGTTAGGGATATTCTGCAAAGTTTGTTAAGAGCTTATTTGCAAACTCTTTATATAACATTTGTAATACAAGCTTGTTTAAATTACGTCATGTGATATTTGACTTGATTTTTTTGTAATTGAAGAACAAATATATGCATCTAAAACTCCAACCATTATAGACACTAGCTATAAATTAAACATCAAAAAATGGCTACCATTTACTTAGAAAGTCCATTATTGTTAAATGTAGTACACATAGAGAAGGAAGATTGAAGTCCTTGTGAAATTTATAATAGCACAATCAATGCTTAGTTGGAGTCTGGACTGTAAACAGATATAATGTATTTATGAAGGATAGAAATCTTAAAATTATGGAAATGAACATTAATGCTTGAATCGCAATAATCATGAAAAGTGACTTGGAATATATATGGATGAACATCTACATATTTCACTACTTCTATGCTTAAGTCTTTACATATGCATAGAATTTCCGCATCCATAAGTACAAAGGATAACAGAATATGTATGTATATCGAACTATAAAAATTGAATTACTTTAAGATTTGAGTAAAATATAATACCAATATTTATTGTCCATGCTTAACTTCATTAATGTTTTATAAAAAGATTTTTTTTTGTTATATGCATATTATTATTTTTTTATTAGGGAGTTTTTTTAAAAACAATTATTATTGGTGGTAAAAAAGAAAAAGAAAATATTCTGTAAATGAAGGATTACTATTTATAACAACATCTCATCTGTTATCATTAAATTATTAATTTTTTTTATAATCTTATTTTGTCAGTGGGCTAAACACTTATGACTTATTATCAGGGTGCATTTGTAAAATTTATATCACAAATAATTAAGAATAAGTACAAACAATTAAGAATCACATGGTAAGAGAATGCTATAGAAATAGAAAATAACTGGTGCTCATCGGTTATAAGTTTTCCTTACTGCATGATCTTTTAGCCAACCATTGTTGAGATTAAAAATATCTAATTAGATTCAGTAAAATATTATTTAATTGTAAAACTTAATCAGTAATAATTTATTAGAGTCCAGAAACAATAGTTGAACAAGGATGACAGTATAATATGTTAATAATTCTGAATCTTTTTTGAAACTTATGTATATTTGTGTGCACTTAACATAATTAAGATTAATTATTTACTGACTTAAATTTTTCCACACTCATGTAAATTATGAGTGCTAATTATGTCCAAGATTCTGGGCTATAGATTTAGATTAGGGATTGCAAGGCTTGGATTATGAGACTTTTTCCAATCCTGGAATTAGTTTATACATGGAATAATTATCTTACTTAGAATGAACAAATAAACATATTGTGTTATAAAGTTATATCATGTTTATTTTCAATAAAAAGAAAGTTCATAAGGAGTTTGAGCAAAATATCAAACTATACAGGACTCCACAAATGATTGTTGAAATGAAATGTAAATGAAAATAAATTATTTTTGTAAAATACATATTTTATTAAAAAAATATTTGTTTTAAATATAAGCATATAGAGTAAAGAATGAATCTCTATTTAAAATAAGTTGGAGTGTCAATCGAAAAATCTAGTTTTGCTTTACTATCATTTATATCTTTAAAAAAAAAATATTTTGTATATAAAAATCATTCAAATAAAAAGTTTATAAATCACAATTACAAAAAAATAATATAAATATTTATTGCAAGTATATAAATACATAATTTATAAGAAAATAATTGTAATTTTTTAAAAATATACATAAAATAAAGCAAATAAAATATTAAATTACTTCCTTTTTGTTTAATGCTAAAAGGTTTGAAGTGGATAATTTGAATTAAATTATAAAGTTATAAAATCATAGAATGAACTAGTTTGTTTGTTTGTTATAAAAAAAAACTTCTTCTGTATCTATTTAGTATAAATTCAGTACAATACTAGAAAATTGTTTAAAGTATTTTTGGTTCTAGTACCATTAGCTACCCAGACATGCTTGATGGCGCTGATGCCATCCAAACAAACATCAATACACAGTTTCTGGGGCTAGATAAAAAGTGTGAAACAAATCAACAAAATATCAGAGGATAGAAAAATGTAAAACAAATCAACAAAATATTGGTGGATAGATTTTTTTTTTCTTTCTCAATATTTTATTATGTGTTTTTTTTTTCTGGTTAATTATGAGATTTTTTTCTCTGATTTATTATAATGTTTTTATTATGCGTTTTTTTTTTTTTGCTTAATCACAAAAAACAGAAAATGAAATAAGCAAACAAAACATGTGAGATAAGATCACCAGAAACAGATCCTCACCCTTGTGTATCCATCTCCAGATGAACTTGGTGAGGTAGTTATCCAGTAATTGTCTTTGTGTGCCATGATGGTTTCTAATAGACCATTTAAACTCACCCCAAAGACACTATGGTTTGAGTGTGTGCTGTAGGATCCACAAAATTGTACCTGTGTTTGACCCACAGATGTTTGAAGCCTGCAGCCTCCAACTTGGATGTTTTGTAGGCCTTCCAGCAGTCTGAATAAATGCTAGATCCAGGTTTGATGTTTTGCCGGATGGCCCCGAGTAGCATAGCTGCAGACCAATTAAGAACTGGTGCTGTAAAACACTCATTTTTTTCCCAATACACTCCTCTGAATAGCCACTGCTGTGGAAGCATTCTTCCTTGATGATTTTTACGGCGAGTGAACAATGTTTTGTCCACCTTGACAATGGTGCCAGCCCTGCTGATTTGACGACAGGGCCTAAAAATCACACGCTCATGGCACAGTTCATGAAAACCATTGCTCCACCGAATGACAGCACATCGCGACAAGTCTAATTCCATTTGTGCTCTTTCTATGGTCAGCTCTTCTCGACTCCAGTAGTAGATCAGTCTCACAGCCTTGACTAAGCAGATTATTGAGGTGTTGAATTGAGCACATTCGTTTGCATGCACAAAGCCACTGAATATTTCTACCTTCATGAACTTTCATCCATTTTCCACATACATATTTACTGTCAGATGGCAATACATAGTGCTGTTTGCAAAAAAAGCCACAGCAGCTGATTCCGTTGATGGCAAGTGTCAAACATTCAAACAAATACTCGTAACGTCAGCCATTTTCAATGTTGTAACTGTTCTCATGCAGACATTACTATTAATGTGAAAACAGTGGCTTCTCAGTTGGAGGAAATTTTTACCATTATTTACAAATATATTTTCTTAACAAAAGAAGTAATGCTTTTATAATTAACATTTTCCACTTGTACTTTCAATACGATGTCCTTAATTAGTAAGCATTTGACATTAACATAGTTTTATGCATTTTAAAAACAGCCACTTGCAGGTAGTATGCTACCCAACTGTTATCATTATTTCAAATGTGATACCAATTGAGCTGTAAGTTGGATAAGGATCTAAATGCCACAACTATACAGAAAATTGAGGTGGTGTGTAATAGTTTGCCATGTCACTTACCTAACTGCACAGAAAGTTGCAGTTAAGGTGCAGCCAACAAAATGGTGTATTTATGTTTGTTTGGGTGGCATCATTGCCATCAAGCGTGTCCTGTTAGCTAATGTACTAGAACCATTTTTTTATATGTATGTAATCAAAATTCATAATTTATAAACAACACTTGATTCTATTTGCTGCATTCTTTTTTTTCTTTTACCAGTATTTACATTATAAATACTACGGATGGAAATATGAATGAAATTAATAACAGAATTAAACTTGGTTGTAGTGCAAAATAAGTTTATATTTAAATGAAATATGGCTATGTGTTTGGAAAGGAAAGTTCATAATAAATGTGTTTTACCAGTTCTTATTTAGGTATCTGAGACTTGAACACTTAATAAAAGAGTAATACAAAGACTTCAGACTAAACGAAGTATGGAGAGATACATGGTAGGAATAAGAAAAAGAAATTGAAAATGAAATGCTTAAGTGAAAGAACAAACAAGTGTTACTGGCATCTTTGAAAGAATTAAGAGTCTGAAGTGGAGTTGGGTTGGACATATTGCTAGAAGAAATGATAATAGATAAACAGTTGAAATCTTAAACTGGTTTCCAAGAGATTGTAAAAGACCTAGAAAGATACCACATGTGAGATGGAAGGAAATGTGCTGGAGTTATGTGGAGAAGAGAGGCTATAAATCAGAAGATGGATTGAACTTGTAGAAATCTTTATCCTGCAATGGATCGATAATGGTTGGAAATGATGATGATAATGATGACTACCTATTTGAACACTATTTGATTCCAACTTCTGATCAAGCAATATTTTAATATTGATACAATTTTAAAAATGAATATTATCAACTAATTCATTACAATGTCACAAGATTTGTTTTATTATTTTAAAGACCAGTAGACATTTCACATTTAAATTTTATCAGAGATGAAGCAGTTCCTTTTGATAATCACTCGGTAATATTTTAGAATGACTTTCTAAAAAATTTCACAAAGTTTTTATCACAACATCAAGAATACACATCAATTAAACCTATAACTAAAAAATATTTTGCCCATAGTATTTGTAATATCAAATTTGTTGAACATATAACTAATATTTTTATGTATCTTTTTTTTAATACTTATATTAAATCTGTTTATCATATTTTGAAGTTTATTGGTCAATTTTTTTTTTTTAGCATATTTATGTGTATATTTTGAAGTTCTTTTCTTTAATCAAAATTATAGACAGACTCAGTAATTTAATTTTTTTCATCACATTGTTTTTCTTCATATATCAATTTTAGCTTTTGAGATACATGTTTGTATTATAGATTATTTGTGTACTTCGTATTGTATTTTAATTGTTCTAATATGTGATAATTAAAGAGCCATATTCATATTTGAAAGTGGTTAATTAATTATCTAGAGATTTTATTATTATTTAATAATATATTATTTGTGAACTATTAACTAATTTGTTTTTGAAAAAAAGTTTTATAAAAAATTGAATAGTTAATAATTATGGGATATCAGTTTGCAGACTCTGACTTTAAGTGAAATTTTTATTCATTCACAAGAGCATTTGTTTGGTCTTTTTGTATGTTTGAAAAGAAGAATTAATGAGTTTTCAAATGATCTTTCTGCCATCATCATCTTTAACAACAAATCATAAACAAGCATAGCCTTATAACTCCAGAAGAAGACTAAAAAGAAAAAAATGATAAAGAAACAACTTTTGATATGTATGTATCAATGCAAGCAATAAATATTGCATGTTTTTAGTTTCTACTTCGTAATCTTTATAACATAAACAAAATCTCCGTTCTCATGAAAACCATATTTAAGTTCATTATAAATTACTTTTTAGGAAACTTTATTTTTTATTCACTTCACTTGCACATTCCACTAAAATTGTATTACAGCCATGTTCTTATGATATAAAATTGATAATTTTGGTTAGATCTGTATTATCTAATTTTTAATCAATATATAGTTGTTGAGATACTAAATAGTAGAAACTATAGTTGAATGCTTGGTCATAGCATTCTAAAGCACACTTTCCAGTAGAAAACATCTACACATATTTAAATAAAAGGTAAACATTTCTAAAAAATTTAACACCCAGTTTATTAAAACTAAAAAATGCAATAATTGAAAACAGGAAATTTTGTTTTTATTAGATTAATAAAAAAAAAAAAATTTTAATTAAAAAATAACAATCATTTTATATTTGGAATTTTTTTTCTTTGTAATAGGTGAACACAACAATAATTATTTTATATTTTACATTTATATAATCATTATGCAATACTGCTTTTATTAAATATGAAATGCGTTGTTTAATTTATATATTTTGTTAAAATGAAATTTGATACTTTTTCTCTTTTGAAAACGATAAAATGTGAGTAATTTCAATGATCATCTTTTAAATGTCATGTTTTAATAGAGAAGCTTTTATGTGACCAAATCTAATTATATAAAACTTAATTATTGGATTATTTTTTTTATAAATTTATTTTAATATATCAAAAACAAAATTTCACTTTAATTGTGTTTTTAAAACTGCAGAATGATTTCCTTTATATTATGTTATTTGCATTCATTCATTTTCAATTCTGTTTCAATTTGAACTTTAATTCAAAATAATTTAAGTATAGAAAATTGCATTACTGTTTATAATATTATTACAGTGAGTGATATGTATAAGCCTATAAGTGTTTGTAAGCACATTGTTGTCACTCAAATTATATAATGTTATATAGCCACACTGAGTACTGTGGGAGAAAAAAATATACGATTACTATAAAAATAATCTTTTTTTTTATAGATGATACATTGAACATTAATAAATAAATACATTAAAAAGATTATATGAATTTATTAAATAATTACATTTCTTTTTCAAATTAATTAAAAAAATAATTAAAAATTCAAATTTGATAAATTAGCTTTTATATTCATAAAATATATAATTGATATAAACTTTTTTTATAAAAGCCACTATCATCACACTCATATACAAATAATAATTAGATTTTCATGTTTATTTGTTTTTAATTGGTTTTAGTTTTATTATTTACAATTAATACTTTATAATAAAAAATACAATATAATTCTAATCAAAAATTATTATCCAACTGGAACTTCTTAAAAAACCTTCTGGTCTAATATTTTCAAAGTGACCATAGGAAGAAATGTAGCTTTTTTTAAATCTGTTATGGTTAAAATGATTTTTTTGTTGTTATTGTTGGCAGCTTTTGTACCAATTTTTCTACTATTATTATTCTAATATTATTAGTATTATTATATTTTGTAATTAGTTTTTTTTTTAATATTATATTTTAAAAACTTTATATTTTATTATGGGACTCTGCCTCCTATGCCTTCAGCACTGACTAAATTCCCTTTTTCTTTTTTTCCAAAGACAAAAAAAAATGCTGATTATGATTTTATTCTTTTTTTTAATTTGATATATAATAAATAATTATTGTTAGTTTTTTATTACAAATGCAGCATTTCTGTAAAACTTTTATTTTACTTACACATAATTCTGAACGCTTAGATGTCAGAATATTATAAAATAAAAAAAAGTTGTCAAAAATGCTCATGATAAAATATTGGGTACTTACGGATAATTCAACCGATGATGTTTTTGACTTACCGATTTCCCTTCCAGTAGACATCGACATTTTTTGCATGACAATGTTGTCATGGTAACCAAGTGACTGGCATGATTAATCCATCAGAGAGTCAATTTTTTTTTTTCACCCGCGAGATTTAAAATTCGTAGAGAGGTTTGGGAAATTTTTTGATTTTTCTGTCTATTGTGATTTTGCTATCCACGGCATCACAGTTACTTTTTTGAGCTGTTAATTCGGGTAAAGTGTTTTATTTATCTGTTTATTTTAAATTTACAAATATTTTTTGTTAATATTTCTACAATTCTCAAACTTACATTGAATTACGTTTAATGTGTAAATAATTTATTCCGGTAAAGTGTTTTTTATTTATCTGTTTATTTTAAATTTACAAAAATTTTTTGTTAATATTTCTACAATTCTGAAAAATTCATCGGCAATTATAAAAACTTTTTGTTAATATTTCTACAATTCTCAAATTATTTTTCGTAAATTCATCGGCAATTATAAAAATTACAGCTATGAGAGTAATACAGAGCGACGCCATTAATACCAGATTTGCATTAAATCGCGTCTTTTTTATTTAGCTGTTTATTTAAAATTTACAAAAATTTTTTGTTAATATTTCTACAATTCTGAAACTTACATTGAATTACGTTTTATGTGTAAATAATTTTCAATAATTTTTTTAAACAAATTTGGGATATACAGTACGTTTTTAAACTTACCGAATGCATGTGATAACACGTTTTTTCCAAGGACGCCATTAATACCAGATTCGCATTAATTCGGGTAAAGTGTTTTATTTGTTTATTTTAAATTTACAAAAACTTTTTGTTAATATTTCTACAATTCTCAAATTATTTTTCGTAAATTCATCGGCAATTATAAAAACTTTTTGTTAATATTTCTACAATTCTCAAATTATTTTTCGTAAATTCATCGGCAATTATAAAAATTACAGCTATGAGAGTAATACAGAGCGACGCCATTAATACCAGATTTGCATTAAATCGCGTCTTTTTTATTTAGCTGTTTATTTAAAATTTACAAAAATTTTTTGTTAATATTTCTACAATTCTCAAATTTACATTGAATTACGTTTTAATTTAATTTTTAATTTCTGAATTACAGCTATGAGAGTAATACAAGGTATAGGTGTATGCCAAGCCTTCGGCTTGTCAAAAACACAAAGGGCCCCCCCGCCAACTCCAGCGCTACGCGCTGTTTTTTATAATTGAGCATAATATAGGGTGGTTTTATAAATTATAATATAGTTTTTTCTAAATTATTTTGACGCATGCATGTACATTTTTATTTTTTATTTTTTTTTTACTATTTGCCTGACCTGCATCAGATTTTTTTAATTTTTGAATAGTTTTTATCACGTGACCTGGATAATTCAACCGATGACATATTACCCTGAAGGCATATCAGTCTAATCTTGCGATTTTTAACGTACCATGTTCACGTGATCTGCGGACACATTTTAGCGATTACATGTGTCCGCAGATCACTTGGAGACGTTATCTTAAAAATCGCAAGATTAGACTGATATGCCTTCAGGGTAATACGTCATCGGTTGAATTATTCGTAACTACCAAATCCTTAGTTAAATAACTATTTCATAAAATGTATCATTTTTCTTTAACATATTTAATTGCCCCTAAGCAAGTTTATTGTTAAATAAATAATTATTAATATTGAACCGGAGACTTTCTCAGCTTCAAAAACCAATGATCCTAAAATCAAAACAAAAATGTATATCTATGAAGATTTTAAAAGGGAAGAGAAAATTTTATTTAAAATTTTGTATTTTTTTTTTTTTTGTTGTTGTTTGTATTCAGTTATATTTTGAAATCGTAAAAATATTTTGCTTTAAAAGAGTTTTGATTGAGATAATTTTTTTTCGTTTCATTTTGTTTTAATCTATTTTAAAAGCAGAGACTTATTTTCTAATTTATTAAAAGTGATATTGAAACATAAGATAAAGAATAATCCTGCTTAAAATTTTAATTAAGATCTAGCAGAGATAAAGAATAATCCTAGTTAAAACTTTTAATTAAGATTTGACGGGAGATAAAGAATAGCCTCTGTTAGATTTTAAGATTTGGTGGGAGATAAAAATAGTATATAAAAGATCTGGTTGTTTTTTTGATTGGGGGGATATAGATATAATTTATCTTTGCTAATTGAGAACTACTGATGTTATATATTTAAAGCTATTTGTTAATTATGGATTTTAAATTAAGATTTACATTTTAAGAATTGCAAATGGAAAGTTGCTGATTGCTGTTTTTTTGTGTTATTTGCATGTGAAGATTGATAATTGTGCATTGCTGATTGCTAATTGCTAAAGAAACTATTTGAAAAAAAAAAAGAGAATATGCTTATTGTTGGAGATAGCAACTATCAATTCAGAATGCAAAAACTACTATCCTCTGAGAAAAAGATCATAAGTATGCAGTGCTAAAAATATTCCAAGATGAACTCCAGAGCTCGAAATTGTGTCATCGGTAGCATGTCCAAATTCCCTAGTTGAGACTAATCCTGAAGGTTTATCTTCACACTCCCCAACCAGATTACTCGAGATCCAAAACCATTATAATGTACTCCTGATAGAACTAAATCTTGTGTACACTGCAGGAGTAAATCAGACTGAAAAACAAGCCTGGAAAGTAACTGAACATTCTTCTATTTTAACCAGGACTTAAATCTTTAAGCTTGATACTTAAAGAACAAGAAAAAAATGTACAATAAATTTATTCATTTAGGTTTAGATATTATTAATCAATTTGTAAATATTTTTTTTATTAGATGTATTTTTTTAAAAAACCTATAAATTGTAGAGAATCAGTTCAAGATTTCAATTTTTGTCATTTTGTTGGAGAGTGAATTGTCAGTTGTTATTTTATATTCTTTTTTTTTATTATTATTAATATTTGTGTTAAAAACTTTGACAGATAATAGTATTTTTTTTTATCTCACCTGTTTCCTCTTTTAGTTGAAATTAATTTAGTTTAACGTGTGTTTGCGTTTCCTGCAGACCATGGATCTTTTGGCTGGTGATTTATCAGTTTTAAGTAGTTCTGTTTTTCTTGGAAGCTATGTAGTGTATGAGATTTTGTTTTCTTATATTTTAGATTACATAAAATTTTAATCTTTTCTCTTTGTTTGCACAGAGGTACTTTAAGTGATGTATCATAAACGTAAGCCCTTATGAGTGTTTAAGAAGCATAGGACATCATTGTTTTGTCCCAATGTTTTTTACCAGATTAAGAAAAGATTGCTCCACACTGTTCGTTAATTTCCGTTCAAGATCGTCTTTATTAAAATCTCTAATAAAGGAAGGTGAAGCTGAGTAGATAAATCATTAGCTAGAAAATCATACAAAGCCCTCTAAACATGGGTGAGAAAACAAAATTATCTGCTGAAGTGTTTGATATACCATAATATTCATGCAAACTGTCAGACAAAGAAGGTTGGGAAATTTGGGTCAACATTTTTTTTCTGATTAATATTTTTGAATTTAATAAAACTGAAAAATTATTAATAATTATATTTGTTTTTGGCTGACATTTGTTTCTGTGTGCTGTTCCTCAATTGTCTAAACAATGTTTAAGATCTCTTTTTCTCCCTGGGTCTAGCTGGCAGCATTAATAACTTTTTGATCACTGTAAATCAAATTTTCTAGGTTGACAGTGGCCTAGCAGCACCCTCGGTGATAAAAGGAAATGGTGTCTGGTACAATATATTTTCAAAATACTGTATTTTTTACTACAAATGCTCTTGTCTGTGAGATTTTTAATAACAGTTTTTGTTAATAAGGATGGCCATTTTAGTTTCATATTATCAATTTATATCTGCAATTTTTTTTTAATTATGTCATTTGGTATTACTTCTGTTTCACTTATCATTTTATAGATATAAAACAAATTTTATTATTAATTAGGAAGCTACTTATAGAATTGTTGCATATAAATGGAAATTTTGTATCATGTATGGGGTGTAATAAAAGTTTACACTATATGTGTTCAACATTAGAAGAAACTACTTACAGATGGATATCTTTGAAACAAAAAAAGGGTTTGTAGATGCAATATTTATATAGATCATCATTCTGATAATAATACTTTAAATTGTAGCATAGTGAATAACAATTCTTCAGATTCGATTTTGGCATATTTTGGAAAAGTTAAAATTTCTGCCAATTATAAATAGTGCAATATTGTTTTTTTCAATCATGATTGTGAAGCTTCCAGCAATCATTAAATCTGTATGCAATAATATTGACAAAAATAACCAAGAATTAATTCATTCAGCAAATTTATATAATTCTTGTGAAAATGAAATCTCTTTATTGAAGGATATAAGTGAAACTATGGAATGGTTTCAATTGAATTATGAAATAAAAATACAAGAAATTCCCTATCATGAAAATAATAGAGAGATTTGATATTAAAAATTCTTTTATTAATAGTATTAAAAATGTTTTAATATAAAACACAAATTAGGATTCAAGGTTTTGTAATTTGTATAGTTTAATCAAATCATTTTTGACAAAAAGACAATTCTGTTATATCAGTTTTGAAAATTTTATAAAGTGAAAGTAATCATTTTATTTATGTAAACCAATATATTACTTTATAGACTAAGTATCTGTGAATGACTAAGAACAGAATGAGAGAATGCGAAGACTTAGTTTGTATACAGAATGGTTTGCTTTATATGATGAATGATTTGAATTTTTCTTTATTTTAATTATAAATGAAATTGTGTAAACAGCTTTCTGATATTTACTTTCTAAAATGAGGCCTGATACAGTTTTTTCTCAAGAAAAGACTTAGTCTGTTTTTAAGCTGAAGTATCAAACATAATTTTGATGAACTTATAGCTTGTTTAAATAATTTTCCTATGGGTTTTTATGATGTTATAATTTTAACTGAATCTTAAGAGATTTCCATGGAAAAGCAGCATTTATATATTCTGGATGGATATTCAAGCTTTTTTTTTTTCATAAACTCATTCATGGAAATGTAATGATTTTTATAAAAATAGATTATCATATTTTAAGGCATATCTCTGCAAAATATTATTTTGATTAATTTGAGTTTTTCTCAGTTTATTTTTACTACTGTTGTTTTACACCGATTGTGTATGAGTGTTATTTTAAATTTTATTGCTGGATTTGATGTATTGTTATCAGATTTAGTTCTTCAACAGTTTTTGGGTGACTTGAATATAAATTTATCTGATAATCTGTAGATGTATCATTGTTAATTGAAGTTATAGTATAGTTATGGCTTTAGTCAAGCTATGTTTTTGCCTACATGTATAACTCATTCTTTTCAATCTAAGATCATATAATTGTGAAATTAAATCAATACTTATTATTGATTTTTACTTTAAGTTTTCATTTCGAATCATTTTGCAACTGTGTCAAAAATTATTTCACAATAAACAATAGGTAAATGCTCTTTCATATGTTAATAAATTATGCCATAATAAACTAAAAAAAAATGTTATTTAATCAGAATTGGGATAACATTTTTGTGAAAGATGTTGACTCTGCATTTTTAAATTTTTGGGAAATATTGTAAATCTTTAATTACAAAATCAATAATTTATTTTAAATTAACAAACAAGATCAGAAGATACTTAGCATGGGTAACTGATAATTTAAAAAATATTAATCAAAAGAATTATTTAAAACCCTGGTTGGAAATTCAGTAAATTTAAAAACATTAATACTAAAATTTTATCTGATATCAGGAAATTAAAATTTCAATAATATCAAAAAAAAAATTATTGATAAAAAATATTTATCTTAAATGGAAATTGATTAATTCTTTAATAAAGAAACATTTGTTAAACCAAATTAAATTTATAAAACACTTTACAAATAACACTTTTATAAATAGGTTTCCTTTTTGTATGAATACATTAGATGTTTAAAAAAGGCTTTTTATGTATATTAAAAAATTTGATATTTATATAGCTGTTGTAAAGAATTTATTATTTTCTGATTATTATTTTATGTTTAAATTTATATTCATTTATTTGAAATACTTAACTGCAAAGAGAGCTTAACTTTTAACTGAAAAGAGATCCTCTGATTCTGGTTTGAGACCTTAAAATAATCAAACAAGGCAAATATTTAATGTCTATTTCAAATGTTATTATTGTAGCTTATATTATGTGGTTATTCATATGATAATCAAACACGGACAGGTTTGTCATCAATATATATCATGCAACTATAGTGAGATTACTGAATTTTTTATTTAATGAGTTTAAATGATCAAGAAATACTAAGGTTTTTCTTTTCAGTTGTCTGTTAAATTGTAAATGAAATATTAGTTGACTTTTCTTGAAAGGAGAATGAATGCATGTAATGAATTATTTTTTAGATAATATTTACTAAATTATGCCCCCTCATTCTCAGAAATCTAACAAGTTGTCAGCCAAAGCAGTGGTTGGTTGCTAAAGCAGAGAATGCTAAAAATTTCCTGATTCCAGATTCAGACTATCATTTGATGTTGACCTTTTATTTTGATACCTACAACTGCTTATCACTTTCAAATGAAATAAAGATTTTGTGACTTGAAAAGACTGCTAATATTAAATGGAATATTGTTAGATTTCATGAAATTAGAAGAAAAGATGGAGAAACAATTGATTTAAAGAGTGGATATGTATATATTCTACTACAAAGGCACAATGTTGGCCAAAGCACTAATGGAATAGGATTCATTATAAATAGAAAATGGAAAAACAACATTGGGAAGATTGATATTATATGTATCAAAGTGGCAAGATTAATTATTCAACTTAATTGAAAATACTAAATGCAGATAATTCAATTTATGTCCTGACAATTTTTCATTGTAATGAAAAAGTAGATGATATTTCTATGGATATATGAAATGCTTTTGATCAGAATAAACATTTTAAAATTGTTGTGGAAGTTTTTAATTCTAGAATTGGAAAATAGTTCAAAGAGGAAAGTATTGTTGGTAAATTTGGTTATGATGACATAATTCATGGAGTATAACAGAAAAAGAAATACTATACTATGATTGTATTTTTATATTGGACTATTTCTATTGTCTTTAGAAAAATGTAACTTTTTATTTAAATATTTCAAATACCTTCAACTGTTAGTAATAGCACATCAAACAGGTTAATATATGCACAATGTTTCGAGAGGTATTATTCTCCCCTCTTCTTCAGGTGTTGGTGGCCTGACTAGTGACAGTACTAGCATGGGATTCGAACCTGGACCCTTAGATTCTTGAGGATTGAATTTTAAGGTAACACTCTAACCAACTGAGCCATCCTGCTAAAGGCAGTAGTCAGTAGAAAATTTTATATACTTATCTATGAGGTTCCTCCTGATTTCTCCACTTTTTCCTTAAGAGCAAAGTTGATTAGTGGTTTCCATACATTATGTATAGTCACACTAGGTTGGCTTATGGGATTTTTTGCCATTGTCATGTGAGCAGCTTCTTTAAATTTTCTTCTTTGTACCTTTTCTTCTCTATCCAATATTTTTGTATTTTCCCAATTGAACATATGTTCATTGGCACATACATGGTCTGCTACCTTAGACACATACTGTTTTATCTTTTCTAATCATCAGTTTGTGTTCTTGCAAGCGCTTTTCAATGGGATGACTGGTCTCACTAATATATGTTCTTCCAAATTGACATGGTATTTCATAGAAGCAGTTTTTTTTTTCAGCATTTCAAGTTTAGGTTTTGTAGATGTTAGAATTCCTCATAGTGTGGTATGGCTCTGGAAAGCTGTTCTGATGTTATACTGATTGCAGATTTTCCTTAATTTGTCTGCTATTTTTGGAATGTATGGGTACACTACAGTACCAATAATTGTCTTTTTTCTTGATGGTTCTTTTTGTTTTCTATTTAATATTTTCTTAATAATAGTTGATGGATAACCATTTTTTATAAGAGTTTGTTCTATATAAATCTTTGTTTTTTTTTTTCAAATCGCTGGTTTCTGAACAAACTTCTTTTTCTCTGTTCCATAGTGATCAAGAGAAAAGACAATTATTGGTACTATAGTGTACCCATGCATTCCAAAAATAGCAGACAAATTAAGGAAAATCTGCAATCAGTATAACATTAAAACAGCATTCCAGAGCCATACCACATTATAAAGCCTAAACTTGAAATGCTGAAAAGAAAAAACTGCATCTATAAAATACCATGTGAATGTGGAAGAACATATATCAGTGAGACCAGTCAACCCATTGAAGTGCACTTGCAAGAACACAAACTGATGATTAGAAGAGAGAAAACAGATATGTTTAAGATAGCAGACCTTGTATATGTCAATGACCATATGTTCAATTGGGAAAATACAAAAATATTGGATAAAGAAGAAAAGGTACAAAGAAGAAAATTTAAAGAAGCTGCTCACATGACAATGGCAAAAAATCCCATAAGCCAACCTAGTGTGACTATACATAATGTATGGAAACCACTAATCAACTTTGCTCTTAGGAAAAAGTGGAGAAATCAGGAGGAACCTCATAGATAAGTATATGAAATTTCTACTGACTGTTGCCTTTGGCAGGATGGCTCAGTTGGTTAGAGTGTTACCTTAAAATTCAATACTCAAGAATCTAAGGGCCCAGGTTCAAATCCCATGCTAGTACTGTCACTGGTCAGGCCAGCAACACCTGAAGAAGAGGGAAGAGTAATATATCTCTTGAAACATTGTGCATATAATAATCGGTTTGATGTGCTATTACTAACAGTTGAATGTATTTGGAATATTTAAATAAAAGTTTAAATTTTTCTAAAGACATTCAATACTCAAATTATACGATGGAAATAGTCCAATGTAAAAATACAACTAGAACATCATCATCATAAACCTTCAGGAAAACACTATAATATGATTTCTCTCTTTGAGAAAAATTAATAACGGAAATGGACATTGGAAGCATTCAAATGAAGCTACATCAGAATTCAATTATATTTTGATAAACAAAAAATATAAATTTCAAAATTGTAATAGTTGTAATAGATTTGACACAGGAATAAGATATGTGTTAATGCAAAATTAGAGACAAAAACTATTAAGAAATATTCTATTGATAGTTTATATTCCTATCCTCCAAAAATACTTCAATAAACTTAAATTACAACTTTCAAGTTATTTTAGAATATTGTCTCAGTAAATATTTACTGATAAATTGCTGCTTTTTTGTATCAGTTATCTTTATTTAGTGCAGTTTTTAATAATATATCAGTTGTTTTCTTATTGATTTCATTCAAATCTGAATTATCTTTAAAAATCTGTTAATATTTTTAAATGAGTTGCTATTTCTAATTTAACTTCATTGAAGTGTTTCTGGAGATTAGAAAATCAAGTGTTAATATTGTTTTTTTTTAATAGTTTTTGATTCTCTAGTTTGCATTAACATATATCTTATAACTCATATTTATAATCACTTTCTGTATTGAATCTATTAAGACATTATAATCTTGAAATACTGTGGATCTATTATATCTGCAATACTTCATTCTGAAGTCCCTAATGTACATTATATACCATGTATAATAGCTCATATTTTGTTCACATGGTTTAATTTTAGTAGAATATATATTGTTTATTGAACTATTAGTGTACACTACTTTTCAACCTGCACATATACATATATAACAGATGAAATAAGAAGTAAAGATGGAACTATTATTAAAAAGAGAGATGTCATTATGAAATGTGTAGAATAGTCTATAAAGAATTATATAGAAATAAAGAACAAGAAAACAAAGTGTTTACTATAATTATTCCATCTTCTGAATTGACAACTTTTAAGTAAAGAAATGAAAAGCTCCAGGAAATGATGGAATTATAATTGATATTTTAAAAGAAGTAGATGAAATATAAAAATTGATAGCAAAGTTATATATATATATATCGTTTAAATGATAAAGATGTACCAGATCATTGAAGAATGCAGTAATAATATTGATTTTTAAGAAAGATAAAAGAAAATATTATAAATTAGAGCTATCAGTTGCATACAAAATCTTTGTCAAGATAATTGCATTTCATGTACAATGAACAAACTGACTTTGAATGTGATTTTAGCATAATGCATCATGTAAAGTATTGAGAAAAATTGTTGAAAAGACCAATGAATATAAGTTTTTATTATGCTTTAAATGTGCCAATTATGAAAAGTTATTTGATTCTATAAGCATCTCCACAATGATTAAAGCTTTGAACTATGAAGATATAGATCCAGAATAATGTTATATTTTGAGGAATATTTATCAAAATGCAATAACAGTGATTAGATTACATGGTGATACTAAAAAGATTAACATTGATAAGGGTGAATGGCAGACTTTCCTTATGTTCAAAACTTTTTATAACAATGTTACAGGAAGTATTTTTTTAAAATTAAAATAGGAAACGAAGGGAATAAAAATATATAGAGATTATTTAAATCGCCTAGATTTTGCTGATGGTATGACTGTTTTTGTGGTTAATGTTCAAAGTTTCAGGAAGTGTTGTATGAATTATCAAATGAAAGTAGGACTAAAAATAAATATTAAGAAAACTAAAGTAATGTTCAATAGTGTTTTCCAGACAGGAAAAAAATGAAGATGATTATAAATTGGAAAAAAGTTATCAATTACAAATATTTTGGTCCGATTATTAATACTAATTGAAACATAGTTTGAAATTAATAATAAAATTAAACTTGAATGGAATGTATTTTATAAACATTACTTACTATTAAAATGAAATTTGCCTATGATAAATATTTGCCAATTCTCACTGACAGGTTTGAGTTTTGGATGCTTAACATAAATAAAAACAATATATAGACTTTAGACTACTCAACTAAGTATCAAGATGTATATGACTAATAAGAAGAAATTGAAAATGGATTTTATACGGGTGAAAGAATAAATGAGTATTATTATCATCATTGAAATAATTGAGACCAAAATAAAGTTATGCTGAATATACAGCTAGAAGAGTTGATAGTAGATGAATTATTAAAGTTTTAAATTGGATTCTGATTGATTGTAAAACATCTGGAATAAGACTGTAAGAGAGATGGGTGGATGAAATATGCAAGATTACTTTCTATGTTGTAGAAAAACTAGCAGTTGTGTTAACAACAAAATAGAAGAAAGCAACTTACATATCAATGTTAAAAAATAGAATAGCTTTCAACAAGAAATTTTTTTTCCTTTAGTTAACCAAGTTTTCTTTCATATATTCATTGCCATCATAATTTTCCACCACTGTCAATCTACTGCAGTATGAAGATCTCTACATTTAACCCAGTTTTCCAAACCATAGTTTTTTTCCACCCCACACCATTCAATTAACTTATTTCATCTATCCATCTCACATGTGATTTAATTCAACCTCTTTTACAATATATTAGGATCCAATTTAAGTCTGCAACTGCCCACCTATTTGTTAACATCTCTCATTATATTTCTATCTGAATATCTGAAGCATTATTTACAAAAACAATCAGACCATCTGTAAAAATCTATTTTATTTCATACTTTCCCATTTTAATTCACAAAATACTTATAAAACTATTGTAAAAAGTTTTGGAAATATGGACTGATCCTGTTGAACACCATTATCAATGTTGATATTTTTGGTGTCATCAGATAAGCTAATCATTGCTGTTGAATTTTGATAAATATTTTTCAGAGTATGGCAAATGCTGGAACTATAGATTGATAATACAAAGCTTTAAAATGCTTACAGAATCAAATACCTTTTTATAACTTGTAAATCAAAGCATAATGGAAATTCATATTCATTGGACTTTATATAACTTTTTTAAATACTTTGGTGTAGTCCATTGGGCTAAAACTATATTTAAATACAGCTTATTTGTTTTGGTTAGATTTGAATCTAAAATTTGTGTGACAAATCATAATTATCTTGGTAAATATTTTATATAGAACTAATAGAAAATTGATAGGTCTGTAATTTCTAATATCTTATCAATTATCTACTACAACTTTATCATTTAGATATTTGGTATTGAAACAGTAAGATTCGCATTTGAATCTTAAGTTTCACCTTTTTCTATCGTCTCTCACCCACCACCCTATACTACCCAAATTTAAACTTTTTGGTATCGAGTTGTATGTGTAGCAATATTAACAATGTATCAATGTCTGTAAAATTCACCATAAACGCACAACATTTCAGTAACAAATTTAAAGCAATAAATAAAAATAACTGATATGATTTAACTTTCTCTTTTAGTTATATAATTTTATATAACTTTAACTATTTATTTTAAATTATAAATGTTTGTTAGTTTATTGCTTTTCTAAATTTCGTATTTTAAATAATTTTGGAAATTAGATTGTAATTTAAATACAAGTAAAAATAATTGTATATTCCCTTTGAAATTTTGCAAGTAACAGTCGGTGAGAGATAATAGATTAATTAAAAAGAAAAATTCCCTAAAAGCTTTAATTATGAAAATGTAAAAAGGTAAAAAAACCTAAACAATAGAAATGCAGCTTTCTGAATTAATTAAACTTATAAAAATGCATAGATTCTCCTCGGGGCAAATGAATGGAGCTAAAAATAAAATAGAATAAAAGTGAAAAAGATAAGATAAAGAAAAGAGGACATTTTGGAATTCTAAGAACTTTTTAGTTAGACTTTTGCTGTGCTTTTGCTCGGTTGAGAGAAATCCAAATCTTAAATTTAATTTGTCCACTACAAGATGATCGAGTAGGAAGTGCCCAGACTATTCTCCCCCAGAGATGATCGATCATATGCCAAACCTCCACATGTGCCCTTCACTAAATAAACCAAGAGGATCTGCTGCCCAAACAATCGGAAAGCTGCTGCTGCTACTGAAATGAATAAATAACCGGAGTGCTGGAAAGAACTGCTACTGTTTGAGCATGAACAATCTGCTACTGACCATGAAATCTGAAAGCTTCTTATAAAACATGTACCTGTACCCAAGGCCATCTAGAGTACTCTAAATATTAGTCAAGCTGTAATTCACTCTTTATAAATTGTACAGTTATAAAATTTTAATTATTAATTTATTATATAAATCTATTCTGTAATTTCTTTTAATAATTTAGCTTACCTAACTCTGTCTATATTTTGGGTACATATTTCTACTTCTCCATTTTATTATTTAATAATATCATGCCGATAAGATTTCTGACCTGGTCTCGCCAAATTTTAAATATCAATTCTAATTACAATGGTTGCCATCTTGTGCGACAACCAAATCTTAAAATTCTTTTATATACTTCTGTTGGCTGGTCAGCTTGGAAATCATCATAAATTACTTAATAAATAAATACATTATTACATGAAATAGTGGATGCATGTCCAGTAAATCCTATAATTAATATTTTACTTCTATAAATTATTTTGTTATCTTCGTATAAATCGACACGCATTCGGTGCTTTATTTATTGTAAATGCAGAGGTCTATTACGTATCAAGTGGCAGACATATTAGTTTTAATACCCACCCAACTTACCTATTGCTTTTTACATTTGTTTTTAATTTTAAGTAATAAATCCATTAAATACATTTCTTTGAGAACCAAATACATTATTTATTAAATGTTGGTAGTGTGGGACCGATTCATAAATTTTATATTAAATCCTAACAACATTTTATGTTAGTTATACATGTGTTACAGTTTAGAGATGTGATAATCCATCTTCGAGCCTTGGCTACTCCGGATCATACAGTATTTACTGAATCCTAGTCATCCTACACAAGGGAACATAATAAATGTTCTCATAGGGCTTGATGCCCGTCACGCAGTCAGGTAGTAATTGTGGCACGAACCCTTTGCACCTGATGCACCTGATAATGCTTATGTGACTCTCTTACCTTTGGGCCTACGGCAAATGCCAACCTGTTGTTTCAAATTCATCCATTGGCTCGGCAGTTTTAATGTACTGCCACACTCGCATCGCAGTTCTAAATGTACCATGTGTTTCTTTATGATTAATTTTATTATTCCCTGTATGAATTCGTCTCTGCATTAATGACATAAATAAATGTCTGCCCATAATCACTTATAAAAATCTTATTTAATTAAATAAAATATATGTTCGCAGCTGCTATTATCAATCCTAATTTAGACTCTTGCATTGCAAAGCTCTTAAATTCCCCAAAGGCATGATTCTGAAATACTTGCTCAAGAATTCAGGTAACTACATTACGTCAGCCAAATAATTGTATTCTTTAAAAAAAATAACAGTATTGGAATAATAATACTGCTACCGAGATTCTAATATAACCAAATGTTTTAATTAAATGATTTTAGTATAAAATATTATCATTAAATAATTTCAAACCATACGTCTGCCATCATATATTTATTTAATCAACATACTTTCAGTATAATATCTCCTCGACTATTTAAAATATAACTGTCTAATATTAATATTATATATAGCTAACTCGAAAATAAAGTCTTGAGTCTCTCGCATCTCCAAGATCCCCATGCCTAAGAAAATGTTTACTAATGTAGCATCAGATGCGTTGTTTCATAGTGTGTATTGTGGAACTGATAAACCATGTTCGAACTCAGTACTGCTGGTAGCTTTTCTACCTAAGGTGCTGCTTTTCAGTGTGGTGGTCGAATTCTGCACTATGTTAACGAAGCACACGAATCTGACTGTTACAGTATATAGTTTTGACAATAATTTTTCAGTTTTTCACCTTTTTTAAGATATCAATAATAATTCCATCATTTCCTAGTGCTTTTCACTTAGATTTAATTGCAATTTTTCATCTCTTCACTTAAAATACTTGGCAGTTTAGAAGATGTAATAATTGTAATGATTAATATATTTTTTGTTCTTTATTATTTCTTTTTTTTTTTAATAATACTTCCTTTTTATTGTGAGATAACTTCCTTCCAATATCAAAATATTATTTATATTTTTGAAATTTTTATTCTCTTCTATAGCTTTGCTTGTCAGATCATTATTAATTCTTTTTAATGGATTATGTTTAAATATTTTCATATTTTTTCTTTTCGTCATACATTCTTGCTTTAGTAGAAAATTTACTGATGAATTGTTTTTTTTTTTTTAGTATCAGGTGTTGCAGTTCTTAATATCTTATTGATCTCAATAAAGTTTGAACCAAGGTCAAACAAAAGTCTATCAATATTTAAAAATAATTAAAAAGTTTTAATTTAAATTCATTAGAGTATTTTTGTAATTAAAAATGTCAACTGTTAATATTTTTTTATGATTTTTGACTCTCTAGTTTTGCATTAATATACCTTACTTTCTATGTTGAATCTATTAAGAACATTACAATTTAATGTAATCCAGTACTGTTTTCCTTCATTTGGATGTCTCTATGTTCATTTCTATTTAGTATTTTTCTCAAAGAAAGAATTTATAATCTGCAATTTTTCTTTTTCTGTAAATTCCAAGAGCTTGTGTCTTATCTCATTTCCTTCACCATATCTAAATTTATCCATAGCATTTTGATCTTTCAATCGTTTTTCACTTCTACAATAAAACCTATCACAATTTTAAAATGTTTGCTATGATTAAAAGTATTTAGTATACTTATATAAAAATCCTCTACTTTATCACATGTTACTAATAATAGTTTACTCATTACTAGACAAAATATATTCTTTTACATAAATTTGTACAATTATTTCTACAAATTTGATTTCATATATGAAAATTATTTACATCATTGATATTTTTAAATATCTTTATACATTTTCTATAAACATAATCATTTTCATTTATAACTAAACATTCATTTTCAGATTCATTTGTTTTATTCAGTTAATTAAACATCAACTCCTATTCATATAGCTGACAAAAGGCTTTGAAAAAATTACAATTGATAAAAATTGATTTTATCTTAGCAAAATGATTAAAACACGGAAATAAAAATTGAATTTTCTCTCTTATTAAAATTAAATGCTACTAATATTTTAAATGACAGCCTAATCTGTTCATACAAATAATTTATTTTTGTTTTAAGGAATTATTGATCTAAATAGTATTTTTTTTATATTTCTTTAGATTTATGTATATATGTAAATTTAATGCTAGAATTGGTAAATAATTAAAGGATTAAAATTAAAGTGTTGATTGTAAATTTGTATGTGAGAATTTGTACAGTGAGATGATAGAATGGAGAGAGAATACAGTTTAGTGGAGTTCACATTAAAAAAATTACTATGTATTAGAATTCTTTCTTTGAAAAAATATTAAACTGAAATTGATATGGAAACATCCAAATGAAGGTACAACAGAATTGGATTATATTTTGACTAACAAATATTCTTAATAGATTCAATACAGGAAATGATCATTGATTAAGAGATAAAAATTATTGAGGAAAACCAGTATTAACAGTTGATATTTCTAACTTTTAGAAACAATCCATTGAATTTAAATTAGTACAATTTATTTTAAAATATTAATAGATTTTGAAGATGGTATAGACTTGAATGAAATTATTAAGATAGCTGATATATTATTAAGAACTGCAAAAAAGATACAGGTACAAAAAATCATCAGTTTACTAAAAAATTTTCTACTAAGGTAAGAATTTATGAAGAAAACAAAGAATATTAAAATTTTTTTTAATGATCCAATAAAAAGAATTGAACATGTAGCGTTTTGTAAAATAGTCTGAAGAAGAATGAATAATGATAATATAAGAAATGGTGAATTGATAAGGAAAGTTATACAAGCAAATAAAAGTCCCAAAAGTGTAAGACAACATCTTGATATTGGGGGGAAAGTTATTTCTTCAAGAGAAGAAAAGATTAAACTATTATTAAAAAGAGAGAAGTGATTACCATGAAATATTTGGAAGACTTCTATAAAGAATTATTTAATAATAAAGAAAAAAAAGGAAACTATTTGTTACAGATAATATTCTATCTAATCTCTTATCTAATGAATGACTAATAAAAATAATATTATTTACTGCAGATATTAATAATTTTTATTAGTCATTCATTAGACTTGAGATTATCCACTTAATGGATATTTCTGTAGTGTAATTTTCACCACCACTCATGCAAGGTAGGGACTGGTTTTTATTCACTTTTAGCATTTTGTGGAGGAGTGCAATCATAAACATATGACCAAAGACATAAAAAAGATGTATGATCTTTAAGATGCACATTATGCTATTACAGATATTACATTTACTAAATTTCCCAGCATTCTAAATGAAGAAGTGAGATATGTAATAAAATTTATGAAGATGGGAAAAACCCCAAATAATGATGGAATTATAATTCACATTTTAAAAGAAGTAGATGAAGAAATATAAAAATTGTTGGCAAAGTTATATATCAAATATCTAAATAAATAAATATATACTATATGATTGGAAAAATACACTAGTAATATGCCTTTCTAAAAAAGATGATAAGTTATTGGAAATTACAGACATATCTATCTTCTATCAATTCTATATAAAATCTTGTCAACATAATTACAATAACATCTACTTTGACCTTTGGATTCTAGTCAACTAAAAGAATAAGTAGTATTTAAAAGTGATATTAGTACAATGAATCACATTAAATATTGAAAGAAGTTATAGAAAGGATTAATGAATATGAGTTGTCATTATGCTTTGAATTTGTAGATTATGAATAGAACATTTGATTTTATATGCAGTTCCATGGAGAAAGCCTTGGTTCATGAAGATATAGATCCAGGATATTGTCATAGAATATATATTGAAATGCAAAAACAATGAATAGATTACTTAGAAATATTAAGACAATTAACATTGAGAATAATGTGTTATAGTAATTTCTTACCTCCAAAACTTTTTACAGTAGAATTATCAAAATATTTTATGGATTAAAATAAAATGCTAAGAGAATAAAAGGAAATTGATATTATTTAAATCATATAGATTTTGCAGATCATATGGTTGATTTTATAAATAATATTTTAGAGCTTCAAGAGTGTTTCAAGATCTATCAGATAAAGTAAGATGATAGAAGTAATGGTAAATGCTTAAAACTCTAAAATAATATTTAATCATTTTTTTTCAGAAGAAAATAAAAGATTTATAAATCATGAATTAGAAGAAGTTAACAACTGCTAACAGCTTGGTCAGATTATTAATGCAGATCAAAACATAATGGATAAAATTAATTATAGAATTAAACTTGTATGCCTATGTATTTAAAAAGGAAAGTTTTTAATATATGTATTTTACCATTTTTTATTTATGGATCTGAGATTTGGACACTCACCAAAAGAGCAATTCATTGACTTCAGGGCACTCAACATAGTTAGGAGAAATGTTTGTTATGAGTAATAAAAAGAGTAATGAAAATGAAATACATGCGTAAGAATACAAAGAGATATCACTGACATCAGTGAAAGAATTAAGGAGAATTGAGATGGATCTGAGCTGATATATTTTTAAAAGATGTGATAATAGATAGCCAATAAAAATCCATAAATAGAATCTCACAGTTGAATGTAATTGGAAAATGTAAATAAAGTTTAATATTCTTTACTATATTCATTCTATATTTAATATATGGTAGAAATAGTCCACCACATGATACAAGAATCTCAAGAGATTGTAAAACACAGAAAAAAGCCACATGTGAAATAACTTGATGAAATAAGGAAGTTTGCCTGTAAATTGTGAAGAAGAGAGGGTAGATATCAGAGAAAGTGGATTAAAATTGGAGAGATTTTCATCCTACAATAAATCAGTAATAGTTGAAAATGATATATAAATTTATATCTATATTTATAGAAATTTAGTACTTTATTTTATATTAATCATTAAGTTTTATGATTGCATTATACATATGAAAGTGTAAAAAATGCATGAAAGAAGTGGTAAATTAAGTTTTTGAAAATGATAGATTGAAAATTTAAAGGTTCTTGGTTGTTTAAAGTTTAGCTTATCATTTCTGATGTTTGAACTATTACATGACATCCCTAGTATCTAACCATTCAATTATTTTTATATATTGCTTTGATTGTTTGAGGTTATACAAATGTATGAATATATGTATTTTAAGTCAGATGCTTGAAAACAAATTTAGGTTTTTTTCTGATTTCATGAAGGTTTTGGTAGTGTTAATGTTACAAGAAAATGCTATTATAGTATTACAAGCAGGAATTTGACAATTTAATCTTAATAAAATTATAATATTTAATGCTTAATATTCATTATTGAATAGGTAATAATTTTTCCACAACCCACCCTAAAAGTATGCATATTTTCACATGTAAAACTAATTTCTCTATTTTAAATCATTTTATGATTAATTTCTAGTCAATTAGATAGCAAATTGTCAAATCATAACAAAACTGCAAACATAACTCTGGTGATATTATGGAATATAATTTTGCTGTGACTTAATCTCTGTATAATAATTGTTACCATGAAGCCAGTTATAATATTTGTAAAAGTAACTTTCAACTAAAAAGTGCCTCTAAAAAGTAAAGATGGTTTCAAGAGTCTGTAATGACTAGAAATAAAAATTAAGTGCAATTCATTAATAATGCAGATTTAATAATGGCGAGAAAATATAATAGTGTTTGTGTGAATGTATTTTGAACATGAACAATTAAAAATAGAAAGTATGTATATGTATTGTGTGTTTAACAATATAATTTTAATTTTAGAAAGGATGCTGTACACTGAAAATGTATTAAAGGTATATAGATATATTATTTTGATTTAAGAAGCATTTTTATAATTGTATATAAAACACATTTGATATAGTTGTACTTCATGAGTCTTATCATTCTTTTAATAATGAATACTTTTTAAAAATCCTTGGCTTCACTTGACTTTAATTGAACGAATATGGATATTTTTGTTTTATACTATCTATTTAGCAAAACAAACAACCACTAGTGAAAATATTTCATATGATGTAAATATTTATGGATGTATACAAACCATTTAATACAAACTATTCCTAGTCTGATCTTCAATTATTTGTCTATTTCTACTATATTCACAACAGTTTTCAATTCTCATAGGAATCTTTGGAGATATATAATTGAGGATAAAGTGAGTTCTCAACTTTTAAAATAGTTAATGTTAAACAACATGCACATATACTTTATGGTTCCATGTAAAGAAGATTTCATTCAGACATATGAGACACAGAGGCAATCCCTAATTTGTGTTTCATTTCAAGGAAAAATAGTTCTCCATTGTCTGTTCACATAGTTGACATAAATGAAATGTTAACAATTCTCAGAATATATTTTTCAATAGTTGACAGTAAGCCAATTTCAAGAGGGTATTTAATAAAAACTAATTGGATTAATATATTGGATATCTTTAAAAAAATATTAATTAGAATTCCAACCATCACATGATCACTATCTCATACTAGCACAATAATTGTTGTTAAACAATCCAAAACAAAGCAAAACTCTCCATATAGTAGTGCCATCTTGTGCCAACAAGAGCAATCAATGGATGCCAGAATGCTTGTGCATAAAATCCCTATCTAGTGCCTACTCATCCAATATCCCCAGACTAGTTTCTGGCTTGTGGCCTTCATCAGTGAGGAGCCTTGGATCTGAGAGCACTGCACCTAGATCTTAGGATCTAATGCAACCCTCCAGCACCCAACTTTTAACTCTATTTAACTACAAAACGATGAGAATGAAATTGAAAACACTATTAATATTTTCAATGCAAGCTCAATAGCTTATATAGTCATATGGGTCTGAACTCAATTCAGTACCCATACATTTTGGTGTCTTTGGCTCTTTAACAACCATAGCCACCACTATCCTATTAGGCATGATTGGTGTTAAACCACTAAACATCACATGATCACTATCTCATACTAGCACAATAATTGTTATTAAACAATCCAAAGCAAAGCAAAACTCTCCATATAGTAGTGCCATCTTGTGCCAACAAGAGCAATCAATGGATGCCAGAAGGCCTTGTCTGGGGATATTGAATGAGTAGGCACTAGATAGAGATTTTATGCACAAGCCTTCTGGCATCCATTGATTGCTCTTGTTGGCACAAGATGGCACTACTATATGGAGAGTTTTGCTTTGCTTTGGATTGTTTAATAACAATTATTGTGCTAGTATGAGATAGTGATCATGTGATGTTTAGTGGTTTAACACCAATCCTGCCTAATAGGATAGTGGTGGCTATGGTTGTTAAAGAGCCAAAGACACCAAAATGTATGGGTACTGAATTGAGTTCAGACCCATATGACTATATAAGCTATCGAGCTTGCATTGAAAATATTAATAGTGTTTTCAATTTCATTCTCATCGTTTTGTAATTAAATAGAGTTAAAAATTGGGTGCTGGAGGGTTGCATTAGATCCTAAAATCTAGGTGCAGTGCTCTCAGATCCAAGGCTCCTCACTGATGAAGGCCACAAGCCAGAAACTAGTCTGGGGATATTGGATGAGTAGGCACTAGATAGGGATTTTATGCACAAGCCTTCTGGCATCCATTTATTGCTCTTGTTGGCACAAGATGGCACTACTATATGGAGAATTCCAACCACCTGTTATTGCTATGATATATTTAATATACTCTTAATAATGGCCCCAAAGAGTCAATCCTTTAAGGATAATGAAGGCAATCAATTCCACATTGAAACAAAACATACAATACTCTTTATAATTTTATTTTTTTTGAAAGTCCAGAAATTTTTATTAAATTTATAAATATTGATAATGTTGGAAAATAAAAGATTAGAGATACCTTAGAAAACAAGAAGCAGTTATAAAGCCTATCTCTTCTTTAAAGGTTTAATGGGTTTGGTGATGTCTCTTAAAGAATTATTATATCTGTCAATGGGATTCTAAACTTTAAGTTTCAGATTTTTATGTCCAATATTTATAGAACCAGAAAAGATATTATTAGTGCATAATTATTTAGTTTTTTTTTCACTATGTGAAACAACTTATCATTGACTATTTTAAACCAGAATAAGTCTCGTGAATAGAGAGAATATTTTTTGAATTTCTAATAAATTTTATTCAAAATCAAAATGTGGATGGTAAAATTATTCAACAACAAATATTTATGCACAAATAATTTCAAAACCGTATCGTGAGAGCAAATCATCCTAATATATATGTTCATTTACAATCTCATTTTAATAATAATATTAACAAGAATTATATCAATAGTTAAGAACTATCTAGCTTTAAAACAGGTTAGATAAAATTTACAAAATTGCTGCAAACATGTTTTTATCTTTACCCAAAGTGAAAAGAACTTTCAAAATAGACTAGAATAGATCTGCTTTTCTTAAATGAAAAATCATATATTGATAAAACATTCACCAATAGGAAAATTCAAATATTTTTAAATCAAAATATAGCAAAATGCAAAATCGTCTCCTACAAGGTTTAGTTTTCTCATCTACTCTATTTAATATATTCACTCAGGATCTTAGAAATAGAATGCAGACAATGTATCTAAAATTGATTGTCTTCACAAAACAATTTTTTCCAGAAATCTAAAATTTTCTAAATAATGATATGAAAGATTGGAAATCTATCTCAATAATTGACATCTTAGCTCTTATTATTCAATTTCTATCTAAATAATAGAAAAACAGCCTACAAACTGAATATATTCTTCTGCAACAATGGACTAAAACATGCTTTATGGCTTTTTTGGACTAAATGGTAATTTATCTTCTTCATTTTAGCTAAAAATAATTACATATATGTTTATCAATTAATAATTAGAAGGCTGTGTGTATTGGATATGGACTTGGCTAATTGAAATATATAAAAAAAATCTGCTTAGTAATCTTCAGCTAGCAGAAGAAAATTTCCCAGTTTTACTTGGATTTAATTGGGGTCTTCACATGCATATTTAATATATCTAATTTTTGTTTAAGTACTAATTTTTTTAATGTTTTTTGCCCATATAAGTGTAAAAGTGGCCAGCAGACAGCTGTATATTATGATTCAAGTTCTTTCATTTTTTCCATTGTTTTTTGTTATTAATCATCCTAACCATTTTTATAAATAGCTATATATATAATAGTAATTAACATCACTTTTACTTAAGGTGGTACAATTTTTATTCATATGGTAACTTAATATGGGGCAAGAATTAATGTTTGTCTATAATAATTAATGTTTATGCTTGTAATTATATATATATTGCATAAAATCTGATTCAACAAAAATTTTAAAAAGCATCAAAATTTAAACATTCCAATATTTTTGAAATATATTGTTAAAACTTGAGCAATAAATTTAAGCATGCAAATATTTTTGAAATACATTATTATTAAAACTTAAGCTATTAAAGTTTACTTTATGAATATTCTTTAAAATATAAAGAAAATCACAAAACATACTTATTTTTAATATCTGGCTGTGAATTGGAATTTTTTAAAATTATAATAGCATTTAAAATTTTCATACTAACAAATAATTTAACATTTCTAATATTAAAAAAATGAAAGAAATGACTAATATTTTATCTGAAAAAAATTGAAATTATTATATAATTTGGAATAAAAAAGCATTTTGATGTCAAAATGGACACTTATAAATAATAAACTTATAGTGACTATAGACATGTTGATGAACTTAATTTTTTATTATTGAGGTCTTGGATTATGTATTCTAAGTTTCAATATTTATTTTAAAAAGATTATTAGCATTAAAACTATTAACTAAATGACCAGTTTACCATGCTTACTAGGTTTTTATCTTATTGTCCCAATTTTGTAATAGAATTAAAAATTATGCATTGAGAGTCCAGTTATTTAATAAATGTTATAGAGACTTGACACAAGGTTGATTTCTATTTAATCTTTAATTTATGTGTAATAGATTTTTCAAAAATATCCTTTGATATTCTCATCTTACATATTGACCATTGTCTAAATATAGGTAATTATGTAAAAAATTTGGTTTATTATAGAGTATTGATTGATAAGTTAAGTGTATTTCCAGATTAGATAAGTTTTAAAATCAAACATTTGACAATATCTAATGTCATTGTGTTCCATAAGATTCTGAAATATGCTGGCAAGGTTATATGACATAGTTTGATGGATGTGACTAATAAAAGTTTTTATTTGCAACATATAGATTCAAAATGAAAATGAAGTAATACAAACAATAACACAATAAATACTCTGAATTTAAATATCCATGGATATGTACTTTAAATTCATACAATAGTACAAGCTGTATTTATCTTTTGGCATCTTATCTCTACTTAGAATTCCATCTCTTTTCTTTATAACATTAACAAAACCGTTTCTATTTGAAAAAAAAAAATGATATGAAAAAGTTGAAATGCTGTGATATATTAAATTCTATCTTTATGCATCACAATTAATGTAGTTTATCATTAGACCTGTGAAGTCTATTGAAGTGTTGGTGGCAACATATTATTGTTACTTTATACATCTTAATAATATGGTCTCATTAATTTTTTCTGTTTTTTTTCTTCTTGTATTTCTATAATATTTATTTTCTTTTTATACATTTCATTATAAATATTTCACAGTGAAACCTTTTTTTGATTAAAAAACAAAATAAATATGTATATATACTAAAGACAAGTTCTTTGATTATGATAAAATATAAATTAATTTTATTCAGTTATTTCAATTTTAACATATTTTTAGAACACAATTTAAAATTGCATTACAAGATAAAAACCGATAGTTTTAATTGAAATATTTTATAGGTTATTTTAGGCATAAAATTTATCATACATAAAAATTAAACTAACAAATGAAAACATTTTTTCTTCACATATTTTTGCTGGCATTATTGAAAGAGTCATTACTTATTATAATCATTTTCAACCATTAATAGTTTTTGCTGGATGAAAATCTCTACAAGTTTAATTCAGTTTTTTTGTTCTATAATCCCTCTTTTTTGCATCATTCCAATAAATTTTTATTTCATCAGTTCATTTTACATATTACTCTTTTTAAATCTTTTACAATCTCTTGGAATCCAGTTTAAGATTTCAACTATTCATCTGTTTTATTTTTTCTAGCAACATTGTTCAATTTATCTTCATTTCAGTCTTTCAGTGATGCCAGTAATACCTATTGTCTTTATGGTTTAGTGCAATAATAGAGTAACAAACTCTGGAGTTCAAGATCCATGGATCCTGATCTACTTTATCATTTCTAGTTCATTAACTTCCTAAGAACTCCATAGTTAATAAACCTTTATTTCATATTATTAATGATATCCATTCTCTCATTTGATCTTTTCTTATTACTTCCAACATATATTTTTGTACTTCACTAAAGTATATTGCTATTATGTTAAGCATCTGAATCTCTAATATATATGAAAGAACTGATAAAACACATCTATTAAAAATGTTTTCAAACACATAGCTATTTTTCCTTTTAATATTGTTATTTCTGCCAAAGGAAAATCCATCCAAATTTAATTTATGGTTAATTTTATCCATTATGTTTTTATTTGTATTAGTAATCGGACCAAGGTCTTTGTAGTGGTTAATTTCTTTTAATTCATGATTGTCAATCTTTATTTTCTTCTTAGCCATTGAACATTACTTTAATCTTTAGTCCTACTTTTTTACTTTCTACTTTTTTACTTTTACAATATTTTTTGAAACTGTGAAGCATTATTTGAAAAAAAAACTATATTATGCAGAAAAATTTAGTACATAAGATTCATGTATTTTTATTCACTTAGTTTTGCATTTTAATTTTCAAATTACTTTTTGTAAAACTATTGTTAAAAGTTTTGAAAATATGAAATCATCTTATCATGCTCTTATAATGATAATCTTGTTAGTATCACTGTATTGTCTAATTACTATTGTTCAATTGTAATAAATATTTTTAAGAATATGATGATATCCTAGGACTAGATCTTGATGGATCAATATCTTACTCACTATGGAAATACTTATTGAATCAAATACTTTTTCGCAATCTTCAAATCTAAAACATAATGACAACTCATAATTATTGATCTTTTGCACATTTCTCAATTGTTGGATATGATCTATTGTAATAAAACCACTTATAAATTCAGCTTATTATTTTGATTGATATGAGTCCAAATTCAGTGTAGACTTTCGTTTATCTTGTTAAAGATTTTGTATAGAACAGAAAGAAGACTGATGGATCATAATTTTTAATATCTTTTTCGTCACCTTTTTAAAAAAGCAATAGTACTAGTAGATTCTTTTAATCATCTGTTATATTTTTGTTAATTATATATTTACTATAAAACTTTACCAATAATTTTTCTATTTTTTCAATTACTTTTTTAAGATATTGGTTATAATTTATTTTCTAGAGTTTTTCCTTCTTCATAGATTTATTTTCCATGTTTCAGTTCTTCATTTAAAATGCTTGGAAACCCATGTATAATTGTAGAAGTTATTTTTTTTTTTTGTTCTTTATTATTATGTAATTCTTTATAAAATGTATACATACACTTTGTGATACCATTGTTTATTTTAATAATATAATCAAATCTGGTACAATGAATTAATTTATTCCAGAAGCTCATTTGTTATACATCCATTATAGCTTACATTGATATATATGTATATTAAACTTGCCATCCAAAATACTCATTTAAACAAGAAAAAGCAAAATATAAAGCTACTTAGAAAATTAATTGACAACAATATTGTATGGTTAGATTTTATTACAAATTAAAATTGAACTTCTAAATGTATAAAATAAAGACATAAATGTACATATCCTAATAAACGTTGTCAAATTTTTGATTTCAAAAATTTTGCTTTCTTGTATGTTAATTATTGGCAATTCTTCTACTTGCACTTATGCTTTATAATCCCATATTTCCTGAATTCTATGAATATGTATTTTGCAGTCATAAATTCATTTGCAGAAATAGCACTTGTACTAAAAAAAGTATAGCAAAAAAAGTATCAAACAATTGTCTGGCCTTTTTATAAATGATTGCCTCATTGAGGCTATCATGCCATTAGTAAGAAGTTTTTTTTTGTTGTTCTATGATGTTACAGTCTAACCTGCTCAACATAGATTTTTTTTCACTGTTTGTATTTTTAAATTCATTCTTTTTCTTTTTTTTTTTGAATGATTCAAATTGTTTATTTAACTATACTATATTCAACGTATATAGTGAAATTAAATTCAACGATTATATTAATATTTCTTAAGGCTAAGCGCTTTCAGAGCTTACAACTCATATTCATAGCCTTCTAACGTAGTAATTTATGCAAATCCATGAAAGCGCTTAGCCTTAAGAAATATTAATATAATCGTTGAATTTAATTTCACTATATACGTTAAGCGTATTTAATATTACATAGTTATCAATAGTGAAGAAAAATCGGAAATTACTATACTATATTCATAACTTAAATCATCAAATATTTTACAGTTTTTTTTTTTTTTTTTTTAGAATTGATGATTTTTTTATTTCAGTACTGATCAATTTTTGAATGCTTTTGGAGTCATGATTAAAATTAATATTTATATTCATGAGATAAGAATTTAAAGAAACAATAAATATGAACAAATTAAATACAAATAAACTCACAAAATGTGATAAAATTTTTTAATGCTTTAAGCAAAACTGAAACACTGAAAAGTTTTAGATATATGATTGTTATATCAACCAGCAGTTGTCATTACAATGTTTACTATTTTAGCCAATATGTGTGTTGATTTAGTGATTCCATGTTTAGCATTTTTGTTTCTGCCATTTTTGCCATAATTCCACTTCAAAATTATCATTGTATACAAAGTTAAGAAGTGCTCATTGTATGAATTTGCATTTGTTGCTTAAATCTTAATTTAATGAGAAAAACTGTTGGTTATAATGTTTATTTACTTTAAAAGCCTTCATTCTACTAGTTTATCTTTTTCTTCTTACTCCAAGATGTTGTTTAATCTTGTGAAGATATATATATATATATATTGTATTTATAAAAATTGATATGTACTAAATTGTGTTGAAAAAATGTAACCTTTTCTACATTTTGTCATAATGTTTTATGTATATTGCTAGACCTGAATCATCAAAAATTTACAAAGTTGTTTCTTTGTATTTGTCCTTTACTTTTGAAAACCTCAATAATACTTCACATTGCCATATGAATAAATATATAATTTTATAAAAGTATATAGCCAAAAATTAGAAAGTAGAAATTTATTTGTTCATAGAAATTGTAAATATTTCAGATAAAAAAAAATTATATTGCCAATTTATGTTGATAAAAACCAAAACTGACTTTTTTGACAGGAATAATATTTTTTTAAAAAACATATCATAAAACAGGACAATCAAACTGATGGCTTGTGAACTGCATGTGGACTATAATATATTTCTGTGGCCCATAAGAAGAAAAGAAACACAGGTGCATTATAAGGACTTGCAAACTATTTATCAAAACAAGTAACAAAATGCACACAACAGCTCTTTCAGACAGTGTGCAAATGTTGTTTGAAGGCTAATCAAATTGAATATTCTTGGGGACACGATGTCATGCTTTGTCACACTATATTCTGTTGTGAAATCAATTTTGAAAAATTAAGAAACCGTGCTTGCAAAAAGATAAATTGCCATTCTTCCTGACCTTTCTAACTTTTCAGTATTTTACTTATCACTTGCATATTCATGGTCATGACTCAAATGATGACAGATCATGAGAGAATGTGTGGCAGCAGAGAATGCTGAATATTGGAGAAAGTTCTCTTTTGGGCATGCATAGCATAAGGTTTTTGTCTCTTGTACTTTTAAGCAAAGAATTCAAATTGCTTTTTTTCAGTCAGAGCACTATTGTTTTATTTGTTTTTTTATTATTATTATTATCTGTTTTTTTTTTTTTTTGCTCAATATATAGAAAATATTTCAGCAAAAATATATGTAATTAAAATTTAATTACTAACCTATTAACAATTGTAAAATTATTAAATCAACAATGAAAAGAAAGATCAATAAGAAGGGGAGAAAATTTCAAGAAAGATTGAAACTGAATTATTTGTAGGATAGAAATAAAAATAAAATTGTACATATTATATGTGATGAAATGTTTAACATTACCAAAGATTATAATATTAAATGCACTATAAAACAAATCACAAGGAACAATACTCTTGCTTCAAAAGTAAATTAAGAAATAAGTAAGTGAAAATTTTAAAGAATTCACTTCAAAATCAGGAACAAGTGTTATCAAAATTTATGAAAAGCAATGAAACAATAGCAAGAGCTAATTATGAACTTAGTTATTTACTATCAAAAACTCAAACTGTACACAGAAAATCCATTAATCAAAAAATTATGATAAAGGCTGCTGAATTCATCAGCCATGATAGAGTATACTTATTCCATGATATATCTTTATTGAGAAATACAGTGTCAAATAGAATAAGTGAGATAGCAGATAATCTGAATGATCAACTGTGTGAAGTATCTACAAGATTCTTATGGTTATCTGTTGCAATTGATGAAAGTATCAATGCACAAGATGTTGCACAAGTTGCTTTAATCTTTTATGATGAAAATCTAAAAATAATGGAGTTTTTGGAAATGATCTCCATCCATGTGGTCTGAAGCACTTTGGAGAAATTTAATCTTTTAGTAATGTTCATCACTGTATCAACTGACAGTACTAAAACAATGGTAAATAAAGATAAGAACTTGTCCCAAGACTGGCAGCAAAATTAAAGGAAATCTTCATGAATGAAACAGAACTGAAGTTATTCCCCTGTGTCATTCATCAACAAGTTCTAGATTCCAAAATAACAAATGGACAAATGCTTGAAACTATGACTAAAACTATAAGTTTTATTTGATTCAGGGGCTTAATGATCATCAATTTGGATTATTTTTTGAAGATTTAAAATCTAAATTCTAATAAAATTCATTGGTAATCTTGCCATAAAGATCTTGAAGAGTTTTTGTTTGTTTACAAAAGAAATAATATTATTTCTTGAAATTAAAAGCTAAGGTATATCAATTTTTAAAGATCTAGCATGGACACAAGATTTAGTATTAAATGATATTACCAACCATTTAAACAATTTTAACATTAAGTTACAGGAAAGAGATAAATTAATAAAGAATATGGAAGATACAATGGTAATTTTATATGGAAATTGATTCTGATGGGAAATCACCTTTAAAAAATAATTCTAACTTATTTCCATATGTTTGAATAGTTAAAATACAAAATCAAAATTATATTTCTTCACATTATTGTGATAAAATTAAACAGATTAAAGTCAAATTTGACAAGTGTTTTGAAGATTTTAAAGAACAAAAGATGTTTACTCATTTCACAGGACTTTTTTCTTTCAAAATCAAAGTGTTCCTTTTTCTTTATAAATGGAGATTATTGATCCAGAATGATTCAAATTTAAAAGAAAAATATAGAGAAGTTGGCATTCCCAAAATATATTATTTAGGACAAAACTATCCTAAGATTAAGAAATTTGCTGCACCAATTCTGTGCTGTTTTGGAAGTACTTATTTATGTGAACATGAAATTTAATAAAATAGCTCACAGATCAAAACCAAACAATGAAAATCTTTCCACTATTATGAAGCTTGTGTATTCTCAATCATCTCCCTATCTGGAAAGGTTTAGCTGGAGGCAAATGCTGGCAAGTTTTGACAAAAAAGTATAATAAACCAGTACTTTTTAAAATTTGAATAATTAATATTGTATTCCGTTTATTATGCATTATCAATAATGATATGTATATTCTTTTTTTCTTCTGTATATTTCCTCTTATATATTTTTGAACTTAATTGTAATTTTTTTAATAGTTCAACAAAAGAAATTGATTTTGTTTTAAGTTTGGTATTATTTATGTTATTTATTTAACTATTAAAAAAAATGTGAACTAGGATAAGCAGAATGAGTATCTTAACAAATGCATAGCCTGTGGCCTGAATTTTATTTACCTAATAGAAAAATGGCCTGCACATGAAATGAGTTTGATACCCCTGCCATAAAAGATTATATTTTGGCTGTCAGACTTTTGTAACCTTTTTTTGTTTTTAATGAATTTTTATTTAAGTAAACTAAGGCAAAGTTCATCTTTTAGCTAAAGTATACCAAAAACGATCTGTTACTTAATCTTTAAATATTTCAATATTATTAAGTATTGTTAAATATTTTTTCATTCTAAGCTGCATTATGAAGTTATTACTAAATATTTGCTTTTTCCTGAAATAATATAATTCTTGTCATTTCTAATTTTAAATCAAAGTAACTGAAAAATGTTATATATAACATAATTAGTTTTTCTTCTCTAATTCTTCTTGGATTAGTTTATGTTGCTTTAAATTAGTTGTCAGTAGATCTAAAAATAAACACTACAATCACTTTAAGTGTACAGATGTTGTCACTTAATATATATTAATAGAAATGAAACAAGTAAATATATATATAGCATTATTTTTAAAAAATTGAAAATTCCTGTTCCCTCAATCTTTTTAATTTTTTAAAATAATTATTGAGAACAATATATGAAGAAAATGTGTGGGGATAAAAAAGTAGAACAACTAAATGGAAAGATTGAAAAAATGAAATGTGTGAAGTAATGCACAGACAATTTCTGCTGTTTGGAGAAAATGATAAAAAAAATGGCACTAAGTGTATAAAAATTAAATTATGTTGAGAAATAATATTCTTTTTAGATTCATATTTTACTTATTTCTTTCCTTTTTTTTTGTTCGTATTTATAAGGTATATTATTTTAATCATTTTGAAAATTATTTAGGTTATGTAGTTTAGTGCAGAGATAGCATTATAGACAATAGTTAAAGGTTCCCGAGTTGAAGCTCATTCTGTCAGTTTGGTTTTCAGACATTACATTACTTTCTGAGCAGTATTCATTCAATAATCTTTTGCTGTTTAAAGTATTGATAGAAAGACAAACTTGGAAGCTAAAGATTACTGGATTAAAACTTAATCTATGATTTCTGAAAGTTGAATGTCACATGATTTATTAAAATTTCCTATTAAATGAGATTTTATGCAGAAAAAAAATATTATAAAGAGTGTAATTAAACCATGAAATAAAATGGGTCGTACATTTGCATAATTAAATGTAAAAACTATATTTTATACATTTGAAGTATGTGTAATTTTATTTTATTAAGATGTTATTAATATAAAAATCTTAGTTAAACTATTCAGTTAAAAAGAAAGAATTTATTTTAAAGCACATCATATATATGAGTAATTATATATTCTAACAATAAAATAATATTTTGTAAGAACAAATAATTAGTAGCAGTCATCACTGAAATATTAACATTATATATATACTGAACTTATTTTTCTATGATAAAATATTATCTTTTGCTCATAATTTATAATTTAGTTACCTCAATCTAATTTTGGGTGGATAACATATATAAATAATGAGAAAAAAAATACTTGAGAAATAAGTTTTTGCATTTTTTATACTTATTAACTTATGTGGGAAAATATTGTTCATCTGCTGAATTAAAGATTTATAGTTGCATTTCTTTTTTAGTTTAATAACTATAATGATGTACTTTTATCTTTAATTCTTAAATTGTAAATTATTATAGTATTAATTTTGGATTATGGTGGAGAACAGGATCATTTCTCAATAATTACTATGAATATAGTCCATTGTCTTTGTATTATTTTTTATACCTAAGGAGTCAGTTTAATGGTAGATTGACTGATTAGAGTGATAAAATTTTAAATTTCATTCCTGAAAAAAGTGAAAAGACAGTCTAATCAATATTGTTTGCTATTATAATTCAAGTTATAAATTACTGAAGAAAGTTATACAATATTTTTTTTTAAAACTTCTATTTGATATATGTTTTCCCTGAGAACAATATAATTTGTTATGAATATCAAATACTATGTAGTAGTTGAATTTTTATTTTTAAGTAAATCGCATAAATTTGATGAACATGGTTAATGAAAGCATTTAAATATTTAGTTTTATTAATACCTAGCATGCTTTTCATATAACATGTAATAAAGTTGAATATTTAAAAACTATCTTTTCTGTGGATATTTTCATTAACAGTCGTATATTACATTAGCTCAGAAAAGAAAGAAATTATTTATAGTGGAATTATAAATGAACATAATATAGTAGAATAATAGAATGCTGGTAGAGGAATATTGATGTCCAGTTAAATAATTTATATCAGTTCTCCACATTTGAAACTGACTAGAATAAGCTTCAAACAAATGTTTATTTTTGGAAATGTTTTTTTAATTGTGAAATGAGTGAGGTGATTAAAACAGTAAAATAAAATGCTTAATTGTGTTTACCAAATTTCATTAAGTTATATAGAATCATACATATAATTTTACATATCAAATCTTAATAAAGAATTGTATAATCTCAAAATGGGATAAAATTTCAAATTAAAATGTGAAAATCAATAGAAAAGACTAAATCTAGCCTGATGCTTAGTGAAACATTAATATCTTTCAAAAGTATTTCAAAAAATTAATCCAAAAATTATTATCTACTTTTTAATTAAAGAAAATTGAGATAGCATTTATGAATATGGGAAGTCATGTATAAATTTTAAAAAGTTGCAATAATAGCAAAAAAAAAAAAAATCTCAGCTCTGAGTAGTAAATAAATAAAAAATATTCAAATTGTTATTTTCTGGGGAGATCATTTGATATTTCAGCATCAACAGTGACAAATTAATCTTTTAACTTTTATCTAAATAAGATTTTAATAATAATATAGTAAAAAATTATTTTGACTTTCAAACTCTTGGACACTGATAAGAAAGGCTTAGAATTTACATGTTTTAGATTTAGCAGAGTGTATAAATATAAAAGCAGCCAGTGCTATGACCATGAGACCATAAATAGTTTTTGATATGTAAATTCTAAGCTTTTTTTATTACAGCATCCAAGCACTTGAAAGTCAAATTACATTTGCCTAAAATATGAACCCCCCATTAAAATTGAAAAACAATGAATTTTATTTGCACATTTTGTAAAACGTTTATAATTTTAATAATTATAAAAATTAACAATTTGCTAACAATTAATTATATGAGAACTACAATGTCACAGTGGAAACCCAATAAAGTTAAAATTCTATGAAACCATAAAATTAATTTCATTGCTACAAAGGATCTACATTTGCACTATTGAACACATTTTTGAAGTTTGTTATCATTTTTTAGTCATCTGCATATATGTATTTAAATGTTATCATTCACATCAGTTAGTATAATAATTTGTTAATAATTATATGATAATTCTACATTGCTGTAGTAGAAATAGTGAAAAACAATGAAGTTATAATTGGTTACAAAGGACATTTGTGCATTATCCTTATCAATATATTTTTGAAGCTTGTTGGTTTTTTAATCACCCACATGCATATATTTAAATGTCACCAGTCACATAGGTTAGTAAGACCCTTGGTTTTCATGAACATCTCATACTATAGGTCAATTTTTTGCATTAAGTACAACAATAGAACTGTGTTTGAACAACCATATTACCATCCTTTAATTACAAGTAAAGCAATTCTTGTCACAATTTTTTTTTCTGTTATATTTTTTAACTTTTTTTTTTTTTTTTTTCTTCTGAAATTAGAATGGCCATACTCATTTATTAGTATCTGCTAATGATGATAAGTAAGTTGTAATCTATTTACTAATTTTGCTTTATACATACAAATCTAATTATATATATATAATTTTCAATGGGTGAAGCAAATATTTTAATTCTAAAGTTGAATCGTAAGATTGCCAGATTTTAAAAATTATGTCAAGGTTTTAAGTCCATAAGTAATCAGAACATTAGACCAGATTAAGTGGGGATCCTGCACCAAAATCCATATATAGTTTGAAAATCATGATATTAAAGTGACATATCAATCATATTTTTTCTTATTGTAAGAACACTCACTCATATATGGTTTGTCTGCCTGAAGACAGGTTAAGTAATAAAGCATCAGATTACTACAAACAAGTAATATATTTTTATTCTAGCATCAGTGTTGTAATATATATTGTATCTGCCCAGATTAGTGATGTATGTCATAGTATATAAATAAAATAAAGAAGTTTATTGATCTTGTTTAATTTGAATTCACTTGATCTAATGATAATGGAAGTCTTGAAATATAAATGTTAACTAAGTAACCATGGCAACCTAAAATTTTAAAATAATATTATTTATTTTTGATATTAGCATCAAATTAAAAATTGGTCATGATCAATTTTAAGGAAAAATATAAACAAATGAATAGCTAAATAAATATGGGAAAATAATTAAGTGAATCATAAAAAGATCACTTGAATAAAATCATTATTGTTAATTATTACATGTCCATTCTATTATTACATTCACCAACAACTTACTTATTACAAAATTAAATGTTTCATATTTCATATATGTTTGTTTATAAATTAGTTTATTGGAATATATTATTAAAAATATATGTAAAAATATATATATTCATTAAAATGTATTGAAAATGTAATATGAATTTTTTTATTTTTAGCTTAAAAATGAAAATTAATATTGAAATTTTCCTTTATTTTTACTGTATCCAATATTTAAAGTTTTCATTGGATTGTAGGCAAATTTTATTAAACAATTTTCTTATATAAACGAGGGATCATTAAATTATATAGAACAGTTGCCTTTACATTAACTGCAGCAAAGGTATGTTATAAATAAAACTGAGAAGCTTCAATTTGAGTTCTTATAATTTTATTGTTGCTTAGAACTGACACATTTATATTCATCTTTAAAAATTTATCAAATTTATTTTCTAAAGTGATTAATTTCTTAAACTATGGGAGGATAAAATATGTCTCCCCATTCAATTGAAGCAGTTTGTTGATGTGAAATTCCAAAGGAAACAACAAAATATAATATTAAAAATCCCCATCAAAATGCAGTCTTGCATGTAAGCTATAAAAATATTCCGTTGTCAAAATCAGGATTTCATCTATGTATTTGCGATGAATACAAACCCCATGATGTGTATATGGATATATTTTGATCAATGAATTTCACAGGATCGATTAATTCAACTTCTCTGTGATATTAAGCAATCGAAATTTCACTTTCTTACCTTGGAAAAAATTCTAGCATTTATTACTCATTTGGATGTAACTGAATTTTGTCAATGAAAGAATTCTCTTTATTTATTATCACCAATGAAAAAAAGAAAGAAAATAAAGCCAGTGGTGTGTAGTTTTGTATTACCCAAGTATACCGGAATTTAAAAAAAAAAAAGTTATTGAATTCATATTCTCGATTGTTATTATTCATGTTTGTCTTCTCTACTTTAAGAATTGTTTCTACCCATTGGGATCAGAAACAAAGAAACTGGATTATGATGGACCAGTGGGTAAAAAGGGAGAGACGTTACACGTAGATGGTATGATTTCTATGTGTATATTTTTTGTTAAAAAAAAATGTGTATGTTTTATTCATATTTTATTTTATAACATAGGACTAAATAGTATATATGGGTTATTATATATGACTCATGCAATAAAAAGTTGGAGAGATTAATTTTTTTAATTATTGTTTAAAATCTTATCTGATGATATAGATCAATTTTTGACCTGATGTTTTTAAATATTTATTTTTTATATTAAAGATTTAACTCAGGAGTATTCATATAGATGGATTTAAATACAATGGATTTCCATTTTGGTTTAATTATTTGGAAATTGTATTAATGAATAAGTAAAAATCAATTCTATTTGATCACAATTTTTTTTATCATTATATTGTATTTCAAGTCTAAGAAAGATATTCAGAGCCTCTTCTTCAGTTTATATATAGTACTATCGTCATACAACACATTTTTGAGTTTCATACATATATTTATTGTTTGTTTGTTATTAGAATGATAGATTTTCAAACTATTTAGATATATTCTAGAGAAATCGCATTTATATTTTTTTTCTTAACTGGTTACGATTTCAGTTTTTTTTTTTAAATTTTATTGCTATCCTTATTAGTTCTTGTTATAAATCAATAAATCTAAAACTGATTAAAACTCAATAAATTTGTCTAATTATTTTTTTTAAATGTGCAAGATAATTTTTGATGCTTAAACCCTGATCTAAGATTAAACCAATATATAGTTATACATAGATAGTTTTTATTTTTATATGATTGTTATTATTAAGTCCGATTAGATATAAATTTTATATTTGTCATTACATTGAAATATTTGTTTGCTTATCTAAGTCAATATTACTAGTAGAAATAATTTCATTAGTTCATGGTTTATTATTAAAGAGCTTAGCTTACACAGTTACAAAGATCATGATAGATTTTATTCTGTCATTAGTCGGAATGATTTGCCTTAATTACCTTTTAAATTTCTTTGAGGTGGATCATAAATTTTATTAACTATTATAACGTAATATCTATCTTTGTCTTGGACAACTGCCAATAATAGTTGTTTAATTATTATAAAATCCATTTTTATAATCGATTGACTGAAGATTTAAGTAGATGAATAATATCAGTGATTGTAATTCAGTAAATATCCAGTAGAAATCTATGGTATAATTGATATAATGATGTGATGCAAGAAATCTATGGTATAATTGATATAATGATATGATGCAAGATTATCTAATAGATTTATTGATAGTGAGTTCTTGTAGAGTGTTTCATTTTAATACATAATTTAAGTAATAATTGCATATTGACATAATGTAAAGTATGGATAAAATGTTAATATTATTTTAACATTTTATTAAATTAGATATAAAACTGAGTAAGGGTTTATTTTATTTAAACATTATAAATATTGTAGGTTTATAAAACATTCTCAAAATGTTATTATAATTATTTAGAAACTAGTTTATTTAAGTAGGGAATATCATTAAATGTTAATATAAATTTACATTAATATAAGTAATATTAGATTAGTAAAATATATCGGAACTTAATTATTTGTTGATTTGAATTTGGTTTCATTCAATTATAAACTAAATAGATATCTTAAGCATATATCATTGTTTAAGAGAATGATATATGATTTCACTGCATATTGTAGTTTATTTTGGGATAGTGAATAGATTTGGTAATATCTGAGATGTTGATCTTTGATTTCTTTTGTTTTAAATACTGTCTGAATAAATTAGGTTTTAATAAAGATTATCATCAGTATTTTACTTTGGTGTAGTAGACAATCTAAATAATTATGTATTGGAAATATTGGTATTGCATAGTGTGACCAATGGCTGAGCTAAATAATTTTACCCAGATTATACAGAGTATTATACAGAGTTACTATTTATTGATGCATGTTTTGCTCTGTTATAAACAATATATAAACCATAAGGACATTTCTTCATTGCCTTTTATTTTCACATTGTGTCAGTAATAAGTGGTTATCTAAAAATTGTTAGGCAATTTCTTATGTTTTATGACAAATGCTGACCAAACCAATGTAGAGAGATAGTGGGATAGAAAATCCATTGTTATTGATACAAAATAGCTAAACAATGCTGACCAATGATGATCATATACAGGTGGTGATTGTTACAAAATGCCGCATCAACTTTGTGGCTGTTATAAAATGGCAGTCGCATTTAGGCTAGATTTATATTATTATGAATGATGTCTCAATTCTGAGACATATTAAAGTTTTTATATTCTCATCTTATATTCCAATCAATATTCCATTACAAAATGGTGACCAATGATTGGGCTATATTTTATTCAGATTATATTGATCATTTCCCAGTGTCATTTTTATCATGTTATAATATATACTTCGTCTTTGGATATTTAGTGCAGAATTATTAGTAATAATAAATTAAGCATATTTACTAGAAAATTACAATATTTGTCCCAGTGATCATTAGGTCACCAGTTACTAGGATTAATTTGGCAACAAGTTAATTGTTGAAAAAATAATGTGATGCAATAAATTTTGTTACAAATATTCTATATATTACACTTTTACATTAAAATAATGAAAAAAGTTTTTAGTATATTTAATAATCTTTTTAATATATGGAAAATTTACCTTATTGGATTAATTTTGTAAAAGTATAACAAACTTTGGTAATAGGTATCTATTTCACTTTGAAAATGTTTTCTATTATTGTAAATAAAAATGACTATTTGATAGCAATGAGAAATTATTTATTGAAGCTATATATATGCTTTCATATATATACTTCATTGCCATAAATTAAAAATCATGAAGAAATTTTAAATTTAAAAGTTTTTAAATAATTTTAATAAATAAAAGTTATATAGATATTTTATATATACAGATAAATGTATATGTAGAATAATTATAAAGTTATTTTGTTAAATCAAATTAAATAAAATATTTTCTAAAAAGTTATATAGCTTTTAATTAATTCTAAATTTAGCTTAAAAATCGGATAAAAGCTAAAGCTGTTTTCTTTTAACAATAATTAAAAGTAAAAATGGCATTCTAGGAAAAAGTAATTAAAATGCTTGAAAACAGATTGATAAATTAAATTAAGGGGATAAATAATTGACATAGTTTAATTTTAAAAAGCTATTATTCCCATGCAAAGATAACTTGCAAATATGGTATTGGGTGTATAAGCAGCAGGCCACAGTGGATTCTCAAGAGTTATCTATATCCAGTAGATTAAAGGATCCAAAAGATGAGCAGTGGATCTGAATTTCACTGATAAGCTAACTCCAATGAATGTAAATAGTGCTTACAATGTATTCAAAGTTTATTCTGCCATTATTCATCAGAATCTTTTCTGCTTTCATTATTCTTCATCTGCTGTTCCTAAGAGGAATATCATTATTCTGCTGTTTTGCCAGATTTAGGATGGAAGAGTAGAGAAGTCATTATCTGCTTCATTCTGTCAACTGGCAGACAGCAAACTGGAAAACCATCACTGAGTCCCATAAAAAAAACTGTCTACATGAGAAGAAGCCACCTGAATATGTATCCACTATGCATTAACCTATATGAATACATCTGATGTTCAACACTACAGAAGAAACAAGCCACCAAAACAAGACTAAATTGAGACCTAAGCATGTTAAAAGCATTTGAAATTGTGACTTAAACCTACTGTTGCCAAAGCTATGGTTTAATAAAAACACTGCAAAAATAAACCAATACCTAAAGGACTAAATGTGAATTTTATACTGTAATAAGAGGTATGAACTTCAGAAGAATTTCTAGATAATCATTATTTATCTCCAATCTAGTAAAAATATGTTCTTGAACAATTAGTAGTTTAAATCCATTTATGAGTATGTATGGTCACAGATTACTGTGTTGTCTTCTTTAGCAAATCATAATTTAATCGGCACTAATTTTAAAGTAATAATTTTATAATACTCAGTTAAAGCATATTTTTATAATCACTGATCATACTTTTAAAAATTGTATGTTAATTAAATCAGTTATTTCCATTTTATTTTAAAATATAAATAATATGTTAGAGTGGTAAATGTATATATCATGAATGGAATTCACTTGCACTGCATAGATAAGATAGATTAAGGGTGCAGTTAATATGTTCACATGGATAGAGCTGCCTTTTGTTTTTGAGTTAGTATTAGTGTTAAAAATGGATGGCTGTCCATCAATTCAGGTTATGCTAGTTACATCTGGAACTCATTCTTATGTAACGAATTAGTGAAATGATAGTAAAATCATTGTGACTGCTGGTCATTGGTTAAACAGTGATGTACAACAGATGGAACAATTCCTATCAGATGCTATTTTATTTTCATACATGTCATGTAATGATACATTTGTGACTGCTGGTCATTCATATGTGGTACCAAATACTCTTTAAGAGAAGTAGTATGTAGTAGAAGTTTAATTCCTATCATATGCATATAATTTATACTTGTATTTGTTTTTATATATCAATTATTGTAATATAGATGTGATGCTTGCTGATATCATAACCTGAAATTGAGCACACAGTCGATTGTTCGTCATTGATAATATTATATTTTTCTCATTTGGCAGGTCATTTAGTCTTAGAACAGTGATAATGAGAGGTGTGAACAGTTAGATGTCTATGCAGTAGATTGGGATCCATTCAAAAACATCTATTGATAATAATACCCTAAATTAGAAATCATCAAATCTCAGGTTGTTAATGACATTTTAAGCTAACGTATACTATACCTGTGTATAAATTAAAATAATACTAATAAGATTTAGAAAGGTTAAGTTACCATTAATTAATTTATAAAACAATTAACTGAAGTGCTACCAATGTGTGTTACTTTGATATATATTAAATAAATTGTGTTTGTGTTTTTATTTTGACCAGTTTGTCATCGTTATTTGCAATTAATAACTTAAGTAAAATAGTTAAGAGCTTCTTGTTTTTCCTTGACTATAGTGGGCTGTAAAAGAAAAAATCATCAGTATATGACATCAGAATGTAGAATGCATATGTCATTTGACCTTGGATGATTTTCATATGGGTTGCACAATTCTGTCAGTTACAGTAATTTTATATATATAATGTTCAGGTCCCATATTGTTAAAAATGAATGATTGTAGATTTTTTTTAAAATTAAGATATAATATTAAAGATTCGGTGATGGTGGTATTATTATTACTATGATTATTATAATCATTATCAAATATTTAGCCACTCAATAAGTCACATGATTTTCAAGCATTGAAATTGACAGGTTGATTTGACCCAAGAACTTTTAGTTTTGAGATCATCATTCTATCACTGTGCTAAAACACACATGGTAGAGTAAATTAGTTAGATTATTTTGACTGTTTTATGTAATAAATATATAAAATTTTCTTTAACAATGCTGTTGAACTAAAATTATTATCTTCTTAATTGTCAAATATTATTTAAATAGAATAAATTATGTTAAGAGAATTACAAGCAATGGCAAACTATCTCTGACAGAGATCAAATGTTATTACTTGGTTATGCATTTTGTTGCCTAATTAACCCATCTTATCTTTAAGTAGAGCATTGAATTTAGATAACATAGCATAAATAAAATAGATTACACAAATATGTAAAGTTGTGCTTAAACTCTCATAAGAAGTACAAATTAATTTACATTATAAAGATTATAACAATTTTTTTTTTAAAAAAATGCAATATTGATTTTCTTTAGGAAGATAGGATAGAATGCAAAAGTAAATTGCAGTTAGATAGATATAGTGATGAAGTTGTTCAGAAAGAAATGTTTGTTACAGAATAAATTAAAATGCAGCATTAGTAATATCAAATAAACCAATAATGGATCAAATCTCTCTATATAGATGTATTTATAATTATAGATTTGTTTATTTTATGGATTTGTTGTATAGTCGTCGCAAAACTCATCTCTAATAGTTTTTCTCTTGGAGTTAGAATGGTCATATTTATTTGTGATGAAACCTGGTGTTGATAATGATATGTATGCAGTTTTCTATATAAAAAGAAGTATAAAACAAATATTGTAGCAGTATTTAGCCTACAAATAATATTTGCAATAATATGTGCAATATAAAAGAAAAAAGGATGATTATTATTTTATGCATATAAATATGTATTATTTATTAATGTGATTATTATAGACTGTTGTTTATATGATATGAGGATGTGAAAATATTTTTATCACAAAGTTTCTGAGTTATGAAATCTAATTCAGTTTTTTAATGCAAACATTAATTTTTGAATTGTTTATTTTTAACTTACATTATAAAAGTATTATATATCTCTCTAAAATTAAAGTCATATTTAATAAATAGTTGATTTAGTAAATTAGAAAAAATCATCTATCATTTCTTATTGCTATAAATTTGTCTGATTCAGTATGGTAGCACACTTAACTCCTTTTCTGCCTATTTGTATTAATTACTTCCAAAAAAAAAAAAAAGAGAGAGAGAGAGTAAAGTGTTTATTAGAATTTTAAAAATTAAAATAATACATTTTATATAGTAAACAAAACATTAATATATAGAATTATATTTATAGTCAAAATTTTGTTTCTGCAAATTGTTTTATCAAATGTTCCTTTCAAAAAATACTATGTTAACAGATTATCCTTTAAGAATATTGTCAAGTGATATTCTTGCAATCAGTATAGTAGTTTTTTTGACTATGGAGTAATTAGAAAATTTCTATTTACTCTCTCTATTTTGATTTTATTTGAGTGGGAGAGACCATATTAATTATTAAAAAAGTATAACAAAATAAATATAATATTTATTCAATACAAGACAATCCTATATTAGTTTATTATTTTGTTTTAAACGACTAAACTGAAAATTAATTGAATTTCAAAATGGGGTTTTTGTATAAGATGTAAAAAAAAATTAATTGTGATAATTCTTTGATAAAAAAAAAAAAATCATTATCACTTTTTTTTTGCTCTAAGTAGAAATTAACTTTTTTTTTTCCATTTTATTTTTAATCTATCAGCCTTTGTTATATGCAAGAATATGTGCTTTAAAAAAAAAAAAAAAAACTAGGAATAATATTGGGCAAAACAAAATCATATAAATGAATGCTGGTTTGTAAATTCTCACTTGGCTTCAATTAATATTTTTTATTTAATTCTATAATAATTAGCAGTTTAGTATCAAATGTCATATTCAGTCAGTTAAAACATGATTTACATATTTTCAAATTTTATTTTGTTTTGTCTTTTTATCAGTGCATAAATTCAAATCTTTTTTCACTATGCAGGCATTTTGTGAACAAGCTTTACTCATCAAGTAATTTAGAAATATCAAACATCTGAATTTCTATGCTCAGTAATTTCCTATTCTATGATTGTTATACAAGTTTAAGAACTGTTTTCTATCTACTTCTAATGCCTTTTGGAAGGGTGAATAATCAATAGGATGCAGAGATTTCAAGTTTTTCTGGTTTATTCATTATATCCTTCATCTGCTTTGTATGTATAGAGTATTACATTGTAATTAAATTATTGTTGTTTTTTAATTTATATTCAAATATAAATGGTGATTATAATCTTATAGTATGCTTTTTAACATTAGTAGTACTTATATATATATATACACACACATACGTCAATCACAAGTCATTTCTGATATCCAGTTTAAAAAATTGCTATAATAATAAAAATTTCTATTATGAAAGTTTTTCTTTTGTTCTAGATTTGATTAATAATATTTCATTGTTTTTTAACTTTATTTAAATTCAACTAAACTATAATTAATATATGGGAGGACTTTTTTCTATTTAAGAGTCTTGATTGAAACTGAATGATGAAATATGAAATAAATAATGATGGATATCTTGCAATCTTTTTAAGACCAGATATAAACTACTGGTAATCTAGAAACTTTTCTTTCAAACTTTGTCTTTTTTTTTTTTTTTTAAAATAAATGAAAAAACATTTATTTCATTAAAAAATGTGTTTATCACTATTTGGTTATATTTAATTTTTGCTATATTCTGATATTATTTGAATACCAATTAGGCAGCATCAATGAATTTTAAATAAATCTAAACCAGTTTATTGTAACAAATTAAAAAAAGAATAACTAATGAATAACAAGGAGATTTTAGTAGAACTCTACAGTTTATAAATAAACTCTTGCATGTATATAATTGAAGAAAGTCCTGCATGCTTCCAGCAAAATACAAATATATGTTTGGAACATATATTCCTTATGTTTATTAGCAGCCATTGTAATATATGAAACATACTTGCACTTATTAAGCACCTATTGCTTCATTTCACACATATTAACCTCTTTATTATCTATATTTGTTTCTTCATAAGCACATATTAGCTTATTTATCCTAGCAAGGATTTTTATACAAGAGTACAATTAATAATTAATTGTTTATTTGCATAATTTACATTTAAATGTATGATTGACATATACATATTTTCTAGAGTAGTTTACTTCAATAAGGAGATAATTTATATATGTAGTGTCTGCATGTATTTATATAGTAAAAAATAATCTTTATTTACATTCATATATATATATTATACATGCACAAACAAACCACCTTTAAAATAAAATATATTATTTTAGTTTTTACTATGAATAAAATATATTTACATCAGACGTGAGGTAGGTTTGTGTCGAATTCTGCTGAGCAATTTGAAATTGACAATAAGGCTTCTAAAATCATTTAATAATTAATTATTCACAAGTTATATCTTTAAAGATTTTATTAATATTTTATAACTTATTAAATTGACCATGTTTGAAAAATACTTAAAAAAACAAAAAATTAAATTAAGCTTTTACTGATCATACTTGAAGAATATTTTTTAAAATAAATAAATAAATAAGTTTGCCATCTAGGTTCATTTATTTTCCACTTTTATCCAGGATATGCTTTTAAATGAGATATTATTTGCATATTGTACCTGCAGAAATGATTTCTTTTGTTCTTAATAAAATCTTAAATTTCTATAATATTATTTTTATGGATTTTAATTTTTAGGTCTTAGATTTGCATTGTTCTTAAATATTGCAAAAGATTAAAAAGAATAAAAGTGAGAAAGCTATTTATGATGAATCATAGATTTAAGGATCAAAAATAAATATGCAACACATTTTCTAAGTATTGCTTAGTAAAGTTTAAGTTTACACCTTAATTTTGAAATTCAGTTATCTTTTATGAGTCTTCTAATATTAAAACCATTAATTCTAGTATTACTATTTTTATTATTAGATAACTAAAATTAAGTCTTAAAACCTTTCTACATCCATATTCAATTAGCTTTTTTTTGGTCCAAATACAATTGTAAATAAGTAATTTATTACTTTCTGCTATGCAATCAGTTTTTATTTTTTAAGTTACTCATTCATTATCAAATAAACTTCAATTTTTACATTAAAATTTTGTATTTTTACTTTAAAATGGGAATTATTGCAATAAGTATTTTGTAAAAAAAAAAATTCTTTATATACATGACTGATGTTGGAGAATGCATATCTTAACTATAAGAACAAATATTTTATCACTAAATAAAATTAATACTTTTATTTATTTATTTTATTAATAGTAAATTTAATATCATTACTTTTATCAATAGTTTTATGTTGTTGTTCTTTCTTTACTTCAAGCCTCAGCTAAACCAACTATTTCCCAATTAGTAATTTTTAATAAGTTAAAAAGTATTCTTCAGAGTATTGTGTGGGTATGATTTAATTTTGATTTAAAAAGAAAGATAAAATACATTTTAAAAACATAATCTTGCTCAGGACAATATAAAATTTGAACAAATAACACAATTGAACACAATAGTTATATTAAATTGACCAGACAGATGCTTTTAATATAATCCAGGAATCTTTAGCTTTTGAATCAATGACAGATTGCACAAAGCAAATTAAGAAGTGATATATCTATTGATTTATAAAAGAATATCTTGTGGTAGAATTTGATGACATGTTTTTTATTACTAATACACAATGGATAAATGAAATTGGTGACTATTTTTGATAAGTCAGCTGTTTTGTTTTTTTTTTAGTTAACATCCGAACAACATATAATTTGTAAATTATAAATAAGTACACTCCAACTTTTTATTATTTATATGATGAAATAAAAAAATTCTATATATATCATGACAACCAAAAAAGCTTTGAAAGATCAAATATTTGAGTTGGCACATGTAGTTAATGCTAACTTAATTTTATTAAACATTTCTTCACATAAGTTGTTCAATAAATTTTTTATCTCATTTTCAGTAAGGTTGTATAAAGACGTGTCTAGTGCACTCATTTCAGAACTAAATCTTCTGTAGCAATGACTTAACCTAACATGAGAATTATTAGTATATTCAGCTTTTATTTAATTTAATGAAGAATGACTTCTCACATCTTACATAATCCAAAGAACTGACTTCTTTGCAAATATGTTGACTTAAAGAAATTTAACTGCTTTAATATTATTCAGCACTTTTCTAATCACTTTATTATGTTAATTTAAAGTTTTATTATAAAATATTATTATATTACAGTGATTTCACAATTTCTTTCTCAGTACATTGGATTGGAAGTAGAATAAGCTCCCTTTTTTTAAATGTAAAAAGCATTTACTATCAAGTCAATCTGAATTTATTAATATGATTGCTAGTTTTCTATTCTATCATGTTAGCTGCTTGATGGCACTATTTATATGCAAAAACACAAATATGCTGTTTACGTGGCTGCCACCTTCTTGGCCTATATATCTATACAAAAAGCACAGAAAGAGGCTGTTTAATATGTGGCAGCCAGCAGCCAATGATGTTGTTAATTTTTATACTATAAAGCACAGAAAAGATGCTGTTTAGCAGTGGCTGGCCTGTTTTTAGTGTTACGTACTTTATCCCAATGTTCACTACAGTATCATGTGAGGGTGTCTGAACTTCAGCCTGCCACAACTCTTCAAATATGCATGTCAAAGGAATTAGCTTACAAGTCATTCGACCTACTATTATCTCCTAACAATTGTCTACCCATCGCCATACTTCCCTACTCAACGTGGAACCTTCAAATCAATTTGGAAAGGGTAGGTCCAAGCAAGATTTCAACAAGCTCACATGAATAATCATGTTTTCGTGATAACATGTCCGCAACAAATAAAATGACTGACAGGTCAAAATTGGGCCAATTGCCATCCACAGAAGCCGGCCTGCATGGGGGATTGATTAATTCTACTGGAATAGAATCTTTGCAATAAGCTAAGTCAATTGATAAAGTTTTAATTCTTGCAGATGTTAAAACGGAATACATTGCAGGACTAAGATTCGACTTTTCGGGGCCACTTGGAGTTCAAGTGGATTTTGAAATTTGGTGGTAGCATCAAATTATTCTCGACTAAATTACAGAAATTGATAAAGGAAATTGGAATGAATTATATTAAGCCTTCGGACAAAAACAAAAAAAAGGATGTATGAATATGAAAATTCTCGTAGTTCTATCCAGAGAAAACAAAAGAAATTGTCCAAATACCGAATACATTGATTAATTGATCTTGAAATACCCAACCAAAAAGACAATAAAAAACAGCAACAAAAAAAAATGATCAAGTTGGAAATTATTAATCATTCTTAATTGGTGTGCCATTAAGATCCATACACATATTATCTTTCAAAGATAGCTATTGTAAGAAATCAATCAATTAATAAATAATTATTTTTTTTTCCTTTTCAAAAATGAGCCGAAAAAGTAAAAGATAGTTCAGTAATTAAAGCATTATCAGCATCATTTTTTGGCCACCACAATGTAGTTGTAAAGTTTGCGGGGAAGGGGGGAGGAAGTTTTTGCCACAGGGGGAATTCTACTATAATAGAATATTTGCAATAATATATGTTTACGTAAAATTGTTCTAGTAAATGTTATTAAGAAAATGAATGAATTATGTTAACCCGTATGATTCTTATTCTTTCACAAAGAATGGGGTAGGCCCGGTAATATATGTATGTGTTTTTGCTTAGTATCAATGCCATCAAATGGCTAACACAATAGAATAGAAAAGTACAATGTCATTTGTTATATAAATGATATATCTAGTTTTATTAATGCTTAATTAAACAGGAAAAAGTGATTAGAGAAATGTTAAATAAATTTAAAGCAACTAATGGAGCCTTAAAGTACCAAAAATCTTTTGCCAAGAAAGCAATTAAATAGTGAATGCTTAAAATCTGTAAGGTTTTAGGATGCAATTCTAATCAAAGGAGAAAATAAATATTCAATTATAATAATATTATAAGCAAGAGTAAATATAAATAAATATCCAATTAAATAGTAAATAACTTCAAAATGTTAATTATAGATACAGATCTTAATAGATGGAAGGAAATACAAGATATAAAGAACATTGTGTAAGATCTTAATCAAAATATAGAATGTAGGAAAATCCTCTGACTTGATTTGAATTTTAAATTATACATTATTATATATTAAAACTAAAAGTTTGGGTTTCAACTCATAAAGCTTATGGTTTGAATATCACACACAATCCAACTTCAGGAAAATGTTCTATCTGAATTGCTTTTATCATTGATCATGCAGATTTCTTTAGAGCATTGTATTTTTTTTTTTATTAAAATTAATTTGAAATTAATAATATCATATTGATTTTAGAGTGTATGTTAAAACATATGCAACATTTATGTAGGAGGATTTAAGGGTATACTAAATAGTTCTTTAAATTTTGATACTTCTGTTAAAAATCTTGCTATTGTATTTAACTAACATAAAGTATTCTGTTTTCGGCAATGAATAAAAATTGACAATAACAGTTGATAAGCAGTAAATTTCAAGTTAACTTAAACAGTATACTTTCAATTACCTTTTAGAAATTTATTTACAATGAATCATTCAATGCTGTTAAACATTGTAACTGATTTCACTGGAATAGGACATTATTTTTTCAGTGGTTCTTAAATTTGAGAAATTTTTTGTGCAAAAAAATACACACGCACATGTTTGCTATTTTTGAACATAGTTCTATATTTTTTTAATTTATTTAATTTGCACCGCATGACAATGAATTTAACCAGATATTACATACCCGGGTGGGCCATACGTTTCCATACATTCATATGATTAGATTGTTTGATGTGGCCTCCTAGGTCTCCAGAACTCTCACCCCACTTGATTTTCATCTTTGGGGGCACTTGAAGGCCATGGTGTATCAGGAAAAGATATGAAATATAAATCTCTTAGGGAATTATCACCAACATCATTACAACTATAACTCCAGTTATGTTGAAACGTGATCATCAGTAGTGACAGACATGCATTGAAATGTGTTTTTAAAACAATGGCAGTCATGTAAAGCATATTATATAAATAAAAATGATTTTTTTATTTTTAAATGTTTATTTTTCCTTTGAATGGAAAGTTATGACCCACCCTGTATTTTAAATAAAATATTTGTATTTTATAGTCAAAAATAAAATCTCAAATTTTAATATTGATTTTTATTTAATAAAGATTCCATTAAACTTATTAGAATCTTTAATGATAATTGCATTTAAAATGTAATTATTATTCTTTTTTTTTTTTTTTACTAATGAATGATTCATCAAGAAAAAATGATTTCCATGTTTTTAATTATATTTCAGTTGAAAACATTTTATTAACTTGATTGCAACTGTTTGTTCTTATATGACCTTTGTAAATTAGAGTTAGACTATTAACTTTTCAAAATAGATCTGAAAATGATAAATTAGCTGGTAATTTTTTTTTAATTAGGAGAATTTTATATAACTTATTTTTACTTAGCTTTATTTTATAAAACAAAACTGGTTATATCTATTAATTTTTTGATTGAAGAACTGATTAGTAATGGCTCATACTGATAAAGGGTTTAATGATCAGAATGGTTAAATTAAAGAATTTACATTACAAGAAAATTTTATCTTTGGAAATAAATTAAGTCTTTAAAAAATATGTTAATTAAAAAACCTATATTATAAATATATCAGTTAACCTGAAAGTCATAAAGAAGGAACAATCAAATGAAATTATGTTTTTCATTGAAATCAAAGCCTAATAAATTTAAATACACAAATAAAAAATAATACTATCAGATAATTCTCATTATGTGTTAAAATGAAAATACAGGTCAGTAACATAACATTTTATAAATTCAAAATTTATCTACAAATTATAAACAATTTGCAAAATGGAAAATAGATCAATAATAATCACTGTTTCTGAATTTATTTTGTAGCATGGCACAAAACTTTTGATTCATCATACCATTTCCAACTTTCTTATACACTTCAAATGATACTAGTTTTTATATCAAAACTTTATTCTTACAGTTTCGATTGTCCTGCAGTCATCATCGGAGCTACAATATCCAAATATATAATCATATAATTAATACATTTTATACACATTTATATACATAATCAAAACATTTTAACCTGACCATTATACATAATCATTTTCCATTTTATTATTCTACTCTTAACTAATTCTATTTACATTTATTTATATTATTGTATTTTTAATTATTTTAAATCTATCTAATACACATTATTTTATTATTATCTTTCTACTTATACTTTTTAATTACTTCTAATCTTATTTTTATTTCATTATATATATTTTTAATTAACTATTAACTTTTTTTTCAAGTTTTGATATAAAAAATAGTATTATTTGAAGTGTATAAGAAAGTTGGAAATGGTATGATATGTAAATATAGAAATCAATACATAAGAAAAGGAAGAAGAAGAAAATTGTATTACTTCAGATTTATGTGGCAGATTTATATAAAATCAACTATCAAAACTAAAATTCATGTAAACTATTAATAGAACTGGATAAAATAATTTTATTCAGCCATTAAACTTCAAAATATTATCTAAGGAGATATACGATACTGTTAATGTAAACTTTAGAGATGAAAACTCTTAAGAAAGTTAGTATTAACAGTTGTTATTCTTAACATTCAGAAACCCACCAATGAATTTAAATTAGTGAAATAAGAATAGACTTTGTATTTAGATTCAGATTTGTCTGAAATCAATATGAAGATGATACTTTATTAAAAACTATGAAAGAGATATCTAATGTAAAAAAACCAGCAATTTGACACTAACTTTTCTACTAAGATAAGATAATGTATGAAGAAAAGAAAGATTTTTTTTTTTTAATGATCCATTAAGAATCGAATATTGAGAGTTTTGTAAAAGTGATGCAAAAAAAAAAAAGAAGTTAATAATGACATAAGAAAATATAATTATGAATTGATAAGGAAAGTTATAGAAGAAAACAGAAATTTCAGAAGTATAAAACCTTATCTTGGTATTGGAAGGGAAATATAAAATTTTTACCAAAAGAGAGATGTCATTATGGAATATGTGAAAGATTTTATACAAAATTGTATAGTAATAAAGAATAACAAAACAAAGTATCTTCTACAGTTATTACATCTTGATAATTGTCCAGAATTTTAAATAAAGTGAGATATGCAATTAAATATGTGAAGATGAGAAAAACTCCAGGAAATGAAGGAATTATAATTGATATCCTAAAAGAAGCCGATGAAACAGAAAATTTGTTGCCAAGTTATATATCAAATATATAAATGATAAAGATATACCAGATAATTGGAAGAATTTAATAGTAATATTACTTCTTAAGATAAATGATAAAGAGGGTAATACAAAATTATAGACTTATCATGTTATATCAGTTCTATATGCGGGGTTCGAACTCAGACTTTCACACGATCCACCACTCTCAGTGCCATCTCATATTGCTGACCCACCTGATCACACACATGTTGAAAAGAAATAATCACCAATATATGTATTTCATGTATGTGATCAGATGGGTCAGCAATATGAGATGGCACTGAGAGTGGTGGGTCGTGTGAAAGTCTGAGTTTGAACCCCACATATATTACATATATAAATGCAGGTTTAAGCCTGTACAATGTATCAGTTCTATACAAAATCTTTAGCAAGATAATTGTAACTCATTTACAGCAAACTTTGGGTTTTAATCAACTAAAAGCACAAGCTTAATTTAATAGGGGCTTTAGCACAGTGGATTATATTCAAGTATTGAGAGAAGTTATAAATGGGACTAATGATTACCAAAAGTTGCCATTATGCTTTCTTTTGATTTATAAGTTATGAAAAGGCAGTTGATTCTGTAGACATATCTACAGTAATTAAAGCCTTGGATCATGAAGATATAGATTCAGGATTTGTCAATGGAGTGTGTGCTGATATTAAAAATATTAACATTGAAAAGGGTGTATGACACAATGATTTCCATATTTCCAAAACTTTTTAAGTAGTTTTACAGGAAATATATTGTGTATTAAAATGAGAAAATAAAAGGAAAGGGGGAATTTAAAATCATTTAGATTTTGCAGTCCATCTAGTTGTTTTTGTATTTAATACTTCAGAGCTTCAGGAAATTTTGCAAGAGTTATCAGATAAAAGTAAAAAATTAGAACTAAAGATAAATCTAAAAAAGGCTAAAGTAAAGTTTACTGGATTTTCTCAGAAGAATAAAATAAAGATTGATAATCATAAATTAGAAGTTAACAACTACAAATACCTTGACCAGATTATTAATACAAATTGGAACTTTAATCATAGAATTAAACTTGGATGGAGTACTTTTGGTAGAAATAATATTTAAAGGAATTGTGCATATATGTTGGGAAAGGAAAGTTTTTAATAGATGTTTTGCCATTTTTTATTTGTGGATCTGGGATTTGGATTCTTAATAGAAGAATAGTATAGAGACTTCAGACCACTCAATAAATATGGAGAGGTATATGTTAGAAGGAATGTCACTGACATCATTGAGAGAATTTTAAAAAATGAAATGGAAATGGGCTGGACATGTTGCTAGAAGAGATGATAGTAGATGGATTTAAATTGGATCCCAAGAGATTATGAAAGAGACCTCGTGTAAGATGAATGAATGAAGTAAAGAAGTTTACTGGTATGTTGTGAAAAAGAGAAGCTAGAGATCAAAATAATTGGATTAAATTTGAAGAATCTTTATCCTACAATGGCTTGATAATAACTGAAAGTGATGATGATGAGTCATGAAAAAAGAGAAAGACTGAGTTAGTTTAATGGTACTTTGTGATTGTGTTTAATAAAAATAGATATATTAATCTTTAAGTTAAAAGTTTATATATATGCTAAAAATATAACAATCTCTAGTTTTATAATGATTAGTAATACAGTAATCATTAATGTATTTATTTACAATAGGTATTGTCAAATGTAAGATTGCAAAATTTGACAGATTAAATTGTAATAATTTGATATTTTTTAACCTTTTTTTTTTTTAATGTTTCAGTAGAATAACATTTAAGACAATCTTTACACTTGTTAATGCTCTAAAAGGGGATGTTGGATTTGTGAGAGAGAAAAAATCAGTGTAATATTGGAACAATTTCTTTCCTGTATCTTATAATAGCTTTTAAATATGTACAATTTGAGAGATTATTCCATTGTAAGACATAAATATATGTATTGTTATTTTTAGATCCATTTCAGATGTTCTTATGGATTAATTAGTTTATGTCATTTATTTACTGTTTTGATTTTTTTAAGATAAAATGAATAAGGAAAAAATGGGAATATTTGTTAATATTACGATAATTAGAACAATTATCAGACGTTTAATTAATATATATTTTTTAAAAATAAACATACTCATATATCACTTTTTCTAAAATCTTTTTTTTTTAAACCTTACATTATTTTTTCTTATATATATCAATGTATACTTCACAATACTTGTAAGTGTGATCAGTCAAATTTTACTTAGCATTTTGATATTTTTTAATTTACTTTAATTTTTTAATTACATTCATATCGGCCTTTTTAGCCAATTGTGCAAACAGTTTGCGAGTATTGGTCAGAGGGTATTCATTTATTATTTAACACTCGCAAAGCGTTTGCACAATTGGCTTGAAAGGCCGATATGAATGTAATTACTTTTTATATACAGACGCTATAAAAATAAATGCTGATTTAATTTTTTAAGTCATTTTTATTTTCCGCAGACTCACATCTTTTAAATTCTCATTTTTTTTCTTTTCTTAATTGTTGCCATTTCTGCCCTATTTAAAAATGCATTTCAATTACTTCTACTTACATTTAAATATGTATATAATAAATAATAAAATCTTTTTAAAATAAAAGATTGTCAATTAACCATCATGTTTTTGGTTACTTGTGCATCTTTTTTTAAATTAGTTTGCATTAAAGGTAAAAGAATTTATTAATAAGGTAATCAAATCAACAACAACAAAAATATCCAGCTCAGTAGCTCATGTTTTAGTTTCAATAACAATTTATTATTTCTAATGTATACAGTGATGTGTAACCATACAATTGAGGTTTACATTGTTGTTCTTACTATCTTGTTATTTCCATTTGGGTTCTGATGAGTCTATGTTGTGCAATATGGTGTGAACATTAGATCTTTCACATATTTGTTATCTGATTGTTAGTTTGGTATATTGTATAATGTCCAAGTATCCTCAAAAGTTTTTGATGATGCCAGGAGTTGGTCTCTCTTCTGGATTTTAATCATTGTTTTGGAAAAAACCTGTTTTATAGTAGATTGTGGGTGTTCCATGATTAGTTTACAACGTGTAACCCATATGGCATAGTTCAGAAATATTGAGAGACGTATTATTGGATAGGTTTTAGTGTTAATATTATCCTTCAGAGATGAGATCAGTTGGAAATCTATCTTGGTGTTGGAGAGTATGATTTCTCGGATCACTCTGAATCCCGTACATTGTGAGAAGAGGTGTTCCAATGTCTCATCGCCGTTCATGCAAATGCTGCAAGTAGGGTCTATGTTGTGACCTCATTTATAAAAAAGGAAGTGATTAGTAGGTAGACCGTTAACATTGTATTTAATGAGGAAGTCTAGGTATTTGGCCTCTAGACTCCATCTTTTAAAGTTGGATACCAGTTTCTGATTATTGTAATATAATGTGTTGATTATAGGATGTAAGATTGGATGGAGGATTGTGTATGCTTGCCATAATGATATTTTAGAATTGAATGTGGAGTCGGTTATTAGGCAGTGCTGTTTGATAAGACTTGTGTTTCTAGTGATCCATGTTTGTCTGTCTGGTGGGGGTCGGTCAGTAGGTGTTACCTTTTGAAGCAAAGCTTTTTGGAGAATTGTGTTAAAACCATATGATGCTACCAAGTTGTGTATGACGTTATAGGTTTTTTGGTAAATCAATGCTTGAATGGAGTGGAGAGCCAGACCATTTAGCTTTCTTGGTCGCTGAGTTACTTTGAGGCTGATCGCGACTGTTTTACCTCTTCAGAAAAGCCTTGAGCATAAGCTATTTATTTTATTTATGAAGCTTTTGTTGCATTTGATAAATGGAAGGAAGTATGATATTTTTGGCATCACATTCATGTTAATTAGTGCTACCTTGCCAGGGAGGGAAAGGTAGACTTGTGACAAGGAAGTGATGAATTTGTTTGTTGTTTCCAGGATGTTATCCTGAATCTCTTTGGTCATTGCTGTGGTAGATTTGAAGTTGGAAAACCCAAGATATCTCTGTGGCTTGGCAGAGAAAAGGGTGTTGATTTTCCTTCCTGAAACAATTTTCCAGGAGGTAGATTTGCTGGGGTTGAATTGCAGCTTGTATTTCTCAGTATAGCGGCTTAATATTGTTTGTAGCAAAGGAATATGTTTTTTTGATGGTAGGATGATCATTACATCATCCATGTAGGCAAACGTGTTGAATTCTCTGTTTAAATTGGGTATAAAGAGACCTGGTAGATTTTTTTCTAAATCCATAAGGAGAGGATTTATATATGCGATGAAACATAGGGCACTGAGGGGGGAACCCTGAGGGAGAGCTTGTGTTGGTTTAAATCCAGAGGTGATGTTACTAGTGATAAAGATTTCCCTGTTGTATAGTAAATTGCTTATGATCTGGACAGCAGCTTCAGGAACATCATACTCAGCCAAAATATTTAAGAGAATGTCTATACGTGCCGAGTCGAAGGCTGCAGCAATGTCCAGTTGAATAGCTATCGGCCCTGACTTCCGGTGGATTCTGACATAGTCAATGATGGACATTATGTTGCCCATTGCATGTGCAGTAAAGGATCCCTTCTTGGCGTATTGATTGTTAGATATGTGCTTTAAGACATTTGGTTGGATGAGGTCTTTGATCACAGACTCTACAATTTTAATTAGAAGGGGTGTCATGGAAATAGGTCTGAGGTTTGAGAGATCCATAACCTGATTTTTTTTTTATAAATGGAACCAGCGCCACTGGGTAAAGATTAGGTATCACTCTATTACCAGTTGCTAGGTAATCCACCATCTTTTTCATTATGGGAACTGCAAATTGATTGAGGTGTAGGATTAGGAATTTGGGAATCCCATGTAATCCAAGATGTACACCATCTGGAAGGGAAGATATTTTCTGTTGAAGTAGGTTTTCTGTGATTCCATGTGGCGCCTGTGGATCAACTTCAGACCAGGATTGTGTGCCATTGAAGATTGCGGTTTGCATTCTTTGCTGGAAGTGTTCTTTTATTGTGTTCATCATGGGTGTTCCCAGCAAGGTTTTCCCATTTGCAATGATGGAGGTGGGAGTGGTTTTGTTATTTTCCCCTCCAAGTGCCCATCTCAAGTAGCCTTTTGTCCAGTGGTGTTGTTGAGATAAATAGCTTTTGGCTCTCCTAATGGATAGGTATTCTGCCAGGGATTTTTGTCTTGATCGGTATAGGTTTTTAAGACTATATATATCTTGGGTTTTGATAGGTTGACTTTGGAGCATCTGAAGCTGATTCTCTATTTGCAGAAGATCTCGGAAGAGGCCATTAGGGCCTTTGGCTTTCATGGTGTGGTGTTTTAATATTGTCTGTAGGATGCCTACAAATGAAAACCAGGCTTCTTCAGCTGGTCTTGAAAGGATGTTGATTTTGTGAAAATATATATAAGATTCGGACACTATGGCCTTTGTCATGTTTGATTTTGTTACCATCTGCATGGTTTTGTGAAGAGCCTCTGGAGTTGGGAGGCCAGCCATGGTTTCAAGAGTAACTACAAGGGCCATATGGTCCGAAAATGAAACTGGTAAAAGTTTTGCATTTAGATGAAAGTGTAAATGTGGCGAATAATATAATAGATCTATTAGGGTTTGGTAGGATTTGGTGTAAAAGGAGTAGGATCCGGGAGGAAGGAATCCTTCCCCACACATCAAGTTTCTGTTTATCAGTGGAAGAAATTTTAAGTTAAAGTGACCATATGTGGTGTTAAAATCTCCCAATATAAGTAAAGAGCCTGATTTGTTGCTAAGGATAGCATTTAAAGTCTGAATGATTTTGTGATAGATAGTAGGATTGTTTGAAGTGTATATATAAGCTAGATTTATGCTGTAGCCCCAACAGTCTTTTCTAATAAGATTAAGTTGTTATCTAAATAGAGTATGCAAAATTTGTTTGGAGGAAATTTTTTGTTAATTAATACTCTAACCCCTCCAGCTGCTGAATGTCCAACTGAAAATTTAGTGAAGCCCATGGTGGCAATTATTGTTTCTATTTTATTGTCAGTGTTATTATGGAATTTGGTTCCCCCCATTAGAAGGATGTGGGGAGAGTTAATACTTATCCAATTTCTAATTGCTTGAGCACGGGCCAATGAGTTGAGGTCATGAACATTAATCCCTGCAATTTTATAGTTCATAATATAGTGTCCCTGCCCCCTCAGCTGGCCCATGGTCTCGGGGAGAATTTGGTATTAAATGACTATAATTGTTTTCTTGATCTGATGCTTCCAATGAGAGTTGAAGTTGATTTGATTCCATGAGTACTGGAAGGTCCCCATTTTCCATAGAATCTGGTAATTCCAAATAGGGATCATCTTCCATTGGTTCTGAATCAGTATCAGAGTGCTCAGAGGTTTTCCTTTTCTTTTTTTCCCATGACACTCTGTGTTTATATTGTGATTCTTGTGAATCTTGTTTTAATGTGGGTAGTTGTGGTATAAACCCAGAATTCGTATCATCATCTGAGCTTGATTTATCCGGAACATCTGATTTTCTTTTATTAATATTGGTATAGTTTGTCGTGTTGGCTCTACTTCTTATGAAAGATCCTGATTCCAATATCCAGACAAACCATCCTTTTCCCCCAGGTTTGGAGTTTTGGTGTGTGATGTGTTGAGTTTTTTCCTTGGTTTATTGGTTTTGCTACTTTCTTTTTGAGGATGTGGGGTTATTGTATTTTGTTTACTTTGTGACTTTCTAGGTGATTGGGTGTTATTTTTGTCTATTTTGATTCTGGTGTCTGTTTCTTCTATTGGAAGTGACTTCAAGTCTGAAGGATTGCCAAGCATTGATTCATAGCCTTTTTTTTCCAATGTTGTACTGTTTATTGGTTGAATATTATCTGTGTATTGGTTTAAAATGAGATGAGATGTTCTTGATGTAGTTGTTTGTTTATCATTTCTATTTTTGGTTGTATTGTTGTGGGATTCCATCTCAGTTTGTTGGGAAAGGTTATCATCTTGATCTTCATCTCTAGATATTATGTGGTCTGGTGTTATATTTGTGGGAGTTATTTCTATAGATTCAGTGTAGTTTGATGTTGCAGACCTGTGTTTATCAGTATGGTTTTCAATATTGTCTGTTTTAGGTGATTGTTGGATGTCTATAGTTGTTGTTTCTATATTCATTCTACTGCAGCAGTGGAACTTGCCTTTTTTTTTTTGATTGCAGATAGTGCAGATATGTGCCAAACAGTCTTTTATAAAGTGTGTTCTTTGTAAACAGTGAAAGCACTGAAGCCGCACCCCCTGAATGTTAGGACCATTGGTGAACCCCTTGCGTTAACTACAGTAGGGATGTCAGTGGGAGAAACATTTTTTTCATGGCTAGTGAGAAGATTGCTGTGTTTGATATTATGTTTCCGCTCAAGATGGGGTCTGGGAGGAATTTAAATTTTGAAACAGTGCCGTAGGGATTGAGGATATTTTGGAGCTCTTGTTCAGTAAATCTCGTTAGGCAGTTTTTGATTTTCCCTTGTAGTATCATAGGTCTGTTCATTTCTACAGTGCAAAGTATTTTATTTCCCAGTATTTTAATATTGTTTTTAAATTGGAACCTGTCTGCCCAGGTCTTAAATTCTATTGCCACATATTTGTCATTAGGGTGAGTTAGTATTTGATAAATTCCCAACTCTGAATCATGTTGTTTAATTATGGAATATAAATGCTCCATGGGGAATTTGTATAATGATAAGTTTTCATTCGTTACTGTTAGGATTAGAGTTTTGTCATTGTAATAATTTTGGAAAGATTTATAGAGCATGTTTGGAATAGTTTTGTTGAAATTATCGTTTATGTTTTTATGTATTTCGTCGGTAATATTATTATAATCTAATATCTTAATTGATTGGGGATGTTGATTATCTTCTGTTGTGATTTCTCTTTCATATTCCGATATGCCTATAAGCATTTCATTAATATTGCCGGCCGAGTTAGTCTCCGTAATTTTAACGTCTTTGTTGATACTTAAAGTGTTAGCGTAGGATATAGATTTTTTTGGAAGGGTTTGTGAGTCTGTTTTGAAATGTTTGAACGATGTAGATATTAAAGGTTCATCTAGTTTGAAATTTTCATTTGTTTGTGAATGTGTTTTGTTGATTTTTTTTATCTATTATTTCATTTTTTTCACCCAAAATACTGTTGACAGTCTCTGGTGTTACAGCAGTGAATTTGGTGACCTCTGGTGATTTAAAAGATTTTTTTTCACTTTCTTCGGATAGATTTTGCTGATATTTTTTTTTTGTTCCAAATTATTTTGCGAGTGTTTCGCGGTTGTGGATGAATTATGTTTATTTATGACTCCTAAAGGGGTTTGGGAAATGCGGTGAGTGTTGTTACTGTTTTCGTATGTATTATTAATATTGGCTGTTATTTCGCCCGATGCGAGACCAACGCTATTGCTTATAATTGACGAAGTTTGTATAATTTCTTGCATTTTAATGTTGTTAGTAATTATTTGGTGCTTACTATTGCTAATGGGAAGGTTTTTGATCTCAGATGGAGCCTGAGATTTGTTATTATAGCTAGGTGGATTTCAGCCATCGTTTCCGTTGGATGACTGAGTGTCACATTTTAAGCTTGAATTGCTATGTATATTATCTATATCATTGTCGCATTCCATTTTTAAATATATAAAACTTCTCTTACCTTGTATTTAGGGGTTTGGAATGGGGTTTGACACCCCCTTTCCTGCTGATTTCAATTTTTTTAGGAGAGCTATTGTTCACGTTGCTTGCTGTTTAAAAACCGGAAGCAGTCAGTAGCTCATGTTTTGTCATTCAAATCATTATACATTCCAAGATGTACAATAATACTTCCTAGTTTTATATAACATTTGATGCAGGTATTTTGTAGTGCTACTATTAGGAGATAAGTAAATAAGATTTGTAAACTGTATTTGCTGAATATTTATTTATAGTACTAAAAACAAATTTTGTAGACATTGTTATCTTGTATTAATTTTTTGTGTATATAAATAATTTATTTTATGCTTTACATTTTATCACATTCTTTATTTCATTTTTTTAATGAAAATAAAAATTCATTATAAAACTGTTAAAAAAAAACCCTTTAATCTTTCACTTTGATATTGGAAAATTTAAAATGGATTTTTAAATAAAATGTCAAAAGATTAAAACTGTTGAATTATGCATGACTTTATTTTTGATCCATTAAAATAATGATTATATATATATTTTTTTTATTTTTGAAAAGAATGAATGTGAAAATAAATTTTGTAGATTAAAAATAACTTAACAAAATATTTTTATATTCGCTTTTAAATTATTATAAAAGAATGAATAATTACTACTAATTCCATGTTGTAAAGAGATGCCACTGAATCAGATTAGTTTTTACTTTTTTTTTTTTTTTACAAAACCTTATAGCTGCTGTCGTTGTTATAATCATTTACAATTTTTCTTTCATTCTGGATAAATTTCAACACATCTTTCATAATTATTCTATTTCCACTGTACCAGATTAGCCTTTGCCTCCTCTTCAAATCTCCTCACTATTACCTTCATCATAATTATCCCAAAAATTATTTTGCTTCTTATAGTTTCAATATATTATCTCTAAGAAAATGATCAAATCAATTTCTCTTCCAAATAATCTTATTTTGTTTATTCCAATCTAACCATATTTCTAATTTTGTCCTTTTAATTTATGTTCTCCAAACTCACTTTATTAAAACCTTCCCAATTTTTTGTTTTTCATTTCAATACAAAGTTATCTTAAAGAAAATCAGCAAGTCTCTTTTACAGATTCATTTTCAATATGGTATATAAAAATCTCATTATCTTTGTGTCTTTCATTATCAGTTAACCAACTATAAATATTTGAAAATAAGTTTATCTAAAATTTTATATAATTACCACCATTAAATTTTTTTCTCACTCAAATTATCCTAATTGCATTTATTTTCTTTCTAAAATTTTTATAAAATTTAAATCTACCATTTAGCTAGCACTGCCATATCAAAAATCTGATGTAATGAACCTTCAATATTAATTATTCTTATCTAAAAAATATTCTAGAAATTTGTATAAATATTGACCAAAACAATAGTTAATATTTTTGTTTTAATTTTTTATTTATATGTACCTGTCTCTTCTGTAAAATGATTTAGTTTTGATACTAATTCTGATTATATAAATTTTCAAGTATTCATCTTTCATTTTATTTTATCCATTTTCTTTTTAAAATGTTCATTAATGTGAGCTTTTTTTAATATTAATATTTTTTTTTACCACGAATGCATTCTAGTCCTTGTTGCACCTGAATTCAAACTGTTGTTTAAATAGAAAAGTATTTAATCTATTGGAAACAGCTATTCAAGAGTGTCAACGCCTTAGTTTTAAATAGGGAAAAAGTCTACAATTTATGATCTTTAAATTGCTATCTTAAATTTTTATGGAAATCTGATTGTTAATTTGTTTTTTAAATATAAAATATTTGTTTTAAAAGTCTAGACTTAATTGTTTTTGATAATTTTTTAAATGTTAAATGAAAAATTGCTGTCACAATTCATCTTCATCAAAGTACCAATTATAAGAAAATTCCATTGTTAATTGTTTATCCTTATACTTGATTTGCAAAAGTCAATTTAATATGAAATGCCTATCTTTACATTTATATAATTTCAGCTATAAGAAAACTATTTTTTCTGTTTATCAAATTATTATAATGATTGTGAAATGTATTTTTCTTCAAATAGAGTAATGTCATAAGTACAAAATAATAATGATTTTCTGCACAAGTGAAGCATGTGAAGATTAGATGCCAATACTAATTTACTAGTATGTTGTTACTTATACATAAATCTTTATTTTAACTTTTAGTGATGTATGGCAGTAGAAGGTTTCTCTATGTTTAATCCCATTTCCCTGATTTATCTTATCCATCCATCTCATTTGATTTTTTTCAGGCTGGTTCTTAGAAATGCAATTGTTGATCTAATTTTATTTCTGTTTACTAATTTGTTCTGTGGCATCAGTGATATCTGTTTGTTCTCTTATTTTATATTCCTTATCTATCCTGACAAAACATTTTATGACATGTATTTTGCAACACTGCATTTTCATTAAATATATAAATTTCAGATTCTTAAGTTAACAAGGTAAAACATAGTTATTATAATCTTTTTTAAATTCATAGATATTTACTTTTAATATTAAGCAATTTCTAATATCAGCATCCTTCCAAAGCAACTCTATAAGTAAAAGATGGATTCCATTTTTCACTCTAGTATAAGAGCTTAATATAGGTAAATGAAGCTGGCACAGGACTATAACATATATCAAGGTTTTTATCTTCATAGAATTATAAACAAAGCTTACATAATCTGTTTTGAAAGTATTTTAATAAATAATCATTTTTAAAAGTTTAAATACAACTCCTATTATTATATATATATATATATATATATAACAAAACATTGGAATTGAATTGACAATTTTTAATATACCAATAAATAAATAAAACTATAGTTGATATATGGCAAGAATGCTATCTTGAATAGCACTAATTGCTAACTTATGTATTTACATCACTTCAAGAATGACTCAACATAAATATCTACATAAACATGCAAAAAAAAATCCTGAATACAAATTCTTCTTTGGGAACATGAACAACAATTTGGTCATGGCTTCGATCGAAAGAATGTTCATTTAGTTTGCATGGAATGAGACAACGGAAAGAGAAAAGTTAAGGATGCATGATTTATTGTCAACCACAATCATATTATGAATAAAAAATAAAAAAGTATTCAACTTTCAAATAAATGGAATATTTAAAATCTAATTTAAATAATTATCACAATTATTCCTCAATAAATGGGGCAGCATCCCCAGCCAATGAATGAGAATTGTGATTCTGGTGTATCACATCGAAAGCACTCTAGCTGTATATAAAAAGTAAATAAAACCTTTTCAAATAAAAACATTTTTCTAATTTATTATTGATATATTGAAAATTGTAGAGTTAATTCTAATGTTTTATTATTATTATATCTAATATTATATACATACCCCAGGAAAATTGTGATCTCAGATATCAATATCTATGTTATGCACTTGTGTTAAGCAGACATTTGAATAAATTTGTATAATCTTTCTATATAAATGAACATTTTCATATTAAAAATATAGAATTTAAATAAAATAATACTAAAATGAATAAATATAAGTTAGAAATATAAGAAACAAAAAAGAAGAAAATATGTATTCTAGTTTTTACTGAATTTTTATTTTCAATGCTAAAAAAAAAATACATATTTCACATTATACTTATATAAAAATTTACAAAGAACAAAAATATATAATTTAGTAATATTTTTGATTTGCAAGAGGATTATCTTATTTTATTGGATTTGTAAAGAAGGGATAGAGAGAATTTAATGGATCAAATTATTAATTTTAAAAAACAACTAGATATAGTAAACTTAACTGTTTGTTGAAAAATAAAAATTTGTTGGTAGATTTTGTTTATATCATGAGTTGAGAGAATATTTAAGTCTTAGTTTCAAATAGCAGAAGGAATTGATGGTTTGTAAAAAAAAAAAAAAAGCAATTGTTTAACAACTCCATGTAAGTTGCTTTAACAATTGAATTTATGGCAAGCATGGCTATATTCTGTAGTTGTATCACAGGACTTAGAAGAAAGAACTTTACTATCATAGCATTATGGAAGAACTTCACTATATTATTGAAAATTTAAAAATTGATCATTAAATTTCAGTGTACTGATTTTGTTGGTCTGCTACACAAACTATAAATAGCATAGTTAATGACTGCCTAATCTATGACTACAATAGCAAAATTGAAGAACTTTATGAAGTCAGTGTGAATTTATTTCCTGGTTGAAATTTCTGGAAGTTTTTTTATGATATTTTGTTGCTAATTAATTTGCTGTGAAACCTATCTGAATGGAAATCTTCTTGAAGTCTGCCTAATGAAAACCTATTGAACTTAGCAGATGACCCAGTTACAGCCTTGAATACCTTTTATTATTTAGTAGATATACTCAAGCAACAACAAATGCTTATTTTCTATACTATGCTTACAAGTGATGATTATATATATATAAAAGTAGTAAAATTTGAGAACTGAACAGAATTGAATGCGTTAGTTCAAAGCAAAAGACCAGATTTATTTGTTTAAGGGGAATTTGAATTGAATATTCTGTAGTAATCTATAAACAATCTATTGTGTGAAATCATTTAAGTGTATTAAAACAATATATATTTTGAGTTCAAAGATAAGATCAAAAGTACTTAGGTGAAATTTCATTATTATTATTTATTAATATCGGATGAATAAAACATTATTATTTAAAATATATAACACACTTTCTTTTACAACTGTAATTTATCAATATTTGTGCTCACATGCTATACCAGAAAGCTTAATATTATACTAACTTTATACTTATTGAGGCTTAGCACTTTTGAGGATGAAGTATGTTCTCTTATTCATAGCATTAATGTATGAGGCATTTCACTCAATGCATGTGATGTTGGTGGATATGGGCTCAAATGTGTGGCCAAAATGGTCAAATTATATTCTGGATTATTTATGGCTTGTTTGTAGAGATATCTATGTTGCCTCTCTACAAGGATATATAAATGAGCTATAAATAATCCTGAATATAAGTCGATCTTTCTTGAGCACCATCATGCAATAGGCCATTTGAAACCATAGCCATCAACACCTCATGCATCAAGTGAAATAAGTCCCAAGTGGAAAATTAAAGAGGCTTGGAATATAGCTAACAATCCTAACACTATAAATAGAAAGAAATACTTCCCCCAACCCTCTAAGAAATGGATAATATAATTTGTATAAATTTAAATAAACTTATAGTCTATATAGTGTACCGGATCGCTCCGCAGAAACCACTTACTTACACGTATATAAGTTTTGGCTGGTTTCAATCTTCTTTAAAACACATTTATAATCTTATGTAATTATAAATGTTACGTGAAAGAACTGGCACGTTCGAGCAAAGTGGGAAATATTATTGATAGCTTTAACTATCAACAATGGCCCACCTCGGCTGCTAGATTCAAACCCCTACTATTCAAACACTTTATTTGTTTCGGAGTAAACTCCGGGCACCAGTTAGTCTCAGACTAACGTATTTGGTCAGTAGGCCCATAATCCAGCGCTCGAAACGATTCCAAAACTAGCCCAGTCTAATTTTAATCAATAATAAAATATAGAAAAAAAGAATTGGTCCCGAGAGATGGATAAAAGGAAATTGATAAAAAGAATTGACTGACAAATAAAGTTTAATTTTAAAGACAATTTATTAACTAACATTAATTTACTAAATTTAAACATCTTTATAATTTTTTTTAACTAATATAACACACGCACATTTAAATTAACACATTATAATATATTTTATGGAAAAGCATAAATAATCTTTGACATTTAAATTATCTAACATTCACAAACATGCACATCATTAGTTCATTTTATGCATGCTTATCAAGTCCAAATTACTTGTCTCTGTAGGATTTACAAATTACAGCGGTGCCTACTATATATAAATGAGAATAATAAAATGTTTTACCTAGGATTTTTTTGGAATGTGGATATTGCTTGTTGTTAGCTGCCTCTGATGGAGTCTATCTAATAAAGGATATCTAAGCGGTTAGACTTGCTGTTTCTTGAGGAGATTTGATGCTAATCCGTTGGTGTTTATTCTTGGAGACAGTGGAATATTGACGGGGGATTTCTGAGCTGTTAAGTAGACATTATTTCATGGGCAGGTCCTGCTGATCTTGTTGGACTAAGGGCTGAAAGAAGAGCATATATTTCCATATGATGCTCAGCAATGCATTTCTGTTTCTGGATATATAATTTAAACAAGACTGACACTGAAAACTAGGCTAAAAACTGCAAACTCAAACTGGACATCTGATAAAAATCTGGCTATTTATATATGCAAATTATTTTCATTTTAATATCCTCTGGCATTAGGTTCAATAGGTGTTATCGAAATTCCTTTAGTAATTAATCCTATGACGTGTTTTTGAAGATTGTTTAATTAGTAGTAGCTATTTCAAAACGTGTTGTTTTTATATCTTTAGTAGCCCACCGCTGTGTTTAAATATATTTCATTTCAATATTTATTTTCATGTGTTTTTCAATACGATTTTAACACGCATTTATTATATGTCTTATTAACAAGCTTACATTTATTTACATTCGCACGCACATATATATTTTACTATTCTAAAATCAAAAGTAGTTTTAAGATTATTTTTCTTCCTTAATTTAAATGAAGATATTTATATATATTTTTTTAAACCTTTTAAATTGTATTTCAATTAATAATAATAAACTCTTTACTTCCTTTTTATAAAGCATTTAGTTTAACTTTTCTAACCAAGGCTCCCCTCCCCTCTTTTAATGAAACAATTTTAACACATTTCAAAACTAATGATAGAAAACTATTTGACTCTTATCTTTTTGAAAACAAACTGTAATACACTCTTCAACATTTAAATACGTTTTTCTTTCACGAAAGATTATTTTAATAATTGTTTTTTTTTTAGATAAATTAGTATGTGCCAATTTGGCCTTGGCACATTACACCCACCTCCGTTTTAGAGTAAAATGTGTCATTTTTGACCATTTTATCTCTTGCAACTTTAATTCTTGATTCTAAATATTCATTTATTTTCTAAGTTTGCTTTTCATAATGCTTTCACTTTACATACCAAGGGCAATCTGTTTTGGCTATCCTTTCCTTCTATCTATGCTGAATACATTGTTCACAATGATCTAAATCATGGATAACGATCACCGGGACAAACTAATTTTGTGGCACAGGGATCTTTTGGAAATGACACGGAAGCAGATTTGCTGACTTAACCGACTTACACGTATATAAAATTGAAGCTTCATTTGCCAGGTTTCTACCGGACTTAGAAAAAAAATCACTGTGAATGGCAGGAATTTTCAACTGTCCATTTTCGACTTACGCTTTGGAAAGAGGAATGATCCCTGATAAGTCCGTTACGGGTACTAAAATTTATCCAGTCGGCAGCTTTAAACTTATCCTTAATTCTTTGAATGCATGACTCGTCTAAAAACGAGAAGATTTGACATCACTCTAAATCGGCTACTTTTTATCCCACGTATACATATAATATGTCATTCGAAAGAAAATCAAAAGTTCTGTAAGATGGTGCCCTCTTCACATTTATTTTACAAGTAAAAAATCAATAAAAATGACTATATATGTCAAACAAAACCAAAGCACCGCCTCTTCACCAACTTTTCTTGAATCTTATTGGCTGTCCCACTTCTGTCAGAAAGGGAAATGGCTGCCAAAAAGTAAAAAGTTACGTTCGTTTTGATTTTTATTACGAAAATTATAAACGAATGTTTACAACATTTTAAACAATATTTGAATTGAATTACAAATTATTATTGATAAAATAATACTAAAAATCAAATTATTTTAGAAAAATAGTTAAGATATTACCAAGAATTATTTATTTATTGCTACATATTGATCGTAACATTAAAGTGAAAAAAAAAAGATTGCGTCAATGGTTGGTTGAATAGCGGTTACTTTTATTTCACCGCAATTGAATATTTTTTAAATTATAAATCAAATTTTATTTTTGAAAAGACTTTCGTTTGTTTCATAATCTGACAATTCAGTAATATACTTTTTACAAACGAAACTAATGTATTTATATTATTAAAAGTGATCTATTTTAACAATAGATTTTGTTAAAGTTGTGAGTTGGCCAATTACAAGTTTTGATTTTTAACTCATTCGGCCAATTAAATAATAATCGTTGAAAGGGTTAACTAAACTTATTTCTATACTACCCTCATTCCCTTTTGCTATAGATAAATTCCTACACATGTGAATTATAACGATCCGGAGAAAAAGACTTAACGTAATCTGCACTACAAGGGCGCTATCTAGGCATTTGAACCTAGAAAAATTTATATAGTAGGCAGATACATAAGTTATAAAAAAAAATTATTTTGGTTGATTCCGGTCATTAGCCCATTGTCACTAGCTCAGTGGAATAGCAGAGATTTATATTTCATAAATTCTTATCTAAGAATAATTTTTTAAAAAGGAATAAAATAAGCCACTGCCAGTAATTAACATACAAACATTTATTTACGCACATATCTATAAAATTTAACATTATTTTAGAATAACTTTTACTTTGGGTTTTAACTTGATTTTAGAATTTAAATTTACATTTTAATTTTTATAATATTATAAGTTTACATTTTAATTAAGTTTGCACAGATGGATTTATAAAAGTTTGTTTCATAAATGTTGAGTATAGATCGGTTACATAGATTACACGGTCAAAAACATTCCAAAGTAAACATAAATGATCAAAATACAAAATCATTGATACCGTCAATTGCATAGGGAATATAAGAAACCCACTGGTATTCATCATAAGATACCGCAGTGACACCAATAACTTAAAAGACATCCGAATAAATACATTTTAGATACTCACCATAAGGTATCATTATTTACTGAATGTCTATATATTTTGATCAAATATGAAAACCAAAAACATAATTAACCGATAACGAATTCATGCAACTTCCATACCCAACTTAAATTTAATGCATTTTTATTTAAAGTGTCGAGTATGAATAGATTACATAGATTTGCATTTGAAAGAAAATATTCTATCCTTATTTAACCTTAGGCCAAAAGTTCACAGTCAAACTAACATCAATTCATCTGATATATTGATGCATTCAATGTAATACGAAATATGGCAGCACAGAGGTTAAGAGAAGAAATTGCCTCTCATCAGATAGGAATACTACATCTATCTGACAAGAAGAGCAATAAAAAAAACTCCATAGAAAGGAACAGCGTTCTACGTCTTATAATCCCTTCCATAGGCAAAATGGAATTGTGCGGCATATAAAGCGATTCTGCCCATAGCGAATCTCGAATTACATCTACTACTACATCAATATATCCAATTCATTGACCCAATTCAACCACAAATCAAATAACCTAAGATTACCCTCCCCTAATATAACTTTACAAATCTATATAGCCATTCACGCCCGACTAAAGTTTAACATTTATATAATTTAGTCTAACGAAAAACAAAAATCATAATAAAAACTTAAAAGAACAAAAAAATAAATGGAAATGATTTTAAATAAAAAACAAGACATCAAATGACATTATTAATATTAATTTACATTGGTCAGATAGGATTCTATTGTATTATTTACTAAAAGGTTTAGAATTTAGAGTTCTATGTTTTCAAATGAATATAAAGTTCTTACGATTTTAAAAGGTCCATAATTTGTAGTTGTTTGTAATTCTGGACGGGAATTCCCACACCGTACTGAAGATATTTGTATCCAGTTAGCCGTTGTTTTTTATTCATCCGGAGGTCTTCACTTTAGCTGGTCCTTAATGTAGAAAACAATGTCATTTCTCTTTCTTTTTTAGCAAAACTGAAGGGATTGAAGAGTGCGTCTTTTCAATCCCTTCTCCTTCAACTCCACACTAACACATAACACCACTGTCCTCTTTTAATAGCTAACTAATAATTTTCAAACTTTTCCTTTTATATTAATTTTAAGGATTCAATTTACATTACGTCATCGATGTGATGGTCTTTTCGCTGAGGTCCGATTCGATTGTTTTTCTCTCCTATCTGACCTATGCTTATACATTTAAATGCCCAAGGCTAGTTTACATTTAACTAATTAAAATAATCATTTCCATTTTTCAATAACATTAATTAATTTGTTTTCAAACTTAAAGATATATTTTTATCTCTAAATCTTTTCTAAGTTTAGTTTTAAAATACTTTTTCTTTTTTTTTAATCAAGTTTTTTTTTTAATTTCTCATCTGTGCGATTTAAATATATATATATGAGTTTAGTATAGAATTTTAATTTCCAATTTTTAATTCTTAAAAAAAGTTTTATTTGTGAATTTTTATTTTTTTCATGTTTACTAATAAAAAAAAACAATGTAACAACGTCTGTGCCCATTACAATAGGGATATAACTCATACATTAATGCTATGAAGATGAGGGCATAGTTCGCTCTCGAAAATGCTATGCCTCAATAATGTGCCGGTCAAAATCGTGTATTCATTCAACAAGACCAATAATCCAAGCAAAAGTACCTTGAATCCAACCATGCACAAGATACATATGTCAGGACAAGGATGAATCCTAACCTATTTGCCTAAACTATTGCCTCTCTGACTACTGGATAATGTTTGTGATGACACTAGCAGTGCTTGGTTTTATTCCGTCCCAGCTGGAGGTCATGGTTCACATAGAGACTCAAAATAATAAAGGGTTTATATGAAAAATCAATGATTTAATGGATTCTGATGATTGCAGAATGGTACAGATATGATTTGATTGATTACTAATGGTTTGAACCATAATAATGATAATTCTTTATGGCAACATTATAAAGAAGTGAATTTACATCAAAGAAATATTATAAACAAATAGAGTAATTAACCTTAGAGATTGGGAGTGATGACAAACTAAGCTTATTTAAAATAACAATATTATAGGAATTTATTAAGGAATTTAGTACAAAATAAGTTAAGTCTTTGTTTATACAACTTGGTTATTTTCTTTAATTCGTTTTGATGCGGCTTTGACAAACAATGTAAAAGTTTGTTAATTGGTTGGCCAAAAACCAATCAGCAATAAAATATTATTAGCCCTCTTCAAGATATTACAAATAAATATGTTTTATATATATATTACAAGACATGAAAGATGGGCATTTAAAACACTATTACATTTAAAATCATTTGTATATAATGAGTGTGGGAAGCAAAATAGTTCTTAAATAAATAATTGACAATTATACAGTCAGATTTAATTAATTACGAAATTTGTTTGTGAAGGACATGCCATCATGGCAGAGAGCATTTCAGGTTTGCTAAATAAAGGTATAAAATGATGAAGAAGGCAGTATGCTATTATAGATTACAACAAAAATAAATGAGATCTGTTATGAACCTCTGGGTGGCTTTGCTAAAGGAAATTCCTAGTAAATGCCACTAGATGATGAGAAATGCTGGCCCTCTAACCAAAACATGTCTCTAAATAATCATAATAATATTTTGATGTGCTGGCCTTTCCATACACATCTTAAATGGCAATGCCTGAAAATGGATCCCTTGGTATGAACTACATCTACTTTGAGGGAGTGTGAAAGATTGGACTGGTCATAGTTAAATTTCCGAAGGTCCTGATGAGTAAGTAGCAAAGCAAAATACTATTACTAAATGAATGGTTGTAGCTATAAATACATAATGCCTTAGACATATATATATAGATAGTGTATCACTAACAAAATTAATAACTTAATTCCTGATTAAAATAATAGGCTCCCTGACATAACAGGAAGTCCCAGAAAGCTTAGGCCATCAACGAATGAATCATAATTATATTATAAAAAGAAAGGCAAGAATTAAAACTAAAATATAAATTGTTTTCCACACTTTACAAATATTTCATTTATTAATAAGTTATTAAATAGTTTATGAAAGATTACAAAATAAGACTGTCTTTTAATTAACATAGACGGGACATTGAATATCAAACTCACTTCTGATGAAGTTTGACAATATAAAGCATAAATTATACATCGATTTTTTTTATTATTTTTGACAAATAAAATATATATGTATGAAACATATACTGACAAAATGCTATAATAGATTTTACTTAATTGATTCACTAAAATTCTTTATTCTTTCAGAAATAATTACAGGGCTATTTTAAATTGGAGGTAATAGTAAGATACTTTTAAAATAATTTCAATAATAAATAAATTTAAAATAAATTTATAATATAAAAGGTACAAAACTAAACTAGCTTTTCTATTAATTAATTTAAGAGAAATAAGTCTCCTGTAATGATTTTTAAGTAAAAAAAAGTAAGAGGGAGAGGATTTAAAGTTAGTTACTCGCTGAGTTTTGTACTTGGCAATTTTAGTAAGTCAAATATTCTAAATAAGCCAACAAAAATTAATTTAATTTGCCGCATCAAAATAATGTAAGATTTTATAAGAATTGATATTTTAAATTTAATAAAATTAAAAGACGCATTTTAAACCAAGCCGTATAAACATCACACAGATATATAAAATATAAATTGGTATTGATTTGGAAAACAAGTAAAATAGAATCAATTGCTTGTGGCGAATTGGATGTTACCTCAGAATCAATCGGTAGTCATTTTATGGCTTGAAACTGCAGTTACAATCAGATCATTCAGCAGGCTTCTTTGACACAGTATCGTCTCGGGCTAGGTCTTGAGAGCACTGGAAAAGCATGGTGTTGAGGTGGTGGAACATATCTCTGAGAAGCAAATGACTGATCTTTTCACCCCGTCATTTCTTTAGGCACGATGTATATATAGATTAATCACTTCTCTTCAGTAAACTCAATCAATAATCCCCTCTTATCAAAGATCCACTATTTATGTGATCTGGCTTTATCTATAGGATTAAATCTACAGTGATAACTGCCACAGTTGCAACAGCTCTAAGTGGTTCTGTGAGGTTGGTGCCTGCTTTGGAGGGGAAATCTATAACTCTGCATGAACATGCCCCAAGGGTTGATTTGCTAATTAAAAAAAACAACAAGCATATTAAGTTTATCAGTCATTGTACTAACAAAATCTATTTAATTAAGGTTTAGATTAACAAAAATGTAGATTTTATTCAGAAAAATTTTAGGAATTTGGTACAATGACTTTCAAACATATTTGACATAAACTTAAGCAGAAATTTACAAAACATTTCTTACAAATATTACATTGTTGAAATAATTGACTCTCTAATGTACATTGATTAAAAGATAAATATAAAATGTTACCAACTGATTAATTGAAGAAAAATGAACTTTAATAAAGAATTTGAAATATTTGTAACATCTTATAGATATCTAGGATTCAATTCAATTCAATAAAATAAACACAATATACATTTTTACAAATATAAAATAAATAAACTAATATAAAAAGGTTAGTTTTAATTATAAAATAAGATTAATGAAATATAAAAGATTATAATATTGCTTAAAATATACTACCACCTAATATGAGATGGGTGTCAGTTAATAAGGGTTGGGTTCAAACCCAGACTAGTGCTGATGACATTGGCACTAGGTGAAGCAGAAATATGTACTATATTTCCAGCTTCAATTAGCATGATATTAGTATAATATTAAGCTTTTCTGAGTATAGTGTTGTTGTAAGTATAAATGTTGATACATTATTATAAATATTATAAAATTCTTTCCATTTCCTTATTATATTATTTCATATATAAAACTAACATTTTGATTGTCTTGCAGTCTTTCTTCAGAGTTATAATACATTAATAAATAAAACAGTGTGAATAAAATAATATGAAATAAATAAAGAATAAGACAAAACAATAGAATGATTAAAGTAAAAAAGAATAAAATAGAACAAATTATAAGTAAAATTAAAATACAAGAAAAAAGTATATAAACAAAGTAAATAAAATAAAGTAAAAATAAAACACTATAAAATATCAATAGTAATTAAAATGTAAAATATAATATACAAATTAAATTTCAAAAATTATACACTTTTCATAAAATATGTAATCATACAAAACTTGTATTGATCAAGTTAATATGAAAAGATAAATATAATACAATAAGACTTGAGCATTGAGCTAGCTTTCGGCAAGTGGTTGCCAAAATTATAGTGATAAAACTGTGTCATTAAAAATATGTATATATAGTGGGGAAGATCACTGTTAACCTAGTTAAACCATGGATAAGGCTACCATACATCCATCATATGGCAATGAATCAAAAGATCTGCATGGACACTTTCAGAGTCAGATTCAGATCACTCCCTCCACTCTCTTTCAATAATCTTAAACAACATTTAAGAATAGAATTTTGTTTGAATATGTCCCTCCAGATTGTATATAAATTTTATGCCCTGCCCCAGTTTATAACTCATTGTATAACGGGGAATCTCATGCTAATAGATCAGTGAGAGTCTCCCAGCATACATTTATATAATAAAGTAAAAGTGAATCATGAATATAAACCCATCTTTTTTTAATCATGAGCAGGCTACAGGACATATCTTTTTCCCTCTCTAATGTTAAAGCAATATGCAATTATAAAGAAGCATGGGCTATTGTTATGGATCCTCATTCCATTAATAGTAAAGATTCCTGCATCGCAGTGTCAAAAAAATGGAATATCTAATTTACATATTGGGCTTTATTTGCATATTGATCTTCACCACTATGTATACATATTTTTAACAATACAGTTTTCTTAATATGATTCTGGCAGCAACCTGCCGAAAGCTAGCTCAGTACTCTTGAGTCTTATTGTATTATATTAGTACTCTTGAGTCTTATTGTATTATATTTACCTTTTCATATTAACTTGAACAATACAAGTTTTGTAAGAATACAGAAACCAAGGAAACATTATCATTCTTATGGTTTAATGTTCACAATAAGATATTTGTAAAAGCATTAAATGTCAGTTTTCTGGAACTGCATATCTTTAAAATATTTATGATCCTTTACAAGTATCCCTATGAAATTATAAAAGAATATAGTAAAAGTGATAAGTTGAACAAAAGTTCAGGAGAGAGTTGATTTGTTTAGATGGATATTGTGATATGTTGGGTGCACTCTTTGACTATCTAAACATTATGTAATATGAATTCTATTTCTAGATACTCATCTAATTATTTGAAAATGTACATAGCATCTAGAAAAAATGGTGGATTGTTGATAGTACCAGATGGGATTTTCTGGTCCATAAATAATCTGATGAGAGCAATATCTAGTAATTAGGACATTCACATATATAATTATTAGCACAGACTTTCACATGACCCACCAATGTCCACACTATCTCATAACACTGATACACTTGAACACATATATGTTGAAAAGATAAATAATCACCAACATACATATTTCATGCTAAAACAGCAATCATCAGTTGGTCCAGATTACCATCTCCACACATATATGCTATAAGTACTCAGATATATGTTAAAGTAGCCAAACCTCATACTTTAATGGACAGGCTTCAATCTACTCCAACTCTTCAACCATCCTTCCAATTGAAAATCTGATGATGGAATGCTTAAAGGCCACCATGAGGCCGAGATTCTTGTCACACCCTGACCTAAGGTCAATCTAACCCCTCATGTACAGGACATAATCCATTTAATACATATACAAGGGAGTAGCAGACATCTCTTATGTAATAACTGAAACACAGGCTTATTATATACCTGTGTCTACATATGTAATATATATGGTATATGAGCACAGACTTTCACATGACCCACCACTCTCCACACTATCTCATAACCCTGATACACTTGAGCACATATATGTTGAAAAGATAAATAATCACCAATATACATATTTCATGCTAAACCAGCAATCATCAGTTGGTCCAGATTACCATCTCCACACATATATGCTATAAGTACTGAGATATATATTAAGATAGCCAAACCTCATACTGTAATGGACAGGCTTCAATATACTCCAGTGTGGAGAGTGGGGGGTTATGTGAAAGTCTGTGCTCATATACCCTATATATTACATATGTAGACACAGGTATATAATAAGCCTGTGTTTCAGTTATTACATAATAGAGATGTCTACCCATCCCTTGTATATGTATTAAATGGATTATGTCCTGTACATGAGTGGTTAGATTGACCTTAGGTCAATATGGGTGTGACAAGAATCTCGGCCTCATGGTGGACTTTGAGCATTCCATCATCAGATTTTGATGGACGGTTGAAGAGTTGGAGTGTGGAGTAGATTGAAGCATGTCCATTAAAGTATGAGGTTTGGCTATCTTAATATATATCTGAGTACTTATAGCATATATGTGTGGAGATGGTAATCTGGACCAACTGAAGATTGCTGGTTTAGCATGAAATATGTATATTGGTGATTATTTATCTTTTCAACATATATGTGTTCAAGTGTATCAGTGTTATGAGATGGTGTGGAGAGTGGTGGGTCGTATGAAAGTCTGTGCTCATATACCCTATATATTACATATGTAGACACAGTTATATCATAAGCCTGTGTTTCAGTTATATATAATTATTGAGTAGAGAAATCCTGACTTAATTATCCAACTTACTAGTATAACGGGCACACATGCTGTTACATTCTAATAAGTAAAATTACAAATTAAAAATAAAAAGTTCGTAAATAAAAACTTCTTTTTTTAAGTTTTTAAAAAATTAAAAATTAAAAGTCATCTCAACTCGTGTATATATATAAAATCGCACAGATGGAAAATTATTAAAAGAAAACTTTATTTAAAAAAAAGTATTTTAAAATTAAATTTTCAAAAAAAAAACAAAGATTTAAAGATAAAAATATATCTTTAAGAATGTAAAATAATTCTATTGTGTAAAAAAGCTAAAAATGGAAATGATTTTTTTTTTTTAATTAATCATTTTTTTAATTAGTCAAAGTAAACTAACCTTTGGGCATCTCACAATTTATAATTAAAGGTCAGATAGGATATAACAATAAGAACTGAATAGCCAATAAAAAAATCTCTCAGGAAACAGACCACAGCGAAAGGATCATCATCATCATCATGATGTCATGTCCAGTCAATCCGAGATTTTAATATAAAAAGGAAAAGATTGGAAATAAAAGATGATGTGTGTGATATATGTTTGCTCCAGGAGAGTTGAAGTAGAAGGGATTGAAAGATGCACTTTCAATCCCTTCAGTTTCTCCAAAAGAAAAAAATGAAATATCATTTTCCTATATTGCGGACCCCAGGACACCAGGACCCTGCAATAAAATTCTGCAAATAACCATACCAGCTACAGTAAGGGCATCTGGATAAGTACAAACAGAATGGCAACAGCATACCTGTTTTCTCCAGGACGTCGTGGGAATTAACAAAGGATCCAAATTACAAGCAACTAGAAAGTATGAACTTTAACTATAAAACTATTCCAGTATTTAAATATGAATTCCTATCTGACCAAATTAAATCATTAATAATTATTTTTATTATATGTAAGTTTTAAAATCATTTCCATTAATTTATTTTTTCCGTTTGTTTAATTGTTTATTATGATTTTTTTTTACATAAGCTAAAACTTTTAATTAAATCGTGTTAAATTTAAGTAGGTTGTGAATGGCTGCATAGATTCGTAAAGTTAAGTTAGTTTAAGGGAGAGTAAATCTTAGGTTATTTGTTTCACAGTTAGATTGGGTCAATGGATTGGAGGGATTGATGTAATTAGTAAATGTAGCATGAAGATCTGCTTCATGCAGGATCACCTCATATGCTACACTTGGGCAAAATAAGACCCATTTCTTACTGACTATCGGAAGCAGACGGTATTTTCTGCTCCTTGATCACCCCTTTAGCCTATGGAATGGGATAGTAAGATGGCAAAAATAACCGCAATCCCTTCCTATGAAGTTTTTTTTTTTATTGTTCTTTTTGCCAGACAGACGAAGTATTCCTGTACTGGATGAGACATTTCTTCTCGATAACCATGCTGTTCAGATGTATATTTCTGACACTGCAGTTATGTGCTGTCGTATTCGTGCTGCATTGAATACATCGATATATCAGGTAGGTTAGCATTAGGTTGATTGCGAACTTTTGGCCTAGGGTTAAATAAGGAATATAGAATATTTTCTTTTTCAAGTGCAATCTATGTAGTCTATCCATATTCGACACTCAAATAAAATATTAATAAATTCATCTGTGCGAACTTATAAAAAAATATAAAATAAAAAAATTAAAAAGTAAATCAAATTCTTAAGTAATAGTTATATAAAAATAAATAATTTTGAATTTTATATATGTGCAAAATAAATGATTCTGTGTATTGTTAATCTGGCAGTGGCTTATTCTTATTTTTTATTATCTTTCTTTAAAAATAATATATACATTATCTCTGCTGCTCTGCGAGCTAGTGACTGGGGCTAACGGTCTATAATAAAATAAAATTGGATCTTAATTTAAGTATCTGCCTACTATATAAATTTTTTAGGTTCGAATGGCCTGGTGGCGCCCTTGTATGGCAGATACGGTAAGATTCATCTGTCTCCCCGACCATTATACTAGTAATAGGTGAGTAGTTTGTTGTTGTCATGAATGTTCTGTGATATCTTACTTATAAATGTAAAAACATTTTCAAATTTCTGGGAAAGTGCAATCAGCATAGTTCAATCAAAAGTTTTATAGTGGTTCTAGAGATGTAAACAGATGAATTTTCTATACTGATGAAAATAGTGTTTAAAAGGTATAAACCCATTTCTAAAGATATAATGGCTGTAGCTTGAAAATTGAACAGATTGGTGAATGAAAGAAGAGGTAAAAAAGATGGATTTTGACTAAGGTAGATTAAGTTAAGATTTAAACTCTATGGCAGTTTTTTTTTTTTGAAGAAAGGAACAACTTATGTACTGATGTACACATTCTATCACTTATGTTAAACTGACAGTTGAATGGATTTGTGTAATCTATCAACATAAATGAGCATTTTCTTTATTAAAAATAAGAATTTAAATAAAATAATTTTATTTTGACAAAAAAACATATTTTAATAAAAAATATAACTTTATTATATACAAATATTGACATATGTATAAAGAAAAGTTTATATTTTACAAACATAATAAAGCACAACACATCCTGATTTAGAAGTGAATAAGTATTAAGAATCAAAATATAAAAAACAAAATTGGACAAACTAAATATCCATTTTAATTTTTTCTTAAATTATAAATTTTAATAAACTTGCACAATTTTAATAAGCTTTTAAAAATATACTATAGAAATATTATTCATGACTGAATGAAGAAAATGTAAAATTCGGTTATGAATAATATTTCTACAGTGTAATTTTCAATACACCACTCTCATCAATATAGGAACTGTTTTCCATCTGCTTTTAATACCTTGTGGCGGAATGTAATCATAAACATATGACCAAAGACATGATCATCAAGAAGCACATTTCATACTGAAGATGCACTTATCAGTTAGCTCAGACCACAATCTCTTACATATATCTTTATCATTGTTCATTATATAGGTAGCAAATTATTACAATTTATTTGATAAGTGTCAAATATACTGCCCTCACAATCTTGACACAAATCACTTAATGAAAGAATAATTTTTATTAGTCATTCATGAGACTAGAGATTAGCCAATAATGAATAATATTTTTGCAGTGTAATTGTCACTTCACCACTCATGCAAGATAGGAACTGTTTTCTATAAAGATATGTAAAGAGATTGTGGTCTAGGACAACTGATGAGTGCTGGTCCAGCATGAAATGTGCATCTTGGGGATCATAGATCTTTTTCACATGTCATTGGTTGTATGTTTATGATTACATTTCTCCATGAGGTGTAAAAAATGGATAGAAAACAGTCTCTATCTTGCATGAGAGGGATGTGATGAAAATTACACTACAGAAATATACTTTTATTAAGTAATTTGTTGTGAGGGCAGTAGAGTACATTTAACACATCAAATAAACTATAACTCTATAATTGTGCTTTATGCACATGTAATGAAGCTATATAGTGTATTAATCACTTTTGGGAAGTCTTAAGTTCCCATAATCATAGCTCATTACCAATTGAGAAATGCTTGTAATAAAGCCTTATGCAAATTTATGCAAACTGACTTTAGCCATCCATTTTTTGGAAATGCAGAAGTAAGCTTCTTTTCTGCTTATATCTGTGGGATCGCTTAATATACAGCAGGCTTCTTTAACCTTGCGTTTAGCATCATTTCTTTCAGTGTAGATAATCTTGGCAGTTGTTAGTTGAGAGGCATGGCCAGCAGTCCTTTTGTGCTCAGCAAATATTGAGCCCCTTTCTGTCCTACTTTTAGTTCTGTTTATAAATATCTGTGCTGTGTCACTCTAGTGACAATATTAGTCTTAATTTTTGCATAGAAGGTTGTGTGGCAGTTATTATGGAGGCATGTAATTTTATATATGACTTGGGGGAGGGGTCATTTCTGGAGCGATTTTGTCTTTTGTGTTGTTGATCAATCTGTTAGTGACTGGCAGTGAATGGAAACTATAGTAATTTGTTATCTATATATACACTGAACAATAGTAAAGATATCTGTAAGAGATTGTGATCTGGGAAACTGATGAGTTCTGCTTCAGCATGAAATGTACTTTTTGATGATCATGTCTTTGGTCATATATTTATGTTTACATCCCTCTAAAAGGTGATAAAAGCAGAAAGAACAACAGTCCCTATCTAGTATGAGAGTGTTGTAGTCAAAATTACACTACAGAAATATTATTTTTTATTGGATAAACTCCAGTGTAATCTAATGAACGACTAATAAAAATTACTAAATAGTAAAATTCATTCATCTTGTTTGTTAGATTTGTAATTAATTAAAGGTAGTTAACTTGTTTTGAAAAACAAAAGATGAAAGTGAATTTAATGGATCATAATCAAGTTGCTAGTCTTTAAACGTTTATTAAAAAATAATAATTTGTTAGTGGACTTTGTTTACATTATGAATTGAGAAAGTATTTAAGATTTTAGTTTCAACAGTAGAAGAAATCGATTGTCTTATCAATCCCATGCAAGTTGTTTTAGTAGTTCAATTTGTGGTAAGTCATGTTGTATTCTGCAATTAAATCATTGATCTTTGTGAGATTAAAGAAATCTACGATCGTTTAAATAGAATAAGAATAAATTTATTATGCATTGTTTTGGAAGAACTTCACTGTATTATTTGAAAATTTAAAAATAAATCACTAGACTATAATTAGTGTAGCAGTTATGACAATTCACCAGAATGCAAGTTTGTTGTGAAACCTACCTGAATGGAAATCTTGAAATCCACTTAACAAAAGCCTGTTGAACTTACCATATTCAGTCTTAGTTTGAACATCTTTCTTCATTTGTAGACACATACTTGATGAACAACAAATATTTATTTTCTATATTATGTTTAAAAGAGAGGATTGTATAAAGGAAACAAATAGTAAAATTTGAACTGTAAAGAAAAGTATTCTGAAAAGAATCGATAAGTCTAATTTACTTGTCTGCGGAGAACACTGAATTGAATTTCCCAAAACAATTTTAAAGCAATCTCCTGTGTTCATGCAAAAATCACTTAACTGTTTGTATGTTAAAATAAAATTTACATTTTTTTAGCTCAAAAGTTAAGGTCAAAGGTATCGAGATGAGAATTTTATTTTGTCTAATTCTGTTCATGAATAATAATAATGATGATGATGATGATGATATGGTTCAAAGCAAACTTTATTTAGTATCAGTTGCTTACATCAAAATATGTTACACTAGGTTACATATACTTATATGAAAAAGTTCTTTTTAATTTTGATTTAGTCATTGCTTAAATCAAGTAAAAAAATTAATTGTTACGATGATTGGCTATCAAAGGGGTTGTGTTAGCTTATCTCATTTTTTAAATTTAATTTTAGGAATACTAATTTCAGTCCTCATAATACTGAGCATATTTTGAAGAGACACCATGTTGCTGCGAAAATGTCCTGTAGTGCAAGAATACTATCTCTATCCTTAATTTTTTTTTTAAGTTTGTTGTAGTAGGGGTTGGGATGTCTTCTTGGATTATTTCCAAATGTGTGTGTGCAATAGATGCACCAATATGCATATAAGCTGAATGTGGTTGCATGTATTTTTGGTATTGTTGTTTTTTGTATGTATCTACTATTTTACTAATTGTGGTTCTGTTTGTCTGTAGTTGTTCAGCATCATTAGTCACACCTTTTCTAGAGCTAGACAATTATATAGGAAAGGGTTTGTGTTTCTTCATTTCTGTGACATAGCATACACAGTGGATCAACATTTGTGTAAAATCTCTTGTACCGAATATAGTATGTTGTTGGTAATAATACGTTTAGGTTAAGTTTGATAATAAAATCATGAAATTTTGGTTTCAAGCACCATCTTTTGAACTTTCTTAATAGTTGACCATTATTTATTCCTAGTACTATGGGCTGGTTATTCGCTTGCTGATCTGGAAATAGTAAATTTTGTGTTTACCAATATGTGTATTTATTTGTGTTTTCAGTGTTATATTGTTTCTTATGGGTTCACAACTCGCAAGCAGGATAGAGATATAGTTATATGTGGAGGGAGGCCGATTAGTGGGAGTGATTTCTATTATTACTTGTTTCTCTGGAAAACGTCTAAATATGGCTATAAGCAGATTTACTGTTTTTTTGAGTGTAAAACACTGGTATTGCATGTAGTCCAAGATCATTCCATTTTATAAGTCAGTTTAATTGTTTTTTTTTGATAGATGGCTATTACTTTTTTTTTTAAAAGTAAAATAACTTTTAATTAATTTTCTTTTCTATAGTAGCTTGTTGCATAATGAATTAATTGCTGAAATAAATAATTTTGTGAAATTTATTATCGGCAGATAGTAGATGATTTTTTGTCATAATAAGCTCATTGTATAAAGATACTTTTGAATATTGGGAGATAGAATTTGGAGAGTGATTCAGTGATTCTTTCTGCTTCTGCTTTAAGTTTGTTTTGTAATTTCTTTATCATTTGATTCATACCCAAGTGGAAAAGGAAACCCAGAAATAACACTAACTCTTGATATATCTGTGTTTAATTCACCTGTAAATATTGCTCATGCAGCCGATTTGTTGATGTTGATTTTTAGCCCAAACTTTGCTGTATATTCGTTTATGATTTCCTGCAGTATAGATAATTGCTTTTTTGATTTTAGAAATTCTGTGATATCATCCATGAAAGCTATACATGGTATGTATGAGCTGGTGTTTGGAATTGGAATTTTCTTGGATTTTTTTTTTAATTTGTTCTAACAGGGGGTTTAAATATAATGTAAATAATAGTGTGCTGAGTGGAGATCCTTGTGGGATTGATTGGCTGGGGTAGAAAGATGATGAAGATCTATCATTGAGTGTGATGTGAATTTCTCAGTTAAGTAGCAGATTGGCAATCGTGTATATAAAATTATGGAAGGTATTTCTGTTTTTTTTTTTTTTTTATAGTTAAATTAACAGTGTTTTGATTGGCACTGAATCAAGTGTGCTTTCAAAATATAATTGCACAACCATTGGGGTATATTTTTTCCTTTTAATTACTGTGTTAATGATTATTTTGTATGTCAATGCTGCTTGACCTGTTGATGAGCCCTTTTTTGCATATTGATGTTGTGATATTAGTTTTATTATATATGGTTTAATTTTTATTTTAAAACTTTTTCCAGAATTTTTATTCCCAAAGGCTCCATTGAGATTGGCCCCAGATTGGAGACTGTGGCAATTGGTGTTTGTTTTTTAATGAAGGGGACCATTAAAACCGGATATAGTCCTTGTATATTGTACAGCTTTTATAATAGTTGATATGTGAGCTGGCACAGGTATATGTTCGTAAATTGGCTGAGATGTGACAATACAAATTGTGGAATTCCTGGTGATTCTGGGTGGCATGTATCTGGGATTGATGCTAAAATGAATGCAAAATCTGTGATTTCAAAAAGTGTCTTTTTCTGTTTTTCCAAAAAAAATTTCTGGGGGTTTGAATTGATTATGCTTTGTTAACTTTTCTTTGAAGTGCTGATATATCGGTTGTATCAGATTATGTCCAGCTGTGATTTTCCCATCCCATTCTAGTCATGGGAACTCTATTTATGGATGGATAGTCCAATGCCCATCGAATGTGTCCGTGGGTCCATGTGTGTTGCTGTGGTAGACAAATTATTTTTTTAAATTGCTATATATTGCTTTAATTTATTGCATGTTTGATTATATAGCTGTGTCAGCTTTATTATGTTTGCTTGATTGTGAGAGACTAGTTTTGACATGAGGATTCTTTTGTGGAGCTCTTCTGCTAACATGATTAGTTTAGAGAGGGGGTTGATTTTTGAGTAATATGATTGATATTAAATGAGAGAATCTGTGTATATGCTATATATTTAGAGATTGGTTCAAATTGCATCTGATTGAGCTTATTTATCATGATGTATGTTTCAGAGAAGATGAATACTGGGAGGTTGATTTTTGAGAGTGTTGACTGGTAGGAAGATCTTTATTGTCTTTTATATGTTAGGGGTCCTGTTGTGGTATGTGTTCAATTTAATTTTATTATTTGTGCCGCATATTCAGAAAATGGGGAGTGGAGAAACTTACTTCAATTGAGTGATGTAACATTGGAGAATAGAACATAAGATCTATGAGAATGCTGCGGCAGTTGTTATAAAAAGATATTGAGTTTGGTGGGAGAAAATTCTCATCACTCATAAGTGGTATTGCAAGTTGACTTTGATAGCTCATATTAAAATCTCTGGTAAGTATGGGGGGGGGGGGGTAGGGATTGGACATCAACGGGAAGTTAATGGTTAAAATTATTTTTTTAATTACGAATATATACAAATATAATGTTAATTGAAAAGCTTCTGTGATTAAATACAGTTATCAGAAGATTGGAGTCTATGAAAATTATTTTAAATGGTATGAAGGGGCATTCTTGCCAGATAAATATACCTGTCATACTTGATGGTACTGATGTGTCCCTTGAGTATGTGCAAAAACCAAGTTTACTCATATATGTAGCTGAATTGATTTGGGATCCATTATATATTTTTGTTTCTAGTAGACTCAATATGCTGGGTTGCATTGTCTGTATCCATTTATTAATTTGTTTTATTTTTTTTTGTGGAGTTTAAACTTCGGACGTTAAGTGCCGCTATTTTTAGATTCATGTTATTTAATGTTGTAGAAGGGGGAGGGTGTGCAATTTTACTAAAGTGTGTGATTTTCATTTCCTTTCTTTTGTAAGTTTATCTTGCTTGAAACGGGGTTGGTGTTATTTGTTGGTTCTGTAAATATTCGTTTAATCGAGTCACTAACTTTGAAGTTTTCGTCTTGCATTCTTTTGAATATTGAGAGGTTGATTCCATTTCCATATTTTCATCTATTAGTTGCTTTATCGAATTTAATTGGTTATATTCTAGATCATTTGTTTTAATCTTATTATTTTTTTTAGTTTTCTTTGGTTTTGCTTGTTTTTTTTTTTGCTTTCCAGAAGTGTGTTTTGGAAAGCACTGTGTGGGGGTATCCATTATTTCAGTTGTTGCTTTGTTTATAATTGTGTGCTCTACTTGATTATTATCTCCATTTGGCAGTTCTTTTCTTTCTTTTTGTAGGTAAGCAGTGTCTTTTTCCATTACATTATCACTAAGTGTTTTTGCCTGGGGATCGAGGTTTTCATCTTCCTTATTCGCATTTGTGTTAATTGTCAATTCCATTGACATGCTTGGGGGATGGTGTATATTTTTATTTTTATTTGTTTTGTCGATTTTATTGCCTTGAGATGGGGGAAATCGTATGTTTTTCTGCTGCCTGAGTTTATGTGTGCTATCTGGATTTTCTTCTAATTTTTGTGAGAGGAGATTATTCTTTTCCGCTAGATTCTACTTCTTCATTGCATTGTGTTGCTATGTGGCCTCTTTTGCCACAGGTAAAACAATGTGGCTTTAGTTCTCGTATATATAAGCATAGTGTGGTGACTTCTTGGTCTGTTATGTGTGATGGGATGGTTTCTGGGTCTATTTCTTTATGTAGCGACCTTATATTCAAAACTATTTGTAAATACAGATACTGATGTTTCTTTAAGGTATATTTGTTGAAAAAAAATAACCTTTCTGAAGGGATTCATCATTCATTGGAAATGGTCCAAGTTATATCTGAAGTAGGCATTTTTTTAACACTCTGGTGATATTCTTGTATCTGCTTTTGTCAACTTGTACGATGGCAAAATTTCCTAGAGTTTTAGTGTAATTTTTTTATATTGATCTCTTTGTGTAGCTTCATAAAACTCAACTGCTACATATCTGCTATTAGGATGGTCACTTATGCATCGTACTATCTCCAGCAAATTATTTTTATTTATTGCTTCAATTAGGAGTGCCTTGGGAAAATGGTAGGGAGTGCAGTGATTGTCTGTTACTGTCAACACTATTGATTTCTCACTAAAAAATCTTTTGAATGTTGCAAAAAGGGTTTTAGGTATCATGTTATTGAACCTCTCCCCAATCTGTTCAAGTATTTCATCTGTCCATTGTGTGTTGGGGAGCTCAATTTCATCCTGATTTACTAGATCTAAATCTTTAAGATTGTCTGATGTAGTTTTTCTAAATGTAGGATTTTCCCCCCGAGTTTACGTTAATTTGGTATGTTTTGGCTATTGTTGCATACGTTTTGCAAAGGACTAGCTTCCTGATCAAGCAACTGGGCAGTTGCCATTTTATAGTTTATGCGAATAATTTTTCAACAAGATAATGGTTTTTTTTAACTATTTTTTTTCACTCTCTATTTTTTTGTGACTCTTACTAACTTTTACTATTTTTCCTTCTACTCTTTTTCCTTTTTACCTATTTGCTTCTAAATAATGTTATCAATTATATTTGTTTAAATTGTCATCTATCTGCTATGTTAGAGATTTATTATACTACATGTAGCTTTTGCTGATTTTTACCGTTGTTCATTAATTTTTTTAGAAAACTGACATTTCTTAAAACACTTGGGTTAACATTGAATTGAACATTTTTTAAATCTTTAAGGGAAAAAAAACATTTTTGTAGCTATTTAATCTTAAAATACTAGGAGACTTTTTGCTTATCTACAACTGTGTGTGTATCCAGGTGGGGCTATATATTATTATTATTATTATTATTATTATTATTATTATTATTATTATTATTATTATTATTATTATTATTATTATTTCATGAATAATTATTTGTCTTACCTGTAGTTTTCTAATAGAATAGATTATATTGCAAATGTGTTTTCTTGTTAGACATTTTACATTTAAATTTTATATGTAATATAACATACTAATAGCTGGATATATTTATAATCTACATATTAAAACTGATTAATTTGATGAAATTATAGAATGTGGGATAAAGGTTTTGCTATAATATCTAAATTCTTAAGTTTTGTATTGTATAGCAAAATGCTCATGTATACCACATTCTAACCCCTTTTTAACATTAGCTAGTTTTTTATTATTTTGTTAAAATATTTTGTTTTCTTCAAAATTTAAAATCTTTGAATATGTTTTTTGTTTAATGCATTATTAATGGTGATATAGCCAATTAAACTTCAAGACTTGACGTGCTATAATTGAATATTAATTATTAGTTACATGTATCATGGCAAGCAGCTAACACTATGGGGTATAACATATATATATATAGAAATGGATAGTTTGATTGTGTGGTGATAAGATTCTATACTTTTAAAGTTATAGTATTCACAATAAATTCAAACCATTATTACCACATTACTCTTAAACTGACTGGTTGAGAGATGGTATAAGAAATTAAGTATCAGTAATTTTCATTACTATTGATGCACAAAGAAGAGATAGGCAAAATTATTATTTGCACATATTTAATGTATAAATTATTATAGAGAAAACTAAAGATATAATTGCTATTAATTTGACATTAGATGCTTTACTGATTATGATTAATACATCCTCTTTAACTGTAAATCAGTTTAATTTTAGTTGAAAAATTGGATTTTTAATTCTCTACGAATTCAATTGTTCTGCGCCATTACAATTAACACAACTAACATGGTTTGAATACATAAATCATCATTTATGCCTAAATTTCAATATGTATATATATATAGATATTAAATCTAGCATGCCTTTATGTTTACATCTTCTACATAAAGGATGTAAATATAGCCTCTTTTTGTACTGCATTACAAGTATCCTCATGTGGGAGAATTCATTTCTATTTATTTTAAAATCACATAAGAGAACAACTGTAAGTCAAATGTAATATTGCTAAAATATTTTCAATATTATATATGTAATTTTAAATTTTGACAACTTACCAGAGCCCTGTTTAATCATTTTTCACCACTCTTCTTAGCTAGATTATTAAGAAAATACCAAGTGTTGTTTTACATTTGTCACTTTGATTTACATAGTTGTAACAAAGTATCAAATATTTATGACTAGGATGAAATTGGCAACTTTTAATATGACTTGAAAACATGTTCACATGAGAAAGTTCATTTCTATTTATTTTATAACTCATGTGATTAGTAAGTTTGTTATTGTTTATTCACTATACATACTTAATTCAATTAAGTTATAGTTTTGCAGTAGTAGATTATTTAGCATCATATCCAGCTAACTGAAATAACATGCTGATAGATCTTATTATTTTACTAGCAATTTTTATTTTCTTCTATTTCAAAAGGCCATTAAACTTTATTTGTCTTCTTAGTGTTTATTTTTAGTCACAGTTTCTTTTTTTTTCATTTGATAATTTTTATAACATTTTCTTCAGCGCTTCTGCTGAACAATTATATCATCTGAAAAACACTTAGCTTGAGTTGGAATTGTTTATATTAATTTGAAATTTATTGTTGTGTTTTTTAGACAAAACATTTTAAATATTATATGAAGTCTCTGATTATTCAGGTTCTATCATATTAATATTAATGTTTTGAAAATGGAAACAGATATTGTGTTTTATATTTTTATTATTTGGAATATTATTATTTTTAGAAAAAAATACCTGATAGCTTAGAGTTGGAGTTTTTCTTCTAGTTTTTTTTTTGCTTCTCAAGTCGGAAGTGAACTATTTATTCTTTTCATTAAGATTGTATCTGATAGTGAGTAGTTATTTTTTATAAATTACTTTTTATATTATTAGTTTTTTTTTTAAAGATTATGATAGAATTTATAAAAAAATTTAAGTTCATTGTTCATGATTTTGCTAAACTTTTGAAAATTCTCATTTGATGTTAATGCAATCTTTCAAATTTATTTATGAAGATATTATGTGGTATCTAATAATACAATAGTTTCTGTAAAAGTGCATCCAATATATATTTAAATTATTGTTTAAAATATAGAATATTTCCAATTTTCTGTTAACATAAATACATTCACATATATCACATATTAGTCCTTTAATATATTTATTTATATCTTATGATTTTATTTTTTGAAAGAATCAACGCCTTACCTAATTAACTATGTCAATTGTATTCTATCCTCAGCCATAATTTTTCCTAATGAAAGCTCCCAAATACTGCATTTCTTTATAATGACTGAGATAATTTTTAATATGTAGTCTGTTTACTCTGTAAAAACTATATTCAAAGTTCAAAATAAATTACATATTAGTAAATCTGCTATTGTTTTATTTATTTCATATCTTAATCAAATGAAGATGTACTTTTACAATAGTATGTTCTATCACATATTATTCAACAAGTTGAAACAAAATAGTGATTGATCCATGATCTTACTGTCATATTTTTAGAATCGTGTGGAAAAAATTTTAATGGCATTTTTCTAATGCATTTATAATATATTGATAGAGAATACAGATCTCAATTCTGTATAATAATTTGAGCAAAGTAATAGCCCAGAATACAATTGTTTTAATAATTATAATTGTACTAATATGTAGTACCCTATTTTTTAATATATTAAATACAGCAGCAACTGATTGTAATCTGTGTTGCACCTCAACATCACATTTATTTTTCTACATAAAAAAAAAAAACGTACATTGGCAAACAATCAAGCGGACAGTTCTGAATTTTTTTAAAATTATTGCTGATAGAGGAAATTTTTTATATATTAATTACTAAACCAAAATACTTTTACATAGCATTTGAAACATTATGAATATTCTGTAGATCAATTTTTGAACTGGCAGAAATAACATAGTCTTTAGTATATTGTAAGTCTAAAATCCAAGATGTTCTTGTTTTTCCTTAAATTAGCTCAAATAAAAACTCCAGTATCAAATCAAAGCTTACATCAAATTTTAATGCCTTCTTCTTGAAGGCATTTATGTACTATTCCAAAAAACCCATCTAAATAAAAATAGAAAACAAAGTTTAATTTTGTTCATGTTAAACCCAAAATTTCATTTCAAATGTCTCTGATTTTTTTTATCAGAAATAATATTTCCTTGAACTTCATTTTCTTAAAATTAGTTTAACAAACTTCTATGGGTAATCAACTAGTTTCAAACATTATCCCAAATCTGCTTGATTAATGTGGACAAGGCTTTAATCAAATCAATAAAAGTAATATACATATATATATAAATCTTTTATTTTTTTGATTCTACTCTTGCACTTTTATGGCATGAAAATCCTGAATATAGCATTTCTTGGTTTTTAAAGATATGTTAGGTTTTTAGTAACTGTTTAATAAAATTCTTCTAAATATTTTGCTGCATTAGGCGACAAGAATAATTACTATAGTTTTTTATATTTATTTTATTTTTATAAATTAGAGCAATAGCATCATCTTTAAGGTCAGATGGCTCACTTCATGTGTCTATATAATTCCTAAAAAATTCCAATAGTATTGAAGTTAATATATCACTACCATAATTTTAATCTCATTAGGCCTTACAAACTGCCCATTTTTAAGATTACAAAGACTTGTTTAACTTCATTAACTGAATATCTAACTGAATAGTTAAATATATTATTAAAAATTGTCATCTCAATTTATGTTTCATTATTCAAATTGTAATCAAAATATCTTTTTCATTTCTACAATATTTTATAATTATTGTATAAAAGGTGTCACCTATTGATTTAAGAGGTTGATATTATTTTTTTAAGTTTATATTTTATTTCCAGGCATCAAAAATGTTTGAAGTGAACACAGTGAATAAATAACTATTTCAGTGGCAGTTTTGATTTAATTTTAAAGCCTTGTCAATTTTTGTATTGCTTATGATGCTCCACATTCAATTTTTTATTAAAAAAGATTGTGAATATCATGTTTTCTTCTAATCCAGTTATTAACAGCATCATTTTCAAAGAACCTGTCAAGATTCTTTTTGGATATCTTAAGAATAGACATAATTGTATTCACACCTCACTCTTTAAGATAATTCAATGCCTCAATAACATAACAGTTTTGAAAATCTAAAGGGGCAATTTTAGAATTTTATAATTGATGACATTATGTACACATGGTAGTGCTTCTAAAGGATGAACATTGTAGGTTTTAGCCATATGCTTGGAACAAGATTAATTTTAATGGAATTGCATTTTATGCATTTCTCTAATGTTAATTTTTTTTTAAACACAATATAAGCAATTAAATGAGATTGTTTTGACTATGAGTATATACAATTTCTTTATAAAGATTTTTTTGCCTAAACCAAGTAAGTATTCTTGACAGTTGATCTATGTGTTGTGTAAAAATTCAATAATAACTTCTATTTTTGTTTGCATCCACAATAACATTATTTCAAAAATCATCAGCTAAAATTTATGTTTCTATCAATATATAAACTAAAATCTTCAAAAAGAAAAATTTACTTTTTTAATAGTATTGATGTAATAAGAATGTCCATCAAGTAAGGAAAACTTTTTTTTTTTTCTGAACTTTTTAAATCTAGAAACAGTAATAAAATTTGTGCTGATATCTGTACATAAACCAAATTTCAAAACCATTAACCTTTCATTGACACAACTTGGAATTCCAAGAATAAAAGGTTCTAAATTAAGCCTCACAACAAATCCAACATTTTAATAGATACATCAATCTTAAAGCTTGGCATCTAATACAAAGTGCTTCTTTTATTCAGGTTTTGAAGAGTTTGCAGCAATCAAAATTTATAAATTCCATGTATTTATAATTTTAAAAAAAAACAAACAAATTAGTATAGAATTGAGATGCTTAATTTTATTATTGCCATTCTTGTTTTACCACAAATTATTATTTTTAGATTGCTTTTTTTTTTGTCTTTTTTACATTAGATAAAGGACTTCTGTCTCAAATTCAATTCCAAAATAATTTATAGCCTTATCTGAAGGTTACAATCTGCCTCAGTCATTGCTTTCTCTTCATTAAAAGAATGGAGTCAAAATTCTCACAATAATATAAAACTGTACATAAAATATATTTGCTATTTTTATATAAATATAATTGAATAAAATGTACTATTGATTTAACTTCAGTATTTTTTTTTTTTTTTTAAAAAAAACTTATTTAACTGAGTTTAAATCACTTTGGTTTTATTACTGTCTTCTATGATAATCAATCTTTTTATTAATTAAATGTCAGTCTTGTTTATATCACTTAATGAAGTCTCCAATGGCAGGTTATAAACATAATTGTATGACATTTTATACTAATCAGTGAAACAGTGGAATTAATATGACAGGATATTGTTTCATTTTCAGTATTATAATAAATAACATTAAGATAATAAAAAAAAAACCCAATGATATAAAGAACTCTTTAAAATTTTTGAGATAGCTTTACAATTGAGATACAAGAATAAATTTTGTTAATGATCAAATGGCATATTTTTAAAATTATATTTGTAATTAAATATTTAAAGTAATTTTATTTTTTATTTTAATTTAGTTACGAGCCACAATTGTCAGGATGGAGGATGTGGCTCCTTTGGATGAACTTGAAATGAAGCAGTTGATTACATCTGATGGAACTCCATGTGCTTCAGATGCAGAAGAAAGTTTTTCAGCAGGTATGCTAAATAGATTATATTTATATATGCATATAAAACCATACTTATGCATTTGTATGAACTTAGAGACTTTTTGTCACTTTAAACTTGCAGGCATCCTATATCTTGGTTCTCAGGCTGACAAATAAAGTTCTTTTATATAAGGATAATTCTAATTGCATACACTCTAGCATAAAATATGTAACATTTGAATATGCAAACTAGAATATTTGTAGATAAATATTTTTGGATTTTAAATTTATGCATATCTATCAGTGCAACATGCTATACATACATTATTTGCAGTTATATATTGCTATTTTCATCATCTAGTTGAAATTATTAAATATTTTTAAAAATTCTAACTTTAATTATATCTTTCTAAATACTTTCAACTGTTAGTGATTAACATGGAACACAAAGTTTTGACTGTTATTATTTTTCCTTTTTCTTCAAGTAATCCCAGGCCTGATCAATAATAGCCAAAATGGGAATTATACCAAAGTCTTTTTATTTTTAGATTTGTAATATTGAATTTAAGGTAATGCCCTAATCAAACAAGCTATTCTATTAAAGGTAATAGTAGGAAGAAATTTTTAAGTATATAAATTTGTACTGATTATTGCCTTTGACAAAATAGCCTCATTGATTAGAGCATCACTTTAAATTTTATATTCATGAATCTAAAGGTTGGTTGCTCAATTACTATGCTAGTTTTCACTGATCAGGCCAGCAATACTTGAAAAAGAGAGGAGAATAATACCTCTTGAAATATTGTATTTGATATTGTTGCTGATATCAATCTGCATGTTATAACTAACATTTGAATATATTTGGACAGGTATAAATGAAGTTTGAATTCTTTTAAAAATATTGAACCAACCAGATATTGGAAATACAGGCAGTCTCCTAGTTACGAACTTAATTGGTTCCTGACATGTGTTTGGAAGTTGAAATTGCTTGAAAGTAGAGGTATGTAAAAAAAACATCAAAAAGGGTTTTCAAAATACAGTATTTATTTTTTTATTGATTAGTATCTGGAGTTTTGTTTACAAATTTATCAAGAGTTAATTGAATTGTATTCTTTTTCTTCTCTTGATAAAGAATTCTGTAACATTCTGTGTCTTTTTCTATTGCCCTTTGTACATGATATATACGCTCTCCATTGGGATCACAATCTTCCCTGATGGTCAAAAATTTATCAAGATATATAAAGGCTTCATTCATATTCTTGATTGTCAAACTCTTAACAATAACTTCATTATCAGGTTCTTTTTTATTTTGTATTTCATTCATCTCTTGTAGTTTAATCAAGTCTTCATTTGACAGAGATTCTAAGTGAGATCGCATTAACTCACCATTATCTTCATCAGTGACATTGCTTGCTACAGATTCAACAACAGAGTTTTCTTTGATTTTTTCTTCCAATCTTCATGCAAAGTAAGAGCCTTAGCTTGAATAATTGATAAACTCACTGGGATGCCTTTTTGATGTTGATCTTTAATCCGTAAGCCAAAGATTTTTCCATTTCATCCATTACTCTGCCATGTCTTTTTGAAACAATCTTTGAAGAAATATTTTCACAATTTTTAACATATTTCTTAATTTTGTTCTTGTTTTTCATAATTGTATATATTGTTGATCGGTTTAAATTACATAAATGTGCGATTGAAGTAAAAGATTCACCATTTTCAGAATGTCTAATTACTGTATATCCATTTTTGTCTCCACCGATTGAGGTTTATGAGACCTTGATTTCTTTTTGGTTGTATCAACACTGCTGTTTTTTTGTTTCTCACTCATGTTTTTAATTAATAAGAATGTAAAAAAATCACCAAAACAGAAATATATACAGTCTATATATAATGTAATCACGCACAAACTACTTTTAAAAACAAGTGCTAAGCAAGATGATCCTATTCAAGAGAGTCTGTGACGATGCTAGAAATAAAAGTAATTAATGTTAGAGAGATGGGAAGATTGACTGTATTTTATATAAGTCCTTATTGTTCTCTAAAATACATTTTTAATTATTTTCTAAATTCCAACGTTTATCTTTCTTTAGAAAAAATTCAATTAGGAATATTACTGTAAATTTGTAGTGTTAATTATTAAAAGGAATTTTTTAATTATTAAAGTACTAAAGTACTATACAATTTTGAATACCCATTTCTTTCTACAATATATACATGAAAGTATGCACATAGATAAAGATCTAAAGTCCAAAAGCGATTACATAATAGTGAAATGTTTATAATTCGAGTGTTTGTAACTAGGGGTCTGCCTGTAGTCCAACATATAAGTTCAAGTAAAATAATACTATCACAGACCTTTGAATCATATACATATATAGTTTTTTTTCACCCTATGGGAAAATAATGAGAATAGTTTGTCACTACTTTGAAAACATATTATTGATTTTATTTATTGGAAGTCCGTTTTTAATTTTTATAGATGTAGGGAAGAGATGGTGAAATTTTGATAATTTTTTATTTATAGTCAAAATATTTTAAAATAATATTTTATTGAAAAAAAAATTATAGAAAGTATTTGCTAAATTAAAATAGTCCTGCAATAATAGAACAAAATTAGAGAGAATTTTTTAAGATTGTATAATTATTGTCATTCATTGTTTTAATATTAAGCAGGAATAGGGGTGTAGGTCAGAATAGATGTTTACTTTTTGGAGACAAATTAAGTAAAGGAAAAGTGGAGTAGAAACAATAAAATAAAACATGTATTTAGGAAATAATTGACTCATAACACTAATAGGTAAGCATGGTTTATATTATATATATATGAATACATGCTTGTCTGTATATATAATTATTAATTATACATTACAAAAAATATATTTTAATGAATATTTAAAATATTTTTATTAGTTAATTTTTAATATTGTTTAGAATAATGTAAATTAAACAGGCAAAACTCTCCATACAGCAGTGCCACCCTAGTATAAGAGATAGTGATCATGTTCTGTTTAATGGTTTAATAATTTAAATTGTTGGAAAAGTAATAATGATATTAGTTAATATTTTAATTTTATAAAACTCTGAATAAAAGTTTGCTAATTTGATATGCACACTGTTATTATTTTCAAAAATAAATAACTTAACCAACTATGCTTGGGAATTGTATAGTCTGCAATTTGGAAATAAAAATGGGTAGGTGAATTAAACTTTGAAAACAGGTTAAAATATCAAGATTTCTGCCTAGGTATGTAAACAAATCTTATTTGAATATCTCAAGTTGAATTATAGTAAAATATCAGAAATTCTCATCCTTTATAGCAACTTCAGCAATATGCTAATGGAACTACATGTAAAGTGATTGACAGTAATAAATGTTTTAAATGAAGTTCAAATGTTTTGATCAGGATTAAAAAGGATTCATAGTCAACAACCTGGAAATATTAGAGCTTTAACGTCAAATAATTCAGGAATGTTTCTACTAACAATTGCAAGATTATTTAAATTAAAACAGGCAATACTCTCTATACAGCCAGAGTAATCAGTGGATGCCAGAAGGCTTTCTGCACAAAATCCCCATGTAGAGCCTATTCATCCAATATTCCCAGACTAGTTTTTGGTTTGTGACCTTTGTCAGTGACAAGCCTTGGATCTGATAGCACTGCACCTAGATCTTAGGATCTAATGCAACCCTCTAGCAGTCACCTTTTATCTCTACTTAACTACAAAACTATGAGTCTTAAATTGAAAACATTGTAATATTTTCAATCCAAGCTCATTAGCTTATATAGTCATACCCATCCTTTTTGGTGATGTTGGTTCTTTAATAACCATAGCCACCACTATCCTATTAGGTAAGATTGATTTTAAGCCAGTAAAACATCACATGATCACATGATGCACAAGTCTTCTGGCATCCATTGATTACTCTGTTTGGCACAGGGTGGCACTACTGTTAGGAGAGTTTTGCCTTTGTTTACAAGTTCTAAAGTTATTGTTGGTAATAAAATTACTGAAATAAAAATATATATATTGTACCATCCTGGTCAAAATTTAAACCTGGAATTATTTTAAACAAAATTTTTTTTGTTGGCTTAATTTATTTTTCAATTATTTTAAAAAGATGGCATAGTTTTTCTTGTTAATAAATAATGTTTGACAATACATCTTTTTAACAAATGATATATCAAAGTGATAGTTTATTTTATATTGTAATAAACTATAAAATTAATATTTTATTCATAGAAAAATTTAATAGATTGAATTAAGTATTGATGAATCATTTGACATTTTTATTTTCTGTATACATTTAATGAATAATTCACGAGAGTAGATAAACAAAGTTGCCATTTATTATTAAGAGTGTGTGCGTGCATATATACATATTTTATGTGTTTTTATAATTATATATTGTATATTAAATAATTATACAAGAATGTTTATATTTTATTTTAAAATATGATTTTTAAAATGTATTTTAATTTGTGAAGTTTTTTTTTTTTATTATTCTTCTTTAAAAAGTTATTTATTACAAAGTGAAAAACAATTTTATTTCACAAACTGATTTATTTCAATAATTTTTTTATTGAGCAGAATTTAACTCTTAAATACAAAGAATATAAGAGTGAGCTAAATTTGAGTTATACTATAGAAATCTATATGATAGTGATCTAAATGCGACATTATCAGAAAAAAAGTATTTAAACCTTTCATTTTAGTATGATCACTTTCTCTTAAACTGCATTTCAATATGTAAATCACATAAGTCAATGTGACCACATAAGTCAATGTGTTGTATATTCTATTAATATTTGAAGTACTACAGAAATGAGTGGCTGAGAAAAGAAAATGGTTCCAAAGGCTTGTGGCTTTTGAGATCTGCAGAACATCTTATAATAAAATCATCTCTATGTAAATGTACTTTAATTAATGCTACAAAACATACACAATCACAGAATAATTTAAATATTACAATGTGTATTATCAGAAAATAATTTATGTGATGCCACATTAAAAAAGGAAAAATTCACTGTGGAAATAATTTAAGTGCTGTAATATTTACTATAGAATACCAGGTAGTTAACCAATACTATTATTTTTGTAAAAAGGAAAATATTAATGTCATGATATTTTATTATAGAATGCTTTATTTAAAACTTATATTTTGTTAAGGTGGATAAGTTTTTGAATACTGTAACTGGGATATAATTGAATTTAAATATTATACTTATTTAAACTATTATGTAGTATAGAAAACATCGAGGATTTTAGTGAGATCTCTACGGACCTTTTGAACTTTAATTTTATTATTTATGAAAATATTATAATGTTGATGTAAATTAATATTCTTTTAATGGACTTATAGTTTGAAGAACATACAAGTAATATCTTTTTATTCTCTATTTATTTACGTTAGAATGCATGTGTTTGTTTATAATACATAAAAATATAGATTAACCAAAAATAAATTTTAAATTACCTTGAAAACATAATTTAAATGTAATATATTTTTTAATACTAAAATAATTTGGTTTATTTAAATTTATGGTATGTTTTGTCTATTTTCTTTATATTAAAAGCAATAGATTTTTAGTATAAGTATATATGAATTATATATTGTAATGGTATAGATCTTGAGATGAACCTAGAGTGATGGAATATCATCATCACCCCAAGTTAATGACAAAATATAAATATACAAATACTAAGAATAAATATGAGCAATGAGTATGAGCACAAGAATTAATTATATCACCAACATTATACAAAAGTAATAATCATTCATCATCATAAATGATCAACAATAAAAATAAATCAACAGTCAATCTTGTGACTGTATTTGAAAATGGTCCATTATAGACTAGGCTAATTATTTAGCTACTGCCAAACCTCAGGCAGATGTACAAACAATAATTATCTAGATGCACATATTTAGGTGCTACTCCATCAAAATACAGCAATAATCAAATAATGCTGAGATAAAAAAAAAAACATACTATCATCAATGCTCTGGCCACTTCAGTGCCATTAATGTACTCACCAACTATAAACTAAATTTTTAAAGAAATAATAAATAAAATGAAATATAGTGCATGGACTTTAAAGTGATATTCCTTTTGTGCCAACCAGGATCATGATCATCTGGATGTCAATAACACTAAACATAAAGCCCCTTTATATAACAGTCCATTATGTATGAGTCCAGCTCATTGATGAGCAGAAACTCTATAACTGTTATTGTTAGCAAGAGATATAATATAACATCCAATAGTTTATTATATTTTAGGATTAAATAAATTCACTGGAATAATTTAAACAATAAACTATAAATATATTAATTAGAAACAATAAAATGAAATTAAGATCTGCTAAGTATACTATAAATATAAATTAAGTATTCTGACTTTGATTAATACAAAAAAGAAATTCCTATTATATTGTAATTTACATATATGTCTCAATAGGCTTACACAACACACACTTATATATAAGCACACAAACATGTAATATAATAATTTATGAATATATTTGAATTAAAATAAACCTATAAATAAAATTTATTTTTATAAATATATAATAATTAATTTAACCATTTACAGAGATTTTTAGATATTTACATGTTATATATCTATATAAATAAGCACAGATGTGCTGTATAAAACATTTTATTCATTTTTAATGATATGTAAATAGTATAACGATTCGGAGAAGAGCTACTTAACGTAAACTGCACTACAAGGGCGCCATCTAGGCATTTGAACCTAGAAAAATTTATAAAGTAGGCAGATATGTAAGTCAAAAAAAAAAAATTTTTTTTTATATATTTTGTTTCCGGTCATTAGCCCATTGTCACTAGCTCAGTGGAATAGCAGAGATTTACATTTTATAATAAATTCTTATCTAAGAATATATAAAAAAAGAATAAAATAAGCCACTGCCAGTAATTATACACACAAACATTTATTTACGCACATATATAATATTTAAAATTGGTTTAGTATCAGTTTACATTTTAAAATTTAACTTACATTTTTTTACTTTGATTTTAATTTACATTTTAATTTTTATAAATTTACATTTTAATTTTTATAAGTTCGCACAGATGGGTTTATAAAAGTTTGTTTTAAAATGTTGAGTATAGATCGGTTACATAGATTACACAGTTAAAAAAACATTTCAAAATAAACATAAATGATCAAAATACAAAGTCATTGATACCGTCAATTGCATAGGGAATACAAGAAACCCAATGGTATTCATTATAAGATACCGCATTGACACCAGTAACTTAAAAGACATCCGAATAAATACATTTTAGATACTCACTGTAAGGTATCATTATTTACCGAATGTCTATATATTTTGATCAAATATGAAAACCAAAAACATAATTAACTGATAACGAATCCATGCAACATCCATACCCAACTTAAATTTAATGCATTTTTATTTAGAGTGTAGAGTATGAATAGACTACATAGATTTGCATTTGAAAGAAAATATTCTATCCTTATTTAACCTTAGGCCAAAAGTTCGCAGTCAAACCAACGTCAATTCATCTGATATATCGATGCATTCAATGTAATACGAAATACGGCAGCACAAAAAAGTTAAGAGAAGAAATTGCCTCTCGTCAGATAGGAATACTACATCTTTCTGACAAGAAGAGCACTAAAAAAAACTCCATAGGAAAGGACTGCGGTCATTTTGCCGACTTACGAATCACATTCCATAGGCCAAAAAGGAAGGGTGTGGCATATAAAGCGATTCTGCCCGTAGCGAATCTCGTACTACATCAACTAATTACACCAATATATCCAATCCATTGACCTAATTTAACTACGAAACAAATAACCTAAGATTACCCTCCCCTAATATAACTTTACAAATCTATATAGCCATTCATGCCCGACTTAAGTTTAACATTTATATAATATTAAATTAGCAAAAAACAAAAATCATAAATAAAACTTAAAAGAACCAAAAAAAAAATAAATGGAAATGATTTTACAAAAGAAATACATCAAATTAAAATTACTTATTAATAAATAAAGTTGGTCAGATAGGATTCTATTTCAATTATTTTAAAGACGGAACAAGTTTTAGAATTAAAGTTCTTATTGTTTAGTATACTGGAGTTTTAGAAATATATTTAAAGCTTAGAGTTCAAAAAGTTCTTACGATTTTAAAACGTTCCTTTTTATCCGTTGCTTGCCGTTTGAACGTGAATTCCCATGCCGTCCTAAAAAGATTGGTATTCTGTTGGCCATTTTATTTACTCATCCGGAGGTTTTTTACTTTAGCTGGTCCTCAATGTAGAAAACGATGTTTCATTTTTTTCTTTAACAACTGAAGGAATTGAAAGTGCGTCTTTCAATCCCTTCACCTCCGACTCTCCACTAACACATATCTGTCCACTCGTAATAACTAACTAATAATTTCCAAACTTTTCCTTTTATATTAATTTTAAGGATTTAATTGACATTACATCAACAATGATGATGATCCTTCCGTTGAGGTCCGATTCCATTGTTTTCTCTCCTATCTGACCTTTGCTTATACATTTTAAATGCCCAAGGGCTTGTTTATATTTAACTAATTAAAATAATCATTTCCATTTTTCAATAACATTAATTAATTTGTTTTCAAACTTAAAGATATATTTTTATCTCTAAATCTTTTTTAAGTTTTTGCTTTTAAAATACTTTTTCTATTTTTAGTAAAGTTTTATTTTAATAATTTTTTTTTCATCTGTGCGATTTTATATATATGAGTTTAGTATAGAATTTTAATTTTCAATTTTTAATTCTTAAAAAGGAAACTTTTATTTGCAAACTTTTATTTTTTTTTCATGTTTAATAATAAAAAACAATGTAACGTATGTTGCCGTTACAATAGTGATCAATTTAGTAAATGTTTGGGTACCCATTCAGATATGAGCACAATGATTTTCCATTAGTTAATAAATAAACTTATTCCTATAAAATATTTTCTCATTTTATAATTAATTCATTGTCATAAATATACATAAAATTCACATGTACATATATAAATAGATAGTATGAATTAAAGTTATTAATTCATTCATTATTTCTAATGGTAAAAAAAACTTTTCTTTAAAAAAAAAAATTATGAGATTCAGTTTGGAAAAATAAAATCATTTATGAACCAATTCTTTGTTTTTAGATGTTATAAGTTCCTGAGTTTCACTTTTAATAAATAAAACTGGAAATGGTCATTTATTATTTTTTTTCATTATTCTAGTTTTAATTGAATAATTTAGTCAACCTTTAAAACCAGCAGATGTCTGTAAGTACTTTATATACATGATATAGTACGTTTACCTATGCTTCATTGCATATTGCTAAAACTGCAGATATAGCATGGTAATATCTTGATAAACTAGTTTCTTCTAAAATCATAGACTGACTTATTGTTATCTTGAGGAAAGATACAATCTAGTAACTGTTGGCCTGTAGTGAGCTCCCTTCAGTCTCTATGGTGTCTAATACCTATATATATATACTGGCTATGAACAACATAAAGGCTGGACCTTGATTTCATGTGAATCCAAATTCTACCATTGTCAACTAGTAGTGATTGTATATACTGTCTCTTGCCTTCAGTTATAATTTCATAGTCACTATGCTGTCAGTCTGTAAAAATTTGCCCTATTTTTTCCAATCTCTTTATAGTCAGGATGGAATTTAAAAAACCAGTAATTAAAAGTAAGTTTTCTTTATCTTCATGGAAAAAAGTTAATGACTCTTTTTCAATTTATTTTAATCCTTTTAAAAACGTGGTATGATTTTTATCAAAATATATTTTAGAAGCTTTAATTTAAAAAATTTAATCAAAATAGATAGTGGAATTTTATAATTACCAGTATATCTATTGTAATATAAAAACATGCTTGTTTTAATTTCAAAATTGTAATTGATAAAATTTTAATTAGTCCTTTTTAAATGTTTAATTTATAATGAATATTTTTAAATTCAAAATTATTTAATCCTTGTTAAAATAGGCAAAATTCTCTCCATACAGAAATGTTTAAAGGTTTAATTATTTAATTCTTAATGGTTATTCCAGTGTAATATAGAAAATATTTACAAAAAATTGTGTTTATTTCTACTTTTTCTTTCAATTTTATATATATGTGCATATACACTACTATGTTGTTGTATGCTGTGAGACACATAACCATCTAAATATATTTAATATACATTGATAACATAATATTTTCTGTATTTAAATTAATAAGTTTATGTTCATGATTATAATAAATCAATAAATTAAACATATTTAATCAATTTTTAAAATATATATATATTACTATTTATTTGAAATTATTTATGCAAAATGGTGTATTTTCTTTTTGGTTTTATTAATGTATTGTTCGCAATATCTGTTAGATACATGTATAAATTATATGACCTATGCAATAAACAAAGAATATTTCATTTGCTTTTATTTATTTATTATGTTTATTATATTATTTTTTTTATTAATTGAAATTGGATTTTGTGATTATTCATTGTCAACTTATTATATTATACTTTAATATTAACTTCACAAGTCTCCATATTTTATTTTATATCTTAAAATGTCAGCTAGCCAAAATATTGAATAAAACAATTTATGTATTTTAATAATTTATTGCATTATTTTAGCATTTCATCAGTTACATTTTGTTATTACAATGAATAAATAATTAGTCAATATTAAACTAAGGTTTTATTAGTTACTATTTAATCAAGTTAATATATTTGTTTTATTTTAAACTGGTACAAGTTGGTATTCAACATTATTGATACTAATAAATAAATAATTAGTCAATATTAAATTAAGATTTTATTAGTCACTATTTATTCAAGCTAATATAGTTATTTTATTTTAAACCAGTACAAGTTGGCACTCATTGTTATTGGTACTTTGACAATTTATATGTTATTTGATTCTATGTTTATAGATATTTTCTGCTAGTACAATTTAATGTGTGAATATGTGGCTCACATAGATAACAAGTTGTCTTTTATTACTGCTATAAATACTTATATATTTGATTATTTAATATTGGTACAATTTAGAATCTCAACTGGATTCTATGAAAATCATTTGTTTGTTTTATATATTATTATTATTCTGTTACAAGTGAGGCATCTGACAATTCATTGACTTATTTATTATTTACATATTTTATTCTGTTATAATTGAATGTCTAATGTTATGGGATATTTGGTCTGATATATATATATATGAAAAACAAAAAACAAGTTAAAAACTTGCTAACGCTTGTATTTATGTCAACAGATGGTGTTCTACCAAAAACACCGTCAAGCGTATGTTTACATAAATGTCAGAGCAAGCATTCACTATCTCTAACTTTAATTCCACTTTCAGATCATGATTTCAAGCTATTTGCTATCATCAGTGAAAGATAGGAATAAGAAACTAGATCTAAACACAAACTCTGAGCTTTTATGAAATCATGATCTGAAAGTGGAATTAAAGTTAGAGATAGTGAATGCTTGCTCTGATGTTTATGTAAACATATGCTTGACGGTGTTTTTGGTAGAACGCCATCTGTTGATATATATATATATATTCTAATCGTCTTATGGATAAATGATGATTTCATACTATTATTTTGTGCACACTCATGTTATGTGAAACATTAAAGTATAATAAATCATATTATAAAACTCAAACAAGATTGAGTAATATTGTCATTATAGAAATTAAATTATTATAATAATAGTCACATAAGGTAAAGAGTAATTTAAAGTGATTGGTTTATCTTCACACTTTCATTTCCAGTGCTTAAGATTTGCCCATACTTAAGCATTTGGGTTGAAAGAATAGGTGGATTCATTCTATTCTTTCGCAAAGACTTTATCTTATGTTGGAAATGAAAGTACTCATTTATTATTAACATTCATAAAAAAAAAAAAGCGCATGTACATTAGCTTGAAATGCTGAGCTTTAGTTTATAACAATTTATATACATCGCAAGCTATATAAATAAATATCTCATTTACATAATTAATAGTTATAAAATTTGATTTTATAGTTTGTATAATAAGTTGGATCTATTTTTACTAATTTTGGATTCCCATTGTGTGCTGGATATTTGTGAATATTGTTGTTAATCATTGCTACAACATAATAAACTTTTTTTTTTTTAATTGTTAGTTTATTATTTTATGTGTTAGTTAATAAACATATGCTATATAATTATTTGTTCATTGTATAATTCATTTTTTAATTAGAAATGTGTAATGATTTCACATTTATCATTTACATATATTTCTGACCATTACAGTAAATATACAATTTGTATCTAGTATGTGTAATAAATAAATTAAGTTATAAGTTTTAAAAAAACATTAAATTGTAAAAAATTGAAATGTTTTAAATACCTATCACACTATCTTTATTAAGTGCTTTCACTAGCTATTTCTTCAAAAAAGCTTGAGACATTTTAAGTTGCAGTAGAAAGCAAAATACAGTTGGCATGGTATATGGTAAGAAGTGATATAAATAACACGTTTTTGATTTATTATTTAAAGAGCAAAAATATATATACACCTAAAATCCATTAAAATTAATGGAAGAAGAATCAGTTGTGAATGAAAAGCTGAATATTATTAGAATTTATTTATATTAACATATTTGATATGACCTTATTGTTTTAAAAATAAATGCATAACTTTTTAAAGAAATTATTTGAATAGAATCTTTTATTTAATATTATTGTATTAAATATTTAGCAGTGTTAAAAATGAATGGTAGTTTATGTATTAAATACATTTTTAAATAGTCAAAAAAAAAAAAAAAATCTTATTTAAATACAAACATAATACAATCTTAGGAATAGTATAATCTTATTTTTGAAGTATTTTTACTTACAAATATTTACCATAATACATAATCTTTATTAAATATATAAATATCAATATCATTTTCAACTATTATCAATCCATTATAAAAGGTCTTTTTAAATGTAATCATTTCTCCCATAGCTTCTCTTTTCCACATTACTCCAGCAATTGTTGACTGCTTTTAAGTAAATTTTTTTATTATTGAAACATCATTAAACATTATTTTTTGTCTTTTTAACATTTATTATCTTCTGCTCTATTTTTTTGATAGCTCTTGCAATTTATCTAATCATTCTTGCAACATTTTTTGAAATTTTGCTGCATTATTTGCAAAAGCTGTCCCATCATAAAATCCTGATAGCTTAAGTAGTCTCCATTTATTTTTATTTCCTTCTCATTTTAATCTGTAAAATCCTTTTTTTAAAAATTGTTATAAAATATTTTGGATATATGATCTGTCTTATATCTGTATCAACATCAGTTTTTTTAATATCAGCATGTCAATTATTCAGTTGCTGCATTTAATATTTCCATGAATTTAATATCTTAGGTTTTATTTTGCTGTTTCAAAGCTGCAATGTATATATTATGTTGCATGTGTGTGTATATATGCATAGACAATTCCCCATTTACTGATAAAAAGAAGAAAGTTCTAAGAAAATATTTAGTTTACAAGATTTTTCTAGAAAATGAAAAAAGCATTTAGAAAAAAAGGAATGAAGGTAATTTAAAGTAATCAATTAATTAGGAAGAGATGCAAAAAATTTTTAGAAAATTGTTTTCTTAGAAAACTATTGTATTTTGGTTGTGAGTGTCTGTGTTTTATTTTAATTAATTTAAAATAATATATATAAAGTATTGAAAAAGGAAATGTATAAACAAGTTACAAAGGATGGATTAAGACTAGAAAACACATGATTGATCTACACCATAAACTTAAAGAATATTATTATGTTAAGGTTTATAACTTTTAATATAAAAATTATATATTTTTTAAAAACAACAATGAAATTAAATAATCTTTCTATTTTATTATTGCATACAGTTATGTCAATATATGACTTAACATAATTCAAATAATATTGTTCTTGAAAAGAGATAGTGTCAAGTTTTACATATAAGTATAATGTGTGTATGTTTATGAATCAATGCTAGTGATAGACATATATATGTTATATTTTTTTTATTTCTATCTGGAGTTAACTATAAACCAAAAATAAAATTTGATTTATTTTATTAATTTTGAATTTATAATGATTTATAAAGTTTATTGCAAAATGAAATATATTTTCACTGTATTTAAATAAATATAGCATTATCAAAGAGTTTAATTTACTACTCTTCTAGGGTAGTTTATTCTAGTATTTGAATATATAGAGGAACATCACAAACTAATGACCCATTTGCAAATTAAATGAAGATTTTAAGGACTATTTTGAATCATAGTTTTTTTCTAATTTATTTTTTAATAATTTATATATTTCTCCCCTTGCACTTAAATTACATTTTTTTTAAAAGAAAAAAATCTCTTTAGGAATAATGATTTCCATGGTATAATTAACAAGCTAAAAATTAAAATACTATTATATGTCTAAATTATAGAAAACATTAGTTTTTTGTTTTGTTTTTTTTTTAAAAAGGACTTTTGCAACTGATAATTAGGAAAATTCAGATCAACTTCATCCTAGAACATATTTTCTTCTATTGAACCATTTATTATATATAGTTTAAAATGTTTGCAGGATAGCTAGAATAGGTAATAATAAAAATAATAATAATAATAAATAGTTATTCTTAAGAAAGTATAGCCATTCTATCCCCCTTTCTCTCTTAAAAAAAAAACAAATAGGGAGGGGGAATTATTCTAGAAATTAATTTTGCAATGACTATACAAACTAATATGTGAAGCACAAATTATGTCGTATATAAAAATATGCTGGTTCATTTTTCTACTTTCTTATATTTTATAAAGTTGTTTTAATTTCTTTAGCAAAAACCCTTCTTGAAATTCTTTAACACCATGTTTAATTGTAGCTTTCCAATATATTCTCTGCCATATCTTCTTACAATTGGCATTTAATTTCATTAGAATGTCTTTGAGATATTCCTTATAATGTAAATGGAGTGTACTTTTCTTTATAAAAACTCTGCTCATGTTCATGATAAAACCTCTTTTTAGGAAGTTTTGCATTGTTCATTAGTTTTACACATCCAATCTAATGAAAAGTGTGATTTTACAATAATGAACTCTAATTACATCCAACAAGTTGAAGAATGTACTGATTTGTTTTATGATCTTGCCATTGTACTTGAAAAATTTTATGCAGCTTCCTTAAATGAAACTTTTCTAATAGCTTTATATTGTGCTGATAAGATATCAAAGTTTTACTTATAATAAATTAGGTAAAATAATAGCTCTATATGCAGCTAACTTAAAATTATAGTAATTATTTATCTGTGATAAAATATTGCATCTTTTAATTTGTTAAAAATAGCATCAGTACTTTGAAATCTATATTATTACGCAACATCTAATCCCACCTTTCAGGTATTTGGATTGGTTTACATTCTTAAGTTAATAATCATCCAAGGTAAAAGTTGTTGAGGATTTTTCTTCTGCTATTGACTGATAAAAAACTTGACTTTTTGAACATTATTTAAATAACTCACTGCAAAAAAAAATTTTCTAGCATTCATGTAATAAGAAAAGTTTGTTTAAGAGGCTAGGCAAATGAAAGATGGCAATGATTTATAATTTTCCTTCTCCATTTTTATTTCATAGCTAAAAATAATTTGATTCAGTAAATGATTAATTTTCCACATTTTAATTATGATTTAAACATTAAGATTAGTTCAATTAGACTATTGCTAATCAGGTATATAGTAGATAATACATAAATTGATCTTTCAAAAAAATATTGACTTTTTTTTTTGTTACCATTAAATAATAAAACAATGTTGGCACTATTGTATAATTTGTTTAATATTTTGAAAACCATTTCAGTTTTGTTAATATGTTTAATAGTGACATTTAATATAAACTAATTTTGATAAATTAGTTCTGCTTTTATTGGTGTTCACTAAATAAAATAGTCATAAATAAATAAAAAAGTGTCTGATTATAATTTTGAGTAATATATAATTAATCTTAAAAACTATTGAATAAATGCACAATTATAAAGAGTCAGAAATTTTTTTAAAAAAACAAAACAAAAAAAAAAAACAATTGAGATGTACATAGTAATGAATTTTATTTTAAATCTAATTGGTTATTCTTTTTTATGTTAAACCCATATTTTTTTGTCAAATTTAATTTTAAAAAATGAAATCTCAAACAAAATCTATTAATGATATTAGTAAACCAATGGGAGTGTATTACCTTTACTACTGTGATTAAAAAGAAAAAGTAACTATCCTAAAACCCATCTAAAATACAGTTTATATATAAAACAAAATATTATTTTTGAAATTCTTGAACCATTAGACAATTGACTTTAATTATTATCATCTTATATATTTAAACACATACAAAAACATGAACTTGATATCAGTATTATTTGCATAGACCACTAACCTCACCCTGATATTTATTATTTTTGTTATTATGAGTCATCAGGTTTATATTGATCTCTAATTATTATATGAATAGGATTTCTTCATAATTTCTGTCATTTGTTTGGTTTTTCAGGATGCTCAAAGATCAATCATTATTTATATGATAGAGTCCATCCATCTTATTGGTGACTTTCTTTTTCTTTCATCACCAAAGATCCCAAGCATTGTATTTTTTTTTTAATAAATTAAATCATTTTATAACTTAAAATCAAAATAGGTTGATTATAATGAAGAGTTTATGTCAAATGTACAAATCAAAATGTATTACAATCTTAACCAATCCATTTCTTGATGCAATACTACCCTTCAATTTCATTACTTACTACAATCCATATGCAGAAAGATTTTTGTTCATTTATCATATCTTAGAGCATGCCAATCTTTTAAACCAGTATAATATTAAATCCCTGTTTGATTCTCATACAAAGATTTGAAAAAAATAATATTCTACAGACAGTTATGGACAAACTTGTCCATTGCCAAGACCTTAGTTAAATTTCATAATTTCTTATACCACAAGCATGATTAATTTTTTTTTTTTTTCAATTTACTGCAAGGAACAATGCTGATCAAGCAATATTTTGTTAATTATTTTGAATTTAATTTTTTAAATCTTCATGTATCATATGTATTAAGTGCCCAGAAAATATGTTTGTACATTTCCCCAACTTATCTGTGTTTTGTTTTCTTAAAGCACTTTGTATTTCAATCACATAATAAATTTTAAGTTATTTTAATAAAATATATTAAATAATTTCAATTTTCAGTAATTATTTATAGTCTTAAAACTGTGTGTTTTGCTTGATGTTTTCTTGTGTTTGATAATAAAAAAGACAATGACCTTAAAAGAAATAAAAAAGAATTGGTTAATAATTACTTATATGCTATTAAATTTCTTCCCAGAAATACCATGAGCAAAATATGGCAGTGTAAATTCTTTAATAGATATTCAAAAATTTAGTGCACTTATTCTTTAGATTCTCAAAACAACTTTATATGATAGACAGTTATGAATTTTCTATATACATATATAATTATTAATAAGTTTTATTAAAGTAAGTTTTTTTAAATGAAATAGATAATAAGAAAGGAATTTTGTAATTTAAATTTTGGTACGCTACTGATCAGTTGTATTAAAGATAAGCACTCCTGATTAGAAACTAATTAATGCAGCTAGATTAAAAGTGCTGATTTCTAAAAGTAGACAATAGACGGGAATTAATTGGTTTCTGCAACATTCCTTATCAAGAATAAAAAGGGAACAAAAAATAACTACGCAGCACTTGCAGCGGGGAACCTATTGATTGCACATGAAAGTCAAGAGTGTGTAAATTTAGCAACAGAAAAAACACAGTGAACTCCACCACTGAAGATGAAAAAATGGACCTAGGAACTTTGCAGGCCACACCGGTCTATATTATGTTTTTTGTATGCCTTCAAGGCCAGTGATCGTAAGTTAAAGATAATTGTATTTTAGTTTATTTATGTAATATTAACTATCCAACTAATAATTCTAATTAAAACTACTTTGTCTAATCATTTTAGTTTCTGCTTGTCTATTTTATCTGATTGTTTAGCCGAGTGAGTGGTTGTACATAGCAGAATTGTTACAATTTCAATATCTTTTCCTATTCTAGGTGCAATATTTAGTAAATAATTAAAATTAAATAATGAAATTGCTCAGTAGTTCACAAGAAGTTTGACCATTGGACATGATTAGAACTCCATTGTTAATTATTCTATCATTCTACTAATTCATATAGGGCATATTTATTGACAACCAACAACAGATCACTTTTTATCTTATTTGATATTTAAACTGATATACATTATTTGTGCTTGATTTTCTTTTACCTATAAAAAAAATTGCATATATTTACATTTCTGTTAAATAAATATTAAAAAATAAAGAATTCAGGATTGATCTGATTTCTGTCTCTTTCTTTGGTTTTTCTTTTTGGCCATGGATCAAAAAATCTTGTCAAAACTTTAGTTCTAAAGCATCAATACCTCTATTCTTTTTAGTGGTTAATTTTCACATTCAGAGAAAGCCATGACCTTTATTTTTAAAAATATGCTTATATATAAAAAAAAATTTCAAGCTTTTATAGCAAGTTGATCAGTATTAGTTTACACTAAATCTTTTAATTACTGGATTCTTTGTTGCTGATGAATTATATAAGAAGGTAACAGTTATCTACTTATTGCAACTTCAATTTTGAAGTCATCTGATAATACTTCTAAACAAGTATTATCTTCTTAATATTTAGATATCAATCTGTTTTTTTATTCTTTTCTTTAATTTTCTTAATGAATCTCCAGAATATTATGTATTTTCATTAAATCTTGTGTCGCTCATTATATATTACATACACACATTGAATAGGTAGGGATGATAAATGAAACTTTGTATTGTCAATATTTCACTACAGCCCATTTTAACTGTTGCTTTTGGTCATGTACAGAAATTTCCAAAAAGAAGAATGAAAATTTTCAGGTTCATTTCTTGAAATGAACTCTATAAGTTAGTATTATCAATTGAAGCAAAGGTGTTGCTATAATAAAGAAAACACATATAAACTTTTTCTAGTATTAAAAAAAAAAAAAAAACTTTTTCTAGTATTGTATAATCAATTGTATTATACATCATGCATCAGCATTGATGTCAATCTTTCCTCAAATTATTTTATACATGTAATAACTTTTTCAGTATAAAAAATCTGTCACGTAATTTTAGAATGTGGAGAACACACATGTGTGAAACAAAAAAAATGTTATGCTTTACAACCCTAATCATTACCCACAGTTACTTTATTCATGCAACAAATTCCTTAAAATATTTTCATATCTCTAACATGTCAAGCTTGAAAATTCAGCTGCTGAAATTTAAATCATCAGCAAAAACAATTACTTACAAGTGAATGTAATCATTCCAACCCAAAACCCAAAACAAATAATGTACTAGAGATTTGATTTACAGTGACTATACAAACTAGTGTATGAACCACAAAATATGTTCATATACAGAATAAGTTCATTATTCAGTTTATTTTATATTTTGTAATACTGATTTAACCCTCATATCTGTGCAATCACTGCTTTGTCTGACAGTTGTGGACTTTATTGATAATCTAAATTTAGACCAAGCTTCTTTTTGTAGCATGATAATATTACTATAAAGAAAAATAATTTCTAGGTATGAAGTATACTTGGTGATATGTAAAAGATTGGAATTTATTGCTTTGTAAAATAATTTTGTTGGAAATAGACAACTGAAATATTTTAATTAAATATTATTCAACTATATATTTGTTATAAATCTTCCATGATGCATATATATGCTCATTTATTTTAATTGTTTATATTAAGCTGATGTTTAGTACGGTAGTGCACACTAAAAGAAGCCCGAATCATTTCTCAAGCACTTATTTTTATGAATCAAGTTGTAATTATAATGCTTTGTTTTCTTTCTTACTAATTTTTAAATGTAATCAGTTTAGAAGCAAATTGTCTCTAGAATTTCAGCTTTTTAAAAACTCATTATTGAAATTTTATCATTGTCTCATTTGCTTTCTTATCTCTGATAAAACAATTGTAGAGATCTAGAAAATTATTTTAAGTAAAATAAAATTAGTGAGAAAAAGATTTTTTGCCTTAGGTTAAAAGTAAAATAATCATGATTTTTATCTGTGATTAAAAGAACAAATAAAATAGTATTAATATATAATGGAAAACATAGATCCTACATTGTTCTTGCATTTAAAAAAATAATAATTGAAAATAAATTAAAATTTTTGTAAATGTCATCAGGAAAAAAGCAGAAGTCTTAATGGTTCAATTTATTTTTAGCTTCAAAAGGAACTTTATTGAGCTTAATAATTGTACAAACAGAATTAAAAAAAAAAACAGAAATAGCACTACATATATCATCATGACAACTTGACATTTACATGAAGAATCCTGAGGGGGAAAAAAACAAATATATAAACACATTTATACAGAGAAAAAAAAATTATACCTTTGCCCTTAGAAATATTAATAACAAAGAGACCAAAAAGTATATATTATTGTCCAAGACTAAAGATTTCAAGTGTCCATTCTTCACCTGTGTTTTTTACAGCATGATCATTTTATGTAATCAAGTTTTTATTAGATTTCTTTGTCCAATTTTTCCTCTTCTTTCTTTATAGGCTTGTGCGTAGTCACATTAGTGACCACTTGGATGTGAACATGTTTGTTGGTGAAATTTTTTCATTCCTTAGCCTTATTATATCTATTTTGTTCCAAAAGATATTTGGATGCCTTCTTATGTTTGTATTATATGGAAATGTGCATTTGGTACACCATAATGAGAATAGTGTCAGTGTACTGGCTCTAATATGTGCAAAGTTACCTTTCGCATAGGATTGAAGGAGTGTTTGTATAGTATACTTTCTATTTTTGAATAAATTGGGAATTCCAGCCTGAATACTATCTAATGTAGGACAAGAAAAATAAATAAATAAATTGGTTGCTAAATTGGGTGGGAAATGAGTTTTATTAAACAATTGGAAAGTGTAGGAAATCGTTGTAAATATATAAATACCAATTTATTTTTCAGAAGCGAGTATAAATGCACCAAAAACCATGAGAAATAAGTAAAAAATTAACAAAGATCTCCTGTTTGTTATTGCTATGGAAAGACAGGTTACTTAAAACCTAATGGCAAATTTAAAATGAAAAAAAATGTTTTAACTGCAGATTGAAATGTCATTTGTCAAAATTATGTAAGCCAAAATTAAACTTGAAAATCTTTGATCAAAATCTACAAATAGAGATCAACAGCAGGGTGGCATATCATTAATATCATGGAAAGATTAGAATATGCTTCATAGAAAGGCAATCATCAACGACAATTGAAAAAGTCTATGGCGATAGTGTCAGCTGTAGGTGGCAACTGAATAACAATTAGGGGAATAGTTACAGTACCTGTAGTGGTAAATGGCCATACAAAATAATTATTATTAATCGAATATTAACCCAATATTAGGAAGAAGTGGGTTTAAGCCTCTGGGGATAAAAATAAGTATTTTGAATAAAACAAAAGAAACAATTTCCACAGCTCTTTAAAACCAACCCAGCTGAATTCAAACACGGAAGATCATCTTAGCACTTAAACCAAAAGTTGAGAAGGTTTTAAATGAATTAAGAATTAATGGTATAATTATATCTTGTCAGAGATAAATCTCTTACAGAAATGTAAGAATTTGCAGTGACTATGCAGTCAACAAGTATGTAAACAGCGAACCCCATACACAGCATGAAAGAAATACTTGCACCTTTTAATTCCAGTAATTAAGAGAACATCAGAACTATTGACTATAAACACTCATAAGGGATTTTTTTAAGTTCAATAGATTACCATACAGGATAACCACAGCACCAAATATTTTCCAGGAAAAAAATAGAAAATTTATTATGAGGAATAGGAGGCATTATACGATATATGGACAATATATTAGTGGTCACTGACAGTGAAATAAAATTTAAAGAAATAGTACACCTAGTCTTATGGAAATTCCACACAATGTTAAATGCCAAGAAATTCATTTGGACTATGAAAGAGATAAAATTTTTGGGACATATTATTAATGAAAACAGAAAATTCCAAAATCCAGAAAAAGTAATTGTCATGAAAATTGTGCCAAAGCCAAAGAAGGTTAACAGGTTTTTTAAGGATTGGCAAACTTCTTTGAGTTTTTTTGGATAGAAGATCATATATAGCTGCATCCTTTTATGAATTTCTGAGAGAGAAATGGCTTTTCAGAGAGTAAAGGAATTACTATCTTCTGATAGGTTATTAGTGCATTACAAAGAACAACAAGAAGTAATTATTACAACTGTTGCATTGGAATTTGGTGTAGAAGCATTATTATCAAATAGTGCATGGTAGTGAGCATCCTCTTGCATTTGCTTCAAAAAATTGTTTTCTAGTCAAAAAGAAACTACAGCCATCTAGACAAAGAATTTCAGCAATAATGTATGCTGTGAAAAAGTTTCACCAATATGAACCATTTTTCAAGATTTACACTGATCATAGACCGTTATTAGAAACACTGGGAAAAAACAAGCAAATCCCAGACCATGCTAGTCAGCGAATGATAAGATATATTAATATCTTAGCATCTTATTACTCTGAATTATGTTATAGACTTAGAAAACAGATTAACCATGTGGATGCTCTCTTTAGAATGATGAGACCAAAAAACACGAAGATTACGAGTATCTGAGATAAATTATATAGATGTTTTAAACCTAGACTATATTAATAATAAAATCATAACTGAATGATAGTCAGAAACAAAAGTTATTTCCTCATTAAGAGATGGATAAAATACTGATGATTGGATAAATGATCAGAAAATTTATCTCCAGCAATATAGAACGCGTGATGATTCTGCCTGAAGATAGGAAAAGTGTCTTACATTTATTACACAAGACATCTTGGTATCATCAGAATGAAGAAATTAGCACACTAGTTTGTTTGGTGGCCAGAGTTAATGGTGATATCGAATAAACTGTGAAAATTTATCAAGCATGTCAAAATGCAGAAAATTTTCCGGCTGAGAAATTTAAATCCTGGCCTGAAGCTGCAGAAGCTTGGCAGCAAGTTTATTTAGATTATGCAAACCATTTCATGGAAAAATTATTTTTTGTAGCCATAGATGTATATTCAAAAATGGGTTAAATATCATATAGTAAATGGCACAAATACAGAAACGGTAATAAAAGTTTTGAATGAACTCTTTGACCCTCATGATTATCCAGTGACTATAGTAACAGATAGTGGAACTGGGTTTACCTCAGAACAATTCAAAAACTTTCTTACTCCAAAGGAAATACATCACATATTAATACCAGATTATCATCAGCAATCTAATGGAATAGCAGAGAAAGCAATACAATGGCTAAAAAATGCACTAAAGAAGCCGAATATGCTGCCTTTACATGAAACAATTACTGCTCCGATGTTTTATCAATATTTTTCACCCAGTGTTGTACCAAAGAAAACCTCCACTGATTTGCTATTAAGACTATGCATGAGAACACACTTGTCTATATTACTCCCAAATAAAGGAGAAAGAAAAATGAGTATTTGGAAATGTAAAATTTACCATGAACTAAAATGTATGAGTTAAAGATATAGTAAAGAGAAAATGGCTACTGGGAATAACTATGAAAATAGTATCTAAACAAATATGCTAAATAGAGTTAGAAGATGGTAGACTATTTAAACTTTATATAAACCATATTAAAGCACAGAGAACAGAACCATTAGAAGATGTAGTAGTTATTCCAAACTCAGAGAAAGAAAATCAGACTGCTATTTCTGAGAAAAACTGGTTGGTTCTCCTGTTCAAGAAGAATCTATAGAAATAACAAATGAATTGGAAGAAGAAAAAACCATGGAGCCAGAGGAAGAAAATAGAACCTCAACAAGGCTTACCAGTATAGAGAGTTTTACCTGTTTTAATAATAGTTATGAGCAAGCATAAGAAATGGGGATCATGTGATGTTTATTGGCTTAATACTAAGGAGATTGGCGAAGCTACAAGTCTATGTTGTGAATAAAACTGATTATATTGTAGTTCGAGCAGAACTTCAACAATTATTAGTTAATAAAATTGCATATTTCTAGGATAGAGGGAGGAATATTACGTATACACATATATATTTTATTAAAAAACAAGCTTTAATGTTGATATGCTAAAATACTCTAGAAATAGAATAAATAATTTATATACAGAAAAGAAACTTTACTGGAAATTGCAATAAGCTAATTTGCATGTAATGAAAAGTTACTTTATGCAAATTTGTAAAGCTGATAAAATAACTGCAGAAGAATTAATTAGAATTGAAATGAAGAAAAAAATTAACTATTGAAAATGTTGTTCTGGAATACGATTATCTCAGAATAATGTGCATGAACAATAATGTGCTTACAAAGTTACAGAATTAAAGAGACTTCATAGATATTAAATCTTTAAGGAGATATGAACTGTTAAGAGATCTATGTGATCTCGTTCTCAATAGACAAATAACGAGTTGAATTACTAATCCATAGTAATACAATTATTATTATTCAAAATAAATAAACTCTTGAAATTTAATTAACTTTCTGCAGTTGTTTTAATTAACTATCATAATTATCCAGCTGCTAACTGACTGCATGCATAGCCCTGGTTATATCACTATTCCAAAAATTTGGCATAAGAACTATAGCAGTATTTAAATTAAATAAACCTAACAATCTGTTCCTACAAACGTTTTAAAAGAATTTCATATATTACTTTTGGAAAGTTGAAAGCCATCTATTTATACAGCAAACTGGACTTAGGCCAGGAAGAAGCTGCTATTTTATCTTTAACAACTCACATGGAAAGGTTTTCAAATGAAATTAAAAACTGGTGCTATCCCTATTGTTCTAAGTCCAGCTTATAATTCTGTTTGGAAAATATATATATAAAAGTGATTTAACATTTTAAAAAGGGAAATAAAAGTAAAAGAGAATAACTTATGAAAAATATTATTTGCTTAATAGAAATATGCAAACACCCCCCCCCCTCAAGGTGTGTGGGAGAGAAGCTTATTTAATATATGTTGAAGATAGCATAGATCAAAAATCAAATCATATTAATAATCTCATTGTGCAATTTATTTTGCTGGTTTTGATCCTAATATGATTGTTTTATATTTCTATACTTCAAACAATAAAATAAAAAACTTTACTGATTGATGTAGTAAAAAAATTGTTGATTTTAATATATTGTGCTTATTGGAATTACTGGTGCTAAATTGTGTCTAAAGATGAGCTCAACAGAAATTGATTTCAGTAATGTGAAATATGTGTGCACATTATTATGCAATAATGGATTAACAAAATTTAAAAAATGGAAAAGTGATGTTACATAAATATGCTTAGAAATGACATTATATTAATAAGATTGGAGAAATTATATGCATACATACGCAATTAGCTAGACATGTTCTTAAAAAAACAAAGAAATAATTAAGAAAATTTTAAAGACAACTTTTCAAAGTGAAAGTAAGAATAGAAGGAAATTTACTTTAAAAAAAAAAGAATAGATAATTAATGAGTATTTGAAAAATAAATCAAGATGACTCAAAGAAAAATTATAGCACTCATATAAGCATAAATTGTGCTCTTTTATTTTTAAAAAATCCTCCATTAAACACTGTTTAAAAATCATTTAATGATCAACTTGCTAGTTTCAGGTTAGTTTGGTTATGAGGAAAGTGGAGAAAGAAAATAGAAAAAAATATTAAAATAGTTATTGGATATGGAACTTGTTTTGCTACAATGTTCAGGAAAATTCTAGTAGTCTATCATTTTGGTCAGATATCAAGATCTAATTAGCCATCGAAGAGTAAATTATTCATTTATATCAGACAAAATGATTTAAGCCTAACAGTGACAAACATTGGCTAAACTCCACCATAATAAAATGGGCACAAAATTTTTAGCAGAATATCACGGATGATTATTGTAATATAGTGTAACAGGTATAAAAGTTTCAAATTAACAGAAGTAAGCAAAAGCCATATTTATAAAAACAAATAAAAATCAGAAAAATAAATACCTATATTATTATTTTAAAATAGCATTAAAATTAGTTATTTCTTTTGAATATAATAAACAGTTACTTGAAAAAAATTAGTCACATACTTAAAAAAAGAAGAAGAAATAAACAAACAATTTTTAATTCAACAGTTCTACTGTTCAACTATTATGATGATATTGTGGGTTTAGATTACTACATTACAAAAAGTATTAAGAGAAGGCTAGAATATTTTTTGGATTTATTATTATGGTAGAAATGTTTGTTGAAGTTTGAGCAACATTTTTTAAATATAAATTCATAATGCACATTTGCACACAACCATAAGACTTTATCTGGGGTTATGTGTAATGTAGTAGTGTCTCACCTAATAAAATGGTTAATAATATTCAAATATTTATAAAAATGTAAAAATGTGTATAGTATAGTAAAACATGTTAAAATAATATAAGTGATAAAATTAATTTGTTTAAAATCTACCAATAAGCACAAAACTGCAGTATGTAGTGTTTGGTCTTAATGAAGTCTTCTTGGTTAATTCCAGGTGTCATTAGCATGACTGAAAATGTGATTGTCAAATGATGGACTTGGTCAGTACCTATTTAAATTTTGTTAAATATACTCAAGATTTAATTAAAATTAATATTTATAACATAAATTATACCAAATGTATTAATTGCTAGTCTAATGAAAATTGGTAATACATATTAAATACACTAGTAAAGTGCATTTGTTTAATACATATGTATATCTATATACATGTGTATAAATGTAAATTAATTTGTTTGAAGCAAATTTTCACTATCCTAAAGAGTTATTTGACTTTCTTTTTTTTTTTAATTAAAAAAAACAACAACCAATAGGCATAGCAATCAAACAATGGAAAGTATTGATTGGTACTAGTAATAATAGTTACTGCCCCCCATTGGATGCTTAATTATTAATTAAAATTAGTTATAGCATCTAATATTCAAGATTTATTATAATAAATTCGTCTAAAGATTATTAGATGCTTATGCACACAGAAATGTAAGCAGCACAAATTTAAAAAAAAAAAACAATTTTTTTCGCTACTGACAATATTTTATGAGGTGAACAAAAACATTTCTTCAAATGTAATTAATGTTATTTTCTAATAATAGTACATCTTTAAAATGTCATTTGATGCTCACCTCATAATAAATTAATAATCACCGTCATAATAAAGTAAGTCGCAATCTAAAAATATAGTCATTAGAAATATACTATATTTTGAAATTGGTTTTTTTAAATACACATTAATTCGTAAAAATTTATTTATTAATTATAAGTATTTATTTTTTTTATTGCTTCTACTTAAATATTTTTAATTTTCTAAAATAAGTAATTTTAAATCATCTTTCTTAATATTGATTCTCTTAATGATTATTACAGTATTAAATCAATACTTCCAAGGACATTTACAGCTCTCAAAGTCAAATCATTCCTCTTTGGCATAGAAAATTAATATTCTGTAGGATAATTACGTTATTGTTATTATCACTGTGTTCATTTTATAAGTATATTTTAGAATACAGTATAACAAACCTACATTCATAATAATATTTAAATATATATTTCCAATACTAAAATTTTAAATTATTCATGCTTTGCTAATTTCATTTCCCATTAATACTGTTATATTAAAGTAGCTATCTTAAGTTTTATATTGATTTTATTGATTCCAGTTGTCTTATTTTCAGGCTTCTCAATTATATATTCATTGTTGTGATAATTGAGCATTTCATTCATTTTGTGATTGTTCTTTTTTTATTATTTTCAACTTCTTTTGATATTAATATATTTCCAATGAATTTTCTAATATATCTAAAATAAATCAGCTTCAATCAAGTTAATCTGAAAGTTTAAATACCTTATTTATTTTGCTAAAATCCATATCTTACCTATCCTTCTTAACTATAACATTTCAATGTCCATATAATGTAAATACTGTAATTATGAATTTAGATATGCATGAAGCTTTTTCTTAATTTTTCATATTCAATTTAACAAACTGATATTTTTTTTTTTTACTGTTGAATCCTTTAGTATTTATGATCAGTAACGTAACTGATTCAGATGCTAAAAATTCCTAGATTGAAGCTCAGCCTATCACTTCTAGTGCCAGAACATCATATGATCTTATGAATAATAGATTATTTGACTGTTATTAATTCAAAAATAATTGTTTTGACTATCATCTGTCACTTTAACTGTTATAATTTTAAATTTATTGTCCTTTTGATAATAATACTATTTTTTATTCTCCCTTAACTGTGATCTTCTGATAGTTGATAATTTTACTATTCAAGTTGGAATCCACATTTGTTTTCATCTATTCATTTACTATTGTTTATGCATATATAAGAGTATATGTATATAATAAGCACATATATCACCGTATATAAATACATATATATTTAAATACGTTGCTAGAACTAAAAAAATAATTTAATAAAAAAAATATCCTTCTCAGTTACTCAGACAATAAATATTTAAATTCCAAATATTTGTAGTTAGGATCAAAATAAAAGATTAAACATATCAAAAAGTGTTTTTCTCAGGAAAATACAAATAATAATACTTTGAATAAAGATTAATAAGAATATTAGTGATAATTTTTTTCTCTCTCATGCTTAAGTTTAAAATCATTAATACTTATTTTTATTTGAGCAGTAAAAGTAATAGGGAAAAAAAAATCACTAACGAAGTTTTGGTAATATGAATATTTTATTTAATGTAGTAAAACTTCAATTTCATAATTATGGTTTACTCATTTGTGTTTGTTTGTCATAAATTTGTGATATTGATGAAGTTTATAAGTTTAATCCCTAATTATCCATAATGTCAAATAGTTTATGAAATGTTTAAGCATTTTTTCTCCGTAATCATGATACTGTATTTCATTCAAAAGATGATGTCTAAATAAAATTATATCATAAAGATAACTTACTCTTTGTTTGTGCCTATTATATATTTTGAAATACAAAGCACATAAAAAATATAATGCTGAAAGATTTTATTTAATGGTTTATATTTTAAATTTTTTATAACAAAAGCTGGATAAAATAATTAGACAACAGAACATTATAATCAAGAGATATTACTTATTCTTCATTGATGATAATGTTACTACTTGCCATTTTTTAAACACAATTTAATTATTACATCTCAGTTTTAAAAGTAAATTATAAACTTTACTGAGTTTTTACATTATTTATGTATTATTTTATTTATTATTTATCGTTACTTGCAATTTTTTTTACAGTACAAATATCTTTTTACAAAACCCAAGAATCCCCCCCCCCCAAAAAAAAAATGGCAACATCTTTGCAAAGTGAAATTTAAATATATAATTTAAAAACTTTAATCCATCAATAAAGATAGCTATTTTTATTAACCCCCCCTCTCTCCCCCTCCCCCTCCCTCTCTCTCTCTCTCTCTCCCCTCTCTCTCTCCCCCTCTCTCTCCCCCCTCTCTCCCTCCCTCTTTCCCTCCTCCCCCTCTCCCTCTAAGAGATCAGCAGCTATCTACCCTAAATATAAGCATAATTAACTATAAATTCAGCATTATAAAAAAGTATAAGTAATACTCAGCCATTATGAGTAATTAACAACAAAATAAATCAACTGTCAATAATTGTGACTGTATTTGAACTGGGTCTACTGTAGACCAGGCCAATTATTTAGCCTTTGCCAGCTTAGGACAATTATTTAAACATAGTTTGGATGCACAAACTAAGTGCTTATCCATCAGAATATATAATAATCTAATATTAAATATATAATAATCAGAGCAATAATGCTGGAATGTTAAAACATGCTGATCATCATCAATGCTCTAACCAACTATAAACTTAATGTCTAATGGAGACTAAACAAAATGTAGTGAATGAACTTTAAAGAAGATTCTCTTTGCATCAATCCATGATAATTATCAGCTGGATGCCCATACAGTAATACCCACACTCTTTCTGTATAGCTGTTATACAAGAATGTAGCTCAGGAAGCAAGAACTATAGTTTATTACTGTGAGCAGGAGAGAAATAAATAAAGTAGCTTATTAAATAATCTTAAGTAAATCATGTGACTGGATTTGAACTGAGTCTTCTGTAAACCAAGCCAATTATTTAGCCTTTGCCAGCTTAGGGCAGTTACTTAAACATGTTTTGGATGCTCAAACCAAGTGCTCATCCATCGGGATATATAATCAAAACAATGCTGGGATATTAAAACATGCTGATCATCATTAATGCTCTGGTCACTTAGTACCATTAATATTCTGGCCAACTATAAACTTAATGTCTAATAGAGACTAAACTAAATAAAATGTAATGCATGAACTTTAAAGAATATTCTCTTTGTGTCAATCCAGGATAATTATTTTTGTATTTTTATTTTCTATATAGCTGTTGTGCACAAATCTAGTTCAGGAAGCAAGAACTGTATAATTTCTTACTGTGATCAAGAGAGGAATAAATTGAGCTTATTATAACTAACCTTGAGTAAATCATAGGCTTCCCCTACTTACAATTAGTTTTATTGGGATCATCAAAAAAAAATCCTAAAATATAAGCTGTCATGATATAAAAACACACACACTACAATTCATGAAACGGGAATTGGATAGAATAAAGTAACTAAGGCAAAACATATTTTAGTTTAAAGATATGGTAAATTAAGTAAATGTATATATATGGTGATGGAAAAAATAAGTTTTTGGAAAGAAAAAAGAAGAATGTTTTGATTGGTTTTAATGTGAAAAGAACATGATATTTTATAAGTCATATATATTTTTGAAATAAAAAAAAGTGTGCTGTTGTTAAAAAGTTTTTAATGGCAGTGATATTAAGTAGAGTCTATCTATTAACAGTTAAAGATATGCTGTTCACAATACAATTAATTATTAATATGTTGCTACATTTATGTCATGCAATGTAGCAATTTATATGTCATGCAATGTAGCAATTTACCTTTTTCTAAACTGAAAAGAATATCCCTGTGTTATAAGATTATACTCTAGTTATATGTATGGTTATTTTTTTGTAATCATCATTTACACCAAACTATATAATAATTCTTATCTATTTATCAATTATAATATATCTTATTACTTATTAAAAATCACAACTATCCCTGATTGCTTAAACAATTATTATATTTAATCATCATTCTTGATGAGTATTAAGCTCACTTAATGCTAATGCTATTGTATAGATTTAATTTATTTCTACAATATCAATCTTATCTAATTTGACTTATTAACTCTGAAATTATAATTATATTAATTTTATAGCAATAAAATTGATATTACTTAAAATGTACACAACCATATATTTATTAAAAAACATACATAATCTCATCTACTTAAATTCATTTTTATGTGCTACTGTTAATAATTTGTAATTCTTATTTTTTTTTTAAAAAAAAATTATTTCACTTATTACTTGACACATACTATGTCAAAATTATATTGCCAGTTTTTTTAAAAAAATTTCAGTACATTCATCATCATCAACCATTATCAATCCACTGCAAGATAAAGGTCTCTCCAAGTTCAAACCATCTTCTCCGATTGTATTTTTATATTGGACTATTTTCATCATCTAATACGTATGTTGAATGTCTTTAGAAAAGTTTAATTTTAGTTAAATATTCCAATGCATTCTACTGTTAGTAATTTCACAGCAAACAGGTTAGTATATGCACCAACTGTTAGTAATATCACAGCAAACAAATGTTAGTAATACACAGCAAACAGGTTAGTATATGCACTAAATGTTAGTAATATCACAGCAAACAGGTTAGTATATGCACTGCGTTTCGAGAGGTATTTTTCTCCCCTCTTCTTCAGGTGTTGCTGGCCTGACCAGTGACAGTACTAGCATGAGATTCGAACCTGGGTCCTTAGATTCTTGATAATTGAATTTTTAAGGTAACGCTCTAACCAACTGAGCCATCCTGCATTGGAATATTTAACTAAAATTAAACTTTTCTAAAGACATTCAACACACATATTAGATGATGGAAATAGTCCAATATAAAAATACAGCTAGAACACCATCATCACAAACCTTCAGAAAAACATCTCCGATCTTTAGCTTCTCTTCTCCACATCACCCCTGCACACTTTCTGATTTTATCCATTCATCTCATGTGTGGTCTCTTTCTGGATCTTTTACAATCTCTTGGAATCCAATTTAAGATTTCAATTGTCCATCTATTATCATTTCTTTTAGCAATATGTCCATCTCAACTGCACTTTTAATTTTTTCAATGAGGACAGTAACAACTGTTGGCTCTCTTATCCATATATTGCATTTTCGACCTCTTCTTGTTACTCCTAGCATGCATCTCTCCATACTTCTTTGAGTAGTCTGAAGTCTGTATTGCTTTTCTATTAAGTATCCAAGTCTCAGATCCATAAGTAAGCACTGGTAAAACACATTTATTAAAAACCTTTCTTTTCGAACACATAGCCATATTTCCTTTTAGTATCAAGTTATTTCTACCAAAAACACTCCAACTAGGTTTAATTCTATGATTAATTTAATCCATTATGTTTCCATTATTCTACCAAAAACACTCCAACCACGTGTAATTCTATGATTAATTTCATCCATTATGTTTCCATCTGTATTAATAATCTGACCAAGATATTTGTAGCTGTTAACTTTTTCTATCTCATCATAATCACTCTTTATTTTCATATTTTCAGAAAATCCATTGAACATTGCTTTAGTATTTTTAACATTTATCTTTAGTCCTACTTTCATTTAATAACTACTGCAATATTTCCTGCTCTAAAGCATTATTTGCAAAAACAACTACATCATCTGCAAAATCTAAATGACTTAATCTCCATTTACTTTCATTCCTTTAGATTCCCATTTTATTCCACAAAATACTTGTTGCAGCACTGCTGTAAAAAGTTTTGGAGATATGGAACCACGCTGTTGTACACCATTTTCAATGTTGACTTTCCTAGTATCATTATGTAATGTAATTGTTGCTGTTGCATTTTTATAAATATTCTTTAAAATATGACAATATCCTGGATCTATATCTTGATGATCCAATGCTTTAATCATTGAAGAAATGGTTATAGAATCAAATGGTTTTTCATAATCTACAAATCCAAAGCATAATGGCAACTCATATTCATTTGTTCTTTTTATAATCTCTCAATACATGGATATGATGTACTGTACTAAAACCACTTTTAAATCCAGCTTGTTCTCTTGGTTGGTTGGAAATCCAATGTTTTCTATAGATGAGTTGTAATTATCTTGGTAAAAATTTTGTATAAAACTGATAAAAGGCTGATAGGTCTGTAATTTCTAATATCTTCTTTATCACATTATTCAAAGTTATATTTTTAATTTTATGAATGATTTAGAAATTGTTTTCTAATAAATAATAATTCATACATTCACATTAATCAATTAGTAATTAAATATTTATAAATTTAAATAATTAGTCATTATTAATTCCATAAAAAAACAGTGACCACTAATGGATAGAAGATTTTATGATTACCAGATAACAGTGAATGTTGAATTTAATATAATTCTGTCCTGTCTGTTAACTTTTCAATTTTAGATTAATATTAAATGTTTGCCTTTTTTATTATTTAGCTTGATAAATAGAAAACAGGCCATATTAATGGTTTATGCATCAGTAAATTTTTTTTATATAATAGCTTCATTTGAATACATTGACCTTCTAGATAATTCTCATTGTTTGTTCAGAAACTCCTAATATTTTTCATTATATTTTAGCAACAGTAAAAATGGTCTCATTTTGCTGAAAGTCTTTAATTTTTTTATTACAATTGTCTATATTGTCTATATACTTAGTATCAAACTCAACACCCTGTTATATATGGTAATTACGAGACATATAATGACAAATTCTCCATACAGTAGTGCCACTCAATGCAAGCCCTAGTAATTAATGGATACAAGGTTTGTGCATATATATATATATATATATAGTGCCTTCTCATCCAATATCTCCACACTAATTTCTAGCATGCAGCTTTCATCAGTGAGGAGCCTTAGACCTGAAAGCACTTCATCTAGATTTTAGAATCTAATGCAATCCTTCAGCAGCCGCCTTTTACCTTTTTAATTAACTATAAAGCTAAGAGTCAGTGAAAACAGATGATTTTAATCCAAGCTCATTAGTGTGTATAGTCATATAGATCTGAACTCAGGTCAGTAGCTACACATTTTGGTGTCTAGTTCTTTAATAATCATAGTCATCATCATCCCATGGATAAGAATGGTATTAAACCACTAAATGTCATATGATCACAACTTCTTATGCTTTCACAAACTGATGACATCCAATATTCCCACACTAGCTTTTAGCTTGTGGTTTTCATCAGTGAGGAATCTTGGATCTGAGAGCACTGCATCTAGATCTTAGAATCTAATGCAACCTTCCTTCCATCGTTGACTGCTATGGCTTGCACTGAATGACACTACTATATGGAAGCGATTGTCAATATTTTAATAGCTTGTGTAAGCATAGGAAATGGTGATTGTGCGATGTTGCGGTTTAATACCATTCCTGTCCATAGAATGATGTGACTATGGTTATTAAAGAGCCAAAGACATTAACGTGTATAGATAATAAACTGGGATCAGAACTATATGACATAGATATAATAAACACCGCCACACTTCACCATTCTTTTCAAATACATATAAATAAAGATATAATAAAAGACAAATGACCCCCAAGATGCATTTCATGCTGAACCAGCACTCATCAGTTGGCCCAGGTCACTATCTCTCATATATATCTCTATTATATGCAAAGTATTTATCTAGAGTAAATTGTTACATTTTCATTTACCATTGTCAAACTCCCTCCACTCACAACTTTAAACCTCAGATATATTAATCTTTAACTGAGGTTTAAAGTTTGCGTCTGTGCTAGAGATAATCTCTAGTTTCAAAAATGATTAATAATAATCATTAATGTATTTATCTGAAATGGATGGCGTCAAAGTTGTGAGTGAAGGGAGTTTGACAATGGTGAATGAAAATGTAACAACTATATGACAATACAAGTGAATGAGCTTGGGTTGAAAATATATTTTCATTTTGGATTCATAGCTTTATAGTTGGAGGGTTGCATCAAATTGTAAGATATAGGTGCCAGGGCTGTCCAATTCAAGGCTCCTCACTGGAAAGCCATAAGCTAAAAACTAGTCTGGGATATTGGATGAGTAGGGATTTTATGCAAAAATCTTCTTGCATCCATTGATTACCATAGCTTGCATTGGGTGGCCCTACAGTGTGCAAAGTTTGTCCCTACAGTGTGCACAGTTTGTCATGCACAAGAATAGGTAAAGAGATGGGGATTAAGTTTAGTGAAGAAAAATCAAAAGTAATGATGATTAATACCGGGGAAGAGAAGATTTAAAGAATTTTTATTGGGTGATATAAAGTTGAGTGTGGTGAATAGATATAACTATTTGGGAATCATATTAAGTAATCAGAGAAACTGCTTGGATGAATGGGAGAAAAAAAATGATAAATGAAGCAAAGAAAAGAAAGGGCTTGATAAAGAAATTAACAGTGTTTTCATATAATAAGTATGCTGTAGCTAGAATTGTATGGAAGGGAGTGACAGTATCAGGGTTAACATATGGTAACAATGTGTTATATGTTAGTAGAGGAGTATTAGATTACTTGGAAAAAGTACAAAGAGAAGTAGGAAGGGATGCATTAGATGCAGCTGTGTGGATGGCAAAGGAGGCAATTCAAGGAGAAATTAGTTGGTCAAGTTTTTATATGAGGAATGCAAAAAGCAAAATGAAAATGTTTGATAGATTTTAGTTGATGGATAATAAAAGAATAGCCAAAATAGTATTTAATTGCGTTATGAATAAAGGCCAGGTAACAAGATGGATGAGAATAATGCAGAAGATTTGGATAAAGAATTTATGTCAGTATACTTGTACAAAAAGTGGGATGATTGTGTTAAGAGAATTGTTAAATGTTATAGTGTTAAGGAATGGGATAGAAGAATAGGTGCATTAATAAAGAATAGGGAGTTGGAGAGATGGAAAACTAGTGTGGAGAGTAAAAAGAGTTTAAATATATAAAGAAATAAACAGAATATTGGGTGCGAGTTAATTTATGATAATAGCAACGAAAGTAGTTTACTGTTTAAGGCTCGCACGGGATCTTTAGTAACAGGGGATTATACATGTAAATGGAAAAACATGGGTGATTTAGTCTGCAAGTTGTGTAAGGAAGGCTTAGAAAATCTGTTAATTGAATGCAAATATCTGAAAGTAGAAAGGATACAAATAATAAAGTTATGGAAGAATAAATATAAGGAAAGTGATTATACAGAAAGTAGATTGATTTCTATGCTGGGTTTAAGAAAAGATAAGGAGGATTTAGATATAAAAGCCATGGAGTTGACAAAAGTATGTTGTGGAAATGGGGTGGAGCAGGATATGGGAAAACTTAGGGTGGAGAATGGAAAGGGAAGGTAAAGTAACTAATAGGTTTTTCTGGGCATAGTTTCTGAGAGATTCCTGACTCTGTATAAGAAGTCACAGTGCATCACATCGCATCACTGTTTTAACAGCTTGTGTAAATATCGGAAATAGTGATTGTGTGCTGTTTAATGGTTTAATTATGAGCCATCTGATAAATTGTCATCCATCCTTCATGAGAGTCTATAAACATTTATTGCAACAAGTGGAATACATTTTGTTAATACTTTTATGTAAATCTCTTTAACATTTTTAGATAATCTAAGACAGATTGGTAAAATGGATGGATGTGTGTGTTTCTTTTTTTATAAAAAAAATTACAAAAGTGTTAAAATTATTGGGTATTCTAACTGTATTAATAAAACAATATTAATTATTTAATTATATATATTTTGTTTGAATAAATTAATATTTTATGAAAGTGAATTCTTGTGCAAGAAAATAATACTAATAATAATACTTTAAATTACAATATTTATTTAGTATTACAGCAAATTTTGTGTTTCAACCATATGCAGGTAAACTATTATTAATCCAAATATCTAATATTCATAATCTATTATTTAAACAAAATTTAAGTAGTGATAAATTTTATAAAAAATTAATTAATTTGTATACACATTCACAAAAAAAAATAAAGAAGAAGAAACATTCAGATAATACTTATAAATTAATGAATAATCTGATTGCAGTGAACTGCCGATTTATTTATTTTTATTTTCTATATTAGCAGAATTTAACTTTACAATAAAAGATAACGGATCTGTTTTTGAAATCTTGAAAAATTCGCAAATCCAAAATATCCTGGAACTAACGATTTTAGATTAATGGTATTTGCCTGTATACAGTGTATTTATTATTTGTTTAAAACATTATTAATTATATTATTTTGAAAATATAATACTAGCTACATTTTTGCGCAGATATGTCTATATATATAAAGCAAGGAAAATAATATAACCTATTCGATTATTTACAGATTTGAAAATTTAAGAACAAATTCTGATATCTTGGCATATAAAATCATCTTTTGTATTAATAACTGTTTGCATTCTATGTAGATAATATTATTTAACATTTCAGCATGATATAAAGAAATCTTTAACTATTCTTCTTGGAGAAAAGCTTATGTAACATTGTAATTGATGGGATCTTTAATCTGAATGAATGCCTAAAAACTGGAGTCTGGAATAATTAGACTGTCAATCATGATGAACTATGTAATCTGCCATCTATTATTTGGGAAGAATAACAGTAATTTACACAACAAACTTTTGCACAAGATCAGGGTTATTAGGAAGATGGATCACTTAATCTCACCCGAAAGAATCTATAATGATACCTGGAAGCTGGTAGTGTTGCCAAAATAGTTTTTGCTTCAATGCTGGTGGGTTTCCTTTAAGGTCTGTCTAAAAGTCACTATACATAAGCCACTAAGACAGCTCTGGCTATGGTTAGGTGTGCCTGTTTTGGGTAATTGATAGTCAAAGGATCAGCCCTCCCATAGTGGTCTGAAGACTGGAGAATGTGTATTTTTTCCTGCTCATGTTTTGTCAAGTAAAGATGCCGAACTCTCAATTTTAGAAAAAGGACTAGACTTGAAAAGAGTGCATGTGCTTCAAACTGTCCAAATGCTCATCATAATTCAAGACAATTTGTTTAATTTTTCACTTTGTATTTGCTCTACTATTTATTCCTTGTATTCCTAGGCAATAAAGTTACTTTTGAAAATAAAAAATAATTTCTAGTTTCTTGTTCGAAAATGTTTCATAAACTCAATTATATTTAAATCAAGTTATTGAAGAGTCTGTGAAAGATATGTCAATGTATTCCTCATATTTTTAAATTAGTATTTGATTGAATGGATTGCATGATTAAAACATAAAAGTTTTTTAGATATGATTATTATCTAGTGAACTAGTTTAAATAGTCTACAGATGTCATCTTGACAAGATTGCTCAGATCATATCAGTTATACTGGTCGAAGAATATGGTCTAGTCAGTAAGCTTCTTTTATTAATCATTAGTGACTGATAAAATATAATTAATGATTTATATGAAATATGATATGCTTCAAACCATTTGTTTAGTTTTTATATCACTACATTCGCATCAGAACTCAGTGCTATAGCCATAAATATTTTGTTTGTGAAAGTCACAAATATATTATTTTGATAACGTGTATGAAAACTGTAGTAACTTATTGTGCAATTTTTTGTACTATTTGAGTTGCAATTCATAATGTCTATAAGCCCCCTTAATAAGTATTGATTTAAATCAAAGATAATTTTGGTAAAATTCCTTTTTTTATCTTTAATCAATAACAAATTGTCACCCTTTTATCAATAATTAAATTTATTTAGCACTTTTGGATATTAATGCTGTCTATATATAAAAAAAAAAAAAAACTCAGGTCAGATTTTTTTTTGTGTGAAACTGATGTTATTTTTCTGTCAGTCACTCTTTAAAACTTATTTAAGATTTTATCAATAAAAAAAGATAATTCACTACACTGGTATGGTTTTTTTGATGACAAAAATAACTAATATTGTATTGTTCCCATTAGTTTGTTCAACTACTGTGCAATTCTGTCACACATACATACTGTTTTATATATAAGTTATATAATCACTGAAATAGAGAGCATTTTAGTAGTTTTATTATTATTTGTTTTATATCTTTTCCCATTTTTTTTTAAAAATGCAAATAAAAGAGATGATAAAACAGGCAAAACTCATTATATATATTGCCACACATAGCAAGCTAGAGTAATCAATGGATGCCAGAAGGCTTGTGCATAAAATCCCCATCTAGTGCCTACTCACCCAATATCCCCAGACTAGTTTCTGGCTTATGGCCTTCGTCAGTGAGGAGCCTTGGATCTAAGAGTACTGCATCTAGATCTTAAAATCTAATGCAACCCTCCAGCAGCCACCTTTTATTTCCATTTAACTACAAAACTACGAGTCTTAAATTGAAAACACCTTAATGTTTTCAATCCAAGCCCATTACCTTATATAGTCATATGGGTCTGAACCCAGTTCAATACCCATACATTTTGTTGTCTTTGGTTCTTTAATAACCATATCTACCACTATCCTATTAGGCAGGATTGGTTTTAAGCCAATAAACATCACATGACCACTCCCTCTTATGCTTGTGTATAACTGTTGTTAAAACTGGCATAAGCCAGAAACTAGTCTGGGGATATTGGATGAGTAGGCACTAGATGTGGATTTTATGCACAAGCCTTCTGGCATCCATTGATTACTCTAGCTTGCTGTGTGTGGCAATATATATAGTGAGATTTGCCTGTTTTAACAACAGTTATACACAAGCATAAGAGGGATGGTCATTTATTGGCTTAAAAGAGATGATAGTCATATATTGTATTTTTAGGATATGCATGCCCATTATCTATCATCCTCGTGTGATGAATAGATATTTTATAAGCAGATAACATTTATTTATTGTTTAACACAGGCTGTATGAATAATTATTGCAAAACAAGTAAGTTAATGAATGTTGTAATGCTTTTACGTTGAATTAGGAACTTGTAGGAAATATGTTCGAACTATTCAGATATGTTATTTTATCATTCCAAAGCTTGACAAAAAATATAGTTGGACCATTAGTAAAAGAAGTTAAAAAAAGGAAAGATTAACAATTGTAAGAAAAATACTAATGATATGAATAAATGAAATAAAAACTGCATTAATGGCAATGAAAACCATTTAAAATATCCATTTTTAGTTTGATTATATAATGGTAATTAAAATAAGGTTTTAAAAGAATAAATTTGTTCGTTATTAAACTAAAAGTAAGTTAATATGTTTTGAATAATCATCTCCCCGCAAAAGACTAATATCTATTTTGTCGTGATTAAAAAGAAATCAATACAAACTCTTTTCCAATGAATCAAATTAATGATACAAGAAGAATTAGAAGAAAAAATACAGTTAAGCAGTTTAATGGTTTCTTTTAAGAACAATCTATTCCTTTCTCTTCCTAAATTTATTTATTGATATAATTAAAAATATATTTTTTTGTTTAAAATTTAATTGTATGATTTTTTTAAAAAAATCTTAAGAAAAATAAGTAATTAAAAATTAAATCATTATATTACAGTTTAAAGGAAAATAATGTGCTGATGAAAAAAAAATGTTTTAATCAATATAAGTTTTTCTTTCCAAAAATTAATACAGCCAAAAGATATTACATTACAGGTAATAAAATCTCTCTATTATCTTTCGCGTGCATTAATATATTTTAAAATTATACACTAATTATTATTTTATTAGAATTATAAAAACTTTTAATACACATTGACATTGTTTTTATGTCTTCAGTTGTTTTGCATCTATATGTCATAATTATCAACTTAGAGAATATTTGCATTGTTCACAATTTTTATAAATTGAAAGAAAGAATTGTTCCTAAAAATTTGTTGAAAATATAATTAAGAAACTTTTATTATTTAGAATTTTGATTAAAATGGATGTATTTTTTCTTTAAAAATAAATCTATTTACATCTAAGATTATATGGATAATCGGCATTTTATTGTAAAAGTGATGGATATATTGTTATTCGTAGAATAAAAAAAAAACTTTATCTCAACGGTTTTATATATATATGTCAAAGCATTGACCGGGAAGCGAACCCTACCAGCTGCTTGGAAGGCAGCTGTGCTAACCGCTAGGTCACCAACGTTTTAATTAAAAAACCAACAACTATATAATAAATGAATGTAAAGAGCTGTTGTTGGAAGAATAATTACATTATTATATTGCCAAATAAGAATCTTAATTAAAAAAAAAAAAAGTTTTGAATTACAGATAAAGCAGGGGAAATGTTGAACCTAACTCCAAAGGCTTAATTAAATGATTGATAGTAAACATCTAAAAAAAAAAAATCTTCAATTTTAGAAAATGCATTTTTATTTTAAAAATTACAAGTGAAGATGAAAATGAAACAAAGAGAATAAGAATAGTGTGGAGAAAATTAAGAAGCATTATACAGAGCATCCCATAACAACTTTAATAATTTATAATAACATTGAATGATTAATTTTTGAAATTTTAAAACATTTTATATTTAAATCTCAATATAATTCTATTCATATGTATTACATTATTTAAGCTTACTTTAAACTCTGAAAAGATTTATTAGTCTTTGTTCAGTGATTATTTAAATTGCATTTGCAATCTTAACCATAAGTTTATCATAAAAAACAGAAATTGTTTACAGCAACAATTAGTTTATATGTGACCACATAAAAAAAAGTCCATTGATAATAAAGTTATAACTTGTCCAGATTTAAAAAACACTCCTTAATCAATCCCTAAATTAGAAAAATTGCTAAAATTGAATCATAAAAAAACTTCAGTAACTTTCAACTATTTTGAATTGTTAAAATTTAAAATTGCAGAAGGACTTTAGGATATTATTTATTCAGACAATTCTCAGCATAAGTAAATCCGATCAATATTCCAAAATCATATATTAAAATATCTAACTCATAAATGGTATATGATAGAAATTGTGAAAAACATTTTAAATACATTCTATTGTACAGAATTGAATAATGCTTCAACTTAATGATATTAAGAAGAGAGAGATGTATCATTCATCAGCAATAGATTAATTTTACTTTATCATGCTATTCAAAAATTCAGTAAAAATCCAGTCTGATATATGAAAGAGAATATATATATTTACTAAAACTCTAAAGCCAATTACTCAAGGCTTTAATAGGTTTTTTTATAAATGTAGATGATAATGATCAACTCTTAAGCTATCAACAATCTCAACCTGCAGTCAAGGCAACCTCCTTAAAGAATAAAGATGGTACCACCGTTATTGTTTAAGAAGGTGGCTTTAATTACAGATTGAAATTGTTGATAACTTAGGGATTGATAGTTGTAATATATATATATATATATATATTGTAACATAATAAAAGTGAGATTAAAAGAATTAAGATTCAAATATAAACATTTTACCATTTTATGCCTGGATAGTAGCTATAAGCTACTGGAAAAATATATTAAAATATCATTGGATTGTCAAAAATCCAAATATTATTAAAATCTCAAATATTCAAATATTATAACTTAATAAACAAAAAATGGTAGCTTAAATTTTATATCAAAGAAAAAAGAATTAAAATATGCAACTTGCTGAGTATAAGCTATTAAACAAATTATTAAGAATGAATTATTATAACTCAGGAAATAACACCAAGTAGGTGAGTACACTGGTAACTCAAAATAACTTCTCAGGTATACAAATGATAGATTTTGTTCACTTTCATCTCTTGATTTGATGTCAAGTGTATATTTAAATAAATCACAAGTGAATATGGTCTAGCAGGGCGCCACTAGGTTAGCTGGACCTAGAGAAAGTTATATTTATAACTTTTTCACATGTACCGGGTTTGAATCCCTTTTTGGTACTTTATTTCTAATAAAAATGGAAGATTTTGCTTTTTTTTTTTAGATCCATATCACTGTATGCACTAATATTTAGGTAAACATAAAACATCTTTAAACTAAAGTGGAATATATAAAATTCATTAGACAGAAATCATTTCTTAGATCTTAACATAATAAATGCGTTTCAATATTTTATACGTTTTACTAGCTCAGATTATATTATTAATTTAGGATGGCAATTCACTCATCTTTGCATGATATAGATGATGGAATGGTGGTTATAATAATAATAATAAGAAATCAATGTTTATTTATGGCCTTTAAACATTTAAACAGCTCATTAATTAAAACGTGATGATGACAATGATAACGATGATGGTTAACCATAGCTTTAGGACTAAGCCTAATCATAAACCTAATTTTTATAAAGAAATTCATAATTATTGCTTAATTTTAGTATATCTAATTGGAACTTAGATAGCTAATATTCACCTTGATGATGAATGATCACACTTAATAAAGACTACTCTTAATGAAATATATACACCTCTGTTTAATAAAACAAATTAACATTTATTACTGCATTTCTAACATATACATAAAAATTTCTAGACATACATGAAAATTTATATTAACAATAACAACAATAATCATAGTTGACTGCTTTAAAATCATGACATCAATTTTAAATTCTTCCCCCTTTCCCGTAACTGGTATAATTTTATATTAAATTAGATGTCAAATTTGCTAAGACTCTCACTCCACCAGAAAATATCTCAAAAAAAAATAAACACTCTTTTTTTTTTCTCTCTTCTCTTTTGCACACATACCTTTATAATCTAACATGTAAAGCAGAATGACAAAAAAAAAATGTTAGTAAAAGTGAAAGAGCAAGATTTCCTGAACAAGTTTTAAATTATTTTTCTCCCATTCCCTTCTACCCTCTGAAATGCTATACTTTAACCTAAAACAAAATCTAATATTTTTAATACTGCCCATTATTTTTTTACATTCACACACCATTACATATATGTAACAAGTATTATTATATTATGTATGTGCGTGTTTTATCCCCATAATAACAAAAATATGATTTAAAACAAAATAATAATAATAATAAATGTTACATATTAATAACATTTCATAACTTTAGGTTAATAGACAATCATAATTTTAGTACATATAAAATCATTAATGAAGCTTATGTTTATCGTTATTAAGAAATTCTTGGTTTCATTTGATCTTGGTTGTTTTAAAAGTTCTTTAAACAAAAATATACCACTCTGTTGCTAAAGTTTTACTAAGTCTCTGATATTATAAAGAAAATATTTAAAAAAAAATTATACTACCAGTTCTATTCTTTGTAGCAACTTCCAATGAGTCAAATTTATCTTGTTTAATGTCTATATTTTGCAGCTACCATTTCTGTTTTACTTTGGAACAATCTCTTTCTTGAGGTGTATAATTATTTGATGATGATGATTCTATTGAGGTTATTTCCTTTAGTGGACAATTTAGAAATCATTATATTAACTTTTCTTCTCTTCCTGTCAAGCATGATTCTTTTAGTGGATGAAGTACAGCAGTTGTTTTCACATTTATACATTTTCTTGGGTTTAAACTCAGTTACTGGAACAATTAATTGGACTTGATGATTTAATATTTATCAGTAGATTTTCCTGATCGCCTTCAAATGCAGGTGAATGTTTTCTTCTTTCTATTTAAAAACATCTTATTTCTCTCAGTCAGTAAGATGGTGTAGAATATTATAATTTCAGACAAGACATTTCCCCCTTTTTTTTCTTTATATGATGTGCTGGTTCTGGCAGGTCCTGGGATCCTCCAGATGAGAATATATTTTTTTTTCTAGCCTGACATACTTATATTTTTAACCTTCAAAACTTTATATTAAAAAAAGATTTTAAAAAAAAGGTTATCTGGCAGAATTAAAATGTTTGTCTGCCTTAGTTTCAAGATTTTTAGAATTCTTTTCCTTTGATATAAAATTTAAGTTACCATTTTTCATTTATTAAGTTATAATATTTGAATATTTGAGATTTTAATAATATTTGGATTTTTGACAATCCAATGATATTTTAATATATTTGTTCAGTAGCTTATAGTACTATCCAGGCATAAAATGGTAAAATGGTTATATTTGAATCTTAATTCTTTTAATCTCACTTTTATTATGTGTGGGGCGCCATTGTAACTTAATAACGTTGCTCAAAAATCCATTGTAATTTAAATAATTGCTCCAAAGAATTCAAATATAAATATAATTAAAGTTGATAAAGAATTCAGATTCAAATATAAATATTACCAGATATTACCTGAGTTATAATAGTTTGTGCTTAATAGTTGTTTATAGTTTCTACTTGTTTATTGATGATACAATGCCTGCCTAACCAGGGTTTGAAATAGGCCAGACACCTTAAATGACTAGTCTCCAGGCATTATTGTTTATAATTATTGATATTGTGATATCTTGAGAAATCTAATTATAGAAATATGTTTAATTTAATCCTACTCATCATTTTAATATTTATTTACTACTATAGACTACTCAGGTAATATCTGGTAATATTTATATTTGAATTCTTTGGAGCAATTATTTAAATTACAACGGATTTTTGAGCAACGTTATTAAGTTACAATATATATGCATGCATTCATAAGAAGCAGAATAGAATTTATTAATTATAAAATCATTAATTATCGGCTACCCATTATTTTAACTATTGTTAAAAGTATGAGATTTCTAATAATATATGTTTGTAAAAAAATATTTTCAGTATTCAAAAAAGATATAATTTAATGAAACATGGCAATAAAGATTTGTAATATTTTTGATTTACATAAAATTTTATTTATATAATTAATTTTAGAAAATGATATTCATTCAAATACAAACAAATAATCACTAAAGAAAAGTATTAATGAAATGAAGCATTAAAAAATGTGAACTTAAAACATTGTGTTTATCAAATCCATAAAACAGAATTATAAAAAGTAAGAAAAAAAATGCAATTATAGTACGGAATAAAACAAAAATATTCAAGTCATAATTTGTATTTTTAAAAAACCAATTTCCAATTACTAAAAAATAAAAAATAAAGATAAAAAAGCATTTTGCTGGAGATAATTTTGATGCGATGTCATGTAAATTTACTGTTTACTTATTCTGTTAAAATATTTTTATAAGAAAATAAAACCTCAATGCTAGACTAGGAAATTTAATTATCTTATTAAAAAAAATAAACAAATACAGAAATTAGACAGTAGATGAATGGCTTTGCATGCATTTAAAAAGCTTTAAATTGGTTTCACAATAGATAAGATGAGATGCACTGTGACTTCTTCTTTTTCAGAATCAAGAATCTTTCAGTTATTATGCCTAGAGAAACCTGCTAGCCACTTTACCTTCCCTTTCCATTCCCTGCCCTAAATTATTCCCATATTCTTCTCTATCCTGATCCATCCCATTTCTGCAATAATCTTTGTCAACTCCATGGTTTTTATATCTAAATCTTCCTTACCTTTTTCTAAATCTAGCACAAAAACCAAGAACCCATTTTCTGTATAATCACTAAGTTTATATTGTTTCTCCCACAATTTCATTATTTGTAACCTTTTTGCTTGCAAACATTTACATTCAATTAACAGATGCCTAATATTTTCTATGCCTTTCTTACATAACTTATAAACTAAATCACCTATATTTTTCCATTTATGTGTATATTCCTTTGTTGCTAAAGATCCTGTTTGAACCTTAAACAGTAAACTACTTTCCTTACTATTATCATAAATTAACTCGCACCCAAAATTGTTTACTTGTATAAATATTTAAACTCTCTTTTCTCCAACTCCCTAATCTTTATTAATGCATTTATTTTTCAATCCCATTCCTTGCCATTAGAACACTCAACAATTCTCCTAACACAATCATCCCACCTTTTGTATATAAGTATACTACCATAAATTATTTATCCAAATCTTCTGCATACCATACTACCTTTCTCACACATCTTGTTGCCTGCCCTTTACTCATAACCCAATTAAATACTATTTTGGCTATGTTTTTATTATCTATAAACTGCAATCTACCAAACATTTTCATTTTACTTTTTTGCATCTCTCATATAAAAACATCCCATTTCTCCTTGAGTTGCCTTTTTTGCCATCCACATATCTGCATCTAATCCATGTCTTCACTTCTCTTTGTACTTTTTCTAAGTAATCTAACACCCCTTTACTGATACATAACATATCATTACCATATCATATGTTAGCCCTGCTATTCCCTTCTATATAATTCTAGCTACATCATATTTATTACATGAAACACTGTTAACTTCTTTATTAGTCCCTTTCTTGACTGCTTCATTTATCATTTTTTTCCCCATTTATTCAAGCAATTTCTGTGATTACTTAAGACGATTCCCAAATAGTTATATCTATTCACCACACTTAACATTATACCCCCTCCCCCCATAAAAATTCTTTGTCATCTCTTTCCTCAGTATTAATCATCATTACTTTTGATTTTTCTTCACTAAATTTAATCCCCATCTCTTTTCGTACTGTTGCGCGTGTCCTCAGCATAATTTCTATATCTTCCTTCTTTCTGTGCACAAGTAAGACCTGATACTGTATATACTCCCTTGCCACCTATTAATGGTATCTCTATCCTTCTTCCTAGTCCTTCTATGGCTTTCTCCATTTCTCTCAAATACATATACAAGAATTATTCAATTGTTAAATAGTGACATCTATGGAATAAAATTGCAATTAAAATCAGAATTTTTTAAAAAAGCAATAAAATGACTTTTAACATCTTCTTTTAATTCTTTTTTCCCCATTAATAAATCTATAAAAAAAAATGTCATTAATAGGAAACAGTAAAATGTAAGCTTATGTGGCAGTTGGTTGGCTGGTAACCTTCAATTGTTTATTTTGTTTAGATCCCATTGCTAATTTATTAGTCCAAAATGCTATTTACAGTTTTTTTTTTATGTAGGATGCACCATCTCTTGGTCAATTTTGGTCACAATTTCTTCATTTTAGACTTATTTTATAGGAAATTCAAAGTGTAAAATTGTAATTCTAAAAATGCCCACATATAGTGTTATACTTTGAAAAAAAAATCAACTTTTTTTGCTGGCTATTGGTGCTTAGACCAGTGTCTTTTCTCTGATTGGATGCCTGCCAAATCTGGAAATTGTCTTGTAGGCGTTTGTAAATGACAAAGTCAGAAACTAAACAAAGATGTTCTACATGTTCGTAATTGATTTTGAACTAAATAAATATATTTATTGTAATTTTTTATATTCATAAATAAGATTTTACATTACTTTATTGAAATATAAAGTTTGATTAGGAAAATTTTAAATATTACAAGAAAAATGCGTTTGCGAAAGTAATCTCTTTTCACGACTAGTTGTTGATACCTAACAACTAATTTGAATAATAGGCATTTCTAAAGAAATCAAAATAAAATCTTTTACACATTCATATTTTGAAGTAAATAATTATATATATCATAATTTTTTACATTCATAAATAAGATTTTACATTACTTTATCGAAATATACAGTTTGATTTGAAAAATTTTAAATATTACAAGAAAAATATGTTTGGAGAAATGATCGGTAATAAAAAACAGTTATTGTTATTAACCACAATTAGGTGTTTCTAAATGATATATTCAGAACTGAAAATGAAATGAAGTATGCTTTTATATTTTGAAGTAAATAATTATATCAATCATAATTTTTTAATTCATAAATAAGATTTTACATTATTTTATCGAAATATAAAGTTTGATTCAAAAAATTTTAAATATTACAAGAAAAATAAGATTGGGGAAAATGATAGTCCTTGAGAAAAGTAAATTACTTGACAGCTACAGACTGAATAATGATGCCATGGATTGGTTGAAATATAATTCTTTTGTTTTACCACTGACTATTTTTAAACATTTTTTTCTTATATTTTTCTCCAGTTATTAACATTATTTTTAATTTTTTGTTACATTTAAACAATTTGAATCTAAAATTATTCAATTTTTAGAAGCTGAATTTTGATCAGCATATGTGTTAGTTTTAATAATAATTTTTTCATATATTTTTTTATCAAATAATAATTAAAAAATATATAAAATTGAATACTCACTAATGGAAAGCTTGACCTGATAACATTCACTGGCAACACAGTCTGATTGGGAAGATCAATAAAATCTTGCATTTTTTCTAATATAAATTTCTGGGCAAACCCAATTCCATAAAAATGAAAAAAAATGAGAGAAAGACAAAAAAAATTAAGTTAGTTGATTACAATAATCATAAAATTGTCAATTTTTATCACAGAAAAATAAAACTTACGTTTTATGAAACTAGAAAAAAAGATGGAAATGACGATGTAAAAAGCACATGTGCAGACCATGTAGATTTCCAGCAATTTTAAACTGAAACCGAATATTGCAAATTTGAAATTTTAAAATCCAATATGTGAGCATAATGATAAAGAATAAGGAAAGAAAAACTTGATAAGATAATGTTTACAAAAAGATAAATTTTGATACAAATATTGTAAAGGGCTGTGGATGGTGAGAGGAAGGGAATATAAGGAAAAAAGTTAATATAAGACATTAAAAGAGGAAATAACTGAATTTTTGAAAACCAGATAATTATAGAAACATTTAGTGAAAGTGACCTAGGCTGATGGGCAAGATATGTTTTTTGATAGATGATTAATGATGCTGATGATAGAAATTTTTGAAAAGCTTGCTTTACCCAATAAAAAAAAATTGAAATAATTTTAAATACCATAAATTTATGTAACTAAAAATACATTGAAAAATAAAATAAATTAATTTACAAAAAAAAAAGTTTCAGAATAAAAGAATTGAAAGATAACCCTAATTTATTTATATACTACTGATATAGTTTGCTTGCTAAGTAATCACAAAAGAAATATTTATATCTAAATAAATTACTGATGATAGTTAAATACAAATGTGAAAAAATTATTAAATAGATTACAAATGAAAGTAGAACTATAATATCAGAAATAATACATTTTTACATATTTTCTTATGTCACAAAACAATTCAAATAAACCACTGCTTAATTAAGAGATTTATCAGTGCATGTTCACATGGTTTTTAGAGCTAAAATGACAAAGTTGAGAATTATTACAAAGAAAAGCATGCTATTGTACATGTTTTATAAACAAAATACATGCAAAAAGTAGTCATAACTAAATGTTTTTTTTATCTAACTGTTAATAAGATTTTAATAAAAATGAAATAGTTAAATAAGAGGTGTGTATATAACTGAGACAACAAATAAAGTACTCATAAAATCAGAGAAATGTGTTTAATGTCAGTGGAACTAATAAATAAATATCTTTTTTAGATTAATAAATTTAATGAATATTTATATATTTTATTTTAAAAATTTGAATTTTTAAAGATAGATAATTATAAAAGATGAATTATAATTACTAGAATTGATTAATGAATATAAACATTGAAATTTTAAATTAAATGAGAATAATAGATAATAAAATTTTTTTATAATCAACACTTATTTACTTTACATTAAAAAAAACTGTTATTTAACTTGAAATAAAAACATGGGGGATTCAGAAATTAATTAAGTCAATCCCTTATTTTAAAAAATAGGGATTAATTTAATTAATTTCTGGATTCTCCCCCCCCTTCACTTAAAGATTGATTGTAAAATCATAAATATTAAGCCAATTTTGTTTACAATATAGTTTTGTTGACCCATCCACTACTCTATATTTAATAAACTAATTATCTTACCTAAATATTTTAGGGTTATATTGCACTGACAGTGATATATATCAAATGTACCAAATTTCAAAAATTCAATTGTATATAACTATATTAAACCTCAATTATAAAATTTTATTCTAACTTATATAAAAGTGTTTAGAAACAAACAAACAAAGATTCTGACTTAAATGAAAGCATTTGATAATAATAAAAATATGGAAATGGGCTTGCAGTTTTACACCTCTTTTTAGATGTATATAATTCTTTATAAGAAGGTATGAGGATTTAAACCTTGGGGTTAATGGGTCTTAAAAATATCTACAGACTATTTTAAAACTGAATATCCTAACTAGTAATGGTCAGACTTAATATCCAGCCATCATTCATATCAAATATGTGTAAATACAGAAATAATCTATTCCTTGCCATTATAGATGTTATTTATTTATTTAAAATATATCTGTAATACTACAGTTTAGGGTATTATCTCTAAAGTGAGAAACATTTATAGGTCAAATTCAAATTCTTCCCTAGCTTTTTAAATGTTAGTTTCTCTGTTTACCCACTACTAGCTAAAAAAACAACAACATGATAATATATTACAGGGCATATGAGTAAAAGTTATTTTTAACTCGGTTTGGAATGAGAGAGAGAAATGGTAAACTAGACTTAAAAATAATATGAATATAACAAAACAAAATTTTATTTACACTCTTTATATGACAGGAATGAATCAGATGCATACAAAATAAAATATACACATATATTGAACTAGGTCTGCCTATGCTTCAGGGTTATAACCTATATACATCAGCTACATGCATATATGTGCATATATAACATTTTCTACTATGCAGGTATATGGTCAATTTTAGAATGTCCAAATCATGGTTTCATACAAATAATAAGATAATGAATTAATCAGAACTCATGACTATCTTTCCTGGTCATCCAAACCCTGTGTGATAATATTATATATTCCAGAAAAGAAAATTTATTATTATTTGATCTAGTATCCCCTTTTAAATCTGAGATAGTTTTTATTTTTGTAGGTCCAGTGTCAGTGAATTGCTCCACTAAATACATTGTCTCAGTATGTTAACTCATTTATTTTTACTTTCATTATTATTTTTTTATAACTTTGGGGAATCTTTTCCTTATCAAAATATCACAAACTACTTAAGTTTTATTAACATTCATTCCTATATGTAAATAAAGAACTATGAAGATTGCTGAATTCTAATTTTAAAACAAACATTAATAAAATAAACAACAAAATAATATAATTATAATCTATTCATTTCTACCCATTCTTCTATATACTAAGAACACACATATATAACATACCATTACAATTCTGAATTAGTACGAATAATACATATACATATTATTTACTTGTACTAATGGAAATAATAAATAAAGTTCTTTAAGAAAATTCATTATCAATTTCTATTTTATTCATTTAAGGGTTATATACTTTATCAAAAATAAAGAATCATATAAAAAGAAAGCTTTTACAATTATATATTGTTTAAATCTTATTGCTGATTTTTCTTTTATTATATAGCCATTTGTAATGTAACCATGGCTATAGATTTAAGATTGCATCTTTACCATCCACAATTTATTTCAGGAATTAGTTGGCATTAAGGTTGTTTGGACACTTGGTGTGATATAGACATGATGGCTTGGCTTAAAGTATCATTTCAGCAATAGGGTTCAGAAGAAGACATCGAGACGGATATATATTGGATCTATTGTGCATCTGGGTTATTCCTCCAATGTAGGTAGAAGTTTTTACATTTAAATCATTTTGGTCTGATGTATTGTGACACTGAAATTTTTATAAAGTGGCTTCCCTTTGCATTGGTTGGTAGCTTTTCTATGAATCTTTATTTACTTCTATAAAAAAAAAAAACATACACTCTCTTAAAAGTCCAATGATCGATTTTTATATATTTCCTGCCCTCTCATATGCATCCACTTTATCACATCTTATCTTACTTTATTTCTGTGGGCATTCAATCCCATGCAATTATTATTTTAATAAATATTTTCTTGTAATTTAATTTAAATAAATTGTACAACAGGAAACAGATATTTTTTTATCTATTTCAAATATAATACATATCTCTGACTGCAAAATAACACTCTTAATTAACAGAATAGAAATGCGTACTTTATAAAAAATATTACTTCTTTATATACTTTTTTCTCTTTTTTTTTTTCGTGATTAAAACTAAATTACTTTTCTAATTACCTTTTATTATGATTAGACATTTCTATTGGCCATCTTTAATTAAAAAAACTGTCCTGATAGAAAAGACATTCCTTTTGCTAATTATAGGTAATTAGATTGAGTTTTAATCTGTATTTTGCAATTAAACATATATATATTTCTATGGATGGTCAAGTGAATAGATTTAATAAAAATTACATTCGTCCTTTTATTACTTTGTAACCCTCCCCCCCTCCATGGTCTTCAATTTCCTTTTTAAGGTTGATACATATTGAACACGTTAATGGTACAATATTTTAGGTGAGTATGTATTAATATCGGAGAAAATTCATTTAATTAGATTGAATTTAATTTATGAGCTCCTATATGCTTACTTCCAATATAAACCATCATATAGTTATTATTTAACTATGACTATAATAATATAAACATTGGCAAAATATAAATCAGTCAATAACAGATAATATACATTATAATAAATATTAATAATTGGACAAGAAATTAATTATAAATTAGATTTGCTTTAGCATTAAAAAAAAAATTACTTCTTTAATGGGAAAACAAAATGATAAAATTATTTAAAGAATATTAATATTAAATTTAATATCTCCTTTAAATAAAAATGTATCTTATCATAGCGTCAGATTCGGATTTTCCACTTTATTAAAAATATAGGTTTGCATCCTTTTTAAAAATTGATCTGTAAGACAGTATTTAAGATTTAAGGTTCCATTAGATGTACTTTTCTTGAATTATTCTCCAGATAGAATAATGGTTACAACAGGATTATGTGTTTATAATGAAGAGACCTACAGAAATCATTGAAAGATGACAGGTACATTAGTTGTAGATCATCAATCATTGGTGTTTATAGGAATTAGACATTTTTTAAAATTGTCATTTGCAAGAGGCTACATATCCAGGTTTAGTTGGCTAGTATACTAATTAGATTTTTACCTGAATATAATGTGATATCAGCTATCGTGCAGTTTTCCATATTAACTGTATTAATAATTCACAAGTTAACTCTGTTATTCTAATCAGTTTAGTTATCTGGATGCTATTAAACAGAATTTTCACTGTATGAAGTGAGCTAAAGTCCTTGATTATGACAATATTATAGCTTTCTTAAAACTAGCAAGTTTTTTCCCAAAGTTATCTTTCTAAACACAACTAAAAAAAAAGCTGGCATATCTCACAATTTTTTTATTTATAGGAATGCTATTCAAGATTAGATGTAATAGATCTGGGTATTTTTTATTTATTATTACAAATTAAATTAAACAAAAAAACTTACTTTTTTTTCTTCTTATTAATATATATTTATCTTCATCATCAACCATTATCAATCCACTGCAGGATGAAGGTCTCTCCAAGTTCAATCCATCTTTTCCGATCTTTAGTTTATCTTCTCCACATCACCCCTGCACACTTTCTTATTTCATTCATCCATCTCATATGTGGTCTCTTTCTGGGTCTTTTACAATCTCTTGGAATCCCATTTAAAATTTCAATTGTCCATCTATTATCATCTCTTCTAGCAATATGTCCAGCCCAACTCCAGTCTTTTAATTTTTTCAATGATGCCAGTAACACTTGTTTGTTCTCTTATCCATACCTTGCATTTTCGATCTCTTTGTGTTGCTCCCATCATGGATCTCTCCATACTTCGTTGAGTGTTTTGAAGTCTCTGTATTGCTCTTCTATTAAGTGTCCAAGTCTCAGCTCCATAAGTAAGAACTGGAAAAACACATTTATTAAAACCTTCCTTTTCAAACACATAGGCATATTTCCTTTTAGTATCAAGTTATTTCTACCAAAAGCACTCCAACCAAGTTTAATTCTATGATTAATTTCATCCATTATGTTTCCATCTGTATTAATAATCTGACCAAGGTATTTGTAACTGTTAACTTCTTCTAATTCATCATAATCAATCTTTATTTTCATATTTTGAGAAAATCTATTAAACATTACTTTAGTCTTTTTAACATTTATCTTTAGTCCTACTTTTCTACTTTCATCTGATAACTCCTGCAACAATTCCTTTAGCTCTAAAGCATTATTTGCAAAAACAACTACATCATCTGCAAAATCTAAATGAGTTAAATAATCTCCATTTACTTTCACTCCTTTAGCTTCCCATTTTAATCCACAAAATACTTCTTGCAGCACTGCTGTAAAAAGTTTTGGAGATATGGAGTCACCCTGTCTTACACCCTTCTCAATGTTGACTTTCCTACTATCATTATGTAATCTAATTGTTGCTGTTGCATTTTTATAAATATTCTTTAAAATATGACAATATCCTGGATCTATACCTTGATGATCCAATGCTTTAATCACTGAAGAAATGTTTATAGAATCAAATGCCTTTTCATAATCTACAAATCCTAAGCATAATGGCAACTCATATTCATTTGTCATTTCTATAACTTCTCTCAATATCTGGATATGATCTACTGTACTAAAACCACTTTTAAATTCAGCTTGTTCTCTTGGTTGGTGGAAGTCCAGTGTTCTCTGTAGACGAGTTGTAATTATCTTAGTAAAAATTTTGTATAAAACTGATAAAAAAGTGATAGGTCTATAATTTCTAATATCCTCTATATCGCCTTTTTTAAATATTAATATTAATACTGCATTCTTCCAATCATCTGGTACATCTTTATCATTTAGTCATTTGGAATATAACTTTGCTAAAAAAAAATATATTTCTTCACCTGCTTCTTTTAATATATCATTTATAATTCCATCATTACCTGGAGCTTTCCCTTTCATCATAAATTTAATTGCATGTCTTACTTCCTCATTCAAAATTATGGGCAATTCAGAAGATATAATAGGTATAGGAGGTACTTGTTCTTTATTACTATATAATTCTTGATAGAAGTATTCTATACATTTCATGATGTCATCTCTCTTTTTAGTAATAATGCCATCTTTTCTTCTTATTGCAGATATAAATCTCCTACCAATACTAAAATGTTGTTTTACACTCTTTAGACTTTTATTCTCTTCTACAGCTTTCCTTGCTAGTTCACAATTATACTTTCTTATATCATTTTCAACTCTTTTCCGCACCATTTTAAAAAATTCGAGATATTCAATCTTTTTTAATGCATCATTGTTGTATATCCTCATATTCCTTTTTTTCTTCATAAATTCTCTAGTCTCAGTAGAAATTTTATTGGTCAATTGCTGCTTTTTTCTACCAGCTATCTTTGTTGCAGTTTTTAAAAGTGTATCAGTTATTTTCCTATTAATTTCATTCAAATCTGAATCATGTTCAAAATCTACTAATACTTGAAACCGATTTGTAAGTTCTAATTTAAATTCATTAGAATGTTTCTGAAGATTAGGAATATCAACTGTAAATATTGTTTTTTTTAAATAATTTTTGTCTCTCTAGTTTTGCATTAACATGTATCTTACATCTTACTAATCGATGATCACTTCCTGTGTTAAATTTATTAAGAACATTACAATCTTGAAATATGTATTTTCTGTTAGTCAAAATATAATCCAATTCTGCTGTACCTTCATTTGGATGCTTCCATGTCCATTTCTTTTTAACATTTTTCTCAAAAAAAGAATTCATAATATAAAGTTTTTATTTTTCTGCAAACTCCACAAGTCTATGTCCTCTCTCATTTCTATTACCATAACCAAAATTACCTACAGCATTTTCATCTTTCATTTGTTTACCAATTCTAGCATTAAAGTCTCCCTTAACAATTTTAAAATGTTGGTTACTCTGATCAAAAGCCGTTTGTAAATCCATATAAAAATCTTCTACTACTTCATCACTATGAGAACTTGTTGGGGCATAAACCTGAATTATCTGCATTTGGTATCTGCTATTAAGTTGAAAAACTAATCTTGCCACTTTGTCCGATAAACCATCAATCTCCACAATGTTATTCTTCCTTTTTTTTATTTATAATGAATACTACTCCATTTGTATTTCCAATATTTGTGCCTTTATAGAGAGTACATGTCCACTTTTTAAATCAATTGTTTCTTCACCCTTTCTTCTAACTTCACAAAGTCCAATAATGTCCCATTTAATATAAGACAGTTCTTCTTCTAACTCTTGCAATCTTTCTTCACTTGAAAGTGATCTGCAGTTGTAAGTACCTAAATAAAAAGTTATCAAATGGCAGCCTGAGTCCGCAATCAGGGGATTCTTAGCACCCTCCGCCTTCGGCCACCAACTGCTGCCTTGGTTGGTGACTTTACAGCCTCCTGGAAATAAGGCTCATGATTTATTTTTGTCTGCCATGATTGTATATATTGGAAAAATATTCTTAAACTCAAAGGTAAAAAGCCAATAAACTCACCATGCTGGCTAATGCGTGTTGGTGAGCAGCCCATCCATGTTCATATACTATATGAATAATCACATAGTAATAACAGCTGCAACGCCAAGAACATATGAAGTGGACCTTAGGATTTTGCCCTGCTTGGTTCCTTTAAGGCCTCCAAGAAGAATCAAAGGGTCTCCTTTCAGTTAATAGCAAACTCCTTTCTACAGCCATATTTATCTTAGTGATATATAAATAAGAATGAAAGAAAGAAATAGCTTGTGATTTTTACAAAAATAATAATAATAATAATTCAGACCTGAATCCTTTTGCTTATATTATTTCTTTCCTTCTTTCTTTTTTATATACCTGTGTTAAGGTCAAATTATCTTTATTTCAGAAATGAGTCTGAATTGGTAGCACATTAAAATGTCAATAAATAAAAGACACTTTTAATAATAAAATTATATTTATAAATTTTATTTATAAATATTAACAGTCAAAATGAGAAAAGACAATGTAGAGTTTTTGAAGTATGGCTACAGAGATAAAATAAAAATAATGAATAAAAGTGTTCACGACTATAATAATTGAAAGGGTAGATAGAATAAGGACATTAATAAAGTTACATAATTAAACTATTTACTTGCTTAAATAAATATATATATATAACTTAATATGCATGCATATTACAAATTATATACGATGTAATTTAAAAATATTACCAATAATCATTTAAAGAGATAAAATAATCACTTTTTATAGTGAAATTACAATTTAATTTCATATAATATGTTATTGAAGAGCAAAAAAAAAAAAAAACTCATTAGCAGAAAAGATCCCAAAACAGCCAAGTATTTAGGATGATATTTAATTAAATTTGTTTAGACAGCCACATGGAAGTCATTAAAATAAAAAATGACATATTTTACATTTTTTGATTTAAATTAACAAACGAAACTAGTATATAAAGTATTGTTAATAATTTTTATTGGTCATTTTTTAGATTAGAGATTATCCAATAATATATATTATTTCTGTAATGTAATTTTCACTACATCACTCTCACTCAAGGTAGGGACAGGTTTCTATCTGCTTTTAATACCTTGTGTAGGGATGTAATCATAAACATATCACCAAAAACATAAGAGAAAGATCTATGATCCCCAAGATGTACATTTTATGCTGAAAAAGCACTTATCAGTTGGTCCAGACCATAATCTCTTACACATATCTTTATCATTGTTCAGTATAGATAGATAGATAGATAGATAGATAGATAGATAGATAGATAGATAGATAGATAGATAGATAGATAGATAGATAGATAGATAGATAGATAGATAGATAGATAGATAGATAGATAGATAGATAGATAGATAGATAGATAGGTAGGTAGGTAGGTAGGTAGGTAGGTAGGTAGGTAGGTAGGTAGGTAGGTAGGTAGGTAGGTAGGTAGGTAGGTAGGTAGGTAGGTAGGTAGGTAGGTAGGTAGGTAGGTAGGTAGGTAGGTAGGTAGGTAGGTAGGTAGGTAGGTAGGTAGGTAGGTAGGTAGGTAGGTAGGTAGGTAGGTAGGTAGGTAGGTAGGTAGGTAGGTAGGTAGGTAGGTAGGTAGGTAGGTAGGTAGGTAGGTAGGTAGGTAGGTAGGTAGGTAGGTAGGTAGGTAGGTAGGTAGGTAGGTAGGTAGGTAGGTAGGTAGGTAGGTAGGTAGGTAGGTAGGTAGGTAGGTAGGTAGGTAGGTAGGTAGGTGTAGGTAGGTAGGTAGGTAGGTAGGTAGGTAGGTAGGTAGGTAGGTAGGTAGGTAGGTAGGTAGGTAGGTGGGTGGGTGGGTGGGTGGGTGGGTAAGTGGGTAGTTAGGTAGGTAGGTAGGTAGGTGGATGGATAGATGAATAGATAGATGGATGAATAGATAGATGGATGGATAGATAGCAAATTATAACAATTTATTTGATGTCAAATGTGCTACCCTCACAACTTTGACTCAAATCACTTAATCAAAATTTATTGATAGTTTTTATTAGTCACTTATTAAACTAGAGATTATCCAATAATGAATATTATTTCTGTAGCATAATTTTCACTACATTCCCCCACATGTTAACAGTGGATAGAAACTGTCCCTATCTTGGATGAGAGTGATGTAGTGAAAATTACACTACAGAAATATTATTCATTATTGGATAATCTTTAGTTAATAAATGACTAATAAAAGTTATTAATATATTTGCATAAAGTGATTTGAATCAAAGTTGCAAGGACAGCACATTTGACCTTTATCAAATAAACTACAGTATAATAATTTGCTATCTATCTATATATAATGAACAATGATTAAGATAAGTGTAAGAAATTGTGGTCTGAACCAACTAGTGAGTGCTGGTTCAGCATGAAGTGTGCATACTGGGGGTCATAGATCCTTTTTAGATATCTTTGGTTTTATGTTTATGATTACATCCCCCCACAAGATGTTAAAAGCAGATAGAAAACAGTCCCTAACTTGAGTGAGAATGATACAGTGAAAATTACACTACAGAAATATTATTAACTATTGTTAATCTTGTTTTATATATATATGCAACAAAAGGTGGAAAATTTAACTTATACCACTTTTTATTTGATCAACTCAAATTTTTTACATGGAATATTAGTTTTTCAATATAATATTAACAAATAAAATAGAGAGATTTTTTAATGGAAATATCCTAACTTTTTGCACATTATTTTAGTGAATACTAAAAAAAAAAAAACATTATTTAATTTTTTCATTAATATATTTAGTAAGCAAAGTAGAAAAGATAAAGTATCACTTTGCCAAATTTACTATGATAAAACTTAATGGAAAATATACTATTTAGACTTTTTGAAAGGAGGTGATATTAAATATAATCATCTTTTATTGAAAATAATGTATTATTGAGATTTCTGAAGCTTTTTCTTTTTAATTAATTTAAAACTTGCAATAATTTTAGTTGATAATTTTTATTATGAAGGTCATAAGATATTTCATTTGTCGAATAGTTTTTTAAACATCTGATCTGTTTCAAGTGTTTGCTTACACAAATATGTTGATCTAAACGAATTAATTATTCATTTGATCAATTGATGTGCTTTAGATAAAAGGGCATTGTAAAATGTAGTTAACTGACTTTGCAATCAATATACTTCTTGGAGATTAATAATTTTAACTTTTAAAGAGAATTGTAATTTTAAGTAAGAGCTGTTGGTTGTTAGATAATCCTATATTCTTTTTATGAATTTCATATTTGTAAAAAAATCAATGTTCAATTATTAAAAAAAAAAATGTATCAAAAGGCATTGACTTTTTGTAAATAAATAATACTATTTTTAACTTAGTGTATATTATTTGCAAAAACCATTCATAAGTTTATCTTTTTTTTTTTGTAATTTTAAATTAAATAAAGTAGTAATCGCCCCCCCCCCCCCCAACCCCATATTCACTTTGATTCTAAGTCTTCCCATGGGTACCTGAACTGTGGATAATAACCAAACTCTGTATAATATATATATGTTCAACATACACACCTATGATATATTTTAATTTTTAAAATTATATATTTAGACATAAACAAAAATACTTATCAAAAGACAACAAAATGGAAATATGATAATAAATATAGAAAGAAAGCAAAAGATTGCATTAAGTAACAATAAAATGCCTTTATAAGATTGACCAAAGATTATTATAAGTAATGTTTATAAAATGCGTCTTTATAAGATTGACCAAAGATTATTATAAGTAATGTTTATAAAATTCTCCGAAATTTATTAAAATTAAATGCTAATTAGACTGATGTAAATTATTGCTTCCAAAGCATCAAAATATAAAACGATCACTTTCTTTTTTTTTTTTAAAAAAAAAAAAAAGATAATAAATTAATTCTATTGTATTAAAAAAAAAATGCTGATATTAGTGTGTGTATATATGTAATTGAAATGATATTTTTATTATTAAATCAATTATTTTCAAGATGAATTTTTTAATATTTCTGATTATTATCAGAAATTATGAACTGGTTTTAATATTCATTTGACCCTTTTTAATTAGTAGATTATCTTTATTGGAAGAAGCATTGAGCTAGAATTGTTTATACAATAGTTATTATTAGATTTAACCTTTTCAAATTACTTTAATAAGTAGCTTTTTTTTTTTTTGTCATTGCTTCTTGTGATTATAGAACTAATGAAGTCTGAAAAATAAAATATCAGTATCTTAATATTTTTGAGAAATTAAATGCTATAGTTAACTGAAGAAAATGCTACAATTTATTTAGAATTTATTTTCCTTGGTGTAATAATGTAATCGTGAAACAACTCAGACAATTTACCACAATGATAATGAGCATTAAATATGTATGTATGTGAATGGTTTACATTTCAAAATAATAATACTTATGTTTTTAATTGTAGTATAAATAATATAAAAATACAAGACAAAATTAATTATTTAAAATTGACTTTACAAAATATATAACATATTGATTAATAACAAGATTTGTGGGGCATTTCATGAATAATATATTATCACGTTTTTATTGTTACAGAGTAAATAAATTTTTAAACACGAACGAAACTTTTTTCATTTATTATTGACTGCAGCAAATATTTTTTGACTGTCAACTTTAATTATATTCAGTAATTAAAACTCAATTTTGTTGTTTTTGTTTAATGGAAGAAACGTCAAATTTGGATATTCTAAGATCATCACCAAATCATTTTTAAAGTTCAATTGTATTTTAAATTATATTTTTTGACTTTACAATTTAATATTTTTCTAATAAATTTGCTTATGGTTTTTAGATAAAAAGCATGGTAATGATAGAAATAACTGTCACTATTATAGAACATAAATTTAAAATGTCAATGTATTTAACAATAGTTCAAAAAGTATGCTGATGGACTTCAACAGTCAGGCTTCAATGGCTGCTTTTAAATGTAAGAATTTATTATTATATTATAAAAACAGTAGTGAAGTAGTAGGAATTTTATGAATGACTCTGGAAATAAGTTTACAAAGTAGTATTTGAGGTCATTCTAGTAGTATACAATACTTCTATGTCTGTCTGCCTACAAAAATCCATCATAAGCAATGCTACTAAGGTGGTTCAATCGCTGTCAGGGACATACCTGTCCCTACAAGGGAAGATTGCTCTGATTAATATGAAGATCATGGCTAGCATAAATTACTACCTGCCAATAATGACAGTTACCAAATCATTCAGCTTACAAATTCAGAGGCTCTGGTCAGCTCTTATGGAGAGGACAGACCACTGCAATTAGCATCCGCAGACTTCAGTTTCACAGGAGACTGAATGGTATGGGTGTCCATTCAATACAGACAATCAATTTCCAAAAAGGGTATTCACTTTTAGTAAACCTGGGGAAAAAATACTCGCTATCAGATATTATAGAGACTAATACCTATTGACAGACCTCCCCCCAGTAAAGACACATGGCTTGACACTATTATTAAACAACAATTTCTATACATCGGGCACTCAACAGCAGAGTTTAATAATAAAATCAGCATCTGGCAGACACATCACCTGCTGAATCCTGAAAATACAGCTATTTATACTCACCTAAGGTGCAGCAATCATAAAATTACCACAATATTTAAATATCTGCTACTGGAGCCCAAACTTTTGGATTATCTGATCAAGGTAAATATGGGCTCCATGCCAACTAATTCATTCTTACACTACAAGCGGTTTTTAAATAAAATAGACCCAATTTGTCATGCCTACTCTAGAGGAGAGGAGACCTTTAATCATCTGTTAAATATATGTCCAGGCTGTAATGGTATTAGAAGTGTCATCTCTCAACACTGCATTATAGCAGTGGATAAAATCCTAGACATCAGGAGTTGTCTCTTCTCTGGAGACTTTACAGTTATCAGGTTATCTATCTTCCTGACATACGCTTTTTGGTACACAAGATGCAGGACAAAGTTCACACAACCAACACCGGACCCCAATGCTATATTTTGCGATAAGCTCAAAGCTCTTCAAAACAAGGATCAAGATATTATCCTGTAGATTTTTATTCCCATAATACATGGGGCCTACTAGTATGGCCCACAGACTTAAATGAATATTGAACCTGATATATCCACATTGTAGTGTATCGTAAATGAAGTAGTCTATGATGCAACATGCCAGATTCTACTAGAGAGGCATTGATTTCACCCTACATGTATCCCAGCTGATAAGTTATCATTATTGGGCCAACCTTAAAAGGGATGGTCAATACCAACAGAATGGAATGTATAAACTCATTTATCAACCTGCTAGTGCAGAGAATGGCTCTGGCATACATCTACCAGACCAGTGCCAGCAATGGATGAGCCAACATTAACAAAGTGCATTTATTATTCATCTGTACAATTTTATTATGTCAATAAATATATTTTTAAAATACAATACTTAAAAAAAATGTTTTTAAATAAATACAATGATAAATTAGTTTGAATTGAGAATTTAAAAATAATGTAAATAAGAATGTGGTAATGCACATAGAGAGCGTAATGTATTCAAACCAGAAGTAAAGAATATAGCAATTGTCAAACGTTGGTGGCCGAGTGGTTTGCACAGCCACCTTACAAGCAGTTGTCACGGGTTCGCTTCCCGGCCGATACTTTGGCACATGACAAAAAAAAGAGTATAGCAATTATATGTAGGCAAATGTTATGAAAAATAACAATAAATATTAAAATATAATTTGTAATAATATAAACTCAATAATGCAGATATAAAGCATCTGTGATGATTTAATTACTTATGTGGTTTTAAATGCCCATTTATACAAAAAGTATTTATAATGTCAGTTACAAAACAGAAATTTCATTTATCTTTTGTATTAAAGAATAGTAGATAATAATGTGCAATAATCTTTTTTAATAGACAGGGTATGATCACAGACTTTCACATGACCCACCACTCTCCACACTATCTCATAACACTGATACACCTGAACACACATATGTCGAAAAGATAAATAATCACCAATATACATATTTCATCTAATAATCTTTTTTGTAGAGACCAACTGGTTTTGCTAAGGAATGCCAAAATTATTGCTTAAATAAATGTATTTTGTATTCATTGGCAACAGAATTCCTAGCCATAGCATTCAAATTTACACAGTGATATCAAAAGCAAAAGAGTACATTATATCTATAAAGAAGAGTAGTTTGTTTTATTTGCAATAGTATTATAACTCTGCCTTGGATACTTGAAAATAAATTTTCAGAATAAAATGCTAGATTTGGCTTATTGAAATATATGTTATTCAACTATTATATGAAAGACATAAGTTGAGGGCATATGTGGCAGTTTCAGATAAAACTAAAACCTGGCATTACACCCCAATACTGTCTGCTATATAAATAATTTATTATGTTGTTAATCCTCAATAAAGAAAGACTTTGTGTATGTTATTGGTGTATCTATGCAGATACCGTGCTAGAAACTATGTATGTAATCATATATAATTTAATGTAAAAATGATCCAAGATGTTTGTTCACCATATATGGTAATATGGCACTTGACCTAATCAAAAGAAATTCATTGAAATCATAGGTAATGACAATGTCAAACAAAAAATGGAAAAAATATAAAGACAATACATTAAGCAACTCTGAGATAATAATGCATTTTACTAATTTAAATAAATAATCTAAAATAAAACTATTATAAACAATAAGATAGAATTCAAAATATTTATATGAAAAGAGCAAAATGAACCAAGGTGTAAACTAGACAATAAATGTAAGAGAAGAAATATTAGATGCTATAACTTTTGACGTAGATTTAAAAAACCAGAAAACTGAACAAACAAGAATAGGACTATTAAATTAGAATTATATGTATTAAATGTTATCAGAAAAAAGTATTAAAGTTAGCAAGATTATTCAACATAGGATCATAATATTAGACCACTAAGCATCACATGATTACCATTTCTTAGGCTTGCTCATAACTATTATTAAAAGAGGCAAAACTCTCCATACAGTAGTGCCACTCAGTGTAAGTCAGAGTAATCAATGGATGTCAGAAGGCTTGTGCATAAAATCCCTATATAGTGCCTACTCATCTCTGAAGGGAAAAATGAGTTTTCCAAATTAATATGTAAATAGAATGTATTGGTTTCTAAAGTAATTAAAAAAACAATAAAAATAAGAGATTGGGATTTATCTGAAAAAGAAAATCAATTGGTCAAGATTTAATGAAATAATTTCTGAGATAGTCATGTGATTGGATTGTATCAGAGTTGATTTTTAAAAAGCAAAAGATAGTATGGACATTAGAATTCATAATTCTAAGCAAAAAAATTATTAAAGCCTGTAAAGCTGTGATAATGTAATGAATATTAATGACTGGGCAGGTTTGGTTGAAATACGAAAGAATTTATTTGAAGCTAAGTACTTTCAATACCATATAGTATCATATATATATATATATAGCATAATAAAAGGGGAGTTGTCATCCATAAATAATGTAAGAGTTGATTGCATAAGAATATAATTCAGTAACAGTTTAGTAGTTGTGAGTTCAGTAATCAGATGTTAAATCTCACTCTTAATTAGAAAAATAATGATTTTTATTAATATGCATAATAGTATGGAGTTTGCGAGAACCGTGTATTAAACTTGCTAAAGCTGATCATTTACTGATCCAACTAAATAAACAATTTTATCAAAAGAAATATAGAAGGAAAATGCCCAACATAACTATCAACTTGATCCATCCAAATCATGGTTGTCTCAATTTAAAAATAATTGTTAAACTGGAAACCTGGAGCTACAAAAAGAAAAAAAGGAAAAAGCTACCTTAATGAAAATAATTATTAAACTGGAAACCTAGAGCTATAAAAAGGAAAAGAAGAACTGCTAAATGAAAGAAAAATAAAATGATTATTAAACTTGAAATGTGGATCTAGAAAAAGAACAGAAAAGCTAATTGGATAAAATAACTATTTGAGAAAGCTATAGCAAAAGAAATCTTGAGCCAAGAGATTTGATTAAACAGTTAACTGCAAGATTTGTAAAAAACAAAACAAAACACTCAAGTAGATGACTACAAAAGAACTGAAAAAAAAAATCCATGGCAAAGTGAAGGATTGTTGATGTGTAACATGTTCATTTATAAATATTACTTTATAATGGAAAGTATAATGGAGATTTTTTTTAAATGATTTGTTGAAAAGATTTTTTTTCTTCATTAGAGTAAAATTGTGTGAGATATCCTCATTTTCAAAAGAAAAATGGGAGAAAGATTTAGTTTAATTTCTATTTTTCCTTTCTTCATTGTGAAATATTTTTTAGAGTCTGATTATTGTAAGAAAATAATTTAGATTAAATAAGTTATTATTTAAAAAGAATCCAAGAAAATGTGAAATTATGTAAAGGATTGATGGATATGTAAAACTTTGGGTTTGTCACATTATCATTTTTTTAATTTTTTTCTTGTGTTTATTAGTTAACTTTATTAAATAATTACTTTGAAATTATTTTTTTACAGCTTTATTCCTTTAATTCTCTGTTCTGTGAATTACAAGTGTGTGCGATTGATTTTATTATAGAATTATGCTTTAAGGGATTTGTAAATTATTCCACTAAATATAATTTATTAATAAAACAGATTAGGCATGTATACTTATTTTTCACAGTCCCAGGTTCTTGCAATCCCAAGATAGTTCAAGCATAACAGTATTTGATAATTCTCTGTAGGATTATTTGGATGGTGCACAGGGGTTGATCACCATTAAAGTCCACATTTCACTTTATAGATGTTATAATTATTTTATTGAGGACCTGTACACTTATGGTATATCAGGGGTCCCCAACCCTATGCCCGAGGGCACCATGGTGCCCACAGACTATTTTACATGTGCCCACCGCTATCTGAACACGACAAAAAATTATTTATCTGATACAAATAAATTTAATTTTTAAAATTTCTTATAAATTATTGTATTATATTGTAATCAAATTGTAGGGCATATTATACTTTTACAGCGTAAAAATATAAATGTTAATTATATGTTAAAATTTTATTTTTGAAATAAATATTTTTTTGTACATTATGTGTATTATTAACAATATCCAACTATAAATGAACATTGAAAAAATAAATGGTGCCGCCACCTGGCGGGTATTATAGAATGTGCTCTTAAGTGCAAAAAGGTTGGGGACCCCTGCTATATGATGTCCCAATTGATGATAATCAGAATTGATATAATAATCCCAGAATTTTTGATATGATTTATTGCTGTAATTATTTTAATAGTTACACATGTGCATGCAGTTGAAATAGTTATGATTAATTTTCTATATGCCCTAAGTTTGGCATTGACTTGATGGGGATTAGCTTAGCTTTAGTGTACCTCTTAAGTCAATTCACAAAAGATGGCTCTTGATGTTTATTACTGGTGATGCCACATTATGCTTATATAATTACTTATTATTATTATCTTTATTGCGTCAGATAATAATTCTGTGTTCATGCTTATTGACTGTGATGGTTTGAGGATGACGATTAGGGCTTCCCAAACAGGATGTCAGGATTCCATTTTTCCAGGGGTAAAAAATTATACCGTTATAATAAACCAAATTTCCCGGGAATCATTGAAAGTATTTGCACTTAAAATTTTAATATGTATATTTGCTCTACTTTTTTGGTCATAATAATGAATTTCAGTCAAAATTAGAAAAATGCTATACATGTGCCACAGATAACAAAATTTATAGTACAAATTCAAATATATTGAATTGTAGTCAGTAATTTACAAATATTTTAGTATAAACTTATTGTTATGAAACTCATTTTCAATTCTGAAATTCTTTTTAATAGAAAATTGTGAACAAAAATGTTGCACAATGTTATGAAATTTGATTTTATTAAATTTAAACTCAGGGAATTTCCTTATTTGTAGTTATTTTTGGTGAATATATATATTTTATTTTATTATTATGACTATTACTGTGGGTTATTTAGTATAAACAAAAACATAAGTAAATAGAGTGCTTAAGTAACATTTGAAAAATTTATTCTTAATTCTTAAAGGTAAATCTTTGCTGTTAGAAAAAAAAATTTAAAAAATAAAAAATGTTTTTTAAGCATGTTTTGAAAATCGAATTGTAAGATAAGTTTTTTTTAATTTGGTTTAGTATTTTAATCTATTTTGTCATTGTTATTAAATAAGATATGACATTAACCCGAAAATGTCAATTGGAAATGCATTTAAAGTATGGCAGTATTTTACATGAGATAAAAAAACAAAATTTACCATTTGCAATAAACGCCATGCAACTATAATGTGTAAAGGATTTTCAACAAGTGGACTTCTTCGTCATTTAAAAAATGTTCATAAGGAAGTGGAAATTGAAGTAAATAAAAAAAAAAAAACCAAATGAAGACACAGATTTGAAAGTTAGAAATTTTCAATGTAATTTTCATTTATAAAAAAGGAGGAATCTATAGAAGAAATTGTTTCAAAATTGGCAACTGTCAATGGGTTTTCTATTAATGCTATCACAAAATCTGAATATTTAAGAAAAAATTTGTCTGGTAAAAGCATGATATTACCAAAAAAGCCTTTGCATGTTATGAATATGATAAAAAGCCAATACCATTTGGCAAAACAAGATGTAGTTAAAGAAATAACCATACAAATTATAAGCAGCTTAAGATTCTCTGCTTCGATGGATGAGTACACATCTTTAAAAAAAATCATTGCTATATGAATTTAAATGTGCATTCATCAAATATATTTTGGAACTTGGATATGATTCACATATTTGGGAACCTGCAGAAAAAATTGTTAATATGGTTGAAAGTAAATTGTCAGAGTTTAATTTATTTATAAAGAAGTATCTAATTTTTTGTGTGACTGACCATGCATCACTTATGAAAAAATTTGGTAGATTAAATGGTATGAAGCACCACTTATGTAAGGCATATGAACTATATTTAGCAATTACTAATGTTCTACAAAAAATGGTGATTTATGCTGCAACAATTAGTGAATGTTATGAACATGATGAGAGTTCTGCTGAAAATTATAGAATGATGATGAGACTGATATTGAAGAAAGAGTTCATAGCTTCAGTGGATTTTCAGTCAGGCAAAAACAATGATTTATTTAATTTAACAAATATTAAACTTATTAATGCGCTCAGTCAAACAATTCAAAAAATCCTCAAAATTGTATGAATGTTTTGTAAACCATCCCTCAAAAATGAAATTCTACAAAAATATATAAAAATTGAGTACAATACAGAACTCAAGTTGATACTTGATGAAAAACAAGGTGATATAGCCTTCTTACAATGCTGGATCGATTTATTGCATTGAAAACTTGCATAATGAAAGTTTTGATGGATTTTAATTTGAATAGTCTCAACAATATTGAAAATATTTCTAAGGACAGACAAATATTTAATATTGAACACTGTAGCAACAGCATTGCAAACAATAAAAATTTGATATTAAAAGACTTCGTCAACATAATGATAAAATCTTTTGAAAAGGTAAGATGATCCATCTTAACTTTTTAACCTAAGCATAAATGTATAGGCAAATATTAAGCATTTAGAAATGAGTGTGTAAAGATTTGATTTCTAAATGCTTAAGATTTGCCTATATATTTACACTTAGGTTTAAAAGTTAAGGTGGATTCATCTTACCTTTTCAAAAGCCTATCATGTGTTTAGAAACGAGAGTATTCCTTAAGTGTTTAAATCTATACAACACATGTGTAGAGGGTGATTCCCTAATGATTTTTACAAAGAAAAAACACAGTGCTAGATGAATAAATAACTCATAATATTGTATGGAAAATAATTTTTAAGAAAATATTAATGATAATAGCTTTTTTAAGCATATATATATCAATTTTTATTATTATGTCAAACATTAGTAATAGAAAAAAATAATTTCTGATTTATAAAAGTAACTGTATGAATTTAATAAATTTTTTAACACTTCTAATATTTTAATGTTATTTGTATAAGTAATTAAAATAATCTTATTGTTTTAATATATGTATTTTTAGGCCATAGATTGGTTGAATCTCCTAGTTCACCAGAATCATTAATTACAGGAGTATTGGATGCTAGCAGGATGAGTGACATTAGTACTTGCAGTACATCTTCAAAAGGAAAAGGTAACATATAAATAATATAATATAATTCCAAACATAAATCTTAATATGACATTTTTTATGTATCTCTTATAATTCTGTTTAAAGAATTAAAACATTTTATTAGTTATTCTATTAGAAAAAAAAGTTGCAATAAATATTTATATTAATTATATGTATGATTTTGAACATATATTGTGACAACTGAGTATTTTGTTACCAAAATCATAAGAGTTTTTAACTTATGATACCAATAATTTTTTTCTTTTTTTACTTTAAGGTTTATTCTTTGCATTTGTTTTTTTTTAAATAAACATAATAATTCACAATATTCCCACAAAAGAAATACAGTCATTGACCATACCTTTTTATGAAGTAATAATTTAAAACAATGGCCATTTTTGAGACTTCTTTAGTTATCTGATTTAAAATAATAATTAAAAAAGAATAGCTAAATATTATTAACATTCAATTGATTTTATAGTTTTGTTTGTTTTTCCCATTTTGAAGTGCATATTATTCATGATTTTTTTAATAATAATCTTACCAATAACTAAATAATGATTTCACAACAGAATACTGATAATTTATTTCATGTAATATTTTCATCGTAGGCAGAAATATTAATTCAAATATTACTTGTAGTATTTTCAAAACAGAAATAATACTTATGGAAATACATTTTTATATGGATGCCACATGCTAGTTATCAATGTCAGACCTTTGATAAAAGTAGAACAAAAAGCAAAGAATGAAATTGATAATAGAAATGAAGATATTATTATTATTAAAAAATTATTTTTCTTTTATGGGGTAGGAATTGGAGAATGACATTTCATTGTAAATAATTACATCAAGTGACTGAGAATGTGTAGCAACCACCCTTAAAAGTATTCATTTCTAATACTTTATTTATTTTTATTTTATGATTTGGCAACCAAACCTAAATATTAGTCAAAACTTATTTTTTTCCATGAATCCTGAAGATATGAGATGGACACTAAAATCTATCTTTATGTTCATTAGTCAAATAATTTGTAACCCATTGAGAGTGCACTGGTAAGTAATGTGATGAACTTTTTTTAATGAACAGTTTTTATCTTCTGAGAAATTATTCTTTCAAAATTATTAATGTTTTCACAGCAGTTTCTTTATCCTATCAGTTTGCATTTCATTGTTAGAGAATTTTTATACGATTTTACATGTAAAATGCATATTCTCTATTTATCACCTACAGACTTATATTTAACATTCTGTTACTATATTAGCTGAGCAACTTTTTTGTTTTGCTTATATTATGTATTTATTTTAACCAATTAATAGTTAAGACTGTCATAAAGTAAAATTAAATATAAATGTAATTTAGTTTATTTAAAGATTGTAGTGCATTAACACATAAATAATTACGATATACAATTTTAGATAATGCTTATATGAAGAGTGAGTAAACATTATATACATATATATATATTTTGATTTTTAATAGATATTTTATTTTACATGAAATTTTGAAACATGCAAAATGAAAGAGTCACATTAAGAATGGTAAAGTTTTTATCCTGATTGTATAGAATTGACTTTTTGTTAATAATATGTCTATAAATATGCTTATGATGAAGTCAAGTGTTGGTAGCCGAGAGGTCAGTGCAGCGCCTTGCAAGCAGTTGCTTGCAGACAGTTGTTGTGGGTTCGCTTCCCAGCCAACGCTTTGACTTATGGAAAAAAAAAATTGCTTATGATGATCAATTTGCCAATAAAGTCATTTGAAATAGTGAGACAACTTTCAAACTGAATGCACCTTTAAAATACAAAGTTTATGCAGCAGAACTATCAAGTATTGTGCTGAATTATAGTGAGATATTGAAGATGAATACAGCACTATCAATGTATGAAAGTCTTGTGTGATATACCTCTTCAAGTTACTTGATAATGTCAACAATGTCTACTTTTGAATTGAGAGAATTTGAACAATTTTATTAATTCACAGTTATTAGAAATCAAAGGCTGTTAACATTTTTTTTTCAGATATTTTATATATATATATTGAAACAGTATATTCCTTCTCTCATATCTGTTTCACCTATTTTTTCCCATAGCTCCATCTGTGCTGGATTTAAACCTTTTATGAATACATGTATATCATCACACATCATTATCAACCATTATCAATCCACTGCAGGATGAAGGTCTCTCCAAGTTTAATCCATCTTCTCCGATCTTTAGCTTCTCTTCTCCACATCACCCCTACACATTTTCTTATTTCATCCATCCATCTTACATGTGGTCTCCTTCTGGGTCTTTTACAATCTCTTGGAATCCAGTTTAAAATTTCAATTGTCCATCTATTATCATCTCTTCTAGCAATATGTCCAGCCCAACTCCACTTCAATCTTTTAATTTTTTCAATGAGGTCAGTAACACCTGTTTGTTCTCTTACCCATACATTGCGTTTTCGATCTCTTCTTGTTACTCCCAACATACATCTCTCCATACTTCTTTGAGTGGTCTGAAGTCTCTGTATTGATCTTCTATTAAGTGTCCAAGTCTCAGATCGAGATTTCGCAGATGATGTAGTTGTTTTTGCAAATAATGCTTCCGAGCTGCAGGAAATGTTGCAGGAGTTATCAGATGAAAGTAGGAAAGTAGGACTAAAGATAAATGTTAAAAAGACTAAAGTAATGTTTAATCGATTTGCTCAAAATATGAAAATAAAGATTGATTATGATGAATTAGAAGAAGTTAAGAGTTACAAATACCTTGGTCAGATTATTAATACAGATGGAAACATAATAGAGGAAATTAATCATAGAATTAAACTTGGTTGGAGTGCTTTTGGTAGAAATAACTTGATATTAAAAGGAAATATGCCTATGTGTTTGAAAAGAAAGGTTTTTAACAAATGTGTTTTACCAGTTCATCACACATACACATATATATATATATGATGTTCTGATATTTTGCGATAATATCTCCACACTTAATTGTAACGCTTTGACAATTATTTCCTTTATTGTAGCTAGCGCTTTCGAATGAACTAGGCCTTAATTTTCAAAGCTGTCGACAGTTCTGATGCTGATTGTTTAACTTAAAAGATGCAAAATTATGCTAATCAGGTCTGCCATTTCTTAGAGATGGCATAAAACGTGTCTCTTTTATTCACTGAGTTAGCTACAGTAAAGGAAATAATTGTCGAAGCGTTAGAATTAAGTGTGGAGATATTATCGCAAAATATCAGAACATTACATATATATATATATATGTGTGTGTGTGTGTGAATAAAGATTGTACTGTCATAAGTTTATATATTACAGCATCTATATTTTATTTTATTTAAATCTTTTAAATTATAGATTTTATTCTGTTAAATGAGCCAATTTGTTATTTTATATTAAAAATCGCATGTATATATGCGAAGGTCCAGTATCACTATGATACATATATAATGAAATGTTATTTAAAAAATTTCTAATAATTCTTAATTTTAAATTGAGTAGTAGTAAACAAAAATCACACCACTACACCTGTGCTGGTATATGGTAATCTAAAAGCTAAAATCTTATTTTGATAATATTTTTCAAAAATGTATTTTATAAGTAAACAAGACTTATTCAACCGTATTATTGCTCAGTCTTTAGGGAATGGAGATGGCTAAGTTGTTTAAAAATATGTTTAAAATTTAAACAAAGGAAAATTATCAAAAAAAATTTAAACAAAGAATTAAATCTATTTAAGAATTGAATTACAAAATTTCAGATGGGTGTTAATTGATTCTCAAGCAATAAATAATCTTGTTGACAGCAAGGTGTTCTAATCCTAGAATCATATAAATAGGCCATATTTCAAGCTGCGAAAAATATATACTATAAATCTAAAGAAGAATTGCCACTATTCTCCATGGCAGTTTGATTTTTGACATGGAGAGATAGAAGGGCATTAGATTTGCCTTTTTCCTAAAATATTTTTAGCAACTTAAATTTCAATAATTTTAATATACTTTGGATGTAAATTAAAATCTTATGAAGATGAATATAATGGTACCAATCTCTCTATCAATAAGTAACTTTAAAAATGGTTACATCAATAGGCTTTGAAAATAATGCAATTTCTTTAAAATGCAAGTAATCTTAGTCAAATATTTATGGGCATCATTTTCTACCCACACCTTTTTAATTGTTTTTACTTAGGCATTAAAAATCAAAAAACTAATACATACAAACTTTAATCTTTTAATTGCATATGTTTATATTTATCTAAAAAAAAGTATATGGGTATGGATATTTGTTATGTGCCCACATGTATGTGTGTATTAATGAGGACATGTTCATATATAATGTATTTAATTAAATTTACTTTTATAATATCAATTTAATTTTTTCTTAGTTCTAGTGCAATTTATAAAAGAAAAAGAAAAAAAAAATTGTAAGTTTAAATTATCATTTTGTTGGAGAAGTATATTAATCACATCTACAGATCTTGACAATATATAATATATATTGATGTCTTTATAATATTTTTGTTATATAAAGTTATAAATTTTTACATATTTTAAATCACAACAAAATAATAATAAAACATGTATAAAAAACATCTGTAAATAGAAAAAAAAATTCAATGAAAATGCATTACAAATTGGTATTCTAACCCTGATACAAAATATAAATTAAGCAAATTAAATACAAAAGTGTGTTCAACTATGAATTCCTGCTCAAATAACAGATTATTATTACTTAAATAAGGAAGTTTACAAATAATAATTATCCAATTGAAGCAATTAAAATCAACATTAAAACATAGATAATAATTATATTAAAGTAAAAATGAAAGTATTAAGTACTAAGAATTAAAAATTAAATGATAGAAATAATATAAGTTTAATAAATGATATTATAAATAAAATAAATAATATAATTAAGACACACATAAAAATAGTTAAAAAAGACAAAACATAATATTTATTTTCAATAATAATTATTTAAAAAAAATAAAAATAATACAAATGCAAATAAGTGAAACACAGGCTTAATATATACCATGTGTCTATATATGTAATATAGGGTGTATGAGCACAGACTTTCACATGACCCACCACTCTCCACTCTATCTAATAACACTGATACACTCAAGCACATATATGCTGAAAAGATAAATAATCACCAATATACGTATTTCATGCTAAACCAGCAATCATCAGTTGGTCCAGAATATCATCTCCCACACATATATACTATAAGTGCTCAGATATTTATTAAGATAGACAATCTTCATACTTTAATGGACTGGCTCCAATCTACTACACACTCCAACTCTTCAACCGTCCATCCAATTGAAAATCTGATGATGGAATGCTCGAAGGCCACCCTAAGGCCGAGATTCTTGTCACACCCATGTTGACCCAAGGTCAATCTGAACCCCACATGTACAGGACATAATCCATTAAATACATATGCAAGGATGGGCAGACATCTCTACAATGTAATAAGTGAAACACAGGCTTAATATATACCATGTGTCTATATATGTAATATAGGGTATATGAGCACAGACTTTCACATGACCCACCACTCTCCACTCTATCTAATAACACTGATACACTCAAGCACATATATGCTGAAAAGATAAATAATCACCAATATACGTATTTCATGCTAAACCAGCAATCATCAGTTGGCATTTATCTTTTCAGCATATGCCAACTGATGATTGCTGGTTTAGCATGAAATACGTATATTGGTGATTATTTATCTTTTCAGCATATATGTGCTTGAGTGTATCAGTGTTATTAGATAGAGTGGAGAGTGGTGGGTCATGTGAAAGTCTGTGCTCATATACCCTATATTACAAATGCAAATAATAAAATAAATTGAAAAAATATAATCAATAAAAAATAAATTGTATGAAACAAAATTTCAACAAATAAGTTATAAAAATATGCTTATGTGAAAATTAAAAAAAAAAACAGTGTATAGAAAAACAAAAAATTTAATAAAAATAATATAGATATGATCAAAATGTTTTTTTTTTTTATTAATGAGAATACAAGGCCCATAGAATATACATCTGATGGAAGTGATTTTCAAGTGATGTGTTTTGTTAGGAATAAAATAGAAAGTAAAAGAATATTTTAATAAATAAATTAAAAAAGAATAATTATCATTAACAAAAATTATTAATAAATAATTATATAAATATTAATATTTTAAATACATGTATATATAAATGAGAAAGAGAAAATGAAAAATCTTTACTTTGAAACAATTTATAGTTGTGTATGGTTTAGTACAGTGAGAGAACAGCAAACTCAAGGATATAAAAATCTGTAGATTGTAGCTCAATTCTGTCATTTCTAGTGCTCAAATGTTATATGACCTCTTCAATACCTCTTCAACAATAAATTATTCAGTTATTTTTTATTATCTGAAATAAAAATATCTATTATAAATTTAAAATATTTATTAAAAAATCCAAAAGATTTCTTTAAGGCAATTAGAATTGTAACTGTCACTTATAATTTTATATTAAAAAGCATATGAAATAAATAATCTAAATAAATGATAAAATTAAGTAATAATAAAAAAATTAAGTTAGAATTACAAATTTAAGAATTATAAATAAACAAATGTAGAAATAGAAATTTAAAATGTTTATATTATTTATATATATTAACAAATGCTAATAGATTACAATTATTTTAAAAATCTGGATTCATTATTGGTTTTTCAGAAATGCACAAAGTCATTCAAATACAAACTTTTTATTATATTGGGAAGATGTTTAAAAATTGTGTTATTTTTGTTTATAGTACAACTGGATTAATTTAATAGAAAATACCTGTATTACTTTAAAATATTAGATAAAAATTTTTTTTTACTTAAATTTAGAATTTTGTATTGATAATGGATAAAAAAAAATCATGATAAAATTTTAATTTTTTTTTCTTTGTACTCTGTTTGAAAACTAATCTAATGTAAAACTGACTACTTCATGAAAATTCTGTGTTTACATTTTGATGATAAACATTTACTATAGAATTGAGAACTTTTTAGTTTTTATATTTTATACAAAGTTGAGAATAAATAACAAATAACCTGACATGAATTTTTAACAATTCAACATTTTCATAAAAATGTCCCAACTCCTCACTGAAGAGACCCATAGGTTGAAACCGGTCTGGGGATGGGGACAATCCAAGATAAAAATGATTTGAATGCCTTCTCTTGTAGTAGCATTTATCATAAATAAAAATAAAAAAAAGTTTGTTTAGAGCTCATTAGCATGCTCTTAATTTTACATAAAAAGAACTGTATTTTGAAGTAATATTTTTATATTGAAATAGGGTTATGTCACCATATGAAGACATTAAAATATGTTACATATATGATTCTGTTTAAGTCACTTCTCTTCCACAGTCATGCTTGGATATTAAAACTTTTATGATTGTATTTCCATCTGTAATTGTTCAAATACTTTGAACCATGTGGTTAGCAATCTGCAATATTATGCCATGAATTGTTTATTGAGAGTAACATTTTACAAAAGCATGCAATCTTAAAGAAATTACAGATTAGTTAAGCCTTTATCCATATTAACTGTTTCATTCTTTCTATTTGGCTTCACTTTTGTCAATTTTGAATAATATATTGTATTGCTCAAGTCATGGTTTCATCATATGTTAGACTATGTAATTTAAACTTTTCTCTGTACAACTGTCACTATTTGTATATAATCTTCTATCAATAAAAAAAAGTTTAAAAACAAAATTGATGGAAATTAGATGGTTTACCATTATTAATAAGCATAGAATTGTAAATCTTTTGTTTTTATATTTTATTTTCAATTGAGAATCAATAAAGGATGAACTAAATGTATTTTTTTAACATTTTAATTTTTGATAACTATTCTGGATATGTTTGTTTCATCATAATAGTGAACATTAAAGTTTTTCAGTTATCTGTGATTTCCATTTCAGAAAGTAAGTTGCTTTTAACCGAAAGGAAACCCTTTAATTCTTCTTGTAGGCTTCAAAGGAACTGAGCAGAGCATATTCCTTATGTCCATTCCATATGCTTTTGTTGTAGCATCTGTTATTACTATGTGATTATTCATATAGTTTACAAACATCAATGGGCTACTCACCAACATGCATTACCCACTGTATTGAGTTTATTGGATTTTTACTTCTAAGTTTAAGATCAAGATATACCATAATCTACTCAGTTGCCTGATTGCTCTTAACTGAAAATCAGTTGATGTTTTTTCAGAAGAATGTCCATGTGAATGATTTTTTTTTTCTAATAGGTATTTACAATCATGACAGACAAAAATAAATCATGGCCTTTATTTCCAGAAGGAAAAGTCACCAGCCAAGGCAAGTGGTTGGCAGCCAAAGATGGAGAGTAATAAGAATCTCCTGATTGTGGACTCAGGTTGCCATTTGATGATGACTATTTATTTAGGTATTTTCAACTGCAGATCACTTTTAATTGAAGGAAAATTGCAAGAACTAGAAGAAGAATGATCTCATATTAAATGGGTCATTATTGGACTTTGTGAAGTTAGAAGAAAAAGTGAAGTGATAATTGATTTAAAAGTGGACATGTACCATTTTACAAAGGAACAAACATTGAAAATGAAAGTGGAGTAGGATTCAGTATAAATAAAAAGTGGAAGAATAATATTGTGGAGATTGTTGGGGTATCAAACAGAGTGACAAGATTAGTTATTCAACGTAATAGCAGATATCAAATGCAGATAATTCAGATTATGCCCCAACAAGTTGTCATTGTGATAAAGAAGTAGAAGATTTTTATAGGATGTACAAAAAGCTTTTCATCAGACTAAACAACATTTTAAAATTGTCGTGAGAGACTTTAATGCTGGAATTGGTAAACAATTTTGAAAGATGAAAGTGCTGTAGGTAAATTTGGTTATGGTGATAGAAATAAGAGAGGATATAGACTTGTGGAGTTTGTAAAAAAAGAGAAACTTTATATTGTGAAATCTTTTTTTGAGAAAAATGTTAAATGCAAATAAAATGGACATAGAAACATTCAAATGAATGTACAGCAGAATTGGATTATATTTTGACTAAGAGAAAATATGTATTTCAATATTAAAAAATGTTCTTAATAAATTTAACACAGAAAGTTATCATCGATTGGTAAGATGTAAGATACATATTAATGCAAAACTAGAGAGAAAAAAATTATTAAACAGTGTTCACAATTGATATGCCTAATCTTGAGAAACATTGCAATAAATTTTAATTAGAATTTGCAAATCATTTTCACATATTAAGAAATTTTTAACATGATTCAAATGTGAATAAAATCAATAGGAAGATAATTGATACACTTTTAAAAACTGTACAAAGATAGCTGGTACAAAAAAGCCACCATTGATCAGTAAAATTTCTACTGAGATAATTTATGAAGAAAAGAAGGAATATGAAAATATATAAAAATAAAGCCTTAAGGAGAAGTGAAATCTCAAATTTTTGTAAATGGTGTAAAAAAGAGTTGACAGTGATATAAGAAAGTATAATTGTGAACTAGCAAGGAAACCTATAGAAAAGAATAAACATTTTAAGAGCGTAAAGCAACATCTTATTATTGGTAGGAAACATTTGTGCAATAAAAATTAAGAACTATTACTAAAAAGAGAGATAACATCATCAAATGTGTAGAAGAATTCTGTCAAAAATTATATAGCAATAAAGGACAAGGAAAATTACCTTCTAAAGCTATTATATCTTCTGAATTGCCCAAGATTTGAAATGAAGAAGTGGAATATGCAATTGAATTTACAAAGAAGGGAAGAGCTCTGGATAATGATGGAATTGTAATTAATATCTTTAAAAAAAGCACATATAGAATTAGAATTTTTTTTGGCAAAGTTATATACTAAATGTCTAAAGGATAAAGATGCACCAGTAGATTGGAAGAATGCAGTACTAATATTAGTATTTTAAAAAGATGATAAAGAAGATATTAGAAATTGCAGATCTATCAGTATTTTGTTAGTTCTATACAAACTTTTTACCAAAATAATTATAATTCATCTACAGCAAACTTTGGATTTTAACCAAATAAAAGAACAAACTGAATTTAAAAGTGGTTTTATTACAGTGAATCAGTTATAGAAAGGACCAATGAATATGACTTGCTATTATATAATAAGGCTTTGGAATTGTAGATTATGAAAAGATATTTGATTCTATAAGCATTTCTTTAGTAATTAAAGCAGTGGCTCATCAAGGTAGAGACCTAGGATGCAATAGCAACAATTAGATTACATAATGATACTAAAAAGATTAACATTGAGAAGGGTATACTACAGGATGATTCCATATCTCCAAAACTTTTCACACAGTTTTGCAAGAAGTATTTTGTGAATTAAATTGGGAAACTAAGGGACTAAATAAATGGAGTTTTTTAATGTCATCTAGATTTTGCAGATGGTGTAGGTTTTTTTTTTTTTTTACAAACAATGCCTTAGAGCTTCAGGAAATTTTGCAAGAATTATCAGATGAAAGTAAGAAAGTAGGATTAAAGGTAAATGTTAAAACACTAAAATAATGTTCAATAGATTTTCTCAAAAAAAGAAAAGAAAATGAAGATTGATAATAAATGAGTCAGAAGAAGTTACCAATTACAAATACTTTGACCAGATTTACTACAGATGGAAACATAATGGATGAAATTAATCATAGAATTAAACTTGGTTGGAGTACTTTTAGTAGAAATAATTTAATATTAAAAGGAAATATGCCTATGTATTTAGAAGGCTTTTAATAAATGTGTTTTACCAGTTCTTATTTATGGATCTGAGACTTGATCACTTAACAGAAGAGCAATACACAGACTTCAGGTCACTCAAAGAAGTATGGAAAGGTGCATGTTAGGAGTAACAAAAAGGGAGTGAAAATGAAATATATGGCGGAGAACAACATCTGACACCATTGAAAGAATTAAGAGATTGAAGTGAAGTTGGGCTGAACATATTGCTAGAGGAAATGATAATAGATGGACAATTGAAATCTTAAACTGGATTCCAAGAGATTGTAAAAGATCTAGAAAAAGAGCATATGTGAGATGGATGGTTAAAGTAAGGGAATGTGGTGGTGATGTGGAGAAGAGAGACTAGAGATCAGAGAAAATGGATTGAACTTGGAGAGACCTTCATCCTGTAGTGGATTGAAAGTAGCTGGAAATGTTGATGATAATGAGTTTCAATTATTCATGAATGAAAAGGATAAACGGATATATATATATGAAATAACAAGAAAATGTTAGGAAATTTTAAAAAATTCTACATTTTTTATATAATACATATATTTACATCATATTCAAAAACTTATAAATATTAAATTTTGTGTGTTTAAAATGCATATTATGATAAGGTTCACTATTAATCATGAAATTTGAGTATTTGTGATATGGCTTGTAACAAAATTTGCATATACAAGGAGACTATTTTATTACACATAAAAGAGATGTGAAAGAAATGAAATATAATATTCATCATTTTTATTATTTTTTTTTGTGTGTGCTTTAGATGAGAAATAAGCAGTTATGACAAAAATTCGTAATGCATTATATTTTTATTGTTCATAATTTTTTGATTGTTTCCAAATAAAAGTTTTAATTCACTTCGTTCTTATTGTTCTTCAAATTGTTGTAAAAAGAAACATGCTGTTTTAACACTATATTTTCCATCTTATCAATGAAAATTAATATTTAAAATGCTGTAGGCATTGTGTGTAGATGTATAGTTCACATGTTTTTAAATTAATGTTTTGTTCAATTTCCTCTTACTTAAACAGAATTAAATACACAGTACACACAGCAAAGTTAGTAAATAAATTAGAAATGAAAAAACAATTTATAATATGTATGATAAGTTTTCTATATGTATTCATAGGTAATGTAATGGCTTAGTTCTGATAATCAGTTTAGGTAATCAATGATAATGTTGAGTGACTGGTTTCAATTTTTATAATATAATCATGTTTAAATAGAATACTACCAAAGTGAATCATGCTGATTCACTTTTTTGAGCAAACATATTTTTGCAAAAGATATTCAAAAAGAAGTATTTATTTAAGAATAAAAATGTTTGATGTATCAATATATTCATAGTAATTTCACTGATGATGAAGAGTTTGAAAAAGAATTGCACAAATGATTAAGATCAAAGACTTCTATGATGTTAATTTCTAAATATGATAAAATGGTACAAATGTTTTAATATCACTGGGGGTGGATATTAAGAAATAAGTATCATTTTTTGGTTTATATCTTACTTCAATTGAGTTTTTGTAACATTTTAAATTGATTTACTGAACATTTTACTTATAAAATATATATAATATGTAAATAAATGTATTTAGAATGAAGATATTTTCAAATGTCTTTTATGTAAATAACTAGGGGCACTGTGTGTGAGTGTGTAGTTGTGTCACTTCATCATCAAGACACCAAGATAATTAATAAAATTTATATGTATAAAAATGTTTGCATTTTTGAATCACTTCATTGTTAGAAATACATTCTGAGTGTAAATATTTATTATTTAAATATGAGAGGAATACTTCTTTACTTAAACTTATTGTGACAGTTGCCCAAACATCGAATTTCGAGGTTTGAGCTCAATATATACTCAGATTATTATGCTAAACTGAACAAGCCAAAGTCATTTTGTTGCAGTAATTAAGAAAACATATATGTAAATGTTTAGATTTCTGAATCAGTTTATTATGATTAAATATATATATATATGGGCTTTGCGCACAGATAATGAAGCTATTAATAGTGTTTGAAAATAAGTAATATTATTTATTTTCAAGCACTATTAACAGCTTCATTATCTGTGCGCAAAGCACATATATATATATTGTAACGGTATATAAATATGCCGTTACATTAATTTAAAATAAAATCTTAAAGTTCGCAAATAAAAATAAAATCTATTAAAAAAAAAAAAACTAAACGCTAAAATTAAAATGTTTGTTAAACGTATATATTCGCACAGATTCAAAACTTTAAAAATATTTTATAAATAAAAAAAAAGTATTTGAACGTATTTTTTTATAAAAAAATACAAGATTTAAATATAAAAATATTTTAATAAAGAAATAACGTAAGTAAAAATAAAAAACAGGTATTAATTAATTCCTGTAATTTGTAAATGGAAATGATTGTTTATTAATTGAAAAGCAAGCTAGCCTTGGGCTCTTGTGTAATTAAAAAGTCAGATGAAAATTAGATAAGGAATAAAGAATTAGCTTGTCCAATATAGAAGCAGCAAATAAAGGCCCGGACCATAACGAAAAAATGGAACAGTGACGTTTTTGTTCGTGGAATCCATAGGAGGATTATAAAAAGAGAAATATTCAGTTTCCTGACAGTTTCCGGCTTGTTTTTGAGGGTCATGATAGGACACACATATCACACTCTCTCTCTATTTTAAAAATGAACTGACTGTTATACCGAAATGAACCAGCTAATGCTACCTCCGGAACATCTGACCGGGTTTTCAAATAAAGACTCTGTGGAAATTTACATCAAAAGCAGTGATTCTTCTACTGTAAGCTATTGACATGAACTCTAAAATTTAAAAATAATTAAGAACTTTCGTTCAAGCTTATGAACTTCTATCTGACTTTTAAGTTTAAAATCAATTGATAATGTTTAATTTTATATGTTTTGCTTTTGATAAAAATCATTTCCATTTTTTTTTATTGTTTAAATTTTAAATGAGGAAATTTAAGTTGGGTATAGACGTTGCATAGATTCATTAGCGGTTAATTATGTTGCTGTTTCATAGTTGATTGGAATATATAAGTCATCAATGTCACTGCAGCATCTTACGATGAATGCTATTGGGTTTTCTTGTATTCCCTCTGCAATTGACGTTATCGATGACTTTGTATTTTGATCGGTTATGTTTATTTTGGAACGTTTTAACCGTGGAATCTATGCAACCGATCTATACTCGACATTATAAAACAAATTGTATAAAATTCATCTGTGCAAACGTATTTAAATGTTAAATTTAAGTCAGGCGTGAATGGCTATATAGATTTGTAAAGTTATATATATAGTTTAAGGGAGGGTAATCTTAGGTTATTCATTTTGTAGTTGACTTAGATCAATGGATTGGATATATTTGAGTAATTAGTAGATGTAGTATGAGATCCACTACAGGCAGGATTGCGTATATATGCCACACACCTTCTGTTTGCCTATGGATGGGTTTGTAAGTCGGCAAAGGACCACAGTCCATTCCTATGGAGTTTTTTTGTTTATTGTTCTACTCGCTAACAGATGTAGCATTCCTGTTGGTGGAGAGACAATGTCTTCTCTAACTCTACTTACTGTTCAGATGTACATTCCTGACAGTATAGTATTTTGTGTTGTCGTATTTTCATGCTACATTAAATACATAAATGTATCAGATGGATTGGCGCCCGTTTGACTGCGAACTTTTGGCCTAAGGTTAAATAAGGGAATATTTTTTTTTCAAATGCATATCTATGTAGTCTATTCATACTCGACTCGCTAAATAAATATTAAACTCATTATTACAATCTATTTAAATGTAAAATTAAAGATTAATATAAAAATCTAAAATGTTAAACTTATTCCTCAAATTAGAATGATTTTATATGTGCGTAAATAAATATTTTTATGTGTTAATTTCTGGCAGTGGCTTTTATTTTTTTATATATATTTGAGATACAAATTAATCAAGTTATTTATTATCTCTGCGTCTCCATGAGCTAGTGACTTGGGCTAACGATCTGAAGATTTAAATAAAGTGGAATCTTAACAGCGCGTATCTGCCTACTTTATAAATTTTTCTAGGCACAAATGCCTAGATGGCACCCATGTAGTGCAGATATCGTAGATTGCGGTTAGATTCGATTTCCACTTTCGTTTTGGATCGTTATAACTGGCACACATACACTGGATTGTTGATAGTTAAAGCTATCAATAAGATCTTTTTTTTGCTCGAACGTGCCAGTTCGTTCACGTAACATTTATAAGATTATAAATGTATTAGGAAGGAGTTTGAAACTGGCCGAAACTTATATATACGTATAAGTAAGTGGTTTCAGCAGTTTGACCCGGTACATAACTGGCTACCCAACTTGGGCTGATCTTTAATAAACACGAGTGCCCTGAGAATTTTAAAAGTGAATCATGCCCGTAATATTTTTTCTGAAATTAGTATAAATATATTTGTTGTATTGACGTGGAGTTACAGTTTGAATTTTTATCTTAAAGGTACTGCCAGTAAGAAAAATTGCGCATATGTAAATATAAATGCGAGGAATAAAACGTAATAATAAATATAAATCATAATTTTTTTTTAAAAAGTCTTGTTAAATTAAAATCTAATCGTTCAACTTGCCTAAGTAATAGTTAAAAGTAGGATAAATGAAACTTGGAAGGGATGGGGCAGAAATTTAGCTTGTAATAAGGAATCAACATTCAACATTTTTTAATCATTATATTTGTGTGTAATTACTGTTTTGTCTTTTAAAAAAAAAAAAGTTTTGTCCTTTTGAAATTTTCATATATAATCAATTTGTGTAACGTAATTACTAACACTAAGTAAAGTCTTTTTTTTTTTTTAAATGTTTTTTTTTTTTTTTGAGGAAGTTTACTGATATGTAACGATCTATAAATATGCCATTACATTAATTTAAAATAAAATCTTAAAGTTCGCAAATAAAAATAAAATCTATTAAAAAAACAACTAAATGCTAAAATTAAAATGTTTGTTAAACGTATATATTCGCACAGACGTAAAACTTTAAAAATATTTTAAAAAAAAAAAACAAATAAATAAGTATTTGAACGTACTTTTTTTATAAAAAAGTACAAGATTTAAAAATAAAAACAGGTATTAATTAATTCCTGTAATCTGTAAATGGAAATGATTGTTTATTAATTGAAAAGCAAGCTAGCCTTGGGCTCTTGTATAATTAAAAAGTCAGATGAAAATTAGATAAGGAATAAAGAATTAGCTTGTCCAATATAGAAGCAGCAAATAAAGGCCCGGACCATAACGAAAAAATGGAACAGTGACGTTTTTATTCGTGGAATCCATAGGAGGATTATAAAAAGAGAAATATTCAGTTTCCTGACAGTTTCGAACTTGATTTGGTGAGACGAACGACAAGATGCACTTGTCGTTCTCTCTCACTTATTTAAAAAAAAATGAACTGACTGTGATCCCAAAATGAACCAGCTAATGCTACCTCCGGAACATCTGACCGGGTTTTCAAATAAAGACTCCGTGGAAATTTACATTAAGAGCAGTGATTCTTCTACTGTAAGCTATTGACTTGAACTCTAAAATTTAAAAATAATTAAGAACTTTCATTCAAGCTTATGAACTTCTATCTGACTTTTAAGTTTTAAAATCAATTGGTAATGTTTAATTTTATATGTTTTGCTTTTGATAAAAATCATTTCCATTTTTTTTCTTATTGTATAAATTATTTAAATGCATGAAATTTAAGTTGGGTATAGACATTGCATGGATTCGTTAGCGGTTAATTGTGTTGCTGTTTCATATTCGATTGGAATATATAGGTCATTAGTGTCATTGCGGCATCTTATGTTGAATGCTACTGGGCTTCTTGTATTCCCTCTGCAATTGACATTATCGATGACTTTGTATTTTGATTGGTTATGTTTATTCTGGAATGTTTTAACCGTGGAATCTATGCAGCCGATCTATACTCAACATTATAAAACAAATTGTATAAAATTCATCTGTGCGAACGTATCTAAATGTTAAATTTAAGTCGGGCATGAATGGCTATATAGATTTGTAAAGTTATATATATAGTTTAAGGGAGGGTAATCTTAGGTTATTCGTTTTGTAGTTGAATTAGCTCAATGGATTGGATATATTTGTGTAATTAGTAGATGTAGTATGAGATCCGCTATGGGCAGGATTGTATATATATATATGCCACACACCTTCTGTTTGCCTATGGATGGGTTTGTAAGTCGGCAAAGGACCGCAGTCCATTCCTATGGAGTTTTTTGTTTATTGTTCTACTCGCCAACAGATGTAGCATTCCTGTTGGTGGAGAGACAATGTCTTCTCTAACTCTACTTACTGTTCAGATGTACATTCCTGACAGTATAGTATTTTGTGTTGTCATATTTTCATGCTACATTGAATACATAAATGTATCAGATGGATTGGCGCTGGTTTGACTGCGAACTTTTGGCCTAAGGTTAAATAAGGGAAAGAATATTTTCTTTTCAAATGCAGATCTATGTAGTCTATTCATACTCGACTCACTAAATAAATATTAAACTCATTGCAATCTTTTTAAATGTAAAATTAAAGATTAATATAAAAATCTAAAATGTTAAACTTATTCCTCAAATTTAGAATGATTTTATATGTGCGTAAATAAATATTTTTATGTGTTAATTTCTGGCAGTGGCTTTTATTTATTTATATTTAAGATATAAATTAAAGTTATATTTTATCATCTCTGCTACTCCCTGAGCTAGTGACTTGGGCTAACGATCTGAATATTTAAATAAATTGGAATCTTAACAGCGCGTATCTGCCTACTTTATAAATTTTTCTAGGCTCAAATACCTAGATGGTGCCCATGTAGTGCAGATTGCAGTTAGATTCGATCTCCACTTATTTTCGATTGTTATAACTGGCGTCCAACAATGGGCTTGTTTTTGAGGGTCGTGATAGGACTCACATATCACACTCCCTCTATTTTAAAAAATGAACTGACTGTGATACCAAAATGAACCAGCTAATGCTACCTCTGGAACATCTGACCGGGTTTTCAAATAAAAACTCCGTGGAAATTTACATCAAGAGCAGTGATTCTTCTACTGTAAGCTATTGACATGAACTCTAAAATTTAAAAATAATTAAGAACTTTCATTCAAGCTTATGAACTTCTATCTGACTTTTAAGTTTAAAATCAATTGATAATGTTTAATTTTATATGTTTTTCTTTTGATAAAAATCATTTCCATTTTTTTTCTTATTGTATAAATTTTAAATGAGGAAATTTAAGTTGGGTATAGACGTTGCATAGATTTGTTAGCGGTTAATTATGTTGCTGTTTCATAGTCGATTGGAATATATAAGTCATCAATGTCACTGCGGCATCTTACAATGAATGCTAATGGGTTTTTTTTTGTATTCCCTATGCAATTGACATTATTGATGATTTTGTATTTTGATCGGTTGTGTTTATTTTGAAATGTTTTTGACCATAGAATCTGTGCAGCCGATCTATACTCAACATTATAAAACAAATTATATAAAATTCATCTGTGCGGACGTATCTAAAAGTTAAATTTAAGTCGGGCGTGAATGGCTGTATAGATTTGTAAAGTTATATATATAGTTTAAGGGAGGGTAATCTTAGGTTATTCGTTTCGTAGTTGAATTAGTTCAATGGATTGGATATATTTGTGTAATTAGTAGATATAGTATGAGATCCGCTATGGGCAGGATTGCGTATATACGCCACACACCTTCTGTTTGCCTATGGATGGGTTTGTAAGTTGGCAAAGGACCGAAGTCCATTCCTATGGAGTTTTTTGTTTATTGTTCTACTCGCCAACACAGATGTAGCATTCCTGTTGGTGAAGAGACAATGTCTTCTCTAACTCTACTTACTGTTCAGATGTACATTCCTGACAGTATAGTATTTTGTGTTGTCGTATTTTCATGCTACATTGAATACATAAATGTATCAGATGGATTGGCGCCGGTTTGACTCCGAACTTTTGGCCTATGGTTAAATTAGGGAAAGAATATTTTCTTGTCAAATGCAGATCTATGTAGTCTATTCATACTCGACTCACTAAATAAATATTAAACTCATTATTGTAATCTATTTAAATGTAAAATTAAAGATTAATATAAAAATCTAAAATGTTAAACTTATTCCTCAAATTAGAATGATTTTATATGTGCGTAAATAAATATTTTTATGTGTTAATTTCTGGCAATGGCTTTTATTTTTTTATATATATTTGAGATACAAATTAATCAAGTTATTTATTATCTCTGCATCTCCATGAGCTAGTGACTTGAGCTAATGATCTGAATATTTAAATAAAGTGGAATCTTAACAGCGCATATCTGCCTACTTTATAAATTTTTCTAGGCTCAAATGCCTAGATGGTGTCCGTGTAGTGCAGATATCGTAGATTGCGGTTAGATTAGATTTCCACTTTCATTTTGGATCGTTATAATATATATATTGATTTCAAACACTAATGAAGTAAAGCCTTAACTATTTATTATGATTGTAAATATTTTTTATTTAAATATAAGAGAAATACTTCTCTACTTGAACTTATTGTGACAATTGCTCAAGCCTCGAAATATATTTCATATATGCCCAACTATTGCACAAACTGAACAGGTTCACATTCTTTTGTTACTATAATTAATAAAAGTTAAATGAAAATGTTTAGACTTCCCAATCACTTTTATTTAAAAATAAAACTTATTTTAAAAATATTGCCTCATAATTAAGTCTGTGTGTAATAAGATTATTTTTATCAATGACATTTTACAATTTAAATGTCTTATTCAGTTTGTAGTGCTGGTACTGTGGCTGACTCTTAATGTAAGGTCTTAGGATAGATCCTGATGCTCTCTTATGCAAATGTTTTTTAATTACGATGTTATCTTTCTTTTTTTTTCTTTTTATTATTTCTTTTTTTGTATCTTGTATTATCTTTTTACATGTTTTACTAAACAGATTTTTTTTGGATGTTGACTCAATTTGTTTTCTAGCTAAAAACTCATAATTGATTTATAATCCACACTATGGTCCAAATTTCAGGAAAACAGAATGAGTAAAAAAACATAATTTTTAAAAAGATATTATTGCATACCAAAATATTTAATTCTTAATAAAAATCCCTATATGATTATACTTTTGACAAAGTCTAAAAAAAAGTGTATCTAATGGAACCAATCAGGTGTTTGATTTTTTTTTTTTTTATAAATATCTGATATAACCTATGAATATACAAAATAAAGTGCATTTTAATTATTTCTAAAAATGTATTAACTAAACAATCTAAGTATGAAAATTTAAATTTCTTTCCTTAAATAAATTCTGGCTAAATCGCTAATTGTCAAGATATATATTGTGTATACTAGGAGTTAACAGTTACAAATATCTTGGTCAGATTATTAATACAGATGGAAATATAATGGATGAAATTAATCATAGAATTAAACTTGGTTGGAGTGCTTTTGGTAGAAATAACTTGATACTAAAAGAAAATATGCCTATGTGTTTGAAAATGAAGGTTTTTAACAAATGTGTTTTACCAGTTCTTACTTATGGATCTGACACTTGGACTTAATAGAAAAGCAATACAGAGACTTCAGACCATTCAAAGAAGTATGGAGAGATGCATGTTGAGAGTAACAAGAAGAGATCAAAAATGCCATGTATGGGTAAGAGAACAAACAGGTGTTACTGACCTCATTGAAAAAATTAAAAGATTGAAGTAGAGCTGGGCTGGACATATTGCTAGAAGAGATGATAATAGATGGACAATTGAAATTTTAAACTGGATTCCAATAGATTGTTAAAAGACCCAGAAAGAGACTGCATGTGAGATGGATGGATGGATGAAATAAGAAAGTGTGCAGGAGTGGTGCGGAGCAGAGAAGCTAAAGATCAGAGAAGATGGATTAAACTTGGACAGACCTTCATCCTGCAGTGAATTGATAATGGTTGATGATGATTATGATACTAGGATTTAGTTATTAATAAGTGTTAAAAAAGTAAAATAATATAGTAGTGTAAATATAGTATTATTGAATGAAAACAAGTGAAATTATTTTTGTTAATAGAAAACATGAATACATTTATGCATGAGAGATTTTGAAGGATTTTACATACAAACAAGTATTATTTTAATGAATTATTGATTTGCTAGTTAAAGTTGATCTAAACATTGATTCAGAAAAAATAATGGAGACAATCCAAACTCTCTTTTCTCCTTTCTATGTGGGATGGAGCTCAGAAACAAAGCATTCAAAAGACTCATACTTTGGCTGGAGATAATATTTTTAATAATAAAATAAGCAAACTAGAATTACTTATGGGGGTGTGTTGTGGTGGTAGTGATTTTTTTAAATATGAAAAAAACATTTAGATATTTAAAAAATTATATTTCTTATTTCTACTAGCAATTTCACAGAATTGTCCAAAAAATAATATGAAAACTTTTGAAAGAAAAAATTTCAAATTAACTAAATAAATATTTTTGTTTTAAAGTATTATTATTTCAAAAAATGTTTTTTTAAACATTAATTTGTTTTATTTTAGCATGTGTTTTATTATCTTGGTTTATTTTATAGAAATAAGTGAATAAATTAATTTACTGAACACGTTAAATGACTAAAACCATATTTTCAAATTTTTCTTGCAAAAGCACTGGCAAAACTGTCTTTTAATTTACCAATTTTATTTCATAAAATTGGGAAAGGGGGCATTAAAATTTATCTTCCACAAAGGTATCTATCCAATAGCATTATAAATAACTATGTAGTCTGGAAAAAGTAACTTCTAGTTGCTATTCTGACAGGAATCGATTTCACTCAAGTCCAGGAAGCATTTATTTCATTTAAACAGTTTTATAGTTTTTAATAAAAAAGTGATAAATTTGCAAATAATTGATTTCATTGGTAAATATTACAAAATAAAATTAGGAATAAATTTTAATCACACATAAATGATTTTTACTGCTTTTCAAATATTTAGTTCCAAGCATTGGTATAGCTATTAAAATGTGAGAATTGTTGTAAATCATATGAATTATGAATTTTTACATGTCTTATTAAAGTTTTCTCTTTTGCATGTGCACACATACACATACACACACAAAATATGCACATACATTTTTTTTAATTTACATAATTAAAAAAAAAAAAATTAAAGTAAAAAAAAAGTTCATTAAATAACTATTACTTACTGCTATATAAGTGTATAATAATAAGTTTTGTTAAAATAAGTTATACGTATATAATAAAATAAAAATAAATTTTATTTAATAAAACTTATTTTAACAAAACTTATTATTATACACGTATATGCACTTACTAAGTCTATTTGTATTGAACTGCCTGTTTTATTTTTTTTAATCTTAGCTCATTCACAATCAATGCTGAAATCATGAAAAATAAAAATAGTTTATTCTTTCAATTTTTAATTTAAAAAATTCAGAATTTATTTGTAGCTTTTTATATTTTCTACAAACTGGTCACAATTAATTTCTGACTTATTATTTTTTGAACATATTTTCTAGTTACACTTTAGAAATCTCTGAATAAACTGATCTTCTGTATAAAATTTTATAACTACAAGCATATATAATTTTATGATTAGTAAATATTTATATATAGACATTATTACAGATAGCAAAATGAATGTTTATTTAAATTTTCAATAGAATTTGAGTGCTTTAAAAAAACAGCTTTTTATCATGAGGAGTAAAATTTATATTATTTGCTGTGACATTTTGTGATAGCAGTGTCCAAAGTTGTACAGGAAACTAAAAAATTAAAATTTATTTCTTATTAATTTTTTAATATGTTTTAATAATAGATAATGGAACTATATATGGAAATCATGCATAGAGGATTGTTGTAATTATCCTTATATATATATATGGGTTAATTTCATTGTTCTGATTGATAAAGATAATAAAAAATTTGTTTGAGAGTGGGTGTTAAATTGCATTACTAATTGGTATCCACTGATAACTCAAGTTTAAAATAGGTAGTGCAGAATAGAAAGAAGAGGATTGTTTTTGTGTATATATATATCAATTTTGTATTTATATGTTTTTTTATAAAAATGTCTACTATACAATAATTTTTTAGACTTATCTTATATAGTGTACATTCTTGCCTCTAGACAACTTTTAATTTTTCCACTCAAAAATATTACTGTTTGATATTTATTAAACTTATAAAAATTATTCTGCATTTATTATTTTGGTACTAGTCTTATAGCTAAAGACGCCGCTCTATGGCGCCGTTTTGGCGCTAAAACACATAAAAATGCCGTTTCCGCAGCCGACACATTCGAACCCGCGTTTTCTATAATACAACTTTTTTGTTGTGCTACAGATTGCAGGCCGCTATGTTGCATCGCAGTACAGCGTGTATGTTGCATCGCAGCAAATACATTTTCCGAATTCGCACAGTTTATAAAATGGTTACGGCTTGGTGAGAGGGTGTGTTTTTTTTAATTGGATGGAAATGTTGTTTTCATTGGATTTTTTTTATTTTAAAGTATTGAAATGTTCAGATTTTGTAAAGTAATAATTATCAGACTTTTTACACCGTACTGTATTGAAGTTTTAATTGGGAAAATGTTGACAAAATATCTGTAAAGTGAGTTGGAATTAGGTAACGCGTCAAGTAACGTACTGTTCGTAACATTCCACGAGACAAACAAGATTCTACCGTGTGTATATTTTTGAAGTAAAAAAGAGTGATAACACAAAAATATCCAGTAAGAAAAGTACAATTTTGCACTGTTTTTTTTATAAATTTCATAAAAAGCATATATTATAAACATGATTAATAAGTAAAGAAGACATTTTTGTTGTTGTTTAAAAAAGTTTTAGTTTCTTTCTTTTCTCCGACTACGGTTATACTTTGTTGAATATAGTTTACGTTTATTGTTATCATTTATTTTATAGATGTTACTAAAAAAAATATTTACAAAATTTCGATTTTGATATTTTTTATTTTAGCATTACAAACAACAGAACACTAAACCTAACCCTAAACCTAACCATAACAACTTTTACTTTTTGTTGTCATTCTATATGAAGTAAAAATAGCAGTAAAGCCGTAACCCCAGTAAAAAAATCTCAGATAGAAAATTGATTTTTTCTAATAAAGCAAAATAAAAAACACGAATCAAATTGTAATTTGTTTATTTTATTTTACATGTATTTTTGTCATTTAATTTGTATACGTTAATAAAAAATAATATTTAAAAAAGACGATTTTGTTTTGTTTTTATTTTCGCATTACAAAAAAACACATCAAAATGATTAAAATCAACTGCCTGGGAATGTTCATATTTTATAGTTTTAGCGTGAAAACGGCGCCATCAAATGGCGTCTTTATCTATAAGACAAGCACCATTATTTTTAATAAAATATTAATACTACTAATATTTGCATTTGTTAAACATATATATTTTTATTTCATTGTAAATTATTTGTAATAGTTTTTTTGAAACAAATTAAAGATCAAAACGTTTTCATTTTTGACAAACTGAAATAGTATTACAAATTTTGTAGTTTTTAAAAAAAATATTTTTTTTTTGTACTCCCAAAGCAATAAAATATTTGGGATTTTATTATTAGTCTGCTTAGGAAAATGCAAAGCATAAACATTGCACCCACTTATAAAATATAATTATATAATAATTTATAATCATATTTTTATAATTTTTAACAGTTTTTTTATGTATATATATAAATATGAAAAGTTTAATGAGATTTTGAACCGAGATTTTTTATGTATTTTTTTTAATTAGAACTCAACCAATCAAGCACCCAATTAAAAACTGAATCAGTAAAGTGAAATCATATCATCTAATAATAGTATCTATATTAGTTTGATCCCTACAAGCCGAAAGTCAAAATTAGTTTTAGCTTATATCCTAGATTTAAATATAAAATTTATTTCAGACACTAATATTTTATAATTGTGAATGTTTAAAATAATATGACTTCAAATACTTTAACTAATAATCCTCTCTCTTAAAGACCTATATATAACCATATTAGAAATTTTTCACAGACTTTATAGATAAGTAAATAGAAGGACTTGAACCTAGGCTTTTTCAGTCTATATTCATCCTCCATTCCATCTCAAATAACTAACACACATGACTACATACATGTGAAAAAGATATATGATCTCCAATATATGTATTTCATGAAGAACCAGCAAATCATAATCTCTTACACATATGTATAATCATTGCTTGGTTTATATTAAGATGTAAGTATTGAAAGTATGATGAGATTTTCTATGTATTTTTTCAGCTAAAGATTAGCCAAGATGAAACTAAGCAAGCAACCATTTTTATCATTACATATAATTATTATGAGAGAGAATTGTTTACTTATGGAAGTACTTGAAAAGTCATATTACTTTAAACTTTAACCCATATAAAGCATTAATGCTTAAACCACATCTTTCTTTTACATAATTTAGAAATATCCATTTTTGGCTTATAGGAATCAGATTAATACAATTATTGGATGATGTGATTTCAGTTTACTGATCCAGTTTTTAATTGGTTGCTTACTTAGTTACATTTTGGGTAATTGTCTACTTAAAAAAAATCTACAAATAATCTTATTAAACTTTCAGTATTTATATTCATAAAGTCTGTGAAATTTTTCTATTATATATATATGTATGTGTTAAATACTCAGAAATCAGTTATTAAATGAATGATACACATTTTTTATCATATCTCAAAAGAACTCATTATTTTTGTTCATTGTAAAATTATTTTAACCTGATTTCTTACTATTTTTTTTATTTATATAAAGCTAATTTTTTTTAAAAAAATAATTTTATTCTAAAAGGAAGGAGAAATGAAAATAATATTTTTATGTAATATTTATTTCTTGCTTTTTTATTATTTTTTTGTTCTTTCTTGTATATTATATAAATATGCTGTTTTTTGTTTTTTTTCTAATCACTTTTTATCTGTGGTTCCATATAAAAGTCAGGTATCTAGAAATTTTCAGGCTGAATAAATTTTCCATAAGAATTATGATTTTTGTTTTTGCCTATGTCATATTGATTTCTCAAGAAATCCAGATTTCAAACATTTTTGTAATGAATTGAAAAAGGTTAATTTATGATAAATGTTTTGTTATTTAATGAAAATATCAGAAGCTGAATGTACTTAAATAAAAATGCTAAAATATTAAACCACAAATAATTTTGGATTGAGAGAAAATTGTTGAAAGCTAATACTGATTTCAAGTTATGACTGAAATTTATTATAATTACTCGGATGTTGAAGCTATCTTTTATTATCAAAATTCAAAAAGCACAAAGAGAAAATAATTTGTATTGTTAATATTGACTCTAAAGATTTATTTTTTAGAGGAGAGATACATGCTGTTCAAATTTATAAAGAATATTTAGTATTAAAGAAACTACCTACTCTTAATAAAAATTAATATAATGTATTACAGAATATTTTGTAAGTTATATTTATTAACCTCATATGCATTAGCGTAATTTTTTTATTATATTTTGGTAATACAGCATCTATTGAGCCACACCATTCGATGGCGCTGTTTCTATGCTAAAGCACATAAATATGCTGTTTACATAGGCCACTTATAGATCTTACAGCCTGTAAACTGTTCAAGCACTAAGATGTTGAAGTGCACCCTTACCCCAACATCTCTAGCATGTTGAACATTATTAGCGATGAGTATATGACACTCTCTCTAGACATTACTCTTGACTATTGTACAGCATATGATATGAAGATTTCTGTACTTGTAATGACGAAAAGTCTATTGAACGGATTTTTTTTTTTTTTTGCTTCAATGTATTGTAATTGATGTGAGTTTGTAAAAATTGTAATGAATTTTCAAATGTCCCTCTTTTTGTTGTCAGGGGTCAGAATTCACGAAATGAGGAGTGTAAATCACGATTCGGCAAAGTTCACGATCAAGTCGCACACTTTCTGAGACTTTTTCGAGATCAAAACAACAGTTCAATGGCAGACGACCATTCGGCGTTGTAATTTTGAGATTGACCTGCTACAGAAAGCAAATGCGCTGGCCTTCCTTCAACCCCAAAAAAGAAAATATTTGATACAGCCAGAAAAAAACTGTCGTTTGTGGTGGTTTAAAAATTAAGGCATTGTCAAACATCTGGAATGGAAGGTCCATCGCATCAATGGCGATGAAGGGGTTCCATTCGCTTATGGGATGGGCTTTGAGGGCTGCCTGGAAATTGCTTTTTCCCAAGTGGTATGGCTAATTGATTCTTGAAGACGGGGTCAGCTTATAGTGAAGCATATTACAGCTGACTTGGAAAGGTGTCAAAACGCTGTAAGGAATATGACCACATGTCTTAGATAGGTCTGTCGAGAAAGCCTTGTTTCTCAATAAACAAAACAAACAAAAAAAAGTTTCTTCAAAAACAATCAAAAAAGACTTGGTTATAAAAAAAAAAACAAAAAAAAAAAGTTGTTTCTTTAAAAAAAAAAAAAAAAAAGAGACCGGACAAAAAGAAATAATGTTTTTTTTTTTTTAAAAAAAAAAAAAGACGGAATATTTTTAAAAGCCAAAAAAAAAAACAATTTTTTGATTTTTAAGAAAAATATACATCAAACCGGTTACAAAAAAAAAAAAGACAACAACAAACAAAAAAAAAAGTAAAAAAAATTTAAACAAATCCAAAAATTAAAAACATAAATCAACAAAATTTGAAAAACAGCCCAGTAATGTTATATCTATTCGTTTTTCACTAGCAACAGCACTATCGGATGTTGTGGCTCAATAGATGCTGTATTATCTATATTTTTATGTACATGCTGGATTTAAATGGTAGATTTTACCAATACTAGAGATCAGATAATGAGTTCATGTTTTTTAATCTTAATTTAAATTTTTGTTATGATTTTTAGTATTCTGAATATTTCCCAATCTCTTTTATTTAATAAATCATTTTTTTTAATTTTATTTAATTAATTTATTGATATCAAAAATTTTAATATGAAATTTGTATAATGATTATGTATGATAAAATTATTTTGCTTATAAGACTTAATTTAAATAAATATATAAAATTATTAATTAACATTAGTAATTGCAGATTCTTAATTATTTAAGCACATAGTTATTTCATTAAAAAAAAAAGTGCTCAAAAAACTTGAATTGTTAAAACATTAAATAATTTTATTTTAAAGTTTTTATTCATCATTTTTATGAATTATGGGTACTTTAATTTATATAAAAATAAAATTCATTAATAGATATATTATGCAAAATTGTGATGGTGTTATGCTTTTTATCTGTCAATGTGAAAGTGATATATTTGAAAATTGTTAGCACAAATCAAACACAAAAATTTTAATTGTTATATATTTTAACTTTTTTTATTTAAATTTATTTATAGTTCTGAGGGTTGGGATCTTTTTGCCCAATAAACTGATGATAGACTTGGAAGTATCTCCCAAAACAACTGCCAAAGAAATGTTTGAAATGGCAGTGGAAGAACAAGAACTACCATCAGAAGCCTTAGAAGTTTTTGCTCTTTGGATGGTCTCCCCATTACTTGGTAAGTAAAGATTTATAGTTTATATATGCTTTCAAAAGAAGAAAAAAAAAAGATATGACCACAGTGTTATAGTATTATATGGCTATGAAATTGCTATTGAATATTTAAAAATAGAAAAAATTACTAGTTATAGACTTAGAATTAACTTTATATTTTTTGGCAATGTGATTAATCAGTAAGTTTCAAAAATTGATTTTAATACGACATTAACGAACATTTCTATAATTTATTTTATTTAGGATATTACAATCAATTATTCTGAAATTTAAAAAATAAATCAAATTACTTATAAAATCATCATTGAATTCAAAATAAAAATGTATCTAACCTGTAATGAATGTTCAAGTGATTATTTTTTAATGAAATTTGTTAACATTTATGAATATTATGCTTCAGTGATAAATTCTTAAAAGAAATCAGAAATATATTTACAAATGTACTATAATAAAAATTTCAGTATTTCTTTAAATTTTCAGTAACTATAGATGGTTTATAAAAGTTGAAAATTTAAAGTTATAAATATATCATTTACAGTAATATTTTTGTTTTAATTTTAAAAATAATTTTGAAAGAGAGGTTTTTGTCATTTTTGAATTAACACTGAATTATTTTTTGAATTTCATGTTAAAGTATTTATACATTTTACTGATGAATTTTACAGTATAATTAATCAAAATAATAATTAACATAGGTATAATATTAAAAAGCTCTGTAAAATATATGTATAAAAGTATCACAACTTTGTGTATAAAAATTCAATTTTCAAAATAATATTTTAAAATCTAAATGAAAACATTATTGTAGTTGAATCTATATTATTTGAAATGTTTAATTAGCACATATCTATAATCTACGTGAATTAAGAAAAAGATGTACGAAGTATAAAGTATATTTCTTTTATCAATTAAATTTTTTTTATTTAACAGTGAAAGTAATAGGTTCACAAGAACATTTCATCTTTATCAGTTTCTAAAGGTAATGCCTTTCATTGCAATCCCATCATTCTATCTTCAACAGTTATCATACTTGTGTATGGAAAACTTCCAATTTCACTGATCATATTTTTAAAATAAGATACTCTTGGGCTGTCTTTCAATTTTTTCTCCAAAATTTTGTCTTCTAAAATATAAAAAATTATCATATTTTAAAATATGTCCCAAGAATTTAATCTCTCATTTTTATCATTACCATTAAATCTGTCTTCACACCAAGTTATCTCAATATTCTTTTCCATTCAACTCACCTTAGTTAACTATCTCTTTAGGTACATTTTCATTCATTCTAATCTTGTTCTTTCTGTTTTTCTAAAAACCCAGTCTTACATTCATATGGCAATATAATCCAAATGATAATTCTAAGAAATTCATTTTATTTTTTATATCAATATGCTCATTTAGTAATAAGTGAAGAGCATGTTTTATTAATATTATTCTTTTAATCTCTTAGAAGACATCCGCTGTTATCACAAATCATACTCCCCGAATAACAAAATTCCATAACTTCTTCACATCTATTTATCTTCTTTATCCACCATCATCACATTATTTATTTTTAATTTAAAAGATTATCTAGGCATATTCAACATCTTAATCATTTTATTTAATTCTATTTCTGAATATGCAATTAATGTTACATTATCTGTATAAAAAATACCATGAATATGCCTACCATTAATTGTAATTAGTTTAATTTTCGTATTTATAATCATTATTATATTCTCAATAAATATATTGAATAAATAAGACAATACTGGACAACTTTGCCTCACACCTCTTTTTATATTAGCTTTATATAACATTTTACATTTATTTCTGATTTCAATATCTATATAAATTTAAAATTAACCACCTATTCTTCCAACCAATGCCTACCTTCTTCATCAATTTAAACAACAACTTCTAATCCACTTTATCAAAAGCCTTCTTAGAATCAAGTCACATAAGATTTCCTATTCATTTACAATTCTTAATGTCATTATTGCTTCTCTGGTTTCTTTTCAATATCTAAAACCATATTGATCTTCATCCAAATTTTTATCTATCTGTTTTCTGTTAGGAAAAATGGTGGAGGAGATAGGAGTAATGCTTGAAACAGTTGACAAGCAAGATTCTCTGGGAAATCACAAGTTTACAAGTGGTTTAATGGAAGAATTCAAACTCACCACATCCCAAATAAACATGGTGAGTGAAGTTCAAAGTCAAGGTGATGCTAATTTTTTTTTTATGCAAATGGCATTGTCCACTCAGAATTCATTTTTATTGGTCAGACATTTTATTTACAAGTTCTGAAATTTTTGCATAATGTAGTGAGATGAAAATATCCCAATTTATGGCAAAGTGGGGAGTGGCTCTTTACCACAATAACATGCCAGCAAACAAAATTAAACAATTTTTAACCAAAAACACATTATCCAGTTTATCTATCCACCATATTTATCATTTTCATTCTGTGCAACTTCTTTTTATTTCCTTTAATGAAAAAATGTCACAAAGACAAACATTTTGCTGACTTTGAAGAGATGAAGAAAAAAAATAATGGAGGAATGATAAAGCATTACTTTGCAAGAATTTCAGGATTGCTTGTTTATATTGTCCATTTGCATCAAATGGATAGTACTTTGAAGGAGATTCAATTTGTAACATCAAAAAATAAATACACAATATTCTATTACAAAAATTCCATTATTTGTTGTTGTTTTTTTTTTGGATACCCCCTTGTATTCAACAATTTTGCATTTTTTCACTTTACAGTTGTTATTTTTAAATTTTTAACTACTTTATATTCATCATAATATTTATATCTAATCTTATTTTGGGGTGGGGGAGGGTTATCCATGATTTCTTAAGTACCAGCATCATTTTCCCATTACTTTAGTCGCTTTGATTTTTATACCTACATTAATATCCATCCACCACATGTGATTAGTATCTATCATAGCAATTTCATCATTCCTTAATTATGACATGATTTTGTAATTTATTTAAACACCATTTATTTTGAGCAGGTCTATTATTTCTTCTAAATTTAATTTATTTTGTCAAAATGCTCATGATCACTAACCACACCAGCATCAGGATAACTGTGACTAGTCTGTACTTCATTTCTATATCTTTGTTTTACTATAATATAATCAAAATGTCTTCTTACATCTCCAGGTGTTTTCCATTAGTAATATCTTTTTACATCATAAAATATATTGGTTATTACCATCTCATGCTGCTCACAAAATTCAATTAATATTTCACTTCTTGGATTTATATCACCTAAACCAAATACACCTACACATTTTGAATTCTTATATGATCCCACAAATGCATTAAAATTTTTCATCAAAATAATATTCTTCTCATTGACAGGAAATTCCAATGTTTTTGAAATAACTTCAACTTCTGTATCATCACTATCATTGAATAATATATAATCAAAATTATTTCCATCAGGGTTGCTTTCATCTTAAGCATTAAAGTTCTTACACTAATATCATATGTGTTCAATACACCATGTACCCATTTATTCTTTAATATAAGTGTGACACCATTTTTTCCAGCTCACCAACCTCCAAAATAAATTATTTTAAAATTTTCTAATTTAAAATCATTATTACCCGTCCATTTAGTCTTAGATATGCTCAAAACATCCATTTTATATTTTATCATTCAATTCTTAGTTCTTCTACTCCAGCAAGTCTCAAATTCCAATTGCCTATCAAAATTTTTGCATTTTCCCCAAGAATTTTGCAGCTTGACAACCTGAGTAGCCTCACCTTTTCCACTCTTGCCAAATCTTGATTTACAAATTCCATGATCAGTAAGATCATTATTAAACCTAATCATTCCTATATAGCTGTTTATCTTGGAAATATTCAAGGATCTTTAATGTAGTGTTTTTCTATTGCCTTATATATCTTTGTGCCATTGACTGTCATGATTCATCCATTTTTAAAGAAGATTTCTCTTTTCCAAGAGCAAATAGATGTCCTAATCCTCTGATAGCTCGTCTGCCATCTTAAGGACCATTGGTATAATAGAGAGGTTATTCTTTATACCAGGAGTCACTCAGTCACCATAGTCTCTTCAGGAGTAATAGGATGGACTCATTGAAATATTATTTCAAAGGCATTGTTTTCAGATGTGACTGTACCATTGCAGAAGTGAAGGTAACATAATCATAAGATTATGTAATGGATAAATGAAACCATATCATATAGTCAAATGAATCATTGTTTTTCATTTGTTAGAATGATTCGTGTCTGGTTATCATTAAAAAACATATTAACCAGTTTCTTCCCAATATAAAGCACTATTAAAATAGCTATTTTATGATATTCTTTTGACCTAATCACTGCTTTGCATAGATGCTTCATAGCTATGGTGATTTGTTCCTCAATACAGATATTATTTTCAGATATCATTATCCAAAATGATAATACTTTAATTTTCATGGTCTACACATATTGTAGTTTAGTATATAAATGAATAGTGTTATTATTTTTCATTTGATTTAAATAATTTTGATTTTTCTACAGATTTTATTAAGCAACCAGTAAGAGTTTCAATATTCTATGGAAATATTTGAAGCTTTTTCTTTATAAAGAATATCTAATATTTGTTTAATCAGTGTTCAAGTAATATTCCATGCAACATAAAGTTCAAATAGTTAAGCAAATTATGACCTACAACTTACTAATAAAAATATAAAATTCCATGCATGTCTATATTTCATCCTATAACTTACATGAAATTTTGACTATACATTGAGTTAATTGCCTTTTGAATTTTTTGCTACCCATGATTAGCTATTTACAAAGTATGTTAAATAATAATAAATTTCTTTGCTTTCATGTCTAATTTAATCCAATAATCTTAAGAATACTGTAACTACTAGTAATAAATTATAGCTACAGATTTATAAATTATTATGGATAAATATTTCTATATATTATATATAATTTTCAGTGTATTAATAATTTTATGTATGTATATACGTTTGTATGTACAATTTAATCTCAATTAAACAGTAAGGATTTTTATCCTAGCACATATGTTGTATTGTTTTTTTTAATAATATCTCAACAATGTCTTGTTGAGTATTGAGGAAACTTAATTTAGGATACAAGATAGAAACTTTTGAAAAGATAAGTGGCTGTCTTATCTTTAAACCTATTTTCTAATTATATAAGCCAATCTAAAGAATTTTAGTTGAAGAGTGTGAATATGTTTCTCTATTCACTTTACTTCCATTATTCATGAGAGCTAATACACAGAAAGAAAATAATAGAAATAAAGTGAACAGAAAAACATCTCCATGCTCTTAAATTAAGATGCTTTAGATTGGCCTATATAATTAAAACGTAGGTATAAGATAAGATGGCTACTCTTTTCAAAAGTTTCTATCTTGTGTCTTAGTTTAAGAGTTTCCTCAATATTCAACAAAACATCATTGAGATACTATAAAAAAAAACAGTACAGCACGTGTTAGAATGAAAAATTCTTATTGTTAAAATTACATACAATCTCTGCACTTATAAATAAAATCAGATTTAATCTTAAGAAATTTTGTAAGGTTAAGTCCAATCTTTATATTATCAAAAATGGAAATAAATAAAATCTATTATGCTGTTTTTTTATATAAATTTATAATAAAGTAATATAAATATCAACATATCATCATCATCATCAACCATTATCAATCTACTGCAGGATGAAGATCTCTCCAAGGTCAATCCATCTTTTCCTATCTTTAGCTTCTCTTCTCCACATCACTTTTGCACATTTTCTTATTTCATCCATCCATCTCACATGTGGTCTCTTTCTGGGTCTTTTACAATCTCTTGGAATCCAGTTTAAAATTTCAATTGTCCATCTGTTATCTCTCTTCTAACAATATGTCCAGCCCAACTCCATTTAGTCTTTTAATTTTTTCAATGAGGTCAGTAACACCTGTTTGTTCTCTTACTCATACATTGCATTTTCAATCTCTTCTTGTTACTCCCAACATGCATCTCTCCATACTTCTTTGAGTGGTCTGAAGTCTCTGTATTGCTCTTCTATTAAGTGTCTAAGTCTCAGATCCATAAGTAAGAACTGGCAAAACACATTTATTAAAAACCTTCCTTTTCAAACACATAGGCATATTTTCTTTTAGTATCAAGTTATTTCTACCAAAAGCACTCCAACCAAGTTTAATTCTATGATTAATTTCATCCATTATATTTCCATCTGTATTAATAATCTGACCAAGGCATTTGTAACTGATAACTTCTTCTAACTCATCATAATCAATCTTTATTTTCATATAACAGTAATTAAAAAATATATATAATTATATTTTAACAAAAAGATCTTTTAAGCACATGATTTTTGTCCGTTTTACTGTTAAACATCTTCTGTTGTAACTGATAATATATTATTGCATATGGAGTGACAACTATTGTTTTATAATAGAAAGAAAAATGATAAATATTATATAGATAAAAATATAGCTAATTTAAAAAGAAACAATTTATTGAATTATATAAAGATTAGGGACATAAACCTAAAAATAATAAAATGTACTTTTTAATAGTAAAAAATCCATATTAAATATTAATATTTTTATGCAAAATGATTATAATTATAATAACAATAAAACATAAAAAATAGATCAAATTATTGTTTTAAAATGTATAATACATTAATAAAACACAAAAGTTATATTGATAAAGATATAAATATTGGTAATGAAATATAGATAAATTAATATGTAATTATAAAATAAAACATGATACAAAATGTAAAAAAATGAAAATGTATATAAAACTGACTGTGGTATTTGTGATATGATTTACTATGGTCATACTGGAAAACAGATAAAAGAGACAAAGAACATAACAATGCATTTAATAAAAGATTATAAATCTGACTTATATATTCACTATTTAACATATGGATATAAAATAAATGATATAAAAAATATTAAACCTTTAAATTATATATAAAGATACAAAAAGGAGATAAATATATGAAACAAATTATGTTAAGTACAACAAAGATAATTCTATAATTGATCAATTAAAAATTAAATAATAAGGTAGTATATATAGTTATATAACAGATGTTTTAATGCATACTGTATATTTGTTATGTTATATCATTTATGTCAACCTATTGAATTTCTAGAAATTTGAATTGCTGTATAATAATTTTATTTTAATTCATCTTTTAGTTTATCTTATTTATTTGATTATTATTGTTGTATTTTTTATAGAATTAAAAACAATAGGTGTCACTGCATGCAATAATATTTTAATGATTAAAGCAGATAATGTCTGACATTGAAAAGATCATAAGATTGTTGCTGAAAAAAGCTTTTCTCTATAATTATATTTTTTTAATTACTGTTATATATTGATATTTATATCACTTCACTATATTTTTTATATTATATACTTTTAATTTGTCTTATATAGAAATTCAATTGAAACCTCATCATGTTCCAGTACGAGTCAGAAAGCAATGGGTTGATCTTTTAGAAAAATATACCTCTGCTAGCATAGAAGAAATGGAATCTGGTAAAAATTATTTATATATATTTTTTTTAATTTTGAAAAATATATTTATATTTTTTACTGCTTTGTATACATTTATTTTAGATTAACTCCTGAAAAAACATATAATCCACATATCTGAGATCAAATTCCCTAAACTAAACTAGTTAATATAATAAATGGCATTTGAAAAAAAAATGCTACCAATAATTTAATTAGTATATTTGATTTAATATATTCAGATACACAAATGACACCAATGAGTTAAGTGTATAAAAGTAATCAATAAGTTAAGAGGACAAATATAAACAAGCAGAATCATACTTAGAAGATGCATCAGAATGGTTGTTAGCAAACCCATAGCAATTCTTTCTATGATGGATATTGGTATCTTTCTGCAACTATTATTTTTATGATAGGTCTAATTATTTTGCAATTCCAACACATATATATTGTGATTTTTCATATAGTTTATTCATCTATTGCACAACTACATGTAATACATTTGTCTGATTTATGTATAACTATGAAAATATGGTGATGAGTCTTTTAGGTATCTTATGTGTTGTTTATGTTTGTATATTACTGATTATTGCATTTGCAGAAGAGAGTTTGCTGTTAACTGAAAGGAGACCCTTTGATTCCTCTTGGAGGCCTAAAGGAATTGAGCAAGGCAAATTCTTAATGTCCACTCCATACATTCTTGTCATTGCAACTGTTATAACTATGTGATTATTCATATATTATACAAGCATGAATGGGCTGCTCACCAACACGATTTAACCAATGTGGTGAGTTTATTGACTTTTTACCTCTGAGTTTAGGGTCAAGAAACACAATGGTTTTTTTTTTCAGTTGCCCGATAAGGCAGAATGAATGTGTGTGTGAATGAAAAATTTTTTTTCTAATAGATATTTACAATCATGATAGACAAAAATAGATCATGGCCCTTATTCCAAGGAGGATATAAAGTCACCAGCCAAGGTAGTGGTTGGTGGTCGAAGGCGGAGGGCACTAAGAATTCCCTGATTGTGGATCCAGGCTGCCATGTGATGATGACTTTTTATTTACATACTTACAACTGTAGAACACTTTCAAGTGAAGGAAAATTGCAAGAATTGGAAGAACTGTCTTATATTAAATGGGACATTATTGGATTTTGTGAAATTAGAAGAAAAGGTAAAGAGCCAATTGATTTTAAAATGGGCATGTATTCTACTACAAAGGCATGAATATTGGAGTATAAGTGAGTAGGATTTATTATAAATAAAAAGTGGAAAAACAACATTGTAAAGATGGATTGTGTATCGGACAGAATGGCAAGATTAGTTATTCAACTTAATAGCAGATATCAATTGCAAATAATTCAGGTTTATGTGCAAACAAGTTCTCATAATGATGAAGTAGTAGAAGATTTTTATATGGGTGTACAAAGGCTTTTGATCAGACCAAATGACTTTTTAAAATTGTTATGGAAGATTTTAATGCTAGAATTGGTAAACAATAAAAGATGAAAGGGCTGTAGGTAAATTTGTTTATGGCAATAGAAATGAAAGAGGACATAAACTTGTGAAGTTTGCAGAAAGGAAAAAAGTTTATATTGTGAATTCCTTTTTTTGAGAAAAATGTTAAAAAGAAATGGATACGGAAGCATCCAAATGAATGTACAGCAGAATTGGGTTATATTTTGACTAACAGAAAATACATGTTTCAAAATTGTAATGCCCTTAATAAATTCAACACAGGAAGTGAGCATCAATTAGTAAGATGTAAGATATGTGTTAATGCAAAACTAGAGAGACAAAAATTATTAAGAAAAATAATATTCACAGTTGATATTCCTAATCTTCAGAGAACATTCTAATGAACTTAAATTAGAACTTGCAAATTGTTTTCAAATATTAGCAGATTTTGAACATGATTCAGATTTGAATAAAATTAATAGGAAAATAATTAATACACTTTTAAAAACTGCAATAAAGATAGCTAGTAAAAAAAAGTAGCAATTGACCAATAAAATTTGTACCAAGACTAGAGAATTTATGAAGAAAAAAAGGAATATAAAGATATATAAACATGATCCATACAAGAAGGATTGCATATCTCAAATTTTTGTAAAATGATGCAAAAAAGAGTTGATAATGATATAAAAAAGTATAACTGTGAATTAGTAAGGAAAACTGTACAAGAGAATAAAAATGTGAAGAGTGTAAAACAACATTTTAGTTTTGGTAGGAAACTTATATCTGCAATAAGAAAAAAAGATGGAACTCTTACTAAAAAAAAGAGGTAATGTCATAAAATGGGTAGAAGAATTCTATTAAGACTTATATAGTAATAAAGAACAAGTACTTCCTATAACTATTATATCTTCTGAATTGCCCAGGATTTTAAATTAAAAAGTGAGCCATGCAAGGGAAAAGTTCCACTCAATGATGGAACTATAATTGATATATTAAAAGAAGCAAATGAAGAAATAGAATATACCAAATGTCTAAATGATAGAGATGTACCAGATGATTGGAAGAAGGCAGTATTAATATTAATATTTAAAAAAGATGATAAAGAAGATATTAGAAATTACAGACCTATCAGCCTTTTTTCAGTTTCATAGAAATTTTTTATCAAGATAATTACAACTCATTTACAGAGAACTTTGGATTTCAACCAACCAAAAGAACAAGCAAGATTTAAATATAGTTTTAGTATAATAGATCATATCCGAGTATTGAGAGAAGTTACAGAAAGGATCAGTGAATATGAATATACATTATGCTTTGGATTTGTAGATTATGAAAATTCATTTGATTCTATAAACATTTCTTCAGTGATTAAAGCATTGGATCATCAAGTTATAGATCTAGGATATTGTCATATTCTGAAGAATATTTATAAAAATGCAACAGTAACAATTAGATTGCATAATGATACTAGGAAGGTTAACGTTGAGAAAGGTGTAAGACAGAGTGACTCCATATCTTTGAAGCTTTTTACTGCAGTGCTGCAAGAAATATTTTATGGATTCAAATGGGAAGTTAAAGGAGTAAATGTAATTGGAGATTATTTAAATCATTTAGGTTTTGTAGATGATATAGTTGTTTTTGAAAATAATGTTTCAGAGCTTCAGGAAATGTTGCAAGAGTTATCAGATGAAAGTAAGAAAATAGGACTAAAGGTAAACTTTAAAAGATTAAAGTAATGTTTAATGAATTTTCTCAAAAGATGAAAATAAAGATAGATTATGATGTGTTAGAAGAAGTTAACAACTTCAAATACCTGTCAGATTATTACTACACATGGACACATAATGGACGAAATTATTCATTGTTGGGATGCTTTTGGTAGAAATAACTTAATATTAAAAAGTAATAATGCCTATGTATTTGAAATCAAGGGTTTTTAATAAATCTGTTTTACTAGTTCTTAATTATGGATCTGAGACCTGTTCACTTAATAGAAGAGCAATACAGAGACTTCAGACCACACAAAGAAGTATGAAGAGATTCATGTTAGGAGAAGAAGAAGAGATCGAAAACTTAATGCATGGGTAAGAGAATAAATAGATATTATTGACATCATTGAAAGAATTAAAAAACTGAAGTGAAGTCAGGCTGGACATATAGCTAAGTTGGACAATTGAAATCTTAAACTGTATTCCAAGAGAATATAAAAGACCCAGAAAGAACCTACATGTGAGATGTATGGATGAAATAAAAGTGTGCAGGGGTGGTGTAAAGAAAAGCTAGAGATCAGAGAAAATGCATTGATCTTGGAGAGACCTTCATTCTGTAGTGGATTGATAATGGTTAATGATGATGATGATGATGTTTTGAGAATTTAAATATTTTTTCTAATGATCGCACATATTGATTTGTATATTGCTTTATCTGTGTTTATAAGAGGAAATTTTTTTACCTTGCACATTATATTTAGTCTAAATATTTTATTATATCAAATAGTCTTCTAATTTTAGTTAGTTGAATTTATTATTATATGCAATGAAGACAAAGTCAAGATAATGAACTTTGGAATGGAATTGTCATCTAATAATTCTTAAGCTGCAACAATTCATTTTTAGTTAAAATTTTATTCAGATAGCAATAAAATTTTAGAATTTATTAATTATAAATCTGGATTTGTTCCATCTTATTATAGCATAGATAAGCATAGAAACAGTTGTCATTTTGAAATCGATGTTATCATTAAGTACTGTCCTGTCGGAATAAGTATGTTTACAAAATTTGTAACAGTTTCTAAGTAAAGTCTCTAAATTTTAAGTAAATCTAAAAAAGATTAATAAATCTGTCATTAATTTAGTTTATGAGAAAAAATTATCCTCTTGACTAAAAACTAAAAAGAGATAGACAGGTAATTGCTCTTTTGTTACTATTTTTGTAAAGAAAATAGTTTCCAAAAAAAGTTGTAACTGTGTTTAAAAAAATCTATCCAAAGCAAATATTAAATAATTATTATTCTAGGTTAAAATTAAAATATTAAATAATTAATGATCAAGGAATAAGTAAAAGAATTTTATAATGAGCTTTTTTAATGAATGCAATTTCTCTATGTACTATATATGATAATTTGGGTCTTATTATCTCTGCTTAGATTAAAACCTGATATTTTTTTTTCCATATGTCATAGCATCAGCCAGGAGGCGAACCAGCAACAACCGACTGCTTACTTGCAAGGTGGCTGCGCTGACCTCTCGGCTAACAACGCTTAACAAAAATGATATTTTGTCTTTTAATTTTAGAAGTTTGGGGGAAAACTTTTAATAACATTATGCAAACTCAATACAGACAGAAGAGATAACATATTAAGGTATATCAAAGAACTAACATCAGTTGGCTATAAATACAGAAGCATATTGAAAAGAATAGCACATTTCCAAGCAAAAATAAATCAGCAAGTTAGAATTAGAGATAACAAACCATGAATAACTATACCATATATACCTAACACTGCCAAACACTTAGTGAAAACACTATCAAAAGAATTTACAATCGGCTTCTGCACTTCTGCCATCACCAATAGACTTATAAACAAGCAGGACCTCATATTATGGGGAAATAAAAACAACCATCACAATGCATGTACATGTATAAAAGGGCACTGAACAATAAAGAGACCACATCAGCATTCTTGGAGCATGAAAAGACTACTGGATGTAGATTCGAACCCATCAACCCCACAATAGTATGTAGAGAGAGAAATGACCATAGACATAAAATAACAGAAGCCTACTTCATAAATAATGACACTCATTCAATAAACAGAAAAGATTCCTGTTTCACCATTTCAAAAAGGTGGACTAATTAATCTAAACAAAATAAAATGCCAAGACCTACGACAAACACAATTAACAGCTAACTAATTTGCATAAATTAGAATATATCTCCTCACTACTATCGTCTGCACCCAGTTATGAATATGAAGTCCAGGAACTTCGAAAGCGCTTGGCTCAGATAAACATATAATTTTTACAATATTAAACTTCTCTAACCTAAGCATATTGTGTTAGCCGTGTTAGCGCAGAATTATTAATAACATTAACATACTGAAAACTTCTATGGTGGGCATAGATGACATCAAGATCTACCAAAAGCTAAATATATTTTATTAAGACCCTTCCTTATATTAAATTTGGGTCTTCTGAATAAAGTTATATGAAACAATAAATTTTAATCTTTATCCAATAGCAAATAGCTTTTTAATTATTATTTACAAAACAGAAAATAACTAAAATATTCTAGAATGGAAAATAAATTATTAAAAAAGAGGAGGGGGGGGGACCTTCATTTTTAGTCTTCCGTTTTATAAATCTTGGAATTAAAATAATAAAAGGAGCTTGGAAGTCATTTTTAATATTACTATAATATTAGAAATTCCTGTAGTGGGATAAATTGAGATCATAGACTTATCTAGATTAAGCTTATTTTAGTGAGACTCTTATATGCATGAAATTTAGTTTTAATAATAATAATGATGAGGATGATAAAAAAAAACTTTTTTCTTTTTTTTTTTTGACCTCTCAATACTATAAGAATGGTAAAAGTGTATTCAATACTTTCGTCAATAAAAAAGATTCTCTAATATAATGAGCAAGTTGTGTATACTTTGAAAAAAATTGAATATTTTTTTCCAAGCGATTATTTATCCAGTTCCATGCAACATTTAGGATTTTAAAAATAAAACTGCTTCTAAATAAAAGCTTCTATATTTTGCATTAATCTGTGAGATACTTGTTTCCTTCACATAATAAATTTTGAAAAAATCGAACTCACGTGTATGTTTCATAATGTTTTACTTAACTCCCCAATAACAGTTTTGATTGTCTAGCTGTCATCTTCTGATTTAAAAACCAATTATTTTTTTTTACACAAAATTTTTAATACAAATGAGAGACAAATAGAAAAATTTATAAATAACAGGAATAAACTTGATAAAATAATAAAACAATTAACAAAATTAATTTTTTGGACTTTTTAACTGAAAAATAAATTATTTTTATTATTTTTCATTATTATGGGAAACAAAAATATAGAAATAATACAATAATAAAAATATATAATGTTCCAATTTATTTTATTAAGCTTATATGCGCTTTAATCGTTTATATAAAAGCTCAAGGGTAGTGTGCAAATATAGATGTGAAATATAAGGTAAATAGTTTAAACACAAAAATATTTAAGGCAATTATTGTTGACTAAAAATCTTTATAGAGATTTAAAAAAGAAAAGAAAAATTTAGAAATAATAATTACTCAATTCATCATCATTGTCAACTATTATCAATACACTATAGAATGAAGGTCTCTCCAAGTTCAATCCATTTTCTCTTATCTCTAACTTCTTTTTTTCACATCATTCCTGCACATTTTCTTATTTCATTCATTCATCTCACATGTAGCTCTTTCTGGATCTTTTACAATCTCTTGGAATCCCATTTAAGATTTCAATTGTTCATCTATTATCATCTCTTCTAGCTATACATCCAGGCCAAATCCACTTCAGTTTTTTAATTCTTTCAATGATGTCAGAAATACCTGTTTGTTCTCTTACCCATGTATTGAGTTTTCGATGTCTTCTTGTTACTTCTAACATGCATCTCTTCATACTTCCTTGAATGATCTGTAGTCTCTGTATTGCATTTCTAGTAAGTGACCAAGTCTTAGATCCATAAGTAAGAACTAGTAAAATGCATTTATTAAAAACCTTTCTTTTCAAATACAGGTATATTTTCTTTTAATATTAAGTTATTTTTACCAAAAGCACTCTAACCAAGTTTAATTCTATGATTAATTTCATCCATTATGTTTCCAACTATAGTAATAATCTGATGGAGGTATTTATAGTTGTTAACTTCTTCTAACTCATCAAAATCAATCTTTATTTTCATCTTTTGAGAAAATCCATTGAATATTATTTTAGTCTTTTAAAAGTTTATCTTTAGTCCTACTTTCTTACTCTCACCTAATTTAAAGTTGTAATTATAAATTTATTAAACGCACATTGATTACGTAAGTAATATTTACCGAGGCTGTAATCTTGAGAATATGTGTATAAAATGTGATAGTAGGGACCTCTACAGGTGTTTAACCACAAGCTTACGCTATGGAAGAAAAGAGGGGAACCCTTCTTTACTTCAACCTACTTTCTATTTAAATAGGTGAAGCTGAAGTGGTTAGATCTGCGAGCGTGAAGCTATTCAATACTTCACTGATTAAGTCCACATTTCTTATTACACATTAATATTTGTGAAATCTTTCGATTTACAACGAGTCAATAGAAAGATTTTATAGTTAGAAATCTATTACAGTAATTTAAAGTTGTACTTATAAATTTATTAAACGCACATTGATTACGTAAGTAATATTTACCATGGCTGTAACCTTGAGAATATGCATATAAAATGCGATAGTAGGGACCTCTACAGGTGTTTAACTACAAGCTTACGCTATGGAAGAAAAGAGGGGAACCCTTCTTTACTTCAACCTACTTTCTATTTAAATAGGTGAAACTGAAACAGTTAGATCTGCGAGTGTCAAGCTATTCAATACTTCACTGATTAAGTCCACATTTCTTATTACACATTAATAGAGGTCCCTACTATCACATTTTATACACATATTCTCGAGGTTACAGCCTCGGTAAATATTACTTACGTAATCAATGTGCGTTTAATAAATTTATAATTACAACTTTAAATTACTGTAATAGATTTCTAACTATAAAATCTTTCCATTGATTCATTGTAAATTGAAATATTTCATGATTATTAAGGTGTAATAAGAAATGTAGACTTAATCAGTGAAGAATTGAATAGCTTCACGCTCGCAGATATAACCGCTTCAGCTTCACCTATTTAAATAAAAAGTAGGTTGAAGTAAAGAAGGATTCCCCTCTTTTCTTCCATAATGTAAGCTTGTGGTTAAACACCTGTAGAGGTCCCTACTATCGCATTTTATATGCATATTCTTGAGGTTACAGCCTCAGTAAACATTACTTACTCTCACCTAGTAACTCTTGCAACATTTCCTGAAACTCTGACATTATTTTCAAAACAACGACATCATCTGCAAAATCTAAATGACTTAAATAATTTACATTTACTCCTTTAGCTTTCCATTTTAATCCATAAAATATTTATTGCATCACTGCTGTAAAAAGTTTTGGAGATATGGAGTCACCCTGTCTTACACTCTTCTTAATGTTAATCTTCTTAATATCATTATGTAATTTAATTGTTGCTGTTGCATTTTCATAAATATTCTTTAGAATATGACAATATACTAGGTCTATACCTTGATGATCCAATGTTTTAATTATTCAAGAAATGCTTATGGAATCAAATGCCTTTTCATAATCTACAAATCCAAAACATAATAGCAACTCATATTCATTGGTCCTTTTTATTTATTTCTCTCAATACTTGGATACTGTTGCATTTTCATAAATATTCTTTAGAATATGACAATATACTAGGTCTATACCTTGATGATCCAATGTTTTAATTATTCAAGAAATGCTTATGGAATCAAATGCCTTTTCATAATCTACAAATCCAAAACATAATAGCAACTCATATTCATTGGTCCTTTTTATTTATTTCTCTCAATACTTGGATATGAACCACTTTTAAATTTAGGTTGTTGTTTTTTTTTTTTTGGATGGTTGAAATCCAATATTCTCTATAGAAACTGATAAAAAGCTGATAGGACTGTAATTTCTAATACCTTCTTTATTACCTTTTTTAAGTATTAATATTAAGACTGCATACTTCAAATAATCTGGTACATCTTTATCATTTAGACATTTGGTATATAACTTTGCCAAAAAATTTTCTATTTCTTCACCAGCTTCCTTTAATATATTGATTATAATTCCATCATTACCTGGAGCTTTTCCTTTCTTCATAAATTTAATTGCATGTTTCACTTCTTCATTTAAAATCCTGGGCAACTCAGAAGATATAATAGATGTAGGAGGTACGTGTTCTTTATTACCCATTTCATGATGTCATCTCTTTTTTTATTAATACCATCTTTTTTTTTTCTTATTGCAGATATAAATTTTCTACCAATACCAAAATGTTTTACACTCTTGAAACTTTTATTCTCTTCTACAGCTTTCCTTGTTAGTTCACAATTATATTTTTTTATATCATTATCAACTCTTTTTCGCACCATTTTACAAAATTCGAGATATTCTATCCTTTTTAATGCATCATTTTTATATATCTTCATATTCCTTTTTTTCTTCATAAATTCTCTAGTCTCGGTAGAAATTTTACTGGTCAATTGCTGCATTTTTCTAGCAGCCATTTTTGTTGTAGTTTTTAAAAGTGTATCAGTTATTTTCCTATTAATTTCATTCAAATCTGAATCATGTTCAATATCTACTGATACTTGAAACTGATTTGCAAGTTGTAATTTAAATTTATTAGAATGTTTCTGAAGATTAGGAATATCAACTGTAAATATTGTTTTTCTTAATAATTTTTGTCTCTAGTTTTGCATTAGAACGTATCTTACATCTTACTAATCGATGATCACTTCCTGTATCAAATTTATTAAGAACATTACAATCTTCAAATATGTATTTTCTGTTAGTCAAAATATAATCCAATTCTGCCATACCTTCATTTGGATGCTTCCATGTCCATTTCCTTTTAACATTTTTTTTCAAAAAAAAGAATTAATATTCTAGTTTTTCTTTTTCTGCCTATGTTCTCTCTCATTTCTATTACCATAACCAAATTTACCTGCAGCACTTTCATATTTCATTTGTTTACCAATTCTAGCATTAAAGTCTTCCATAACAATTTTAAAATGTTCATTGGTCTGATCAAAAGCCTTTTGTACACCATATAAAAATTTTCTACTAATTCATTACAATGAAAACTTGTTTGGGCATAATCCTGAATTATCTGCATTTTGTATCTTTTATTAAATTGAATAACCAATCTTGCCACTCTGTCCAATATACTATCAATCTCCACAATGTAGTTTTTCCACATTTTATTTATAATGAATCCTACTCCACTTGTACTTCCAATAGTTGTGACTTTATAGTAGAGTACATGTCCACTTTAAATCAATTGTTGCTTCACCTTTTCTTCTAACTTTACAAAGTCCAATAGTGTCCCATTTAATATAAGACATCTTCCATCATTTGAAAGTGTTCTGCAGTTGTAAGTATTTAAATAAAAAGTCATCATCAAATGGCAGCCTGGGTCCACAATCAGGGGATCCTTAGCATCCTCTGCCTTCAGCCCCCCACCATTATCTTGGCTGGTGACTTTACATTCTCCTGGGAATAAGGGCCATGGTCTATTTTTGTCTGTCATAATTGTATATATACATATTAGAAATTTTTTTTTATTTACATGCACTTTAATTTTGCCTTATCAGGCTACTGAGAAGAAAGACCATGGTGTTTCTTGATCTTAAACTCAGAGGTAAAAAGCCAATAAACTCACTACATTGGTTAATGTGTATTAGTGAGCAATCAATCCATATTTGTATACTATATGAATAATTATATAATAATAACTGCAACAACAAGAATGTATCAAGTGGACATTAGGAATTTGCCCTGCTCGGTTCCTTTAAGGTCGCCAAGAAGAATCAAAGAGTCTCCTTTTAGTTAACAGCAAACTCCTTTTTGCAGCCAATTATTTGATTAAAACAATAAATAATATTTACCGAGTCTGTAACCTCGAGAATATGCATGTAAAATGCGATAGTAGGGACCGCTACAGGTGTTTAACCACAAGCTTCTTCCATAGCATAAGCTTGTGGTTAAACATCTGTAGAGGTCCCTATTATCGCATTTTACACACACATTCTCGAGGTTACGGCCTCGGTAAATATTACTTACGTAATCAATGTGCATTTAATAAATTTATAATTACAACTTTAAAACAATAAAGTATAAATGACAACATTAAAAATATTAAATATATAGACATCATACAATAATATAAAAACAACAAACATAATAAATAAAATTATTAATAAAAAAAATAAACATGCAAATAGTTAATAAAACAATATAATATGATAACTATATTAAAGAATAACTATTTAAATAAGAATAAAACAACAAAGAAGATTTACATAGTATTTATGAAATAAAATCTAAACAATGAAATATATCAAATTCATACATAGTAAAAAAAAACCAAGAATTTAATTGTAACAAGATTTCAAGAATGATTAATAAAAATCTTTTATTAATATACATATAAAACATAAGGCATGTATTTAATAATAATGATACTAAAATGATATGATTTATTAAAAATAAAACAGAAAACAACAAAGAAGCTCTATACATAAGAAAAATACATCCAAAACCAAATTATGACTGGAAAAAAATTTTTTTTGGCTATATATAGTGTGTGTGTGTGGATAGATATGTGTATATAAAAAAGGGAAGTATATATAATAAATAAAAATAATAAAATAAAAATAGACATAAACGATTAACAGGTATCGTTGAATTTGTAATAAAATACACTTAGATTTTTTTTAAAAAAAAGTTATTTGAAGAGAAATATAGAGTAAATTTAAAATTGATTTTTTTTTAAAAAAAATCATTAATTTATAAAGTGAAAGATATTCATAATATGTAATTATTTGTAATTATTTTTAAATTTAAAATGATATAAAAGATATATACAATCCATATTGAAATAACTTAAGTTAAAATAATCAATGATTTTATAATAATAATAATAATATAATAATAAATTATAGTATGTGTGAATATATAGATATATGAAATATATGTTGGTTTATATACACATTAAATGTTTTAGTTTTTTAATTGTATGAAAATTAATATATATAAGGGATATGTATTTTAAATATTTTATAAATAATAAAAAATGTATATGTGAATATGTAGATGAATACAAAATAAAATTATTGTATATTATATGTAAAAAAATGATAATGTAAGAAAATTGGTTATTAGATGTGAAGATTTCTATGCAGTCAAAATTAATATAGTGGAATGAAATAAATCATTGTGAAAAGTTTGTAGAAATATAGTTTATAACAGATTTGATATTAGCAATGCATGAATTGTGGAAGAGGTGTTTAAACATCTTTAACTATTGGATAAAAAGTTTAAAAAATTTCTCACATAGAAGTAACATAGCAAACTTGGGGTGAGGGGGGATAGAATTTCATTTGCCTCTAGATAGTGTGGCAAATTTTTGATAATAGTTTTGTGATTAATGTTTTAATTGAAAGTTTCCCAATATACTAATAGGCTCAAGGACCACAGTGTGATATTATGTAGTTGTTTCACAGATTGAGTGTTATTTTTTGTCTTGCACTTTTTTTTTCTGGCCTTAGAATGGCTACACTTATTTATTAGTTCTACTGATGAAATAAATTAATTTAAAAGCATCAGTTCTAGCTTAACACATAAGAATCATTAATAGTTTTTATCAAAGAATTAAATAAATTTCCAATACTAAATTGAACTAAAGTTTTGGTCAGGAATGATTATTTTTTTCATATTTTTAATAACATAAGTTAAAACAGTCTTTAAAAAGCTCATTGCAGAACAAAAGCATTTTGCAGTTGTTAAGTGAAAGAAGATTCTTAAAAATAATAAAATTTAATTACACAATCATTACAATTTATAAAAATGTTTTAGAAGAGAAGACAAAGTGATATTTGTAGACTTTGTTTTTAATAAGTTAGGCTGTTATATTTCTACCATTTTTCTTATGCTAAAAAATATAAGAAATATAAGAATTTAAAATTATCAAACAAATATGAAAATATATGTTGTTGTTTTTTTCTTTTAGACGAACCTATTTTATCATTTCAAAGAAACATTTTTTATCCGAAATATAAAGAAATGAAAGTAAGTTAAACATTAATGTTATTACTTATAGTTAGATTATGGTTAATGATAATGTGAATTACTTATGATAAATGTGTAATATAGAAGTTAGTGTTTTATAATGAAGTCTTGAATGCAATTTGTTGTCAATAATTTTTTGTTAAAGATTGATGTAAAACAGTGGCAAATCCATAAGGGCTTTGAGCATTAAAAACTGATGATGGAATGCTCAAAGCCTTTATTGGATTTGATATTGTAGTTAGATATGAGTATAACTACAATATCAAATCTAATAAGGGTTTTGAGTGTTCCATTGTCAGTTTTTCAATAAAATGGATGGTTGAATAGTTGGAAGGGTGAGAAACTTGAAACTTGTCCAGTAAAGTTTAAGGATTTGCTATCTTAACATAAACCGAGCACTGATTGTATATGTGTGGGAGATTATGATCTGGCTCAACTGGTGAGTGCTAGTTCTGCACAAAATACATATATTGGAGATCATTTATCTTTTTTGCATGTATGTGGTCATGTGTATTGGTTGCTTGAAATGGAGTGGAGGACAAATATAAACTGAAAAATTCTAAGTTCAAACTCCTCTACATATATATAAGAATTATTTGGTAATTAAAGGAACACTTTTGGTAATTTATTGAAAACTTATTTTAAATTTAAAATACTTATAATTGCCATGTTATTTAAATAAAATTAAAATAAATTAAAAACAGACTATGTATTTTTTTATAACTAAATATTTTTTATAGTTTTTAATAACTTTTGTTTTGTTTTTTTTAAAAAAAACATCAAACAAACAAAATATGTATGTGTTTATTAACAACTATTATTTATCATCCTATGTACAATCCTTAGCATAATGCAACAGAAATCTCTAGTTGTTTTTAATTTTTTAATCAGTTTATTTTAAAGTTTAAATAATAATATTTTTTGCAGATTTTTTATGTATAAGTAATTTTATATGTATATAAATTCTATTTATGTCTAATCCATGATATTCTAAAAGTTAACAAATTATTGACATAATCTATTTTATATTTTTATATCTAAATCAAATAAAAATAATTGAATAAGCTTCAAGGATTGCAAAAATATTTTCTGTTTTAATACTTTTGATTATTAGCACCCCACTATGGGATTTTATATATTTATATTTTAGAAAAATAGATTCTAGCTTAATATTTATATAACTGAAATTTTGTATATAAAGTTTTAAAAATTGAAAAAATGAGAAAATAATTTGTATAATATAATTAAAATAAGAAAATTTTACAATGAAATTATAATTGATATAAAATCTAGGAATGCTGAGTAAGAAAAGCTGAAGAAATAAGCTTTATTATTTTATACTCAGCAGCTTTCAATATTTTAATCTTGATATATTTATAGCAATGAGTCATTGATATGAGTATGATATTAAGATTAAAATATTGAAAGCTGCTCAGTCAATGCTATGAGTTATGATATCAAGATTAAGATATTGAAAGTTGTTCAGCATAAGATAATAAAACTTTTATTCTTAAGCTTTTCCTACTCAGCTTTCGTAGTGCTTCTATCAATAACAATTGTATAAGAAACATTAAATAATGTATATAGGATTATAAAAATTATATATGTGATAAGCATTTTTATAAAAATAAATGTTAATAAAAAGATATAAAGAATTTTGTAAAATGAATAGAGTTTTATAATTTAATGTGACACAACTAGGAGTTTATGTAATAGTTATGATATCACATTAAAAATTAAATTGATGTCATATAATTCTTTTTATTGTTTTTCAATAAAGAGAAATTGAATTTAGAAAAAGAAATCATTATAGTAATAATAAATGAATTGTGAACAGTATTAGTGATAGGTAATTTGAGACATGTTCATTAATAATTGGGGGTGGGGTGTTTAAAGAATTAGGATTCCCTACATTAGATTTATTTATAATAATTTGTACAAATTAACTCACAAAAGTAAAAAAATACTGAATAAATTTATAGATTAAGAAAATCCTGTCATTATTAATACTTATAAAACTGATGTATTAAGTTAAAATGTAAGTTTCTAGACACCATGCAAATCCATCTACCTCATGCATATCAAGCTCAAAGGCTAATATGAACCACATAGACAAGGTTTAAGTTTATCTGGGCCACAAAAAAATGAAAACTTTAATTTTTATATAAATGTAGGTTTATTTTGAAAAGTATAGTATAAACGAAAAAAGAATAAGAACAACGATAAAATTAATGTTTTCTTCATGACACTTGATATCTGTTCTTTGCTACTATTTTCCCTAATTTTGGAGGAAATCTTGTTCACATGGTTTATTTTCAAAACTGATCCAAGGAGAAGGTCAGTAATTTTAAATCTTGCATCAATAAATATTTCCAAACATGGAAATAATTTCATATGTAAATTTTCTAGTATTTTCTAACCCTGGCAGATAAATATTTGTAAAATCCAGGCATACCAACTTCACTGAATTTTGCCTTTAAATCTGAATTGCACCTGGTTTCAGTTACCTCTATTTGATTTGATTAAATACTGATTCTATATTTATTGAAAAAAAATCTAAGAAAACTTGTCTTCCAAAAATTTAAAATCTGCAAACCTTATTTCAAATTCAGTTTTTTCTAAGGCTTAAAATTTTTTCTGCATATTTTTGATGTGATGCAGTTTCACCTAAATTTAATTTGTTCATGTTGCATGTTGGAAAGGAATCTTCATTTTTCAATTGCTTTTCCCAAAGAACTAGCTTACTTTTGATTGCTTTAACTTGGTCACACATGTTCGTAATGATGTGATCTTTTCTTTGCAGTTTTAAATTTTAATATATAACTGTTTTTTTATATAGTATTGTGTGAAAAAAACAGACTTGTGTCTTGATTTTTTTTGGTTATTAAAAACTGACATATTTCTTCTTTCAAATCCTAGAATTGTTTAAGAACTTTTGAGCAGAATAGTCCATGCACCTTGGTATATTAGGACAAACCAGAATATTCACTATCTGATTCACTTAAGAAAGCAGAGAATTGTTTCTGGTTTAAGCTTAACGATCTTATAAAATTTATGATTTTTTTTGATAGATGTTACATTTTCTGTGTTTATTATCTTTGCACATAATACTTCTTGATGTATAATACAATGCGTTTGATGAATCTTGAATCCAGTTTTTTTTTTCAATAATGCCATGAAATCATTGTTTTTCTGGTCATTGAAATAACTCTATCTGTAGCTACAGAAGTTAATTTCTCAGAGATAGATTGTATTTTTGCAGAAGTTCAAAATCACAATTAAATATATATCATCCTGTTCTAGTGTTATGCATCAGTACTAGTAAAAATAATTCCTCAAAAATGTTGAAATGTATTTCGCAAGTACAAAGAAATACAGTTAATTGAGCTGTTCCCCCAATGTCCAACCTCTTGTCACGGGCAATGGAAAAAGCTTTGAAACTAGATGCTTTTGCTTTATCTGAATACTTAAATTGTCAGCCAAATCAGTAATTCTTTCCACAACTTTATTTTGAGGCAAAGAGATTGCTTGAAAAGCTTTCACATTTTCAGGATAAACAATTTCTAGCAACTTTAATAAAACATTTTTTGATAAAATCATCTTGAGTAAAAGGTTTTGAGTGTTTAGCTATCAACTCTGAAAATATGTAGTTTGTATGCAATGCTGCTTCACTTTCTTTCTTATGATACTTTAGTAAGTATGAACGGTTGTTTTTCAATCTCAATTTGAGTTCTTTCAACTTTTTTTGTCTCATTAATCCCTCTTAATTATCATATTTTGATTTATGTTGTTCATAGTGACAATTCATGTTGTATAACTTTGGTACACTAATAACATTATTATATATCAAGTAGATTATTTTATTTTTTACTTCACAACAAAAATACCCCCAATTACCATTTTTTTTAGAAATTCTGGCCTTCATCAGCAATTTTTCATTTATTTTTATTACCACTTGGTTTTGCTAGAGACATGCTGAATACAAGGGGCTGAAATAAATGAGTAATCATTAACATAAAATAATAGAACATTTAAATAAAAATTAATATTTTTTTTAACATTAATCTTTAGACAGTGAATAAGTGAACAAATTAATAAACATAACATAAATCTATTTTATTTGTTCTCTGCAAGCAAAATATTTTTTATTACATCCATAAAAAAGTCAGTACAAGACTATTGGTATGGTGCTGGCAGGTGGTAGTAGGTATATAATTGGCTGCTAAAATATTCACTGCTAGTATTAATGGAGTGAAAATGGTTCACCTGCATGTAAGGTACATAAGGGAAATGGATGCAACATGATTATAATAATTGCCATTGGCAAACATAATTATTATTAATAATTATGTATAACAGGATATTGTAAAAATTAAATTATGAAATTTTTATTAAAACATTTCTTACATATTGTTATATTGGCTGGGCTGCAAAAATAATTGTTGCGTGCCACATATGGCTAGCATGCTAGGAATATGACATGCTTGATCTAACCATAAGAGTTTTTGTTTTGCTTGGTAGTTTTTAATGTGCATTTTAAGAACTCAAATCATATTGTTGTAATAATAATTTTAAAAAGAAAATGCAATTCACTGTCTAACTGAATAATAATTAAAATAAAGTGTGTAGTAAGTCATTTGCCAAAATAATGTCATATAAAATGAGGTTATAAAAATATATAATAAAAAAAATTGATAGTGGCAACTATAAGGAGTTTTAAAAAGTTCAGATAAGTTTTTATTGCAATATGATAAATGATTAAGAAACTATAGAAAATTTGATGTTAGCAAAAAAAAGTAACTTTTTTTAATTTAATTTTGTTGCTAGACAAGCAATTTTTACTAGAAAATACTTTGAGTCACTTTATTAACAACTAAAATAATTCATTTTATTAGTTTTTTAAAGAATTTTTGTTTTATGAGGATTTTTTTTTTTAATGTATATTTTTTAAACATTTCAATTTAATGGTTATTTCTTAATATATTTTTTCTGAGATGAACATATGTTAGGAAGTAATTGCTTAAAGAAAACATCTTCCTGCCGCGCGCACACACTCATATACACATAAATCAGTTAGCTGGTTGAAATGTCAAATAAGTTTTCACTTTTTATTTTTTTATTTTTAAAACTTTTATGTTAAATAATTTTTATTAATTATATATATATATATTTAAATTCTAGATTATGAATGATGGAATTCTTGAGTTATTGTATGAAGAAGCTAAATGTAATATAGTTGATGGCCGTTATCCTCTGGAACCTGTGGATTATGAGACTTTAGCTGGCTACCAAGCACGCATTGACCTTGGACCATATTGTGAAGAAACACATATCACAGAATATTTTAGGTAATAATTAAACTTTTAATGGTGTAAAGTCTCAGATTTATCAATCTTATAAATATTAATATAAAAAGCCATAAACGATAAATCTACATTGATCTATTCCATAACATTTTTTATTATTTCCATGTATTATTTAATGTAAATTATAATGACTGACAGAAAACATTCTTCATTTTAATTTTTCTTTTTAATTTAAAAATAGATTACTATTATAATTGACATTTAAATCAAATCTCATTAAAAGCATGAAAGTTGAACTAACTGTCTTATCAGAAACTAAAAAAAAAAAAAGACACGATTTAAAAAACCTTTGAACATTGTGATCATTTTTATAATGCTATTTTGAAGAAAAAAAAGCACAACAGGGAATATAACTTGATTTATAAGAGTTTAAGAAAACATAATACTAACTGCAATTATTCCTCAATTAATAAAAATAGATGAAAAATAACTACAGTGTATTATGGTTTATAGTAAAAATGACAATAATGAATTTTTTGAGCAGTTGAATAATGAAATTTTAAAAATTGGAATGCCTAAAGAAATTGTATTACTCAAAGATTTTAACAGAAAACAGCAAAAAAAGAAGGGACCAAACTATAAGATAATATGATGTCAATAGAATATAACTGATTATATTAGAAATGTTATTCAAAAAATTAGAAGAAATTCAAGAAATGTTAACAATAATGTTAATGCAGAAGTCAATAATAAAGTTATAAAGAATATTTATTCTAATATTTTAATATTGCATATAATGTATCTCCAAATATAAATAGACTAATTAATAATACTAAACACAGCATGCATTAAAAGAAAGGATTAAATAACATGTGATAAAGGTATATAAATTTAATAATAAACCAACATCTTCTATAGTTAATAACTATGAATTAAAAATGCACTAGAACAGCAATTCTTAACTCATGGTATGTGTATCACTGTTGGTATGTGATGAACTTATAGGTGGTCTGCTAAAGATAAACTGTTTATGAAAAATTAGATTTCAATAATTTATTCAAATAATGCAGCAGTCGCTAACCTCAGGGACCACTAAATTCATAATTTTAAACCCTGCACAGCACTAATATGAATTTTTTTGAAAAAAGATAAATATATTGGTAAAATAATGATCAACATTCTATTAATATGAAATGCACCTATTTAATGTAATAAATTTTAAATGCTTATTTAATTATAGCAAAATTATAAATGCTTATTTAATCATAACAAAATCTTTTAGTTTTGTTTAATTGTAATAAAATTACTAAAGTTAGTTTAATTATTACAAAATAATTGAAGTTTGTTTAAGTATTATACATTTTTAGTGCGATATTTGTTCCTGCTTATTTGAGATAAGTTTATAGATGTTAATGGAAGATAGAGACCTGTACTTATTTCAAGCTGAGATCAGTACTGAGTTTTAATTTCTGAGACAGATGAAAATGTCTTTTCATACAAATATGTTGTTGAAAATTGAATCAAAATTTTCATTGCTTTTTTATTTAACAATGGGTATTCACTTTTTATGGAGAGTCATAAATGAGGTCTTGATAAGGATGACTGGAATTCAACTTTGAGACTATCTTCAGACAATAAATCAGTGAGACTTTCTTTTTCAATCATGCTTAAATGTCTGTCTTCAATGTCCAAATGGATATATTATTTACATATTGCCATGTCTGTATCTTCTTTCTTTGGGTAATAATGACCAAAAGATTTTGTGAGTGATTGTAAGTGCTTTTGAACAATGTTTACCATCTTTCAGTTGACTTTCTTCTCTCATATATTCATCAAAATTTGAAAACATTTACAGATCTTCTTCAGACAATCACATTTCCCACAGTAATATTTTTTTTTGCAAAGCAACCATTTTGCTTCATAGTGTGAACACATTTTTACGTTATCCTTGCAAGGATATGTATAGTTAATTTAACAACAAAAAATATCTGCCAGGTATGCAAGTTTGGCTACCCACTCATCATTAGACAAAGAGCTCTTAAAATTTTGAATTATTTTGCTGCTGGAAAAATGAGTTGACTTCTTTGCGCAGGATGAATAGTAGAGTTAATATTTTTCCCTTAACAGCCATCTCAACTCAGTGTGAAGAAGAAAGTGAGTATACTGGGAACCCATTTCTTCACATAGTGTCTCAAATATTTGAGAATTGAGAACTTTGTATTGAATTTGATTTATAATTTTAATAGCATCTAATAATACTTTGTGTAGTTCTGAGTACATTTTTTTTTATGCAAGTCTGGGTGGTCAACATTTTTCACCTTTGCAGCAATTCTTGAAAGATATTCAGTCTTGTTTGTGGCATTGTCTGTACATATCTCAATGCATTTTTTTCATTTGATTCCATGTTCCAGGAAACAAGTATTCAATGCTTCAAAAACCTCAGAACTAGTTGTTCTATCCGGCAAGATATCAGCGAACAAAATAGTTCTTCCTGTAATTTTTTTTCACATTCAACCCTCATGAAACAAAGGAAAAGTGCCTTGTTATTTACATTTGTTGATTCATCAAGTTGAATTGAATAAAATGATGAATTTTATAACTTGATTTTCAATATCTTGAGCCATGTCTTCAATTCTCTGCTTGTCAGTGTTAGCAGATATATGAATTATTTTCAGCTTTGGGACAGCCTGATATTCCAAAATCTCTTCTTCATAGACCTATAATATGCAAAGCTCAATTAATTATTCTCCGATTGTATATGGTTATTATTTTTTGTGATCTGAATTGCTATCAAAAAAAAGCTTCATTTTTGTTAAACAGTTATTTGCCTTTGCATATTTTCATGCATTCTTTGAAAATATTTAAGTAGTTTCTTAGCTAAACTTGGGTGTTTTGATTCCAAGTTTTGAAGTTTTTTTGGTATCATTGGAGAAACTCTTAGAACATATAACACAAAGCGGTTGTGACTGTGGATGCTCTAATTCATTGATCAACACATGGTTAAGTGAAATACATATATTACTATTGTTACTATTATTATTAGTTACATTATTTTTTGTATTACTAATGAAATGCAAAATATTCCTTTGCTTTTTTTCAATCATTATGGGTTTATTTCATATGAATCTAAAACCAAACAAGAAATGATAGTTATCAAAGTCAAACTATTTGATACCATTAAATAATAACAGTTAAAGAAAATACACAGTTAAAGTCATACTTACTTAAAAACAATATCTGCAAAATAAACAAATAAAATAAAACAATCAGATGAGAATCGGTATTCCCGGAGCAGGGTGACTGTTATAATGGTTGCAATTATATTGAAGCTGCTTCAGTATAATTGTGCCTTTCTTGTTACTTCCTGTTTAGTACATTTCATGAGTTTAGTGCAATATAGAGGTGAAAATTGTCATTAGAATATAAGAATTTTTTAGAATATTTTTGTTTTATTATTAATAAACCATAAAAAATGTTAATAATGTCCAGATTTTTTCACAGACCACCATTTGACTGCTGAAGTTATGCAAATTTTTGGAGTTGGAGAAAGAACGATTTTAAAAAAATTAGAGATAAAGCTATTAAATTTTTAATACCATTTTGCACCAGCTATTTGTGATTTGCAACAAAATTAATTTTTTTTTTCTATGATAAAAATTAATGTTTAAAACTAAGTAACATAGAATCTGATATCAAAAAATTGTGTTTTGCAAAACAAACTCAAAGTTCTCATTAATTTTACTTAAAAAGTTTTTTATAACATTTTCATTGTTTTTAAATATACTTTTTTAATGTAGTAAGTTTGGTAATGCTAATAATAATAATAGATAGATATTTTGTTTCTACATAAATTAATTTAACTTTTATTATGCTAATTATGTTCTGGTTAGCAAAAAACTAAAATACCTGTAAATATTTTTTATTTGTCTACCCATTTTTTTTTTTTTAATTTGATGACATATTTTTTATAAAGAGTGATAATGAAAAATTTTGATAAGATGGTAAGGCAGAACCCAAAAGGTTGAGTGCCACTGCAATAGAGTTTTTTTTTCTTCAACTTTCATAAGGTAAAGATTTTACATGAAATGCAAAATAATAAAAAAGAAGAAAACAGCAAATTATTTTTATTAATTAAAAAAATTATTTGTTTAATCAATAAAAAGCTAATGTGCAAATGCATGAGGTCTTGCGATATCATACGATAAATAACATCATGGAAAGATAGTTTGTTTTAATATTATATATAGTTGAGAATAATTACAAAAGCATGTTTTTACAATTTTATCTATAATGATATAAAGTTTTAAACTAGTATCATTCTATATTTATTTATTATATATATATACATTTTATTTAGAACCAGATTACATGATTTTATACCTGAACATATTTGTCGAACTTCTAATTGGTCATGGTTTAATTTCCGTACTTGGGGAGGCTGGGAGCAGCGAATTATAGATCAGTTTAAAAATGTGCCATCACAGACAAGTATGCTCAAATTACATCGACGTTATTTAGAATTTTGCTGGGCTTTACCATATTATGGGTAAGTTTGATTAAAGAAATAAATAAATATCAATTGCTCATTTTTTTAAATTGTTATTTTGATTTTTTAATAATATTTTAAAGTTTTAGTGCTATGAAAGAATTCACAAAAATTCTCTGGATTATATAGAATTATCTTTAATTCATTATCATTAAAAGATCACTAATTCATTTGATATTGTAGTGCTTTTTTGTTTACAATGTTATTTATTATTTGTTTTTGTTTTTTTGAAAAGGCATTTGCTATGAATATAGTAATTTAGAATTATATTTTCTTGATTTAATTTATCATTCGTTCATTTATTGTTTTATTTTATTTTTTTATTATTATTATTATTATTATTATTATTATTATTATTATTATTATTATTATTATTATTATTATTATTATTATTATTATTATTATTATTATTATTATTATTATTATTATTATAATAATAATAATAATAATAATAATAATAATAATAATAATAATAATAATAATAACAACAACAACAACAACAACAACAACTTGCTAGAAGTTACTCCAACAGATAGACCACCTCCAAAAGGTTCTTTTTTCACCAACATTATATACCAATGCAAAACCACAGACAAGATTCCAGAACAGTATTTGCATAAGTATTCATACTGGGATATTTATGGTTTAATAAACAGAGAAGCAGATACTAATGTTATACAACCTATGCTAGGAATTAACAACAAGAGACTACTCAAGGAATATAAAAAATGGGCTCTAGAGCCCAAATACTTTGATTTTATCATGAAAATCAATCTCATTGCCTTGCCAACAACCCACTTTCTTTATCATAAAAGAATGTATATATCTATTGACCCCTTCTGTGGACTCTGCCATCGAGCAGAAGAGACACTGGACCACTTTATTTATCAATGTGTAGCACTTAACCAAACACGACAGATGATATGTAACACCTACAGAAAACCGGGTACAATCATTAATCACATAATAGCTGCTTTTCAGGGAAGATCAATACCTAGCATTAGGGCAGCCACATTTGTTCTATATGCGTATTGGTGCACCCGATGTACTTTCTTAATTGGCAATAACACCAGACGACACCCAGCTACATTTAGCAACAAACTGCTACACATTCGAAATAGAGATAAAATAATAACCAACCCCCACTTATATGCAGCAACATGGTCATTGTTAAAACAACCATCAATGCTGTGAATGCTGCAAAGGAAAACTATCATACAACTAACATTCAAAGTGATATGCGGACAAAACTGAATAAGCTCCTCAAACTTTAGAACTCTGATTATTTTTGCTTGTTTAATTTTTATATTGTTATAGTCCATTAACCACAAAGTGTAACCACTAAATTCATTTATATGTGTTTACCCTAATATTATTCATTGTATGTTAAATTTCAAATTTTTCTAGATGTAAACTTATGTAAACCATTGAGATCAATAAAGCCTTTATTGAAACGTAATAATAATAATAATAATAATAATAATAATAATAATAATAATAATAATAATAATAATAATAATAATAATAATAATAATAATAATAATAATAATAATAATAATAATAATAATAATAATAATAATAATAATAATAATAATAATAATAATAATAATAATAATAATAATAATAATAATAATAATAATAATAATAATAATAATAATAATAATAATAATAATAATAATAATAATAATAATAATAATAATAATAATAATAATAATAATAATAATAATAATAATAATAATAATAATAATAATAATAATAATAATAATAATAATAATAATAATAATAATAATAATAATAATAATAATAATAATAATAATAATAATAATAATAATAATAATAATAATAATAATAATAATAATAATAATAATAATAATAATAATAATAATAATAATAATAATAATAATAATAATAATAATAATAATAATAATAATAATAATAATAATAATAATAATAATAATAATAATAATAATAATAATAATAATAATAATAATAATAATAATAATAATAATAATAATAATAATAATAATAATAATAATAATAATAATAATAATAATAATAATAATAATAATAATAATAATAATAATAATAATAATAATAATAATAATAATAATAATAATAATAATAATAATAATAATAATAATAATAATAATAATAATAATAATAATAATAATAATAATAATAATAATAATAATAATAATAATAATAATAATAATAATAATAATAATAATAATAATAATAATAATAATAATAATAATAATAATAATAATAATAATAATAATAATAATAATAATAATAATAATAATAATAATAATAATAATAATAATAATAATAATAATAATAATAATAATAATAATAATAATAATAATAATAATAATAATAATAATAATAATAATAATAATAATAATAATAATAATAATAATAATAATAATAATAATAATAATAATAATAATAATAATAATAATAATAATAATAATAATAATAATAATAATAATAATAATAATAATAATAATAATAATAATAATAATAATAATAATAATAATAATAATAATAATAATAATAATAATAATAATAATAATAATAATAATATATATAAAGTGTATTGTAGAGATGGCTATAAAAATGAATTTATATTATCTTGAAAAAAATGTTAATGTGGAGGAATAAATATCACTTATTAAGTATGACATTGTTGTATTTTGTTAGATGACGAAAAAACAATGGATATATACTGTACTATATCATAATGACACAATATTGGAAATATGATTGGAATGAAATGTATTTTAAATAAAATATAAAAGATTAGCATAATGATGATTGATTGTGTATCAGATAAAATGGTAATTTGTATTAATCAACTTATAAGAGAAGTTGAACATAGATAAGTTAGATTTAGCGTCAACAATTTCACTTTCTGACGAAAAACTGGAGGACTTTGTATATATGCTTTGGAATGTCAAATAATAATTTTAATTTGTTATAAGTTATTTTAAATATATAATCTTTGAAAAATAAAAATATAGTGAATAAATTTGGATAAAGAGATAAAAATGAGTGGAAAATAGATTGTAGACTTTATATTGAAAGAAAAACTCTACATTATGAATTATTTTTTTGAGAAAAACACTATGAAAAAATGGTTATATAAGTGACTACATAAAAATACAATAAAATAGAATTATGTGCTGATTAGCAAAAATATGTATTTTAGGATTATAAAGTAAATTAATAGATTTGAATATTAAAAAAGTATTTTTTTAAAAAAATGAATTCTAAAGTGTATGATAATGCATAACTAGAAAGAAAATGTATTAAGAAATGTTATAGTAATAGTTTCTTAAGCTATACTCTAAAATGCTCTAATAATTTAGGCTAAATGTTAATTTTTTAAGATATTAAAATCTTTGAAGATGTTTCATACTTAAATCAAATCAATTAGAAGATAAATTCTTTACTAAAAACAATTAAAAAGGAGGAACACAAAATCACCAATTCAGTAGTTTTATTTAAGTAATGTTTTTTTTAGGGGGGGGGGATAAGTATTTAAAAGAATTTAATAAATTTAATGTTGTAAAACAATATGGATCAAATTTAATAAGAATATGCGATGCACTATGACTTCTCCTTTTTTAGAATCAGGAATCTCTCAGCCACTATGCCCAGAGAAACCTGTTAACCATCTTACTTTCTCTTTTCATTCCCCACCCTAAGTTTTTTTCATATTTTTTCTCTATTCTGCTCCATCCAATTTCCACAACATCATCTTTGTCTAGATCCCTCTTATCTTTTTTCCAAACCCAGCATAAAAACCAAGAACCCACTTTCTGTATAATCATTTTGTTTATATTTATTTTCCTACAACATCATTATTTGTACCCTTTCTGCTTGTAAACATTTACATTCAATTAACAGTTGTGTAATATTTTTCTATGCTTTCCTTACATAACTTGCAGACTAAATCACCCACATCTCTCCATTTATGTGTATATTCCCTTGTTGCTAACGATGCTGTTTGAGCCTTAAACAGTAAACTGCTTTCCTTATATTATCATAAATTAACTTGCACACAATATTCTGTTTACTTCTATATATATTTAAACTCTTTTTACACTTCATACTAGTTCTCCATCTCTCCAACTCCCTATTTTTTATTAATGCAGCTATTCTTCTATTCCATTCCTTGCCACTTTAACCCTCAACAATTCTATCACAATCATCCTATCTTTTGTATAAGTAAGTCTTCATCCAAATCTTCTGCATATTGTACTATCTTTCTCATTCATGTTGTTGCCTGAAGTACTCATAATCCAATTAAATACTATTTTGGCTAATCTCTTATTGTCCATAAATTGCATTCCACCGAACATTTTCATTTTGGATTTTGCATCTCTCATATAAAAAAAATTAACCATCCCATTTTCCTTGAATTACCTTCTTTCCCATCCACCCACCTGCATTTAATGCATGTTTTCCTACTTCTCTTTGTACTTTTTCTAAATAATTTAACACCCTTTTACTAACACATAACACATCGTTGCCATAAGTTAACCCTGCTACTGTCATTCCCTTCCATACAATTTTAGCTATATCATATTTATTATATAAAAACACTATTAATTTCTTTTTAGTTTCTTTCTTTTTTTTGCCATTTATCACTTTTTTTCAATTTCTTTTTAGTTCCTTTTTTTTCTTTGCTTCATTAATCACTTTTTTCTCCCATTCATTTAACTTTATATTACAACAATTATGTGCTAGTATGAGATGGTGATCATGTGATGTTTAACTTTATATTCCCAATAAAAATTCTTTTTCTTTCCTCAGCATTTATCATCATTACTTTTGATTTTACTTCACTAAATTTAATCCCCATATCACACATCTTCAGCCTACTTTCTGTGCATCCGCAAATAAAAGATCTGATAATATATACACTCCCTTGCCATGTATCTCTACCCATCTTCTTAGTCTTTCTATTGCTCTCTCTCCATTTCTCTCAAATATAGCAAAAACAAAATGGGTGACATAGGACATTCTTGCCTTAGTCTCACCCCACTTTTAATTCTTAACATTCTATATTTCCTAATTGGTATGTATAGTAATTATTTTCATACAATCTCTTAATAAGATCCATTAAAGCTCTATTCATTCCCAAATTTACCAAACTTACCCATAATCTATTTATATTTACTCTATCATATGCTCTCTTTATATCTACAAAGACCATATATAACTGTCTACCTGTGTTGCCATTCACATCTATAAGTTGTATGACTACAAATAAACTATCTGCTATATGCCTATCCAATTGAAAACCTCCTTGCAATTCTCCCAGCATATTATTATCTTCCATCCATTTTGCTACCCTTCCAGCCACCATATATCCAAAAACTTTATGTAACACTGATGTTACTGCTATCAGTCTATAATTGTTTAACTTTCTATGATTCTTACCTTTCCTTTAAATAGTAACTTTTTTCTTGTATTATTCCAGCTATCTGGAAATTCTCTCTTCTTTCCCATCTTTTTAAAACATAATAATAGATTTAATTTTGCCTTATTTCCTAAATTCATCACCATCTCTGCTTCGCATTTATCTAAACCTCTTGCCTTTCCACTTTTTAATTTCTTCCCTGTCTCATTTAATTCATTTTTTGTAAACCTAATATTTCAATTACTATATGCTTTTATGTTTGTTATCATTATGTCCTTCACATCTAACATCATTTCTATATCCATTACATACTTATTTAACATTGTCTCTAATTCTTCTCTAGAGCTACATTTTTCCTTATCATCTAGTAATACTACTTCTCTCTCCCTTGCATTCCTTCTTTTAATATATTTCCAAAATTTTTTACTCCCATCTCTTCCACTTTTATTAATATCCTCTAATAATTTACTATTTAATTTTATTAATATCCTCTAATAAATTACTATTTAATTCCATTTCTATATAATTATCTATTTTATCCAACTTTTTTTAAAAAAAAACACTTTTCCCATTTAATATTAACATCTTTTTCACTTTCTTTGTTTTTAATAGTACATTCTCTTGTTTACACTTTTACTAATTCTCACTTTACTATTACTTTTATTCTTCTGAATATATCATCTACAATTGTATTGGCCACTTTTTCACTATCTCACTCCTTTTATTTATCCTAAACAAACTCTTCCGTGATTACTTCTACCTTTATTTTATATTCTCCTAATTTATTCTTATCATTCATTTTCCCTCCACATCTTTCACTATCCTTTTTACTTTTATTATTATTTTCCATCACATTATTAACTATTTATATTATAAAGAAATTTATGATCACTATTAGGATACTCTTTCTTCATTATCAAACTCTTTAATTTGCCATACTTTATTCATTCCCTCTTCATACAGCCACCAAGTGCAAGCCTTCATAATCAATAGATATGGGAAGATTTGTGCATAAAAGCCCTATCTACTGCCTACACGTCCAATACCTCCAGGAGTCTTGGATTTGAGAGCACTGCACTTAGATCTTAGGATACAATGCAACCCTCTAGTAGCCAACCTTTTTACCTATTTAGTTAACTATAAAGCTAGGAGCCCAAGATGAATAACACCATAATGTTTCCAATCCAAGCTCTTTTGCTTGTATAGTCATCTAGTGCTCTCAAATCCAAGGCTCCTCACTGATGAAAGCTATAAGCTAGAAACTAGACTGGATATGTTGGATGAGTAGGCACTAGATAGGAATTTTATGTGCAAACCTTCCTCCATCCATTGATTATCAAGGCTTATACTCGGTACACTTTGGAGAGTTTGATACTCTTATTAACAGCATATGTAAGCATATGAAATGGTGATCATGTGATGTTTTCATAAATTTATTAATAATATAAAGAAATATAATTGATGTAACAAGTAAAGTTCTCAAAAAAAATAAATTTCAAAGGTATAAAACCTATTGGTACTGAAGTGAAAGTTATTTTCATCAAAAAGAAAATGTAATTTAGCTATAAAAAATATAATTACATCATGAAGTATGTACAAGAATTATATAAAAACTATATAATATTAAAGAACAAGAAGTAAAGTAAATAGCAATATGATAAATGAACTCCAGCATTATAATAATGTATTTGTCATTACAAATTATCAACAGGGAACTTTAAGCTCAAGACAACCAAAAAGGTATGTTGAATTTAAAAGTGTTCGTAACACAGTAGATAACTTTTATTAAATATTAAAAAGTTATAGAAAATTTCAGTTTTGCATTAGATTTGTAGTTCCTGAAAAAGCATTTGATAGTATTAGCATCTGTTTTTGATTATAATTTTGGAACATTGTTACATAGACTTTGGAATAATATTAAACACAATTTAAGAGCAGAGGCTAGTCAGCACTTAGAATAATATTGATAAAAGATATATAACATTATAATTCTATTTCATTAAAACTTTTATGGGTTTTTGGAGATTAAAACAAAAAGCAATGCAAATTAAAATAAATAGAGATGGCTTATGTCATCTGAATTGTGAAAATATTATTTTTGTAAACGGTTGTCTAAAACATTATGGAATAAATATGAATAAATATAAATACTAAAAAGTTTTAAATATTATTTTATTGATTTTTATTAAAAAAAGAAATGAGTCAGAAGAATTTAAAAACTATAAATATCTAACAATTTACTAATGTGTATAAAATGATAATGAACAAAATTAATTATAGAATTAAACTTGGATATAGTGCTGCTTTTTAAAAAAATAAACAAAAATAAGATTATGTAACTAAAAATAATTTGTTTTCAATAAATGTGATTTTCCAGTGATTACTTATGGATGAAACTTGAACATTTATTAAAATATTTATAGCATATATAAGCGATTTAACCTGCTGAAGAAGAAGCTATCAGTAATAACCAAAAACAATTAAATCAAATTAATATGGGCGTAGTACTAATATAGAGATATGAATAGAGGTAGTACTTGTTTCTAAAAACTTACAAAGGATTGTATTGATATAGCTACTATTAGAAAAACATTTTTTTTTTGCAAAGAATGGAAATTTTGTTAAACTGAGTGTTACAACTTTTTTTTGAAAGTGCAATTCATCATATAAAAAGTAACTGTATAGTATTGAATTCATTAAAAATTCTAAATTGTTATTTACTATTCTCAGAATTAATAGATGTATCAATGGCAAGTAAATAATACCAAATATTGGCTTGTGCTAATGGTGCCTGGATTTGTCTTATCAATAGTTGTAATCTAATGTTAGCTTTTTAAGGTTCAGATTTAAAAAAATCTTTTACTTTCTTGTTAGATAGTATTGTATCAATACAAGTAAAAGACTAGCTTTTTCTTCTTGGAGATTTTAATATTGGTTGAAACAATCAATTACAGCCCAAAATGTTTGGCTCTGTGATCTCTAGAGCATCTTATGTTATTGAATTTTTGTGCAACTAATGGATAGAGTATTATGAATGTTGTGTTTAGATAGGGAAATCAGTATAAAGAAATTTTGAATAAACTCCTACTCTAAATAATGGAATATTATGGATTTATAATTGGGAATGATGATGTTAAAGAAATCTATATTACATGAGCAATTTATAGGTACAAATCATGGTTTCATATGTCTCAAGGTTAAAATTATGTTAGTATTAGAAAGTAGATTATGTTAGTATTAGAAAATAGATTCTATACTAAACACATGGTAGGAAATTTGATTTTTGTTTTTTAAGAGCAACTGTTTTTGAAATTGCCACTTTGAATTTTTTAAGATAAATCACGTTAATAATAATGCATGATTTTTTTTTTATTATTACAAGAAATATTATCCTTAGATTCAGTAAAAAAGAAAAATTCTGCCTGGCATTCTAACATTGATTGTATTTTTAACAATTTTCTTCTTTATTGAATAATAAATGAGTGTAGAATTTCACATAAATATAAAAGGATTTTAAAACAAATTTTCAATGACTGATATGAAGACTTAAGGATAATTGATAGATTAAAATTGCAAAGGAATACAGTTATCTGCTGATCATTAGTATTAGATTTTTTTTTTTTTGACATAGTGTAACATATGGGTCTGAAAAATGTAATCCTAAAAAAATAATGGATAACTATTTTATTATGATAATAATATTATACACAAAAACTCACATAGTTATGCACCTGAAATATATTATTTACATATTTATCTTATTTCTGAGTCTTTTGTCTAATATATCCAATATAAAGTATAATATCTGATTCATTTCGAATTCTTTTAAAATTTTTGATCAGTAAAAAGTGTCTCATTTCCAAATGTTAAAAGTCAGTATCATCTCTTTCTACATAATTATATACCTAAAAATGGCAAATAAAAATCTTTGTCAATTAATCTTTTTTAATTCCATTGTCTATGTTTTTATTATTGATGTCTGTGATTAAACATATATATATATATGATGAGTAATTTATTTATATAACGCTATGTTTTAATATCTAACAATCATTAGGGATTACCCACTATACACGCACTATAAACAGATTAAAACATAGTGCTATATAAATAAATTACTCATTTATATATGTTTAATATTGTAACGGTCAGAAAACGTGTGACTCGTAAACATAGTGCAGAATTCGACCACCATACAGAACAGCAGCACCATCGAGTAGCGAAGCCACCCGTTGTACTGAGTTCGAACATAGTTTATCGGTTCCACAATACAATCCACGAAACAACGCATCTGATGCAACATTAGTAAATATTTCCTTAGGCACGGTGGTCAGGGATATGCAAGAGACTCATGATTTTATTCTCGAGTTAGCCAATAATCAAACTAATATTAATTAAACATTCATATTTACATAATCGAGGAAATATATAGAATGGGTATCGAATAAGTGAAACGTAACTGCAGACGTATAGTTTAAAATTATTTATTAACACATTTTAATAAGATCATTTACTAACAATATTTATGGATTAAAAGCTTCAGTAGCGGGATTTGCGACATGATTATATTTTAAAGAATACATTTATTTATTTGTTTACAAAAGGAATTCATTTATTTGAGGGCGTAATCTAGCTACCTAAAATTCTTGAGTAAGTATTTCTAATGCATGCCTGGAGGGATTTATTCCTTTGCAATGCAAGAGTCTAAAGTATGGGTTATAAGAGTAATGGCAGACATATATTTATTTAATTAAAATATTTATTTATAACTAAGGGCAAACATTTATTTGAGAGTGATTTATGAAGATAATGCAGAGGCGGAGTGACATATAGAATAATAAAATTAAGTAAAGGAACATGTGGTACGCTTTAGAAAGGCGATATGGAATGGCAGTATATCGAAACTGCAATGCCGTGAATGAGTTTATAAGAATGTCGGGCTGGTCTCTGCCATCGGCCTGACGAAGTAAGGTGTCACATAAGCATAACCAGGGACAAGCGGTCCATGTCGCAGTTTTGCCAGCTGGCTGCATGACATTGTCAAGTCCTACGGGAGCACCCATTATGCCCGCTTGTGTAGGACGACTGGGGTTAATTTCAACCCTGAAGAATCCGGAAATTTCATGGCGGAATGGGTCATCGCGTCTCTAAAACGTAACACTTGTATACTGTATAAACGGTTATGATGAGATTTAAATAGGTTTCTGACTTGGCCCTACATTACCAACATTTACTCAAGAACTCTGGTGACTCTCAAAGAAATGGGATTTTCTAGAATTATTCATTAGATTTAATAAATACAAAATATATATATAAACTGGGAGTTATTACAACTAATATGCCAGCCATTTGCGAAGTAGTAGACCCTGCATTACAATAAATGATGCACTGAATGCGTGTCGATTTATATGAAAGTAAAGTTATTTAGGAAAGTAAATATTAATGAAAATTGGACACGCATTCATTGTTTTAAGCGATCATAGATTTAAACTTTGAAATTTGAGACAATTATGAGCATGCAATAATTAAATAATAACTATAGATAAAAATGTAGATTATAGAAATACGCACCCAAGAAAGCTAGAGTGAGGTAAGCTAGATTATTAGAGAAATTTACACATTAAATTAATTATTCAGTTTTAGTTATACTTATGGTAGTTTTTACATTTTATAATTTAGATAAGTAGTATGAAGAAGAGCTATAGCATATTATGAGAGTACTCTAGAGTTTGAACACAGACAGGTACCTGTTTTATAAGAAGTTTTCTGATTCCATTAGTTTAGCAGAAAAAAATTCACGAGTGGCAATTCTTTCTTGTATTTAGATATTCATTTAATTTCATGGCAGCAGCAACTTTCTCATTCATTTCAGGCAGCAGATCTTCATGGTGAATTTATGACGGGCAATGGAAAGTTCGGCATCCAATAGGCCATCTCCCGATGGAGAATAATCTAGGTGCTTTACTCAGTCATACCTTGGCAGGAACAAATTATTTTATTATTTTTGGAGACTCTCAGTGATCGAGAGCAAAGCTAAAGTTTAAGTGAATGTCTCCAGCAAGTCTAAGATGGCCTCTTTTCTTATCTTGATCTTTCACATTTTTGTTAAGATATTTTTAGGTTCTACTTAATCTGCCCTGAGGATAATCAATGCATTTTGTTGGTTTTTTTAATTAAAGAAAGCTGCCGTTCTATTGTTTACATTTTACATTTACTAATTATATTTTGGGGAATTTTTCTTTAATTAATCTATTATCTATCACTGACTGATGCTTTTAAATTTCAAAAACAAAAAGGGAGCATAAGATTATTTTAACTTTTAATTAAATATTACATCAGATTTTTTTAGAATTATTATTAAATGAAATTTAAACAAAGCAATAAATACGAACTTTATAATCCAAAATAAATGATTAAAATTATACAAAATCATATAACTAAAAGAAATCTAAATTATATTATTTTATCTCTATTTATTGCGTTTAATTTGAGATCGAAATGTGTGCGTGTTTATGCTGAATTCTACATATATTTATACATTTTTAATATTGCTACACACACAATTCGATACCAAAAAGTTTAAATTTGGGCGGGATAGACCGGTCAGTGAGAGACGACAGAAAAAGGTGAAACTTAAGATTCGAATACGAATCTTACTGTTTCAATATTATATCTAATACTAATGTGCCATAAATTGCAAAAAATTTTGCAGATGTCAATAATAAAATCATAGCACATGGAATTAAAAGTGATTAATTGATATTTTCAAGCTCTTATTTCCAAATGCTTAAGATTTGCCTATACATATACGTTTAGGTTAAAAAGATAAAATGGATTCATTTGATCTTTTCAAAAAACTTTATCTTGTGTTTGGAAAGAAGAGCACTCCTTAAAAAGTGTTTATTAGTTTACAGCACATGTGTAATGGGTGATCCTTAATGATTGTTACAAATTAAAACATAGCATTATTTAAATAAATTATGCATATTTATTATTAATAAATTGTTTAAAAAACTTTTTTTATTAATATGTTCAGTTTGTGATTGTAACTCAATCCAAATATATGCTTTTTACACACATATGCATATGCTACTTAATATCCTCAGTCCTGAGAAATCATGCAATCCACTGGGGGACATACTAAGATGGCAATAATAATTGATGATAATTGTTCCTTTAAAAAACTTTTCCAAAAGTAAAAATTTTTTTTAGGAGGTTTTGCACTTTGAAGTTAATTTTTATTGAAACTGAAAAACAAATAAAATATTTTTGGAAGTACTTGTATTTTTAAATTATAAATCATCATCATCTCATTGGTTAATATGTATTTGAATTAATATTTTTATTTGAATTTTATTATTCATTTATCTTATTTATTTGGACCAATGTTTATGTTACTCATCTTGAAGATCTCATTATATATATGTGTATATTCCAGATTAACCCCATCTACTGTTACATAAAAACCCATATTATGAAAATTTTACCATTACCATATATATATATATTGTACCAAGATCATAGTTGGTACATAATAATTTTAGATAAAAATTATAAAATAAAAATAAATCTTTCCTTAAAAGAAAGTTATTATTAAAAGTCAGAGTTTTTTCTTATTATTATTCGTTGAAATAAATAGTTAAAAGTTTAAGAGTTCTTGAAATAAAACTTACAATTAATTAATTAAAAGGGGGGAGGGGGAGTTTTCCTGTGGAAACAAACTAAAGGTTTCATAAAAGAAGTTAAAGAGTTTTTTATCATTATAAGTTAAAAGTTTAAAATATAAATCTCTTTTCATTCGAGTTTATCAGAATAAATTATACATGTGCTTAAATGTAAGCTTGTTAATAAAATATATAATAAATGCATGTATATGTGCGTGTTAAAATCATATTGAAAAAAAACGCATGAAAATAAATATTAAAATGAAGTAAAGAAAAAATATATTTAAAAACACAGCGATGGCTATTAAGCTAAACAAAGGAAAAACAACACGTTTGTGATGTCTGCTAATTAAAATACTCAACAACAAGATTAAAAAGGATTAAGAAAGGAATTTCGAAAACAGATATTGACGGCGGATATGAAAACAAAAACATGCCTTACGTATAAATAGTAAATTTTTATCGGTTGAATCAGTTCAATTCAGTTGAGTTCAGTTCAGAGAGTTAAGAGTATAATCTAGATCGTGCAGTTGAGATTAAATCAATCAAGAATGCAGTGTTAAAACCATGGGAAACATGCAGCTGACTCTATCCTGAAGTGCAGTAAAACAGCAAAATCTGCCCGTGAAAATAATGTCTGTGTAACAGCTTGAAGAATCTCCGTCAATATCTAATTGTCTCCAAGAATAATACCGACTAATAAGCATCAAATCTTCACAAGAAACTTCAAATCTAACCAGTTAGAAATACTTCATCAGAAGCAGCAAACAGCAAGAAGTATCAACGTTCAAAATCCTAGGTAAAATATTTTCTTATTCTCATTTATAAAGTAGCCATCGCATTCGTGAGAATCCTCCAAGAGTCGAATTATATGAACTCTATAGCACACAAAAAATGAACTATTGATTTGTGTGTTCTGAAGTTATGTGTTTATATTATTTAATGCTTTATTATATATGTCAGTGTGTGTATTAATATGTGCATGATCATTATATAAAACACCAGAGTTATGTCATTAAAATTTACAAGAGTATTTAGAATTAGTATATTAAGTGTTAATTAAATAAATTGTCTTTAAACTTAAGCTTTATTTTGTCGGTCAATTCTTTTACCAATCTTTTATCAATTCTTTTAACCACTACTTGAAACTATATTTGTTATTGAATTAGAAAATAGACTGAGCTAGTCATGGGTGTATCTTGGGCATTGAATTAGTGGCCATTGTTCAAAGTGCGTTGTTTATTCTTCTGGATAAATATCTGGCGCCTTTGTTTATACAAAACAAAAAAGTGCTTTGAATTTGGTATTGAATTCAACAGTGAGAAGGAGTTATGTCTGGAAATGTAACGCTAGTTATATATTTTATAGCTATCGTTTGGACATACATACTCTCCGAGTATGTTCTTCTCTGCCTAAGAGACCAGTGTTTCAAACGTCTCATATTCGAACCCGGTACAATATATATATATAAATCTTATGTATATTATATTGATAGAATTATAATGTATTTAAATTGTTAGTTTGTATCCTCCATTTATATTATGAATTTTATTTGTTATTCTTACTCCTAGAAAATTTGAGTTTTTCTTAATAAGGAATATAAAGAGCTAAGACATAATTTTTTTAGCACCTGCACTAATAGAGCAACCATAAAATAATGTTAATTTTTGTATAAAACAGATGGCATTGAATCAAAGCAGTGCATTATATTAATGTGTTTTATTTAGCAAAAGTTTTGTTTCAATATGAGTGCAACTTTAATAGTACTTTGAGCTTATAATTAGTAGAATTTTCTGAGCTTGCAATGAATTTCGTATTAACAAATCGTATCAAATAGATTACGACTAACTATTCATATTAGCAACCATAACAGGATTTGGAGAGCCAATTTGTGGTTATTTACTGGTTAACTTTAGTGAGTGATTAGATTTATTTTTCAGGTTGTATGAAGACTTTCAAAATCTTGTATGTAAAGTACATTGATTTCATCCAACTAATTTTGATAAAATAATTAGCCAATTGTTGCTACATCATCTCAAGAATAATGCCAATGAGCATTTGCTTAAAATTCATCTGAATCTTTCAAAATGAAAATGTAAAAGCTTCCAAGTAATGTCAAAATCTTATGAATAGATTTGAAATAAATTAATATGGTACACCTCTTCTGATTGTCAAATTATAATGATAAAGGCATGCACTTTCAATAATAATTTAGATATATGTATTTGTGATCTAAAAATAAAATAGAACAGATACTTATTTTTCTGTATTTGTGATTTCAAAAAGAAAAAACAATGAGCATAAGTAGGGGAATGCAATGGTAATAATAGTTGAAGAGCATTCTAGTTGTTGACTTTGTTATTTGAGCTTTTTTGGATAATATCTTCAGATAGAAATATTTTGCATGAGCAACATGGTTTACTGAAATTGTATCTTTAAATCTATCTGGTTAATAAACAAATCAAGTGTAAAATACTACAATATGAAAAGAAAATTGTTTGTTATTGAGCAAGTATAATATTTTATTGTTTATCTATAACATAGTGCATTAGATTATTTTGAATTCTGATTTCAATAATAATATGTGTTATTTATGCATAATGATGTAAATAATTTTAATGCATATGATTACATATTACTTTCATGTATTTTTCAGGCAAAAAATTAATACATAAAATGATCATAATTTTTCATTTAATAAAAACTATAAATAAAAAAATAACATTCTGGTTGTAAATTTAGCTGTTATATATATATGATTTTTTTTATTAGGGCTGCTTTTTTTCATGGTCAAATTGAACGTCCACCATCAAGGTTTTCTGCATTTTTAAGTAATTATGATTTAAATGTGCTCATTGCTATTAATAAAGAAGGTGTTTATATTATTGATTCCCAGCAATGTGTAAGTATTATTCTTTAATTATACATTTCTTTTCCTATGTGTTTGTTTTTTAAGTACCGTATGTATTATAGTTATTCATTTTTCTTTTACTTATATGCTTAAAATATTATTTTTAAATCTTGTTATGACTCATTGAACATTCTCCCTTTAAATCTTTATATTTCTTAAGAAGCTCTGTTCTGCTGATCAGAAAATGTCATTTTTTAAAAATCAAATTACTATTAATAAAATCATTGTCAGAAAATTAGTTATGATTTTTCCTTTTAGTGAACCCATTAATAGATTTATTTTTATTCATAACATGCTCCTAAGAGAATTTTATGCCTGTTAGCTGATAATCCTGAAAATCTAATTTAATAATTTTAGTGCTTAATAGTTATTGAAATTTCACGTTTATACTACATACTGCCAAATAATGAACATCAATTTTTTTGCAATATGATTTGAATAAGAACTATTTATGCATCCATGTTTCTTTAGAGATTTTTCTGCCTAAATAAAGTCTTCATGATAGACAATTCATATGGGCTAAAATTCAGTAACACCGGGATCATTTGAATTTTCAGCATCATAAAATTAATTCCAACAACTTTTATTCAAAATTCATTATTCGTATCAACATGGAGAATGAAGTCTCCAAAAATATTAAATTTTTTTAGTGGATTTCCAGTAATAATGCTATCCATCAAGAAATACATTTTTTTCTTTCTTTTAATCTAATATTTGACTGTTGTATTAATAAAATGAGCACTTGTATGATTGTGCAAAATAAATTTTAACATCATTAGCTTTTCATTTATACAATGAGAAATTTCAAGAATAAAAGATCCTAAATTACACTTTACCACAAATCCAATATCATGCATTCTTCTTTCGGTGTCTATCCCCCCAAAAAATTATTATCAAATATATGGAAGATGAGTTTCCCTAAGAGCAAATCTTGATAGCTTCTTAGTCATTGGTACTGTCATTTGCATCAAGTAAAACTGCCCATTCTATATACTTATATTTTAAAAAAATTAGATTATAATACTTATCTTCCATGTTACCACACTTCTGCTTCACTACTACTACTACTGCTGCTGCTAGTTGGTATAATGAGTAATGTCAGGCAGTAGACCATATGAGATAGATCATTTATAGATTAAATTTTGCTGTCTAAACACAGTTTTTCTCAGGTGAAACTCCTATTCAAATCCAATTCTATCTTGACTCATTAATGATTGTATTGTCTCAAGCAAAGATCACAATGGTTGGCTTCATTATTATTTCCTTAAATCTCAAGGACTTGAACTAAAAAAAAAGAATGAAAAAGGGTAGTTAAAGGATAAAAACTTAACTGCGCAAACAAACAATCCTCTTGTAAAGTTAAGATAGGAAAATTATTGATGACATGAAAAGCTTAAGATGACCAGATCTTACACTAACTTAAGTAAGTAAAAAAGACCAAGAGAGAGAGACATAAAATATTGTTTGTGTGTGAAACAATACTCAGGCTTTCATAAATCCATTAAATTTTATAAGTAAGTAAAAGGTACTTTTGGTCTGGCACTGTTTATTTGTTATTCATAGTTAATTCTCACATCTGAAGGCTTTCCATTATCTACCACTTGTGCAGTCCATCAGAAGCCCGAGAAGGTGGATTAAAATTTCAAATGTGATACAAACATTCATTGATTATAGTCACTTTAAATCTTTTTTTGATGTACTGAAAGCAACACATGGATATGAGAAATAGTATAACAATCCTATTAAATCTACCAATAGCATTCTCTTATATGATAACAATGTTATTTTATACAAGTAGAAGGAGTATTTTCATCATCTTTTGAATAATTTTACAAAAATTGAGATGACAATTTTTAATAAATATATTCATTTTATTTATCCATTTAGATTTCCAGTTTTCTAAAGTCAAAACAGCTTTTTGTAGTCTTAAAAAAAGTAATAATTGAAGATTGTGATGAAATACCCACACAAGTTTTAAAATATAGTATGATGTGTTAGCTTCAAAAACATAAGAAATTTTTTAGGGATGCATGGACTCAAGAAGTTAGGCTGCCTGATCTTAAAAATAGTTTTATCCATTATAGTTTTTAAAAATAAAGGGAATAGACAAGATCACATTAATTATCATGGAATATTATTGTTATCAAATATGGTAAAGGAAATTTTAAAGATTTTTGTATAATGGGTTATTTCCAGTTATTGATAAATGGTTATTAGAGACTCAAATGGTAATTTGGAGAATCAAGGAGTATCATAAATATGGGTTGTTTTTTTGCCAGGAAAATGCAAAAAAAACTGTTGGAAGTAAAAGAATTATTTATAAGCTGCTTTTATTGATTTGGTCAAGACATTTAACTCAATTAATCAAACAGATTTATGACCTTGGTTGAATTTAGATGATTATCAATCAAAATTTATTCATATTATAAAATTGCTGTATGATGGAATAAGAGGAAGAATTATATTACAAATAAAAAGTCTGAAGCATACAAAATGAAAACTGATGTTAAACAAAGTTTTGGAAAGTTTAGATTTTTTTGACAATGGTCTTTTGAATTGTTTATAGGTGATTACTTAATGACACAAAAATAAAATATAGTATAGGTTTGGTGGTGGAATTTTTAATTTGAATTGATTAAAAAGAAAACAAGAACTTCATTTATTTGAATTATGGATTTTCAATATACTGATAATTGTGATATTTTTACCAAGTTCAAAAGATGATCTATAAAATATACTTAGTGTTTTGAATGCAACATATAAAAGCTGGTTTAATAATCAATATTCAAAAACTCAAATTCAATATCAGCCAGTGATGGGGATAAAAATCTTAGCAATTTTTAGCTTCAATGGTTAATAACTTGAGAACTTAAAATATCTTGGTAGTTTTATAAATAAATAGAAAAGTAGACTCAGATATTGAAGTGCATTAAAGGTTCCAATGTTCTACAGTTAAAAGATAAAGTAATTCATCACAGGAAAATAATACTGCAACTAAGTTAGCTGTATATAGAGCTATAATTTTAACCAACTTATATATGGTAGTAAAACTTAAGACTCTATTGACACAAAGTGTAAGATTGATTTTCATACTGATTTTAGCACTTTATATATTTCCAGATTCTATACATTGCCACACTCTTACACACATACATATATATATATCAAAATTACCCCAAATTCACAACTCAACACTAGCCAAAAAATAAACTTTAAAACACTACCAATGGTTTCACTGCTATAAGCGGACCTCAAGTGTAAAGAACTACAAAATAACAACATATTTAAATTAAACATTATCCACAATTCCACTTAGCTCCCATACACCCTATTAATATTAAAATAATTTTTAAATAAGTTAATTGCTTCAGAATCATAAATTTTAATAAAAAAATTTTAATTCTTCTTTTTATTTCATATCTCTCAAAGAAGACAATCTTAGCTTCATCAAAATTAATAGTGTAGCCTGTATCTTTTTCATGGATATATAAAGCAGAACTAAAATATCTATTTCTAACTCTACTTTTATGTACCTTTATTCTTTCATTTAAGTTCAAACTACTCTGACCTATATATACCTTCTTACAAAAACAAGATTAATATACACTACTGTAAGAATAGTCTTTTTATCAAAAATTTTCTTTTGTATTATTTAATTATATTGTACTAAATAACTTTTTTTATAATAAATATTATGTTTATATTTTATCTGTTTTATAATATTTATGTTGTATATTTTATTTATTATATTTTAAACTTCTCACTTGAGATTTTTTTGTATGGAGTTTTTATTACTGTACTATTTAGTTGTTACAGAATAAAAACAGGCAAAACTCTCCAACACTAGTGCCACTCAGTGCAAGCCAGAGTAATCAATGGATGCCAGAAGATTTGTGCATAAAATCCCTATCTAGTGCCTACTCATCCCATATCCCAGACTAGTTTCTATCTTGTGGCTTTCATCAGTGAGGAGCCTTGGATATGAGAGTATTGCACTTGGATCTTAGGATCTAATGCAACCCTCCAAGCACAAGCCTTCTGGTATCTATTGATTACTCTGGCTTGCACTGAGTGGCACTACTGTATGGAAAGTTTTGCCAGTTTTAATAACAGATGAGCAAGCATAAGAAATGGTGATCATGTAATGTTTAGTGGTTTGTTACAAAATAAATGAATAAATATTATTATTATCTCATTAATAGTGATAATAAGAAATTAACTTATTTTGAAAATGCTGAAAAATTGAAAGTTGAATCATGCTCTCCAGTAATGTTTGATAGCCTTTTTTTTTGCTCCCAAATTTGCATTTATGAAATATATGATTTGTTAATTTTTAACATTTTTTCTTAATAAATATGACTTTAAACAGGATTGTGATTTTGTAATATGTTTTGATTTTTTAAAGTTTAATTTTGATTATTGCTAAATATTAAGTTACTTCAAAAATGCTTAATGATGCAAAGATAATACAAAATAAAGTTTGTAAAAAAAAAAATTTTGAATGAATTTATAAAATTAATAATTTCAAGTAGTTAAAAAATAATTTTTCTAATATTAATACTGCAAAATTGTTTCAAAAATGTTAGAAAATTTACTATAATTATAGACTATCTTTTTCTAAAGGTTTTGTGATGATGATATATTAGATGTGATAATATGTTGGATTATTGCCATCATCTATCAGTAAATGTTGAATGTATAGAAAATTTTAAACTTTTCAAATATAAACAACTTATTGGTAATAAAACAGGTTAGTAATTATGCAGTGTTTCAAGTAGTATTATTCTCCACTCTTTTTCAGATGTTGCTGGTCTGACCACTGAAAATATTAGCATAGGAGTCAAACTTATAATTTTAGATTTTTGAATATCCAATTTTAAGGCAATGCTCTAACCAAGTAAGCTATTGACAGAATAGCTCAATTCATTAGAGCATTGCCTTAAAAGAATATCTCAGCTGGTTAGAGCATTACCTTAAAATTCAATATTCAAGAATCTAAAGGTGTAAGTTTGACTCCTATGCTAATATTGTCACTGGTCAGGCCAGAAATACCTGAAGAAGAATGATGAATAGTACTACTTAAACATTGTGTTATTACTGTAGTGTATGACATGTGGCACTCGTAATATATTCCACTGCAATGGGTTGAATGATGTGAATAAAAACAACTAAATCCTTAATTGGATGTGTAATAAAATTATATAATGCACAGTTATAATGATACATGAAAGAAATATTTGTATATATAGCACTGAATATTAATGAACAGTTTATAGCCATTCCTTACAGCTGATGTCCGAATAGTTTGGCTTTCCTTTTGATTCATAGAGCAACATGAACATACTAGTTATATGAACAACAATATTTATTATTTACAACAGATACAGTTAGTAATATATAAATATATGGCAAATTATAACTTCACCTAAGTTCTCTTCTGAAAGAGCGAGATTAATCCTCCCATGTATACAACTTTTTTATACTCCTAGAGAATCCGTTTACATCCAAATTTTGCAAACACTTATGTGACTAACTGTTTATTTTTTCTTTTGTTCTGTGTAGTACTTTTCAATATAGGGTGAGCTAAATCAACCAGTAGTGTTTTCTGGTTATCAGTTAACTGCTCTCTAAGCAATTACAATTACTAACAAGTTGTTTGTATTCGAAAAGTTTAAATAAAGTTTAAAGTTTTCTAGGCATTCAACATTCAGTGATAGATAATGGATATAGTCCAGCATATTATCATATTTTTTTTTCTAAGTTTCTTTTATTCCCAATGGATTTTGTTTTTAATTTTGAATGGAGTAAAAGTGGACTGATAATTTGAATTTTTCTATTTGAAAAGATTTTATATACTGTATATATAAAAGTAATTCCTTTTTGTTTTTTTAAACTTCTTTGTTTGTTTTTGGATAAAATGAAATTTAACAAAATAATATTAATTTTATTTATTTACTGTATTATATTTCAGACTTTATTACTTGGTTTGCATTATCGAGAGTTCAATTGGGATTATTCTCCATCAAGTGATCCTGAAAGTCCTTCTTGCTTGCCATGCTTATTTTTACAATTCCAAATAGAAGAAAATGATGAAATGGCCACCAAATTATTTCAAGTTTTCTCAAGACAGGTAAATAACAGCTATTTTTGATCATTTTAACAAAGGTTTAAAAATAATTAGGCCAATTCCCTCAATCGATTATATTTTTTAATACATATATTTTTCTCTCATTTTTAATGCAAATTTGATGATTTTAAAAATATGATAATTGTTAATAAATAAATATTTCTAATGTAGATTTAATCAATTTCATGTGTTTTCAAAATACATGGCAGCAATGAAAGAAAAAATGTATGTAGTTTAATTAAATACTAATATTTTTAATCTCAAGTAAATTATTTTTACTGTTTATCAAATATGTAACGTTAGGATTAGGAATATAAATACTACATGGAATAATCACTTCCAAATATATTATTAGGATAAATTGCAATAGATTCTAAAGAATCAGTTTATAAATAAACTTGTAAATGCATCTGCCCTTTTGTATTTCAATGTTAATTCATTTTGTCAGATAAAAGTATTTATAGTTCAATTAAATATATTTTATTTAAATTATACATCTTTTTTTTTTATTATTATTAACTTAATGTCATTGTATAATGTATACAAAGTTTAAAAATTCTTAGTTTAATTTCTTTACTGAAAGTCATATTTTATATATATTTCTGACGAATAGTAGTTTTATTTTAAAACAAATGAATTGTAGCTGGATGATATTAGTATGTGTATTAAGTTATTTGTCTAAAGCAAGATGAGAAAACAAACTATGATAGTTTTCTTATTACTTTACCATTCCCTTCAATCAATATAATCTATCGATCTTACATTTAACCTTTGTTAAATAATCATGAAGCTTTTTTAAACATTTTAATAGTAATTGTAAATAAAAATAAATAATTGTTTTGGTTAATTGTTTATGGTGTTATATTACTTTTGCACGCCAAGTTAATAAGGTAAGATTGGAATTGATTCTGGAATCCTTAGCTCTTGAATCTATTAATCAACAATGAACTAAATACACATGTCATAATTCATCACATGATCACCATTTCTTATGCTTGCTTATAACTGTTATTAAAACAGGCAAAACTCTCTATATGTATTGCCTCTCAATGCAAGCCAGAGTAATCAATGCATGCCAGAAGGCTTGTGCATAAAATCCCCATCTAGTGCCTACTCATTCAATATCCCCAGACTAGTTTCTGGATTGTAAGCCACCTTTTATCTCTACTTAACTCTAGTCTGGGGATATTGGATGAGTAGGCACTAGATGGGGATTTTATGCATAAGCCTTCTGGCATCCATTGATTACTCTGGTTTGCATTGAGTGGCAGTACATATAGAGAGTTTTTGCCTGTTTTTTTAATATGTCATAATTGTTACTGTTGATTATCATCTATGTAATCCAATATGCTTTAACAGCTGTTAATATATAATGCAGAAAAAAAAAACAGAGGTAAGATAGAACAAAATAATAAATAGATCATTCATCAGATATAAACTTTTACAAATGACTAAACTGAAAGTATTTGATCTAATTAAGTATATCAATAGTTATCTGAAATTAACTTGAAATAAGAAATATAATGCTTTAATAATAATTTTTTTAACAATTAATAATTTTTTATATGTATCTGAGTGTGGAAAATAGTAAAAAGAAAAGATTGGGATAATTTTCTTTCTGTCTGTTATATCTTGATAATTTCTGAGAAATCTAAATAAAAAGTCTGTATGCTTTTTTTTTAGGCAGCAGTTAAAATAGAAATTTAGAATATCGAAATGGAAACAGTAATGTCAGTATTGATTGTGTCTGATTTTATGAAATGGAATAAAACATATTATACAATAAGATAGCATTGATATATATATATATATATAAACAAATCAGATTATTCCAATAATATTTGCTGTAAAACTTATTTACATTTTCAAATAGAATTTTTAAAATGAAATTCATGGAAATTGGTGCAGCATATTTCTTTCTTTCTTTTTTTTTTTTTTTTTTGTGAGACAAGTTAAACCATTGTATGCTTAATATTAATATTAATTTTTTATTATTGGATTCTATGAAATTTGTTTGATTCTGGCAATCATATTAATATTTTTCTAGAATGACTTTTATTAATTTGATTTTTCAAGCTTCCCAGTGACATATTTATTATTGTAAGATGATTCCATCCATCTCATTTCAGCTAATCTTTTTTTAATGTTTTTTACCATCAATCTTTTCAAACTTTATAAATTTTTGGAATTGTATTATAATCAAATTAAGACATTTCAATCTGTTTATTTGTGTTTCAAGTGAGCTTATATCAAATCTTATCAAGGATCCATTTTTCATTCTTCTATCATTGTTAATCTCAAAAGTCTCCACAGTTCAAAAGCATCAATTCTTTTTTTTTCCTTCTTCAGAGCATAATGTTTACTTTTATGGAGTCATAGGAAATACAATAGATTAAATTATTCTGATTGCATTTTCAAAAATGTATATCTAAATCTAAAAATATGATAAAAACCAATGCAGCTATCTAATGTCATTCCCATCTTTAGACTGGTTTATAGTTTTTGCCTTTATCAATAAGTCTTGTTATTATTATTCAATTTAAGAGCCTAAAATTAAACACACTCTAAGATTTTAATCCCAAATCATTCTGCTTGAATAGTTATATAGATCTTATGTTACATCAGTAACTATATATTCTAAAACTTTCAGTTCTTTATTTACTGTAAGCATTCTCTTTTCTGGCTAGAAGTGTTAATAATAATATTGTGTATTCTAAAAAAATTAACTGATTTGTTATTAAATCTAAAAATGTTTCCAAACTTTTTATTGCAATTTTATTAAAATATGAATCTGCAATAAATTATTATCTTGTTTATTTTTTAAAGGTGATTAATAATCTAAAGAGATAAAACATATATACTTCATTAATAATTTCATTACATTACCTTCTGTTCCATTTATTGCAATCTTTTAATCACAATTTTTTTTTTTTTTAAATTTTAAAGCTATTTTTTAATAATGACAACTACTAGTCTCAAAAAGCAAAGATACTGCTCTATTACTTTAAAAGTTAATTTAGACTTACAAATTTATTTTGATATGTGATATTTGATTCTATTTTACAATCAATTCTTATATAGAAATGGGTCAAATTCATAAAAAAAAGTGCTATTGCTATCCATTGCATATCCCATAATAGCATAATTAAAAAAAAGATTATGACAGAAGCAAATTAGATGCTTCAGCAAAAGTACAATTGGTTATATCACAGAAAACCAGTAGAATAGTATTTTAGACAAAATTTTGTTTTCAAGAGTATATTAATTTAGTTACATTTAATTTCGAAACTTTTATGTTTACAAAAATTATATTAGATTTAGTGCAATGAATATTAGAACTATAAATAAAATTTGAATACCTTGTCAGAAGCAAATAGGAAAAGATTAAGTATGTGACAGATCTGAGCCAACTGTAAAGTTAGAAATAAAGAAAATGTGGAAATTTATTGTTATAGTGGTAAATCAAGTATAATGGATTGTTTTATCTTTAGAAATAGGAGCATTATATATTATAAATGATAGATTATTGATGATATAGCTAAAAGCTGTGCTGAGAAACTTTGTAATTATAAAAGTTATATATTGAATAGTGAAAGTAATAAAAAATAAAAACAGATATTGTGCATGAAGAAAATAAATACTAAAATATTTATATTGTTTTAGCTGAAAATTGAAATGCTATGGTAGATCAGGAATGAGAAGATAAGATTTAAAAAATTTTGTATTATATTTGATGAAATATTAACAAGTTTTTTGAAGAAAACAGATATAGAAATAATCAATACATATTTTTAAAATTTATTTAAAAAATTGATACAAGGAAAGCTCTATACTATAGAAATAGATTTCATTTTGTTTATGTATTAATTTCAAAATAGATTTTAAAATAATAAAAAAAATGTATGTACTCATTCTGATGATAATATAGATTTTGACCACTAATAATTAAATACTCGAAAAATTGAAATCACATTATAAGAGTGCTGTGTCCGCAAATATGACTGGGCGGCCAGCAAATGAATATATACAATAAAAGACTCACACAATATTTTTAAGTAATCAGAATAGTGAATAGTTTGTAACAACACTATCTCTACAGTTCATTAATGTTTAATTCCCTCGATGTACATTCAGGCTGGCTGCAACAAAGCAGTTCACAATGGGCTAGGTTTACGCACACTTTGGCCGTGGTCCAGTTTAGCTGTACACGAACACATCATAGTGTAGCACTGCTACAGACTATAATCTCCTTACAGTTTCCATCTCTGCAACAGTCACCAGTAACTCCACTTGACAACCGCTGGAAACTCAACTCTTCATTCAGCTGCTATCCAGATGGTTTCCTCAGGCTTCAGTCTCCCAATCTCTGTGGGTTCTATTCAGCTATGCCTGTGAACTACATTTCCACTGAGTGTTGGACATTAACCGAAGCACTGACACTAGATCTCTTCTAATGGAATTAAACATGAAAGTCAACTGGAGATGTGCTCGAAAAATGGTCTGACATACTTGATACATACTCTTTTTATCGCTTTCTGATACCTGCAACAATTAATTACATTCTCCAATAAGGTAAGGTCTCTTATCTAGATATATTTGCAATCAGCAAATATTTCTTGGAATTTTGTCGAACGCCATTTCGTTAACGCTTTAATTAAATTCCACAGTTATCAATATGCCATCTAAAAACAATCTCTCGAATAAATTCTAGTTTTTCTGGAGTGCACAAACTTGTATGCAATTTTTACAAAATACAACACCTTCCATCACTCCAGAAAAACCCTTGTTGCAATTCCTTGGTGTTTTGTTTTTCTATTACTACTTGGAGGAAACATATTTCCTGTTATTTCGCTCAGAAGTGTTCGATTCAAAACTGCTGCCGACTTCGCCAGTTACAGGTTCAATGGTGACTGCGCAAGCATGGTGGGACTCGGCTTCCGATGATGATTGCACAAGCATCTTATTTACAAACTTTCACCATTGTTACATCACGTAGACTTGCAGCGAAAACTTTGGCCATTCACTTCCATTATTAACATTTTACTAACTGGGATTTCCATTTTCACCCAGTTTCTCCATTTATGGCTAAGCTTGTTGTAATGCAAAACTTATTTGCTACTCACAGGTTCAAAATGCGGCTGTGTCAATTGCTGTTTCTGCAAATATGACTGGGTGGCCAGCAAATGAATATATACAATAAAAGACTCACAATATTTTTGAGTAATCAGAATAGTGAATAGTTTGTAACAACACTATTTCTACAGTTGGCTAATGTCCAATTTCCTCAATGTACATTCAGGTTGGCTGCTACAAAGTGGTTCACAATGGGCTAGGTTTATGCACACATTGGCCCCTATCCAGTTTAGCTGTACATGAACACATCGTAATGTAACACTGTGACCGACTATAAGCTCCTTACAGCTTCCATCTCTGCAACAGTCCACCATTAACTCCACTTGAAAACCACTGGAAACTCAACTCTTCATTCAGCTGCTATCCAGACAGTTTCCTCAGGCTTCGGTCTCCCAATCTCTGTGGGTCCATTCACTATGCCCGTGAACTACATTTCCACTAAATGCTTGACATTAACCAAAGCACTGATACTAGATCTCTCCTAACGGAATTGAACATGAAAGTCAACTGGAGATGTACTCGAAAAATGGCCTGACGTACTTGTTACATACTCTTTTTATAGCTTTCTGATAACTGCAACAATTAATTACATTCTCCAATAAGGTAAGGTTTCTTATCTAGAAATATTTACAATCAGCAAATATTTCTTGGAATTTTGTCGACCGCCATTACATTAATGCTTTAAATCAGCATTTATTTTTTATAGCGTCTGTATACAATTGTAATCACATTCATATCGGCTTTTTCAAACCAAATTGTGCAAACGCTTTTTGCGAGTGTTAATTATTGTTATTTAACACTCGCAAAAAGCGTTTGCACAATTTGGTTTGAAAAAGCCGATATGAATGTGATTAATGCTTTAATTAAATTCCTCTGTTATCAGTACACGATCTAAAAACAATCTCTCGAATACATTCTAGTTTTTCTGGAATGCACAAATTTGTATGTAATTTTTACAAAATACAATAAAGAGTAAAATAATTTTTAATCATGATTGAAATGGTTAGTTAAATAGTTAGGAAAATTTTCAAATTTATTGAAAATAAATCAAATTTAATAGCATCAAACTGTAGCAGAAATATTAGGTTATGTAAAGAGTAAAAAAGGATAGAAAGCCTTATTTGCTATAAAAATGTTAATAAAATAGTAATGAGAAAAAAAGTGGAAAATATATGTATTTAAAGACACATTAAGAGCATGCTTCAACATCACAAACATTTCAGCCTTGGGATTTCATGAAGGATTTGTGAATCTCTTCAATATTAAGTTATTAGTTTGTGTTCTGAAATCAGACAGATAAATTTACTTCAAACCTTTCTGTGTTATTGTTTACTATATGAATAATTATTTCAATATTGTTTATTGTGTGAATAATTACTCAATATTTACTATATGAATAATTATCTCAATATTTCTATAAAACTCACTTCATTTAATTTTAAAAAGCTTTTAATGGATATTTTTATAATTTTGAAAAATTACTTACATAAAAAATGTTTCCCGGTTGTGTTTTCCTATCATATATATTAATATATATTAAAGCAAAGGTTTTCATGGGATAAAAATTTATCATAATTCATGGAAGCTTTTGGGGAAAACCATGCAGAGTATTAAAATATCCAATTATTAATATTTCAGCAAAATTATGATTTGCCTTTGACAAGGTGTTATTATGTAGTTACTACAAAATATAAAATGTAAAAATTTAATTAAGAATTATAGACAGAAATAGAACATATTAAAATTATAGAATGAAATAGAACAAGTTAAAGACTTCATTTTTGACCAAACAAAATAATAATAAATTATTCTAGAGAAATAAGTCAAAATACATAACATTTTATTAATGAATGGTTACAATATCATTATTATAAACAGAACAGCACCAAATTAAAAACAACAACAACAAAAAAACTTCTTATATAAAAGAAAGCATGACAAATTTTAATATGTGTTAAAATAATACAATATTAAAACAGCATTTTTTACAGAATAAAAATTAATAATATTTTTATCAACTTTTATAATAAGATTTTATTTTTTAATATAACGAATAGTATATTACAAGCACATTTGTATATGTAATTGCTGAAAATATTCATAACACTTTCATTGGTCTTATCACAACTGTGGGGGGAAATACTTTGGTAATCATTTGGAGAGTTTTTGGTAATAAATTTTTCCAGAGCCTCTGTGGTATTATTTTCATTGATATAACTTCACCCAGAATATTATAGCAAATGTGATCTGATGCAATTCTATTGATCTCCATGCATTAGTTAATGTGGTCAAATTATTCCAAGTATTTGTTGGAAAGTTATATTCAAAGTGAAGTGGCTAATTAACATGTTTATTTTATTTTCTGTATTGCATTATTTTAGATGTCATTTTTTAAGGTATCATTAGTTTCTGTTAATTTCATCAGTTTCATTATCCTATATCTAACATTATTGCTATTAGCATAGGTTAATTATGTGATAACAAAAAGTCATAAAGCAATACTATGTGGGATTATCTAATGTGTAGAATACACCAAATTATATAATCTTTAAGTTTGCAAATATATTTCTTTTACTATGCTTCATTCATCTTACCTAAACTTGAATAATAGATGCCAAATAATAGTACTCAATAAATCTTTTACTATGTTATTTTATCTAAATTCTCATTTTAATTTCTAGATTATGGCTTTTATAAGCAAGAAATTTTGAGTTTGGATCTAGTACACCTGAATTTTTTTTTTTTGATTTAATATATTTTTCTTCAGCAATTATCATTTACATCTTTTTAACAATCAAGTTATGAGTCTGAAATTCAAAAACATCTTTATGTTTTGAATATAATCCATCTTATTTATATAGTTATATTTATCTGACTCCAGTTCAGTATCTATATATTTTGCTATACTCAGTTTTTTTAATAATTGTAGATACCTATATTCCTTAACCAGGATTGTTATAACTTTAATAATACTTAAAATATCTCTGCCTACATGTTAAAGTAGATGATTTCTTTTGAAAATAACTCATCAGTTATTTTAGAGAATGAATTTAATTTTGCATTGTGAGAAAAGTTCATCTCCCATTATTATTATATATATATATTTAATCAAAATGGTTTTGTGAGAAATTGTCTATATATATTAATCAAAATAATAGAGATAAAAAAAATTTTATATTAAATGTTTTTATTTATCTTGCACTAAAAAAAGAAAAAAAAAAATTGTTTCTTCAACCACAATTGGGATTTTTAGATTTAACTTGTAAATAAAGGCATGTAATATAAAAATATAAAAAAAAATATCTATTAATTTTAACTTTTTAGTATTGGCACAGTAAATAAAAATATAAAACTATATTACACTTTAAATTGTCTGGACATTTGTAGTTGATGTATGTATATATCATATTTAATATGTATATATAAATGATTAAAAGTATGAAATATTCTTTTAAGTGAAAAATATTTAACATTTTTCTTTTGATTGGAAATTTTTATTTTTTTTTAAAAAAAAATGCTTACCAAAATTATATAGTAAATGAATTTCACTACCTACTATATTAATCTTTTTACTTTTACATATAATTTTACACACACACATATATATATATCAATCACTAGATATTTCTGCATTAAATTAATATGTATACTCTTTATGTATATATTATATTTAGTATATATACATAATTATATAATTTAATATATCAAGCACAGAGTTCTTCTTTTCAAAATAGTTCATAAATATCCAAAATAGAAATAAAACAAACTAACTCCTTCTTTTTAAAACTTGTTTTTTATAATAATAAATTAAAAACTAGATTAAAACAGCATTTAGGTGATAAAAATTCTGCTGTTTACATTCACATGAATAAATTTAAGCATGGGGATTTTGATATAAAGCCTTTGGAATGTATTAAGTCATATAGTGAAAGGATGGTAAAAGAAAATGTATACATTAATGAAATAAAACCAGAATTAAATCAGATGTTTATAGATAAACAGAAAAGAAAGTAATAGGTTTTTAATTAAATGTTTTAAAGGATATATATAGATTTTTTTTTTTTTAATAAAAGGAAATTGTTTCTCTTTGAGTTGTATTTGTTGGTAATAAGAAAGGGGAGTGAGATAAAGTATATTTTTGGTTATGTATATATTTTGTAATTTTTTGTTTATTTATTTATTTATTTTTATGGAATATGTGTTATTTGTTATATATATATATATTATTTTATTTTAGTGTGCCTCGAAAAAGACTATATAAAATAGTCGAAACGTTGGATTTTTTTTTTTTTTCATGTAATAGTCATATAAAAAACAAGTTTTAAAAAGAAGGAGTTAGTTTGTTTTATTTCTATTTTTATACATAATTATATATGTATAAAATTGATTGACATTTTTTTTTATTTGAAAAAAAATATTTTTTTTTTCTTTTAAAAAAAAGCTAAACAAAACTATAATTATAAACAAACTTTATTATTACTTTAAAAAAATCTATACCACTCTCTCACAAACCTTACTTAAAACATGAAAGTTCTAAGAAGAATTTTAAATATCAAAATATTCAATATTGTCCTGCTCTCTTTTCTGTATCTAAGATATTAGATGACATACCTAAAAGATTAATGTCCCATGTTGATTAGCTCATATGAAAATTCTAAGAAGAATTGTAAATATCAAAATATTCAATATTGTCCAATTCTCTAATTTATATCTAAGATACTAGATGACATAACTAAAAGAGTAATGTCCCATATTAATTAGTTGGTATTAATTAGTTGTATACCAAATTTCAAACAATTCTATTGAATTTAAATATATTAAACCTCAATTTTAAAATTTCATTCTAACTTAAAAAATCAAAAGTTTACAAATTAACCTACTAACAACAAACTGATTTTCCAACTTTAATAAAAGCATTTAAAAATAAATAATAGTTATAGCCAGCTTATGCCAGTGTATGCCATTCTGAGTAATATTTAACTGTTAATATTTAAACAAAAAAAAAAAAAAAAACTTATATATATAACATCCATCTCAGCATTTTATTGCAGGATCAACTTAAATATTAATAAATACTATTCAATATTAAAAACAGACCAATCTCTCACAGTCTCTGTATTATGTTTCAAATAGAACACCTATAATCACTCTAAAATAATAATAGCAGCTTTTTATATTAATAGATATTTTATTTTATGGAATAAATTTTATAAACAAGTGTTTATATACATATACTAATATTCTCACAGATAAATGATAAATTTATAGTATTATTTCTAAGAGTTTCCGTGTAATAAAAATGTAATAGCTAAATAGTTGATGTTTCAGTACAATAACAGTAATACTATGAATATATATATATATATTTATATGTATGTATGTATATAACAATAAAAATAATAAATATAATGGTAATTAACTATTACATAGTCTTTCAATCCGCAGAAGTATTTTTGGTTAACTTAAAGTACTTTTGCAGATTGAAAGCCTGTATATAATAATTAATTACCATTATATTTATTATTATTACAATAGTTTTTTTAATTAACTGACATTTTATTTATATTATATATAAGGTAGATTTAATCTGAAATTTTTGATTTCATGTTTTTTGGATTTGTGAGTTTTTTTGGATTTCAATAATAAATCCTTTTTTCTAAATTTTTATAAATTTAAATTTTTCTGAAAATTTAAATACAATTTATCCAAACTGCTTCAAACACTTTTTAGCAAAACTCTATTTGTACATATACATACACCTACGTTTCGACTGACCTGCAGTCTTCTTCAGAGCAAGTTTATTTTGATCTTCTAAAAAAAAAAAAAAATCGGGGGGTATAAGATAATTTTTTAAAAGAAATTTTTTATTTTTTATTTTAGAAGATCAAAATAAACTTGTTCTGAAGAAGACTGCAGGTCAGTCGAAACCTAGGTGTATGTATATGTACAAATAAAGAGTTTTGCTAAAAAGTGTTTGAAGCAGCTTGGATAAATTGTATTTATTGGATATTACGGCAAAAATAAAGAAAAATGTGATCTTGGTAAAATTTAAATAAATGTTAATTGTACTATGTGATCATTTGTATGCATATAAATATATTTTATATATTGTATAAATTAATAATAATATAACATTTTATAATATAAAATATTCTTATATTTATATCAATGCAAATGTCATCTCAAAATGGTTGTTTAGTTGTTATTAAACCAATAAATTAAAAGAATTCTTAATAAATTTGTCTGATAATAGTTTTTGAATTAGAAATTTATTATTAATCGTAATCTATCTATACTTTTTGTCATGGTCAAAAAATTTATTTATACCAAACAGATTAAAATTTCTTATATTAATGACTGACTTGATCTAGAAAATACATTTTTTAATGCTAAGTTTGAATAAGATAAAAGTTCATCTTTTTTTTTTTATGTTTATAGGCCAGTTATAAGTAATTTTACTAGATATAAAAGTCTAATAGATGGTCAAATAAGTAGGGTATTATTTATCTTCAGCAAGATGATGGAAGAGGATGGCTTTAATGATTGTCCATTCTGAATTATTTTAATACCAGCGAGTATAATGAAATATTGTATCCTTCTTTAAAATCTTGAAAGTAAAATATATGATAGTTATTTTGGCTTTCTTTAGCCAGCTCAGTTTTTCAGCTTTTGATTATTTTCATTACATTTTGACTTTTTCTGAATTCTTTGTATTATTTTCCAAATGTATTAAAAAATGTTAATTAATTTCAATTATACTCAAACATTTATCTCTTACAATTAAATTGCACAATAACAGTATAACATTTATGCCTGTAGCAATGATAGTATTTTTCTGCAATTGAAGTAAAATATATATAAAATTGAGCCTATTGATATAGCAACCATACTATACTACAGATAGTGGCAATACACAAAGCTCTATATAAATACAATAGTGAAACAAAGATTTTCATGATGCAAAAAGAAAAATGATAAATTTATTAAAATAATCATCACAAAATGTCATTTATTCTTTTTTTTTTATTTTCTTATTTGATCCTTTAATCTGAGATAATGACTTCATTTATCTTATCTTGGCATGGCCTTGACAATTAGTAATAAATTATTTCAGGGATTTGGCTGATTTCAAGTAATGGCATATAAACAAATGACTGAATTATATTTTAACTAATTTTTGAAGGCAGAAGTTTGCATTAGTAATCAGTAAGCAAAGAAAAGGCAATCTAGTTTAAAATAACCCATTCATCTACCGTGTTTGTGACCTGGGTTAAAATCTAGATCAGGTAAAACTTGAAATTTTATTTTGGTAATAATAAGGTTTAGGGAGTTTATTTTAAGTAGCCACCTTCAGCTAATCTAATGAATCATCTAATATTGTTTGGTAAATGAGGAATTTTTAACTAGAAAAGATAACAAAGATAGAAAGCCACTTAAATATTTACCACCCATCATTTGGGAAGCTGACGATTCATTTATTTCTGCACTTTTCTTTTTATTATTTAAAGACAATTAGAATACCATCATCAAAAACCTTCAGGAAAATATATGTATATGTGTATAATTATTTTTTTTTATTATTTACTGAATTTATTTAATGCATTTATTTAAAATATTTAATCTCTGTTTAGATAGATATAATCTCATTATTTCTATTCTTTATTATGATAATAATCCATCAAAATATTTAATTCAACATATATAACTCTTTGGAGAAGTTTAAAATATTGTTTGAAGAATGTCAAAAAAGATGTTATTCTTTCACATTCTTACACCTATCAAAAATAACTTTCTTGGTTTAAATCCTTGTAACAACTTAGATTTGAAATAAAAGAGAACCTCCTTTTACCTCAACAAAAAATTCCAACAAAAGAATTATTATAGCATAATGGAGAAAACTTTTTTTAACCTAAGAGGAAATGTCACTTAATAGTAATTGATATTTTTTTTCCTGGCAACATCAAAAGGCAAAAGTTATCTCTGTTTACATGGATATAATCTTTATTTTTTATTATAATAACAATCCACGAAATTATTTAATTTGACATATATATTAAATTAAATTGTATACAAACATGTTGTCTAGTATTTCAATTTATTTATAATTCAATTGATTAAAGTTAAATATATATAAGAATAAATAAATGCACTAAATAAATTCAATATATAGTCAATAATAATTATTATCTAGAACAAATATATATATAAATATTATATAAATTCACATTATAAGCATCACATTTCTAGAACATATTCAATTGACAGTCATAGTTTTAAAATAAATATGCAAATGATTATCAAACTATTTCATCAAGCTAAAAAATTATTACATCTCTTTAATCCAGATTTAGACATTAATTTTTATTAAAGATCAGATTTTTTTTTTTTTATCATAATCATTTTTTTATTCAACTTAATTCATTTATGAATAATGTCTTATATATTGCTAAACCACAATTCATTGTTCTTACATTTTTTAACACATAGTTACAGATACTGAAAAAAAATGTCCTGAATTAGTCTACTCAGCCTAGGTCATTATGTATATGTAAATAATATATATTTAATCTTTAATAAAAAGTTAAATCTATACATAGGATTGAAAAGATGTAATAATTTTAAACTGATATTGGATGATTGGTATTTATTTATGGATTTATTATAAAATAGTAATTTTCAGTAAGTGCATATAGAAATGTAATGACCTCACTAAAGGAGCATCTTAGAGAACAATTATATTTATGTTTGAAAAAATAAGAATGTCAAATTGTGGTTTAAAAAATATATATATTTATTCATATCTCTACTAATAATAAGCATTATATTTTCAAATAATAGATGTTAAATGGGTAGAAATTAACATGAATGAAAAGCAAAATTTTGGCCATCTAAAATTACTGTTCAGTTGAAATACATCATGGTGTCAAATAATTTTTTTTTCAATCTTTTTGGAAAAAATTTATTGTGAAGAAAAGTTATGTAGATTATAAATTTAAAATTATCATTATAAACAATTCATTATTTAAGATAAGAATGAAAATTCAAAATTCACAGAATATATTTTAAGGGAATCTTCTTCATTAACTGTGACAAACTGAACATCACTATCACAGATCAGAATAGGCTTGAATCTTATTTATAATCAAGCAGATTTCACTTGCTTTATTTTAAAGTGTGAAAGATGAAAGATATATATTCATTGATTATGATGCTTAATATAATTAATAAGCATAGATATAAATGTCATGGTGGTGATAGAAATTATATTCAATTTTATTTTTAACAATTATATATATGTTCAACAATGGTGAATAGCAAGGATATGACAAAATAATTCTTCCACTGTAGTAACAATTAATAGAATTCTTATGTTACTATTACAACAGATGCATTGAAATTTGAAAGATTGTAAAAAATTTCAACTACTATCACAGAGGTTTTACAGTATTTCAGATGCAATGCCTTAAATTATACTTTTTATAACAATCTTATGAGTTATTTGTAGATCTGTATTATTCATTGGTAATAATGTTAAGTTATAAAAAATATCATTGTTGTTATTACTAAAGCATTTTTCATAATTTTTTATTCATGGATAATAATAAAAATTATGTGCTTTAAACTTTATATGAGCTGATTTATTATTTTATTTTATTTTGATTAGGCTGTTATGATGGATGCTTTAATAACAAGTTGTGTAGAAGAATTAAAGAAAAGTGGCTTAAATGGTTATGAATCTGTTTACTTATCAGTATATGGAGGATTAGGACAAAAAGGAGGTCAGTACACACACACACACATCTATATATTGTAATCATTATTGGGTTATTATTTGTATTAATTGTATGATTGTAGTTTGCAGACCATACTGCCGCCATCAGATGGCGCTGCGACACCATCAACAACCGGCCTGAAATAGCTAACTTTTCTCAAAAAAAAAAAAATTATATCTGTTTTAAATATTAAATTTTTGTTATTCAAAATGAATTTTAATGTCACTAAATGTATAGATTATTAAGATCGAATTAAGTAAAATGAATTATTAAGGAAATTATATATACTGTATTTGCATTATGAATATTTTTGTTAATGTTGCAATACAATGTATATTTTACTACCATTGTAAGAATATACATGAAAATAAATAAGAAAATATATTGAAATTTTTTTATAATTGAATGGGTTTTTTTAAATTATGGGCTTCGATATTTAAGTTACTGCTTTTAACAAATTAATAGATAAAGTATTTCATCATTGGGAAATAATTCCTGCAACTGAGTTAGCTGTGTGTAGAACTATTTGTTGTTTTAGAACACTAAACATCACATGATCACCATTTTTTATGCTTGCTCATAACTGTTATTAAAACAGGCAAACTCTCCATACAATAGTGCCACTCAGTGCAAGCCAGAGTAATCAATGAATGCCAGAAGGCTTGTGCATACAATCCTTATCTAGTGCTTACTTATTCAATATCCCCAGACTAGTTTCTAGTTTGTGGCTTTCGTCAGTAAGGAGCCTTGGATCTGAGAGCACTGCACCTTGATCTTAGGATCTAATGCAACCCTCCAGCAGCCACCTTTTATCTCTACTTAACTACAAAGCTATGAGAATAAAATTTGAAAATACAATAATATTTTTAATCTAAGCTCATTAGCTTATATAGTCATATTGGTCTGAACTCACATTTTGGTGTCTTTGGTTTTTTAATAATCATAATTATTAATATCCTATTAAGCAGGATTGGTATTAGACCACTAAACATCACATGATCACCATTTCTTATGCTTGCTCATAACTGTTATTAAAACAGGCAAAACTATCCATACAGTAGTGCCACTTAGTGCAAGCCAGAGTAATCAATGGATGTTAGAAGGTTTGTGCTATCAGGGCCAAAGCTCCTCACTGACAAAATGAATAGGCACTAGATAGAGATTTTATGCACAAGCCTTCTGGCATCCATTGATTACTCTGGCTAGCCCTGAGTAGCACTACAATATGGAGAGTTTTGCCTGTTTTAATTTGCTGTTTTATTTAATTTATTGCATAGAAATGAGATTTGGATACTCTATTGATGATATAAAGGCATTAGAAAAGTTTCATTTAAGAATGCTCCCTTAAGACCAAAAATACAATGGCAAGATTATAAACAATCAATATGTTCTTTATCTTTCCAGATGTGATATTATAAGGTTCACTATCATAAGATTATACCTTTTTAGAATTTGACATGTAAAATGAATGATTAATGTATAAGATTTCTCAGAATTGTATTTTATTGTCAATTTGACTATGGTTGTCTGGGATAAAATAGATCATGTTTAGATTATAAGGATTATCTCATTCTAAAGAAATGCATGTGATTGTTTCCATTGGGAAGATATGATTGAGAATAGAATATATTAGATAGTTATAATTGGACATGATGTTGAAGTATTTCTGAAATGTTTCCTGCTGAAGAAATTAAAAGATATCATTGCAAAATATCAAACAACCAGAAAAATGGACTGTCTTGTTATATATGTGTATGTATTTATGTTTCACAAATTGGTTTGTAAATTCAAGACAAAATTCAATTTAGAGCAGTTTTTTTTTTCTAACCCTCTCTTTTTTTATCTTGAAGTTAGAAGGGCCATTCCTCTTTATGAGTGGCTGATGTATATTGTACCGGTCGAAAGATCCCAGCAACAATAACAAGACCGAAACCGCAAAGTCGGATTCAAACTCAGTCGAACCAAACTGAATTCAAACCCAACTCATGAGATCAGATCAAATCAATGGATGACATATGTCGACGGTACATGACTATGCACCATGAAACTATCTCAATGGATGATGATGATCTCTGAGACCCCAGATCTGACTAAAAACGTATAATAAAATAACTAAGGATATTTATAAGTCAATTCATATATGTATGTTCGGGTTGCCAATACAGACAGCTAGCATTAAGATTAAAATAATTATTGAATAATAAAGAAAGTTAAAAACCAAATGTGTTAATAAAATGTTTAATAATAATAAATATTTTGTTCAACTTTGATGATTAAGATTATATAGATTACCTCTAGTCTTTAAAACGGAATTTACAATAAGAATGGCAGTCGTTATTATACGCCAATAACTATTACGCAATATTATAGGAAGATTATATATGTCTATGACCCGACAAGTAAATAAAGATAGATAAAGGTATTTCACTTTGACAGAAATTATTCTAATTTTAAAAGAAAGAATGTGAGATTCATTTTCACATTCGTAAATCAATTCACAAAGAGCAAGATAAGTATTTAGGGCATAACTTTAATATTTAACAGAAAACTTACTTAATTATAAATGAATATAAATTTGTTCGACTTTAATAAAATCAATTCATCATGATTTACGAGCATGAGAGTGGGCTTTACTGGAACTGAGAGTAAACGGTACTGACATCTTATGAGCTATAAAAATGAATATGAAAGATTATGGCTTATCGGTGATTTAAGTAGGAGGGTGGCTTGTGTTTTACAAGTCTTTGTGCCCTATCAAGGAGATGTGGAACACAGGGAAAGCCAGGCTGGATCATAGCCACGAACCTTTGGTATTCCAAGATAATAACGAGCAAGTGAGGAAGTGGTTTCTTGTTTCTTTTTCGGCAATTAAAGTAACAATAGTATCACCGATGACAAGCCTACGAGGCAGGAGATGGCTCATGTCAGCAACGTTCGGAAAATGATGACTAAATAATCATCATGTTTAATTAATAAAACCCATTTTATATAAAGAATGCTCTACGTAATGACCTGATCAAGTTGAATTAAAGTCGAATGTGCTTTAACTAAATTATTTAACGCAATTATAAAATTATGCTTATTATACCCTAATTATCATGCCCTTCCTGAATATTAATAGAAAGTATAAAATTTGAATTAGAATATAATCATTTACTTTTTTCTATCGACCTTTAATAAAACCTTTTAACATTATTAATGTGAATAAATAAATATTACGAACTCAGTAAAGTAACCGGGAGCATAGGTTAAAAATGGCCAATAGTCATTATCAGCCGTTAGTAAAAATAGCGACATTTAATAAATCCTTCTACTTGATAATTAATAGAACTGTATTAAATTAGTTCTAGTGGGAAAGAATTACTATAAAACTTGATATTATATTATTTTGACAAGGTAAGTGTAACGAAAGAGATTATTATCGAGTTGAAGTTTTATTGGCATATAATCAAAAATAAATGATATTAATAATCATAATAGCAAATATATAATAAAATTAGATAAACGAACTGCCATCGTAAGAAAAAAAAGAAAGTTAACATAATACTAATTTTAAAGACTAGAGATTAAGATAGAGAATTACTACATAATTTAAGATAGCTTAAATAAAAAGAAAAGTTTACAGTAGATAGCTTAAAAGGTGTTTTAACTTAAAGTTCAGAACTGGCCAGAAAATTGCAGTTCAAAAGGAAAGATTTTACCCGTCCTTCCATAGCTTGTTCCTTAGTGTACACAGTAGAGTCTGATTTGGTTGAAACATAGGCGCGCATTTTGTAAATTATTTGAATAGCATTTTGATTGATTCAGGTTTTGGCAGCATGATTGGTGTGAAAAGATTTAGTTTTGCAGCTACATTGAAGATCTTCTGGGGACTTCAGGCCCAACAGTCAGACTCCCGAAGTTAGCCCCTCACCATGATGGAGACTATAAAGATTTATAATTTAATATGTATGTAGCTTCTAGTAGCACTTCTTTCAAAACAAATATGGCGTCCCCTCTCCAAACTTTTCCAGGCTATTTATACGTGTTCACTCTGGTTTCCTGCCTATTCTGACTCTAGATGCCTTCAGACCAAAGCTTCTTACATTATCAAAGTTACAAATTTTTGTTAATTGATTTAGATACATTCCCTTGATAAGGCTTTGTAAATCTAAAAAATGATTTTAATCGAGAACCATCCTTACATTTTAAATTATTATCTTTTTGCTAATTAATAAAAATTTCCCCATTGTCTTTGGAAAAGGACAATCTGAAAGCTTATCGAAAGAATGTAGCTTTTAATCACTGAAATTTAAACAAACTGACAGAAGTAAAAATAAAACATTCCGAAGCAATGAAACTTTATAACGAAAATATATATTTAATTATTTATAAATACATACACACAAACTACGCAGTTATAATATATACGTTTTCATGAATAATTTTATCATGAATTTATTAATGATATTGATTTGTTTAAATATTAAAATAGTTGGTTTTGACACACGTTTATATAATACTGTTTTTTAATGAAACTAGCATGTATTGAACGTATAAAGCCCCATTACATTCAGAAATTCACAGTTAGTACTAGGGTTTGAAGTGGGCTACATGTGAGATATCATGAAGCTAGGATCGAACTTAGATTCGACTGCTTCAATATATTATGCAAAAACAAGAGAATCATAATTTTTCTTTCCTTTTTTTTTTGAAAATATGTATTATCTTTATGCAAAACTTTTTGTTAGCGAGAGGTCAGCGCAGCTGCCTTGCAAGCAAGCAGTTGTTTGCAGACGGTTGTTGCGGGTTCGCCTCCCGGCCGATGCTATGACATAGGGGGGAGAAAAAAAACTTTTTTTTCCACACACATAAAAGTGTTTAAAAAAACTTAATTTCACACACCAGATGTTTTGCAGCAAAGGAATATTAGATGTATTATAAATTAACAACATTTAAATAAACGAACCATTCAATTTTTTCATAGCATATTTTTGTTAAGTTTCATATCATGTTAAAATAAACATCCAATTGCCGCTTATCAAAGCTCATAAGAGTATGTAACAAATGAATTGTTTTGCTTTTTGATTTAAATTTTGTTAAGGAGTAATTAACCTATAATATTTATTTTTTTAGGATTACACATTTTTGTTTCAATTATAAATGCAAAAATAAGAGATTATAAAAATTAAATTTAGAAAAAGGTTAAAAGTAATTACTTTTGAAACGATTGTAATTTGTTGAGAAATTAATATAACTAATGATTGTAAAACTGTTAATTTTTATAAGATCAAGTAAAAAAAAAAATTCAAAATCGAATATAATTTTAATTTTAATTATCAAAGCAAACTTGAAATCATTTGTTTTGACATTTCTAAACATTATGACAAAATTGGTTATAATATTTTTATCAAATTATATACTATAGATTTGCAAAATTTCTAATTAATTTGAATCATTTATACATTACAGAACCATTTTTCTTAAATTTAATAATAAAGCATCTTCAGCGTACTCTTGCTCATTTGGAGTAATCTAGACAGTATTTTTGCATCATTGTTGCTTGTATATATATATGATTTTAGGGATAGAATAATTTTTTCTTATCTTATTTACTAAGCTAATGATTATAAAATTTTGAGGACTAATTTCTTTTCTAATGACTGTTTACTATAAAATGATACAGATAATTTTTCTACATGGTGCACTAATAACCAAATTATTTATCTATTTATTTAGTTTATGGATTTAGGCATTTTAACAATTAATAAGATATCATTAAAAAATCTGTAAAGATTCCAGCCAGAAGATAGATTTACTTGTAGCTTTATTAAGGTTTTCATTTCTACCCTGTAGCCATAAACCTGATAGTTATTAATGATACAAGTTATAATTTATATTTGGTTACATTTGCAATGATCAGTGACTGATAAATTACAATGACCATGGGTTGTTTTGTGACTAATAAAGATAAATGCTCCATCAAGTCCTACTCAAAAAAATTTGAAATTTTCCAGTTCCTCTATTTTATCAGTGATCATTTTTAAAAATAGTTAGAAAGATCTTAGAATTACTTCTTCTACTAATGCCGCCTTTAAAATAACAGGAGTGTTTTTTTTTCTCTCTCTTTAGTCCTTCCCATCATAGAATTTAGTTCAGTTATCTGGAATTCACATTCTATGAGAAATATACAAAAAAAATCAATCTGTATTTGTTTGATTAGGTATTGGAAATTGGTGGCTTAAAGGCTTTATGCCTGGTTTGCGACTTTGATGATTTTTTTTTTATTCTAACATCTTGTGGGGATTAAAACAGAAAATAATCAAATTTCTTCTAAAAGTTTTATATCAGCTCCAACCTAAAGCAAAGCTTATTACTTTAATTTTTTATAACATTTTTGTATCATTTATTTATTTGTCATGCAATCAATTTAAGTCATGTGATAATGTCAATAGATTACATGTTACTATTGTAAAAAGATATACTTCAATAACTTGTATCTTTTTTTGCCATAACAATGTTTGAATTTAAAATTTTTTTTTTTTTAAAAAGATGAAAAAGACAGAACATTTCAAGAAAAATGGGAGAAGGCACATTTCTTTGTGAAAGTAAAAAGTATTGTAACATGTTTGATATGTAGACAGTGTGTCACTGTTGTGAAAGAATGTAACCTAAAATGCTATTATAAACAAACCAAAAGAGCTATGATAAATATACAGAAAATATGTGGAATGCCAGATGAAAAATTTGCTCAGGCTTCTTTTTATTCATAATTTATTTAAAAATATATTTTAAAGTAATCAAAATTGAAAAAAGCAAGTGAAGATATAAGAGAACTGCCAGGATATACTGTGTGAACAAATAGTTTTATAGCATTTTTATTACAGTTATAGATATTATTAATATTGCCCAGTTACCAATATTTATTTATGTCATTGATAATGATATTATAACAGTCCGAAAGGAAGAGGAGTTACTAGTCTTACCATATCTGCCGACAGAGCGCCACTAGGCTACTTGAACCTAGAAAATTTATAGAGTAGGCAGATATGTGCTGTTAAGATTCCACTTTATTTTATATTTAGACCGTTAGCCCTTGCCACTAGCTCAGCAGAGACGCAGAGATAATAATATTCTTATTTAAAATATAACTTTGTTTAATTTGTATCTTAAATATAAAAAAATAACAGCCACTGCCAGTAATTAACACATAAACAAACATTTATTTACGCACATATATAATCATTTAAAGTTTGAGGAATAACATTTATTATTTTAGATTTTAATATTAACTTTTAATTTAAATTATTATTTTAAAATTTTAAACCATCCGCGCAGATGAATTTAATATTTTTTTTAAGATTGTCGAGTATGAATAGACTACATAGATTGCATTTGAAAAGAAAATATTCTATCTCTTATTTAACCTTAGACCAAAAATTTGCAGTCGAACTGGCGTCAATCCATCTGATACATTGATGTATTCAATGCAGCATGAAAATACGCCAGCACAAAATACCATACTATCAGGAATGTACATCTGCACAGCATGGTTAGAGAAGACATTGACTCTTGTCCAAACAGGAATATCACATCTGTCTGGCAAGAAGAACAATAAAAAAAAACTCCATAGGAAGGGACTGCATTTTCCGTCTTACTATTCCCTTCCATAGGCAAAAAGGGGGTGTGCGGTGTATAAATCGATCCTGCCCGTAGTGAATCTCATACTACATCTACTAATTACACCAAATATCCCATCCATTGACCCAATTTAACTATGAAAAAAATAACCTAAGATTAACCCTCCCTTAATTAATTAATATAACTTTACAAATCTATATAGCCATTCACGCCCAACTTAAGTTTAACACATATATAATTTCACACAGATGAATTTTATAAAAGTTTGTTTTTTTATATTGAGTATAGATCGACTACATAGATTACACGCTCAAAAACATTTCAAAAACAACATAAATGATCAAAATATAAAGTCATTGATGTAATTGCAGAGTGAAATTTACAAGAAACCCAATGGTATTTATCATAAGATGCCGCATTGACACCAATAACTAAAAAGACACTCAAATAAATACATTTTTGGATATTCAACGTGAGATATCGAATTTACTGAATATCTATATATTTCAATCAAATATGAAAATCAAAAAATATATTTAAACTTTAACGAATCTATGCAAGCATCTATACCCAACTTAAATTTAATGCATTTAAATAATTTATACAATATTAATAAAAATAAAACAAAAAAAATGGAAATGATTTTTAGCAAACTCAAAAGTATAAAATTTAAACATTAATTATCAATTTGAAAGTCAGATAAAAGTTCTTTTTAAGATTTAGGTTAGCTGAATATTAAAAGCTTGTCAACTCTTAATGAAAGTTCTTAATTATTATTAAATTTTATAGTTCATGTCTTACAATAGAAAAATCCCTGTTTCTGGTGCCAATTCCCGCGATGTTTCCATTTGAAGACCGGTCTGTTGTTCCGGAGGTGGCCTTAGCTGGTTCAATCTTGGTATTACAGTCATTTCATTTTTAAATAAGCAAGGGGAGTGACAAGTGCGTCTTATCACCCTTCTCATAAAAAAAAAACAAGCTGGAACTGTTCTTAATTTCAATATTTTTCCTTTTATAGTACTCCTCCGGATTTATTGAACATCGTTTCCTGTTGCAATAATTTCCATTAAGGTCCGATCAATTGGTTACTGCTTCTATTGGACATTCTAAGTTTTTTTTATTCTCTTATCTATATCTTTAAACTGACTTTTTTCTATAAGAGCCCCAAGGGCTAGTTTGATTTTCAATTAATTTATAAAACAATCATTTCCATTTACAAAAATATTTTATCTTTAGATCTTGTACTTCTTTCTAAAAAAAATATATTCAAATATATATTTTTTTAAAAAGAAAATAATTTTTTCAAGTTTTGCATCTGTGCGAATATATATACGTATACACGTTTAACAACTCTTTAATTTTTTTTAGCTTTTATTTACGAACTTAAGAAAAAATTTATTTAAATTTTAAATTAATGTAACGGCATATACCGATACAATATGAATATAACTGAAGAACTATTGGATATGGTTTCTAATGACAGGAAATAATTTATATTTGTGTATGAAAAAAGTATTGAACATGCTTACATGAAGTGATCACAATTAATAAATGTGACTACAGATGGAGTTTCTGCTATATTAAAGTCATACTTTACTCACTTCAAATGAAAATGAAAATCTTGTGCAAGAACAAATTGTTTCTTTGCATAATACACCAGGAGTCACTTTGTGGTAAAAAACTAAAGCTGAAACACATCATATGTGGAGTGATTAAAACAGTGAAAAGGATATTCACAAAACAGCATTTTTTTATATTATAAGGAGATTAATTGGCTTAGTCATTATATAATTTTAAAAAGATTTTTTGAATTCTTAAAAAACATTTATATGATCACTTCATTCAAAAGAAAATTGATTCCTCAGCTCACCAATGGAGATTTGGTACAAAGACTTAGCATTTTTAATTGATATAATAAGCTATTTAAATACTTTGAATACTGTTCTGCAAGTACATGAACAGTTGATATTTTATGTGTGTGATTCACTTAATTCATTCTTGGTCAAATGCTATCTTTGACAAACCCATTTGGCAAAGAATAATTTAACCCACTTTCAATTTTTTGAGATAAAAATGATACTTAAAAGTAAATAATTCCTCAAATTGAAGAATTGAACACTAAATTTGATAATTAATTATTATTATTATTTAATTAATATTGAAAATGTTGACAAAGAATTACAAATGGAAGTAATTGGATTCCAATGCAATACTGAACTAAAAAATAAATATAACAAAGCAGGCATAACAAATTTTTCTAAATATCTCAGCAGTAAATACCCCAAATATAAAATTTATTGTGCAAAAATGTAGTCAATCTTTGGAAGCACCTATGTATGTGAGCAATTATTTTCTTTTTTCTATATTATTTTCTCATGCCAACTTTCAAAAATATCATTTATTCAATGATATTAACTTCTCTCTCTTAGAGTGTATTCTTTTCATTGATAATTCCAAAATTACATATTTTGGCTATAGCACTTCCAAATTTGTAAACATATATCAGCTGACAATTTATTCTTTCTGAATGTTTTTTTTTTTTTTGGTAATTGGGCTTTACATTAATAGTATCAAAAGTAAAATTTTATAATTTCTCAAGATATAGTCATGCCAAAACAAAATATTCCTAGTTTTCTCTCAGCTCTCAGGATTGGTCTAGCCATGCTCCCCTGCCCCCATTGAGTACTAAAAATAAATTAAATATCCTATGTAATGATCAGTTGAGTGTCTGCGGCTATGACCAGCATACCAGAGGGCATCACTAGATTCCCATCTAGAATTTTTTATATTAAAGCATCAGCCTTCATTAGGTATTTAATCACTAATATTTTTATAAGAAGAATTATTATTTACTGGTGAGGACAGCTAACCATGGACTTTTACAAAGCTCTCAACCATTAATTGCAATTTAATTTCTGTCCACCAGGGCATGGAGAACTAGACTTCTTGGAAGTTGGCCATAGCATATGATGGTATGATAATAACAATGACTAATAAAAGAGATACTAAAATAATCAAAATAACATAAATTTATTAGATTATATGAAATCATAAACTAATTATTTTTAACTATTGTATTATATAATTAACTGGAATAGTTTAACAGCTATTTAATCTGTTTATATATAAAATTCTCTCGATGAATCATAGTTCTAAACTAAGTCATGTGTACATTTAATTAATATTTCCCTGCAGATCCTGATTTCAATAATATTGCTTATTTTATTCATTAATCAATTGATTAAGAATGTTAAAGCCATGTTCAGTATGTATGCACATTTATATATTGCTTTTGAATTTTGCTTGACAGGCAACACTAGCACAGATTCCAATAAAGCATCTTATAATATTTATTTGTACAAATATTATACATTTTTAATATTCTTAGCAATAGATATTCAGTAAAGCACCAGATTATTATAATCAATAAATTAATCACATACCTAATTTAAAAATATTTGAAATACATTTAAAAACATAATTGCATAAGTAATTATTAATTCTAATAAAACATTTAATTCAAAATCTATAGTGTGTGAATCATCAGTAAATATTGAACATTTGTAAATTAAACAAGTAAAATTTTAGAAAATACTAAATATATATAATTCCATCAATATCCTCTTTACTATATAAGCCTATCTATCTATGACACATATATATATTGTACTATAACTAGATTCCATTTTAAAACTTTTAATTAGCAAGTCAAGACTACTTTAACAAATCACTGAAATAAAGGCACATTCTAGCATCAATTTCAACACATTCCCCTATCTTTTCGCCTCTTTTTAGATATTGGTCCTTAATAAAATATTTTTGAAATGATGGTATTCATAGATATTGATTTTGAATAATAATCCCCATTGATATATCAATTATGATGTATACTTTATACAATTTTACATAAATAATATTATCTTCTAATAATTTAAATGTTTTAGGAGATTGATTTTTATTAAAATGTTTTATAACAAACCATGATACAATTAACTGTGGAATTTAGCAATCAATTGTTCTCTTTTTTTAAATTCTTAAAACTAGCATTAATATAATACAATGCAAATCACTAAATCTAATTTACACAATAGTTATTAATATAAAATGAATAATAAAAATATTAATCAAAAAATTTATAGTGAAATAGCTAATAATATAAAACTTCAGGTAAAAGAAAGTTCATTTTATAATTTAAATCAAGTCCATAAATTAAAATGATTTTGATACAATAACCTTGAATCAGTCTTTGTACAGCAGATGGAAAAATCCATCAACAATAATAAAAATCTTTATTTTTTAAGTGTATTTTTTTTATTTTAAAAGAACTCTGAATTTAAATTCTAAGCTTAAGTTGGTATTGCAAGAGCCTGTGTTTTCTTAGATTGATTTTGCACATTTAGTTAAAATCAGTTTTTCATATATATTTGAACTATTTATTTTATCATTATCAGTTTTCTTCATATTTGAAATATACATCATTGATAATTTTATATAGTTGGCACATGGTTGATTTAATCTTAGTTACTACAAGGCTATCAAGATTATTGCAACAAGACTGGTTCTATACATTCAGGAAGGAATTACAAGTGTAAATTAACAATATCTGTAATGTTTCTTGGTGCCTGAGGAAATTTCTGTCATCAATTGATTTGAGGGCAACTACTATATTGACAATCAACATGATGAAGGAAAAACCAATTTAATCTCACAAAATTTATTGTAGAAATTTGTATTTTTAAAAACAAACTAAAATTTTGAAACTAGGAAATAAAATGTATAGCAAAGAGTAATTACAAATTAAAGATGACATTATTTTAAGTGTCATTAATTCTGCTAACATAAGCAATATAATACAAATTTTAAGTCTGATTTTCAATTTATTTTTTGTAAAACCTCAATTTAATATCCTATAAGTTTTTTTTTAAAATTAAAATTCATTAATTAAGAACTTTCTTTAAATAAATCTTTTTATCTTAATACAGAATTAAACTCTTATATAACAATAAAAGAAAAAAAATATTATTTCTGTAATAGAAAAATAAAATAAAAACAATGTATTTTTATTTAAATCTAAATAAAATTTTCTATATCTAATGTGTGTGTGCCTATATCTATACTAAATTATAATATAACCTATAGTGTTATATTTACTGGACAATACTATTTTATTAACATGCAATTTTGTGTTTGAACTTTAATTAATCTTTCTATTGTCAATCCCTTAAATAAACTTAAAATGGACTTTTTATAAAGGATTATATGCCTTCATTGATGGATTATATTTGTTGAAAGCAATAACTTATTGTTAATTTGTAAATATATATATTTTTTTTATTTTTTATTTTTTTAAATTTATTTACAAAAAAATATTATTTTGAAGTAATTGGTATAAAGATCATGCAGTTACTGGGATTTTCCAGGATAGGGAATAGTTATTAATATTCAATATGAGCATAATACAGAATGGGTAAATGAATAAGTTATTATTAAAATAGATGAATAATGCCCAATAATAAATATAAGTTGAATAAATAAAGTAAAAAAGTGAAATTTGAATAATTAATATTAATGTATAGATAGTTCAAGCTTGTTATTTAGCTTTTATCATAAATTTTCCATGATGTAAAATGCTATATATGCCATTAACTATATACTCTTTTATTATTTGTGCAGTAAAGTTAAGAGTGAAAGTTGTATGGAAGGTACCATTAATTAATTTCTTTTTACATTTTGATTTACAAGAATCAAACTTTTTTCAACCACAACTTTGACACAATCCCTTCTAGATAAATATATTAATGATTTTCACTAACTATTTATTAAACTAGAACTTAATCCTAGCCCACATATAAACTAAACTTTAATTAAAGATTAATATATCTCTTTTTTTAATTAAACATATGCATTTGGAGTAATTCAACTTCATTTCTCTTTTTTCATGTATAATATCTTCTGTAGATGCACTTGATAACCTCCATTCCATTACACATTCTTGAAACACATCAGTTGATTCAGATCACTTTCATTTACACATATGTTTATAATATGTTCAGGATTCATTAACAATAGATTGTTATATTTTGATTTACAAGTGTCATACTTAATTCATCCACAACTTTGACATGATCCACTCAAGATAAATATATTAATGATTTTCATTAATCATTTGTTAAACTAGAGACTATTCCTAGCCCAGATATAAACTTTAGTTAAAAATGAAAATATCTGTTTTTAATTATGGACATGCATGGAATAATACAACTTAATTTCTTTTTTCTTTTTTTTTTCATGTGTAATATCTTATATAGGTGCACACATTCTTAAAACATGAACAAAAGTATTTTTAAAAACAAATGGCTTCCAAAATTCATATCATGATGAACCAGCGCTCATTATGTGGCCTAGGTCACCATTTCTCACATATATTTTTATCATGTGTTTGGTATTAATAAATTTATATTGTTAAATATTAAATATATAATAAAAATATTTGTGAGATATAATACTGTGGACCAATTGATAAGTACTGTTTAGCATGAAATGCATTTTGGAGATTATTTCTCTTTTAAAATGTTTTTTGTTTATGTGTTTCAAAAATGTGAGATGGAGTGGATGTTATTAAGTTCATCTATAAAAAATATTACATGTGGAAAAAGAGAAATGAAGTTGATTTACTCCATGCGTGGTTATTTACTTAAAAAAAAAACAAAAACAAATATATTAATATTTAACTAAACTTTATATCTGGGCTAAGAATAATCTCTAGTATAATAAGAGATTAGTGAAAAGCATTAATGTATTTATTTAAAATGGATCAGATCAAAGTTTTGGGGTAAAGTAAGTTTGCCACTTGTAAATCAAATGTAACAATTTACCATTGATAAATATTAAACATATGATGAAGATATATTTGAGAGATGATGATCTGACCCAATTGAGGAGTGCTGGTTTGAGTACAAACTTCATCTTGAGGGTCATTGGTCTTTTAAAATATCCTTGTTCTTGTGTTCCAAGAATAGTTTATCTATAGAAGATATTATACATGGAAAAAAGAGTAAGTTGAATTACTCCATGTGTGTGTGTTTACCTAAAAAGCATATATTAATCTTTAACTAAAGTTGGTATGTGGGCTAAGAATAATCTCTAATTTAATAAATGATTAGTGAAAATCATTGATGTATTTATCTAGAGGTGATTGTGTTAGAGCTGTGGATTGAGTAAGTTTGCCACTTGTAAATTGAAACATTGAACATATAAAAATCAAAGACAGTAACACCTATGGTTGTATTGCCAAGAAGTTTGAGTATCAGAACATACTTGAATCGATCTTAAGACCTTCCGATCTCAAGTAAGTTACTCTACTACTATGCCAAACCGTAATGCACATATGATAAAAAAAAAATGTGATTACTAATGACCTGGACCGACTAATGAGTGCTAGTGTAGCATAAAATTTGGATTAGAATGTGCAGAGGATTGTAGATTATTTTATTTTTCTAATTCTAATTATTATTACATAATAATTATTAATACCTTCAGAAAATACATTGTTTAATTTTGAAAAGAGATTAAGCTTAGAATTTTAATTCAAAATATCATATTCTTTGAAAAAGACTGGTGTTTGTTTCATTGTTTAGTGCTCTGCATTTATTTCGCCTGTAAATATTTACTAATGTCTCATGTGTAAATATAACATTATATGATGGAATTAATGCAAAAATAGTTTGATTTAGAAAATCCCCAATACTTTTCATTCTCATGTTCTTTTTTTGCCATAACATTATACTGATAATTTTATTCTATTAATTCATTTTATTATGTGAAATCTTACAGAAGCTAGATATTAGTGTATAATATAGTATCTGAAGTCAAGTGTAGTTTTCTTAGTACGTTATTCTAGTTGGAACTTCTGATCTGATCATAAAGTCATTCAAATTCTGTAATATATGACATCTAATTGGTATCATTAAGTGTGTATGATATAGGAAAAATAGCTATGCATAAAAAATAAGTGAATGATTAAAAAATTGCTGAGAAAGTCATGCGTCATTTAAACACTGGAAGTGATAGTTTAAGTTCTTAAGATCACTGTATCATTTCATTAAAATACTGGGCAGTTATACAGGAATTAAACTTTATGGGATTGAAAGCCGTAAATATTCACATTGTATTGATTATATTAGGCAGTCAAACTATATTTGTACAGAAAAAAGTATAAATGGTCTGGAAGATTTAGCACTATGTAGGAGTTTTATATTATTGAATAATTTTTTTATAAATATTAATGTCTTGTGCAATAAAGAATTATAATTTGAATAATTTTTATGCTATGCTTTTTAATAAGCTATTATACATACACGTATATATATATAATATTTCTAGAAATTATTTTGCCAATGAGTGCAACATTATCTCATAAAGAAAAGGCTGATTCATGCTTATCCAATAAATTTCAACGATTAAAATTAATTTCGTACTCAGGACCAGAAAGTAAGTAATTTTAGTTTTTAAATAATAAAATTTGTTTTATTATTTTGCTATAGTTTTAAACTGCTATTAAAGCATAAAGCAATTCTTTAGACATGTGTAAATTTTGAAATATATAAATACAGAAATTCATATGTTTGTATATATATATATTATATAAATATGAAAGTTGTTTGTTTGTTATTTTATAACTCAACAGATATTGAATAAATCTAATGAATCTTAAATGATTTTCCTTCTTCTTTTGCATAGAATTTCATAGGCCACAAATTTTTGCTTTATGTTATTTAATTATTTTAAAAACTTTGGTAGTTTGCAATATATAAAAAGAAAATAAATTTAGATAAATTAATAAATGTTTAAAAAAAAAGGAGGGATTGGAAAATATGAATGATATCTATATTGCAAATTGCTTATATTTTAAGAGTGGTAATAAAAATGTTTCATACAAAGGAACAATAAAAAATAAATTGAAAACTAAACAAAACAGCAATTAGTAGATAAAAATTCTAATATATCTACATATAAAAGAATTTAAGCATTTAAAATTTGGAATAAAGATGTTGGAAAATGTGAGATCTTATAAAGAAAGATTATTAAAGAAAGTTTATACAGTATATAAAAACGACAAAACCATTTTTGAATAGAAAGTATTAGGAATCTGGTATAATTACAGAAGAGTAATTATAATAATTGAAGGGTATCTATATTAATGTATAAATGTGAAAATTTGTTTGTTTGTTTGTGACATTATTACTCAACAAATATTGTATCAATCAAGATTAATCTTAAATGATTTTTCTTTTTTTAATGGAATTTTATAGACTATAAATTTTGGCTTTAAGGCACTTAATTGTTCTAAAAACTTTGGTAATTTTTAATATAAATGTGCATGGAAAAATCAAATGATGTCAGATATAATCAAAAAGAAGGCAGCACTGATGAAAAGATTAATAAAGAATAGGGAGTTAGAGAAATGGAGATAATATGGAGAGTAAAAAGAGTTTAAATATATATAGAAATAAACAGAATATTAGGTGTGAGTTAATATATGATAATAGTAAGGAAAGTAGTTTATTGTTTAAGGCTCAAACAGGATCTTTAGCAACAAGAGAATATACATGTAAATGGAAAAGTATGGGTGATTTAGTCTGTAAATTATGTAAGGAAGGAATAGAAAATATTAGACATCTGTTAATTGAATGTAAATGCTTGAAAACAAAAAGGGCAACATATAATGAAGTTATGGAAGAATAAATATGAAAAAAGTGGTTATACAGAAAGTGGATTATTGGTTTTTATGTTGGGTTTGGGAAAAGATAAGGGGGATTTAAATATAAAGACCATAGAGTTGACAAAGATTATGTTGTGGAAATGGGATGGAGCAGAATATGGGAAAACTTAGACTAGGGAATGTAAAATAAAGTAGATAACAGGTTTCTCTGGGCATAATTGCTGAGAGATTCTTGACTTCGTTTAAGGAGAAGCTACAGTACATCACATCACATTTTTTATAACTTAAATAATCATTATTTATTTTTACCCTCTTAATTTTCCATTTTAATCAAAATTGCTGTAAACAGTTTTGGACATTTTTTGTTACATTTCATCATCATCATTATCAACCATTAACAATCTACTACAGTCTTTCCAAGTTCAATCTATTTTCTTTTATCTCTAGCCTCTCTTCTCCACATCACTCCTGCACTCTTTTATATTTCATCCATTCATCTCACATATAGTCTCTTTCTGGGTCTTTTAAATCTCTTGAAATTCATTTGAAGATTTCAATTGTCCATCTATTATCTGTTCTAGCAATATGTCCAACCCAATTCCAGTCTTAATTCTTTCAACAATGCCAGTCACACCTGTTTGTTTTCTTATTCATATATTGTATTTGTTTCTAAATAAGAGATCTTAAAGAACAGTATATGTAACTCAGTAAGTTGCTCTTCTATGTCTTGGTTGATCAATCTTAAAAAAAATGGTGACTATAATTTATTTTTATGTTCCATAATTGTAAATAAAAAAAGAATAAGCATGCACATAGATACTGATCCATAATGCCTATATCAAGTATCTAAAAAAAAAATTATCCAGTAAACTCTTCATGCTGGCTAATATGTTTATGTACCATGTAAATAATCACATGCTAATAACAGTTGTATGATATCCAATCGACATTAAGGATGTTTTAAGTCACAGAGGAATTGGAAGATCTTGTTTATTTAAAAGCATCTTTTTTTTTTTGCTGCTAGCTTTTATAATATATATATATATGAAAATATTATAATGTATAACACTAGGTGAAAATTAAATAGAAACCTTAAGATGTTTTAGTAACATCCTCTGTGAATGAATATAAAGACTGAATCTCAAACAGACTTTATATTCATTTATAGGGGGTGTTTCTGAAAAAATTGTGTGATAGAAATAATGTTATGTTTGTGAATGTATGGGATTGGTTTATTGGAAAGAGGGATTTATATAGTAAAGATGGGTTGCACTTAGGAAAACAAGGAAGTGAAGTTTTAGGGAGTCTGATGTATAAAGAATATAATTCGAGAAACTTTTAAAGAGGGGTGGGCTTTTAAATTGTACTATTATCAAAAAGAAGAAGAATGGATGGGATGTAAAAAATAAGCAAAAGGTAGTTGATTTAGATATAAGAGTAGAAGTGGAGAGGGAATGGATCTGTAAGATTAATGGTAAGAAAGTTTTTTATAAATGTAGAGAAGAAAGAATCAAAAGAATTTATAAAAGAGTAGTTAGGAAAGAAGAAATTGTTAAAATTGGGTATTTGAATATGCAAAGTGGTAGAAGACCAGAAAAATGGCTGGAATTAAACAAAGCAATTGAAAATGAAGAGCTTAAGGTATTAGCAGTAGTGTAAACACATCTAAGAGAAGAAAAACATATTCTGGAAGATTTGGTATGGCAGGGTAAAAATAGAAAAGAAAAAGAAAAAAGGGGTAGTGGTATAGGTGTTATATCGAAAAAATATTTAAATATTGTTAAAGGTCAAGAACATTTGTAGTTTGAAATAAGGTTGGGTAGACAAGAATGGATGGTGTTTATAGTGTATATAGCTACTGGAGATAGTCAAACTATAATGGAATGGAACAGTAGCATATATGAATGCCTAGTTAAGGATATATAGAGTTTTATAGAAAAGGGGACGAGAATAATGGTTATAGGGGATATGAATGGGCATGTTGAAGAAATTGATGATTAGATAATAAGAATGGTCAGTTTTTGAAGGAATTTTGTCAGAGAGTGAATTTGAGCATTGGGAATTATGAGAGACAATACACATGTTTTAGGAATAATATATTTCACACAATAGATTATGCATCAGTAGAGAAAGAAGGAATGAATAAAATATGGAAAATTAAAGTGTTTGATAATAAAGAGAGGGTATGTAACAGTGATCATAACTTCATTGTAATAGAAGTGGTTAGTAATGTGATGGAGAATAGAAATAAAAGTAGAAACAATAGTGAAAGATGTGGATGGAGAGTGAATAATAAGAATAAGTTGGAAGAGTATAAAATATAAGTTGAAGAAACCATGGAACAGTTGTTTGGGTCTGATGTGGTGAAATAGAAAAAGTGGCAAATAGGGTTTTAGTTGAGAATGTGGAGAAGAATAAAAGTAATAAAAAAATGAGAGTTAGTAAAAGTGTAAAAGAGAGGAAAGAAGCATGCGGAGAATATAAATGTGCTATTAAGAACAAAGAAAGTGAAAAAAATATTAATGCTAAATGGGAAAAGTATTTATAAAAGAAGACATTGGCTAAAATAGATAAATATATAGAGAGAATGAAGTTGAATAGTAAATTGTTAGAGGATATTAATAAAAGTGGAAGAGATGGGAGTAAAAAAATTTGGAATTACATTAAAAGAAGAAATGTAGGAGAGAGAGAGAGAGATAGTATTACTAGATGATGAGGGAATAGAGTGTATCTCTAGAGAAGAATTAGAGAGAATCTTAAATAGATATGTAATGGATATAGAAAAGATGTTATATGTGAAGAACATAGTGATAGAAAACATGGAATTTATTATTATTAACATTCATAAAAAGCACATGTATGTTAGCTTGAAAGGCTAATCTTTAGTTTATTACAATTTATAAACACAGCGCTATATAAATAAATGCCTCATTTACATATGAAAGCATTTAGTAATGGGAATATTTGGTTTACAAAAAATGAACTGAATGATGCAGGGAAGAAATTGAAAAGTGGAAAGGCAAGTGGTTTAGATGGATGGACAGCAGAGATGGTAATGAGTTTAGGGTAGGCAAAAAGTAAAGCTTTTATAATAAGATGGCACAGAAGAGAGTTTTTCCGGGTAGTTGGAGTAATAGAAGAGTAAGATTATTATATAAAGGAAAGGGTAAGGATCATAGAAAGTTAAATAATTATAGACCGATAGCAGTAACATCAGTTTTATATAAAGTTTTTTCATATATGGTGGACTCAAGAGCTAAAAGTTACTGAATTGAAGTACAACCTATCACAGGCTTTCGGGACCATAAATCTTTTTTTTTTTTACCAATCCTTATATTATATCATCTCTTCAACATTAATGTTTATTTGGTACAATGCAAATTTCTTCCACCTGACACAATTATATTATTTTCATAAGACTTTTTTTTACTATGATGTCTGAATAATACTATTTTATCTTAGTTCTTTTATGTAATGCAAAAACATAATGAGAAACTTTGCCTATTTTTCTTGGAATATTCCAAAAATTTAGAATAAGAGTTAAAATTATCCTTGGAAACTGTTGCCACAAACTGAAACTAAGCATCTTTTGATGTGAATTATCTTCACATTATTTCCATATTTTTTTTTATCTTCCAGTGTCATGGACAATAATCTCTGTTAATGTTATTATGCAGAATTTATTATAAATGATTTCTGTTATCTTAAACCAGCAGAGTAATAAAAATTAATCCAAAAGAATTGGTTAAACTTCAAATTTTTTAATAATAATTTTGATTAGGTTATATTTAATCACTCTTAATATCCTTCAAAAGTATAATTTAAATGTAAATTTATTTAACTAAGTTAAATAGAAAAAAAAAAAAAATTATTTATATATTTAGAAAAAAAATTATCACATCTTAATTCAAAATTAAAATATATAATTACATTTATGTTTATTTAAAACTTTATGGTGATGATATTTATTTATACATATATGTTGGATTACTTTTATTGTCTGATTGAATTGTTAAATTAGTACTAACACATAATTAAATGAATTTGAAAAAGTATAAATAAAGTTTGAATTTTTTAAAAACATTTATAAAACCCAAGATAAATCATGGGAATATTGATCAGATACCAACCTGTTTTGTTTTCATTATTATTGAAATCATTAACAGCCAATTTGTTAACAAATATATCATTCTAATTCTATGAGGGAAAAAAGAGAGAAAACCAAAGAATAAAAAGTTAGAAAAAAAAAAAAGAAGCAGAATTTCTATGCATATAATTAAATTACACAAGTGTGTTTGCACAAATATACAATCACTTTTGATACAGTGAGTGTAAAAAGTTGACCAATGGCATGAGACTATAAGATAAAAGAAAGTGGAAAAAGAACAGTAATGATTAACAAACTTTATTAACCTCATTCTCAAATATGCTATATCATCAACATATTTAATACCATTATATCATTCTATATTCAATGATAACTCCATTATTATTAAAGAAATCATTATTTAAGCATTTCTCCAAATATATATTGTAATTTTAAGGTTTGCATCCTGAACTATGTTTGTGTATTATGCTGATACATTTTTAAAAACAAATTTATATAAGTTTATTTCTATTTATATAAGTCAATCTTCATATTAAGTATGGTAAATATTTTAATAAATTAAATTTAGTTATAAAACTGTTATTATAAGATTTTTTTATGATATGTTCAAATAAAACAAAATTAATTGTTGTTAAAGGAACAGTTGAGCTAATTCTGTAACTTTAAATATTTCAAAGTCATAGATTTAAGATTTTTATTAATGTATAGCTTGTTTTAACTTAAAAATACAATTATATGCGATGTTCATTGTATCAAATGTGATTGTATATTTGTGCAAACACACTTCTGTAATTTAATTATATGCATAGAAATTGTTTCTTTTTTTTTTATTAACATAAACAGTTAATTGCAATTCATTTAAATAGTTCTAATTTAACAATTTAAATCTCCCAAAAGTGTGTGCATGCAAAGAATTGTTTTCACTGAAGTAAAAGTTGAAGGGATGCCTAATGCTTACCATGACTTTATTTTGCTCTTGATATTATAATAGTTTGAGTATTTTGATGCCGTTGATATGCATAGCATCCTTATTCGATGTGCAAAAACCATGATAAAACATTTTCTGTCTAAACCTATGTAATTATTTTACATTATGCATCTTCTCCAAATTCAATGTTACTTTATTGTTGATAATATTTATTTGTCAATACGTTGGGCATATTGAGAAAAAAGCTAAATTAATAAATGTGAGAGTTTTCTGTATTCATAGCTAATAAATATTTTTTTTAATTTAAATTTATTATTAAAATTATAATAATCTGTAATTGTTGTATTTTCTAATATTAAAAAAAAATCTTTGTTTGATTCTTAAATTTTGACTTTGTATCTCTGTCATCATCTGTATCATCAGAAAATCTAAATCACACAAATATTATAGTGTTTGAAACATAAGAGTGCAATAATATTTAAAAATCATTTCATTAAAGCTTATATTGTTTGATGTTAAAGTAAGATCCATATTTAAGATTATTTTACTCTATTATTTTAATTTGATTAGTAAAAAATTTTTGGTTATGATATATTAGTATGAACAAAATCCCTTTTTTACTCATAGTATCATGAGTGTTATCTTAGATTGTTTAACAAGGAGAGTGATTTTAAATATGAGTCTCATTGTTTATTAAAATTAGAATTATTTATTTATAGATTATAATAGGATATTATTAGAAGGAGTAATATCTTATTTGTTACTAGGATACAGATTTTTATATAACTCAAACCTGATATGTAGAGTAATTAGATTTGCGGTGAAGAATTAATGATAACCTGGTATTATGTGACCTTTCTCTGCTAGATTTAGTTAGAACAGCAGTACAGCTGTGACCAGTAGGTTACTATATATTAGTAATTGATGATTTCCTGTCAAAATCTAAAAATTTATCTCTTTTTACATAGGTATAACATAATCTTTTAATTTCTATTGTTTATTAGTTTAAACTACATGAAACTATTTAATTTAATATATAAAACTCTCTGAAAAGGATGAATTATTTGGAAGATATCAAGAGAAAATTTTCTGCATTCTCATATCTATAAAAAATAGCTGTCCAGGTTTAAATAAATTCTAATAACAACTTGGGTTTCAAGAAATAAAGGATTTCTTTTTATTTCATTTAAACTTAGGGCAACAGAGCTATTATGTAGATTAATTGAGAAAACTTGGATAGCCTAAAGTCTTTCAATTAGGGATTGATCATTTTCTTGGTACATCAAAAGGCAAAACATTATCTCTGTTTTTATTAATATAATGTCTTAATTTCTACTATTTATCACATTAAAGAAGATATAGATATATAACATCCTCGCTTTACATTCACTTACTCTTTATCTGTCACTTCAGTAAAAAGTCTATTGAATCACAAATCTATTTTAATCTACTTTTTAAATAAATACAACAGTCCTTTCATTTTACATCTGTCTTTTATAAAATGTCTATTAAAGTGACCAGTATATTACATCAAATGCCTTTTTAAGGCTAGTGAAACAAATATTAATCTCTTCTTCTCTCTTCATATATATATATATTAAGCATTAAATCATCTCATGTGGTTAAGAAATCCAGTACCGCCCTCTGTGAACTAATATATAAATACATTAGTGTTCTTATTTCAAAATAGCCAGCTTAAAATGATATATTAGTTCATAGAGGGCGGTACTGGATTTCTTAACCATTTGGGGTGAATTAATGCTTAATATTTGTATATTTATTTCAGTATAGCGTTATTCACTGGGATTATTTTCTATATATGTGGGGAGAAAGAAGATTATTCCAATCACATTTTATCTCTCTATCTTGTTCTATGTGGTATACCATAACAATGAAATTTGGAATTAATGTTGAAAAAATTCTGCATTGGTTTTTAGTTAAAGAAAATATTTTAAAAATCAATTTGATCTGTTTATCAATTTTAAGTTGGAATCATCATACTCATTTTTGAGTCTCTGTTTATCAATATTATTATTATAATTGCACTATTCAGAATTTCAAGTTTACTGCCCATTCTATTGGGGGTGAGGGAATTCAATCTAATCATTTTACATAGATGGTCCAAAAGATAAATAATAGAGGAAAGGTTCTTCTGTATTTTTCTGCATGTTATTCTGATCTCTGAATATGCATGCTTACAACATGATTATAGAGCAACAAAAAAAAAAAAAAAGAAATTGAAGTAGTCAGATTTAGAAATTGAATAATCTTTTAAATAATATATGAACTATTTAGCTATTGTAGTTAATCAAAATAGTCTTTCTAATTATGTCATTACCTATATTCTGCAAATGTTTTGTGCATATATGAGTGTATACTTGTAGTAGAATGTTTTTAAAAATACTTTTAATATATATTACAATAAATCAATTACAGAATATACAAATAAAAAATAAAAGAGATAATTAAATACTTACATTCTATTTTTAAATAAATGTTAATTAACAATTATTCAAATCATACTCAGTATCTTTCAACAGTTGGGCAAAGTTAACCACTGAAATAGACAAAATTGATAAAATTTCAATACATTTAGGAGGACCTGTAAGTTGTAATGAAAAAAATATCAGTAGACTAATTCTCTGTGCAATTTGGTGCAGTGGTAAAATGATGAATTCTAAAGCTATCACTTTGTATGACCTATGACATTCTGAGTAAGAACCAATATTTTTTGTGCAGTTCATCATATGATCTATTCAATCATTTTTTAAATATAATGAAAAAAAAAACAAGGTTACTGCTAATTTACACTTATATATACATGAAAGCTGTGCGAGCTTCTAGATTTAAAGGAGGTGATTGTGAGGATAATAATAGAAATATAAATTGTGCTATATATCTTGCCATATATCAGTTTATATAATATAAATAAATTTAATTACTAGAAATACAAAAGATCATAAATAAGTATTAAAAAATATTTTTTTATGAAAATTTGTTATAGCCTGTAAAAAGAGTTAATTGCTATTTTTTAAATTACAAAACCATTCGTTAAAAATATCATAAAAATACAAATAGTTCCTTGGTGAGTTATGACAAGATCATTATTATTCAAATGACCTTGACTCTCTACATCACCTACTGCTTTAATGTTATTGTTCTTATATTTATATTTTTTAATTTATTTTTTCTTTTATTCTTCCTGAAAAGAAAAGTGATTTTTTTTCGATTTGTAATTTAAAAATACATTTGTCTAAATAAAAGAGAATGATCATATGATATTTAATTTTTAAAATTAAATTAAAGTATATATTATAAATTAGAAGTTTAATAATTTTATATTTAAAGAATCATTCTTTGACATTTATGAATAATACTTAAGTGAAACATTGTTTAAATTATTATAGATTATTGTTATTAAAAAATCATGCAGATCATGGATTAATATTTTATCTCTTTTTTTTTATGAATATATATTTTATAACTAGTTATATACTTCTTTATTTTTCAGTGGAAAAGAAATTTTAGCAGGCCCAGAAAACACCCAAGATATTTCTTAAACCACCCAGGCAAAGAGTTTCACACTTCCTGTAGTTAGGTATGATTCAGAAAACATCATTTTGTTATTATTAAATAGTAAAACTAATTAGGTTACTATCTTTAAATAAATACATTTAGTTATTTGTTTGCTGTAGCATTTGTTTAAATTGCCAGGTATGAATTTTAAACTTTTCAACAAAAAAAAATTAAAATTGTTAAAAATTCTAAAGATTTAAAAAAAAAAAAAGTATTTGTAGTCAGGTAATCACATGCATTTTAATTATTTGAGTGGTATAAAGAATGAGTCAAAAATTATTTCCTGTAATAATATGATTAAGTTAACTTGACAGTTGTTTGTTGTATGCTTCCTGTTTTTAGTTTGATCAAACAGTTTCTGCCATTACTATATATATTTTTTAATTTATGTAGCAGTATATGTACATATGTATGTATTTTTGTTTTATAGTAAAACTTAACTGAGTATATATTAATTATGCAAAAGGGGATAAGTTTAATATTATTTTATTGCCTAAAGTTTCATTGAAGACATCAAATATCAGCCTTTTATTAGAAAATATATTCTTGTAAACAGTTGAGGTTCAAAAGTTTTATAATGCACAAAGCATGCTTTCAACAGATTACTGTGAGAATCATAATGCTGTTTAAAGTTTAGCAGTTTGAACTATGCTTATATATATCAACATAGTCTGATATGTAAATGAATCTTAATATGTAAATGCCGCATTTAAATGTTCTATTTTTTCGACAATGGAATGCATGAATCCTTTGTGTCAATAGAATGTGGATCCTTTGAGATTGTTCAAACCTCTTTATATTTTCTTTTTCTGTCATCTCTTTTTGGTGTTTTCACATTGGTAGAAGTGAATGTGTATTCTATAGTGAGCTCGTGATCAAGAAAGATGGATTTGTATTCATTGTTCTGTTTGGCTCTCTTGTACAAGTATGTATGCTGGGAAATTCTTGAGGATCTATTTGCTTGAGATTCATCATAATATATAGAACTTCAGAATGGGGCACTGCATGTGATTTTATAGATAACTTGAAGAGTATGCTTTAACAGTTATTTTGTCTTTTGAGTTATTTAGGAAGTTGTTTAATGATGGATGCAATCTAAACCTTACTCAAAAGAAAAAATACAAGTTGAGCGAGCATGCTCCTCAAGTCATTTATAAAAATCACATGCAGTGCCCATCCTGTAGTTCCATATATTGTGGTAGAATCTCAAATAAATAAATAGGTCCATGAGAATTTCCCAGCATACAAACTTGTACAACAGAGCCAAACAGACTAGTAAATAACAAATTAATATTTCTTGATCACAAGCTTACTATGGGCTGCACTTTCACTCCCAACAATGTGAAAACTTCGAAAGAGACGACAGAAAAAGAAAATATAAAAAGCCTTAGGAAATTGCAAAGGATCCACATTCTATTAATAGAAAGGATTCATTCATTCCATTGTTGAACAAGTGGAACATTTAAATGCCGCATTTACATATTAAGCCTCATTTACATATCAGACTATATCCATGTATATAGGTGCATAGTTCTAACTGATAAAATTTAAATAGCACTATGATTCTGGCAATAATCTGCTGAAAACATGCTCTGTTCATTATAAAACTTTTGAACTTCAATTGTTACCTTTTCATAATACTTGATTATAATGTGTTAATAAGAATTACATTATATTTGATGAAAAGAGAAATAAATATTTAGAATTAGAAAATATATTATAGAATTTATATGGTTTTCATTGTCAGACTGTTTTCAAAGCAAAGGTGTGATTTATATGGTCATGATATTTGACTCGAATAATCAAATAAATTTATGGTAATGTTTAAAACTAATTGAATGTCTGCATCATGATGGAATTTAAGAAGGCATATGATTACAATGGTGGAAAATCTGAGCTATTTAAAATGAAAACTGACATTTAGCAAGGATATACATTAACTCAACCTTATTTTTCATTTTTACAACACTAATTTTTAGAACACTTTGTAGTTGACTTCATGAATCAGTTATCAAAATACAATAAAGATTTGATAATGGAGTTTTTCACTTTGACTGATTAAAATAAAAACAAGAAGTTTATCTTTTTGACTTCTAGATGTACACTGCTAAAGATTATCCTTTAGTGTTTATAGACATTTTACTAATCAATGGAAGAAACATCTTCAGCTTCTCTTAATGTTAATGTTCAGCAACTTAAGAATCTGAAATGATTTAAATTTCTTGACTATCTTTTAGAATGAAAGACTGTCTTGAATGTTCAGTGTAATACAGAATCCAATAAGCCATTATAGAATGTGAAATGGAACATTTCATCATATGAGTTTAAGTAGAACAACTAAATTATTTTGTCACAAAGCTGTTTTTTAACTCAATTTATTGTATGTAAATGAAATTTGTATGTCTTATCAATGGAATCCAAAGGCATTAGAAAAGTTGCATTCATTGTTGCCATATAAGATTCTAAAAATATAATGACAAAATCATAAGATCAATTTTTATGATATTCAGCTTGCAAGATATAGTAAACAATCTACTACTGTAAAGTCAATTATTAGATTGAAAATATGAAGAGAATGATTATCAATAGACTTTTTAAAAAAGCATTTATAGTGAACTGAAGAATAGTTTTTATGCAAGAGATAGACATTGTGTACATTGTAAAAATTATCTCTAAAGAAGTCCAATGTCTATTGCTTTCATTTACAAATATGCAGAGAGTAGAATGATACAATTAAAAAAGGTGTAGAATTATTTTTAAAAGTAAAGTTTGGTGCTAAAGAAATTTAAAAAGTGCCTTTACAAGATATCAAATAAGTAAAGAATTATCATATTTATGATTCATGCATGACTTTGTATAGTCATAATAAAATTCACTTCTAATTTCTTTTTCTTTCCTTCTGGCATTAAAATGGCCTCTTTCATTTGTAAAGGGCTGCTAATGATGATTACTGATGTTAATAATACTAAGGAATAGTTATTGTTTGAAAGATAGTGTTAATTCAATCAAAGAACTCCATAATGAAATTAATAGATGAAATTTGTTTCAGTCTGGTTATCATCATTTATTTTTTCAGGTACTAAAAATAATATTATTTATAATAAAGATACTAATAATAATATAATCTAATTGGGTTTTTTTTATATCCAAAGTAATTATTAATATTTTTTCTATTAAATTTATAATTCTGTTAATTTCTTCTTTTTAATTTTTTCCAATGTTTGTATCTCGGACTGGGTTAAATTGCTTAACAAAATGAATCAAATACAAATTATAGTATATATACATTTTATTTATATTTTAAAGTTTAAATTTTATTATTAAATGTCACAATTTTGTATTCAATAATCAGCTTACATTTTGTATATATATTGTGCCATTACAATTTAGTCACTAGCTAAATTTATAGTAATGTGCATGTAGGAAAATGTAAAACAAAATCATCATCACATTTTTATATAAAAGGAAGTTGTAGGGCATCCAAGTTTAAACCCTACAAGGTCCAGTTCTAAAAGCTTTAGATAGAAAGAGAGTGGGTCAACAATTAATATTGTTTGTGTGTTGATAGAAAGGTAATACACACATTTAAACTATTTCATATTTAATTTTTCTGTTAAAAAGCAAAGTTATAACGCATATGTATAGGCAGTGTGTGTTATAAAAGCTATTTAGTTAGCCACTTTTAAAATTTCAGACATTAAACTTTCTTTAAAACTAACCTATGCTTGATCAATTTTAATATCTTATTCTATACTTCTATTTTGCTTTTCTATAATTGTAATTGGGATTTAAAAGCTAAGGATTTAATTTTAAATATTAGGGTTATAATTACTAAGCTAGCAATTATATTATTTAATGTCAGTTTATGAATGATTTGAAATGATAAAGTATGTGTGTACATTACATACAGAAATTTACATTTATTATATATTGAAAGGAAGAAGGGTTAAATCTGTCAAATTATTTTTTTTTTACAATTTTGTGTTAAGGGAGAAAATCTGTTGAATCAGATATCTATTTTTGTAGCAATTTTGTTTTTATAAATGATTGTTTGTCATTTTGGGAGCTTAAGCTTGGTGGGAACTCTAATTTTGAAATTGTCTCATCTTAAGATTAAAGGAAAGAAACTCCAATTTTAGATATTACAGATATACGTGAAAAAGGAAAAAGGATTAAGTCTATTTTTTTTTTTAGACAAAAGTGTCTGAAAACCAGGTGTGTGATTTTTTGAGTTGGTCAAAAATAGCAATTCACACTATCACTCTAATTGGGTGAGTTGACTCAAAAATCAGATATAAAAGCAGTCTGGAAAATCAGTTGAATTATTAGATTATTATGATTATAATATATTGTGAGAGAGACTTTTTAAAAATTATTGAAACTAAAGCAGACAAACATTTTTAGTTCTGCTAGATAATTTTTTTTTTAAATCAGTTTTTTTATATCAAGTTTTAATGTTGAAAATATAAGAAGGATGGGGTAGAAAAATTATATATATGTCTCATCTTTTACCTGACTGTTGCGGAGCTGCAGATCATATAGGGAAGAAAAGATGTCTTGCCTGAAAAATAATATTCTACACCTTTCAACTGACTGAGAGAGATAAAATGTTTTAAATAGAAGGAAGAAAACATTCACCTGCATTCGAAGGAGATCAGAAAGATGAATCAATCTACTGATAAATATTAATCATCGAATCCAATTAATTGTTCCAGTAACTGAGTTTAAACTCCAGGAAATTTATAAATGGGAAAAGAACTGCTGTATTTCATCCACGACGAGAATCATGCTGAACAGAAAAATTTAAAGTCAGTATAAGAATTTCTAAATTGTCCACTAAAGCAAATAACCGTATTTGAATCATCATCATCAAATAGTTATATACCTCAAGAAAGAGATTGTTCCAAAGTAAAACGGAAATGGTAGCTGCAGAAATATAGAAGATAAGTTTGACTCATGGGAAGTTCGCCATAAAACAACGGATCGGTAATATGACTTTTTATATCTATTTTCTTTATGAAATCAGAGTCTTAATAAAAAAATTTAGTAATAAAGTGGTATATTTTATTTAAAGGACTTTTAAAGACAATTCAGATCGATTAAAACCAAGAATTTCTTACTAATAATAACTTTGAGCTTCATAAATGATTCTGAATGTATCAAAATTATTTGTTTATTAATTTACAGTTATGAAATATTAATGTGTAAAATAATTTTTGTATTATTATTTTGGTTTTAAATAATATTTTGTTATTATGGGATAAAACAAGCACGTACATAATAATATTTTTATATGTGTATAATTGCGAATGAATGTGAAGTAATAAGTAGTATTAAAATATTAGATTATTTTGTTTTAGGAAAATATAGCATTTCAGCGCTTAGAAGAGAGGGGGAGAAAATAATTTAAAACTTGTTTCTAAAACTTGCTCTTTCCAATTTTACTAACATCTATTTTATTCATTCTGCTTACATGTTAGATTTATAAAGTATGTGTGCCAATGAGTGAATATTTTTTTTTATGAAATACCTTTCTTGTGGATGGAACATTTTAACAAATCGGTTACCCAATTTAATACAATATACTTTTGAAATACATTTACGGGAAAGGGGAAGAATTTAAAATTTAATGTTATGATTTTAAAACAGTCGATTATGATTATTGTTGTTATTGTTAATATAAATTTTCATGTAAATATAGAAATTTTTATGTATATGTTAGAAATGCAGTAATAAATATTAGTTTATGTTATTAAATGAGGCGTATATATTTCATTAAGAGTAGTCTTTATCAAGTGTGATCATTCATCATCAATGGTTGAATATTAGTTGTTTAAGATATGATTAAATATGCTAAAATTAACAATAATTATGAATTTCTTTATAAAAATTAGGTTTTATGTTTAGGCTTAGTCCTAAAGCTGTGGTTGAAACCATTGTCATTATCGTTATCATTATCGTCATCATCATCATCATCAACGTTTTAATTAATGAGCTGTTTAAATGTTTAAAGGCCATAAATAAATATTGATTTCATAGTATTTAGTGATTTCTTAGTATTATTATAACCACCATCCCATCATCTATTTCATGCAAGGATGAGTGAATTGCCATCCTAAATTAATAGTAATCTGAGCTAGTAAAACTTATAAAAAAATATTGAAACACATTTGTTATGCTAAGATCTAAGAAATGATTTATGTCTAATGAATTCCACTTCAGTTTAAAGATGTTTTATGTTACCTAGGTGTTTACTTAAATATTAGTGCATACAGTGCTATGGGTCTAAAATCAAAATCATACATTTTGTAAGAAATAAAGTACCAAAAGGGATTCAAACCCGGTACATGTGAAAGGTTATTAGATATAACTGTGTCTAGATTCAAATAATCTAGTGGCGCCCTGCTAGACCATATTCACTTGGTATTTGTTTGGATATGCACTTAACATCAAACCAAGAAATGAAAGTGGATAAAATCTACTGTCTGTATACCTGAGCAGATATTTTATTGAGTTACTAGTGTACTCACCTCACTTGATTTCCATATACCTGATTATAACTGAGTTATAATAGTTGTTATTAATAATTTGTTTATAATTATTGATATTGTGATATCTTGAGAAATCTAATTATAGAAATATGTTTAATTTATTCCTACTCATCATTTTAATATTTATGACCTTTGGCTATATAGCTACTATCCAGGAGTATGTTTCATTTAATCCAATGACCCTTAATATGATTGATAACTCAGTCTGACCCTTTTGTTTAATAGCTTATGCTCAGCAAGTTACAATGTTTAATTCTTTTCTCTTTGATATAAAATTTTTATTACAATTCTTTTTCATCTATTAAGTCAAATATTTATATTTGAGTCTTTTCTTAATTATTTAATACATTTGGATCGTTTGATCATCTTTATTAAGTGCAATGAATATTTGAATATTTGAGACCCTAATAATATTTGGATTTTTGACAATCCAATGATATTTTAATATACAATTGAATTTCTCTTTAATATGTTACAATGGCACCCAACATGGGGCTCAATATATTACCATATACCTGAGATAAAAGGTAGTCTATAGAATGATGGGAGATGTGTGGTTAAAAAGAGAGAAATTTTTTTTAGTAAATTTTTTTTTTTTCAGTAAAAATTTTTTTTTGTCTTACAAAATTTTCTTGGCCATACAGTCTTATTTTACATTTATATATGATGATGTTTAATATGATTTAATTTTTCATTGATGATGATAAAATGGGTACAGCCATAAAACAGCTTAGTTTTGTTTTTATCAATTTTGAAAATAGATGAATATCACAACTTAAAAAGGTGAAATAAATAATAGAATTTTTTTTTTGGAACATTAAAATGATTTATTGCCAGATAGGATAGGCATAGTAATAGTGATGAATTATGGGATAGTAGTCTCATGTGTGTTTGGGGAGTTCATTTTGTAAAAAGTCTATGATTTTGGAGGTTGGATTGGATATTTGATCGTTGGAGTTTGGTTGGTTAGATTGCAGTTTTGATGATGAGTGGAGAGTTTTGTCATTGCCTTGAGAATGCTATGTATTCATGTAACTCATGAATGATCAAACCCATTCACTGCTCCAACCCAATTTATAAGTTATCTTTATTTTATCATGAAGCAGTTAACAGCAGTCCTGCCATGATATCAGCCTATAAGTCTCCAAGAGAGAGAGCATGGCATAGTTTTCCAATCCAGTTTATATGTTATTCTTATTTTATCATGAAGCAGTTAACAGCAGTCCTGCCATGATATCAGCCTATAAGTCTCCAAGACAGAGAGCAAGGCTTAGTTTTCTGTAGTCCATAATAAGCAGGGCATTCCTTGATACTTGCCACATAAGACTCCAAGAGAGAGAGCAAGGCATAGTTTATCTATTTTAGCCCCTAAGACTTAAAATACTTCTTTTATTGCAACAGAGTTTGCATCATTCAATCAAGGGTTGTGGTAGTTAATAGTGATCAAATTGGGATGATCTTCTGAGTGCTCGTGATGCATTGTGTGATTATAGTGCTGTGACTGAATTCTTTTATTTATCTCAAGATTGTGAACTGCTAGTCATTCTGTGGACTGTCAATATCTGTCAGATCTCTAGGAGAATAGATGAATGTATAATTTGGGCTATTGCAGACAGACATGCACTATATAGATTATTGTTGTGTGATTCATCAAATAAGGATATTAAATATTTTTTTTGTATTTGTAATGCATGATAAGGTGAAAAGGCAAATCAGTTGATCAGTCAGAGATAGGTGTCAGACAGGATAGGATGTGCAGGTTTTTGGTGGTCGGGGAAGCACAGATGGGATATGTATTGAAATATATTAAAATTTTAATAAAATGAGTAAAAGTGAAATGCAAATGATAATACAGATGCTTAAAAGTATGCTAGAGGATGATAGAATCTGGAGAGAAAGTTTAAGAGAAGATGGTAAAAAAGACATAGAAAGTGTAGAAAGTTTAAGAGAAGAGGCTAAGAGGAGTGAAGATGAATTAAAAGATCAATAGCTCTGTTGAAAACAACAGTAAAATTCCTATGGCTTTGGAAAATAAAATAGAAAAACATGGAAAAAGTGCCTCAATTCCTGGAGATGATAATCTTTATACAGAAGAAGATGGAGAGGTTGTAATTGGAGTAGAAGTTACCATAAAAGCAAAGGGGATAGTAGAAAGTACTGAAGGTATTCAGATTCGAATAAAGAAGGAAGCACTATCAGGTATAAAATTGACTGAGCTGATGATAGATTGTATGTATCAAAACATACAAGAAGATTATAAAAATTCCAAAAGAAATAAGGAAAGTCTGGAACAAAAGATATGTCGTTCTGTGAAAAGATGGGTAGAAAGTCTAAAAAGGGATAGCAAAAAGGGTATAATAGAAGATAGTCAAAGATTAGAAGATAATGCTGAAACCTCTTTAGAAGATAGCGCAGGAGAGATGTGTGAATATATTAGAATTATAAAACAGGGAGATAGTCAGAGCTTACCAGTGTTAAAAGATAAGCTAGATAGCCAGACCACTGATAAGAAAGAAAGGAATGAGAAATTAGATGAGACAGTAGATAAATCAGCTAGTACACTGATAGAGGATAAGTCTCATGAAGTAGATAGGCCAATAGAAGCCATAAAACCAAGTATCCCAGTAAAGAGAGTACATGAGGAGATGGCCAGAGAGCCCGATTGGGGTAGATCATAAAGTGAAAAGAAGGAAAAGAGAGTGGGAGGAAAAACTCCATGCACCAGATGAGGTGATAAAATTAAGAGAATCTATCTCTCTGAAAAATGTAATGAATAAATGTCCAAATCTCTCTGAAAAATTCAACTCTTCTGGAAAAGTCAAAAATAAATTATGTCTGGTACAAAGAGTCAACCTTTCTAGAGAGTTTAAAAATAAATTATACATGTCACAGAGAATCAACCTCTCTGGAAGATGTAAGAAGGAATTATATATGGTACAGAGAGTCAATCTTTCTGAAAAGTTTTAAGATAAAACCTATATGGTATAAAGAGTCAGTCTCTCTAAAAAACTTAGATACCTTATATATGGTACAGAGAGTCAATCTTTCTGGAAAGTTTAAAAATAAAATATGTATGGTATAGAGAGTCAATCTCTCTGAAAAACTTCAAGGCATATTACGTATGGTACCAAGAGTCCATATTTCTAAATGGAGTCTGTAATAGGAGGTTATATAAAATAAATCCTCCAGATATGTTTTATAAATACCCAGTCAAGATGAAAAATGGAAATATTAAAAAGGGACTGGATGTACGTGTGCATTTTTATGCAGACCACCATATGATTTGAAAAGAAAAAGCCATTCCAAATTACCAAGAAAATAGGAGAGAATGCTTTTATGCTTGCTGCTCTTGATGGGAATAAGGGAACCTATAATGCTAGGAGTTTGATCCCTTATACTTCAGCAGAGTAGCTTGGCAAAGATCTCCAAATAAATCACTTTAAGTTTTCTAATGAAAAGTATGATATTTACCAGTAGTTAGAAATTTTTTTTATATATTATTATTAGTGTGTTTATTATTATTAGTGTATTTTATTAGTTAGGATTTTTTTTTTGGATATAGTTAAAACAAAGGTGCTGATGATTTTATCCGAAGGGGGGGAGTTGTGCCATTACAATTTAGTCACTAGCTAAATTTATAGTAATGTGCATGTAGGAAAATGTAAAACAAAATCATCATCACATTTTTATATAACAATAAATGAAGCTGTAGGGCATCCAAGTTTAAACCCTACAAGATCCAGTTCTAAAAGCTTTAGACAGAAAGAGAGTGGGTCAACAATTATATTCTTTATTTGTTTGTGTGTTGATAGAAAGGTAATACACACATTTAAACTATTCAATATTTAATTTTTCTGTTAAAAAGCAAAGTTATAACGCATATGTATAGGCAGTGTGTGTTATAAAAGCTATTTAGTTAGCCACTTTTAAAATTTCAGACATTAAACTTTCTTTAAAACTAACCTATGCTTGATCAATTCTAATATCTTATTCTATACTTCTATTTTGCTTTTCTATAATTGTAATTGGGATTTAAAAGCTAAGGATTTAATTTTAAATATTAGGGTTATAATTACTAAGCTAGCAATTATATTATTTAATGTCAGTTTATGAATGATTTGAAATGATAAAGTATGTGTGTACATTACATACAGAAATTTACATTTATTATATATTGAAAGGAAGAAGGGTTAAATCTGTCAAATTATTTTTTTTTACAATTTTATGTTAAGGGAGAAAATCTGTTGAATCAGATATCTATTTTTGTAGCAATTTTGTTTTTGTAAATGATTGTTTGTCATTTTGGGAGCTTAAGCTTGGTGGGAACTCTAATTTTGAAATTGTCTCATCTTAAGATTAAAGGAAAGAAACTCCAATTTTAGATATTACAGATATACGTGAAAAAGGAAAAAGGATTAAGTCTATTTTTTTTTAAGACAAAAGTGTCTGAAAACCAGGTGTGTGATTTTTTGAGTTGGTCAAAAATAGCAATTCACACTATCACTCTAATTGGGTGAGTTGACTCAAAAATCGGATATAAAAGCAGTCTGGAAAATCAGTTGAGCTATTAGATTATTATTATTATAATATATTGTGAGAGAGACTTTTTAAAAATTATTGAAACTAAAGCAGACAAACATTTTTAGTTCTGCTAGATAATTTTTTTTTTAAATCATTTTTTTTATATCAAGTTTTGAATGTTGAAAATATAAGAATGATGGGGTAGAAAAATTATATATATGTCTCATCTTTTACCTGACCGTCGCAGAGCCGCAGATCATATAGGAAAGAAAAGATGTCTTGTCTGAAAAATAATATTCTACACCTTTCAACTGACTGAGAGAGATAAAATGTTTTAAATAGAAGGAAGAAAACATTCACCTGCATTCGAAGGAGATCAGAAAGATGAATTAATCTACTGATAAATATTAATCATCGAATCCAATTAATTGTTCCAGTAACTGAGTTTAAACTCCAGGAAATTTATAAATGGGAAAAGAACTGCTGTATTTCATCCACGACGAGAATCATGCTGAACGGAAAAATTTAAAGTCAGTATAAGAATTTCTAAATTGTCCACTAAAGCAAATAACCGTATTTGAATCATCATCATCAAATAGTTATACACCTCAAGAAAGAGATTGTTCCAAAGTAAAACAGAAATGGTAGCTGCAGAAATATAGACATTATACAAGATAAGTTTGACTCATTGGAAGTTCGCCACAAAACAAAGGATCGGTAATATGACTTTTTATATCTATTTTCTTTATGAAATCAGAGTCTTAAGAAAAAATTTAGTAATAAAGTGGTATATTTTATTTAAAGAACTTTTAAAGACAATTCAGATCGATTAAAACCAAGAATTTCTTACTAATAATAACTTTGAGCTTCATAAATGATTCTGAATGTATCAAAATTATTTGTTTATTAATTTACAGTTATGAAATATTAATGTGTAAAATAATTTTTTGTATTATTATTTTGGTTTTAAATAATATTTTGTTATTATGGGATAAAACACGCACATACATAATAATATTTTTATATGTGTATAATTGCGAGTGAATGTGAAGTAATAAGTAGTATTAAAATATTAGATTATTTTGTTTTAGGAAAATATAGCATTTCAGCGCTTAGAAGAGAGGGGGAGAAAATAATTTAAAACTTGTTTCTAAAACTTGCTCTTTCCAATTTTACTAACATTTATTTTATTCATTCTGCTTACATGTTAGATTTATAAAGTATGTGTGCCAATGAGTGAATTTTTTTTTTTTGAAATACCTTTCTTGTGGATGGAACATTTTAACAAATCGGTTACCCAATTTAATACAATATACTTTTGAAATACATTTACGGGAAAGGGGGAAGAATTTAAAATTTAATGTTATGATTTTAAAACAGTCGATTATGATTATTGTTGTTATTGTTAATATAAATTTTCATGTAAATATAGAAATTTTTATGTATATGTTAGAAATGCAGTAATAAATATTAGTTTATGTTATTAAACGAGGCGTATATATTTCATTAAGAGTAGTCTTTATCAAGTGTGATCATTCATCATCAATGGTTGAATATTAGTTGTTTAAGATATGATTAAATATGCTAAGATTAACAATAATTATGAATTTCTTTATAAAAATTAGGTTTTATGTTTAGGCTTAGTCCTAAAGCTGTGGTTGAAACCATTGTCATTATCGTTATCATTATCGTCATCATCATCATCATCAACGTTTTAATTAATGAGCTGTTTAAATGTTTAAAGGCCATAAATAAATATTGATTTCATAGTATTTAGTGATTTCTTAGTATTATTATAACCACCATCCCATCATCTATTTCATGCAAGGATGAGTGAATTGCCATCCTAAATTAATAGTAATCTGAGCTAGTAAAACTTATAAAAAAAATATTGAAACACATTTGTTATGCTAAGATCTAAGAAATGATTTATGTCTAATGAATTCCACTTCAGTTTAAAGATGTTTTATGTTACCTAGGTGTTTACTTAAATATTAGTGCATACAGTGCTATGGGTCTAAAATCAAAATCATACATTTTGTAAGAAATAAAGTACCAAAAGGGATTCAAACCCGGTACATGTGAAAGGTTATTAGATATAACTGTGTCTAGATTCAAATAATCTAGTGGCGCCCTGCTAGACCATATTCACTTGGTATTTGTTTGGATATGCACTTAACATCAAACCAAGAAATGAAAGTGGATAAAATCTACTGTCTGTATACCTGAGCAGATATTTTATTGAGTTACTAGTGTACTCACCTCACTTGATTTCCATATACCTGAGTTATAATAGTTGTTATTAATAATTTGTTTATAATTATTGATATTGTGATATCTTGAGAAATCTAATTATAGAAATATGTTTAATTTATTCCTACTCATCATTTTAATATTTATGACCTTGTGGCTATATAGCTACTATCCAGGAGTATGTTTCATTTAATCCATTGACCCTTAATATGATTGATAACTCAGTCTGACCCTTTTGTTTAATAGCTTATGCTCAGCAAGTTATAATGTTTAATTCTTTTCTCTTTGATATAAAAATTTTATTACAATTCTTTTTCGTCTATTAAGTCAAATATTTATATTTGAATCTTTTCTTAATTATTTAATACATTTGGATCGTTTGATCATCTTTATTAAGTACAATGAATATTTGAATATTTGAGACTCTAATAATATTTGAATTTTTGACAATCCAATGATATTTTAATATACAATTGAATTTCTCTTTAATATGTTACAATATGATGATTTGAATATATATTAAATATTTAAATTCTCTAATTTTCATTATCAAATAGAAATGCTAATAATATATCAAGGATGCACCTTCTAATTAATTATTTTTAAATAAATATAGTAAAAATCGATATATTTTTTATTCAAGAGCTTTTACCCCTATTTTTTACTTTCATATGAAATCGTTAATGAAAAAAATTAAGTCTAATTAATAAATTGGCTTTAATATTTATTTTTGTACTAATTATTAATAATCTTTTTAATTTGCTAATATAATAATCCATTTGACATCATCTGACAAAATCAAATGGCATATTGACTTAGAAAAAATTTAAAATTCTTTATTATTCTGATTTGATCAATCAATAATTTTGCAAACAATTTGTTTTACACCTGGTGGAATTTATTTAATTATAAATATAATAATTGTATTGTTATTGGTATTAATATATCCAGAATCATGAGTCAATTACCAGCTGGATAATTATATTTTGATTAAATAAGAAAAACAACAAAGCTTAAATAAAGCTTCAATAGTTTATTTGCTCTGAATAATAATGATTGCATTATTAAAATATTAGTAATTTCAACTTCTTAATTGCCAGTTGAGAATAAGGTTATTCAGATCTCTTGAAAGTTCAAATCTCCTTAGAAATTTCATATCTTTAAAATTTCTTTATTCAGAGTTCATATCTCCTTAGAGATTAACATCTAGTTTATAACTATAATTCTGTAAGCACCTTACTATTCACACACATTAATTCAGAGATAGTCCAGTTAGATTCTTGACTAAAACTTGTTTTTATTAACATTTAGAACAACTTCACTTTGAGTAGTTTTTCTTTTCACTAGTTTTTTACACACAACTTTATTTCATTTCTCTTTAAATTTTGCAGACTTTTATTTAGCTTTTCTAATGAGCATAATGTAATTTTTATATATATGAAAATTAGCTTTTTGCTATTTCCAGTAAGTTTCTTTGCTGTGTAAGTGATTATATTTTATTTCTGGAGTATTCTAGATATCATTTAAAAACCTGCACACACTCATCTTTATTCTTTAATAAATATAAGTGCAGATACAGCAGGTATTCAAATTGATTGAGGAATCATGACTTGTTTTGATAGCTAAGTAAATTAACCTAATAAAACATCCTGATAATGACTAATTGATTCTGATTCCATGATAGATGTTTAATTTTCTTAAATAATTATTACTATTAGAGAATATTGAATCTTGGTGAATATAGGCACAGTATGTCTTTACTTTGACCTATTATTTGTTTTATTTAGTCAGGTTGTACTTTAAAAGCATATTTATTTGTGAAATAATTTAATCCATCCAATTCATTGCTAATTTTTTTCCTTGCATTAATAAATAGTGTAACAGAACCGCGGGGTATACCATAAGATAACGTAAATATGACTAAGTAGTTGGATGATTTGAATAAAATGTGTCAAACAACCTACAACAAGTCGTATCCTAAATTCACGATTCAACATCTCATTTGGGTGTGCCAGATATTACTAAATCAGAAATGGCATATAACAAAGGGAACGCATTTCACTACTATCAGACCTAGGCCTTCGAATTGAATGCTAAAGATGTCATAATGAAATGCCTAGTTCCAAATCACATCTACTTTTAGTATGTTAACTTATAATTTACTTATAACATTTCAATGTAATTTAGATTAGAGTATATTCATTACATCTTCCTTTTTGGGCCCATTACACCACAGAATTCAAACTCAGGGAATTCTTGCAGTTAGCTCTCTTCAGGGATGGACTTACTTAATTCTTGACCAAATATGCCTAGGTATAAGCATAGATATAAAAAAAATATTGATAATAATCAATCATTTAGGAGAGCAATACATAATGATGATGATCATCATCAAACTTTTAATGGTATAAATTCATAATGATAGTGATGATGAAACTTTTAATGGTATAAATTTATAATAATAGTGATGATGAAACTTTTAATGTTATAAATGCATAATGATGATGGTGATGATCAAACAGAGATCACATTGGTTTAAACAACTTAATACGTTTATTAATAATTTATAACATATAATAATAAATATTTACAAACAAAAAATAAATAAATATTCAGTTAACAAGAATGGTCTTCTATAATTGGATGACTTAACTACAATAAATTTTCTTGATTCAAATTTCATGATAGAAGTCTGTCCTTAATTAATCTTTATTTAAATTAGAGAAATAAAATAATTCAAAGTACAGTTTATACAAAATAATATTAAATAATCCACTAAATATATATATAACAAAAAAGGAAAAGCAAAATGAGAATTCAGTAATTTTAAATCCACCCCATTAATATAATTACTAGAATGATGTTTATAGAATGGGGGTAAATATATTTATAACTATTTTTTTTTAAAAATATATATATACAGTCCCACTCCCATCTATCTGTGTATGTAAGTCATAGTAAAAATTAATGAAAAATAAGAAAAAGACCATTTACTCAAGTGGATTAATTGTGCACTCAGAAATAAACAATTACAAGTAATTATTATTAAAAACTTATTAGTAAATAATATAGTTTTGTTTGTTCTAGAGTTTGCATTTAATGTTAATTATATAAAAACCTTACTTGAAGTTGCTTTGTTGAATCAGTGTTGAATTTCCAGAGGGATCTGTAAATTTCCTTTTATTAATAACTATACATATTTATTGACTATGATCCCTTTTCCCCCTTTATATATCCATTCACTGCTCCCACTTTTAAAATACAGGTGATCGAATTTGAAATGAGACTTGAATATACAAGTAAAAAGAATCACAATACATGACATTTCAAATAGAAATAATAATAAAAAATAAATAAATAAAAAAATCACGTGAATCAAAAAATATATATTTATCCTGAGGAAAGCAAGCATTTGTCCATAGTTTATCAGTTTATAAACTTAAATGTCAATCTCCATGCATAACGTTCTTGTTCACCAACTGTTGATATTTATATATTTCATGCTACTTGGTTAAAACAAACACATACCAGTTATCTCTTCTGAACATATATAAATCCATTGAAGATTGATGTTCACCAGCATTTTGTAAAATAGACATTTTGATGGATAATTTTATAATGACATCGAAGATAGCTTTAGAACACACACAGTATTGCCTTTACCCCAAATATATTGTAATGATTACTATAAATTATTATTTATATTCTGACTTCAATATATATATATAAGAAAATGGCTTAAAGAAACAATCAATTTTTAATATTTTCCCATTTCTTTTTTCTTATTTCCATAACAACGAATTCAAACTTGCAGAATAAATTAAATCATTAGTTCATTCCTGGTAATATATATTCCAATTTGTCACTTTAATAGTTAAAATTAAATTTCCAGTTTCCTTCTATTCAAATTATAAAGATTTTATATCCTTACTGTTTTTTTTAAATGCTGAACAGTTGTTCTTTTTCTTTTTTTTTTAAAAAAAAAAGACTTTACTATATTTTATATTCTGTCAGTTTAGTTGTGAGTCCATAAGTGAAAAACGCTAGATTGTTTTCTCATGCTAGCTAAAACCTATTGTTACAAAACTAATCAAAAAAGATAAATTATAAAACATTATTATTATTATTATTATTTAGTCTTCATTATTCAAAGTTGATCACCTAGCAACTATTTTGACCTCATATATTTTGACCTTTACTTATGTCTGTCTTATAAGTCAATTAATTATTATTTTAATTAATGATAGTAACTGAAGAAAAAAAAAGTTAATTTCTACAAATAGACAAACATCTTAGTTTATATGTATGTTTATATACATATATACTTTATGTGTATAAGCAGGTATATAGGATAAATTATTTGCCTACCACTTGGCCTGAATTCAAACATTGTGAAAAAACTGGGATAGATGTGATGGGTGGTGGTAAGTCATCTCTTACAACCGATTATTTAATGATATGACTAAAATCATTTATGTTTCAAGTACTCACTTGTTCATTTTTTTTTCTATATGTTAGAGTAAGGAATAATGTAATAATTGATATGAAAAACTCTTTCTTATGATTAAAAATCAGATAATAACATTAGCAAAATGAATATTATGCAATTTTTCTTACAAGATAGGAAATGCTTTTGTTTTGTTTTAATCTTAAGAGTGTCAATATTGCAGAGAAATAATAAAACAATTGCCTTCTTACTTGCTGCAAAAAATATATTAGATATGACAAAATGAAATTGTTGACTGTTTGAATTTATTATTTAAGAGTAGATATTGGTTTGTTTGTTTTTTAAAAAAAAGAACTCAAATATATATATATATATTTGGAATGTGAATTATCATTCAGATTTTATATTATACTGATATACATTTGCTTCCAGAACAAAGCTTAATTATATATCATAAATAAGCAGATTATAGTGAAATGATAAATCTGATTCAGATTTTCTGTTTTACCGTCTAACCCACCTAACCACTTGTTAAGAGGGTTTAATTGAAGCCCACCTATATAAATAGAGAAATGTATTTTTTCAACATTTGTTTCTTTATTATTCTTAAAACATTTTAAACACAACTATCCTGAATAAATTACTAAAATTTATTTTGGATAGTACTACTAATGTTTAATTATACTAACACACTAATTTATTGAAAAAAAAAAAAAATTTAAATATAAGTTTTGAATTTTTTTTTAGATGTTTTTTTATATGTATTTAAAATGTACTATTTTTTCTTTAAGAATCCAAGATGGCCTTTTTTGAAAGATTTGTACCTCGATATGAAGTTTAAATTAAATGTTAAATTAAAGTACTGATAAATTACCAAAATCCATTACTTTGGAATTTCTATTAATTAATAGAGATTCTACATTGTTAGATAAATTAAAAACTAACATAAAATTATACTGGAATCTATTGATCCTTATTGAGGTATAAACTTTCTAAAATTAGAAACAAAGTATGATTTTCTTTTGTGTCATAGAAGATCTGAAGACAAATCACCTCATGCAGCACATAGTTCAAATACCAATGCTAAGGTATAAATAGTGGAATTTTTTTTTAAAAAAAGAAAGGAAAAAAACAGAAGAGAAAGAGAGTTTCAGAACATCTCCATGCAAGTTGAAATGTTGAGTGAGTAGTTCAGGGAAAATCACCACCCATTCCTCCCTGGGACTCGAAGTCTCCTTATTATGCCACTGCTATGAACTGTCTGAGACAATGCCACCAGCCATCAACGTTCGCCCGCGCACTCATTCCGGGGAGCACCAAGGAAATGCCGAAAAATTCCAATCCTGTCATCCAGATCTTAGAACCTAAATTCATTACCACTAGTATTGTAATTTCTTTAAGTTTAAAAGTATGTAATTAAGTTTATTGGAAATATTTTTAACTGACTCTTTAACCCTTTTTCTTCTTAAATTATCTATAATGTTTTTTTTTTAATAACTCAAGCCCACAACAATTTTAATAAGTTGATTGAATCTGAAAATATTTATTTGTTTTTATATTGATTTTAATATAAAATTTTATGCTTTGATTTTTTTTATTATTTTGACAAACTTCGCTTGCGGGGGTCAAAGAAGATAATTTGCTAAAAGAGCAGATTATGTTCACAAGGGGAAAGGGAGTTTTAGCAAAGAATGAATTAATTTTAAAATAAAAAATAAGTTGATCTATATTTTTTTGCGAGTGAAGTTATGTCAAATATATGTATATAAAAATATACTGATTGTAATTGTTTAAATAATTTTATTATAGATTTCCCAGGATGAGATTCTATAATTTTAGATTTCTTTTAATTGAAACAAAATAAAAATGCTATATCTTTTGACCTAGTAACAGCACCGCTGGAAAGCGTCAGTTAATTATCATGCCTTTTTTTAAAAAAAGTTAGGAAAGTGGGAAGGGGGAATTTATTGGAGAAATAATTTTCCTTGTTCTATACGTTTTGTTTTTGTTAAATATTTACGTAAAGTAGTTGGTTGTGCAGGTTGATCTCTATGCAGTATTAGATCATTTAAGGCTATTTAATTATAATTAGTTCATATTTGGTGTTTATAATATCTCGGGTTAATAAAGAATGCTAGGAGTAGTTTGGACGGACCTAAAATGGTCACTTATTTGTGTTCGAAGTTGACTCCCGGTTACGCATACGTCTGTGGGCTGGAGAGCATGGTTGAAGTAGAGTTGGTTAGTCAGCATGATATCCGTATAGGCGGACATGAAGGCTTCCCATAATTCCTATCTCCTTTCAGTATTTGTTCGCAACATGGCAGATGTACCGAATTCCCTTTTTTTCTTTGTTGGAATAGGCATGCGAGTGTCTGTAAACCGGCTCATATGACCCTACCTATATTTCTTATTTCATTTGCGTTCATATGTTTATTAACCCAACATTGCTTTGTTTTTCTTTTGCCTATCTAATATGTAAGCCATAAGGAAATGATTTTATTCAAGGATCTTCGGCGTGAGTAACCAATTCTTTTGCTTTAATTCATGATTAGTTAAAATCTTTTAATTTAGCTAATTCACGTTATAGTTTTATAAGGAATGATTTTAGTTGAAAGTCCAACTAATGCGACTAGTTTGCTTGATAATTAACTGATCTATTTTTTTTATAATAGCTTACAGTTTTAATCACTGTGAGGTTATTTTGATGCTGTTCCAGCAAGATCCACTAATGAAATAAAATATTATTTTATTTAAGATTTAAATTGTTATTCATAAAGAAAAGTAAAATCAATCATTTTCTTTTCTTATGTCATTGGAACAAGACGTTGACTCAGTCTTGTTATAATTGTTTCTTGATATCCATTTTAATATAAAATGTTTTTAAATCTTTTTTAAATAAGAAATAAAATATTTATTCTTTATATACAATCAGTTGGTCAAATGTTTAGACACGCTGATGTATTATTATTACCTTGTACTAAATCTGAACAGAGAATTTAGAATCCGTGGTCATTTAATTCTAAAATTTTTTTTTTTTTTAAATAAATGTAAACAAAAAAAAATTGTGCAAGCCAAATAATCTGTCATGCAGGACGCAGTTTCATATAACTTACTATATAATTATAAAATTAATTTAAAGATTGTTTTTTTTTTTTATGAGCTTCAGTTAAATGTAAAAATAATTAATGAGTTTAATATATATATATATCTAAAACAAAACTTCCAGTGATTTTTGAATCATTTCATTTACTTTTATTTTAAGTAATCTTTGATTTTAAATATACATATAAATCACCCAAATTCTCATTAAAATAGAATTAAAAATGAATCTCATGCTTCAAGGCTCAGCTCCGGCACAATGAAAATGAAGGAATTCGATGTTATCGCTGAGAAAGGTTATTGATTAGATCTTTGACCTGGGGATATTGGTAAATAGGACAGAATCCACAATGTACATGACTTATATATCTTGTACATGGTCAGACTCTAGGTACTTTACCTGTATTCCAGGTCTTATTGGATCGATATACATTTTTCGACCAGTACAATAATTTCATTGTTTATACTGTGAAGATTGATGTTATCTTGAATTATTAATCTATATTAATGTTTACAAGAACTAATGAAAAAATTTCATCCATTTTGTATATTATAATTAGTTTTGAATGTACATTTATACCCATTAAAGGAAAAAATAAATTCTCATGTGCAAGAAAATAATATTTGAAGTCAAGACAACTAATAATAATAATCGTTTTTAATAATGATGATGATGATCCAAATGATTGCACCAATCTCAGTTTCCCTCTTATTAGTGAAGATTTTCTTCATTCAGATTCTATTTCTTTTTTAATGATAGACACTCTTCATTTATAGATGTTTTTCTATTCTTCTATGCTACATCAATTGATCAATGTCATTAAACCTTTCAGCTGTTTCTCACCAGTCTGAACTTATAGTGACACTAGAAATAAATCTAATATGAATATCTACTAGATATTTAGATGAAACAATAAGAGCACTATTGTGATCTTGGACCCCTAATATTTGTTTTTGAAATCGACATAATAACTTTTCAAAATATAAATATGGAGTTAGACCCTTACGGCTATGAATTATTTTCACAAATATCTTATCACACACATTATATCATATAACTTAACTAATTCCCTTATCATCTAGATTATTGGCATTTGCAGACAGCATCTATAAAAAAAATTATCTTGTGCAATATTACCTGGAAACATACATATATATTAAAAAGTTAACTGTACTATATAATACAACATATATACATTTAAAGATTTGGCCTCAAAGAAAAAAAAAATTAACTGGCAATTATGCCAGATTCTTGCAAACAGACAAATGTAGTATTTGTCTATTTGAATTAATTCACAACTTTATTTCTTGCTAACTTTCGTGCAAAGAAAGTATACAAAATAGAGAAATTATATTCAATCTTAATAATTCCCTTAATTCTGAGCTAACTTTCTGAAAATTTGATGACATTTTAATTAGACAAGAAGGTAAACATATTCTTTGAGAAGTAAGCAACATTGCATTTCACAAGCTATTTTTCAATAAAAAATTTCATATATCCAACACACTAAATATTTGATATAAACTGTTTCTTATTAAATTTAAATAATAAAAGATAAAATTGGTAGATAGTAAACTTAATGTTTCTGTACATTTCTTGTCTCTAATTAATAATTGTATCCTCTCTGACTCCTAATCACTAATTACTAATTGGATTATTGTTCTTCATGTAGCCTTTGCTTTTAAAAATAAATTAATGCGCTTATATCTATTTAAACTGAAAGAAATCAAATACAGAATCATTTTTTAAAAATATTTTTTATGATATGTGTACTTGCAATCCCTTCGACAAATGCTTGCTCACGTTTATTTATTCTGTAAGTTCTTCAAAACTTTTAAAGATTTTTTTAAAATGTAATTTTGGCCTATTTAGAAGCATAGACCTATAATAAATGGAATATATATCTCAATACAGATCAAAACTGTATCATATGTATGTATACTCGTTTGTGTTTATATATGTAATCATGACTAAACACAACAAAAACAGTTAATTCATCTTATAATTTGTAATGCATCAAAATATTATTTTCACATTAAAAAAAAAAAAATTTGTTATGCAAATTTTATTTAAGTTAATGTACTTCCTATAACAACTCCACTTGTTTTGTCAAAGAAAAGATAGACAGTAAATAAGTGATTTATGGTTTTCTAGAAAAGCAGTAGATCTTACAAAGTAAGATTTCATTTTAATGCCTAAAAGAAATCTTAATGATACCCCCCCCCCCCTTCCCAGCTTATTCAAATAAAAGTTAGTCATTTGGGAAATGATGTGATGTTTGAGTACTATAAATGATAGATTTGAATACTGCAATTTATAAATCTTTAGCTGTCAAATATATCATTCTTTCTCTAAGTTAAACCCACACAGGCAATATATATTATCTGCTGAAGTCATAATGTTTCTGCTGTCAATATCAAAAAAAAAAAAAAATGCACTACATGAAAAAGTGAAATTTAGCTTGATTATTACAGTCATTATCCATGAAAAAAAAAGAATACTGTAATTTAATGTAATTTTATTAGCTTAGTCTGTCTGTGTTTGTACTTCCAATGATTAAATATAATTCCATCAAAATATTGTATTTTGCAGATGATCACTTAGAATTATATTTAAGCTTAAAAGTTATATTGAGATATTCAAGATTGGTAGTTAATATGCAATACTGGTCTTTCTTTTTTTTTACTGAATTTTCATGATTCCATTTTAAATTTATATTTGATATTGAATTTTTATTATTATTATTTTTGTTGTTAATAAATATATTATTTGGTCATCATCATCATCAACCATTATCAATCCACTGCAGGATGAAGGTCTCTCCAAGTTCAATCCATCTTCTCCGATCTTTAGCTTCTTTTCACCACATCACCCCTGCAAACTTTCTTATTTCATCCATCCATCTCACATGCGGTCTCTTTCTGGGTCTTTTACAATCTCTTAGAATCCCATTTAAAATTTCAATTGCCATCTATTATCATAATCTTCTAGCAATATGTCTAGCCCAACTCCACTTCAGTCTTTTAATTTTTTCAATGAGGTCAGTAACACCTGTTTGTTCTCTTACCCATATATTGAATTTTTGATCTCTTCTTGTTACTCCCAACATGCATCTCTCCATACTTCTTTGAGTGGTCTGAAGTCTCTGTATTGCTCTTCTATTAAGTGTCCAAGTCTCAGATCCATAAGTAAAAATAGGTAAAACACATTTATTAAAAACCTTGATTTTCAAACACATAGGCATTTTTCCTTTTAGTATCAAGTTATTTCTACCAAAAGCACTCCAACCAAGTTTAATTCTATGATTAATTTCATCTATTATGTTTCCATCTGTATTAACAATCTGACCAAGGTATTTGTAACTGTTAACTTCTTCTAACTCATCATAATCAATCTTTATATTTTGAGAAAATCCATTAAACATTACTTTAGGTTTTTTAACATTTATCTTTAGTCCTACTTTCATCCTGCAACATTTCCTGCAGTTCTAGAGCATTATTTGCAAAAACAAACTACATCATCTGCAAAATTATAATCTCCATTTACTTTCACTCCTTTAGCTTCCCATTTTAATCCACAAAATACTTCTTGCAGCACTGCAGTAAAAAGTTTTGGAGATATGGAATCACACTGTCTTACACCTTTCTCAATGTTGACTTTCCTGATATCATTATGTAATCTAATTGTTGCTGGTGCATTTTTATAAATTATTCTTCAAAATATGACAATATCCTGGGTCTATACCTTGATGATCCAATGCTTTAATCACTGAAGAAATGTTTATAGAATCAAATGCCTTTTCATAATCTACAAATCCTAAGCATAATGGCAACTCATATTCATTTGTCCTTTCTATAACTTCTCTCAATACCTGGATATGATCTACTGTACTAAAACCACTTTTAAATCCAGCTTGTTCTCTTGGTTGGTGGAAATCCAATGTTCTCTGTAGATGAGTTGTAATTATCTTGGTAAAAATTTTGGATAAAACTGATAAAAGGCTGATAGGTCTGTAATTTCTAATATCTTCTTTATCACCTTTTTTAAATATTAATGTTAATACTGCATTCTTCCAATCATCTGGTACATCTTTATCATTTAGACATTTAGTATATAACTTTGCTAAAAAAAATTCTATTTCTTCACCTGCTTCTTTTAATATATCAATTATAATTCCATCATTACCTGGAGCCTTTCCTTTCTTCATACATTTAATTGCATGTCTCACTTCTTCATTTAAAATTCTGGGCAATTCGGAAGATGTAATAGATATAGGAGGTACTTGTTCTTTATTACTATATAATTCTTGATAAAAGTCTTCTACCCATTTCATGATGTCATCTCTCTTTTTAGTAATAATTCCATCTTTTTTTCTTATTGCAGATATAAATTTCCTACCAATACCAAAATGTTGTTTTATACTCTTGAGACTTTTATTCTCTTCTACAGCTTTCCTTGCTAGTTCACAGATATACTTTCTTATATCATTTTCAACTCTTTTCTGCACCATTTTACAAAATTTGAGATATTCAATCCTTTTTAATGCATCGTTTTTGTATATCTTCATATTCTTTCTTTTCTTCATAAATTCTCTAGTCTCAGTAGAAATTTTATTGGTCAATTGCTGCTTTTTTCTACCAGCTATCTTTGTTGCAGTTTTTAAAAGTGTATCAGTTATTTTCATATTAATTTCATTCAAATCTGAATCATGTTCAAAATCTACTAATACTTGAAACCGATTTGTAAGTTCTAATTTAAATTCATTAGAATGTTTCTGAAGATTAGGAATATCAACTGTAAATATTGTTTTTCTTAATAATTTTTGTCTCTCTAGTTTTGCATTAACACGTATCTTACATCTTACTAATCGATGATCACTTCCTGTGTTAAATTTATTAAGAACATTACAATCTTGAAATATGTATTTTCTGTTAGTCAAAATATAATCCAATTCTGCTGTACCTTCATTTGGATGCTTCCATGTCCATTTCCTTTTAACATTTTTCTCAAAAAAAGAATTCATAATATAAAGTTTTTCTTTTTCTGCAAACTCCACAAGTCTATGACCTCTCTCATTTCTATTACCATAACCAAAATTACCTACAGCACTTTCATCTTTCATTTGTTTACCAATTCTAGCATTAAAGTCTCCCATAACAATTTTAAAATGTTGTTTACTCTGGTCAAAGCTTTTTGTACATCCATATAAAAATCTTCTACTACTTCATCACTATGAGAACTTGTTGGGGCATAAACCTCAATTATCTGCATTTGGTATCTGCTATTAAGTTGTATAACTAATCTTGCCACTCTGTCCAATACACCATCAATCTCCACAATGTTGTTCTTCCACTTTTTATTTATAATGAATCCTACTCCACTTGTATTTCCAATATTTGTACCTTTATAATAGAGTACATGTCCACTTTTTAAATCAATTGTCTCTTCACCTTTTCTTCTAACTTCACAAAGTCCAATAATGTCCCATTTAATATAAGACAGTTCTTCTAATTCTTGCAATCTTCCTTCACTTGAAAGTGATCTGCAGTTATAAGTACCTAAATAAAAAGTCATCATCAAATGGCAGCCTGGGTCTGCAATCAGGGGATTCTTAGCACCTTCAGCCATCAACTGCTGCCTTGGTTGGTGACTTTGCAGTCTCCTGGGAATAAGGGCCATGATTTATTTTTGTCTGTCATAATTGTATATATTGGAAAAATATCATTTACACAAACATTCATTTTGCCTTATCCGGCAACTGAGAAGAAAGATCACAGTATTTCTTGATCTTAAACTCAAAGGTCAAAAGCCAATAAACTCACCATGCTGGCTAATGCATGTTGGTGAGCAGCCCATCAATGTTCGTATACTATATGAATAATCACATAGTAATAACAGCTGCAATGACAAGAACGTATGGAGTGGACATTAGGAATATGCCCTGCTCAAAGGGTCTCCTTTCAGTTAATAGCAAACTCCTTTCTGCAGCCATTTGGTCATACAGTATAATTATTATTATTATTGCATTATAATAAATGATGGAGAATCATTATACGTGAAGAAAATTAAAACTATCCTTGATCTATTAAAAGTCTAAAGTCTATCACACCTGTTCTTAGAACATATCAAATTCATACCTTCTCTGCAAATGATAAAGCAAACTATCTTAATTGATAAGAATTATGAGGATATCTCAGATATATGCTTTGACTACAGAAATGAGTTTATTATTAGTAATCTTAAATACTAACACTTCATCAAGTAATGCATTAACTATAAAAATTTTCAATAGGATCAAGCAGTTTTAAGTAAAATATCTACAAGTACTAACCTGTGAAATTTTTAATAAATTTATAATCTTTCCAGAATAGTGTCCCTTCACTTTTACTTTTTTATATTCAAATTAAGTAAAGAAATAATTTAATTGCATTAAATTTTTAAATGTTTCATTTTTACATTAAATGTGTCCACTGCAAATAATGAATTAATTGCATTTTAAATAGATTGATTAGGATATCCAAGAAAGATGATGAGTTTCCAAAACAGGCAAAACTCACTATACGTATTGCTACACACAGCAAGCTAGAGTAATCTATGGATGCCAGAAGGTTTGTGCTTAAAATCCCCATCTAATGCCTACTCATCCAATATCCCCAGACTAGTTTCTGGCTTGTGGCCTTCGTCAGTGAGGAGCCTTGGATCTGAGAGCACTGCACCTAGCTCTTAAGATCTAATGCAAGCCTCCAGAAGCCACCTTTTATCTCCATTTAACTACAAAACTATAAGTCTTAAACTGAAAACATCTTAATGTTTTCAATTCAAGCCCATTAGCTTATATAGTCATATGGATCTGAACTCAGTTCAGCACCCATACATTTTGGTTTCATACTTATAGTTTTGTAGTTAAATGGAGATAAAAGGTGGCTTCTGGAGAGTTGCATTAGATCCTAAGATCTAGGTTCAGTGCTCTCAGATCTGAGGCTCCTCACTGACAAAGGTCACAAGCCAGAAACTAGTCTGGGGATATTGGATGAGTAGGTACTAGATGGGGATTTTATGCACAAGCCTTCTGGCATCCATTGATTATTCTAGCTTGTGTGTGGCAATATGTATAGTGAGTTTTGCCTGTTTTAAAACAGTTATACACAAGCATAAGAAGTGGTGGTCATGTGATGATGAGTTTCCCATAAAAAAATGTTAGTAATATAATGGCCTGTAAAAAGTTATCACATGGATGATTTATAAAATTTAAATTGATTCAATTATTGTTTGGAATTGTTTTAAAATACTCAGAACAAGAAGAATGTTTTTGAGTCTTTTGAAGATTAGGCAGACATGATGAACTAAAGATGTAGAATGAATAATAGAGCCAATGGAATAGAAAAAAAAGCTCTGTGAATTTGTTCTATTTGTTTAACTAGTGATCTATGTGAACAGTGGACAAAAAAAGATTCAAATGTTAATCCTTATAGAATACCATGGCTTGTTTTAATCATGATTGGCTTTAAAGAAGGAGAATTGGCTTATGTAATTTTTTAGTATAATGGATTTGTTAGTGAAATAGTTTTGGATAACAATTACAAGCTGTTGTTGTTCTGGTAGAAGAGGATGTAATGTGGTAAATAGATATTCTCTGTTTAACAGAATGAATGCAGCTTTAAAAATCAATGTGTTGTAGCAAATAAACTATATATTTGTTTGTTTTGTAAACAAGATTGATTTTTGCACTAAAACATAGCCTCATATATATTATAATCTTTTATTGTTTAATGTATGATGAAGAGTTTGGGATGATTCTTTTAAAAAAAATTTGGCCAATGTCTTTATTTGTAATAAATGAAAAATTATTTCCTGAAGGGTATAAAGAATTCCCTTTTTTTTTTTTTTATGACAAAATATGTTAGTGGAGAGATGAGGATGTCAAGTTTGCAAGAAAAGAACTGGTATAGGTTTGAAATATTGATGTAATCATACTGTTTGTTTGTTTTTCATTTCTTTAAATATCTGATACTTTGTACTATAACTTTCTATGATGTATGCATATTGGTCAACTGCTGCTAAATTAGATTTTAGATACTTAAAAGAGTTCCATATCCACTTTTGTGCCTAATATAAAGATATTGTTTTTTGATAATAAAAAAAGGAATTGTCTAAACTGTGAAGAAGAAATTATTGAATGTAATTCTTAGCAATGTTCATTATTTTTCTAAATCTGTATAGCATTTTGATTATAAAGTATGATTAGAATATTGGCTTCATTTTTCTTATTGCAGATTAAGAGTTTTTGCATTGAACCAATTTTGATATTGCCTGAAATGTTGAATTGATATCATTTATACATTGCTTTCTGAGATTTTTTTCAGACTATTGTCTGTTAATTGATCTGCACAACATTTATTTAAAATGTTTTTAAAGAAAATCAAGTTTCAGCAAAAGAAAGATTTTAAATGTCTTAATAGCAATGCCCTATAGTTATTCTGTTGGAAAAATTGTCCTTAGCTATTTGAAATTCAAAAGGAATTTATCACTTAATTGTGAAATTATAAATTTGTATGTTGTTCTGATACACAGCTTGCTTAAGAGTTACACATGGGTAGTCAAAAATCATAAAGCTGAATAAGCAGATTGTAATCAAGAAATTTGATGGGTAAAAATGAATTCAATAAGAAATGAGCCCTTCTGAAGAAAGTAACAATCATTAATGAATAACATGAGAGTATTAACATGGCAAACTGAGTAAGCTTAACTTGTAGGTGGCTATTCATTCTACAATCACTTGAAATTATCAAAAGTATTCTCTCTATATATATATATATTATAACGGTCGGATAGAATGTAAAGTCTGCAGTCTTACCATATCTGCCGTACATGGCGCCACCAGGCCATTTGAACCTGGAAAATTTATAGAGTAGGCAGATACGTGTCATTAAAGATCCAACTTTTCTTTATTAAGACCGTCAGCCCTTGCCACTAGCTTAGTGAGACAGAGAGATTTATAAAGTATAAATTCTTAAAATATTTTTTAATATAAAAAAAAATAAAAGAAGCCACTGCCAGAAATAACACACACAAACATTTATTTAAACATATATAAGATTTTGAATCATTTTAGTATCACATTTAATTTACATTTTTAACTTTTGTTTTTGAAGTTCGCACAGATGAATTTAATATTTTATTTAAGTGTTGAGTATGAATAGACTACATAGATTGCATTTGATAAGAAAAATATTCTATTCCTGATTTAACCTTAGGCCAAAAGTTCGCAGACAAACCAACGTCAATCCATCTGATATATCGATGTATTCAATGCAGCATGAATACGACAGCACAAATGCCATACTGTCAGATATGTACATCTGAACAGCATGGTTATAGAAGACATTGACTCTCGTCCAGGACAGGAATACTACATCTGTTCGGTGAGAAGAACAATAAAAAAACTCCATAGGAAGGGACTGCATTTTCCGTCTTACTATCCCATTTCATAAGCAAAAAGGGGTGATCCAAGGAGCAGGGAATACCGTCTGCTTCCGATAGTCAGTGAGATAGGCTTATTTCGCTCGAGCACAGCATATAAGGTGATCCTGCATGTAGCGGACCTCATACTACATTTACTAATTACACCAATATATCCAATCCATTGACCCAAATTAACTACGAAACAAATAACCTAAGATTTACCCTCCCTTAATTAAACTAATATAACTTTATAAATCTATGCAGCCATTCACGCCCGACTTAAATTTAGCATTTATTAAGTTTAGTTTAACGAAAAAAAAACAGAAAAAAAATCATAATAAAACTTAAAGAACAAACAAAAAAAATAAATGGAAATGATTTTTAAAAAATAATAATACATTCAATAAAATAATTATTAATAACTGATTAAGTTTGATCAGATAGGAATTTCTATTGCAATAATTTAAATACTGGGAAAGTTTTATACTTAGTGTTCATTATTTAACTAATGTTCTTACAGTTTTAAATACTTGAAACTTTTTTTTTTAGAATTGCTTTTAAAAGTATAAGTTAAATGTAAACGGATAAAATCCCATGATATTTCATTCATCCATATTCAAAAAGATGAAAATTGCCTACAATAAATATAAAACTATCTTTATAATTTATAGTTACTGGCCTAGTGTGAGATCTATATAATTATACAAATAAATGGATTTTGATTTTTTTTTTTTAATTTCAGATTATTAGCTTGATAGTATAAATAAATTAAATATAACTACTAGATGCATAATTGTATTCTAGTATTGGTTCAAATTCTTCACTGATGAAATGCCAAAAACTAATCTGAGAATATGAATATACTTGTACATTATCTAATGCCCATTGATTGTTTAAGCTTATAATAGATAATTTCTGAAGTAAAGTGAAGAGAATTGCTCTGAAAACATATTTTAGAAATTAATAAATATTTTAAATATATTATACTTTAATGTACTAAATTAATAAGTAATTATTAATTACTATGTTGAAGAGAGATACGCAACCAATCAAATTAATTTAAAGCATTCTTGATTTGAACTCTATATTATGCAACCTATCATCCAATTAAAAACTCAATCAGGCTAATCTCTCTCACTATACCAATATTTTTTGCATACTCTCCAATAATCTGATTTTTTTTTTTTTTGAAGCTTGAATATATTCACAATTAAATATACATGTATGCAATATTGAATCTTTTAATGTAACATTATAAAAATTTCATAATAGATATGTTTTTATTTATTGTCAAACTTTACTTTAAGTAAAGCGTTATCAACCTTTTTTATTATGTGTTTATGTCAAAAAAGAAGAAGGAAAAATGTTGGGGTGGGGTTTTGATATTTAACATTTGTTTTAATGTCTTTCAAATGTTCTAGATGGATCATGTCTTTTTTAAACTAAAAGTATTAAAATTTAATTTTAAGATTTACCCAACAGAAAAGTGTTTTTAAATTCATAAACGAATTTTATCACCTGATAGATGTTCTGGCTAAACATTGATTGATAGTATTTTAAAATTGTAAGATTGTTTTAATATTCTTCTGCTATTATAATTTAGCTTATAAAAAAATTTATCAGAAGTTTGGTGTCTGTTTTTCTCTCTTCATTTGAATAAAAAAAACTCACTAAATAATTTATAATTTTTTAATATCATTGCATATTTATTTTATTGTCTATCAACATTTTAAATTAGGAACCTTTTAAATTATTAAGGATTTAAAATAATAATTGTAATACTATTTTATATATAAAAAGTCATATTTTCCTCTTTTTTTTTTTTTTGTATTTTTTTTAATGACAATATTTATTTTAAAATATATATTACTTTGTAAGTGAAGAAAATTATAATTTATTTCATGTCAAAATATATATATTGCATTTATTTATAAACATAAATAGGGAGACAAAGAGAACAAATTATGGAAGCAAAAAGAATGACAAAATATGTCTGAAAGAGAAATAATAAAATAGGAATTAAGAACATTGCTTTAACTTTTATTATTTGTAATTAACTTTCAGTTTTTTTTTTAAAAAATTATTGAACTTAAAAATTTTGTATTTTTTTTTTTTTTTCAGATGAAAGGAAGAAAATGATGTAACCTAGCAACTGTCACCATAAAACAAACACATTCCTTTATGAACACCAGATGGCACTCTATCCAGTTCATTTCAGAAAATCCCTACAGTCCACTATAACCATGGAAATGGCAATGTGCGGTGATTCATCCGATTCGTAAGAATGCTATTTTGAGCATTAATGAATCATCAGAACCGAAGAGCTGACTTGCTGCTGTTTTGGGGGAAATCATGTTTTGTTTCATTTCTGAATTTAATAAATGTATTTCTATATAAACATATATATGTATGGTAAGTCTCTGCTCAAAGGAAAGTTTAAATAAGTAAGCAAAAGCTATTACAATCAAATAACTAAATTCATCAGCGGCAATAGTTTTCCATCTCTTAATTAATTTTAGCATCTCAATGTTAAAACTATAACATAAAGTTTAATAACCTTTATATCATTAAGATGCATTTATTAATTATACGTGTATAGGGGGAAGTTAAATTAATGGGGGGGATATATGTGATATTAATGAAAAAAATAGAAATGGGAAGGTGGGGGAGGGGTTTGATTCATAGTTATCCCTTTTTTTTTTCCATATGTCATGGCAAAAAAAAAAAAAAAAATAGGGATAACTACAATTTTAAATGTAATTAACAGTCTCTACTGTGGAGAACTTACTTCAAAACAACTGTAATTTTTCTAATTGAAAATTAGTTAATTATAATAGTAATTTTCTGAAATGAATTGTCAGCATTTTAGAAAATTAGTTACTTATAATATTAATTTTCTGAAATTAACTGTTCAATTAAAAAAAAGGACGCTGAGTAATTGCTATAGCATTGCCAAATATTTTTCATCTTTTACTCCACAATATAAATAGAAAAAAATCTTTTAAGATAAGTCCATTAAATAATTATGTGCTTTAACTAAAATATAATATTGATTTTTCATACATCTTTGACACATGTGAATCAATCACTACTCTTAAATATAATTCGTTTAATATTAGTAATAATATTCCAATGTAATTGGAAAATGTAAATGATACAGTTTTTAATTTATTTTTATACTTACTGAATAATCAATTTTATTTGTGTGTTTATCTATAAAATATAAATGAGTATATGTATGTATAAATATTTACTCTCATCACTTTACACGTGTGTACAGAAGTTTTTCTAACTCTATATAACTAATACAACATACAGACTTTGTATATATACATATAGGTTCCATTAATTTGGTAGGGGAAGGGGAGAGAATTAAGCTAAACGATTTCATTCTTCATCTGAAAATAGTGATAAAATTTATACTGTATATATGTACACATACAGAAGTGATATGTCATTCTGAGTGATTGTGTTAGATGTGTTTCAATTTTGTCTATTAGATATTTTATTTACAGTTATCTACTTTCATTGTAACTTTTGTTTTATGAATTTTAATTGTTTCTTAGTCTACCAATTTATGTATACAGTATATTTTTTTAAATATGTTCAACATTATGTAGTTATGTTTTATTACATATTTGTATATACTGTATTCATCAAGATAAATGGCTAATAAATATACATTACTTTATATACACATTTCACATTCATTATATGAAGTATCATATGCAGGAGCTACATGAAATGTTTATTAGGTACAAGCAAATTTATGTGATGATATGTGGTACATAATAAATTCTTTATTTGAAATTTAATTTCAAAATATTCTAAATAAAAATTTTGAATTTTTTTTTTTTTTTTGCATCATTAGACAGATTTTTTTTTTTTTTTTAAAGAAAAAATGATTAATGTTAGTATTAACATTTGTTTAAACCAAAGATTTTATTTTTTATTCCTATGTTAATTATTCACATATGTGAATCTGTTTATTTTTTACTTTGTTTTTTTTTTTTTTAAATTGTTATTAATGTCACAAATATTTTATATCACATTTTAATGGTAAAAACTAGAAATTATGTAATTTATTTTTACTTCAAATATGTACTTAAGATCTATTATTTTTATTTTTAAAAATCATTGATTTGAAAACATTTTTGCTTACATATAATGCTTTTAAATCTTTCCAAATTATATGTTTATGATTTTGCAACATTTTTTAATTGAAAAAATATGAAAACAAATTTATTTACTTAATTGTTCAGTTCTCACTATTTCTCCAGCTTATCTCATTATTAAATATACTTTTCTGGCTAAAGGCAGGTTGGGAAAACTAGGCAATACAGTAAGTGCAATGGTAGTTTGTCATTGTTGGCTATTCTCTCACCATAATTTATTCAGCAATATCAAATTTAGAGCTACTATTATAAAATAATAGAGTTTACATCACCTTTATGATATATATTGTATAAGCATATATTTTTTATGTAATGTAGATTTAATTATTTTAAAAAAGGTCACTTGGAAATAAAATGTTGTTTTAAGAGGTATAGCAAAGATTATTAGATTCTGTATTGATAGCTATTTCTTAATAATCATGTAAGTATTACAAGAAACGGATATTCACTGGATTACCAAATTCAGATAGAAATGGATATATTCTACTATATTCGTCACCTTAACTACAAAGAATTTATATTTAAAATGAAAAACTCAGAATAGATTTTTTGAAAGTAAAATAATAAAGAACTTGATTTGTCGTCAAGTTTTAATTTGCCTGTTTAAGTGTAATTTTATGGTCATTTAATTTTGAGTCTTTTAAGTACTATTTGGATGGACAGTAAATTTTAGTATTTGATGATACAAGCCAGCTCTTTTAACTAGCATGATTGAGCTTCATTTTAATGCTACTTGGATTTAATTCTTAAATCTTTGTCATGAAAATTATATTTAAGGCTTTTCCTTATAAATGTGAATACTAAAAACAGAAAACAATACAACTCTGAGTTAAGTCTTCAAATGTAATTTTTTTTTTTTCTAACTTTTCTTTCTCTTGAGATTATTGAACTTCATAATCTAGTGATTAATTTACAAACATTCACTGGAAAATAAATTTGTTAGCCTCTAACATTTTTGAGGAGGAGGGGTGATCTTTAATTAAAAAAAAATAGTTTGTTTCCATCAGTTACAGCTGTGATTTGTAATTGGTTTTTGACTAATATATAATAAATCTGTTATAACATCAGTCTAAAATTCATTATAAAGTACTGACATACATATATTTAGATGTAGAAACATATTTTATTAATAATTTATAAAATGCTTTATGTTAAATACATTTCTAAATTTTAATTGAAAGATAAAACTTAATAGAATTCTTTATGGCACCACCTCACAGTGAATTGATTGATATTGAAATTTTAGGTGTGTCTACATGGTTTTCATCATAAAAGAAAAAAGTTAAGTAGTGCAATATATATTTGAAAATTGTTATTTCATACAATTAAAATGTTTGATAATAAATATTGATAAAGATAATGTCAAGTTCATTTCTCCTATTTAAATAAATAAATAATATTTGAACATGTACATGTTTATGCTTATGAATTTGTGTACATGAGTATATTTGAGTAATTCAATAACATTCTTAAAAAAATCACTTGCTGTAATTGACTGTAATAAATTGATTTTATATCTAACCATGTGAAATATAAAAATGGATGAATGATAATATACATTTGTATTATTTTATTTATTATATATATTATCATTTACTGTTATCTCCTGCATAGTTTAGTGTAATGATAGAGTGACAGATTCTGGAGTTCATGATCCATGGATTGCAGCTCCAACTGTTCTTTTGAAGTCCAAGCAATAAACTGTTTGATTATTTTTGCCTCGATGGTTTAGAACAGTAGTAGAGTGATGGATTCTAGCAGTTGAGATCCATTAACTGCAGCTCAATTCTAGCATTTCTGATGGCTCGAATTTCACATAACAAACCATTTGAACACAGTCGAGTATTATATTTCTGTGAAAATTAAATTAAACACCTGAAGTTTTTCATAATGTTAGCAATATCAAATATAAAGTATAAACAAGTATTTAAAAAAATTTTAATTGAAAAAATTGAATACTGTAAATCACTTATCAAATTTTTTATCTCTTTTTTCTTTTGCAATAAATATATCATCTAAAATTTTTGAAAAACATAAATAATTTCCTAATGAAATCTAAATGTATGTTTTACAATATCATATTTAAATACATATCAGTAAATACCATTTCTGTTTTTGAAAATTTTTAAATTGCATAAATATATAAAAAGAAATGCTATATACTCATAGTAAAATTAAAGTGTCAAGAAATATATTTGATGAGCTTTGCATCATATAATTTATGATACTGTAGTTTCACGGGTCTGGTTAAACAGGCATCATGATCTGAGTAACAAAACACTGCCACTGTTTTCATAAAATGAAACAGACTAGAACAAGAAAGGTTTATACATTTTTGTTTTACAATATGTATTTATAGTGGAGGTTCTAAATATTAAATTCTATTAATCAGTCATGTTTTATTGTTTCTGTAAATATTTTTTAAGCTATGCTATGGGCCTAAAGATGCCATTATAGCCTTAAAATATTGTAGTACTGCAAAAATTTGTTACTGAAATATATAACTATAATCTACAGTAATTTGAAGAGAAATTAGACAGAAAACAAAGTGCTCTTCATTAAGTTATTTTAATAGATCATAGTACTGATTACCTAGAAACTTTCAGAAGTTAAAAAAAAGTCTGATTAGAAGATGCATCATTTGCATTTGTATTGGAAAAGTTTAAGTTAAGCGCTGACATTTTATATATATTTAAATACTTTATTATACATCAAACATATTTTACAAGTTAAATTTGTTTCCTAGAAAGATTTTTTTTTATTATTATTTAAATAATCACATGACAGCAACATGAATTTTATATTCTCCATTGAAAATTTAATGTCCATTGAAATGACATTAAAAAACTTCAGTAAAGATAAAAATAAAAAAAATATTTGTTTTAAGTCTTTGATTTGAAATTGGACAGCAATTTTTGGCTTAAGCTTTAGACACAAAATTAAACAAATTATTTCATTGACTTTCCAAAGAATAGTTTTCTTATTATGATATGTGTTTGACTTTTCTGTTTTTATCCTTAATAATATTCTTTATTTAACTTTTGTCTTGTGGATGGAGTTAAGAGTTAATGGAATGAAGCTCTATTATTACTGTACTCAAAGTAACTATCCTTTTTTTTATTATTATTATTGTTTTCATTAAAAAAATTCCCATGTAAATATATATACAAGCATTATTGGATCAAAAATATGATTTATTACTAATGTTCTATTTTAATGAGTATTTAATGACATATTTTTTATATAACACTTCACATTGTTTAAATTATATGCCCTAGTTTTATTAAATCACCAAGAAGACTAACTCTGTCCTAAATTACTGTCTTCTAAGAAAACTATCTTAACTTAGCATTGAAAAAATTTTTTTCTTCTTTAAATAAATCATAGGAAGCTTTTGTTTTCAGTATTGTTCAACAATCATTTTAGAAACCTGTTTTATGTTTAACATATATATATTATTCATTGTAAGTTTCAACAAATTATTAATATTGCAGTGGCTTATATTTTATTTTCAATAACTTTTTTTTTCTTTTTTTCATAAAACTAATAAATACTAAATTGATATTTTCTCTGAAAAAATTAAATTTATTAATATCATTAAATTTCAAATTTATCTATTATACATATTTAATATTAAATCTCATGTTTTAATTAAGATATGTTTCCAATAATTTTTTTTAAAATAAAAAAAAAAAGTAAAACAGTTTTATTTTATTTTGATGTAAATGAAAACAAAATTTGTGGTAAATATATAATCATAATTAATTTTATTGTGATTAATTTATTAATAATTTCAAGAAGAATTGTTTTTTGTTTTTTTTAAATGCTACATTTGTGTTTGAACTGTAATTGACAAGTATTAATTTATAAGTTTTTTTAGCTCAGTAGTTTTCTTTAGCTCATCTTTATACAATAGATTTTTACATTATTATTGTTATTATTAAGGAAACAAACTGATACAAGAATATGTTAAATAGGATATTTAAGCAGTAACCTTCTTTTTTTCATATTTTTGTAAAGTAAGTCTTTTTTTTTTTTTTTGAAATGTAGTCTTAAATAAATTTCACTGCCTACTATTTTGGAAACATTTATCTTAGATTCCCCATTTTAAAATAGCATGTACAAAATCTTTTTTTAATGTGTGTATATGTATATTTAATGTCATTAGTGTAATCATAAAATCAATATAAAATATATAAATTTATATATATTTAACATTTAAAATTGATAAGAATTTAATAGTGTGCACATTATACATCAGAACTTGGGAGTTTAAGTTTGCATTGAAGTTGTGTTTTAACTGAAAAATTTCTGGATAAGCTCAAAGTTCTTTGTAGAAATCTGGCCCATTCACTGCCTAGCAAGAGCCCTTAAACTAATATTGGTCAGTAGATGCAACTAATTATTTTTATCTAGAAAGAAAATTAAGTGGCAAATTATGTTGGTCTATAATTAATCATAAAAGAAAATGTAATGAAATTGAGAAATCACATTAAATAAGAGACAATTTGGAATTATTCATTAAAAAATATTTTAATTTGGTTATTTCAATCTTTTATCTATATGTGTATGCAATTTTTATAATTATGCTAAGACCACATTGGAAATACACTTTTTCTATAATCCTAAAGTTAAAGCAAACAATTCCAAAATCTCATAGGACATATATTTCAGCAAAGGCAAACCATGCTAGAATTAAAACAATTGCATGGAGTTTATAATTGTAAGTGGTTGAAAACTTTTTAAATAATGTATTATATACTATATTTTGAAGTTGCTACTACAGAGAATAATAAGTGTACTTTTCTTACTTATTATAACATTTATTTAATTGTTATAATAAGTATAATAGAGTTAGAGCTACTTGACTTTATTTAAATATTTTCCATTTATCTAATCTTATACAATGTGTATAATTCTCAATCAAGAGTTAATTGGTGAGTGATGTTTTGAAAATTTTCACTTTAATTTAACAACTTACAGATTTTCAATATCCGTAGTGAAAGTTTTTAAATTAAACAATAACTACAAAATATAAGTTTTATTTTCAAGAGAGAAAAAAATTTGAATAACAAAATAAAATGTAGCCAAATATAAACAAAGGGCAAAATACTATAAGACCTGATTTTAAATTTTAACTTATGTAAATTTAAAAAGAATTTTAGTTCCATCATTTTCCAATACAATTTTTTTTTCTTTTTGTCATGGTACATTTTTAAGTGTTAAAGATGAATATATATATAATTTTTCTGTGAAAAAAGCACAGAATATACTACTGTATACTCACTATTATAGCTCAAAAGCAGGTGAGATAATTTGGTATTAGAGTACAATGATTAAGCTAAAATATTTTATCATCTTTAATGTAGTTTGATCATGCTTATGATTCATTAACATTATTTATCTTATTATCTCAAAATTTAGAGATATAAACATTAATGAGTTCTTTTCACCAGTAATATATATACGATATAGTCAGTTATAAATTTTTGTTCATTTAAATATTTACTTGTTTATAAAAATAGTTATTACTTATTTAATTTCTTTTTAAAATGAATTAAACAATATTTGATTTTTTTTTTGTTTTCTGTCTTAACATTGTAATAAGCTTACTTTTATTCATTCCTTTAACGTTGATGTTACATAAAATCTGATCACCCCTTTATTATAATGGTACTCAACTCCATTATTCAACCTTCTTGTTTTATTTTGAGCTGATTTTACTCAGCAATGGATGTATTTATAGCAATTAACAAGAATAAGGAGTGTTTTTATGGGGGGGGGGGGATATAAAAATTATTACAGTATTGTTTACATTTACTTTAGGTAAGTGTTGGATGACTTTAACTAAAATAAATATTTCTTTCATCAAGGATATCTTATTGTTTTAACTTTAATTCTGTCTAGCAAATTTTGAATGAAAGAATTTATTTATTAAATATGCACTTAAAACAATACTTAATGTAGTTTTCATAAATCAATATATATTCCATAATCTTCTTAGTGACATTTTATTTCAAAAATTAAATAGAAAGTCAATATATATATAAGCATTCTACTTGCAAATGTTTGTATATATATAAGAAATCCCTGAATAGAGGGTATATCACAAAATTTTGCATTGTATTTGCAGGAATTGTTTGGGAAATGATAACAATAGAAAGTAGAATAAATATGCATATGTCACATTAAAAGTCTAAGCCCAGTTTCTTTCATAGATGTTACTTTACCTATAATTCAATTGAGAGAAAAGAAAGAATAATCATAAAATCTACAGCAGTGGTATTTATTAAAATCATTCTAAGAGTTAATTTCTGGAAAACTCCAATTACAACTAAATATATATTTTTGTATATAAATTAATTATTCCAAACAAAGTTTAACTCAACATTACAACCACCATTCAAATTGCTAATATTAAACTTAATAAGTTTGATATCACATTAGAATAATCAAACAAGCTTTCCAATATTATTATTTCATAGTTTACACTACCAGTTTTCACCTGGCAGCAAATGGATGTGTTAGTGCAACTTATAAATCTCGATCACTTTAAATATCAAATCCAAAACTTCACAGATTTCAAAGCATGTAGTAGTCACAATGCAGTCTACCATTATTAACGCTTTTGAACATTGTCAGGAAAATTGTAAACAAAATTAATTTATTTGAAATGATATTTTAATAATTAGAATTCAGATTGTCTTTTTATGAATAATTAGCATTTATTTGCTTATTCTTTTTTAAAAAAGTTTAATTTCCTTTTGAGGTTTTACAGCTCTTTTTGTAGTAATTTCAACTTTATTTGTTACCAATTATTATTCTAATATTTTAAACAGATGCAAATTAAAATTCACTGATAAATTTTAAAATGTACAAACATGTTTTTAATATTGGATCTTGTAAATAATTCTCTATACATGTGTGCTAGGTTAATTTGTTTGTTTGTTTTTTTTTTTTTTTGGGGGGGGGGTTAAAAGGAAGAAGATTTTGCCGAAACATGCCTCAAAACTAATGGCTACTTCTTATTTTGAAAATAAAATTCTAGGAATAAATAATACTATAATGATTATAGATCTCTGTTCAACTGATTAACACCAAGAAAGTTCAAAGTTTCTCTAGTTTAATTAAATAGTATTTAATTGGATTATATCAAAATAAAATATATTTAGAAAATTATGAAATATATTGAGAATTGATAAAAGAATTTCTATTAAGTATCCAGCACATCTGATGATTCATTTGCAATCAAGCAACTTCACTTGGTCATATTTATGGTAGTTCAACATTGTTTACCATACTTTTACATATCTAATTTTTGAAGCAATACTATATACTGTGATATTTGAAATATGATCAAAAGAGAAATCATAGCTATTCTATTAATATTTAATGTTTAAATTAAGGCAAGATATATTTTGAGGATTTAAATGAAAATGGCAGATATGTAGGAAAAAAATGTAAACTAAGTATTTAGTTTAGTTAACAATATGAAGTCTTGTTTATAAAAAGAAGAAAGTTTATAAAGATATGAGATATATTTTGTTTATAAGCAAGAACTGCCAAATATAGATAGAAATAGCAGAGCTTAAGAATTATGTCAAAGACAAAAGAATAATGTTTTTTAATAATGAGATAGAAATAGATTTTTATAAACGGGGTATATATTTTGATTGTAAAATTTTACTATTTTTTTATAGTCTTAAAAAAGCAAACTTCATTTATATCACACTTTGCAAACTTCTAATATATTGGTATGCTAAAAATTACAATTTATATTTTTCAATGTGTTTTTTCTTTCTTGAATTCATTATTTTTTGATCTTTCACATTTCTAGTTCTCTAATGATTTCCACTGCACTATTTATTTTGGTATTCTATTGTTATCCATTTTTTTAACATGAACTTCTCAGCTTGTTTCATTTTGCTCATTTATCAATGTTTTTTGTATATCCATTTGTTGCAAAGTGTCTTCATTTCTGATTCTTTTTATAATATTCAAGATTAACAATCAGATTTATTAAACTTTATCCAATTATTTGATTAACAGTTCTAAGTACAAACTCTTTTAAAGTAATTATTTTGATACATGTTTATTTTAGTTTTATTACATTGAATGGCATTATTCCAATAATTAGACAATGATTAGCAATACTAATGCAAAGCAGGTTTCTTTGGCTCCATGTGTGATATTTTAGTTTTTAACTGCAAGGATTTAAAAGAAATACAATATAGTATCTATATACGATAAAAATCATGTAATTTTTACTAATGTTACAAGACAGAACTTTTATCTTTCATATGATACTGAAGAACTAAACAGGAAAGTAGACTGATTATCTGACAACTACCTATTGACAAGAAAGCCTACTATTCCTTCTTATAAAAGAATACTTGTAGATGGAGAAGATATGTAATTTTTTTATAGAAATACCATAAATACATAGATTTATTTTCCTGGAGTTTTTTATTTTCATATATAATAATAACTAGAACTTTTAATAATTAATTGATTGCCCTGTGTGATTTAGTGCAATGATAGAGTGATGGATACTGGATTTCAAGATCCATATATTACAGCTCCAGATCTGTCACTTCTGATCCTCAAAACTTATGATCTCCTAAGAAATAGTCCGTTTGATATTTTTTATTAATTGACTTAGGAAAATAATTATATATATTATGATCATGTGTCTAAAAATGTGTGTTTGTGTACATATATATATATACACACACAGAGTCAAATTCCCAATCACAAAGTCGTTATTTTTTGTAATAACTTGCTCACTCTATTTTTTTTATTTATGTATCACAATTACTTAATAGATTTAATTTTATTACAAGACTATAATTCTTTGTTTGCTCCAAGCAATCACCCCAGTATGGCTAGCTACAGAACCAAAAGCTCATATACTTATTTACAAATGAAAAAAAAAAAAAACAAATCTCAGATTTTAATAGAATGAATTTGTTTTGCTGTGCAACTCATTTTGGAACTTGAACATCTAATTGTATTATAATGAAAAGTAATAATTTATTTTGCATTATTTCATTTGTTTTAAAATTATAAAAATATAAAATAATTTATAGATTTTTTTGTATTAAAATAATGTATTTATGCTTTGGAAAATGAAATATCCTCTACTACATAAAATATACATTAGCTAACTTCTGAATTGTACACTGTTTATGCTGCAAACCTTATCAATCAGTTTTAAAGGAACTTTCCAATAATAATGTCAATCTTATCTTGTAAGCCTTGTATCATTGTAGTTTACAGTTCATAAAAAGGCTATTTTATATATCATTTAATATCTTATTTCACAAAAACTTGAATGCACTTTCAATGTTCTTATTCATAATATTATAAGGGTCAGGAAGAAACTGTTGTGAATCTTTAGCAAGGTTTTCAAAACAAATTAAAAACTGGTGCTACCTTATGGTTCTGTTTAGAAAAATAGTCTTCTAAAAGTTTTTGAAATCCTTAAATGCTGGAAAACCATTAATTTTATTGACAAAATGTTCTCCAGTAGAAAAATTGGAGTACCACATGTTTCATTTCTCACATCTCTATATATATTTATTAGTTATCTTCCACATACAGAATGTCAGGAAATTTGTGCATTATCACTTTGACTTCATAAAAGATATATTTTCCAGATCTAGAAAAGTCTGTAAATAAAGATATGAAAAGTTTGGAAATCTTTTTAAATGATTGATATCTTATTTTAATCTAGCAAAGACAGTATATTCAAATTTTGATCTTAACAAAATACAATCTTTTTCCACACTATTTAGGAGTAACTTTGAACTATAGCCTAATCTGTTTTTCTGATTTATCTAAGGTTAAATCAAAATTACTTAGAATTGTGATGCAAGCATTTAATAATAACTTCTTTAGCAATAGCATATTCTTTTGGTTAATATTGTGCCCTTGGTTGGAGATACTCAAATAAATATTACCATGAGAAATACTACTAGTTTATTCAAGTCTAGTCTTTTGCAGTGGCTTTATGTTCTTTTACATATTCCTCTATCAGATATCAGAAGAGAAATTGTCTCACAGAAAATAAATAAAAATTTGTTAAATAAATTGAACTTTCCAGTAAGACATCACATAGTTTCATTAAGTAAGATTTGTCTCATATCAAGATCCCATTTCTGAATGTTGAACTAAGAATGGATTTTTTTATGAGATTTTTTTTTTTTTTTTTGATCTTAAATATTATTTGATTCTCATTATCAAATTCAAGGCAATCCATGGCCATTGTGCTAATCTAGTCAATAAATAAAATTTATTAGACACTGTCCTATGTAAATGTGAACAATCATAAACCACATGGTAAAATCTATGGTTATAATGAAGAATTTAATAAAGCTTATCTCCTGGTTGGAATCTCCACATATTTCCGTGATATTTTGTAAATAATTAAATTGTCTTAAAAAAATTCCACATATCAAATAAAGAATAAATATTATAAAGTAGCTATTTTAATGTAATAAATTACGTAATTGATTATATAATGTATATCAAGAAATTATAAAAGAATAAATTGCATCATTTTTATTACAGTATTTTTAATTGATTATATATTCATTTGCTATAAATATTAACAAGTTAAAATAGCAAAGAAACTTAAAATAGTACTTACTAAAATGCAATATATTTTGCAAATTAATCATTTTAAAGCAATGGATTTCATCTTTTGAAAACCTGCTGTTCTTATTTTTGTTAAATTTTATGTTATCTGAAATATATATTTCTAATAATGTAATTCTTTTAGATATCTAGTGCAATTAATTATATATGCATGGTAATTATAATGATAAATTGAAACTTAGGTTCACAAGTAGTCTATAAATATTTTTGTAATTTTCATCAAAAATTTTACAAAAGAGTATTATTTTTAGATTTTGTTTGATTTTTGGTCAGTGTTAATAAATTTTACTGAGTTATGGTGAGAACTGTTATTTATTATTATAGTAGATATAGTTTATATTTTAAAAAATAATTTATACAAAACTAACTTTATTTAAAAAACAAAAAAGCAATGATTTAAAAGTTCCTAGTAATATTAATATATTTCTGTTTTCATTGTACACATTTTTGATTATTTTAAGTTTGTTGTTTTTTTTTTTTTTTGTAAAGAAATAAAAATGAGAAAAATAATTTTATTCTTTATGAATACATTTTTGCATTTAAAAAAGTGTATTTGTAATCATGAGTGCACAATGTATATATTTTAATTTTATATAACTGAAAAAATTAAATTCATAGAATTATTAGATTTTTGTAATATATATAGCTAAATTTCAAAAAAATTTTATTTAGTTCATTGTTATAAGTCATTCTTATTTTAAGTTATATCTTTATCTTTTTTATATTAGTTGTATTAGTTTTCACTAATTTACAGCTCATATTTTAATGTTTAGAACCATCTATTAAAAGTGAGAGATGTCTCTTCAACTTTTTTTTTAATAATTTATTTTTATTTTAAATAATAATTATATAACTTATATCATAATGAGAAGAATATTTTTTAGCTTAAGAATGAATAGTTTGACAAAAAGTGTTATTGAGTAATAAGGCATGCTGATAACTGGCTGACTAGAAAGAGAGATTAAATTTCATGATCAGTCAAACAAAGATACTGAAAATATATTTTATATTCATAGAAAGATTTTTTTACAGCAATTATTTTGAGATTGTGAAGAAGAATTATTACCCTTAAATAGCTTTTACCTCATCAAATATGAAAAAATGATTTGCATCATGTCAGCCATTGTCAGTGTGGCATCTTTATATGGGTAATGTTATCTCTTAATAACTTGAATGCACCAGCAAACATTAATTCAACACATCAACATAGAAAAAGACAATCACATTTTTATGATAATAGTTTTTTAAACATATTTATATAATAAATAGTATAATAAATACTTTCATATTTGAAATTACACATAAATGGAATAGCTCATGATAGAAATGTAATTAAATACCATTAAACTTGAGCCATAATCTTCACTTAATTTGACTACACCAGACAAAAATAGTTATTTTGATATATATCATAGACTTTTTTATGTACTTGTATTCACCTAAAATATAAGTAGCTGCCATTTTTGGAGTCTCATAAGCATTTTTCAATCATGATTATGTAAAGCTTTGATTTACTTTTATGTTGTATACATAATTGTTTCAGATTTGTTTTCTTAGGGGTTTGTATTTTATTTTAATAATTTGAATTAATTCTGATATGAATTAAAATACTTTCTGTTACTATCACTAGTAAAATCTTAGCCATTTTAAATGCTGTCTTCCTATTTTAATAAATGTTATAGGCCTTTTATTTCTGTAATATTTGTTTGCAAATATTCAAATCTTGCCTATATATAATAATGTATTTTATAAAATTTCAAAAATAAAACAATATCTGCCAATTTTGGTTTGTGAGTTCTTTATTTATTGAATGTTTTCAGAATAAAGTAAGTTGTATATAGTAACAAAGGTTTTCACAGTTAAAAAATGAAATTAAAACAAGCTTTGGAAATGCAATATAGAAATCCTTATAGAATTTCTCATAATCAGAGCAAAATGGATTATATTATTTCAAGTCTTTAAAAAGATTGACTCAGGAGACAGAAATTTATCTACAGATATGGCCAGCTGATATTTTGAAGAAATTTCATTCATTTTTCTAACAATTAATTTGTTCTCAAGATCTGTTGCAACAATTTTTTTTTTAAAAAATAGAATGTATGCATTTTATGGCTTTCCATTCATCATCATTATTATTGTTTTTTGTTGATGTTATTACAATTTTAACCAATCAAAAAAGGGAAAAAAGTTGAAAACAAACTTGAAAATTGTTTCTTGACTAATTATCTTTGTAAACAAATGATGGAAAAACTAGATAATGGATTTTTATATTAAAGGAATGTGATAAGTTTCTTTATTTTTGTTTAAATTGTTTGCTCTTTTTATGAAATCATATTTTAATTGTGGTAATATAATTTTGTTAAAATTAAAAATGTGAACTATATATATAAAAAATGAAGGCGACCCTAACTCATCTATAGCTAAATAACTAATAAACACATCATTTTAAGAATTTGAGAGCTTGTAAATATTTTCAGTCAATGTTGTAACATTTTTACTTACCATCACATTTATTAGATACAAGTCTCAACCATAATTCTTACAATGTTATCATAATCAGAAAAGTATGCTTTATATATTTTGAGATAGTTTGTGGAAAAAAATAATAAAGAGACAAAGCTTTTTTTATTATGAGCTGCCCTTTTTTTAGCCACCCCCACCTCCTATATACTAGCAATAATTTTTAAAAATTAGACAAAACTTAGCCAGAGACAATTCATAAATTTGTTTTTAACTTTTAATATACATTTATTGATTGAAATTCTGATAATAATAAAAAAAACAATAAATATATAATTTTGCTTTTTTTTTTCAAAATCAATGCATCAGTTTTCTCAACCATATTGGCTCTCATGAAAATGAAGTATAACTTGTTGAAATATAATTTGCTCACTTCTGGGTAAAATTTGTGTACATCTGTGGATTGGAGTGTTTTTAAAGAATTTCATTATCCTGCTCAATTTTTTCTGATCATGAGAAACTGCTGATGATTTCAACTTATACATATGCAAATCTATCAGTGCATGTTTTCTAATGCATATTCTTTTGTGACTGTCATTATTCAATAAATACATAATTATTAAATTTTATATTATTACATTTCAGGTAATATCAAATTTAATAAAGCTCATTTAGAACTAAAATTTTTATATACTGTAGTTGCTGATATATTTTATTGTTTACATATGCATTATAGACTCATATTTATAAAATCTTATTACTTCACTCAAATGTACATTTTGGGTATAAAAAAAATATATAATAATTGCTCTGGGGTAATTGAAATTAACAAGTTATATCAGCTAATCCTAGTTCTGCATAGATATTTAAATGCTATTTATTATTGTTATATATTTACTAATAAGTATTATTCCACATCTATTTTATCACTTGATATTTTCTAAACACTCATTCACAGTTATAATCTTTAGATGAAATAAAATTACTAGCTTTGAAATTTATTACCTTTTATATAACCGTAAATATACATTTTAAGACAATTCAAATAAGACAGTAATATTTATTAGATAGAAATGATAAATTCTATATTTTTATATGTTTGAACAGAGCAAATGAGAAGTGATAAATGATAAGGATGAAGAGCACTGGGGATTTCAGCATTTAAACAATAGCTTTTATTCCTTATTTAATTTAAGAAAACTTTAACTTCATTCATTTCTTTCTAAATCTTTTTATTTTAAAATTGTTAATCAATTGTCATTCAGCAATTCCTATAACTCAGTCCCAATTCATCCTTTTATTTGTTTCAATGATGTCATTGGTACTTGCTTGCTCTTTTATTTGTAAATTTTGCCTCCATTTTTTTTCTTATTAAATCTAACACATTTGTATACTTTTTTATATTGTTTGCAGTCATTTTATTAAGATTCAAATATGTTTTTTATCCAACACATCAAATCTTTCTTCAAATACATGAGTATATTTTAATTAATTTTAGATTATTTCTGTTGAAAATACTTCATAAAAAATATCATATCAGTTCTGACACTAAATAGAATTCAAAAATTTTAAAAAAAAAGATTAATAGTAATTTGAGAGCCTTCACTGGTAGTAGCCAATATGGCGTCTTAAAGCCAAATAATAAGCATAATAGAAAATATACATTTTTATAGACGAAAAATATAAACTTACATTAATGTGAAAGTAAATATTTTAACTTATACTTTGTAATGAATAGACAAACCAGAAGTTTTTTGTTAACACTTCCATGTAATTTTATATAGATGTGTGACCATTATTTAAACATTGATTACTGCTAAATGTATTTTCAGTTTGTTTATTTTTAAAAACCATTTTCAGTATTAACATGAACTGTTTTATTTAAACCAGATGGCTATTATATCAACGTTAAAAATATTATGAGTTATTAATTCAACGCAGCCTCATTATCATTTTTTAAAATTATAGTACATAAACAGGAATTCGTGTGTCTTTGTTGCTCAGTCTAATAAAATTAACAGTTCCTTTTTACTCAATGTTCAAGCTATTTTAAACTTTTTGATCTCTTTATATTTTTGCAATAATTCAAATAAAAAGATTATTATTCTTTTTCTCCAATGTTGACGAATTGAAATGCAAATTGTTCAAAGTAAGAGACAATTGACGTTGCAGCAACTGGGCCTTAAGGAGAATCTTCCACAACATTTAATCGAACTATTTTATTATAATTTGTGAAGTTAAATTCATTACCCATTGCACAATTTATTTATTTTGTTCTTTGTGGGATTTTTTAAAAAATAATAATTTCATTTACTTGCATTCTTCTATTGTTAAATCTCTTAAAATTCTGGAGATTGAAAATAAAATATTTATAATTAACACTAATAATAAATGTATATAGACTGTTCTGGACAAAGTTTAGTGAAAATATAATACAAATTTATAATAGATAAATGCTAGTATAAATGTGTATATGTATAATATTAACATATACATTTTTCTCTCTTCAACATGTTATTCATATATATTCTAAACGTTTAACATTAAAAATATATGCACACGTATATATAGTACTTATGGACCTATATATGTATACCCATGTCTTGAATTCGAATTACAGCCAGATAAATCTGGCCTTTTTTTTTAAGTAATCAATTGGTAGCAAACATAGCTAATTATCAGTTTTATTTGGTAAATGATTAGCTATTTTTAGGTAGAAGTTAAAACAACAATAGATTGCTCAGATCTTTACAATAGCAGTCAGATAGCTTAGTAATGTTTTTTTCTTGATTATTTCTCAATGAGGATTATTGGGGAAGCTTTCTCCCTGAAATGTGTTGCCTGTAATTTCTGCAAATTTGTATATAGAATGTATATTATTTTTAGATTATTATTTAAATGGTTAAAACATATCGAAAATTATTAACAATATCCCAAATGAACCGTTTGTGCAAAATTTATGAGCATATTTTGTTCAATTACTAAGATTAAGCCATTAAAGAACAACATTTCTACACTAATGAGCACTAATTATTTTTAAATTTATATATATGATTGGTAAATACTAAAATTAAATAGTACTGCTGTTCACATCTTGTTGCAGATTTTTAATTTATTTATTTATTTAGAAATGTGGCTTGTATTATTATTTATGTTATGTTAGTATAATGTAATGTATACAAATGTATTTTTGTTGCAATATTATGGAAAATACTCAGGCTTGTATTATTATTTATGTTATCTAAGTATAATGTAATATATACAAATATACTTTTATCGCAATAATATGGAAAATACTCAAATGAGAGATTAAAAAGAGTGACGTAGAAAAACCCATAGAAATGGGTACAAATTTAATATTTTCTTTTGCATCTTAAATTGTCTTTATGGAAGATATAATATCTAATTATCATAATACACATGTAATAGAATTGTTATTCACAAATATGTAAAAATAAAGTTGATTTAGAAAAATGATTACTATTATAAGAAATTAAAAAATAGTATTCAAACAGAAATGGATCAATGTCTTCACAATTAGATACAACTGATTAATTTGGATTATCATTTTTATTATTTTGAATAATAATAAAATTCAAAAGCTAAAGAAAATATTAACTGAAAGAAAGTAAAATATTTTTGAATAAGATGTTAAAACTATTGTTAATGATGTTAGTTCACTCTAATAGATGCTTTTTTTAATTTCCAAATATCATGGTATTTGATTGGTATTGGTTTCAGAGATTATCAAATGATTTCTTTGGAAGTTGTAAGACTGGTCTTTCTTTTTTTTTAAATCACCTTATCTGATTTATACTTTAATTTTATAAATCAACTACCTTCATTCTTAGAACAATTCTTAACTCTGATATTCAATTATTATTATTTTTTTAACCAAAACTTATCATTACTTTTTATTTATTTATTATTATTGCCTATTATTTACCTTTGTATTTTTGAGGATATAGTAGTTGATCTCCACTAAATGTATAATCTTGAAGTGCTTATTTTGGAAACTACAAAAATGTTTAAATCAAAACATCTTATTTCTCTTGGTCAGTTGAAACGTGTAGAATATTATTTTTCAGACAAGACATCTTTTCTTTCCTATATGATGTGCTAGTTGATGATGAGTCTGGTAGACAGACGGAACATATATTAATTTTCTTACCCCGCCATCCTTATATTTTCAATATTCAAAACTTGATATAAAAAAATGATTAAAAAAAAAAGGTTATCTAGCAGAATTAAAAATGTTTGTCTGCTTTAGTTTCAATAATTTTTAAAAAGTCTCTCTATCAGAATATAATAATAATAATCCCAACTGATTTTCCAGATTGCTTTTATATCCAATTTTTGAGTCAACTCACCCAATTAGAGTGATAGTGTGACTTGCTATTTTTGACCAATTCATTTTTAGTTGGAAAGTGCAATCTTTTTTAGGAACATTAAAAAAAAAATTACACACCTGGTTTTCAGACAAACTTTTGTCTTGAAGAAAAAAATAGTCTTAATCCCTTTCCTCACGTATATCTGTAATATCTAAAATTGGAGCTTCTTTCTTTTGATCTTAAGATGAGACAATTTCAAAATTAGAGTTCCCACCAAGCTTAAACTCCAAAATGACAAACAATCATTTACAAAAATAAAATTGCTACAAAAATATATATCTGATTCAACAGATTTTCTCTCTTAACACAAAATTGTTAAAAAAAATAATTTGACAGATTTAACCCTTCTTCCTTTCAATATATAATAAATGTAAATTTCTGTATGTAATGTACACACATACTTTTATCATTTCAAATGTTAGCCAAGAGGTATTGCAGTCACCATGCAAGCAAGTAGTTGGTTGCAGACGGTTGTGGGTTCGTGTCCCGGCCAATGCTATGACACATGGAAAAAAAATCATTCATAAACTGTCCATCAAAATAATATGAATGCTAGTTTAGAAATTATGACCCTAATATTTAAAATTAAATCCTTAGCTTTTAAATCCAAATTACAATTATAGAAAAGCAAAAATAGAAGTATAGAATAAGATATTAGAATTGATCAAGCATAGGTTAGTTTTAAAAAAAGTTTAATATCTGAAATTTAAAAGTGGCTAACTAAATAGCTTTTATAACACACACTGCCTATACATATGCGTTATAACTTTGCTTTTTAACAGAAAAATTAAATATTGAATAGTTTAAATGTGTGTATTACCTTTCTATCAACACACAAACAAATAAAGAATATAATTGTTGACCCACTCTCTTTCTGTCTAAAGCTTTTAGAACTTGATCTTGTAGGGTTTAAATTTGGGTGCCCTACAGCTTCCTTTTTAGATAAAAATGTGATGATGATTTTTGTTTTACATTTTCTTACATGCACATTACTACAAATTTAGCTAATGACTAAATTGTAATGGCACAATATATTGTTATTATAATAGTTTTTTTAATTAACGCACATTTTATTTGTATTATAAATAAGTGCGGTTTAATTTTCTTATTTTATCTCTTAAAATTTTAAACAAATGTCAATCATAAAATAAATTAAAATCTAGAACAAGATTCATTTAATGGAAACCCATTTAAATCTTGATAACCAATTACATCTGAAGCAAATATTCATGTCTAAACTGCAAAAGAAAAAAATAAGTTTATAATGAAGACCATCTATATATCATAAGTAGTTTATTTTTCTTATAAACATACAGAATAAAAAGTTGCTAACAACAGACTGAATTTATTTATTCATAATAATATTACAATATAACTGAGACTTATTCTTTCAGCCCAGCAAAAAGAGCAGCAGCGAGCATTTTCTCCCTAGTAATTACGTTCCGGCACCAGGTAGCATTCCATATCTATTTGTGGTTGTCCAAACCATGAATATATATATTCATGTGCAGCCCCCAAGCCAAAAATATAGAACTCTGTTTAGCTTTATATACTCTTTGTATTTTATGATTGATTTCACCATGATTTCTTTAGCGGAGCAATTGCTGGGCTAATTTGTAAATCTTGTCTGGAGACAGACTAAAAATGAAATATAGATTAAGTATTTGTCCACTTTGATTCATTATTTGTAAATACTGTATTAATCTATTTGCTTGTGAATAGATCAGGGATGCAAATGGTGGCTCTTTTTATTATGATAAAATACACACATTCTTGTAATTTGTAGATAAATAAGAGAGGGAAAATGTGCATTGCAACATAGTTTCTTGAATTCAGCCTTACTACAAAATAGTAATTATTTTATATAATGCATATCTAAATATTAGAAAGTTGTGAATAAATCGAATTAGGAAAGTAATTTTTTTATTTATTTTTAAGAGAAATTTTATTTTCATTAGGGTAGATACAGATTCTATTATGTTCTATTAGTAAAATAAATGTTCAAATATATCTACAGCCATTTTTTATCTCTTTCCTTGTGACTCTTTAATGGAAGGGGGGACCGACGACAAAATAACTTTTATGATAAAAAAGTTTGCCAACCCCTAGAATCTATGTTTTTGTTTGTTTTCTTTTGTGCAAGTTCATTTAAATTAGATAAACTAAGCTAGTTAGCTGGATTCCCTACATCCCTCTTCCTTTTAGATATAAATAATCATAATAAATAAAATAATAAATTTACAAATAATTTGACAAATTGTTTTGGATATCTTTGATTCTTTTTCTGCCTTTTTTTTTTGTAGCATTTTCAGTGTTTGTATTGGTTTCTTGATCAGCCAATGATTTTTGAGCTAGCTTTCAAAAATCCTCTGTCTGATAGTAGTGATCATGGTACTTTTGAACTCGATTGGGTGCTCTTCTGTATGTGTGAAGCCAAATGTAATCACTTCTTATCTAGTCTTGGAGATATTGATGGGTTTATGTCTCTGAAAGTTTGAATTACTATTAGGTGATGACTTTCTTCTGCCACCACTAAAAGGAGTCCATGTATTACTTTTTATGCATTCAGTAATACAAATTTTGAACTGATTTTAGTTTCTTTATTTTTTTTTTAGAGAGGGCTTTCATTTTTGAAATTGGTGAACTCGATTCTCAGTTGGCATTTCATCACCATAGCTAGTGTCTAGTTATGAAGGATTATTAAAGATGAATATTGTATTCATTAGCATTCTATTTAAATCAATGAATTCTAACTATATGTTGAGTTTTTCTGGAGATTTTTTTTTTAGTTTCCTGTAATATATGTCATTGTTCTCCCCACATCATCTGCTTATCTTGCTCATTTCTTTGTAGTGAAAAAGAGATTTCAGTACATCATACTTGTCATAGAACTGGTTAGCTGTGAGAGTTTCTCAACAGCTGAAAATAAGAGTAAAAGAAAGACTATTGCAAATCTTCAACAGTTATTGGAAAAAATATCAATCACAATCAGGAATTTTTTATTTTGTCAAGAAATCACATGGTTTAAGTGGAGTCTTCTCCAAGCATCTGATTTCTGTATAGGCTATCATATTTTATTTATTTGAAACTAATAACATTGATTATCTTGTGACTCTATGTCAGAGTTCATGATGGGCATCAAACATAAGAAAGCCAGCAATTTTATTCAGATTATGACCTGGGTGTTCACAATACATTTATTCTGGTAGTTCCCATCACAATATATTTAAGATCTGTTATGCAACAATTTGATGGAATAATAACTAGTAATTCACATAATGCAGTTGCCATTAATGGATAGCTCTTATCCAACATCACATTATCACCATTACAGGCAAAACTCTCCATACAGTAGTGCCACTCCATGCAAGCCAGAGTAATCAGTGGACACCAGAAGACTTGTGCATAAAATCCCTATCTAGTGCATACTCATCCACTATCCCCACTGATGAAGGCCACAAGCCAGAAACTAGTCTGGGGATATTGGATGAGTATGTACTAGATAGGGATTTTATGCACAAGCCTTCTGGCATCCACTATGGTTTGCAGTGAGTGGCACTACTGTATGGAGAGTTTTGCCTGTTTAAGAGCTCTTATCTCCTGGCCAGAAGGATTTGATAAGTTTATTAGCCATTTGAAACTTATCCATTTCCTTAATATGATTCCAATTACCTAATGCTTTGCTGTTGAATTTATTATGTTGACCACTGTTTTTGCAAGATCCTTTGCAAATTCATAGAAATCTATCATCCAGTTAAGTACAACTATAGAAGAAATCATTTCTCTGCACATGTTATATCTTGAAATTATAAAAGCAATTCTCAGCATGCAGGATAATAAATATTATGGAAGATTTTTTTATCAGAGGCATATATACCTAATAATATATGATTGTTATCTATATCCATCTGTATTATCAAATGACCTTCCACATAAATGCTGATAGGAATTTTTGATTCCCCTATCAAACCTGTAACTCTGTCTCACCTTTATTTAGTGTGCATCATACAAAATCATTGGGTCCCTCAATTCCAGTTTGACTGGTGTAAGCTAATACTGCACCTATATCCACTGGAGAAACCTTACAAGTAAGGATCAGTTCTTTCATTAAGTTAATGTTGTTGCTTTAGGCATCAAGTTTTTAAAAATTCATTGGAGATTTGTTTTTTTGTTGTCCTAATTCCAATCAGTTTTTTCTTTAACAGCCAATGCAGAGATTCAGCTGCTTCAGTTTTATTCCTTGTAAAAATCTTACAAATAATTAGAGCAAAAGCTTAGAGCTATTTTTTTGTTAGTAGAAGTTTGAACCTTAATGATTGCTCTAACTTTGTTCTATCAGAAATTCTAATTTCTTAGCTTTAAATATAATATGACTTATTTCTGTGGCTGTTTCTTTTAACTTATTTAAAAGATTTTTAGATAGTCAATAATGGTACCTCATTTTAGGCCACTAGCAAAAAATCAGAATAACATAAAATTCCTGGTATTCTGGCAACCATCTAATTAACTATCCATTAGAAGATAGCTATAGACACAATTTGAAAAAGGATTCCATTAATTTTTATAAAGTCTTTATGAGTAATTATGACTATATGTCCTCACAGCCTCTACAGAATTTGAGATTTTTCTGAACATTTCATGAATATCTAAGGAAAAGAAAATCTTTTTTTTTACTATAGAAGGCAGATAGACATCTTATGCAATTTTATATTGCTATGACTACTACTATATGGCATGGCTGAAGATCTATCAGCCCCATATAGCTATTTGAGTTGGATAGCTGGGTTTGAAGACATGTACATGTCTGAAAATTTCAGATTTTCCACTCAATAGATAACTTTTAGCTAAGTGCTTGGTTTTGGGTTGGTATTTTTAGATCTAGTGTCTGAACCTACCCTGACACCTCTCTGAGGAGTGCCAAAGCACAAAACCATGGTCAGGGGTTTGGGGAGGGGTTCCTGACAGAGATATTTTAAGTGCTGGCTCTGGCTAAGCATTTATCATAAAGCTTGTAGAGGAATTGGCAATCCTCACTGTTTATTGATCACAAATGTTTCACTAATAGTACATTGGTAAATCCACAAATGCAGATCCCTTCTATTACTTTTATAAATAGGCAGACTATTAGCATAGAGCAGTCTGAGAAAGATATCAATTTCTGACTCCATTGTGATATCTTCATTCAAAGTGATTGGCAGCATTCCACTCTTTTCAGATTGTAGAATATTCCCATTTCAGGTCAACAATACTAATTATGACTTGTTTTCTTTGTAAAAAGTGAATAGTTGAACACTTTGAATCATTTCTAACCCTTACAATGTTGCTACCCTTTTGAGATGATTGAGCAAAGGCAATTGTATATTTGGGGAGCTTATATTCATTTCAATCAATGCTTTACCAAGCAATCAAATCATGATTTTAATAGGTCTTATGTATATGTGTTGAACTGAAATGTAGTCTAGCTTAATCTCTGCTAATGGTTGGCATCTTAATGAAATAAACATTTTGATTTTTTTTGGATATTGTTTATTTTGAGTTTTCTTTATTGGACTGATAGTTGAGTTTTTTTATCATAATGACATATTCGTATATAGACATATGTGTTTGCTTTATTGCAGTGATAAGATTTTTGTCTTTGATGAGTTGTTTGCAATTACTTGGTAACTGATCTAAATAAGATCATTGTTTTTCTATTTGGCCTTTATGCACATTGTGGCAAATTATTGTAATTTCTAAATTTGGTTCCATTAAAATTGCAACCTGTATTGTTACCTTTTTAATTAGAAATTCATGGGAAACCTTAATTCCAAATTACTGCTGAAGTCCATTAATAAATTTATCTTTGCAGTTTGTGTCTTTTGTTCCAAATGAGAATATATCTTTCAGATCTTCACTGAAGTCACAGGCCAATGCCATTCTACTAAAATTACTTGTGTAATCATGGTTGAATATATAGCTTTACAAAAAAAGCTTTGATTAAGATAATCAGTTAACAATATAATCTTTTCAAAGATTGTTTCAGATGAGTGTGAAGCCACTGCTTAAAAGCATAATATTTCACATTGTAATGTTATCCATACTTAAAAGAATTTTAATTTATTATCATATGAAAATTTAATCTATCCAGGTAAGCAACTAGATGTCAGGCTGGATCAAATTCCTTAACTGATTCTATTCAAACATGACTGTGAACTTAAGTATTTGCTATTAATTTATCTTAATCATTCTGACTCCTAACAGTTTTTTTTTCATTCCTGATGCTCATAGATAATAATCCCCACTCCTATTGTTTTTAAATAAGTGATAAATTGAAGACTGCTCTTTATTTTTTTGCATCAATTCACTACATTAAGAAAAACGTTTTATCTGTGGTTGCTATTATACTGATTTATTATTAAAAGTTTTTATGTATTATCATTATATTAATGCTTTACACTCACATTACTTTTTTAAAAAAAATTTAACATGCATTAATGTTAATGTATGTTTTTTTCTTGATAGCAATACATTTTGACATTCACTATGAAATTCCAATGTAAAGCCATCTTTGCATAACTATTTTTTAATAAAAGCTGATTATAGATTATTTTTGAATTTTTCATCTGGAGTAAAATCTACCAACATTATAAAATATGTTCTTCATGGCAAACTATCAAAATTAGATTAATTATAGTTATTAGGAGGATATTGAATTTAAATATATGTACATTTCCAATTACATAACAGTCTCAGCCAAGCCTTATATTTAAAAAGGTCTTTTTTTTTCCATGTGTCATAGCATCGGCCGGGACGCGAACCCACAACCGTCTGCAACCAATTACTTGCTTGCATGGCGACTGCGATACCTCTCGGCTAACAATTCTAGTATTCAAAATAAATGTATTGAAAGTATATTGTTAAAAAATAATTATGCATATAACTTAATATCTAAAACTACTTTATTTTATTCTATTAATTTTTTTTATGCAATAGCTATGTTTTATTTCAAAAGTTAAAACTTAACTATCAAGGGAAAACATTTTAAATCCTAATATAAACTACACAAACTGAATACAAATTATTTCTCAATAACTGACCTTACTAGATAAAGCCCAAATATTAAACATGGTTTTCAGAGTCTCTGGCAGTCATATTTCTATTCTTGACAGAAATTTCAAGATGTTTACATCCTATTCTCATGTCTGGTAAATATTATCTTCAGTTAAAATAAACATTGCTGTCTAGCAATTTTGAAAGTAATCAAAACACATTTTAAACTTATTCTATGACTCTCTGACACATATTTTTGCATTAATTTATTTATAATTATTAGTTATAACAAGTATAAGCATTATAACCGTATTAGGAAAGATACAAAATTACTATTTTTCCTTTCTATTTTTATATTGACATATATATGTATGATAATAATGCTACTATATTTTCCTGCAAGGATTAGTAAATCCTTAGTGGATTTATTATAAGTATTTTGTATATATATAGTGTAACGTTTATTTATATACGTTACAAATATATTGGCATTTGGTAGAAGCTAAAAAATAAAAGTAAATTTAGATTTTTTTTGACTAATTTTTTTTTAAAAAAATAACGTACAATGAAAGTTAAATTATTCTTTCGGTTTTTTTTATGTAATTAGAAATAAAAGTTAGAATTGGAGAGAACAAAAGACACAAATTACCAATCTAGATAAGAGAAAGTAAAAATATTTCAACTAATTAAAGATGGCAGAATTATGCTGAAAAAAATAGAGACTTTGTAACATAAATTTTATAAAGAATATATAAGATTATAAATGGATATTTTGACAAACAAAAGATATGCGCAGAAGTCGGAAAACTGGGCCTCTGAGAGAGTATAAAAGGCAGAGATCAGTTTGAAGGACATCTTGTTCGTTGGTTTCTCTAGTTGGTCTTGGATAGCAATAATATATCCAAGATCACTCTACGCTGAAGTAATTCGGCATGTCGGAGTGAACCGGAGCCTCTGAAGACATCGTGCCTGAAGATGTATACCAGAAAAGCTTTCGTGACCGACTAGGAGAATGGACCACAGGATCAAATAATAACCAAAAGGCCGAGCTCATTCTACCCAAAAAACTATGCATAGTTATCTACTACTGAATTCCCAAAACTTACCGGTAAGTTATACTTCATTACTCCTGATTGTGACCAAATTAAACATTTTCAAACAATTTCTAAAAGTATGTTTAAACAATCCCGATAGAGACATTAATTTTCTTGTACAAGAGACATTCAATTTTTTTAAGGAAATTTCTAGAAGAAATTTAGATATGAACAGTAATTGTAAAATTGTTTTTTATCAATTGATTCACGTCTGAGTTGTGTTCTCTCTAAGTAATTTATTTCAAATATATTTTTTTGTCTATTAGAATAAAATTATTTCCAATACCAATTTTCATTTGTGCGTTATTAATAATAGTTATTATTTTTTATTATTAAATCTATTAGTAGTTTAATAAGATTTAAAAATGTAATTTACCTTTGCCAATATGTTTGAATAAGCCCAGGAATAATAATCTTAAAAAATTAATTCTCGTTACGGTAGGAGGTAATACCGATTAGTTTAAAAGCACTTTTTTTCTGTTTAGTTTACGAGTTACAATATGTTTGACGCCGATTCAGTGGGTCTAATGACTCTGGCGCCCTCATGTAGAAATTAAAAACTGAGTCAGCTCACGATTGTACTTAGCAATAATTCCAGGCCGAGTTGATCAGGAAATATAGCTATGTTTTTAGAATAGAAATATAACTTTCTTCTTTTTTGACATAGCTTGATCAACTCACGCGCAGTTTATATTAGCGTGTAGAGGCCTAGCAAAATGAAAAACGTTACAATAGTTTAATTCAAAATCAAAAATAACAGAAAAAAATAATAAAATTGAATTAAATCAAAAATTCTTTTAAAATTAAACATCAAAAGAAATTACTTTGCATACTCTCTTTTAAATTTAAATTTAGAAAGAAGATGTCTGCCCATCCTTGCATATGTATTAAATGGATTATGTCCTGTACATGTGGGGTTCATATTGACCTTAGGTCAACATGGGTGTGACAAGAATCTCGGCCTCAGGGTGGCCTTCGAGCATTCCATCATCAGATTTTCAATTGGATGGATCGTTAAAGAGTTGGAGTGTGTAGTAGATTGAAGCCTGTCTATTAACGTATGAAGATTGTCTATCTTAATATATACCTGAGCACTTATAGTATATATGTGTGGGAGATGATAATCTGGACCAACTGATGATTGCTGGTTTAGCATGAAATACCTATATTGGTGATTATTTATCTTTTCAGCATATATGTGCTTGAGTATATCAGTGTTATTAGATAGAGTGGAGAGTGGTGGGTTGTGTGAAAGTCTGTGCTCATATACCCTATATATTAAAGAAGATTCTTATATTTTTTCTTTACTACATTTATTCTAGTCTGTTTTCCATTTCATTTACTACTTCTAACATATATCAAAAATTAGTTATTTTATAATTATCCACGAAATCATTATAAACAATATGGTATGTAAATAATTTATTTTTCAACAAATTAAAAAAAATCATCATTTATATAATGAAAACTGACTTTTTTCTTCATACTTACATCAAAATGTATATTGAAAGTTAAATTTAAAACAAAAAATGTAGAGATAGATATATATGCAGTCCATATATTTAATATTGAAAAGATATATATAAATTACATCAGATTACAATATTAATAGAAAGAAGAAATAAAACAGGCGGTTTGAAGTTAAGAAAGTATTATAAAGATTTCAATATTATGACAGCCTCAATTATAGAAGGTTATAAAAGTTGAAAACATAGCTAAAATAAGCAAATAACTTTACATTATTACAAATAAAGTATGTGCCCCAAAAATTACATGTGTAGAGGTAAAGCTACAGTGCTAAACAATTTCTATTTTAGGATTAAAAACATTATGACTCTGTAAAAAAGGAGAGATATGTATAAGTGAACTTTGGAATTATCAAGGCTGGAAATTTAATATATTTTTTTATATTTGATATTTTTACAACTGTTAGCCATGTGATCTTTATAGTTTATGCTCATAATGGCTTAATTAAAAATTTAATCTTTATTATTGTGGTCAAAGGGAGTGAGGTTAATCTTCATCTAAAACAGACTTAGCTTGTAAAGATGAGTTTTGTCAGTTAAAAAATTTATCTCTCAAACATATCCCTAAAAGCAAGTAACTAATGAGAAAAATTATTATTCATGGTCAAATTAATTAAAAGTTCATTTATTATGGGTATAATATTAAAAATGAAAAAATATTTGGCACTTCCAAATGTTATCTGGAAAATAACTTTTTCAAAAAGGTAATAGCATAATTAAAATTCGGAAAATAAATACTAGAGGAATTGTGGAAAACCAAGTTTTTTCTTTAATAACAGGTGATCGCTTAGGAAGTTATAAAAGACATTTTAAAGAAATTACTCTAAATGGATTAGATCAGAAATTATACACCAGTTATTAGTTATAAAATTAGAAATGGGTAGATTAGTTATCATATTACAGCCTTAAAAATTTCATTCATCTAGTGTGTAATTAGGTGAGTGAACAATATTAATAATGTTTGTCAACTGGTCATAAAATCTAGCTACCACTGAGGAAAGTATTTGTCAACATATCTCTATTGTTATGATAATAAGTCATAATCACACATAGCTTTCTCAAGATAACATTAAAGTCATTTAATGTAAATCAGGGCATTATCCTCCTGTCACATAGTGCTAAGGAAAATAAATGATTTGCCTAAACTTATTATGGAGTTTGAAATGCAGCCTATTGTCTGCTATGCCAAGTCCCTGGATGTTTACTTCTGGTAACCAAAACTAATAATAATAAAACATCAAAACCAACCTGCAATTTTACCAATATTAAAGTCATCATAGAATTAAAAATGGCACATTATGGAAAGCCACTGAATTAGAATCCCAAAGTGTTGTAAAACAACTTCAAATACAATTCATACACAAAGCAGTTAATAATAATGTTTATTGAAATTTAAATATTCTAATTTAAGAAGGCCACCATATGAAAGATGAATTATTCATACATTTCAAAACTAAGTGAATTATAATTAATATGCAATCTTTTTTTTTTTAAATTTCTTCTATCTGTGAAATTTATGAAAGAGCCTGTTTTTGCATGAAAAACATGATGTTTCATGGGTTAAGGAAATATAATTTTTTTCTTTTTGTATTAATATTTAAGCTGTAATGTGAATAAAATTTGATTCATTTGTATGTCATTTCATTCCATAAAAGCGTATGAGATACAAAAAACTCAGTCTATTGAGAAACCTTATCAGTCAAATAAATTAAGCCATACTCAATCCAGTAATCCCAACAAACTGCCCACCCTCTTACAGAGTTAACTGGCTAGACACTTGCATAAACAATTTAAAGAAAGTCCTACAGCTATCAGAACAAAGCCTTCACATATAAATTAAAAATTTGGGATACCTATGGCTGATATTCCCCAAATTGTTAAGAATAGAAGGAATGCTAAATATCATCAATCAAAGAATAACAAAACTCTAAGTTTTGGGACATGGAACCAAAGTTCTTCGACTTTGCCATAAAAATTAACATGAACTCCATGCCAATGAACTGGTTCCTTAAACACAAAAGAGGGATATCTAATTTGAGTTCCATATGTCAACTGTGCAACAAACATAAAGAGACCTTTGATCACTTAATCATTAATTGCACAGGCTTAAATAGATAAAAAAAAAAAAATTATCTATGATAATTCAAAAACCGACCATTACGCCATAGTTTTTTTTAAAAGAAGCTTAAGTACAAAACAATTTGAAATAACAAGACTAAGTTTATTTGTTAATATGACTCTCTGGATGGTAAAATTCCATAAAACATTCATTCTTTCTAATCAGAATGAAGAACAATATTTTCTAAATACAATTATCAAAATAAAAAAAGAGATGAAATTATGGCCCTTCCAAAAAGATTTAGGGATACATGAGATGTATACAAGATGATTTAACATTCATATAACTTTGGAGAAAAGAAAGTCATATCAATATAAGAACAGACAACTAGGAAAAAAATCCAAATGCATCAGATATAGGAAAACAGAGAGCTACTCACCAAATCCAGTTCAGACACCAAAACAAATAAAGAACCTAATCTAACAATTTATGTAATCTTATTTAACCTTAATTTGAATAAATATATTGAGAAACTATAATATAGTAGTAGATAATAATGATATATCAAATATATATCTAACAAATGTACATACTCAAATCTAACAATATGTTGAATATCTATGATCATGGTATATTAATGTTAATAATCTTTGTTATTTATATTAGTCAATACATTAATGATTACTTATCCTAATTTTTCTTTTTATTCTCATTCTCCCATATAGAAATGTTTTTTTCACATATTTAATTAGATAAAAGTAGTTACAATGTGTAATCATCATGCTCGCTGTCTATGCTTTCTGTGAGTCTGTAGCACTAATGCAGAATTAGTTTGAAAAAAAGGGAAAAGTTCGAGTTAAGATCTGTAGAAATAGCCTTTCATAAGTGACATTCAGAATCATGACTATTACTACAACTTCAATACAAAATTAAAGCTACTTATCACAGACTGTGCCTTTTTCCAGCAGTTTAGTATTAAATAATATATCTGAAAATGTAAGCAGCATCATAAAATACTTTGTGGTGAATAATTCTAAATAGTGCAAATTGCTCAGCTTGATCATTATTGGTAACTTAAAAGTCATGCATATGATACTATTAAAATTAAATATTTCAAAATTAGCGTAATATTACATTTGTTCAACCATCTCTGGATCACATGAAAATCAAACATTAGTTACTTAAATTGATTTTTGAACAAGAACTTGATAATTTAAATCTTTATATAAATGTTATCTAGACGAATTCCTGTTTCATTTGGTATGCTATAGAATGGCCAGCAGTCTGGAAAGTTAGCTACCATAATGCTATATAACTTTGCATGTCAAGTTTTTGGTACAAATTGTCTGTGTATATGATGCCTGAACATAGTGACTCAATAAGGTGAATATCCTCATCTTCATCTCTTACAATATTCATAATTGTATATAGCTAATCAGTTATATGTAAATCACATTACTCCAGTTAATGCTTAAAATTAACCAATAGAATATCAGCAATCTGTTGCCAAGGATTATCTGGATGTTGCCTTGATAACAGATTGCTGATATTCTATTGGCTAGTTTTAAGCATTAACTAGGATGATGCAATATATATGTAATATCCAAAGTAATAAATATTATAATATAAATGCATGAATAATAATAATAATCTTTCATTTATTATATAAAATAGGCAAAAAAAAAGTGTACTAATTCATACTCTATATCTTAATATCACCATATGTGTAGACCATTATTTGTAATACATTCCTAAATCTTTTATATGTTTGTATATGTACTTTGAAGTATTAATTCTACATATTCACTCTAGAATAAATATGATGCTTAAAAGCACTTCTAATTTACAAGATATAGAAGCGAATCAAACCTGGATTTTTAGATTTGTGAATATTGAATTTAAAATGACATTCTAACTGATTAGGCTATTCTGTTAAAGGCAATAATCAGAAATTTTATACAGTTTTTGTGATCTTTTAAGAGAAAGTGAAATAATTTTAATTTCTTCCAATTTTTGACTTATCTTGAAGCAAACAAATATTAAGATTAATGCGTTTACTTTTCTGTTGAAGTCACAAATTCATGGTAATGGGTCAAGTTAGATTAGTCTTCAGTTCAAATTTTATAAAGTATTTTAAAAATTGTATTCATATAATGTTTTACAATTTTATTAACTATTTTTTTTTCTGAAATTATTCAGAGTATATGTTAAGACTGTCATTTTATAAAAAAATATATTACTTCTGTTCATTTAATTTTTTCAATTTTTAAAAAATTCTTTTCATTTTCTCCACTATTTTATTTGTGATTTCTTTTTATTTATTACCTGATCTAAAAAGAAACATACTTTTTTTGAATAATCTTATCTTTTAAAACATGTCTGGTAAATTCATCATTTCTTTTCTGACATTCCAATACTACTATATATATCAAATTAAATTTTCTTAATACTCCCTTTTAGACTTCCAGTTCTCATCTTCAATAGTAATTTTCTCCTTTTAATGCCACCACAACTGTCTTCACTTTCAATATTTGATCATATTTTGATGTCATAGCATTGCTTTTTTGGACCATATTTTAAATTTTCACTATACTTTATTTTTCCTCACTATATTTTTTATTCAATTTCCAAACACCTTATATGTTTAATATACTATTTATCAATGAAGCTATACTGCCATTTCGCGCTAGATGGGAAAATGTTTATATTATATTCTAAATAAGGTAATTGGCTATATTAAATGATTTATATAGCCAGGACTTGGGATAATTCTTGAAAAACTATTTGAAAATTATTGAAAAAACATTTAAAATGGTCCACCGAGCAAAGCAATAGACGTAATAAAAAAAAATGTATTAAAATAAATTTATTAAAAAATATATACATTTTTTCAAATATAACGCCTCATAGGGTCTATTTCAATTCGGAGCCTGAAGCAATTGCCTCGCCTATGGAACCAGCCTAGTATACAACAAAAACATTTCAAACACCCACGTACGTCATCTTTATCTAAAGATGTATCGGTAATTCCAATATGCGTATTTTTAGCATTTCTCGATAACGATATATTCTCTATTTGAAAATAATCACAGCATTGTGATAGAATTTAAGAATAGAATGTCTTACGCAAAAATATATCTTCCTTCACTAAAAATTTATTTTTAATAAAAATATTTACAGGCAAGCTCCTTGAGGGTGAAAACTTTTGAAGTTTTTTTTTTTTTTGCAATCTTATTTTAGCTTATATGTCCTGTTATTAATCGTTATTATTCTTCCAGCATATCTTTCAAAATCTAGGCCAGAAATTAACTGAGAAACCTGCTGAATATTTTTGCTTTTACAAAGCTGTTATTTATCAACGTTTTCACCGATAATTACTACTTACCAACGTCAATTCATATGGCATTTTTGCGTGTGTAATACATATACATATAATGGTAAACACACACACAAATCATTAATAATGCTCAGTTTACAATTTTTAATTTGAATTAGTAACAGTAAATTGATAAATGAGATGATCTGAATTTGATGAAAATATACTTTGAAGAAAATAAATTATTTCAAAGAATAAATAAATAATTTCAAGTTTAAAATTAGTTTCATCAGAATTCAAAAGACGTTACAATGATTCATCTAAGTGAAAGATGTGGATTTGCTAGCCAGAATTTTTTCCCCTCCTAACACAACTGGTTATTGATTGCTTTATTTTATACGCCACTTCACATCTAAAACAAAACCTCACTTGACAATTAAGACTCCCACTTTAGTTACAATCTCTTCTTGAAGGCATTTTGTTACTATGGCAGCAGCATATGGATATATTTCAGGATAATGTCATAACAATGCAATTTAAAATAGAATGAAAGATTAAATAATAAAAATTAAAAGGAAGACATTAATGCGAATATACACGCACAGTTATTTATTGTGTTACATAAAAGTTCATTTATAAATTTAATATCTGATCTAAATTCTTCTTAAAATTTTAATAACAATTTTACTGGTACATATAATTTATATAACTAGTCGTATTTACATGTTAGACTATTTCTATAATCTTATATGAGTATTGAATGTCTTTAGAAAAATTTAAATATTCCAAATACATTCAACTGTTAGTAATAGCACGCAGGTTAGTATATGGACACGTTTCGAGAGGTATTATTCTCCTCTATTCTTCAGATGTTGTTGGCCTGACTAGCGGCAGTTCTAGCATGGGAATCAAACCTGGACCCTTGGATTCTTGAGTACTAAATTTTAAGGTAACACTCTAATCAACAGAGCAATCCTGCTAAAGACAATAGTCAATAGAAATTTCATATACTTATCTATGATGTTTCTCCTGATTTCTCCACTTTTTTCTAAGAGCAAAGTTGATTAGTAGTTTCCATACATTATATATAGTCATACTAGGTTGATTCATGGGATTGTTTACCATTGTTAAGTGAGCAGCTTCTTTAAATTTTCTTCTTTGTACCTTTTCTTTATCCAATATTTTTGTATTTTCCCAATTGAAAGATATGTGTTCATTGGTACATGCATGGTCTGCTACCTTAGACATATCTGTTTTCTCTCTTCTAATCATCAGTTTGTTGATTTTGCAAGCACTTTTCAATGGGATGGCTGGTCTCACCAATATATGTTCCACATTTACATGGTATTTCGTAGATGCAGGTTTTTTTTCATCATTTCAAGATTACGCTTTGTAGATGTTAGAATTCTTCGTAGTGTGGTATGGTTCTGGAAAGCTGTTTTGATGTTATATTGATTGCAGATTAGCCTTAATTTGTCTGCTATTTTTGATATGTATGGCTACAATATAGTTCCAATAATTGGTTTTTCTTTTAATGATTCTTTTTGTTATCTATTTAAGATTTTCATAATAATATCTGATGATGGAAATAGTTCAATATCATCACAAACCTTTAGAAAAACACATTTATATAATCAGTTTATCTAAAACATATTTATTTAGACAAACATGAATGTAGAGAATTTATTCCTATTATATATAATAAGGACAGTTTTTTTTTTAGTAATATGAAGTATTCAAAAGCTTACCCACGTATGTCATTCTTGAACGAAAGCTATTGTGAAGTTAAGATATGCCCATAATATTACTATTGTTATTATAAATTGTATGGTTTGCTGAAGTCAAGTACTAATCTCAATACACAATTGAAATAAATGTCAAATTGTAGAAAAATTCTATAGAAGAGATTTAACAGTTAATAATCAATGAGAAATAGTGACCAAAAGTATCACTAGATATTTAGTAGGTTGGTGTTGCTTTATCAAAAAAGAGAGATTTCCAATACAAGCAACTTTTATTGTCACTTCTGTATTCTTCCCTCATTCTCTATTTTTTTTATTTACTTATTGCTTTTAAATACTTAAATTGGTATATTCATGAGCTTCTCAAGCCAAAAACCATCTTTCTGTACTAAACTGCATGCATTTTGCCACTCACTATTTAATCTATATGCTCAATAATCCAGATTTCAACCTATTAATTTCATTTATGTGCATATATGTAGTGTTCAATGCTGAAAGCATTGAAATACCTCAAAACAGGTTTAGCAAACTTGAAGTTTTTAATTATGATTTTGCACAATGCAGTACAATTAGTAAAGAGTCAGCTGAAATTGAGTCATTTGACAAATAATTATATGATTGAGCAGCCTTTACAAATATGGTAGACTTTGAAAAGATGTTGTAAAAGGGGCTTGTTTAGCAAAATCTTGCTAGATTGCTATGCTGGGAAATTGTTATGTGGGTAAAATACAATTGTAATGATAATGTCAATGTAAAAAGTAATAATGGTATGTAAGCATTTAATTTTTCTCCAAAATATAGTTACATGAAATTATAAACTTTACTTAATGTAGATATCTAAGACCTGAAGATAAACCAATTGAAGGTAAGAAGTTATCAATGTTTAAGATTCAATATAAGGGCTCCCAATAAACTCATTTTACATAAGAAGAGTGTATTTGGAAAGATAGATGGATAGTTGGTAAATTCACTGCTGAGTTTAACTTGTTATATTGAATCTACTTTTGTTATTTCCAGTGAAAGATTAATGTAACTTCAATCTTTTTAAAAACTTTTCTCCGAACAATGTATTTTAGAATAAATACATACAAAATGTATAAAAAAAAAAAGCTTGGTTTAATATTTAAACAGCATGGTATGCTAAGCATGTTTTTTGACTAAATGTTAATCATATTCATAGCAATAGTTATCCAAGAAGTTTGTGACATTTATAATATAATAAATACAAGCAGGGATTTGCATAAAATTTGAATATAAGATGTAAACAAGTTAATTTAAATGAGCCACTTTTTGATAGGGGGATGAAAAATTTTTTTTGTTGATTGCGTGTATGTTATTATTAATATGCCAGCCCTCTTTAACTTTATGTTTAGCATTATTTCTTTCAGAGTAAACAATGCTAACAGATGTAAGTTCTAAGCTGTGACTATGTTTAGACTCATGCTCAATGAAAAGAGATTTAACTTCGGAGTTAATTTTAGTTCAATTGTATTGGTACCTATGTTGTGCAATTCTTGTACTTAGATTGGCATGAAATTCCCTGTAATAAACTGTGTGGCAGTTTGTGTTGTTGCATATCATTTTATATACATCTTGGAAATTCTGGCTTTTGGGGCAGTTTGTCTTAGGTATTGTTAATAAGGTGATTCAGGGTGGGAGGGTGCAAAGGCCAATTCTGTATGTTCCTGTGCAGATTTTGTTTATACCGTGGATAACCCCAGGTATGTATGGAAGTGATATCCAGGATATTTTGTTAGCTTGAATACTGTTGCTAATTTTAGTGTAAAACCTTTTAATAATTTAAATGAGAGCTGAATCTTTGTATTGGACATTATATATGTTTCAATATCAGTTTTGCAATCAGATTTGAATTTAGAAAGACTATAGTTTCTGTATAAAAATGCTTTAAGGCCAGTAATGAGTTTGACTAACATTTTATAAATTAATTGAGTATATTCATGCTGAATATATAAATCTAAAAACTTTATGCCTTTTAGATTATCTTCATTTTCTATCATTCATTATAATGAAGACATATGTATAAGATTCTGCTGTATTTCTCTGATTTACACTTCTGGGAAACAAATTAAGCCATCATCAACATATCCCATGTATAATGGAAGGAATTTGAGTTGACTATTTAGGTATAACCTCTTCTTCAAATTTATTTAGTATGATAGTAGATATTATGCCACTCATATGAAGATCTATAGGTTACTCCTCTTCCATTTTATAATATTCATCATTAGATAAGGCAATAATATCTTCATGAATTCAATTCAAGCATTCAATAATAAATTCAGTTTTTTTAATCTTGTATTCAGCTTTAACTAGCTCATCTTTAATTATTTGGATACTTTTCCTAGAATGGAACCTTATAGCTCTATAAGACAATCTTGGTTAAAATTTATGTTTTTAATTTTGTTAACACATCCAAATTGATGATTTTATGGTAAACTTGCCAAAATCAAGCTATTCAGTGAGCCATTGGTTGGTAAATTTTCGAAGCCTTGTAATAAGAGGCTCCCCAAAATCAATCATTAAGCTGTTTCATGCAATGGAATTTGTATCCATTTTATCAATGAGTATACTCTGACTTTAGATTCATAAAATTCAGAGAAAGCTTTTATTTTTTGTCAGATGTTGTTGTATCGGTATTAATAAATAATTTTTCATTTTCTAAACTTTAATGCACATGGTAATAAGAAAAAGAGAACTACGACAGAAAGTTTTTGCCTCTGTATATTAAATGATTTATTGCTCTTTAGCTGCTCAGAACTCAATGTAGACATAAATTATTATAAAAAAAAAATTGAATACTTCCAACCTCAAAACAATGTCTTGTTGTAAATTATGTTATAATTAAGAGACTGCAAAAGAAATCAATCATATGAGTGCTAATAATTAAATGATTAGTCATATAAAATTCAAACATTAGAAAATTACCAGTTTGGCTTTTGAATCCATAGCTCTATCATTACATCAATTGGGATTTTTAAATTGGTTTACTTTCAAGTTTTTTTAAAAAAAAATACCAATTCTCTAGTAATGATCATTTTATTAATGACTTTAAAAGAAAACATGATATTCACTGCAGAGCTTCACAAGCAACATATACATTTTTCTTCTTTTTTTTGAAACATTGGAGAAAAACTTGATTGAAAAATATTACAATTTTATTAAATTAGTGAATGACACTTTATTGTAAAATAATATTTAAAGAGATCACACAAAAACTTTAGCTATGCTATTTTGATCTCTGTATAAAAATTCAGATAATAGTATTTACTTTGAAACCCATCTTGATAATTTATTTAGCTAAATCATATGTGTAACTCGATGAGGAAGTTAAAATGACTCTTCATATAATTTTAAAAACAAAGATTACAGGATGTAATGGAATTCATGAAGATGTTTGAAAATATAATGATGTTTGCTTCAAAACTGTCATAATTCTTTAGGAAAGATTAGACATATGTTTTTTTGTTTAAAACAAATCCAAAAAAAAACACTATTAGTAGAAAAGATGTAATTTATAAACTGTTTTGTTAATTTGGTAAAGTACATTTGACTTGGAACTTATCTGTGACAATGTTTAAAAACTGGTTGAGTGTCCAAAAAATATATGCATAGCTAGCTGCTATAACTAGTAAGAAAAAGCATTCTAAAGGTGATGTAAAAAGTCTGAGATATTTGAAATGAAAACTAGTGCTTAACAGGGATATGCAATAATTATAATTTGCTATTAAGTTATCTTGATTTTTGGAATATTCAAAATTTTGATGATTTATATTGTTTTTGTCAATAATTCTAAATATTTTAGATGTAACTTATGGATTATTTAGTTTCAAATTAATTTCGTAAAAAAGAAAAAAAGTTAATTATTTATCAGCCAATGATGGAAAAAAAACTTCAACTTTTGCTTTGGATTACCATCAACTTAAGAATGTTTACTAATATAAATGTGCTGAAAGATTTTTACACAAACAAGCAGACATGGACACAAAGATATAAACAAAAATCTAGCATGTTACTGCTGTTTGCAGTAAGTTAAAAGATAGGATATTTCAACATAGAGATATAATTATTTCAATTAAATTAGCTATATTAATTACCAAATTAAGTGAAAAGGTCCATTCTACTATTGTTATAAAATAGAAACATCACCTAATTTTATAAGGTTCCATAATCTAAAAATATAACGTCAAAATTTTATGACAGATTATGCATTTGAGAGATATATGTAAAAAGAAAGCTCTATCTAACATTTTAAGATATTGATATTTAAGATAAAAAAATGGAAAAAATAAATTTTATGAAAACTTTTTATCTGTATATCAAATTACAATTAAATTGGTTGATTCAATAAGAAATAACATAAATTGTAAACTGAAAATAAATAAGAAATAATTAAATTTTATAAACATACTTTTTTTTTTTGATGCAGGAAATTGATCAATGATATTTCATAATCTATTTCAAATGGAAAAGAATAATTTTTTATTCACATTCTAAATAAATATTGTTAGAAATATTTTCAAAATTATACCCACATTAAAAGAAAGATGGGCTGCAAGTTATATACATTTCAAATAAGTAAATTAAAATTTTCTTAGGTATTTTCAATATTTCTATACCTGTCTTTGGTTGAATGATTATAGTTTGCAGGTGATAGCATAATTGCCTACATTGATCAAATTATCATCACGTGAGTAAAAGATTTAAAATGAAGTGGTTTGTAAGTTCTGCTTAGTGGAGCTCAAGATATAAAATATTTTCACTGACTCAAGTAAAAAGTATTTTATGGCAACTAAGCAGTTCTGTAGATAGCAGCCCCTGATTAAAGTATTAGAAGTATCTTTAAACGTTCTGATACTAGTATCTAAAGAACTGCAATATCACTCTTATTTGGAGAGTAAGACAGAACAATTGTAGTGGAAAACTACAACTAAACAAGATAGTAAAACTTTTATAAATGCAAGTTTGTTGCAGAATAAATTGTCAAATAATCAGATTGTGACCAGCTTCTAATATATATGGATATATATATAATCCACATATTTGTTTTTTATAGTCAATGTAAAACTTATCTTTAACTTTTTGTTCTCCTCCCCCCTTTCTCAACATAACATTCTCTAATTGTTTGTGTTTCCTGTTGATAATGGACTGCTAAAAAAGGTGAAGATAAAGATATTAAAACTCGTGTTTAATAACTCCACTGCAGATTTTTCTGGTGAAATTATTGTAAGCAGAACATTTCCCATGAAAATGCCCAATTTTTTTAATATTCTTCTGATAAGATTTAATCTAACAACAATTAGCATGACAATATTTATTATCCAAAAAAGAACTCAAAATGCAGAATTTCATATAATTTGAGTTAATTTATGATAAAGTGATATAAAAATTCCTATGCAATATAATAATTTTAATATTAAAATAATAAATATTTATTGCAAACGTTACTAGGATAAAAATTTACTTTTGATAGGTAATTTTTTTTTTCACTTTGAAAATATCTTTTATTATTTATCTCTGATAATATATATATATATAATCTTTGTTAAATATCATTCAATCAATAATGTTCTGTCCCATAAACAGTCCAGTGAGCAATCATATAGACAATTATCCATTTCTCTGTTCTATTCTTTTCAGAACTTCATCCACATATTTTTCCCATCTCATATATCACCTACTAAAGTCAAATTTCTCAAACCTTTTTTATTACTACCATCCACCATTTTCTTCAAAATATCCTTCATTAAGCAATTCTTTCTTATTAGTATGTGTCCAATGTAGTTTCTTTCTATCTCCATTTTCACTGATCAATCTTCTGTCATATTTACTCTTTCCAAAATTTCATTTGTCATTTTATTCATCCAACTAAAGCTTTTCAATCCTCTCTTCATCTCAAAGACCTCCAAGTCTTTTTTTCATTATTTTACTCATTGTTCATGTTTCTCATTCTTACAATAATACGCTCAACATATACACTTATTTAATCTTTTTCTTAATTCTTTCTTCAAAAATTTACAAAATATTTTATTTCTCTTAATAAATGTCTCCTTTAGCAGTATAATCCTTTCATCTTCACTGAACTGACTACTCAAATTATCTAAATCCATTACCCTGTTGAATTATCTTATAAATATTAATTTGTATTTCTTCCTATCTATAAACACTTGGACTTCTCAACATTAATTTTTATTCCATATATCCTTTCTCTATTTATTCACCAAATTTTGGAGATTCTTTTCATCCTCAGCTATAAAAGCCATATCTGCAAAAGTACATTGTTTTTCTATCATCAATATTTGCTTCTCCACAATCTAAATATTTATCTATCATGTCTTCTAAACAAAAATCATAAGTAACACACAACACTTTTGTCTAACACCTCTTTCTATACTCACTTTCTCAGTCTCATATTTCTCCCTTCTAATTTTTTATTCTTTACACAGTATACATAATGCAAATTAATATTTTAAAAACATTCCTTTATTTTCCCAATATGGTCATAAGCTTTTTCCAGATTGCTTAGCCCAAAAACTATTTCCAAATGCACAAAATATATACTAATTCCTTTTTCAATATATCTCTCTACAACCTTTCTAATAGCTCCAATAACATCTCTTGTATTTTCCCCTTTCTGAAAATCAAACTGTTCCTCACCAATATTCTACTTTTCCATAATATTCTTCAAGTTAATATTCGAAATAATTTTGAAATATAAAATGAAGCAATTAAAATCTTAAGAAATCTTTAAATCAAATTCCATTATTATATATCAAATAGCACAGTCCAACAATTTCTTATATTAGTTTCTCCAAATTCATAAAAAAATTCTATAGGTATTGTATCAAATCCAACAGCTTTACTATTTTTTATTCCTTTAATCAACTTCATTATTTTATCCATCAATATATTATAACGGGACGATCCTTTTCAGAACTCAAAGTCGCATCTACCTATAGTCAGACTTTGAGTCTTCTTATAGAATGTCATGGATGATGTGATTTAAAATATAATCCAATCCACTCCTCTATTAATAACCTCGTTACTCTCGGAATTCGAGCTCAGAGTAGAAATCGCAATTGACTCTCTTCAGGCATTTCCACAAATATCCCATAGTAATGATAAATTTAGTATAGGCTATATATAACTTTTTTATAAATATTAAATCACTAAGTTGATTCTATATATATATAAATATGCGTGAGTATGTATATTTATAATTATTGGTTTTATAAAATGACTAAATAAAATAAACAAACGAGACCTGTTTAATTTTAAAATCAAGTTTAACACATTTTAATCCGTAATAGAAGCAAAAATATTATCATATAAATAATAAAGATATTAAAATTTAGAATTATAATCTGTGCTTATATATATACAATAATAAACTATTTAACATTCAGAAAAAACATAATGTAATTATTTACATATATATAATTTAAAATCATGTGTACAATAAATAATTCCCCATACATTATAAATCTACGTATTGTGTCATTAAAATGATTCAGTGTGTGTTATATGTCTATATAAGATAACATCCATTCACACTAGATTAATAATAGAATGTATTCTGATATTAATTATGTTATTGTTTAAAAAGAAATTATGATAATTGTCAGGTAAGATTCAATTTGGAATATAATAAAACTTACTTCCAAATTGAAATAATTTAAAAACTTTTACCTTAGTCAGCCATCACTTTCATCAGAGCATATATCAAAATATCAACATCTAAATTTTATTAAATAAATAAAAATAAAATGTTCATCTTATCAGTTCCCCATTTATCTTGTTAAGATCAATTTGATAAATGAAATAATTTTTCCACATAAATACAATTGATTCACAAAGGAAATAAAGTTTAAGAGTTATTAAAGTGCACAGCGAAGTATTCCAAGATGCGAAAGAATAATGGTTTCATATTCCTCCTTAGACAAAATAAAATGACGATGAATGTTGAAAGGTAAAGTTCCTTGATCATCCTTTGAAGAGGTAATCCAAATATTCATTCTTTAAAATATTTGCATAGTATAATATTTAAAATTTTCTTCCAATATAATACTCCATTATTAAGGCAACTTTTTTAGTGGAAATTACGATAATTATATTCTAGGCATTAAGTAGGAATAAATTTACATGTTCAGGTTTAAAACATCAGCAGAAATCCTTGGCATAAATTGTCTAGCCAAAGAACATCTTTATAAATTTTTGTCTTCTTAAACATATATTTTGAAAACTCATTTTGAAGACGTTGATTTCTTTTATAACCTTGTCAATTTAAATGATTATTTTTTATAGTTCTTTATAATATTAAAAGTAAGTAAATTAATTACTTGAAGACAGTTTTAAAATAGTGAATCTTTTTTTTCTTAAATGTGTTCTAAATTCGAACACATTTAAATTTACAGAGTAGTTATTGCCTTGATAACTAAATAGAAGATTATTATATAATAATATTAGTTCGTTTTTATACTGGATTAATTTCTGCCAGCATATCACATAATCATGCTCATACTCTCTATTGTTTAAAATATACAATTTGTAATGAACTCCAAACATTTATTTCCTTTGTTTCAACTGATAAAATGCAATGTTGACTTAAGGCTTTGTCAAATGTCAAGTTTTAGTTAATAAAAAAAAATATTATTAGTTGGAAACATTTATTTATGTGTGTGTATAAACAAATTAGAATTATTCATTTTCAGAATTATTCTTTTAATACTAACTAGTTTATGTATATAGCTGATATATGAAAAGCTTAAGATAGGTGTATGTTATTTATATCTGTTGATTTGATATAGGCACAGTTAAATTCACAAAGAAACACAAATTGTTTTAGGTGAGGCTCATATGGTACTCTCACAATATATATATATATTGTTCTCTATTGCAACATTTTTTTTATTTTCAACTTCATAATTCACTGCATCAATTTTCTTTTCTAAGTATTCTTTTCATCTTTTCAATATGATTCTTATCAGCTATTTCATTCGCTAATTATTAATTCCATCAAATAGCAGATTGTATCTTCTTACCTGTTGAAAAATTTCTATCTGGATATATTCTTATTTCATCCATTTTATTAAATGTTTTTTTCTTAGTTCATTAATTTTTCTACATACCATTTGTCTTTTGTTATTATTGATATTTTTCCAACTTGTCCTCACTTCCATTTTTTTTTTTCAATATTCTTTCAGTTATCCTTAATTGAATTGTTCCTATTGTGTATTTATTTCACTGTTTTTAATATTCCTTCTTTAATCCTACATCAATATTTATCAGAATCATCCATATTTTCATCTTTGTCAATCCTCTTCATTAATTTTTTACATGCAATGCCAAATCTTCCTTTCTCCATGCCTCTCAATTTATCTAAGCCCATCTTACATACCTTTTCCCACTTTTCAGTTTTTTTAAATATAATTTGCCATAATCATATTATGATCAGTTTATATCGGTTCAGACAAAGTATATTCTTAATATCATTTTTATATTTATACTATATCAATATATAGTTTGTTTTCTTTTATCATGTGGAGCTTTCAATATATACTTGAATTATTATTAAATCATGTGTTTGCAAACATTAAATTAGTTTCTTTATAAAATTCCACAAGCCGACTACTTTTTTCATTCAGTCTTCCAACATTGTAATTCCCTAACATTTTTTTCTTCTTCATCTTTCACAAAACAGCATTCCATTTATACAATAGCAATATACATACATTTTTACCCTCATATTTTTTTCTCTATCTTTTCTTAATATACATCCATTTTTACATCATCATAATTAGTAGTTGGCATATAAGACTGTACAACAACCAAATCCTTAGAATTTGTAATTATTCTCATCATCATAAATCTATCATCAACACAATTTACTTTTGCCATACTAATCCATATTCTTTTCATCAATAATACCAAATCGATTAACTGTTCTATCACTGCCAGAATATAATATTCCTATTATTTACATTACTTTCTCAATTTTCTTTTTCAAATTTCTAATTTCCCAGAACTTTTCAATGACTTTATAATTTAAATAAATTCTCAATGACTCTTCTTTCAATATACTATCTTTGAGAATTTCATAGGTTTATGATCTTAGTAATGCCATGTCTATTCCTGCAAAGAAAGACATCAAAATTAGCTAAGATCTTAATACCTATCTGAGTTAATCTTGTATTCATGCTGATAATGAAGCAAAACAAAATAAAATAAGAGAATTATAAGGAAAAGTGTTTTCCTGTTGTCTTCTTCACTCAGCAATAAATAATCTTAAACATAGACATAATATGCTAACCATTTCTCTTAAATGACCACCTATCTATTTCTTTCTTTTTTGCCAGTCACTTATAAGTGATCTTTCATTGACTTAGAAGAAAGCTAAAACTAACCCAGTAGGGTGTTGATCTTATTTAATGGTGGCCAACACTTACCATAAAACATTCACTATAGGAATTGAAGCATTTTATAGAAGTAGACACATTACTATTATCTGCACAATTTACTGTTAATAAATACTTTCCCCGTGCCAGTACTGCATATTTATACTTTCTTGGCTTATTCGCAGAAATTCCCCCATTCATTGTTTCCATCCTTATTAATAATTTGACAAAGGTATTTTGATAATTATAGCTTATAATTTATTATTTTTAATCTTTATGTTCTTCTTTGTTAAAAATCAACAAATATTACATTAGATGTTTAATGTTCATATTTATTATTATTTTTTTGTTTTCATCTTATAACACTTGGAATATTTTTTGAAACTCTGCAGCATTATAAAAAGTCAATAAAAATTAGTCATATATCACATGACCTAATCTTTTTAATCTTGTAAATAAAAAACAATGAGCTGTGCTAATTGCTCCAACAAGCTTTATTGATAAATACCAACAGCAGAAAGTACTTTAAAATCTCTATCTAGAAACCACACCCTAACCTCAGACCAATAGTTTCATGCTTTGGCATTCCTCACGAGATGCTAGGGTAGTTTCAGAGACTAGATCTAAAAATACCAACCCAAAGCCAGCTTTTATCTAAAAGTTATCTATTGAGTGGAAAATCTGAAATTTTCAGATACCTACATATCTTCAAACCCAGCTATCCAACTCAAATAGCTATATGGGGCTGAGAGATTTTTAGACAAACCATATATTAATAGCCTTAGCAATATAACATTGCTTAAGACTTTAAAGCAAAAGTCTATAAATAATCAATAAAAATTAAAGTCATATATCACATGACCTAATCTTTTTAAGCTTGTAAATAAAAAAACAATGAACTGTGCTAATTGTTCTAACAATTTTTATTGATAAATGCCAGCAAAAGAAAGCACTTTAAAATCTCTATCTAGAAACCACACCCTAATCTCAGACCAATGATTTCATGCTTTGGCACTCCTCAGTGAGGCACTAGGATAGTATCAGGCACTAGGCTAGTTTCAGACACTAGATCCAAAAATACCAACCCAAAGCCAACATTTATCTAAAAGTTATCTATTAAGTGGAAAATCTGAAATTTTTAGATACTACCCTAGCACCTCACTGACAAGTGCCAAAGCATAAAACCATTGGTCTGATGTTAGGGTGTGGTTTCTAGATAGATATTTTAAATTGCTTTCTCTTGCTGGTATTTATCAATAAAACTTGTTAGAACAAATAGCACTTCTCATCGTTTTTTTTTCTGCAGCATTATTTGAAAAAAACAAACAAACAAAAAAAAAAAAAAACATAATAAGGTAATTAATTATTGATAAAATTTATATGACATAAAATAATCTCAATTTATATTATTCATTTAGCTTTTCATTTTAATCAGCAAAACACTTACAATCCAGCCATATGTTCTTACCAGTGCTAATATTCTCAATGTCATCACATAGTCTAATCATTGTAAAAAATAAACAGAAAGAATTATGAGAATTTTGTCTAAATTTCATTAGCGTATTCTAATTTGGATCATGAACATTTATGAAAATAGAATAACTTTATAATTAGAAAATAATTTCATAATTTGATATTTAGATCAAGTGACATTTGAGCATTAAACTAACTGCTAAGCTCAAGTTCTATCTAAATTATTAAACTGAGGATTTTTTTTATACTTTTCCCTCTAAAACAAAGATCAGCTAGCTGCAGTTGTTTTTTATTATGATAAACAAAGGGACACTTTTTTTACTTGTAAATATTTTCATCATCAGCTATTTGATTGTCATTGCAAAATAAATCCATTATCTGATCTACTAGCCAAGTTTAAACATAAGCAATGATTTTAAGTTATGTTGACAGCTCTCAGATATTTTTAGAAATTTATAATAAAAACTCATTGGATTTTTTTCATTAATATTACTTTATTTATTTAATGGAAAAACTGATTAAAATTGCTCAAATAGGCAATTGTATTTTGAATACTCCTTGAAAGCATAATATAAATGTGCCTTGAAATATAAATGACATAACCAATTCAGTTGTGCATCCTGTTGATAACCTTATGATTTTTAGTTGCTACATCATAAACTATGGTAAGGTACTATCACATATTCTGGCACTGTATTTAAACTTTTAACTATTACAATCTATTCTATATACTATAAATAATTAAAAAGTTAATATTTAACAAGAAGGCAAGAAAGAAAAATTGCCAATGAAGACAGAAAATTTAAAAGCAAGAGGGCACTGAATTATGCATTCTTAGCAGATTTATGATCCAACATATTAATTTGTAATGACAAGTTGTCTAATATTAAGAAATCCAGTTCAGAATACTAATTTTTACAAAGCATTTATGCATTGTGAAAAAATATTCTGTTAGAGATTATAGAAAGAAAAGTGATGGAGCTTCAATAAAGAATGTAACAACCAACATCTGTGTTCAGTATTTGCACACAATCTTCCAGTAATATAGTGACAGTTAGTTGAGCTATTTCTCAATAAATTATTATTAAGCATGGCAGAATATCTCTTCAATGATTTTAAAAATAAAAGTGACAGAATTAAGAAAACTACAGATACCCCAATATCTTCCCAAACTGTAAAAATGTATACAAATTTGAACAAATTAACAATTTGACGATTTAAAGCATCTGATTTTTTCTTTGCTTGTAGTGAATCATGTAAAGAAGATTACATAAGTTAATTTCTTGTATATTTAAGTAGCAAGTGTGAGTTCTCATAAAGAACTACTACCCTTACTATCATTTAAACAACAATCTTGATATATGCGCTGTATTCCTGGCACACAAAGAAATAAACATCATAAAGTAGTTTAAATTTTGATAGATGGAGTATCAAGAAAGACAGAGGGAAAATAAGATTGTATTTCCTCTTTAAACAATAAATGGATCAAAATATTATTTTTCATTTGTGTTATAAGCTTAAACATATGTACCAGAAATTGTAAACAACATTAATTTAGTAGTTAAAATATCAATCCAAATAATAAGCATATAAATATATATGTATACATTTTTTAATTATTTACAACATATATACATTTTATATATGCAAATCATAAAATAAAACAAAATAAACTAATAACTTCATTACACTAATTCTTAATATAATAATAATTCTTTAATTATTCCTACCTTATAATTTTACATATTACTATTAATATAATCTACCTTCAAAAACCAAAATAACTATTCCATTACATTAATATCTTTTCAAAAATAATTTCTAATATAAATTATCATTAATCTAACATAATTAATAACTACACTAACATTATAATCATTTTAAATTCTCATTTTGACCAATTACAACCTAAAATATAGGTTTGTAAATAGTTAAAAAAATAAATCACAAAATAAAAATGAAATACTTTCTGAATATTACAATACATCCTTTTTTTTAAAAAAGAAATTCATTTAAAAATAAACTTTGTGCTCTTTATTAATACTGTTAAAATGTTTTTATTTGAAAAAAAACAAATCAAAACATTATACTTGGAGTTATTAATTTAAATTATTTATTTTAGTTTTTAAAAAAACTTTCACATGACCCACCACTCTCCACTCTATTTAATAACACTGATACACTCAAGTACATATATGCTGAAAAGATAAATAATCACCAATATACGTATTTCATGCTAAACCAGCAATCATCAGTTGGTCCAGATTATCATCTCCCACACATATATACTATAAGTGCTCAGATATATATTGAGATAGACAATCTTCATACTTTAATGGACAGGCTCCAATCTACTACACACTCCAACTCTTCAACCGTCCATCCAATTGAAAATCTGATGATGGAATGCTCGAAGGCCACCCTGAGGCCGAGATTATTGTCATACCCATGTTGACCTAAAGCAATCTGAACCCCACATGTACAGGACATAATCCATTAAATACATATGCAAGGATGGGCAGACATCTCTAATGTAATAACTGAAACACAGGCTTATTATATACCTGCGTCTATATATGTAATATAGGGTATATGAGCACAGACTTTCACATGACCCACCACTCTCCACTCTATCTAATAACACTGATACACTCAAGCACATATATGCTGAAAAGATAAATAATCACCAATATACGTATTTCATGCTAAACCAGCAATCATCAGTTGGTCCAGATTATCATCTCCCACACATATATACTATAAGTGCTCAGATATATATTAAGATAGACAATCTTCATACTTTAATGGACAGGCTCCAATCTACTACACACTCCAACTCTTCAACCGTCCATCCAATTGAAAATCTGATGATGGAATGCTCGAAGGCCACCCTGAGGCCGAGATTATTGTTATACCCATGTTGACCTAAAGCAATCTGAACCCCACATGTACAGGACATAATCCATTAAATACATATGCAAGGATGGGCAGACATCTCTATAATGTAATAACTGAAACACAGGCTTATTATATACCTGCGTCTATATATGTAATATAGGGTATATGAGCACAGACTTTCACATGACCCACCACTCTCCACTCTATCTAATAACACTGATACACTCAAGCACATATATGCTGAAAAGATAAATAATCACCAATATATGTATTTCATGCTAAACCAGCAATCATCAGTTGGTCCAGATTATCATCTTCCACACATATATACTATAAGTGCTCAGGTATATATTAAGATAGACAATCTATTACATATATAGACACAGGTATATAATAAGCCTGTGTTTCAGTTATTACATTATAGAGATGTCTGCCCATCCTTGCATATGTATTTAATGGATTATGTCCTGTACATGTGGGGTTCAGATTGACTTTAGGTCAACATGGGTGTGACAATAATCTCGGCCTCAGGGTAGCCTTCGAGCATTCCATCATCAGATTTTCAATTGGATGGATGGTTGAAGAGTTGGAGTGTGTAGTAGATTGGAGCCTGTCCATTAAAGTATGAAGATTGTCTATCTTAATATATATCTGAGCACTTATAGTATATATGTGTGGGAGATGATAATCTAGACCAACTGATGATTGCTGGTTTAGCATGAAATACATATATTGGTCATTATTTATCTTTTCAGCATATATGTGCTTGAGTGTATCAGTGTTATTAGATAGAGTGGAGAGTGGTGGGTCATGTGAAAGTCTGTGCTCATATACCCTATATTACATATATAGACACAAATATATAATAAGCCTGTGTTTCAGTTATTTTTAAAAAAAGTAAAAGTAAGCATCCTTATGCTCTTTTCATCTATGAAGCTAAGGGAGAGTTTAGAGCAATTTTGTACTGCTCATTCATGTTAAATTACTCAGACCATATCAATGCCATTTTTTCTGGTTCTTTTTGTGAAATAAAAAGAAAATAACTAATAAACTAAATAAGAAATGTCTCATTTTAACATTCTTTTAATTTGTTATTTTAAAGCCAGCTAGTTGGTCTTGATTGTTTGTTTTACTTGTAATTTGTACTGAATGTAGCTGACAAATATTGGGTTTTTATTATTATTATTATTATAAGAGTCAGCATTTACAGTAGACCATATTTTTCTCTCCCTTTTTAAAAATTTTAAAGACAAATAATACCAATATGTTAATTACAAATAAAAGAGGTTATTTGAAATTATACATAAATTAATTTATAAAAGTTATGAGAAATCCAAATCAATCTAGAAAACCTACAATTAATACCCCCTCCCTCTCCCATTTTCCAAAATGAATTAAGAAATTGAAAAATAAATAATACTAAAAGATTGTAAAAAAAAAAAAAAATCAATAGAAAGTGAGAAGAGGTTTTTCCAAATCAAAAGAATCTTTAATTTATCGATTAGTCACTCCAATATTCTTTAATGACTTCAAAGCAATGTTTAAAGTTACAACTGAAGATAAAATCTAGTTTCAATGATAGTAAAAATAATGAGATATATAAAAAATCATATGCAAGATATCCATTTCAAATAAATGCACAATAAAGACTCTCTCATGAGAATTTTAGCTTATTAATTGCTTTAAATGAAATGATAATCAGAAAATTATGGAGCCTGATTAAAAGTCATATATGAAATGCTGATTTCATAGCTAAGTTATCTCATTTTGAAATAATATCTATGCATATTAAATTATCTACTATTGATTCTGTAAATCTTATCTTATTTCTAGGAGTTTCTATTGATAGAAACTTGAAAGAAAGTCATAAAAACAAATTTCAAAATTGGCCATGAGAAAATAACTATAAAAGATCTTGAAAAAGCACATTATTATTCAATTGCTAAATAAAATTTTAAATAAATTCGATTTTTTTTTTATCTTTACATTTAACTAAAAACAAATAATTTTAATGATATTTGAGCATGTCTGTTGTTTGCCAGAGTATACACTAAATATTTATGTATTTATATGTCATTTTTTTAGATGAAAATGTCATTATGTTTACATACATATATAATGCATAGCTTATATGTGTATAATAGGTATTACACAGCCAATTTGTTATTAGAATAAAAAACATGAAATTTTTCTATATGCACATGACCTACACTCCTACCTTCTCTTCCTGCTATAATATTTGCCTATATATTATAGGTTTTACTTTTTCAAAATAATTAAAAAAAAAAAACGTCTTTTTATTTTTTAATACATCCATAATATTTTTTTTTTAAAAACAAAACAAAAAAAAACATTGCATATAAAAGTAATTAAACTATTTATCCAATATTTATTACTCTACAGTAATAATAATATAAAAATAACAGCATCAGTCCTCATAGATATATGAAATTCAAAAGTTACATTATAAGATACTGCTCTTCATTTATCTTGGATTCTAAATTTACAATTATAAATTGCTATACATATATCTATTAACTAATATCAAATGACTAACTGGATTATCTATGTACTTAAAAAATAAACTACTTAGATATCTAAACATTTCCAAGACTGCACTCATAATTAATCAATATATTCACCCAAATTTAATGTTTATTATCGAAGAGCCTCATAACATGTGATTAATGCATTTATTCCATGGTTACAGCTTGAATTTAAATCTAATACAATTAAAACTGGAAAAGATTTTTTTTAGATTTTAAATATGCTTAGGATTTTCTTTCAGTTAGTTGGCATACAAGTAATCTAGCCAGACATTCAACTGCTTGATAAAACAGATCGTCTTATTTGAGATTAAACAAGACTGAAAACTTTAAAAATCCTCCTAGTGATCAATTAGTAACTTTAATGAATAACGCCTTATTTTTCATTGACCATTTATAGGGATATTATCACAAGTTTTTGCATTGCAGTAACTAGTTAAAAGATGTTTTATTTATCTATAAAATAATTTGATTAACTCATTTCATTGATTAAAAAAAAAAAAGAATGATTTGGATACAATTATTATTATTATTTTTTTAATATTTACTCATTAAAAAAAATACGCAAAATGGTATTCACTTATTATTTAAATTAATAATTGATTGGCATTATTATTAGTGAACCAGTCATTAAGATTATTTATCATTATAAATTCCTGATATTTCATTTTATCTTCAATTTATTAACTTGTAATTTAAATACGTTCAAAACTGCTTTAATATGATTATCCAATATACATACATAAATCTTGTCACTCTCAAAGAAAAAAAGACAGATTATTGTTGTTATAGTAACAGAGGCAAAATTTACTGGTATTGATAGGAAGGAAACTATAACAGCAACTATTGAAATCAGCTTGATTCGAAAAAAAAAAAAAAGATAAACTTATTCTCAAAATGCTTTGAAAATTCTGTTAATACCCTACCAACATAAACGCATACATTAATATTTATATACAGGATCTTTAATTCAATTAATAGATTCTGCTAAATAAATGTGCTCAAATTTGTTTGTGCATGACTATATTATTAATTCTGTAGCTGAAAAAATAATTTGTATATCATTTACAAATCCATATTAACTAATGAAAAGATATATGGGTTTGGGAGAATAAGTTAAAAGCATAGTGTTAGCAATGTAAAAATTAAAACAAACAAATCATTAAATGAGAAAAATTTGAGTGAAAAAAAGTGAGTTGAGCAAATTCTCAAAGAAAAGGAAATTATATAAGATGTGGGGAAAATTGTTTGGAAAGTAGGAGAAAAACAAAATAGGTAAATGATTGTGTATATACAAAGAACAGTCATAAAAGTTCAAGGAAGAGAATAAATGTGGAGAAAGACCTAAAGAAGAGTGATCTGTGATGTCATATGAAAGTTTTTTCCAACTGATTCTAAGGGAATATATACTATTTTACTGATTCCTATTAAGAGATGTTAATTTTGCAATAGATTAAAAAAGAAAACATCATGGTTGATATACACTCAGATCTTGTATGGATATATCTTAAACTTTTTATTTGACTATAGACTTTTCAAACATGAATACATCTATAAGAAAAAGTGCAAAGTTTACCCATCCTCCAATGTATTTCAGGTTGAATCATCTTTTTTTCAATTGGCCTAAATCATAGCTTCATTATTTTTGCTCAATATTTACTTATAGTAAATTATACAGCTCAATTTGTAAGTACTGCATTTATTTGATATCATATTTAGATAAATATATTAATTTTTATTAATCATTTATTTAGTCAGAGAGTATTATATTTTTATCCCAGAAATAAACTTTAAATTTAAATATTAATGCATCTATTCTTATTAATGTAATGATGTTGACAAATGAGTAAATTTGACTTGCCATATTTGGTTTGCCAAATGTACAGGATTTACTCTTTATTGACTCATTCATAGATTGGCAATGAACATATTGTAATCATTACCAATTTATAAGTCTATTAATGGTAATATTAGTCCACTATTCCAGCTCATCATATTATATCCTTAATACATGCATATTATCCTGGTTATATCTATTGAGAATGTGGTCTGAGAGCTAATTTCACTCGAACATTTATTTGTTTAGAGTTTGTATCACTATCCAAGTCCCTCATGGTGCAATCAGTAATTCAGATTTGAATTCGTATCCAATTGGTGATTATCCTATTAGCACCAAATTATAGATTGTGGTACACAAAACTCAATCACAATATTACACTGTTTAGTTTAAATCTTTGGTAAAATGCACAAATGAAAAGTGAATAAAAACTAGAAGATAAAATTCAACAATAAGTTTATTCACACAGAAACAAGAACATGATGCATTGACAAATTCCCTCAGATAATGGACTCTGGTCAAAAAGGCAGAGTAAACCATTAATAAGGTCATTGAATATTATCTGTTCTACATAATGATCTTTTAATAACTTCATTATCCTTTATATATTCATTTAAACTACAATATTTTTTCATATGCCTGATCAGTGTTTTAAGAATACAGATAAATAAATAATAATAGAAATAAAAAATAATTTCATAATCAATTAAAATAGAAAATACATAAAAAAAAATATATTCTAAAAAAATATCAAACATATATTTCAGTAACTAGATTAATATTAAATTCTAATAAGATAATTAAATCAATTAATTTACAATATAAAATTTTAATCACTAAACACACACACATGTAACAAATGGTCTTACTTCTTATCCTGTTTATTGATAAATGATTCAGATTGTTTATGTTTAATTTCTTAGTTCAAAATGGGAATTTTTTTTTTTTTGTGTCATAGCATCGGCCAGGACGCGAACCCGCAACCCGGGCAACTGCAAGGCAGTCGTGCTAACCACTCGACCACCAAAGACTCATAGGAGCAGAGCTTCACAAAGATTTTTGCATTATTTGGGGTTGTAGTAGCTTGTCTAAACTGAGATAACCTTTGGATGTTCATGCCCTCATGAATTTCTAAGAAAGGTTTTGATAAATGGTTCTTAACATGAACTTGGATTTTGTACATGCATGTGTATTTATAATAACAATATAAGGGAAATCAGTCACATCCATGAACAAAATAATTGGAGAATAAAACAGGGGAAAAAAATTAATGAAATAAAGCCACATATTGAGACAATAAGGTTTAAAGAAAAGCAGAATAGGGGTAATAATAAGTATTAGGTAAGTGATAAAATATGGTTGCATGGAAGAGGTGATGTTAAGTTTATTTTGTTAGTTTTAAAAATTTTATATTTGTATTAAATGTGTAAAGTAATTTAACAGTTTCTGAAAGATTACATATATGTTAACAAGTGGAAAATTAAAAAAAACATGGAAGGAGAATATGTTTAGAAAGCAAAATATCAGAAACCAATGGAAGGAATGCAAAGAGTAGAGGATGCTTCCATGTTATTTTAATTGTTAAAAATGTTTAAACAAATAAAAGAACAAAGAGAAGTTGATAATAAAGAGATGATCAATGAGAAGTGGATAATAAAAAGAGGAGAGCCAAAGTCTGGTAAGAAATATTTCAAACTTAGCTGTTGATGAGAGAGCAGTAAAGTCTTAATCCAGCTGTTTAAGAAAAAAAGCTGAAGTCTTTACCAAGCTGTTGCACAGTACAGCAGGAATCTTAACCAAACTAATAGCAGTTTTAATCAAGCTTTTAGCATACTGAGTTTAATCATAAAAGTGGTTTCTATAAAAAAATCATGTACCAAATTCAGCTAAAGCTAGACATCATCTTCTATATAAACCTTCTTCACAGGAATAAAATGTAGAAAATTACTCCTGAAATAATCTGCAACCTTGTCTTCAACAAAAGCATGAGTCTCTGCGTGTCTTACTTGAAAATTTTAGTGGAAAGAAATGGATAAAATTTGCTATTTTTTAATCTGGAAGTACTCCACACCAGGAAAAGACATATTAATCATGTTCATGTGTAGAAGCCTTCAAGAAGAAACCTCAACAAAAAATCATAACTGGAAAGGACTTTACAGAAAAAAATAAAACTATAATTATATATATTTTTTGTCTGAGACTGCATTTTTATTAATAGTAAATATATATATATATTTGTAAGAATTGATAATTTTAAATATTTTCATCAAGTTAATGTTTTTGAATTGTGAAAGGGTCTTTTTTAAAACTTATTTTTTTTTTTTGAAACAATTTTTTCCTCCTAAAAACTAAGGCAAATTACGTTAAATCAAAGAGTATCTTTGGATTTGAAAATATTGTTTTCTCCACTCTTATTTACTTTAAAGAAATAACTTAACTAAAAGTTAATTTATGGATTGATTATAATTTTGTGAAAAATTTTGGGATCAAATGTTTAAAATTTCATACTATCATGTCATTTTTTTTGTTTATTGATAATCAATTAGTTATTAAATAATTGTTTTAAAAAATATTTTTGTCTTAATTTGTTTATTCTATTCAATTCGTTTCATAAATTGCAGTGTGTAATTTTATTTCATGACAGATTAATGTTCTAAGATTTTTTTTAATGATCCCAATAAAACTATTTACTTATAAAAGAGTAAACTTAGGAATTATTCAAAGTGATTTATAGTAAGCTGCTTTATTTATTTATCTCTTGTTTACAGTAAGTTTAGAGCTCTTGCTTCCTGAGTTAGATTTATGTTTATTGTTATGGACATCCAGATGATGATTTTGCTTGGCACAAAAGAGATATTCTTCAAAATTCGTGTGCTACATTTCATTTAATCTTTAGAAATTGTTTATAGTTGGTCAAATACATGAATGATCCTAAGTGGCCCCACCTCATAATTCAGCCATATGGTATACTGTCACAAATGGTCATTCAATTGTAGGACATTGTAACCCGATTCTCCATCAATCCCTATTTTCCAGTTACAATATATATGGAATTTTAAAATTTTTCTTGTTTAATTTAAGAATTTAATATGCCTGATTTGTTTCAAATTTATTTTGTGTCCATTTTCATGTGATTATAATTGATAATTAATTAATAAAAGTTTATTTTATTTTTTTGTAATATTTATTTGAGAGCACATATGAATACATTCCACTAGCCACTATGGGAACTCATTTAATACTTTTACTACTGAACCTAATTTTTTTTTATAAATTGTTATTTTTCAACTTACTATATATTCTATTTTTTTATGAACTTGTAGCTAGCTAAACAAGGTTACATTAGATACAACCACATGGTGTTATTAATTTAATTTCTATAATTTTTTTCAATCCATATGTAATATTTTAAAACTTATATTTTACTATACATATTTAAGAATAAAAACAATTGAAAAAAAAAACAAATAATTAAGTGCACATCAACCAAGGATGCTAAATATTTAAGATCACTTGATATTAAAGGACTTTAGATTTTTTTAAATTAATGAGAGTTGAATATGATTATAACATAAAGCACTAATCCAAATTGATATCATAATCATAACAAACATGGTGGCAGATAATAAAGTCTAAACAAAAACAATCTTGACTCAAAAGTAAATTTGAAATAATAAAAACTTGAACATTTTAAATTTAGCATTTCACATGACCATTCGTGATATGAATTAAGTTTAGTGAGAAAAACAAACTTTCTTTAAATTATTTTTTCACTACAAATTAAATGTTATTACTGAAATTACAATTCATATAAAATCAGGAATGTAAATTGCATATAATTTGATATACTACATGCTTCTAAAATCATTTATAATTCTTGGTAATTTCTTGTTAACTACAGGATAAATTTCAAACCCGATAAAAGCTAAATGCATCTTTAATTTTGAAAGAGGTTTCATTATGATCTGAACCCCAGTTTATAATGCAACTTTAAATATGGGTTACTTAATTGCATTAATAGACACAAATAAAAACAAAAGCCAATTACAATCAAGTATATTATTGATTTGGTTAAAACATGTTAATTAATGTTGATAGGAGACTTAACATAATATATACTTAAAAGACTACATAACATACAAGTAAAATAGTGATAAATTTATACTGTCAATCAAGTATTTTTTTAATACCTTTTGTCATGAGATTCAACATACATAGAAATATCTGATTATTGGGTCACAATATATGTAACACAAAATTAATCTCTCAAAGCATTATGTATAACACAAACATTATCAGTAGTAATAAAAAAAAAATTATAATCAACAAAAATTATGCTGTCTCCCTCCCTTTTTTCTGTATCTTTCATTCTTCCCCATCCCTCTCTTCTGTTAATTGGACTTAATAGCTTTTATTTTCATTATAATACAGAAATAAAATAAAAATATATACAAAATATTTTTATAAAATATTGAAAAGTAAACCAATTTTCACACGTACTGTTTTCATATAAATTTACAAGCAAAAATTTTAAAGCACAAGTGAATTCACTTGTTCTTAATATGTAAGCCAATCTTTGCTTACCGTGCATTATTCATGGCTTGAGAGTATGCCTGATTTATTAAACAATGTTCAAATTGTATAAATGTAATTCAAATATCGTTTAATAAATAGCATATATGTGAAAATTGGTTTACTTCCAAATATATTACAATAAATACTGTGCTGTATAAAAAAATAAATATTTATCAAATATTTTTATCTAAGTGCAGTTTTGAGAAAAAAAATCCAGCACAAATAATATTTATTATATGTAAATAATTTGAAATTCTGACTTATATATCAAATACTTTTAGATTAGCTATCATAATTTCCATAGCACATTTGTTAAAAAACATGCTCAAAGATCAGCTTCCTGTAGATTTTTTGATTAAAAAAAAATTGAATTATTAAAAAATCAGATTAATTTGGCAATAAAGAAAATGTATACATAAATTACAATTTAAAGATACTTGTACAAGTTGAATTATTAAAAAATCAAATCAGTTTATCGAGAATTACATGAAAGCTAAAAATTCACAATTCTATATTAAATATTTATATTCAAAAGAACTGTCACCATATAATGATAATGAATTGTCTAATATCTGCTTACTTTTACATTAACATGTACACAATATATTCCAATGAGAAGGTAACTAGTTTTTTCTCCAAACTAAGTCATATTTGAATCGTCAGGTTTTATAATGACAAGGTTTAGTCAATCACCATAAAAATTTTAAAGCATTAGGGTCTGAATTACAAGTTATAACATGAAATGTAATATTTCATACCTTTGTTGATCATCAATGTTCTCCCTGCCCATGAAATCCCATTTGAGACTCATGGTCACACTGCCATATATAGTTGAAACATTTCAAATGTTTCAGTAGTAGTTTTACTCAGTTTAAAATAAAATTTAATGTTAGTGCATTATTATATCATGGGTTAAGATGCAAAACCCAATGTCACATTTTATGTCATAACTTGTACTCCAGACAGATAAGCATCTTAAACTTTTTATGTAAAATAGCTAATTTATGTTGCCATATAACACACACATTGATTCAGAATTGGTATTGTAGGCAGCTTGTAGAAAGAATCAGTTTTATCATCTTTTTAATGGGACATATACACAATTTATAATCAGCATACAAAAGGAATGCAACATTTCAAATTTTATCACATATGAAATGCAAAATTTCTTTATAATCAAGCAAACAAAAGTAATGAAATTTTTTTTAAAAACAATTTTCGCTTAATAAAATAAAAATTCACTTTAATAAATAATTTACATTAAATATTGTTCAATTAAGTTTAAATTTAACACTATAATGATATGAATGACTTTGTTCATGTCTATAAAATTACCTAATCAGAAATAGGTTTAGAACTATAAAGATTTTGAAATAACATATATAACTACTTTTTTTGTTTTATATTAATGAAGTTTATAAAAATAATTGTTTGTAAATTTAATAATAGCTTTAGCTTTGACTGTTTATAAACAAATGGCACACAAAGTACCAACATTTCTTTGTTTTGAAAGAATGGAGAATTCATTCATAGAAATGTTAAAAGAAGTTGATAAGTACTTTCAAAATAAATTATATTTTCTATTAAAAATTTAATAAAAAATATTTAGATTATTATAAATAAAAAATAATTAAAGTTTGTTATTAGTTAGTGGAAGCAATTATTTATACATACATATGTAAATTATCCAAATACAGTTACCAATGCATATTTGCATTTACAAATTATTTGTCATTGCATAGAGAATCACCATAGATTTTTTTTTTTTTTTACAATTTATCAATGTTATTTTTAAACATTTAAGAGTAAATTATTGCATAATGTAACATTGGAAAAGAAAGACCCCATCTCTTTATCAAATGTTTCTAAAGGTGGATCCTGCAATAAAAGTGAAATATCAAAATATTTTTGATTTTTTGAAAAGCAGCCGCATAAAATATTATATATATAATTTTAATCATTTTGTAAAGAATAAACCTATTAATCTTTAATGAATTCTCGATTTAATCCACTGAATATGCATAATTGTTTTTGATATCTTTCATCTATTTCTTTAGCCTCAAATTCAGAATCATTGCAATACTCACTCATTGTTTTTTTTTTTTTTCATCTATTCTTGATAAATCATAGACTCAATGCTATATTTATGTGAGTTTTTTTTTTAATAATTTGAATCTACATTTTTATTTTATTAAAAAATATTAACAAGCATATCTTTTCTCACTTTTAAATCATATAATTTAGATACAGTAACTGTTTCTTTTGCTTTAGAAAGAGTTTAATTGCTCTCCAAATAAAATTCTTAGAGAAGTTTTTACTGTTTAAAAATAAATATCATTTTAATTGCTATTTAGCTTTATTATACTTGTATTTTTTACTTATCTATCTTGAAAAATAATGAATGAAAAATTCACCGTATAATAAAATTCACAATTTATGAATAAATTTAAGATCAATAATTTTTAAAAGTGTTTAATTTTTTTACTTTTATAACACTTTCTTAGCTTTATTGCTTTTCATATTATCTTTATGGCAACATATACTTTATTTTGGCATTATATAAAATGAAGTTATTGTGAAAATTGTATCAGAAATTAAATGGAAAAAAATTTCCAAAATAGTACTGTAAAAACTGAACAAGTTAAAGACAAACATGAATACTTAGTAGATCTTGATGTTAGATAAATAACATTTCTAAAAAACAAAACAGGAAAAATAGTTTTAAAAATGAATACAGCTTCAAAATAAATCATTTTTCATATATTTTTTTATATTTTAATATGATATAAACACTTCATAAATTGGCACACAATAAGCATATTTTTATACTATTTATGTGTTTAAGATATAAAATAAGAATTTTCTAGATTGCACACCAAATTCAACTGCTAAAAACATAATAGCATCTAATATCAAGTTTATTTAATGACACTCTGTAATGGTGCTACTTTTGAATTATATGTGTAAATGAATATACTAATCTGATGATTTTTCAGCAAAATGCATTGCAAAATCTAATTTCAAAAATTCATCTGGTACCATTTTCATTTCAAAGCATCACAGTTTACAATATTCAAATATATCTGGCAATTTTTTTAACTTTTAACGCGCTGTGTATTGTATATATGACCCGTTTTTGTGTTAATTAAATGGCATCTACATCTATTTAATGCATGGAATAAGAAGTTTATAAAAAAATTTTTGTTCCATTAAATTTCTTTTCATTTATGGTATTCAATATGTGTAGTACATACATATGAAATAATTACCTATTATACTGAGAGAAATATGCAACAAATCAAATGAATTGAATATTGTAAGCTACTAATCAATGAAAATATATTAAATTGTTCTTTCTTGCTACCCAGGCATTTTTTGAATCTTCATACCTGGATTTCTCCATCAGAAACACTAATCCAATTTTCTACTTTCAAAGTGATTATGAATTCCTTAGTATTATACCTTGAATATATTCACAATCAAATATGCATAGATATGATATTGAATCTTTGTAATGCAACATTATAAACATCTCATAGTGAGAGAGATCAATTTAATATTATTTTTAATGATTAACAGCTTTTGATACTGTGGAGTTCAAATCAGGAAAACTGAAAATTGATTTGAATGGTTACCATTTCTTTGCAGCATAGTAGTTAATTATTAAATGTATTCTTTAAAGTGTTATGTTTTATACTTCACTGAATATAACAATAGAGGTAGAAATTGTCTCTATCTATTATTAAGTATTTATAGTGTTATACCATTTACACCTTCTTTGACACTATCAATACTTTTATTTTTATTATTTGTATTACACTAACAGTTTCGACTGTCCTGCAGTCATCATCAGAGCTACAATATTCAAATATATAATTATACAATTATTACACTTATCCACATATATATACACACATAATTAATACACAATATAAACAAAAATAATAATTATACATTTTAATATGATCTTTATAAATAATCATTTCCCATTTTATTATCTTATCTTCTAAATAATTTTATCAATATTTTATATTAATTTATTTTATATCACTTTATTTCATTTTTTAAATGTTATTTAATATAATAATTATAACATTAGCATTTATTTTACTATTTAATGCATATTATTATCATTTTTCTTATATTATAAAATCAACTTCTAATCTTGTCTTATTTTTATTAAATATTTCTATCAATTAACTTTACCCACATTACAAATTATTATTATTTTTTTATTATTACAAAAAATTACTTACTTCTTGTTGATTCTATTACCAAAACACAACTGACAAAAAAATTCAAAATTTGTATTTGTTTAACCTCCCTCTATTGTCATTTTCTTTAACTATTTTCTTTTAACCTTTTCAAATTCTAATTATTACTAACAATTGTTTATAAAATTATTGTTCTTACCCCAAAATCTCGATTAAGACTTGGTTTTATACTCTTAATCATATTAAAATGTATAATTATTATTTTTGTTTATATTGTGTATTAATTATGTATATATATATGTGGATAAGTGTAATAATTGTATAATTATATATTTGAATATTGTAGCTCTGATGATGACTGCAGGACAGTCGAAACTGTTAGTGTAATACAAATAATAAAAATATAAGTATTGATAAAGTGTCAAAGAAGGTGTAAATGGTATGATATGTTATAATAGAAATCAATACATAGGAGAAGAAGAAGTAGAAAATTATATTATTTATAGTGTTGTATTGAAAAGTTTAATATTGCAAATTTATGTACTGGATTGCAATAATCAGCAGTTCATAAGTACACTAATTAAGAACAAAAAGTTGACTATCATTTTTACTAAGATGGATTCATGTGTTATTAGTTTAGCTCACCTGATTATTAGAGATTGCTCAAAAAATGTATATGTAGCGAGAGATTTAGCAGTTGAAGTTACGAGAGATGAGTTCTGCAGAAGATTGCTGAGGCAATTGAAACTGTAAAAGAGAGTGGTAAATAAAGCATTGTGAAACAGTAGTAAAGTGCATGGATGATTTAGTATTATATGGTATACATTTGGCAATGCAATAAAGAAGAGTAATTATTATACTTCTTGAGAGATAAAATCAGATATCTTTTTCATTTACCTTATTATGGAGTTAAAATCAAAAATACTACAAAATTGATTATATATATATATACATACATAAAGACACTGCTCAGAACACTAAATAATACTGCACTAGTGAGAATTAGGAAATAATTGACTTTAATGTTGGGAAAAATATCTTTTATTAATGGCAAACTATTAATTTTAGCATTACAATATTTTTTCTTCTTTCATGTATTAGCAGAAAACTTGAATAATTTATTGTAGCAGTACAGATTTAAGATATCTTTTGATTTTTTAAAAAATATAACCTTGATATTATTGCATTTAAATTTCTTTTTCATTTTGTTTATAAATAACTTTTAGTCTATCTTGAATTTAATAATAATATATCTTGCTCTACAAAAAAAAAAGAAAAAAAAAGAGGGGTTTAATTCACTTATAAAGATGATTTTCATTTTTGATAGTGCCAACTTTTTTTTCTGCATTATTAAGAAATACTAGTGTGTTACAATTATTTTTGTGCAATATATAAATACAAAATAAATAAGTAAAATACACACAAATAAATTTAAAACCCCTGATTTTCCCTTTATTTACAAGAAAAATAAATGTATTTCTATTAAATAATAATAATAAATTACATCCAGATATCATCATTGCTGGATTTTTTAGTCCATGTATCTCTGAAACCTTTGAAGATAGTAGGTGCCTGAAACCATATAAAACCATTATCATGACATACCTGATGTAATTTTTGATCATTCTCTTTATCATCAGAAATTTTTAAATTTTCAAATTTGTTTACAATATTCATACCAACACAATCTTGAATATCACATATAGATTTTGAATTGCTAATATTTAATTCACAAGAATTACTCAATAATGTCTCAGCTTTACTAGATTTTTGAAAGGCACATAATGATAAATCTGTTAAAATTTTTAACTCATTATTTAAATTGATGACTACTTTATGGCCTCTATTAACAAAAGTAAATGAGGGTTTGGGAACAAACCAGCTGAGACCAGAGTCTCTATGTGCTTTAACTAAAAATATGATATTGGTAATAGTTATAGAATTAGAATCCTGAAGAACTTGTGAAGTAATTATTGTATGAAATAATGTTGACATGCACTTCCGAAATGAAAGATGAGGTTCACTTGATAAATGTGATATTTTAGGCATTCTAATGATATAAACAAATTGGGGACTAACAATAGTCGCTCCTAAAACAATTGCTATTTCTTCAAGATGAATATTGTTACTAAACGAATGTTCAATGTTAAAAAACAATTCATTTATAGTTCGTATGGCTGCAGAAATTTTTCTTTCTTGATGAAGTTTACTAATTGATTTCTGAAAATAAATAGAATTCTATTTTATATAAACATATACAAACAATTACAAGTTCATGAAATAACTTTTGTATTAAAATGCTTAGCTATATGAATACATAGAAATACAATAATAACAGGTTAAAAATTATATAAAGAGCATAATAGTTTATTATTAAATTTAATTTATTATTAATCTGAGCAATAATGTAAATACAAAAAAAAAAAAAAAAGAGATGTAATACTTAATACAAATAATGCAACTAAATGCTTGTGAATTAACTAAAAATAAAATAGTAGTTAGTTCCACAGGTAAAATTCCCAGAAAGGTAAAAAAATAAAAAGCCAAATGAATTTTTTTTGAGTTCCAAACAAATTACTATGTAATAAATAAAATTAGATAAATCAAATCAATAAATAAAATAACATGTATGAAAAGAATAAGAGAAATTAAAATAGGACTATTTTGCTATAAAAAAGATCTCAAACTTTAAATATATCCTACATTCCTTTTTTGCCCTTACGCACAGATACTTATTAAAAATAAATATACATTGATCATCTTATTTTATTTAAATTGATCAATTCTAGCTTTTCATTAAAAATAGATATAAGAATGGGATATCTCAAATCCAGTTTTAGAGTTCACACATCCATTTTTAATTATAATGATACACTTTTTTTAAAATTGATTCTCCAAACATATTTATATTTTCATTATAATTTTTATTAAACCTTGCTTGATCATTAGTGTATTTATCTGAAATGGATGGCGTCAAAGTTGTGAGTGGAGGAAGTTTGGCAATGGTAAATGAAAATGTAACAGCTTGCTCATAACTGTCTTCTGGCATCCATTGATTATTCTGTCTTGCATAGAGTGACACTACTGTATGGAGAGAGTTTTGCCTATTTTATAATTTGTATTAAAACTTTTTATTATAAACTAAGATTATTAGGATATCTTTAAAATAAATAACATAAAATTTCTGAATACCAAAAAAATATGTTTGGGTTTTTATGAATTTGATTTATATCTTAGAACATCTTACTTAAAATCAACATTATTATCCTAAAATAAAACATTTAATGAAATATTTTAAATCAAAAGATTTGATGGCAACTTCAATGGCATTTAAAAAATTATTACAGAATAAATTTGATAACATCTTTTTCTATTATTAGAATGTATTAATTTAAGAGCAAATCTATTAGTCCATTTAATATCACTTTTATAAAAAAAAATATCAAATATGATCTAAGTAATCAATCCAAAAAAATTATCTTTATACTGACTGAACATTTGTTAGCAATTATATTTCCTTGAAATGTATATCAAACAAATAGATTAAATTTACAAATGTCTAATCATCTTACAATCTTCATTTAATATAAAAGTGAAAGAAATATCACAAGAAAATTTTAAATAACTTTAGCATATTTGCCATTCAATTATTCTACATATAAATCTTTTGTCTATGATTGTTACTGTAGTGTATAAGACAAACTAAAATTATTTAATAAATTTGTAAATCACAATTAAACAAGTACAATTAAGACAAACAAGTTTTATATTATTAATTGTTCCCTATAAGACTTCTTTAATTTTTAAAAACTGAGAACAAACTAATCAACTCAATGATGCATCATAATTCATCTTTTTGTGTCAAAAATTTTATTACAAGATAAAACATCAGTATAATTATATATAAGATAGCTTGTAAAATCTTTTGAATAGTTTTGTTAATTATTAAAACAATAATACATATTCTCCTTACTCTATTTTAGAAAAATGCATTTTATATCGAAATACGTTTCATCAAAACTCATAATTACTATATATACTTAGATTATAAAATTTATATATCATTTTTTTATAAAAGTCAATTGAATATTCAGTGAAGTCATGCTAAATTGTACATTCATACAAAATCTTACTTAACACCACTAAAACATCAATAATAATTTTATAACATATACAGTATTGGAAGAAAATAATATTTGTTAGCCTAATTATTATATGAAAATGGGGAAATGTCATGTTTAAATAACATGCAAATAGTTATTAAAAGAAAAAAATTAGGTAGAGAAACAAAAGAAAGTTCAAAAAAGTTGTTGTTATAATATCAATAGATGAGATCAGTAATAGAATGAGAATGTGAAAGAAAAAATAATAAATGAATAGTTTGATAGTTAAATGAATCATTCCATTTTTAGATGCTTTCTAACAAATGAATAACGAAAACAAATCACCTCAGATATAAAAGTTGCATTCAATAAGTCAATATTGGGTTTTATTTATGGTAAAATATTAAGAAGGAAAAAATTCTTTTGGCTGTACACAAGACAAATTTTTGGAAAGAAATCATTAAAAAAGTTAATATTATGTAAGAAAAATATATGAGTAATAAAGCTTTTTTTTTTATTTTTAAAAGGAAGAACACAAAACTGAATATTGAAAGAGTAATTAAATTATCATTTTTTAACATGCTTGGAGATTTCAGCATTTAATGAAAAATAAGATTCTTTGACTGTATAAAGCAGGGAAGGCCAATGCTTAAAAAAAAAAAAAGCTAAGTGAATGGTTTCAGAGTAAAAGTTGCAGCAGAAAGATCATTAGTGGGGGGGGGGGGATATATACTTACAACCATTTGCTTCATCAAATATTTCAATGAATGAACTCTATAAGCAAATTAAAGTTTAAAAGACCATAGAGTGAACTTTTTGAAAAATTATTTTATACATTTTAAAAAAAATCTAATTTTTCAAAATGACCAATATTTCCCTAACTTTTGATATAAGAATAGATATTTTGCTAACAGTTACGAAAAAGAAAAAACATATTTACTAAAAACTCTCTCTGAGCATCAAAGCTTTTCTAGCATTACAAATTAAAATATGCTGAAGAAAAGACTGAAGCATACTGATGGCATAAAAAAAAACTCAAACATGCTGAAAAAGAAAGGATATAATAATCAAATAACAGAATATAGAGTAAGAGATGGTTGCAATAGGAGGGGAAAAATTGACACAAAATTGCAAGCTATTGTTTAAGTAAAAAAAAAAAAACCCAAAACAAAACAATAACAACAACAAAGCAACTACTATTACAAAAAAAAAGTTTAGTTTGATCACTCATTTGTGACAATCAATGCAAAAATGGATTGCTAATCTTTTTTCATTTATTAATGGCTGATGCAAGATATTACAAATGAATAATTGCTTATTTTGAAGAATTTGAGGTAGTTAGTTCAGTACCATAAAGAATAAGAGAACCAAAAGCCAATTTATCTAGTAAATTTGAAATGTTTATAGAAGAGGTTTTAAAAATTTTTGATTAGTAAAGTATGAGTGAATCACCTAAAATAAAATAAATAATAATGCTATTACGCAAACAATACATTGAAAAATTTAAAACTATGATATTAAATGTACATATATACTATATCTGAGTTTCCAGCCTCTAATATACATTTATAGCAGCATTTGGAAAAAATAACTTCTTTATGCAATGAAAGATGTATAGTATACTTCATTAACTTTAAAGATAATCTAAATAACATTATATAATACTAAAAGGGATTAATAAAAATTATAAAACTAAAAGCATAAATATTATACAGAATCTAAGCATGCAAACCATTTTCTGTAACTTTGAACAATCAATGTATATTAGATAATATATTGCTATAAAATTTCCATTCTCATAGTGAGAACTAAAACTCAAAACTGGAACTAATGAACTTAAGCTCTAAGGCATCTTCTGTTCATTTATTCTATTCAAGCTAATATATTAAAATTAAAACAATTCTAGAGTTTTCAACTTTAATAGTTATATAAATCTAACATTAGGATAGTTTCTGTACATTTTAGAAGTCCCAGTTATAGGACCTCCTTTCATTTGGCTAAGATTATCAACAATATCATATAACCATCTACTATAAATTTGAGTAATCAAATTATTCCAGATGATACAGTGCTACAAAATCTCTATTCTCAGATTGGTTTTTACCTTCAGCAATGATAGATTTTATAGGACTATATCATTTGATACCCAAACTAATGAGGAAACTCTTACAAATAAATGAAAAAGTTATATAACATTGTTATTAATTTTTCTAACCAAAGCATAAAATAGCCATATTTGGCATAAAAGTGTAATCTCTAAAATATACAGAAACTATCCTAGTGTCACATCTGTATAATGGTGCAAGTTGGCTTGGATTGAAAATCCTAGGATTTTTTTGAATTTCAGATTATTAACTTGAATAGCAAAAAGGAGTAAAAGATGCTTTCTAGATATATTAGTTCTCACTTTGAATCATAATCCTCAATGAAGAAGGTAAAATCCAGAAACTGTTCTGGCAATTTTAGAGAATATATCAGAAAGTTAGAAAGAATAATATTGAGTATTCGCAAAACTAAATGTTCATAAAATGATAAACATTGTCAATAAATCAAATTTTATCACGAATCATTGAAGTTAAAATATCATTAAAAACTGTTTACTATTATACTGTTTACTGTTTTATATACATATTACATTTTATGAATTACATTCATTTAATTCATTTTTGTTGCATTATTTGCATCCAATATTTCTATAGATGTTTTTTATATAACAATTTTTGAAGATATTAGTATATTAAATGTAATAATGAGCTATTTTGTTTGAAAATTGATTAATCCTTACATAACAATTTAATCTAGGCAATACATATTGAAATGATATGTGTGTGTATGCTTGCTATATAATTCTGCTTTCATTGTTTTTATTTATTCTTATTCTATAGTTCTCAATATATATATATATTAATGATAATAAAAAAATTATAATAATAACATTTCATTTTCACTTAATTTGTCTTGACCTTGAACACTTCCATATAATCTAACACTATTATTTCAATAATTTTTCATGAAATATAAAAAAAAAAATAATAAAATGGGATTTATTTTTCCTATAATTTATTAAAGTAAACATGATACTGATTGGGCATCTGCTTTAAAGAAAATAAAAAATGTATCAAACAATATTTATCAAACTAAAATATGCTAAAATATCTATTTAAGAATCGATATATCTATCTAAAAGATTTAAGAGAAAAAAATATGAGAAACTAATCTATCAAATAAACTATCTATGAAAAGTATAATTTTTTCTAGTTTCAGCATTAATAATCAATGTTTTCTATTTATTGGATGAAAATTCAAAACAATAAAATAAATAAATGAGTTTGATATAATTTCAATAATAGATTGGATAAAAATTTCAAAGTTCAGAATATAAGATCATAAATAAAAATGGAATTTGATAATTTATTACACTAAGTAAAAAAATAAAAAATTCTGTACATATATGCTATGCTTTCAATAAAACTGAAAACCAACATACAATACCAAGACAAGTGATATAATATCAGTTCATCATTTTGCCTTCATATTATTATTGAATTCCAGTGTATTAAAGTTTCTAACATAACTATATTCTTTAATGACTTTTCCACTTCAATGTTTCACATCCAAATTGAAAGACTGTTCTAAAACTTTCATAGTAAATAAATAATAATATAGTTATTGCTGAAAAGATCATGTGAATAACTCAGAGACCGCTCAAATATTTACTAGTTCCTTTCATTTAATTTGAACTAAGTTTTTTTTTTTTTTAAACGAGTATTTAGCTGAGAATCTATTATGAAATCTCATAGTTGTGATGGTTAAATTAATATATATATATACTTTTATTATTTACATGAATTTAATTAAAATTATACAATATAATGCCCAATTGATTCTGTATATGTAGAAAAAAAAATATTTATTGTTAATTTATAAATTTATTATAGTATTTTGCTTTTTCCTATGAAAAATCAGATCTCTGATGAAGAACATAGGTTCGGCTGAACTAATTACAAGAAAATAAATTGTTTGAAAAAGTGCATCAAAGAGCAGTGGTGTGATAAATAGAGTAAATAAAAAGTTTACTGAAGATCATAAATCATATATAAAGAAAAGTTATATTGTAAAAGTTGAAGACTTAGATGTAAATGACATGTTTATGCATTCAAATGTAATTATGAAATAAGTAAAAGATCCAATGTTGAAATAAACAGATACATAAATCAGTGAAAGAATATTCACTAATAAATAAAAATAAAAAAAAAAAGGAGGGAAGTTTCATGAAGCTGTACTAAATTAATTATTAAAACTTGTCCATGAAAGTATATAGTTCTTTTATATGATGCTAATTGTATATTCTTGTCATTATTCCTATTATTTTATTGAAATAAGAGTATTTTATTTTCAAATTCCATGCACACACACACACACACAAATCTTCTTAACATTATTCTTTAATAACTGTTATTAAGGTTTTGATTAATTAATTATCAGTCTTAGATTATATTTATTTAAATTATATAAAACTACATGCAGAATTGAAAGACATTTACAATTTAACTCCAACTAGTAAATTCTGAAAATATGCTCTATATTAATTAGTTTTAATATTTATTTAAAATTAAATTCAAAAATATAATTTTTTTATTTAAAAATCATTTTAATCTGATTATTATCTTGATAAAACACAATTTTAATAAATCTTTAACAAAAGTAGATATTCTCTTAAGGAGAAAAGTTTCCCCTTTCCATATTGCTGATATATACAAATCATTTTAAACTTAGAAATGGATGTAATGCAATTGATTAAACAAAAATATACTTAAACACATAAATATTGAAATATATATATATAAATTATTTAATATTGACTTCCTTTCATTTGTATCTGTAATTCAAATTTGTATATGGCTTGTTCATCTGCATAACAAAGTGGTTTCTTTCTCCTTTATAATCTTAAAGCGGAATGCACTTTCAGTGAAGCTCATCATAATAAACAGGAAAGAAAATACTTCATTACACATATGAACAAACATATGCAATTTGAATTATAAATTACTTATTAGAAAAGAACATGCTAGGGAAGATCCTCAAAAATTGTTATTATACAGTTTGTTAGTTTAAATACATATTTGTTAATACAACAATTATACAATAATGTATTATCATTAATGTTTAATTGAAAAAAAAAAGTATTACACTAACATGTATAAAACATACAATTACAAATCAGAAATATTTAGAACAAAAGGAATAATTAAGTTATAATTATCTTAGTACAGATTATGTATATAATCTCTAATATCTTTCTTAAAAGCAAATATTACTACTACTTTCTTCTAATCATTTGTTACATATTTATCATTTAGTATATAGTTTTGACAACTTCTTTATTTCTTCACCTGTTCTTTTAAGATACTAATAATAGCATCATTTTCTGAAGATTTTCCTTTCTTCAGATTTAATAGCATGTTCCACCTTTACATTTAAAAAAGGTCAGAAAATGCAGATCTATTAATTGTAGTGATCATGCTTGTTTTTTATTATTATACAATTCTTTGTGAAACACTTTCATAAATTTTATGCCCTGAATAGTTTGGCGCAGTTATTAGAGAGTTCGACTTGGGAGTAGGAGATTTCAGGCTCTATTCTGACTATCAAACTTCTTATGAATTCTCGAGCAATAAGGCCACATGCATTTCTTTAAATGCATGTTATGATGCAATCTCTCTACTTATTAAAATTTATTATTATGGAAATAATTTTTCTAATAATAGCAAGATGCTATTTTACATTTTTGAAACCTTATTCTCTTCCAGAGTTTTCTATTTCAATTCACAGTTATGTTTTCTTTTTATATCATTATTAACTTTTTTCATATCATTTTAGAGGAATCTAGATATGCAATTTTTAAGAGATCACTTTTAAATACTTTCATATTGCTGGGAATTGCTACTTTTTGTATCAACAATCTTTGTATCTGTTCTTGGTAGAGTACGCTATCTTTTTATTGATCTCAAGATTAATTTGAATCATTTTCAAAGTCTATTATTTTAAAACAATTAGTAAGTTTTAATTTAAATTCACTGAAATTTTTCTGAGAGATATCAACTACTAATAATGACTTTTTAAACAGTTTTCATCTTTATATTTTTGTATTAACATCTCATTAACTGACAATCATTAGGTGTGTTGAATGTATTAAGAACATTACAATTTTGAGATACATATTTTCTGTAAGATAAAATATAATCCAATTCGACTGTATCTTCACAGTGATATTTCAATGTTCACTTCTATTTAGCATTTCCCCCAATGAATTCATAATATATAATTTTTGTTTTTCTGAAAATTCCATAAGATTATGTCCTCTATCATTTCTTTCACCATAACCAAATTTACACAAAGCACTTTCATCTTCCAATTATTTTGCTATTCTAGTATTAAAATATCCCATTATAACTTTAATGTTTGGTGTAACCAAAAGCATTCTGTACATCTATATAAAAAATCCTCTACTTCATCACAATGAGAACTTGTTGAGATATAAACCTGAATTATCTCATATCTTTCCATTAATTTGAATAAAAACCACTCTGATACACCATCAGTCTCCATACTGTTGTTGTTCTATTTTTTATTTATAATGAATTCAGTTCCATTTGTGTTTCTAATACTTGTGTCTATGTAGTAAAATACTTATTCACTTTTCCAATCAACTATCTCTTCATCCTTTTTTCTAAATACATAGAGTCCAAAAATGTCCCATTCAATACATACATATTTTTTTAATTCATGCAATCTTTCTTCACTTGAAAGTAATCTGCAGTTGTAGGTAACTAAAAAAAAAAAGAAATCATTGAATGATAGCTTGGGTCCATAGTCAGAGGATTCTTAACATTATCTTTGATCCAACTACTGCCTTGATGAATTTACAACTTAATGGAAATAAGGGGCATAATTTAGTCTTGTTTGTCATTATTGTAAATATATTAAAAAAAATCATTCACATATATATTCGCCCTGCTTTCAGGAAATCTATTGATGTTTCAGTATAGAACGATCACAGATATTTGAGAAATACCAATGATGTCTTAATCTTAAATTTAAAGATAAAAAGCCAGCAGATTCGATGCATTGGCGATGCATATTGTTGAGCAACCCATCCATTTTTGTTTATCATATGAATAATCACATAGTAATAATAACTGCAATATCAAGAATGTATGGAGTGGACATTATAAATTTGCCCAGTTCAGTTCCTTTGAGACCTAAAAGGGAATCCAAAAGTCCCTTTTCACTTAACAGCAAATTCCTTTAAACAAACATTAATTAAATGAAACAAGATAAAAAAATTTTAATATCACTATTTAAAGTATCTTTTTTATAATACTACCCACTCACCCTATTTGCAATTATATTACATATATAAAAAGAAAATTAGCACTTTTAAATAAACTAATAGCAAATAACAGAATATTAATTTATTGGTCACAACGAAAATATTTTTTCTCATATCCATTTACATACATAGTATATAAATAATGGCAATTAGCATTTATATTAATGAATTTTAAATTTCAGTTATTATTTATCAATACAGTACTTTCCCTTCTGTTAACATTGATTCACTATTTAATAAATTATTTTCTTTTTTCACTGAATTCTTGCAAATTTAAATTTTATTAAATGTCAACATTTCGATGGTTCACCAATCTTCTTCAAAGACTCTTTCTATTTCCAATGAAATTTAAACATTACAAAATTAAATATAAAAAAAGTTACGGCGGTTAAAAGAAACAAACATATTTTAAGATTAAACTACAATATCTGAATGATAAAATTAATTCAAAAGTCAATCTTTGCCTGAAAAATAGTAAACACTTTCAGCAACTACGTAAAAAAACAAAAAAAAACAGAACGTACTTTTGAAACTTAAAATTCATTTTGTTAGTAATCTAAACAATTCAAATTAATATTTAATAATTTAAAATCAAAAAGATTAGTTCAAATTTGTTTTCCATATTACTAATTTTTAAAAATTAACACTGTACAAAAGTCTAGTTTCATAAAAATATTATTGTAAATTTTTTTTAATGTAATATATACATAATCATACCCATCAAAACTAACTATATTTAAACTCAAGAAAGCAAATAATTAAAAATAAATATAAATACAAACCTCCTCAATCCGGGTTTTAAATAAATCTTGCAATTGATCAAAAGGTACAGGTATTTGCTCTTTATGATACATAAGATATTTAATAATTTCTAAGATTAGTCTAGCGCATGTTTGAGATGAAATCCTCCCTTCAAAATTAATATCACAACTTAACACGGGCGAAAAGTTTGATTTAGAAAACTCAGACTTTGGAAATTTATAACAAGACGCCATTTTAAAAAATTTGAATTTCCCATAATTTTATTAAATCTCCATTTACCGAGAGAAATAAAAACTTAAATGAATTAATTTCAATTATTTTATCTTTAAAACATATAGTTTTATAATATTTATATTAATAAATTATAAATAGTAATTCTTTTCAATAATTTCAAAACTTTTAATAATCCAATATAATACTTAGGGACTATTTCATAATTACTGACAATTTTTTTTTTTAAATGTCATGGTTAAGAAATTGTAATTAAAATGATATGTTTCTATTACTAAACAACAATTATTCTTACAATTAAATACATATTTTATTTTTGTATTATAATTTATGTTTTTTTTTAAAAAAAAATAAAAGTCGAATGGCAGATTGTCCCTTATTTAAAAAAATAATTTGAAATTCGTGCGAAAAGGCGCTTACCATAGTCTCAGTTCCCGCCAAAACGTTGCGCTCGAAGCAGTTCTCTTTGTGTAGAGAGTGGCGGTAAGGTGCAGGTGTTTAGCGGCTTCTTTGTCTTTTGGATTTCCGGAACGTTAGTTTGGGAATATCCTTATCTTTTTAGAAATATAATCAAAGTCCGAGAATTTTATTGAATCAGAGTTTATAGGTAAGATAAATTAAGGTTTTCTAATGTTAGTCCATTGATTTACGTATATTATTATAATGGTTTGGTTACCGGTCCGAATTTAACGCTATTATTTTAGGTAAAGGCAGTACTACTAGCGTTGATTTTAAGATTTGTATGTGTGTAACTAAAACTCTGAAAATGAAAAAAAAATAAGATATTAATTAATTGACATTAATTTTTAAAGGGGGAAAAAACACTTTTGTTATGATATTAACTCTTTGCTTTGAGTCACCCACGTTAATAAGTCGTTAAACTGCGACTTCCAATATTTTGTACCCACGTTTTTTGGCTATAGATAAATCGGAAAATCTACTTTTTTTAAATTTATGTATATATAACTACATGTTATTTTCATAATTGGTAAGCTTTAAAATGGTTGGTGGAAACTGTTTTTATTAATGCTATGCCAGTTAGAATTTCATGTTTTAAATTAGCGATTTTGTTTCCATTCTCGCATTTAGATATTTTCCTAACCTAAAATGGATAACGATAAGTTATTTTTTTTATTATTATTAAACATCATTTTCAAATTGATTGTTTAGTATTGGTGTTGATGGTAATCTCCAATACTTGCTGACCTGAAATGACCAAACCAGCGTTGTGTGTGTTACGTACCTCAATGGGCGGGCATATCTGTTGTCACTCTGATAATGGATATGTTGCTAAGCAATCTCCTGTAAAAGGCGTGATATAAATAGTGTACTCTTCTCTTTCAGTTCAAAATGAGTCTTGATATTTACTTTTGTGGGAGCATCAGTGGTGGCCGGCAAGATGCTGAAATTTATGCCCGGATTATTAAACATCTCAAAGGATATGGAACTATATTAAATGAACAAGCTGGATCTAAAGATCCCGTTGACGAAGGTAAGTGATTGACTGTGCATTGAACAGGATTTAAAGCTATTTTTCTATTGTTAGAATAACTTTTAACTGAAATAATTTATTTGAAAATTGTTTATTCATAATTTATATATATTTTAAAATAAAATAAATGTGAAAATATATATATATTTTTTGCATAAAATCTTATATTTAATACATAGAATATCCGATAAGCCTAGCATCAAAGGAAAAAAAAATTGGAAAATTAAACGTTTTATTTCTATCGTAGCCTTTTAACAAATACGTGATCACTTTTGCAATAGTGCAGAGGAACAGATAGATAGTTGTTATTATTATTTGGCTAGGCATGATTGAAACTGCACGATATTGGATTCAGTATAAGATCTGTCTTAATATTTTCTATTGTGGAATTTCTAGATGTATCAATGAAAGGTTAACGATATTAAAAATTGATTTGTGCAATGATACAATATCTAGAATTTTTTTTTTTGTAAGAATAATAAAATATATCCAAAAGTTATTGGAAGCATTGAACTCAAATTGTCTGATTGATTTGGACTATTTTTTGTAACTGAAAAAAATCATAAATAATTGACATTCATCACCACATCAAATAATGCATCTTATGAAATATGTTATAGTTAGGGAAACTATTAGTATTCAAAATATAAAAGAAATTAGATTTTTAAATCACTTTTGTAATAAAAATTTAATACTTGTCAAACATACTGATATACAACTGCTACTTCTGCTAAATTTCAACAACTATTTGAATTTTTAGTTCATCACTTAAATATTGAAGCATGGAGTACTTTTAAGGGTTATGTTATAGATACAAGTAAATCTTATAGAATTCATTAAAAAAGAATCCTGATTGGTTCTTTAACAAGTAGCTTGGTTAAAAAATTAAAGCTTTCTCTGCTTGGCCAAATAATAAAATAGAAATTTAAATGTACAAACTCATTGATTGACAAGAAGACATGAATTATTGGTAATAATAATGAAAATAGTCATTTGTTGATCATGATGACTTTATATCTTGTATGATGCATTGAAAAAACCTGAAAAATATCATTACATCAATAAGTAAATAGTTAACATTCTTTTATATGTTATTGTCTTTAAGTAAGTAGAGAGAATAAATTGATGATATTTTTATATGACAATATATGTATTAGTTGGAGGAGTTCTGAAGAATTTGTGTGATTCCTCCTGTTTATGGTATATTTATAACACATACTTATTTGAGCAGAGTGCTCCGCTTGTTGAATTTAAAACTTTTCTATATAATTTTAAACTTGAAAAAGCTGCAGATTGTGATACATTAATAGAAAGTTTAAAATATGATAATGATATGTTAGTTTCAAAACTAGCAATAGAAAATAAAAAAAATATATATTCACAATAATTTCTGAATTATTGTGAAAATTTACTTTCAATAACTTTTATTAAATAGATTGTTTCAAGTTATAATTGGGTAAATTATCAGAAATTCACTATGTGCATTAGAGACTTCAGGAAACACAACCATAGACATGAATTCTGTTTCTAAACAAATGCAAGAAAATGAAGATGTAATTTATATATTTATTGATTTGATTCAACTAATCAAAAAATTATAGATATTTGAAATCTGATACAGTTTTTATGTCATGAGAAGAGAACTGCAAGTAGACAAGGTGGTAAATTTTCACAAAGAATATTGTGAGATAAAACTGACTAAAGGACTTACATGTGATACATATAAATGTGTTTGTGGATTGGGAATTAATTTGTATAATTATTACCATCTTCTCTTCTATTTTTTTTTTATTACCTGCACATTTACAAAATTTCTTTGATCAGTCACAATTATATGTTTAATTTCTGCAGATGAATTTATATAAATGTCATGAGAATCTTAAAAATATATTTGATGTTACTTTTTGATACTTCTGTTTAAGCCACAGATTTGATATTTGTACTACAATTAATAAGAATAGCTGTCATATTATCAACATTGACAAGTTATGTATTTTAATCAATAAAGTTATACATATAGATGTGTGTATACAAACTGGTCAATACAGGTAATGTTGAGTCGTTTTAGAAATTTTTGTATGCAGAAAAAAGAATTAGACTAACTGCAAGAACATCATCATAATTTGCATTATACTAAAGTAACAATATGCAAATTAGCAAAGTTGATAAAAATGCCTGCATAACTTCTAATGAGATAGAATGTAAAATGATATAGAATGGAGAAACAAAAAAAGTGAAGTAAAAAGGATATTAGTGAAAATCTGATAATGTACTTGCAAACCTGTATTATTAGTAGAAATTGCTCCATTCGTTTCTAATTAGACTGACTCAGAAATATGTATGAGCAGTAAAATGCTTACTAGAAATTGCTAATGACTACCGTCTGAAATTGAGTTTAAAAAAAAGTATAGTTATAAAAATTAAGACTTCAGTAATTCATGGAGTTAGAAATGAGCTCTAATTAGAGGTATATTTATTTTTCTATCTACAGATATATGAACTGTTCCGTGACCAATATTGTTTATTGTTTTTAATTAGCCAGTTTTCAATTGAACTATTAAGTGTAATTATTAATCTATATTAGTCAGAGTAAATAAACTCATTATTTATTAAAACTTGCATGTATGTGTTGATTTAAGTTATATTATTAATTGTATAGATGCTAGATTATGTTCTGAGCCCCATACATATTAATCTTGAAGATTTACTGTATAGTTTATATGGATTTTATTTTACCTTGCAGTCTTTATCATAGCTTCTTTTTCTATGAGTAATATTTTTTCCTAGTTCAAATGTAAAAATCTAACTATGATGATGCACTTATGAAATATCTTGTATAAAAACTGCTTTTTATTTAATAATTGAGAATAAGTGTGGAATTTATAAAATTTTCAACCTTCAAAAACCATGTAATCTTACGAATTTTATTAAAGAATTTCATTTGATTGAAAATAATTTATACATTAATCTTAAATTTTCTGTATTCCCATCAAAGCATAATGCTTATTATAGATATTACATAATAAATTCACTTCTTTTTTAGAATTTATATTTACTTTTGTATTAATAATTTGTGCAATTCAATTACTATTGCTATCCACGATCAAAAATAAAAGCAAATGATATATTATTAAATTAGAACAAATTATATTTATTGTTTGAATTCTTTTTAATTCATGCCCATATATAACATGATATACAGAATATGTAACATCTATATTATTATAATTACTGCGCTTTATAAAATAAATATTGTATAATATTTTTTGTATATACTTAATTAGAGGGATTTGAGGATTTTTCAAACTTTCGTCTTCCACTTCATCTCAAGCAACCAAATCAAATGATCACATACATGTGAAGATTGAGGATCATGTATCTTTTTCAAATGTATGTAGTCATGTTTATCGGTTGCTTGAGATGGAGTGGAAGATAAATAAACTGAAAAATCCTGAGTTCAAATTCCTCTAATTACATATATAGCAAATATTTAGTATAAGCAAATTATACACTGCTTTAGAATTACATATTGTATATACTTGTAAAATATCAAAACAAGAAGGAGGGAATGATGACAATACAGATGAAAAGTTATAGATCTAATGCAAGTTATCTATGCAAATTAATTTCAAATTGTTTAAAATTTAAAAAACTATCAAATCTTAATATAACTTATGTTTATTAATAAAAACTATTATACATAACAAATCCTAAATAAGCTTAATTGTTAAATATTACATACTGCTATGATTCAAATGAATTACTAATGATGACAAATATGATAATAATGCTAATTATTATTAAATAATTAGAACTAGGAAAGTAGATTATTTTCCATTTTGTTACAATAATAATAATAGAAAATATGTACAGATATTGTTTATATAATTGCATATCATAAAGACATCCATGATAAGAACTAAACTAACAAGTATTTAATTTTAATTTTTACTATTTTAGATTCATATTTAATTTCATAGACATTTAACATCTCTAATGCATATCAGTACAAAGACAGCAGTTTGTCAATCCATTATAAACATAGAGCATAAAACATAATATTAAAAACATATAGGGATTTGGATTTTTCTAGAAAAGTAGTATGAAGATTAAATTCATGATCATGAATCAAATACCAATTAACTGGTATTGTACATTATGTGTGGGCATAGAAAAGCCTCCATTTCAATTACTAATGGATTCAAAACTCATTAATATATTAACTTGCAACTCTCAGTTTAAATATCTGCTGGAAAATCAAAAGAAGGAAAATTGGAAATGAGATTAAATATTTGATATTTTATTAATTTAACATTGGAGAAAATTGTAGAGTATCTTAACACTTCTTAGTAATGATAGAAACTGAAAATGGTAAGGTTCTAAGAAAACTATTCTATTTCAACCATTTAAAAATAAATTCAAAAGATGGTGAACCTAAGTACAATACTTTACTATGGGAAGAAATTGTTCAACTATGAATGGATAACGTAACATCAGCAAAACTCGTGGAATTATATGTATATAGTCATTTGAAAATGACATGCCTTAAGCTGAAGGTGAGCAAAAAGGCTTGGATCCACATATAGAGCAAGCAAATTTGACATTAATAAACTATAGTTAATTGCTTTTTTTCTTTATAAAATTGCCTAACTGAAGTTGATATTTTTATTTATAAAAATGGAAGACAATTCTGCTATAGCTTGAGAAATTTAATTTGTGAGCAAATGGTCATATGCTTTATATATAAAATAAATAATGTTATATAATAAACCATTAAAAATGTTATCTTTTTAATAACTCTCTAAGTATGATACATTTTGTACAAAAACATTTGTATTAAATAAGTATGCAAAATCTATATAAAAATCTTGAACTAAAACAAAAAGGCCACTCTTTGCTATTCATTTCAATTCAGATTATTTACATTTTAGTCTAAAATAAAATTGTCCCTATACTTTGTAAAAATTAATTCATCTTGGGTAGATTTCAAATTTTGGAAATTTATTTTCAGCTTCAAGATGACATGAATATTTAATATGTTATTATAACTTCTATATAGACAAAACATTTTATTTTATATACTTAATTTTTGCTATTTATATTGTTTTTGTGACTATATGTATTTTTTTTTTTTAAATGATTTTTTTTTTTCATTGTTGACCTGTTGCTTTTATTCTTTTTTGTAAAATAAATTTTTTTTACCAAATATTAATACTATACTTATATATTATTCTCCTTTTTGTTTTTTATTTCAAATTTTTACATTGTTAATTTTTTATTTATATATTGTGTTAGGGTAATTGTTAATGAATTTTTTTAAATATATAAATTAAGTGAGAATGTAATATTATATTTTGCCAACAGGGCTTAATATATCCAAAAGGAATTTGTAATATTCATTTATGTCATCTGTATGTTTTGTTTTTTACCATATTTTTATTCTTTTATCCCTCTATAAATGTCTAGAAAATTAATCTGTACATTTTTTTTTTTTCGATTATAGATTTTATATTTTTATTTTTTTGTGTGTGAATTGTAACAACAGAAACATATTTTTCTGTTTTATTATTTATTTTTACCTACTTTTTATATATGACATAAAAAGCCTTACGGTCAGAACAATCTTTTTTTATCTATATTACATATCAAAAGAAAATATAAACACAATTTGCATTAAAAAATAATGGATACAATAATTTTCTTGATATTGAATTTATATAAAAAAATAATGACAGTAAATAGATAATAAAAACTAATATAGTAATCCTGCCGGAAATTATATTTAAAAATGTAAAGATTCAAGTAGGGAAAGTTAATTTAAATTAATAATTTAATAAAAGTTTACCTAGATAAAGTAAATTTCTTTTTGCTTATGGCAATTATATTCCATAACAAAACTTATTTTTCATTTAAATTTCTGAAAAGAAAAGCTTTCAGTTTTAAAATAATGGAGAAAAAAAAAAACTGAAATCATTATTAATTTATAGAATTGAGAGTCTTATTTTGAATATTAAAAAGTATTGTTATATTTTCATTGTCTGTAATTTGATTTTCTATTAAAAAGTCATTATGTTATATTAAAGAAAATGATTGTTTTTTAAGTATGCTTCCAAATTTTAATTTAAACTTATTAGTGGCAAATTTTAACTAAAAGCTTCCATGCAGTGCTTTTTAATAAAACAAAATTGGTGATTGTTAGATGAATATTACTTCTGTACAGTTGTCCCATTTGAAAATTTAGTCCTAATTCATCACAGGTTTGTTCATCATTTTTGGATTCAATTAACTGTAATTAAGAACTGGGATAACTTAGAAAAAGTTACATAATTAAATTAAATTTATGATATATATTATATATTTATTTAATTATTAGAATTATCTTTTTTTTATTGTCATATATCATTCATGTAGACTAGAATATTCTATCTAGCAATTTTAATACCAAATTTTCTGTTATCTATTTTACAGTTTGTTATTATGTGAATTTTATTTTTTAAGAATTAGTTACAGCAATTTTATTAGATTATTTAATTTTCTGCAGTAAATTTTGTTTCAATTGATATTTTCATTATGTGATTTCAGAATTCTAAAAAAATATTTCATTCTAGTAATAAAAACTGGATAATTATTATTTTTTGTGGTATACATTTAGGCTTTTGCAATATTCATTGATAGATATTGTGGATAGGTTTTCTAGCTGCTAAAGATTCAACATAGGCTGAAGTTATTCTAGGATCTTAGCATGTTTTAAATAAAAATAATGATCTTTGGGCATCGTTAATTGACCTACTTACTATAAATGAATCATAAAACTTCATTACCATTTTTTAAGTATGCTTTTATGAAAATCTGAAATAATCAATTTAAAGTATCAAAATGGTAATAATTTTGTTTTAAAATGATTTCTTAATATTTTTCAATATATTCATTTCAGTAATTGTAAATCTTCAAATAGCTATAATTTGAAATTGATTAGATATGTATTTTAAGTTATATTAACACATTATTTGATTTTTTCAGTTATAATATTCTAAATAAGAATAGTTTTGTCTTGTTAACATCCATTGTGAGCTTGAGCTATCATTATTCATTAATTTATTTCTCATCCCCAGTCTAATTTCTGTCTTTTGCCTTTATTAATGGGAATTTGCGATTCAAAACAAGAACCAATGCAATTATACATCTGGTAGCTGCCTTTAATACCTTTTTACTATCAAGGTAATAAATAATCTTGATATTTAAAAAATGTAATAAATTGAAAGAATCAAACAATGTTATGTTGATATTAAAATTCCAATCAAAAAGAAAAGTAATTAAAGTTACTAAAATATATACTGATCTGGTATCAGATCTCTGTAATTGTATAGGAATGTTGCTGTTCAAATCTCTAAGAGTTTTTTATTTTATTTATTGTCAGGCAATTATCTTGCTTGTAAAAGAGTAATTAGAAGTTGTCAGATGTTTAACTACCTTAGTTCCAGCTTTCAAACTCAAATTCTAAGTAATAAAAGCAAAAGCCAGAAACGGGTCTGGGAATGGAGATTGAATAGTATTACCATCAGGTAAACAGATTGTTCAAGCTTAGAGTAGATAGTGCTAGAATAGAAAAAACTGCTTTTATTTATTTTAAGTTGAAATAGTAAAAGTTGTTTATTTTCTAGCAAACTTGAAGTAGAATTTTCATTTTAAAAAAATGATGATGGGAGGGTGGGGGTAAAGAAGTTAAAAATCAATTTTCCATTTGTAATTACTATGTCATAATTATATAAAAAAAAATTTAAAAAATATATATAGATGGCATTATACATGAGAGAAATGAAGATCATCACAAATTTGTCATTAATTTTTATCAATTCATTATCTTTATTTTTTTTAAAAATCATTTTTAATAACTGATTGTTTAAGTATATTATATTTAAAATAATATATGAATTTAACTAATTGAATTATGCTTAAGATCAAATTAATTTAAATGTGAACAATCTTTACAAATCTATAAAGTTTAATACATGTATATATATAAATAGATTACTCCAAAGTAATTGTAATAAAGCTTATATTTTTAGATTTAATTTAATCGCATATAATCTTTTTGTAGATTGTATGTTTATTGAAGTGCATGGATATTTTCAGCATTATACCATTAAAGTATCTTTTTATTTTATTTTTATTATCATGATAAATTCTGCAGTTTTTATTTGCATAAATATCTTACTGAAAGATTGAATATTGTAAATATGAAAGTATTATGATGCTATTAAAAAATTAAAACTTTAAACTTATAGTAAAATTAATAACAAAATTTCTTTTTTTCTGATAATTTTAGAACATTTAGCACGGAACATGCTGGCCTTAATAGATACCCAATAATGTTAAGAAAATAAATTAAGATTTAAAACTTCATTCATTAGCAATCACTTGTAAATAAATGTGATTATCCTAATTCTGGAAGAAGAAAAAAATGACAAAAAGAGAAAGATCATGTAAAATTAAAAGTAATTTTTATAATTGACTGTGAAGTTAATAAAGAATAGGTTTGTTAATTAGAGAATCACAATGTAACCATAAAAAAGTTGAAGAATGTGTATTAGTATTATAAGATTATATAAATGATTGATGCCTATGGTAATCAATGCTCAACATCAGTATCTTTTATCATTCAAAGTCATATCAGAGTTTTGCACCATGAAATATGATAAATAGAAGAATCAAAGATGCAATATCATTATTCATTCAGTTTTATTAAAATTTATCATAGCAATGATAATGTACAGAAGAATGTTTTTATTTTAAAACATTTTACTCTAGAACTTATGATAATGGCTTGCCTAGTTTATAATAATTGCTATTTATAGTCTAAATAAAGTTTTGAATAGTATGAAGGAGATAATTTTTTTGGTTTTTTAATAACTTCTAATGTATAAATAAGTTGCTTTTGCATATTAATTTTTATATGTCTAATTTAGTTTAATTGAAAAAAGTAAACACTATATAGTAAATTATATATTTATAAAAATACACATACATTGCATTTGCTCTTGTAAAAATTGTTTGTTTATTACTGAATCATTAATAACCTCAACCATTATAATCTTTATCAAATGAGTACAAAAATATTTATATGAAAAACAAATTTTTAAAATATTTTCAGCAATTTATAAATTGTATTACTTATTAATTGTTGTGAATGTTTTAAAACCTCTTTCATATTTCTTGATGGTCTTTTGGTTAAAATCACCCCTATGTGATTGAAACATCTGGAAAGAAGTGGATATAATATTCAGTAATAAAATAAAAGATTTTTTCTGGATCATTTTGGAAAGATGATGTAAAAAATTAATTTTAATTAGAGAGAATTTTAAATTTTAGAAATTTTATCAACTTCTTTTTAACTTTGGAATATTTTGAAAAACAAATGACTTAACATGATCATAGATTCTCAGTTGCTTTAAACACATTTTTATATTTAGGGTAATACAGAGGCAAAATAATTAAAGTTCAAAATTTTTTAATAACAATACTGAAGTATTTCATACAGCAATACCCAATTCATTGTGACTTATATATCTGTGAGTAATAGTATGTAAGTGAAAATCATTTTAATTTTAACAGCAATGTTTCATTTCAAGGATGGATTCAAGTCAATTAATGGTGCTGTTTATACTTTGTTTGCCATGAACAAATTACTATATTTGTAATCATATTGATAATTTTGATTATTTGAATATAATCAGATTTAAATTGCTTGACAGTTATCATACAACCAAGTATAATGGTTTTAGTTATGATATAATTAGTTTGATAAACAAATGAGAAATTACAATGGACTATGATTAAAAATATTCATTGCTATAATTTTTAGCTGTTAAGGTGATTGATTAAAAGAATTTAAGCTCAATGAAATTCCTTCCCAATGCAGTTTTTCAAGGTACAATATAATTTTTCAAAATATCATTTTCTACTTTTAATATTAAGCTTATTTTCAGATGAAATCTAGATTGCTTTTTTTAATGATGATAGGACTACTGATTTTGAGCTTATGTCTCTTGAAATTTGGACTGGTTTTTGCCTCTGTGATCTGTTTTTAATTAGTGGCTGTATTGATAGTATGAAATATCTTCATTGGTTTGGATAATAAAATTCTATTACTTCTTTGCCTCTACTGATTTTGAGTTTATGTCTATTGAAATTTGGACTGGTTTTTGCCTCTGTGATCTGTTTTTAATTAGTGGCTGTATTGATAGTATGAAATATCTTCATTGGTTTGGATAATAAAATTCTATTAGTCTTCTTTGCCTCTACTGATTTTGAGTTTATGTCTATTGAAATTTGGACTGGTTTTTGCCTCTGTGATCTGTTTTTAATTAGTGGCTGTATTGATAGTATGAAATATCTTCATTGGTTTGGATAATAAAATTCTATTAGTCTTCTTTGCCTCTACTGATTTTGAGTTTATGTCTATTGAAATTTGGACTGGTTTTTGCCTCTGTTATCTGTTTTTAATTAGTGGCTGTATTGATAGTATGAAATATCTTCATTGGTTTGGTTAATAAAATTCTATTAGTCTTCTTTGCCTCTGATGATAACAAGAATCTACTTAATGTCAATATTAAAATGATTTTTGCCAAGCTTATGTAATTTTTAGGTTTATTAAATTTATAACATTGATAATATAAGCTTTTCACGGAACAATCAAGACCAAAATATTACTAAAATAATTCACAAACCAGATCCCAAAAGAATCATTTAAATACACTTGCAAATAATGATCATCTTTTCTTAAGTCATTTTTTATTTGACAAACAGATTGCCATTGATAAAGAAAAGGTGAACATTATTTGCAAGTATATTTAAATGATTTGGGGGGGGGGGTCTCGCTTGTGAATTATCATAGTAACATTTTTGAACGTGATTGGTCTGTGAATAGTGACAACGTCTTAAGTGTGGCATACTTTAAGAAATTTACCACTTAAAGACTAAACTGAGATGTTTATTTTGATTTGATATCAAAAAATAATTCACAAGTACTTTAGGTGATGTTTTCACCCATGGCAAAAAAGTTATTTTCTGGGCTAATGGCATTTTTTGTTGTTTGAGTATTCCAGTTTCATTAAGTAATTTGATGTCTTATTTATTTTTAGCACTATACTTTTAATTTTCCCATTACTTCTGGGAATTTGTCAATAAGATTATATGAATAGACATTTCTGAATTTGATTAATGCAAATCCTTATCTTATTGTCTGACAACAGTATTGGAAATAACAGATTTCATAACACTTTGATTCATTTAAAGAAAATATCAATGAGTATTATAATTTTTTTGCCATGCCTAAAAACAATATTCTGAATTTAAATTTTAGATTAAGGATTATGTTTTAGGCAAATGGCTGTTTTGAGTTTCAAGGCAGGGTCCATAATTATGGGCACTCAGATTCTGTATTAGAAATAGCCAGGGATCAAGAGATTTGCTCTTGTTGTATGAATTAGATTTATCAAGTTGGTAGATCTATGGTCATTAGATTTGAATTTCTCAGTTGTTGATGTGGTGGTGCAATTAATGATTGAACTAGTTACAACCTATTAGTCTATCATGCTTTTTGATTATTCATAGTAACTTTCATTATAATTTCAACAAGAATAGAAACCTGATTATCCTGATAATCTTTCATTATTTTACTGTTTTGCTGCAGTTTGTAAGTTTTTTTATTATCATCATATAATGGAATTTATTATTTCATTTATTCTAACTAGTGTGGCAAAAATTGCATTTAAGTTTGTTTAATTTAAACTTTTTTTTAATGGTTGAAACCTAATTTATGCATTCTTACTTGTTCAGTTGTTTCTCTTTTTTTTTTTTTTTGTGAATTAGTTTTACCAGTATGGTGGTTATATCATATACAATAACATTGTCTTAGAAGATGTTTTTTTTTATTGGACTTGTAGCAAACTTTTTCAGGACTTAAAAGCTTAGATATATTCCTCTGATCAGTCTAGTATCAGAAGGAACTTGCTTCAAAAGTATATGTTAATTGGCAGTTGATTTGTCTTATATTGCTTGAGTTATGTATAGTCAAAAATAATACTAGGATTCAAAATTGTTCACCTCTTAGATAGTGATTCTTTTTATCGTGAATAAAATATTCTCTCAAAACAATACCTAAGAATTATTTAAAATCACATATAATTCACCACCTTTTCATTATTTTCCTTGATTATGCAGAATCAAGTGGTATCCTGCTCTGATAAACATGTAAGAGATTTTTGGTTTGCAACACTTCATAAGATGCTGAATAATATTTTTGTAGTGTACTTTTCACTATACCACTTTCATACAAGATAGGAACTGGTTTCTATCTTCTAACACATAGAGGGAAATAATCATAAACATGACTAAAGACATGATCCCCATGATGTACATTTCATGCTGAACCAGCACTCATCAGTTGACCCAGACTACAATTTCTTACACATATCTTTATCATTGTTCAGTATATTTAGATAGTAAATTACTACAGTTTAATTGATAAGTATGCACCTTGAGGATCATATATCTTTTTCACATAGCTTTGGTCATGTTTATGATTATATCCCTCTACAGGGTATTAAAAGCGGATAGAAATTAGTCCCTACCTTATGTGTGAATGATGTAGTGAAAATTACACTACCTCTAGTTCTAATGAATGATTAATAAAAATTATTCATAAGATGCTGTCCATATAAACACATAAAAGCTGCATCATCAATTATTTAAGCCAGTTCGCAAAGCTATTTGAATAAGATTCTTCTCTTGACTATATTTTATCTGTAATATTTTATTATTTTTCAATAGAATAATGTGGTTACAATTGAAATTTTGATTGAACAGGATTTTTGTATGACTTTCATGTTACTTGTATTTTTGATTTCTGTCACGAGTTTACTTCCAATTATATTTGTGCTAAATCTGGTGGCAAATTTGTATCTATCATGATTGAATCATTTTTGTTGTTGAGAATAATATAAATATATAGTTATAAATCTTTATTAATAACAAATACTAAAAGTATTACACACAATTGCTTGCAAGTTTAATATAGTTAATATTGAAGCAGTCAATCTGATATTCAGATTGAGCTTCACAGCCCACCCAGAATCTCCCACCACCAAACCATATTCAAACTCCATCCTTATGCATATATACATATTTATTAACACTTTTTTTGCTTAAGTATTAAAATAATCATTGACATAGATATGTATAAATATCCTAATCTAAATATTTTAAATAAATAAATATTTTATTTTAATTCGTATATGTGCGTAATGGATACATATATATCATAGGTGAGGGAAGATTATTTGTAAAAAAGTTTATAATATCAAAATATTTTATATTAATTTGTATTTTTAAAATTTGTTAAATTTTTTTATTTAGTAATGGCGGTCAGAAAAGGCTGATGGAATCCTGCCGAATATTCTCCAATGCAATTAAGCCAATTAACCGGAAATTCATTAGTCCAAATTAAAATGTTATAATTTTATAAAAGTAATGTAAAATCCATTAGTGGAAATTTTGTTCACTTTCAATTTGTTTTAAAATCTAAGATTATATTTTAAAACAATCGTTCGAGAAATTCTTAGCAGGATTGCATTGTCTTAAAACTTATAGGAATAAAGGTGTGCATCCGGTCTGCAAATTGCAGATCGATAAAATGTATAAAATGCCTTCAGTCAAGTAGTTAAAAGCATTCCAGAACAACTTAGAAATAATATAAATAATGCTGATTTGAACACCTAGGGAGTGCAAATAATTTAAGGAGAACAAGTAATTTGATAAGAGCAATGGCCAAACAAATCCACGCTTGTACCTTTAACTCACTGTATCATGAATAGATCAACTTCATTTTTCTCACCATTCCAAAATATCATTTTTCCCGATATTGTCGCCCAGGATCCAGACCCCCATGAATTGTTGCTATGTACCTATATACTAAATAATAAAAGTACTACCTGCCTGACCAAATATCATAAAAAAACGATCTAGTCTCCAAGGGGACTTTTCAAATCATCCAAGAATCGCCATCAATAATGAATAAGGTAACAAATCCATATTACTGCTTTAAACTCGTAAATTTATGTGTATAATCTCAATTTTAAACTATATTTCTTGTGTAATTTTTATAGCTGATATTAAGATCAGCTAATTCATTATCAACTAAAATAATTTGTACCTCCTACATTATTGTTAAAAATGTATTCCACTCTTTAAAACTCTCTTAATCTTTCTCCTATCATTGAGCCTCTAGCCAATACTTCTAATTCATTATTTCACTTTCGTGCAGCAACAACATTTTGTATTTTGATTATTATATTTTATATTTGGAATTTTAAATAATATGCCAATAACTTTCTAAATTTGCAAGAATGGTCACTCTCTTTTAAATTCCCTGTTTTCTTTTCATGGGAGATCAGTTTAGTTTTTTTTAATTACAAGTTTGTTATTTCAATTACAGCGGATGCTTGCAAATTTGGGAAAAACAACAATTATATTATAGTGTGATTGCCGAAAAACAGAGTAGAAATCTGTTTTTCTCAGAAATGTTTTCATTTTAATTTAAAATAATAGTGCTAATCCTAAAAGCTCAAATCTGTTTTATGTAAAATTAAATCACTATTTTATTTTATGAAATTAACCACCACCTAACTTTTATATATATAATGCTGTATACTATATCATCAAAGCACTTAGAAACAAATTTTCATGTTTGTTTTAACGTTTGTGGGAAGTTCTATATATAAATTAATGTAACAGGGGAAGGGGATTTCTATTTCAATATTTTGTCATTTTATTAATGAATTTAAGCTTTCCCTTACTGTTTAGTATTCAAATCATACCATTACGCTGGATTTCTTCTATAATATATAGGTAGTAATTAATTAAGTATTGTTTTAAGATTTCATACAAGTGTTGTTCCAAGTGTTGCATGCATAGACTCCGTCGTTCATGTTTTCATATATATTGTGCTTTGTTCCCCGGGTGTATCAGAAAGCTGAACCCCGTTTCATATCTACAAGTCCAAGAATCAGGCTCTTAAACCTCTGGGGACTTATTTTGTTGCTTGAGCTAGCTCTATATGGAATCACACCAGGACAAACCGGCCCACAGAAACTTACAGCAGACTGTTCTTCATTTCATTAACCGATTCTGCCAAAGTCTGCAGACATATTGGTCTTTTTTTCTTCAATGAATTTTCAGAAGAACCTTCTAGGATCCACGACGGGATCACATAAATGTCACCATGCATGCACCGCCCTATTAGTCTCCAGTTCCAGATAAAACCTATGAATATCCATAAACTAATTAATATTTTCATGCGTCATTTTGCGATGCAATTATATACATTCTAAATTCACTCTTCCACACACGTTTCTTACTCAGCATGAGCTGAGATTACTACATTTATTAATGATACTCATATTTTGATAATACAAGAATCTTTATTAAATAAATTTGGTCGTGTTATATTTTATTCTTTCTAGGGGTGGAATTAAGAGTTATATATATACTCATATTAGTGCTATTAAAATTGTATTTACAAATATAATAGTTTATCAATTATTAGCATATAAATCAGCCACAATAAAGTAATAAATTAATAAATATATTTGTAACTTCTTAAATTATCTAAGATAAAGTTCATCTTATATAAATGTATAGAGGCCAATGACGACTAAAGGAGAAATATAATCAAATAATTCCTACTATTTTATTTAAATTAATAAATCATTCATATATAATAACTTGCAGAATCATTGTTTCTTTTATTTAAAATATTATATTTTGATTAATAAATTATGCTTGCTCTTACTAGATGATCTCTCGCTAATCCTATATATATATATAATTAACGTGAAAGGTCATGGTCTTTAAATGTTTCAAACTTATATTTTATACCAAATGCTTCCATTATATTATTTCCAATTAGAGTCTCTTTGTATTTCTGATTTGCAATGCTGGCAGAGAGAAATAAATTAGATCGGTATCATCGGGATTGTTGCTCATAAATTGGTAGATCTGGAAAATAAGCAAATAGGACAGAGTTCATGAGTGTTCCTGACTTATGTATCTTGCGTGTGATTGGACTCGAGGTATTTTTTCCTAGATACTAGATCTTGTTATATGAACAGACAAAACTGATACAATATTTAGTTGTGAAGATATACTATTGATTAATTTCTGTTTTGTACTCATTTTTTTTTAAATTTTTTACATTATGTAATTATATTTGCATAATTTATATTATGTTTACAAGTTATGTTTATTATTGTATCAAGAGTATTATCAAGATGTAACCTGCTTTAATTAGAACAGGCAAAACTTGCTATACGTATTGCCACTCACAGCAAAGTAGAGTAATCAATGGATGCCAGAAAGCTTGTGCATAAAATCCCCATCTAGTATCTACTCATCCAATATCCCCAGACTAGTTTCTGGCTTGTGGCCTTCATCAGTGAGGAGCCTTGGATCTGAGAACACTGCATCTAGATCTTAGGATTTAATGCAACTCTCCAGCAGCCACTGACAAAGGCCACAAGCCAGAAACTAGTCTGGGGATATTGGATGTGTAGGCAATAGATGGGGATTTTATGCACAAGCCTTCTGGCATCCATTGATTACTTTAGCTTGCTGTGAGTGGCAATACGTAGTGAGTTTTGCCTGTTTTAATAACAGTTATAAGCAAGCATAAGAAATGGTGATCATGTGATGTTTACTGCTTTAATTAGTTTGGCTTCACTGCAATAAATTTATATCTTTATTTACGTTGTAATCAATTCAGTAACACCATTGTTAGATGATTGCTCATTTTGATTATATCTACAGTGCCAATATTATCTATGTTAGCAATGTTACTTATGATGGCAAAGCCAATCCATGTTGCTAGTAACAGGACATAGATCACAGCAAGAAGATTACAGCAGCAAATGATATAAATAGTTGAGAATATATGGCTGCACTAATTTTAAGCTGATGAAATGATCAATTAATACTAATTTCAAATCCTAGATTCAATTCTTTGAAATAGAGTGCAGCATAAATTTTCTGTCATTAGAGATCTTATGATTTTGTTTGTCATATAGATATTTAAATAACTGCTGAGGATCATTATTGAAGTTTTCATATCAATTAATAAAGTAATAATGTGAAAAATTTTGATTTAAATTGTTTGCAGCTGCTAGCTAACATCAAGTTTTTGGGATCTTAAGTTTAAAATTTTAATTTAATTAGCAAAAATAAAATTTAGGAATTTTTTAGGTCTTGCGTGAACCATTTATAATGCTTATAAATGTAATTATATCTATACATTGTAGTGTTGGAATTTTCATTCTTATGTTATAGTTGATTACAAAAGTATATTCTTTATCATGTACTTAAATATATGAACTCTAGGATAAAGTAAATTATTGGATTTATTGAATCTAATGTTATAATTTTAAATTTTTCATTGTAAAAAGTCTGTCAACTCTTTTATTTATATAAATTTATTATAAAAGTTCACAAAATAACAGACTATTCTGTAGTTGTTTTTAAACACAGAAAAGTGTAGATATTTTTAGAATTGTATTAATAAATGTCAATTAAAAATATTGGGCTGAAAACTAATGATGTTAAATCTTTTTTTGTTAAATAGCAAAAAATATTTACTATCAAATGATTCATTATACTTTTCCAGAAGCTTGCAGCTCTGCATCATTTAGGGAAGTGGTAGAGAGATGAACTAAGAACTCCTGAATTGAAGCTTAACATGTCATTCTGGTGCTTGAACATCAACACTGATATTTTTCACCCTTGTCTGTTTAGAATAGTGATAGCCTGACAGATTTGAAAACTAAAATCTTTTAGATTGAACTTTAATCTTATTTTGGTGATTGAGTAATAACAATTTGAGAGTATTATTTAAAATTTTTCATAATGATTTTACAGTCAGCTAGATAAAAAAAGAAAAACATATTTGGTTTTAAGTAATCATTCTAGGTTTTATTCTGAATATAGTGATCAAAATTAATACTAATTCTTTTGTTTATACAGATTTAAGGATCTGTATTGTGTATCAATTAAAAAAAATTAATATTACTTGTACTAAAATTGGATCAAAGTATTTGTACATAATTTTTATTTTTTAATTAGTTAATAAATTGGATCTCTCACTATCAGTAAGGATTTGTTGAAATTTGTTATATGTTTACATGATTTAATGAAACATATCAATATTAATCACTTTCTCTTCTACAATGCATTATACACTTATATCAATAATGGTTTCAATTGGTGCATTGTAGAAGTAATAAAGAAAGTAATTAATATTGATATTAATTGAATTAAGCAATGCAAAAAAGAGATTTAATGAAACTTCTAATCTGATTTGCTTTCATCAGACTTTAATATCTAAGCAGAACATATTTTAAATTTGAACCTGTCAGATGTGGCTTCATTTTGTTTTTTTATCAATTTCATTGATTTAAATAATTTTCTTGAAGAACAAAACTGCAAAACTTACAAAAAATGAATAGTTATAAAATGATAATGAAAAACAAGTGTGGACTAAATTCTCTATTAGTCCTCAAAATTAGACAACTGTGAAATACTTGTTTAGAGATTAAATGTGGGATCTTTTTGACTCATTGAATTTGACATTTTAATACTATTTTTTTTATCCTGAATATTAATAATAATTATTTTTCTTTTGATTCGAGTTATTGCTTTACAAGATTTAATTCTACAAATATTTACTTTTCTTCTGTTACATTGTAATTCTATCATGAGTGTTTTACTTATATGATAGATTTACAAGATTTAGTTTTTTAATTTTTATAATCAGGGATTCATTGCATCATAATTAATTCTACAATATGCCATTTGATGCTTATGCCATAGATGAGTTATCTTTGATCTGCATAAAATGATATTTACTTTGTTTTAAATAATACATTTAATAACAGTTTTATGTTATTCTTTAAAAAAAATAAAGTTTATGCTTCTAATATCAGCAATGGAGAATGTGTTTTTAAAATAATTATTGTTTCATAAAGCTAGTTTAACAAAATCTTGTTTTACTCAAGTGATTCTTCCAGTATTTGTTTTAGTATGAGTGGTAGCGCTTATATCTCAGTTTTTTGCCAAAGGCAATGATAATAAATAGGCAATATATTACTATGGCTAAATGATGATTGTTAACTCTTATTTATCATTACTTTAATGATTTATTTTTGGTATACCAAATATTAATAAAATCTTACATCATTTAGATACATACTATTCTATGAAAAATTATTAAATTGGCAATAATTTTGTGCATGAAAAAGTTGTGGTAAAATACCAGACTTATTTATAATAATTTGTGATGTGGAACTTTTAATATAGAATGTTTATAAATCTTCAAAATGTAAAATTTGTAATTAAATATTTTTCCCTTCAGATCTTCCTTGGAAATTTTTTAATAATAAAAATAAATTTTGTCTAAAATTAAATTTAAAATTCTTATTGATATCTGGACCTAATATGAATCTGTTGGCCTTATATGTAAAAAAAAAAAATATTCAAAATACTTTTATTTAAATTTTATAATTGTAATTTTTTTAAAATTATACAGTCTATATTTTTTCCTTATGTAATATATGATTGTCTTTATATTATTTTGTCAAAATGTTTGCTTTTTTGTTTTGTTGAGTGCCAAAGCACGAAACCATGGTCAGAGGTTGGGGGGGGGGGTTCCTGACGGAGATATTTTAAGTGCTGGCTCTGGCTAAGCATTTATCACAAAGCTTGCTGAGGAATTGGCAATCCTCAGTGTTTATAACTTACAAACTTAAGAAATAGGGTCATGTGATCTATGACTCTTATTTTGACTATATTGGTAACGTTTGTATCTTTGGACTTTGATAAATAAATGCCACTAAGCTTAAAGTAGTTTATAGAAAGTATTCAAATTACAAGTACATCCTTCTCTAGTTAGTGTGTATAAAATAATAGTTATACTAGTTCATTACACAAACATAAGTAAATATATAATATGTGTAGTGAGTCCATCAACTTATCATCTAAAGAAAGTTGGGAAAAAGTCAATTGACAAAACAAAATCGTTTATAAGTTTGTAAAAAATAAATCGGTCATTAACATAAATGAACCATTTAAAATGAAAGGATTCAGAATCTTGTTTTACATGATCTGTAGTTAACAATATACATTTAAGAAAATACCCCCAGAACAATTATTACTGTCCATCATGAATAATCATTCATTTACTTGAAATGTGAAATAATAGAGCAGCATATGTTGTTGGTTAAAATAAACAGACAAACAACACTCTAATCAAAATAGAAAGTGAGGTTTCACTTTGTTATTTGTAGCAAAGACTTATAGTCTAATGTCAAATAAACTTACTTTGTTAGACTTGACAATAAAAACAAATTAATGTATTTCTTTCTCTCCCCAATTGCTCAATATTTCAAAATAAATATAGAAACATTATATTTCTAGTCAAGCATTGGTGGCCTAACAGTTAGCGTAGCTGCCTTCCAAACAGCCAGCCCAGATTCGCTTCTCGGTCAACGCTTCGACATATAAAAAAACATTAAATTTCTTTAAATTAATAATCATAATGTGATGGATTTAACAATGAGTTTTCATTCATTGAAGATTTTTTAAGACAGATTTCTGTTATCTAAATTAAGTTTTGCTCACATGATTATATTATATTGTAGACTATTAAAGAAATAATGTAAAAAAGAGAAAATCTTGAAGAATAATTAAATTGACAAATGCCATGTTATTTATATTGTTGATATGCAGAAAGCTATTGATTAGAAAATATGTAGTATTTAATTGGTCTTGATGTTATTATGAGTTATGGTAGTACATAAGTATCTATGCGAATAATGACAGATTGTTTTCTTATCAGCCTTTATAAATCTTTAGTGTAATAATTACTTTAGTTTCCATTGATCTTAATCAATCCTTGGACAATAATTTTTTTGAATTTATATTAAAAATATCAATTAAATTTAATATGCCAATTATTTTGTAAAGGATAGACTGATTGGTCTCCATTATCACATTGCACAGAAATTTTTATTTGTTAATGAAGATTCACTTCAGTAGTTATTGTCGTGATAAAAATCATGGACTTTTAATGATTTTAGTGCAGCTAGCGGTTAATCTAGCATTACTTGTTGGGCACTTAGCAACAGCTTGTTGTATATATTAAATCTAATATAATATTCAATGATATTAAAAAAATACATTCTTATCAGGCTATGAAGATTTTCTGTATTTACATTTTTGTTGGCAGTTTATTCAGTATAATATGTAAACTTAGTGTCTGATAAACAGATAATTATTTAAGCCTTGGAATGTTTAAATATTAAATTTGCACTCAGTTTCTGAGAAATATGAATTACCCAAACAATGGGATTAATGTTAAAATTTATATATGCAACTATTTTTGCATATTATAATCTTTTTTTTTTCCAACTCTATAAAAACATTAAATAAATTATATTTACTTCAAATATTCCTTTAAATGAAGCTTTTATACTGCTTTAACAGGCAATCATAATCTCTCATTTCTTCAAAGAAATATAATTTATTTTTATATATGTGTGCTGAAGAATAAAAATAGTAAGATTATATTACATAAAATGTATATTCTTTTAAAATAAATTATGCATTGCTAATATATGCCTTTTTATATTGTTTTTAATATCTAAAATATTTTTCATTGGATAATGTATCCATTCTGAGAGTCTAGTGTAATATTTTATATTTTATTTTTGACTACTTGATATTGATACATTGTGGCAGCTCATGGTAACAATAACATCCTGAATTTACAATTATGATTCTTCTGCTCTCATGAGTATAGATTCCTATTTTAGGATATAATATTGCAACTCAGACTAATTTCAATAGGTGCAAGTGAATGAATTATTATGCTATATGGTAAACAGTGTTGGAAATTTATATAAGCAATAAACTATCCAATGGTGTCCATGCTATAGTGGATTTGATCGTCACTGTTTGCAAAGGGTGGATGTCATAAACATAGAATTTCAAGAAAGAGTTTCACAATTTCTGAAATAAATATCAAATTAGTATATGTCAATGGTATCTTGAAAAAGGTTAGTTCATTGTTGTAATTTTTTTTCTTTCATCTAGTAAGATATTTTTAATTTCTTTTTCTCAAAAATATTGCAACTAAACATAAAAATAAATATTTTAGAATATGCAGTAATAGTACTCAAAATATTTATCTACTGTTGTAATATAAATTCATATATAAAACAATTCATTTTACATTATTATGTATTAAAATTTTTAACAATTTGCTATACTTGGTTTTTTTTTTTTCATAGTTGTGCATGTTTCTATTTTGTTTTCTATTTTTAGATTGTAACCAATGTTCCCTCTAAGCTGTGCAGTGCATAATTGCATAGTAATTTGAAAACCTGCACCTTATTCCATGGCTTCTGCACACTACAGACATTGCAATATTCGAAGTATTCATCCATTTGTTTTTATGTTTAAATAATCCTGATGAATAATTTTGATAAAAAGGATTAATAAATAGAATTGACCTGTACATACAGTAGGGGCAGGGATATTTTTATGGGGACTCAAGTTTAATAGTTTTGTGTCCCTCCCAAAACAACTAAAAATAGATTCCAATACTGTTATGTTTCAGCTTATATATAACATCGACGATTGAGCACTGCCTTTCCTTTATTGTCATGGCCGGATGTTAATTGGAACTGCAGTTTGAGTGTGATGACACTTTTTGTATTATAATTTTAAAAAAAATCATTCAACATATGAATATTTTATTTTAGGCCTTATAAATTTTGAAGCATTCAGCAAATCAACCTAAAAATTAGAAAAATGAATTTAAATATGAACAGCTCTTCCAATCAGTTGAAATTGAAAAGCTAACATCATCAAAAATTATAATTATTAAACTTAGAGATGTTTTTAGTGATCAAAGCAATACAGATGTCATTTGTAAAATTTGCTGTTAGTCGAATTCAAAAAGTGAATTTATTACTGATAAAATATAGACCAAATGGAAAATAGATTATTTAAAGCAACATTTAAGACAAAAAGTTTACACTGATTCAGTTATTGCTAACCAAAATAAAATCAGTGGAATAATTTTGAGAATTTTAACTGAAAACCCAGAAGATTGTAAGCTCCAAATTAGGAAACGCTGAACGCAAGAAAACAGACAAAAACACAATTAAAATTCTAATAGACAATGTTATCCTACCAATTACCATCAATTCATTAATGCTCTCTGTGCAATCTATACATGATCATGTAGGAAAATTTATTATTCTTGAATCACGTCACAGCAAGAATTTGTCATTCAAATTTTTTAGAATGTGTAAATTTTAACATACATAAGGAGATTATAAATGAAGTTCAAAGATCTTTATTTTATTGTTTGATAGTTGATGAAAGTACAGATATTTTGGTAGAAAAAAAATGTATAAAATACTAATCAAAATTTGAATCCAGCTAGCATTATTAAACTTATTACATATGATAATCATTGGGATGAAAAAGTTTATAGGTAGAATAATCTTGATTTATAAAAAATGGTTATGCTTACCTCTGTAATGTCAGGAAAAACAAATGATGTGGCTGCTTTTCTAAGAGACATTTCACATTTAGTTCAACAGCACTGATATATGGTGCATAAAAACAGGTTCCATTTATTAAGGATGTTGAAAACCTTTTAAGAACAAATATATATAATGTTTAGTAAATTCATCTACAAGAATTGAAACATGTAAAGAACTGATCAATATTTCAGAAACTGATGTTAATATTCAGACCTCTCAATGCAGTAAGATAAATATTTAGATATTTTGTACTAAATGCTCTGATAAGAAATTATATATTTTAATAAATTACTATACAGAGCAAGTTGAAAAATTCAATGGTCCAATGTAATTATTGTTTTAAAAATCCTCAAAAAACCCACAATATTGAATAGCATGTGTGATTCTTCAAAATGTGTTTGTGGAATTATTAGCATTAAACAAAACTTTGCAAAAGACTAATTTATCCTCAGTGTAACCTTGAATCCTTTTATAATGAAAAGTAATTTAAACAGAACATGGAAAAGATAGTCTAGAATATATACTTGTAAAATATGAATCTATAATAAATAGTAATGATAAAAACCATATAAGCTTAGATATAACTTTAGAATAATATGATAATTTAAAATTTTTAGAACTTTCGGTACTTTTCAATATTTGTGCAAATTTTCAAGTTTCCAAAACCGGTTGCGAATGTATTCTAGTTTAATGAAAGCAACAAAATCAAAATCCCATAATAAACTAAATAACAAATATTTGGATAATTTAATAAAAATTAAGCATTATATTATGCCAGGAAAGCAGATAGATAAATTTAAGCAAATTTTATAAAATTTGGATAAATCATAAAGAAGGAAGTGAAAAAAATAAAGGACTAATTTTTATTGAGTTTTATTATTATTTTAAAGTTACATTTTACAATATTTCATTATATATAATCTTATATATAAATAAATGCTAAATTTCAACACTTTTTTCGCTGTACATTGGTCGGTTTAGTGTACTCAGCTTTTGCATTTTTAGTTCAAAGACAATCTGCTCTTAGTTAGATCATTAATTCTAACTAAGTTATGCATCATAATTGTTTTTTATTTTTGTAACCATTATGAGAAGTTATTGATTTAAGATAAATATTTAAAATTATAACATAAATCTTCTGCTATTCCAATGTGATAGGTGTAAAAAAATCACTAGATGTTTTGAGAGCGTTATTAAATTACATTAAATTATTGGTGATTTATTTTGTTCAAGGAAGAAAATGACATCTTTTTTTGAGATGATTTACAAACATCAATTGCCTGCATAGAATGCATTTTGACATTAATAAATAAAGTATCTAATTTTGATTAGTTCAAAAGAATATAAAACTTTATTGGATTATATATAGATGATAGATAGTCTTATTCATGGAACAACCAAGTTGAAAATGATACTATGGTAATTCATAAGTCAGATTGCCAAAAAATCATTTAAATGAGCTTGCAAATATTGCTCATCTTTTTTTATATCTATATGCATTACATAATTCATAAGTCACAGGTTATTTATAGGCTTGTTGAAATTATTATAAATTTCATAGGCAGTCCTATACTTACTTAGGCAAGTGGCTCATTACATGATTTTTTTATATAAATTAAATTTTACTTACACTAGATTTTTATTCAAATCGATATTTTTCATCAGCCATTGGGCAAATTATTAAACTTATTTACTAAAGAAAATAAGTATTAATATAGCACAGTATAAGAAATGAGAATGTTTTGACTTGAATATTTTTTACTTTATTTACTCAAGTACATAGAGAATTGCCTGTAAATTAAAATCTTAAATTTTGTATAGATCTAAATGCAATATTTTCGGATAGCTATAATAAACTAATGTGCATTGCGAACATGTGAAATTATTATAAATTATTTAATAAAATCTGACATATCCATTATACATATGATATTTTTTACATTGGTGCATTTCAGTTGCATATTGTGACATTTCTAATATAGTTTTGGACACGTATTTATGATAGTAACCAAAGTCATTTTTATAATGCTGAAAGAGTTTCTTATGGAATATTTTTGTGCATTATTGATATGTTGGTGGTCATGGAGATGAGATTTCAAAGTCACACGAGTTTGATTAAATCATTGTAGTGACTAGTATGTTGTTATGATATGCTTTGTTTATTTTGAATATTGATCTCTTACAAATTATTATTTATAGACTATGTAAAATGGATATTTGGACTTAAATTAATCTAATAATGAAATAATTGTAAAATACGATTGGGTTTGTTAAATGCTTGCATATTGTAATTATTATTTTTAGTTAGTTTCAATAGTGTTTTGAGTTAAAGTCATAATACAGAAGATCAATGACTTATGACCTTTTGAGACATTTATCTTGGAGTTAAAAGAATAACTTTGATCATTATGTCTAAAAAGAATTAAAATTTTCAGTGAAGGCAATTGGATTTTTGCTGCAGTAATATCAAAAAAATAATCAAGCCTATTATTCTCAGAATTTGAAACTATTTTTGATGACTTAATGGGCCATATTCAGCATTTTTTGGACTAATGTTGAATTTTAATTCTTTTTTTATTATGAGCTGGATAGTATCAATGAATATCACAAAGGAGCTAGAAATAGGTATTGAAAGGACCTCTGCAATTTATTATAGGGATAAAGTGATTGACTTGTAGGTCAAGGTTCCAGGATCAAAGCTTAATCTTCACTTCAGGTATTTGAATATGATATAATCTTTTGAGTGATTAACCCATTTGATTATTTATTATTAAAGATAATAGTGGAATATGTTGGATAATTTGGAAAAGTGTAAACAGATTTGATGCAGCATAGTTCTTCTGGATTCAGGTTATTATAGGCTCCCTAAATCTGACATCCATAGGAACTGAAATGAGAAGAATGTAAGAATTTATTATTAGAAAAGTGACTAATTTTTGCATATGATTTATATATACTTTAGCATTTTTTAATATGAGAACAAAGAGTTTTTCAAATAAGTGTGAATTATGTGTGCAATAAATGAAGTTATGAATAAAATAAGATTATTAAGTGGATTAAATGAGAATTATAATAAATAGGCTTATATTATCCACAATGTAGGATTATTTGATAGAATGTTATTGGTATTTATTACATTTTTTTTTGTTTTGTAATTTGCATTCATTAAATTTTTATTAAAGATGTTTATATACTCTTATTAGTCATCAAAAGCATTTTTTTATTTTTCTTGCTTCATTTATTATCAGTTTGATTTGTCAGTATTTATCCCCAGATCAGTTACTGACTTTTGCCTTGGAATACAAACTTGGAGCCAATGCAATTTTTGAAGCCATCTTCCATTTCCTTTTTACTACCAAACTAATAGCCTGAAATTCAAAAACTCTAAAGTTTTGAATATAAGTCAGTCTGTAAGTTACATAGATTCATCATCTTTTATTGGAGTTTATTGTGTTTGAAAATTAATTATAGGAATATATAACTGGGATATTTCTGTGATTTTCCATTGATTGATTGATTTTTAAATTTTAGTAGAAGTTCTATTGAAATTTAATTGTTTTTTTTTTTTTAAGTCAGGAGCCTGGAAATGAGTTTACACTCTGGATTTTACTGTATTTTATGTGATGTAGTTAGTAAAAACCATAGAATGTACCAGGCTGTACATCAGAATATTTTGTATACAATAAAGAAATTATATAGATTAATTTGTAATATTTGTCAATATTTTGTAGCCCAAAATATTTGTATATGTTTAAATGATTTTTTTCAATAAAATAAATCTTTAAAATAAATTGCTATAATATAATGTCTAAATGCTTTTCAAGAATTTATAATTGTAGTCATTTTGTTTCTTTTGCCATCCACATCATTGGGGTGTTAAAAAATAGCATTGAGTCTTACGATGTGTTTTGGGAATCCAACCTTTATATAATGTAAAGGAATGAATTAAGGATTGTGAGTATGTCAGATCTAAATTGATTTTTTTCTCATTTTTAATAAACCCACACAAAGTGTAGATTGTGTTAAGAGATCAGCAAACAGTCTCATATTATGTAATCAAAGCAATTTGTTGCCTAACTATTCAATTGCCTTTAGACTGAAAGTTTCACATACAATATACTCATTTTTTAAACCTTATACAAAATTCAAAATACATTCTAAATGTAAAGAAAGTATTTATGATTTTTCTATTTGGAATAATTTTATGAATTTATTTAAGACAAGTAATAATAAGAAATTTATTTGGTATAAATTTTATAAAAGAATGTTATAAGTCAGAATAACTTTTTTGTATCTCAGTTTGGAATAAGCATTTATGCTTTGTACAAATGACTTTACTCTAGCAGTGAAATAACTTATGATGTTTAATAAAAGTACTATATTACAATTGGCAAATATTTTTAAAATAAAAATGGGAGGAGAAAGATTCAATTGCTTATATTGTAATTTGCCTGGTATGTGATGTATTTAAGTGGGTGATTCTATGATTCTGTAAACTGTCAGTTTCAGAACATTTATTTAATGCTTTGATATAAGAAAGAGAGAAGTAAAATGTTTTTTTAAAAATTACTTTTATTTAATTATAGAATAATCGGCATTGAAATAATCTGCTAAAAAAAAGAAGCTTTCCCTGAGATTAGTAATAGATGTTATTATAGCAGTCAGTAACAACATTTTTATTTTGGCAACTTTTTTTTCCATTTTATTCAAAATGTTAAAATATGTATTTAATGTAATTTTTATAGAAATATTTTGGTAACTTTTTTTCCATTTTATTCAAAATGTTAAAATATGTATTTAATGTAATTTTTATAGAAATATAATATAAATAAACATTGTTACATATGTGTTATATAGAACATTATGGAGTCAACAAACCTTGATGTATAAAAATTAGTACCAGCTAACCTCAACATGTATAAATAATAATATTTTTTCAATAATACAGTTTGTTTATATATATATATGTATGTAAACAAATTTAGAAGATATAAGCACCAATCATAGTGCATGAAATATTTGTTATTTGATGACTATTATGTAAAAAATTATCCATTGCTCTGTAATATGATTACATTTCAAGAACAATCTGGTTGCCTAAAGTACTGGCAGTCATTCATATTAATATAACTTCTATATTAAATAACATTAAATTGATTGACTTGATATTAAAGCATAGATAATCTGTGTTGAAGAAGATTATAGTGTTGATTATTAAAATAAGATTGCTATATTTGCATAGATAATTGGCAGAATTTTAAGGAGTTGATGAGAAAGTTTCTTCTTGAAATCTATATGTATTGTAGAGATTGGTCAGTTTTGTGCATAACCCAATAATATGTTTCAAATGTGATTGTAGCTTATATCTTTCTAGTTCATTTAGATATATTATAATGATAAATGATTACAATGGTAGAATTGCCTGTATGTGTAAGGTGGGGGGAGGTATTGTTCATTAATAATTGAATGATTAAGCCACATTATCTGTCTACTATGTATGATTATGTGTATTGTAAACATATGTGATACAAGATGTAATAATGATCATAGTGATATGATGAATGCTTTGGATCTGCTAACTTGTTCACTATTCTCACCTAGTTGACTCCATCATTATTAGTCCCAAGTTAATTTGAATATCCTTCAATATGATAATACTGTAGAACTTAAATGGACTGATATTACTTCTGTGTTTGAAATGATCTTTTTATAATGCTAAAATATATTGTATGTATATGTGTGACTATAAAAGCTATGATGATACAATTTTATCCAAATGGTATAACCAATATAAAATTAAGAAAGGAAGATATTATATAGATTTATATACTAAATGATTTATGTTGGAATTAAGGACAAGAAATAAAATACCTAGAATGAAATTTAATTTTTATCTAACATTTCATCAATTACCCTTTACAAACACACAAATGTAAATATAGCAAAAATGTTTAAATAAAGATTTAAAATAAATATTTGATCAATTTTGTAGAGAATGCATTATATATAAAGAGTCATACAAAATAATTCCATCAGCTTTATTCAGTTTGCCCATCCTCTTCTTTTGCATGTGAGATAAATTTACTAATGAATTAATAAAGAAAATGAAGTTTATTATTATTAATGCTTATTTAATTACTTTTCTTTTTTTATTTGTTTCAGGAATCAAACATAATTATTGCAACTGTTTTGTGAAGTCACCTGTGTAAAATATTTTTATATAATGTTTTATCCATTCATTCTCTAAAACAATATATTATTGTCAATAGCAACAAAATGTAATAAATTTTATCATATAGTGTGACATTTTTCAATCTTTCACTAAGTTCTAAAGCACAAATAAATATCTAATCCTAAAAAACTGTTATATGGTAACAATATTGAGCACTAATAAACAAAACTTTAAGATAGATTGTGAGTTGAAAACATGTAGGTCTTATCATTTAATATTAAATATATATATATTAAGAACTGATGAATTATCAATATAATTGGCATTTATGGTATCCTGTTTTTATCATGCTACATCTATTATGATCTACTAGCATATATGTTAATCAAAAATATAATAAAATAGATTCCCTGGTGGTTTCATCTTCCAGTTTTTTATAGGATTGATGCAACAAAAGAAAAGGGGGAACTTTTAATAAAGTGGTATACAAGATATTTAAATGATATAAAATTTATATAGCATTCATTGAATTTCCATGTTAATTTTTCATTAAGGATCATTATGAGAATAATGACAATATTGTACTGTAAATGTTCTAATTGCTCTACATAATTGTAGCATTCTAAGCTTATTTATCTTTAGATAAACAATTTCTAATACTATATTAACAAACATTTATATCATTTGTTCTAATGTATGTCGGCAAACAAATTTGTAAGTACTTATTTTGGAAGAGATAAAATATTAATGTAAAAATGTTTGTTCAATGATATTTATGTAATTACATTATCATTAATATTTATATGAGAGGTATTTATAGTAAATAATAAGTAATTGGACTACATTTATAGTAAATGCTATATAAATTAAAATGTACGCTGTGTCATTATATCATTAAATCAAATACATATAAATTTTTTAATGAAATTCAACAAAAACATTTTTTTAAAAATATATTCAAATATATATATATATTTTTATTTTATGTTTTATTTTGATTAATTTTTGATTCTAATTTACTTTTTACCACATGTGTTCTTTACTATTTTTTTTTGCTACGACATATTACCCGGAAGACATGTTAGTCTAATCTTGTGATCTTCACGATAATGACTTCACGTGATCTGCAAACAAATTTTATTGATTAAGTTTGTCTGCAAATCATTGGAGATGTTATCTTAAAAATCAGAAGATTAGACTAATATGTCTTCAGGATAATATATCATAGCAAGAAAAATACTAAAGAACAGATTCTAAGATCAGTAATCAATATAACTATTTTGATTTTCAAAACATTCTTGCAACTAAAATTAACATGGCATGAATCAGACTAGCCACAATAAAAATAAAGAACATTGTGAAATGTATGCATTATTCAAAGTCTGTGATCAATTGTTAATTTCTTTCTGAGATTTGAATTATAGATTGATGATAATGTTTTAGTTTATTTGGAATTTTTTTTTTTGGAATAACCATCAATTGTTTGTTTATAATATAAAAAAAATATGATTCGATTTATTTGTATATATTATTTGACATTTAACTATTTAGTGATTGAATTGTTTGACTTCCAATATGAAAGATATGCACCTTTGGACAATGTTTTCATTAGTATAGTGGCCATTGAATAGCACCATTATTTTATTATGAAAACTTTTAACTAATGTTTGAGCTTTCCAGTTTTTGCATAAAGTAAGTTAAAACATGCAGCTTGAGGGATAGATAATGATCCCACATTTTCTTCATCAATAATGCCATTTACAAATTATGTGTTTAAAGAATTTTGATGAAACTCTTGGACATTTTGAGGAGGGGGGGGGATAAATTAATTTTTTTATTTTTAAATGACACATTTAGTTTTTATTCTTGTCTCACAATAATATTTATAATGGAAAATTGTTTAAAAATAATAGTAATTTTATCAAATCGAACTGTTTTTGCATAGCAACAACACCATCAAGCAGCTGACACAATCTAATAGACCAGTACCGGTATATTTAATGAATAACAAAAATTTTCAAATTCATTTCTTATTATTATAGTATATTACCTGGAGAAAAAAAAAAGAATAATGCTATTAATCTTATATTTATAACACTGTATAAATATGTACTTATTTTAGTTTTAAATTAATTTTCATTATATTTATCATATACATTGCTATTGAGGATAATTTATGTCTTATTAAAAGAAATTTGAAATAAAGAGGTAAGTAGGAAAATAGATGTTTATGTCTATCAAATGTTGGTTATAACTGAGCAATAATTAATACATATATAATGCACATTAATTAATATAAACAATTGCCAAGTCTCTGGGTTGTTGTTAACAGGTCAACATCATATTCTTATTTTATATAATTGTTTTATTATATAAAAGATATATGGCAAATTATGTTATATTGAGTTGAGATTAATTTTATTAATAATTCATTTGATAGCTTTTGTGTGTATATATTTTTCTATTCATTTATATGAATGGTCATTTATTTTTATAATAGTGAATTATATGTTGCAATACAAAAAATAACAGTTGTTTTTGTCATTATCTACTTAGCTTATCCTTTCCCTTCTCTTTTTTTGTGTACTGTGAATGATTTTAATCTTTATCTACCTTGGAAATTCTATGTTATTTATTCCATAACTCTATTTTTAGACCAGGGACTGTGATTACTCCATTCTTCCTTATCTGATGGTCATTTGAAATCATATTCAATGTTTGATGTATTAAACCTGTTTCAATAAGTATAGACTTATTAGTTACCAGTTATTTCAAAATAACTACTAAAAATTCTGTCCATAAAATAACATGTTAAAGCAAGACTAATTTAAATTAATACTTATAAAATTTAAGTTAGCCTCTGTTTCAAGAAATCTGATTTATAAAAACCATTGAAGCAGCTATTTAAGTACTGTATATCAAGTTGATATTGGTAACTCTGGGTGTCTGTTTAGAGAGTACTTTATTAGAATGTCTTGGTTTTGTTTATATTTTTGCCTATAAAATATTTCTCAGATATTATACTAATTAGCAAAGATTATATAGTGTTTGTAACTTTTAGATTTGTTTATGATCAATCATTAGTCATGAATCTATTATATATACACTTGGTAATAAAAAGTCAAGGCTGTGGTAATATGCAAAGTTTCTATAATTTAGTTTGATCAGCAGGCCCAAAGAGGGCTACACATGCAATTGAATGTAGAACTTTTTATTATTGTGATTACGTTTTAATATTTTTTTACAAATTATGTATGTAGGTCAAGTGTTTTATATGTAATACTTTAAAATCTTTGAATTAAAGTATTTCAAATTAAAAATTATCTTTTTCTTTAAGTTGTTAATAAAATTAAATCCATATTTTTAACATCATAGCTTAATAAAATGTTTTTTAAAACAAATCTTTTTTGAGTATATAAATATTTAATACAAATTATTTAAAATTAATATGGAGCTAAACTAAAAAAGATTTCATATCTTTTTTTTTTTTATAAGTCCTTAGGGAAAACATATTGCAGTCAGAATTAGAAAAACGAGTTTTAATTTATCTTACACTTTATGTTTAATATATAATGTGTATTAAATTGAAAATTTCTATTTTGTATGAGGAAAAAAAAAAAGAAAAGAAAAAAACATTTTTATTTTTTTGCAACTTGAAGATTGCTAGATAATCCACCAGGTAGTTTAAAGAAAATCTCAGTGCTAGACCTAATTACATCTGATCATATGCTTTTTTTAATTAGCATTTTTCTATACTTAACCCTAAGTTGGTGCAAATCAGCCATAATCCTATATTTAATAATTAAGAAATGAATCTGTCTGGAATAATAATAATAATAAAAAACTTTCACTTTATGAAATGGAAAGTTTAATTAAGTTATAAGTTGCAAATTTTAAAACAAGAATAATATCTTCTATATATTTTTTGCAGAATTAGTTTTTCTTAATTAATCATTATTTGTTTTTTAAATAAAAACTGATTTTATTGTATTAATTTTAGCTTTTTTTTTTTCTGCAGAAATAATTAAGGAATAGCAAAATTTGTGTTAGAAAACAAATTCAACACTTTTTTTTTTATTTCTTATAAGGAACAAATTCTGGATTAAAATGTCTAAATCCTCCCTCTCCCTAATCTAATATTGGAATAAGTCTTTTTTTTATTCCAAACTAATGTAGTTTCAACACCAATATATATTTTTAAATAAGATATTTCATCATTTTTTTTTGCTATGGTATAATTTGGAAAATGAAAAAAAAAATCCTAAAACTTCACTTTATTCCAGCTTATGGATTTCTTGAATTCATTCTAATGAAAATTGCTCATTTCTGTAAATTATAATGACATGATTCTAAATACATTTAACATACAAATTATTTATATGCAATGTAAATCAATTTTTATTAATCTTAACATTTTCATCTTGATTTTGTAACATCATTTCTAATTTCTATTGATACATAATCATTCTCAAATCTTACCATATACTTTGTTTTTAATGAATTAATTTTTTCTGCTACTTTCATAATTGGATTTATGTTGTTGTTTTTTTCATTATTTTAAATAATAATATAAAATATAGAAGCTTAACTGCACAAAATTTTAACCACAATTCCAAATAATCATTTTTAAAGATTTTTTTTAAAAAAATAATTGTTGGACATTTTTCAATAGATAGAAAATATGATTTTAAAGAACTATACAATTTCAATATTCTATCAATAGCTGGCTACAGAGCAATCTCTTTAGTTTCATTGCGCACTAAGATTTTATGATTATATTTTCAATATCTACAAGTAAAAAGCTCAACAGGTCTTTAAAAATAGTATTGTAGATTATATGCACTGCACAAATAACTATGATTTTCAACTTTGCAAAGGTATTGTTACTATTTTTTGTGTAATGCCCGAAAATTAATATTAGCATTATCTGTTCAATATGCAACTAATTTTTTTAAAAAATTATATTCTTTAGGGATTTATAGAATTAATTGTAAATAAGTTCAATGGTTCTCCTGCCATTTTTGGACTAAAAAAAATGAATGAGCATGGGTCACAGTTTTGTATCCTTGCAACAGAATACATCGGAAAATATAGGTATATAACTTAGACTGTAACTCAAGTTTGAGATGGTCCATTGCATGTAATTCTAAAACTTTTTTGACAATTATTTCTGTTTCTTTTGATATAAGAAAAGTTTTGTTCAGAATGAAAAAAGATATTAAAAGAAATAGAGCTTTTGCAATTGTTTCATAGCTTTTTGTATTTCCAAATTCATTTTGATAGGGAAAAAGTTGTCCCTTTTGTAGAGGAAGAAGAACTCTGCAAATATTTTTTAAGTAATGAATTCATTCATACCATAATAAATCTCGTCCTTCGAGATGCTAAGGAAAAATTTTCATTGCATACTTCACATTAAGCATTCTTCAGTATTGCTTTATTTCTGTACGGAATGCTGCTGTAAATTTACAAATCCATTTTTTTCAGACATTGTTAAAATTTAATGCAACATATTTATAGAATCGTAAAAAATTATATATTAATTAATATAATAATATATATTAATACTTGTATTTAATCTTAAATTGTAAAAAATAATGAGCAGAAATGAGTTAATTAAAAATTACTATTTACTTAAAAGAATATATATATATTTGAACAAAAATCATGCTTAACTATCAATGACTATTTGCATCATAATTAAAAATCATGCTCTGGAAAATGTTACAAATTTAATATTACAGATTGCTATAAACGAATTGTAATGGGAAAGGTGGAAAATTTAAATTGCGCTATTCAGAATTATCCCATGAAGATATTGTTTAGAAACTATCAGTTCATGCTCACATAGAGTTCTCAGATACCTATATTTAGTATATTTTAGCCAATTTTATATAAATAGATCTGAAGTTTGTAACAATTTGCATTGTAAAATGGTATACATTTTTGTATATACTGTGGCAGAATGCTGTATATTTGGTCACTTTATATTAGTTTTCTATATTGGTGACTTGTTTTTAAATGTTTTCAAATATGAATGTAAACTTTTCTAGAAAAAATAGTCACTTTTGGATCCATTTGCAGATTTTCATTAGGATACTTACATATATATATATATCTGCAGTGATTTATATATTTCTTTGTTATTAATGCCACTTTATGAAATGAATCTTTTATGTTATGCATATCTTTATGCTCCAGTCTATATGCAAAATTGATTTTATTTCTATTGCTAAAATGCTAGATAAATACATTTTTAACCTATGACTACTTAATTAGGCTGCAATTATTTTTTCCCCATCTCAATCCAGGACAACAATAAACTCTGACACTCATTTGATATTAATTGAAGATGCAGATAGATTCTCGTGAATGAATTTCTGGAGTTTATTGATAGCTCATGCTAGCAGAATTGTTTCTGGAATGAAATTGATGTATTCATATATAGATTGGCCTGAGCTAGAGAGTATTTTGTTTGGTAAATAGTAGTCGTATCTACTAAATACAAGATTTGCTTATCTAATAAATATGTATAATACTTGTAAACCATCAACTTTATTTGTTTAATTTTACTGTACAAAGAATGTATTTACATTTAGAAACTAAAAGTTAATATTTTTTACTTAACTATTTTACAAAATTAATATTTAATAGAGGCTTAATTAACACTAAAAAAAAATTATTTTGAAGTTGAAGATTTGGAATTTGGTCTCCTTGTTTGTCTTATCAAAGAGTCCACAATTTTTTTATAATTAACAGCATTTGGAAAACATAGGTACTTTTATAAAAAGTGCCATTTTACTTAAATGGATTGAAACAAAGCAAGCATGCAAATTTTTGTATGCTTTTTTAAAATAAAAATATTTTCATATGACAAATATTTTCAAAAATTATCACATGATGTTCTTTCAATAAAAACAGCATTTTGATACCTTAGTTTTGTTTCAAGAATATTCTTAAGAAAGATAGGATCAAAACTTTTCCAGTTATTACGGTTTTTATATTATAATCAAATAGAAAACTAATAATAATAAAAAAAAAAAACAAGTATACAGTATATATATTTTAATCTTGGAAATAATTTTCAAAATCTTCAATATGGTTCCTAATTTATTTGATGTAAAGTGTTCATTTTTTTCACTATTAGTATTGTGAATTTTTAATTTTGATCAAGAACAAGATTTAATTTTGCTTAGAAACTTGAATAATTTTAATATGATTTATCATTATCATTGTCAATTATGATCAATCCACTAGCAAGATGGTCTCTCCAACTTCAATACATCTTCTTCGATCTCTAGCCTCTCTTCTCTTCATCACCCTACTACACACTTTATTTCATCCATCCATCTCACATATGATTTCTTTCTGGGTCTTTTACAATCTCTTGGAATCCAGTTTAATATTTCAATCATCTAACTATTATCTCTTCTGGCAATATGTCCAGCCCAAATCCACTTTAGTCTTTTAATCCTTTCAATGATATTAGTAATTTCTCTTACCCATGTATTGCATTTTCAATCTCTTCTAATTACTCCTAACATACATCTCTCCATACTTCTTTGAATTGTCTAAAGTCTGTATTGTTTGTCTATTGAGTGTCCAAAACCCAGATCCATTAGCAAGAACTAGTAATATTAAAAACCTTCCTTTTCAAACACATAGGTATGTTTCCCTTTAATATTAAGTTATTTTTACCAAAAGCACTTCAACCAAGTTTAATTCTATGATTAATTTCATTCATTATGTTTTCATCTGCAGTAATAATCTAAGATATTTGTAGTTGTTAACTTCTTTTAACTCATTATTATCAATCTTTATTTTCATCTTTTGAGAAAATCCATTGAACATTACTTTAGTCTTCTTACTTTTAGTCCTATTTTTTTAATTTTATCTGATAACTTTTGCAACATTTGCTCTGAAGCATTATTTGCAAAAACAATTACATCATCTGCAAAATCTAAATAACTTAAATAATCACCATTTACTTTTATTTCTTTAGCTTCTTATTTTAATCCACAAAATATTTCTTGCAGCATTGTTGTAAAAAGTTTTGAAGATATGAAATCATCCTGTCTTACATCCTTCTCAATATAATCTTCCCAAGTATCATTATGTAATCTAATTGTTGCTGTTGCGTTTTTATAAATATTCTTCAGAATATGACAATATTCTGTATTTATACCTTGATGATCCAATGCTTTAATCACCGAAGAAATATCAAATGCTTTTTCATAATCTACAAATCCAAAGTATAATGGCAACTCACATCTGTTGTACTAAAACCTCTTTTAAATCCAGCTTGTTCTTTTCATTGGTTGAAATCCAAAGTTCTCTGTAAATAAGTTGTAATCATCTTGATAAAAATTTTGTATAAAACTGATAGGCCTGTAATTTCTAATATCTTATCACCTTTTTAAATATTAATATTAATACTACATTATTTCAATTATCTGGTACATCTTTATCATTTAGACATTTGGTATATAACTTTGCCAAAAAAATTTTTTTCTTTACCAGCTTTTATGATTCATTTATAATTCCATCATCACCTGGAGATTTTTCCCTCATAAATTTAATTGCATGTCTCACTTCTTCTTTTAAAATCCTGGGTAATTCAGAAGATATAATAGTTTTTTGGAGATACTTGTTCTTTATTACTATATAATTTTTGATAGAACTCTTCTACTCATTTTATGATGTTATCTTTCTTTTTAGTAATAATTCCATTTTTTTTTTTTTTTTTTGCTTATTGCGGATATGTTTCCTACCAATATCAAAATGTTGTTTTACATTCTTGAGACTTATAATTTCATATATATTTTTTCTTGTTTCATCAAATAAAGTAACCAAATATCACCTGCTTCAAACATTCCTTGTGATGAGTATTTGCTTAATATTGTTATCAAAATTACTGCAGAAATTGCCATTGATTAAATTATTCTTATTCATTTGCAAAAGCAATTCGTAGCATTCATTATTCTTAATTTCTTATAATAGCAATTTAAAAGGCTGCTTGTGCAGATTTGCCTCAAATTGAATTTGTAATTTTCAAAGTTATATTCATATTTTTGTTATATATTATACAGTGACAAATAAAAATTTAATCACTATTACATAGAATGACAAAATCATAATAATAACCTCTTGTAAAAATGATCTGTTGATAATTGAATTATCTTAAAAGTTTTTAAAATGTTCATCTTATGTTCTGCTTTTTATCAAAATTATTGTAATTTTTCTACCTAAAATCTTTTGCAATAAAAGTAATTATACAACAGAATTGATGATGCTTGGCATGTTTTGATATTTTGCAGTAATTGCAATTTTAAAATTAGAAGTTGTTTTTATTATCTTATCTTACCATAAAGTTATTTTTAGAAAGAAAAAGATTTATTCAGTATGATACAGTTGTAATTGCATAGTTTTTTTAAATAAAAATTAGTTGTTGAGCTACAAAGCTTTTTTATTCAGTTAAGTTTTCTTTAGCAATGTGAACCAAATAACAATTGATTTTTTAAATAATAAATAATATTACTGTTGTTTTTATTTATAGTAATATATATATTTTTATGTATGTGTGTTATGATATAAAGTGTATACATTTTGTATTTGAAAGTTTGTGATGATTATATTATAGTTGTAACTAATCTTTCTTATTGCATTACCAAATTTATAACAGATAATACTAAATCATCCATGTACTTTACTAGTTACACAATGCTCTATTTACCAACCTCGTTTACAGTTTCGATTGCCCCAGCAATCTTCTTCAGAACTTATATTAATTTTTAAGTAACAAATGATGGAAATAATCCAACATATATAATACATACACTCATATATTATTCACATAATCAATTTACATTGTACTCAAGTAATAATATATTGGAAGCAAATTAATGCTATTCACTTCAACATTATAATTATATTACATTGAATAGGAGAGAATTTTGGTATTGTTTTGTATAAATGACATAAAAAATTATAATATTTGTATTATATGTAACATGAATATTGTGTCTATAAATCATTGGATGACATTCATAGATGATTTATTTCAATGTTATGATGTTATTCAGTTAATCAGATCTGAAATTGTGGGTCAACATGACTAATAACACTAAATTAGATCTTGTTCAGATGAAGTAATGTGTACTGAATAATAGATCGCAAATGTAGCAAACATCACTCAGTTAAGGTTCCATGGTTTTTACAAATTTATATTTTAAAATTCTGATCTAAATTATACCATTTGCCTCATAAGGTGTAAAGATTATTCATGTGTGTGGGGGGTAGATATATAGAAACAAGAAGTGTAAGTTCAATACTTTTTTTGAAAGAGATTTTGTCTTCATATTATTTATTTCAAAATTCATCTATCTACACTAAATATAATGAGTTATTTATGAAGAGTTGCCATGAGTGAATGTTGTATTGCATTAAGGTTTGCAGAGAATGTCAAAAGTTTAACTATTTTTCATTAGAATAATTTTTGTAAAATGTATTCTATGTGATAATGTAGGAAGTTTCTACAAATTTATGTCAATTAATATTATTGAATTGGATATCGTAATAACTAATACTACTATTCTTTGTATGGGAGTATTTAGTTATTGAAAATTAAATCCAGGAATATTAAAGAAAGTTATTATCTTTCAGGTTCAACTGCTGTCTCAGATTTATATAGTTTAAGTAATTGCAATTTATTTTGCTTCTTTTCATCTATTTTCAAAAGTAATTTTATTTAGGTTAGTTTTCTTGAATGTACAGTGTTATATGAATCAATGGTCAACAAACATTTTTTTTAATCCCATTTCACTCTTTCTATAATCAATGTTTTGCATTTCATTTGTAGATCACATGAAAATAAGATGTAAAAAAAAAAAGATTTTTTTTAAAATAATGCTTTATGTAAAATAGCCAACTAAAAAGTAAAAATAATAAAATAATTTTCTCTCAGTTAATTTGCCATTCTTGGAAAATATTAAAGATCTTAAGAATCTAGACTTGTTATAAAACAATTGGAAATTGCAGGGATGTTGTCATTTTATAAAAATATTTGAGATCTTTTTCATTTTTATGATTTATTTGAGACTCAAATGCTTTTACGAAACAACAACATTCCTGCATTTTCCAATTGTTTTGTAACAAGTCTAGATTCTTAAAATCCTTGTTATTTTGCATCTTTTAATCAACTATTTACATAAAAGCATTATTTTAAAATATGGTTAAAACTACAAAAAAAATCTGACAATAATTATAATTTAATAATAAGACATGAAATGAATACACCTTCTAACAAATGAATTCTAAATTTAAATATTGTGATCGGCTACTATATAAAAATGTTTACGTCTTGGCTTTTTTTTTAAAAATATTTTTTATTTATTTATTTTGATTACATCAAAGAAAAAAACCTAATAAGCAAAACAAATGCTTTTCATAGGTTTTACAAATATCATACAAATTTTATATAAAGCAATTGACATAATCTTACAATACTAATAGACAACAAAATATATATTAAAACAAAGAATAGAATACAAAATAAACCAAATATAAATCAATATTATAAATTAATAAATCAATATTAATAATTATGTACAAAATAACCACAAAATAAAAAACAAAGTAACACATCACTATTAAAATTTTATAGACACAAAAAATATTTTTTCAATTCCTTTTTTAACAAATTCATACTTTCTATGTTCAACATATAACTTGGTAATTTAATGAAAATCAATGGAATAGACACACTTCTCAATCTACTCCCGTATTTATTTCTGTATCTAAATGAACTATAATATTTATTCCTAAGGGAACCACTATAATTAGATGTCATATATTTTTTAAATGAATTATTAAAATAATTTTTCTTTATAACTAATTATTTAACTAAATAAATCAATATTAACAAAATTCTACAAATATAATATTTCCGTTGGCTCATGAGTTCGAGTTCTAAACAATTGATAGATTTTTTTTTCATTGTTAATTTAAAAATGTGAACATATTGGCAGGAATACACCCAGGGCAATTTAAAAGTGTTTAAAATATTAGTGATGTAAAGCTGATAATTATCGACAAAATTTATTTATATCGTGAAAAATGCATTAATATGCATATGAAAATAAAAGTTTATTATTCTTATACAGCAAACTCAATTGCAAAAAATAATGAGATCATTTTATAGAAAAATATTTTATTCTTTTATCAAACTGATTAAAAAATTACAAAACATCAGAAACATATAAAATTTATAAACAATGAGGATTGCCAATTCCTCAACAAGCTTTGTGATAAATGCTTAGCCAGACCCAGCATTTAAAATATCTTTGTCAGGAACCCCCCCCCCCTCAACCCCTGACCATGGTTTCGTGCTTTGGCACTCCTCAGAGAGGTGCCACAAAGCTTGTTGAGGAATTGGCAATCCTTATTGTTTATAACTTACAAACTTAAGAGAATAGGGTCATGTGATCTACGACTTATTTTGAATATAAAATTTATGTTTACATAAGTTAAAAGTTTAATTATAAACAATAATATAATCATATCAATTACTGCTTTTCGCCTGCACTATCTTTAAATCTTTGTATGTGTCACTTTTATAACATTAGATAAGATTCTGAATAATCATGCTTTTAAAATTTAATTCATTTGAAAAAAGATTTGTTTCTGTTTTAGTAGGTATTGTTTGTTTTTTTATTATAAAATATTCAGAAAGAGATAAACTACATTTCAATATATTTTTTATTTGTATATTCAGAACTTTTTTATTTTTTGTGTATTTATTTATTTGAAGATAGTACTCAACTCAAAGAACTTTTAAATTAAATTAATTCTTTTTCCAGGTTATCAATTCCCAGAGAATAAAAGTAGCACATTGTTTGCATAATTATTTTCATCAAAATTCTCTGGATCAATGACAACAACAACAACAACAAAAAAGGAGAGTCAAATTATTTAAATATTAATTGGTAAAATAAATGATTATTGATAACATATTAATTTACTAAATTATGCTTTATTTTTATAAATTTACTAATTCAATAAAATAAAAACAAAGCAATTAGTGAATTATTCCATATGCTTTCATGACTCATTAATTAACCAAGGATCACAGATTGCCAATCACTGATATAAATAACTACTTTATAAAGAAAATACAATAATTAGTTTTTAATAATTAAGTAAGATTTGTGTGTGATGAAATATTTTGATATATAAAATATTTGAGAACTTTGTTTTTTTTAAATGTATTTGAGAAAAAAATGTATCTAAGTAGACCATAACTCATACAATAAATTTTGTTGCTTTTATATGACAGTAATTCATTGAAACCTTATTTTCTTTCAACTGTCTTATTAAAGGAAAACATTTATAATCAAAACAATTTGTTATATTGATGAATTAATAAAAAAAAACACCTGATAAATAAAATCTATTAAATATTATAAAGTAATTCATTAGTTGTGAAATTTTAGATTGGTTACGATTTTTCATTATTTTTTGAGATTTAGCAGTTAATGCGTGATAATTAAGAGAATTTGATTTAATATATATAAAGAGTTATTTGTTCTCATCAAGAGCAAAGAAGAAAAAATAACTTTATATATTAATATTAAACTATCTCTATTATGCTACTTTTGCAATGTTTAATTTTATTAAATGTTGCCAACATTTCAATTGTACAAATCTTCAAAAAAACTTTCTTTTCACCTATTGCTAATATGTAAATGTATTAAATAAATAAATATTTTCTTAGAATATTTCATCTTATTAACAAAAAAAAAAAATATGCATTGTGATAAAATAGTATGTATTGTGATAACTATTCGTATTAAATGCATATATATTGTTGTATTTATCAGTTCTCTAGGCTTAGAGTATATTTAAAACATATTAGACATGCAAAATTAAACGTTTATGACAGAAAAGGGAAGGCTTTTAATCTTTCATCATTTTAATAAAAATGAAAAAAACTTTTTGGGAAAGAAAAAAATCTTACGATGGATGACAAACATGATATGTGTATGCATGCATATAAGTAAGTGGATTTGTTTACATATGATTGTTATGATTCCTACCTTCCTTTAAAAAATTAATTCCACTTTCTTTTTTTTTTAAAATTGTGTTAGTCTAACCATATAATTCAGTAATATCAAATATACTTCCTGATTTGCTTTTATTTATAATTGGAGAGAATGTTGGCAACTTTTATAAGTTTTAAAAATAACTTAAGGGAAACTCAAAACATCTTTTGTCTTAAACTATCCAGTTCATTTTTTTTCCTTTAATAAAAATAAAATTAACAAGTCAATAAAATTTATCAGTTATATACATTATAAGATTCATAAGTGTGAAGTTTTATTTCTTAAGAACTCTTTATATAAAATATTCATTTGTAATTACAAATATGTTGCAAAATTTTGATGTTTTCCATGGCATTTACAATTATTTGTTGTTTTTTTAATGCAAAAAAAAAAAAAATTGAAATGGTTTGTTACACAAAAGACCTTATGATATTCATTCTACCATGACTGATACTGTGGTTTTTAATATATTCTTATATATATAAATAAAATTATAATTAAGGTGGTTATTTTATTTAATATTAAATGTATATTAACTTGTCAATGAATAAAGATCACACTGATTGTAATACATACAAATGAACTTGTAAGAATGGTTTTTACTTTTTGCTGACTAACATGTTATTTTACAAGACAGCAGGGACTACTCTTACGCATTTACTGATTTTCTCAATTATATCTGAATGTCATTCTATTATCCATCATTTTGTTGTATCAGCTAACAGATGATGGAGAGTATGGTCTGGTTTTACCGTGTTGTAAGAATTGCTAATAATAATACTTATTAATTTAAAAAGTTAATATAATTTTAAAAAACTTTTATTATTTTAATAATCATAATTCTTGTAAATTTTTATTAGTGAATATTCTTTGAAAACAATTTTGAATCTAAATCAATTGCAAATTTATTTGAAATTTTTAATTTTTTGAAATATACATTAGTGAATTGATGTTGATAGAAAAAATTCAGGCATAAGACTTTAGCTAACACAGCTTAAAATAAACTTTCTTTTCTTGGTTGTAAAGTCTCGTAAAGGTGGTGCCTTTGGAGTATTGCATTTGATATTGATGTTTTTATTTTTAAATTTTTACTGCAGTTTTTTTTTTTAATGTATTACAACTAAATATTTAGAATAGCAGTGTAACCTGTAATACTGGTACAAAGTTAAATTTTTAAATGTGAACTTACGATAAAGCAGTATACATGCATTTTGCTGTTCTAATGTTTTGCTGCTTAGGGGATGCTATTATTTTAGAAGTTTACTCTATATGCTTTACATAATATACATATTGACACACATTGAATTTATAATAATATTTAAATATATATTGTTGGAGTAAATTGAAATTTAATGTTTTTTAGTTATTCATTTTATTGATTATCTTATACTTTGTTATTTTCAGAATGCATTCATCTTTGAATTTAAAATTATTGACAGATTGTAATTAAAATTAAATGCATCACATAATTTTTATATAACTTTTAAATTGTTTGAATATTTACTTTTTTACTTCATTTGAGATATTAAGATGTGTTTATAAATACTAGTTATTTTGGATATGATTAATACTGTTTTTTTTCTGACATTATTTTCTTATTCTGTGAATGTTTTGATTCAGTAAGTTTTTTAAAAATCTTTAAAAAATGTTGTATCTTCATATTTGTACACTCATGCAACAAAAATCAGAGTTTTGGCAAATTCCTTAAAGCTGATCTAGATGAGGGGTTGAGACCTTGATTCAGATTGCACCTTAGCTCCTTCACCAATGCTTCGTGATTTACTACCCTATGAATGACATATGAGGCTGCACTTGGACTCCTTTAATTCGTGTGCTGGCAGTAGTAAAGGGTGGAATAAAAGACTCATGGACAAATTAACTCTTATAGCTATAACTCCACTAAACACACACATCTATGGCTTATGAGATAACTAATAATTGCATAAACTAACCCAGAATGATAATGCATAGTTACATAATTCACTTAAATAAATGAATTAATGATTTGAATGGATTGAAACAAACTATGAAAAAGTACATTAAACAATGTTATATTTTATATCTTTAATAAAATCAGTCAATTATTAAGACAGTTATCACTTTGCATTGGAATTTACCACATGTGTTACGATTAGATGAGTAAGTGAATCTCATCTTATGCACTGGACAATTAAATCAGAACTTATTCCTTTAACAAAATTTATTACATTATAATCTACGGTTTTAATTATGCTTAATTCATGCTATGAAATGCCTATAAGGTTTGCGATCAGTTAACTTGCAAGAGAGAAAATTAATAATTATAATTACTCTAGGTACCTCGAAGCTGGCCTAAATTATCTCTCTATACAGATTATTATTATATAACTAGATCATACTTTCAAATCAAAGTTGAATTTATTAATAGTAATGGTGGAATGAACTGGGATCTGTTATAGTGAAGTTTCTGATACTATTGCGCTATATTAACCAAAATAAAACAGTGTCTCGAATGTGTGTTTACTCATGGCATCTATCAATTCAGTGATTCCTGTGGACAATACGACTTGCTATAATAAGATAATATTTCGTTCTGGAGGTCTGATTAGCTTTAAACATGAACAATCTGGACCCTCATGTTCCAGTTCTAAGGAAAGCTATCAGAACAAAAATATGGAATGGCATTAAACCAAATTCCATTTAATACAATATATGTATATAACAAGGCACATATGCATGTACGTGTGCTTTTATGAGGAACACATTTGCTACACTAATGATCATCAATCATTATTAAATCTAAAATACGCTAAGTTAGCATACTAAAAATGGGTTAATTAAGTGATCTAGTTTATAATTAATCTTTATAGTTCATATTATAATTCTAGGGAGGAATAAAGCATAATAAGGATTTACTTATTTAATTCAAATACGCTTTAAAGTATCTCTCTTGGATTAATTAACTAGGTATTTTCTTAATAATGAGCAAACCCAATTAGTCAGCTAATACATAAATAGTTATTTTATTATATATAATGTTTTCAGACTGGAGATTGTATGTATATGCTTGGAAGCATGTAAGTTATTTATGGAGAGCTCCTAATCGTCTCTCGCACTCCTCTACAAAATCTGAGTACCAATCTCCACTCTGACTAAGTCATAGCATAAATTCATAAAAAATATAATAAAACAAACTAAAGGCATAATCGCATATAGAAATATATTTAGAGTATAATTTAAATTTAACAAGTGTTACATTATTATTAAGTTATTTTACTTTAAAGAGTTAGGCAAGTTTTACAAAGTAGTTATTCTTAAATTATTTTAGGAAATTAGTTACAATTTAGCTTGATTATTTAATAGATAAAGTTTAAATAAGTTTGCGTATATTTATATACAGCTAGCTTAGAATTCTTTAAGAAATTCATAGTGAGAGTTTATTACAGGGCTCTGTGGATTATTTTACTGATCTTCTCTGCTGAGACATCTTCTTTCAATGGCGTTCGGCACTGCTATTCTTGGCTGGGCTGTTTCATCTTTACTTTCCAGGCAGGCTGTGGATTCGAACTGCTCCCATCACTGTAGATTTGTCTCCCGCAAGGGTCACTTTTCTAGCCTGGGATCTTCATTGTTCAGCAGGCATAGCTCCGACAGAATTACAAGTTAAAATTATATAGAGTGATCTATTTTAATTCAAATCAGGTTTTTTTTATAATAACCCCCCCTCTCGCAAAACATCATGATTTGTTGACAAGTTAAGATATATTTGATCTTTATTTTACAGGTATGTTATAAGCTTTACAAGCAAAACTATTAACTCAGTAATTGAAAAAAATAAGTAATTGAGAAAAATAGCATCAGTTATTTAGCTTTCTTTTTGTTACAAAACTAAATATAGTATCTTTTAAGTTTACTTTTGTTTTTACAAATTTTAACAAACCTAGATGTGGTCAGCTAATTTCCACGAAATAAACTACTTTACAAAAACAGATTTTAACTTTGTAAACATTCTAATATATACGTGAGTCTGTCATTAGAAACTAACTTTTAGGCAAAGAGAGCTAATTAGTATGAGATTTATCATCTTCAAGAAATAAATAAAATTTAAAAGAAATAACAAAGTTTGAAATCTATAACCTTGCAAGCTTCTTTCATATACAAATATGTGTGAAAATTCACATACTTAGCAACCTTCAAATTTATTACCTTAAACTTTAGAATTATGTTTGCCTTATTTATAGAAACTAGTTAACATAAATATGCATTTATAAGATATATGCACATACATTACTATACTTTGTATTAAGTTTATTTTGGTTAATCATGGAAGTACGCATTTATAAAATATATGCACATACATGCATATACGTACTGTGATATCTTTTTATTAAGCTCTTTAGTTAATATACCCCAACTTGAGGGGCTTAAACTAGGAAAAATATACTACTATGGAACATAGTAGGTGAAACGATACGATAGATAAAGAATACCGTTTCAATATTAAAGCTTGAATATTTGTCTCAGACATTGTAGCAGGCAAATTGTTCCTCACGATGAAGATCTATGCCTGGAAAAATTCATGGAAAGATTGGATATTTTTTTGACATCACCTATGTGATATTAAAGGATATACTGCTTATAACAATACATAAGAAATTAGAGCTTGTATTAGATAAAGAATGTCAAAAGCTTTTGCTGAAGATGTTTTCTATTAAAGAAGAGTTATTTATACAATTATTCACCCCCTCCCCATAAATGTGTGCTTTAAGGTTACATGAAATAAGTTTGCAAAAAACTGCACAAATGGGAATTTTTGACTTCATCAAGAGAATATGGAACTTTACCAGTCTAGGCATTATGTTTATTAGCCCCCCCCCCCTCCACTGAGTTAATGGTTGTTGGTGCAAGATTTAATTAATAGAACATTTGCCTTGTTAATTCTTTTAATGATTACAACAGATTCAATAGCTGAAGTGATTAATTTTGCTATATTTAAGGGTAATCAGACTGCATATTTAGATTATTTTTGCCATATTTGATCTGCATGATGGTAATTTGAATCTACAATTTGACCTGAATATTGTAATTTAGCTAGTATGTGATATTGTTATGGATTATTGATCACAGACTATATATATTTAATATATGGAATTTGGCTTATAGTAAATAAATAATTTTAAGGTCATGCTCAATTAAGTAAATGTTTACAAACAACTTATATATATTAGGGCATCATTAAAAAGTAAATTAATGTTTGGAATTCATAATGAAAACTAACAGTAGTTGAACACCTATCACAGGATTTGAAAAGTCACAGTCATTTAAGTTTAGTAATAATTTTAGTTCACTGCTAAAGGTTTTGATTAATATTTCTAATTCGTTAGTAAAAATTAAATGCAGTTAGACCTGGTACAACAAATTAATTGCTTCCAAAAGAGTTTTTATTATATCATCTATTCATATAGATATAATAAACACCTCCATACTTCCCCATTCTTTTTAAATTCATATAAATAAAAATATAATAAAAGACATATGACTCCCAAGATGCATTTCATGCTGAACCAGCACTCATCAGTTGGCCCAGGTCAATATCTCTCATATATATCTCTATTATATGCAAAGTATTTATCTAGAGTAAATCATCTATTCATTGTACCTTATATTGAAATTCATGTATTTAGAGATAATCTACTACAGATGCATGGCCTAGACTAACATCTAAAATAATTTAAATAAGAAAAATATGATACACATATCAAAAATATATGTAAAAATGCATATAAAATTGATTATTGTATTTGATTTTAATTAAAACTAAAAACTTTTAAAAACATAAAATAAAAACAAACTTATTCTAATAAAAGTTCAGAGAATGTCAACTTAATCATCTCAATTGTAGTTTCACTTTCTTAATTGGAATTTTTCTTTTGATGCTAGAAGTTTTCTGACTTGTAATGAAAATTAAAGTGATCTTACAAAAGTACAAATAAACCTTTTTGCTAATAAAAAAGTCATTTTTGCTTAGAATTTTTTCTCATAGCAGGATATTTATAGATAATATGTAAGCTGGAAGATTGCAAGGCATTTGTGTTTTAATTGTCCATTTTCAGGATATCAGAATATTTATTTATTTTTTCCCTCAAAAATATTTTACCGAACACTTTACTTGTTAAGTTTAAACAATATTGAGAAATGAATTAGAAGTTATTGTTAACTTTAAAAAATATTTACTAAATATCTAAAATTCCATTCACAAGATTTAATTTTTTTTTTTATGTATATTAAAATATACGAACGTTAACACATTGGTGAACATTGCCTTGATTTTTTTATGTTTACCGAAAGCTTTTCTAGGGGCAGGGGGCAAGAAGGAGGGAACACTTTGATAACTTTTTGTGTATAGAGAGAGGCTTGTGGGTGATTTATTGTAATTGTTGCACTAGAACAGTACCTATTCTTATGGATGCAATCAAAGAAAATGTTATTCAGATTGTTGGAAGGGCTATAAAATAGGAATTACACCATGATGGATTTGAACATTTCAAAGTAAATCACAGATATAAGTTTGTGGATTCACATTTATTTTAATGATAATCAATTTTCATATTTTTGCGTAATTTCTGTTTTTGTAATCATATTAAAAAATAAATAACAGGAAATATTAAATATGATAGCTTGTAGTCAACCATATTATTTGCAAGGTTTATTTGAGACCCCTATAAATGGATAATTAAAACAAAAACGTTTTAGCAAGCTTCCAATTTACGTATTATCCTTAGGTACCCATAGCAGTAATTAACTTATTTTTTTCAGAAAGACTATAAAATATTTTGTATATACATGTGACTTATATTAATCAATGTTATTTGCTTTAGTTTCATTAAAAGACAGTTTTATAGCTTTTTTTGTTAAAAACAATCTTGCTACCATAGTTTAATCATATTTTCTGCTTCATAGAGAAAATTAAAATGGTCTTTTAAAGTAAAAGCAAATTTATCCTAATAAAAAATCTCTCAGAAAATTTTTTCACATTGCAGTAATCAGCTTTCTAACTCAAATTTTCAAAAAGATCTTGAAATGTTTTGTATGCGTGTAACCAATGGCTTTTATCATCATAGTTTTGTTCATAAACAGTTTTAGATTTTTCATTTGGGTTTTTTTTCTTTTATGACAACATTAAAATAGTTTTCTAACTCAGACTTTCAAGCTTATGGCCAAAATTATATCTATACTCTAAAATAAATTAAAAAATATTATTACTACAGAATATTTTCACTTCTAAAAGTACAAATAAACAGGTAAATGAATTAAGTTACTAATAAGCTTACATGGAAAAAAATATCTGCCATTCTAGAATTCATTGTATATATTTTCATTCGGTATATAAATCTTAGTGAAAGAAAATGTCTAACTCTGTAAGCCTTCATTATACCAAATCTCATTGTATTATATATAGATGGTATTTGATGTAATATATTAATTATACATTATATTTATGATTAATGTTTTATTATAGTTTAAAATCAGTTATAAAGAATTGCTAGAATAAATTGTTTTAAGGGCATGTCAGGCAATAATGAACAAAGTATTATTGCTTGGTCCAATTATTTTTTGTCTAATTATTTCAACATATCCTTATGTAGAGAATTTATATTTATACTTATTAAACTTCATTGATTTATATCTTTTTCTTTTATTTTAAATTTTTGTTGGAAAAAACAATCAGCAATAATTTCGCATTGGTGCACAATATTTATGATTAGAGATTTCACAAAAAATTTTCTATTTCTTTCTATTTGAACAGTTAGTTGGCTTGTAGCAAAAATATGTAGCAATATAGTGAACGTGTGTATTGAGCAGATTGTTTTAAGTTTTTTAAGCAACCTAATAATGTACTGTAATCAAAATAAAATCTTTTTATGATTATCAAATTTATGTGTTAATGGTGATTATGTTGAGATGAGATATAGTTATTTCATTTTGTTTAGCTCAAATTTGGCTTTCAAAGAATTGGTTGACTTTTTTTTTTTTAACTTTCTTTTGATAATTTCTAGTTGAATATCATGAACAACAATGAGATTCTTAAAATATAATAATTTTCCATTTAAAAAATGTCCTCCTACAGTAATTGAAAACAATTTATGATTATATATTTTTATAACAATAATGTTAATGTTTAATTGGGAATATAGCACAATAAAACTGCAGGGCCAGTGATGATGATGACTTTCCAAAGTAAAAAATATCAAAAGTATAAATTCCAATAGTCGAAATGAAAGTAGAAAGTGGGGACACATTAATAGATTATCACAGTAAAATAATTTAGATTTATTTGGTATTATCAGTCTTGAGTTATGTAATATAAAAGCACCATACTTTTAATCGGAGATATATGATAATGTCTTGCTCTTTGATCAAGCTAAACACCAATTTATTAGATCGCTGTTTAATATAGTTTATTCGTTTCTGTTTTTGACTGGATCTAACCTGGGCAAAATATAAGGACTAAATACTTAGATTAGATTATATAGTTACTTAATGATAAAACAGAAAATCCTTTGAGATAAAATCAACATACATATATTTAATTATTAGAGATATTATTAATAGTAATCAAAAATCTAATTATTGTATTTCATTGATACTAATAAACATTAAATAAATTTTTTTTTTTCAGAATGAAAGCAAATTGTTATAAAAGCTCCTAAACAATTCTTTTGAGAAAATGCTTGTGCAATATATAATGGTAAATAAATGATTACACACAAAAGAAAAAAAACATTAAAATATTATAGAACTAAGATATGTTAAATATTCATTTTTTAAATAATTAAATTGGCAGATATAAATGAACTTTGTAATAATTATTAAGACAATTATACTTTTGTAAATTCAGTAGTTCTATTAATATCCTCTATCACTATTATAGATTTTGAGAATTTTCCAAGTAATTCAAGGCTTTGGCGAAGCTTTAATATGGTATTTTCACTGTAGTTCAGTTAATCTTTTGGCAGAAGCATTATGATAGAAGAATTATGCTTTTCCAAATGCATGAGCAACTAATTTAAAGTCTTTTCTGATATTTTATTTGATAATATCTATGATGTAGTAGCCCATTTAAAATTTAAGGTAACTTAGTTTATCTTCTAATGGTAATTAGAGAATATATTAATAACTACAGCCTTCTAACTCATTTCACTTTTAAATTTAATTGATTAAATTTGATTTTCGTCATTATAATATTCACATAAATGTTCTGGATATTTATGCAGAAAAGGTAGTCTATGTTTTATGTAAGTTTATATTTTGAAAGTAAATTTATTTTTTAACAATTTTTTTTTCTATAGTTATTTTTCTATTTATACTTATGATAACATATGTTTAATAGTTGCCATATCTGAATATATTTTCATAATATTATTCTACTTTTAGATGAGAAAGATGTCCATGACAGGGACATGAAGTGGTTGGACCAAGCTGATGGTAATGTATAGTTTTTAAAATATATATATTTTTTTCATATTATTTTTCTACTTTAGGTACTGGTGGAGATTGTGTACTGCCACTGCTAGAGATGCCATTTCTGCATAAAAACACAAATATCCACAATAGCGGCCCAAAAGCAGCAATGCTTATTCCAGCCATGAGGTAGCACTGTTCACCATGCATAAGCACAGAAACATGCCGCCAGCTAGCTGGTACCAACAGCGCCACCTTATAGCTGGAACAATTGCTGCTTTTGGGCCTCTTCTGTCAATATTTCTGCGTGTTTATGCCGAAATGGCGTCTGTAGCAGTGGCAGTACACAATCTCCACCAGCACCCTACTTTAGAAATGAATTACTTTATTTTTATTTAAATTTAATTATTCTCTAAAAGATATATAAACGTTTTAAAACTATTTATTGATATTTGCATTTTATAGTAAATAATTTTATTCTGCTACAGAGCCATCTGTTATAAGTTTTGATTAATCAGTTGACACCAGACTTGTTTCTGGATGTAAATCTTCTTCAGTGAAAAGCTCAGATTTTGAATCTACATATCCAGCCACCTTTACTTCTATACTTTCCAACCTGAGATTCATTAACATCTTAAGATTTTGAACCTAATAAAATTTGCCTGTATTATATAGATCATCTGATGATTTGTTTAGTGTATTTATTAATATTATACTAAGTTGTTTTTTAACATAAGTCATATTAAAATAGGATAATTTTATGTCTTTTTTATCTGAGATCTTTTTAAGAAATTTTTTGTTGTAATGAATTTTTATAATTTTTTTTTTTTTAAAAAAAGCTTTTTGAACATCAGCTGATATAAAATTTTCTTATGCTAATGTTATACAACTTGTTATGAATGGCCTATACATTTTCCTGTATAAATTAATAATAATCTTGTATTATATAGTTATAATGAAATGTTTTTTTCAAATTTCCAAACATTTAAAGAGAATATACTAAACAAAATGTTTAAATTGCCACAAAAGAATAAGATTAAAAATATATTTATTGTATTTATAAATTTAAAATATGAATTTAATAACAACAAAATATGAAAACTTAATATTCTTTGTTTGATGAAGACTCCACATATTTTATATCTACTTACAAGATGGAGTTGTAATTATGGAAAATCATTAAAATATTTACTACACTTAGGTAAATGATAAGAATATAATGATTTCCTGTCTATAAGAAATTTTTAAATAAGTAATTACTGTATAATGAAAATGTGTGGAAGAAAAGAGAGAACTAAGGATGAGTCTGAAAATTGTCAAGTTGATTGATTGCAGATAATCTGTGCAGCAGGTAATTTGAATGTAAAATACCTTTTAGAAATGTGTAATTGTTAAAGAACATAGAAATGGTCAAAGAATACATTTGGAATTGTGAAATTAAAACTTAGAATTAAAAAAAAAAGAATGCGGATAAGGCAAAATAATCCAATATTGTGTTATTTTTTTAAACTGACGACTGTTAGTGATAATAGATTTTTATGAACATTATTCAACTATTGCATCATTAATTAAAGTTAAGAGGGCTAATTTATATTTATACTTTTCCAGATTCAGTCTTCAAAAAAAAAAAAAGTTAAAGAAAAATATTAAATTATCTGTTGCTAGACATAATTTTTAAATGACATTTTTAAAAGATGAAAATGTGATAAAAAAAATGGTCTGCTAGAAAAGTAATTTGAATATATATATATACATTTTAATGTTTTCAACTTTCTTGTGTAAATTTTCATAGTTTATAAATATTTATAATCAAACTAAGAGATCACTAGAAAATATTTAAATTATGTAGTTATTTTCTTTTTTTTTTTTTAGTACTTTAAATGCATAATATAATGTGAATCAAAACAATGTATCGTATTATCTCTCTTGCTTATATTTAGTCTGTAATTGTAATGATAATCATTTATTTATTTCATCTCAGTAAGCATAAGCAATGAATAAGTTAAGAATAAAGATAAATCATGAAGAAGCTTGACAGTTATCTGGAGACTTTATTATAACTTGTTAATATTTAACAATAAAACTGTAGGATAGAAATGAATAATTATTGAATAAACATCTTCATTCGAAAGATGATCAAAATATTTTTTAATGTGTTCAAAATACCATTATTTGTCTATAAAAATATTCACTGATTTTAATATAATCATATCGTTTTTCACTCTATGTTAAAGTGATATCAATCAGAAAATGACTCATTCAATGTTTTAAATTATCTACCATTCTTAAGTCTTCTTTCAATGATTGAATTTCTGCCTTTAAATTACCATAATGTTTGTGTTGCTCCAGAATCACCTTCAGAGTAATAATCAGAATTTCCCCCTTTTTATGGCATATTCCTTAAGATAATTCTGTCTCAGTAACATAACCAACTTGAAAATCCAAATATGTCTAACAACTATTGACAATTAGCATATTGTTTCTGAAGACAAAGCATCATATTTTCTAACAGTATAATAGAGATAATCTGTTCAAATTCAGTGGCTTTTATTTAATATTTTATTGTTAGTTTTTTTGCATATATTATTCAACAGTAAAATTTCTAATATTCTTTAATAGTTAAGTTTGAATTAAATTTTTTGTGAACAATTTTTACTCAAGTTTGGCTATCTAAGGATATAAATAATATAAAATACTAATATATTTCAGTGATGCATATTTGAAATGTCCCGTCCCCCCCTAATCTTATACAGATTTAAAAGCAGTTGCTGAATTAAGTGGCTAGATTATCTGTGTTCAACCCCTGTATCTGCAGACTACATAGAAAGACTTCCACATGGTACTTATCATTATTAGAGTTTAAATAATGAGTATCATCTGCTGATTATAGTTTTCTCTTACATAATTTGTCCATCTGTCTTCGAACAGTAAACATATATAAAAGTTAGATTTTAATAATTATTATTCAAATTTTAATTTAGAAATAGAATGATTATCTTTAATTTGATTTCACCAATGTTGTTGTAGTGTGGAAGGCATTTATTTGTTTTCAATTTACATTAGTTTTGGAAAGAAAAAAATTAAAGTTTGCACAAGATTTATAAAGAAACTTTAAATAATCTTTATAATCATGCATTAAAGTGAGAAAAGGAGTAGATCTTATGCACAAAATATCTATTCCTTTGAGATCAGTAATCTGGTTCACATTCCCTTAATCAGAATGAGCTGAATCATGAAGTCTAGCCTAGCTGACAAATTTTGTATTGTAATGCAAAATGAAAGGTGATTGATACTTTAAGAAAATTTGCATTTCACCAATTTTGTAAACATCCAATAAAATGAGAAATCTATAATATATATATATATTTAATCTTGACCTGCTGTTGTTACTTCAAAGATAAGTTTGAGTGGCAAATTTTGAGTTTTATAATGTCATTTACAAGTTTTGAGTTTCATAGTCTCGTATACATTCTTATTTCCCACTGTAATCTGAAACATTGATTCATATAAGCACATATAACAAATAAATTATCTGAAAGTGTATATTATACCAATGCATTTTACAAATAATAATGTTATTATATTGCCTAGGCATCTCAAGTTGTCCTCAGGCAAAGAAAATAACACAATAAAATCAAACTTATAAATTATTATTGACATCGAAACTTCTATATATTTTCAAAATTTTGCCAGTTTTAAGATTTGATTACTTTTATTGTATTCATATTAATAATGCTGCACAGCCATTTCCCTAAAACTAGGATTCAATGTTTTTCCATTTAATACTTCATTGAATTTGTATTTTTTAAATTTTTTTATAGGCCTACAATTTCTCCAACAGGCATATATTTAAACTCATTTGAATTTGTGAATGATTGATTTGATATGTCATTTTGTATTTACATTATAAATATTAAACACATTTGAATTCATTTTAATACACTATAATATGGAAATTCATTTCTCCATACTTTGATCCTGATTTTAATATTTTTAAATCTAGTATTAAAATTTACTGCCAAATGATTTATAAGAATAAAACAAATGTAAGTTTTAAAATTAGTTTTTCTAAAAGAGTTATCTTCAGTATTGTAATATTTTAAAAAAAATTTATAATACTTCTTCCTTTTTTTCTATTATATTGTAATCACATCTGCATATAGGATATGTATATTACAATGATGTTATTTGTTGTATTTCCTTTTTCAATATCTATAAAATACTGCACTTTTTTTTTTCTTCATATTTATAAGGAAGCAGAGAAATTATATACTTATATAATTTCTGATTAACTAAAAAATATAAAATAGCTGTGCCCGTCCTCTCGCATTAAATTAAATATGGACAAAAATTATATTTTAATATTTAATCATAAGCTATACTTATTACTATTTAAACATTTAACCAGTAAACATCACATGATCACCATTTTTTATGCTTACCCCAGCTGTTTTCACTTAGGCTAAACTCTCCATATAGTACCGCCACTCAGTGCAAGCCAGAGTAAACAATAGTTGCAGGAAGGTTTGTGCATAAAGTCCCTATATTGCCTATTCATCCCAATATCCCCAGACTAGTTTCTAGCTTGTGGCTTTCAGGAAGGAGCCTTGGATCTGAGAGCACTGCATCTAGATCTTAGAATTCCATTAGCCATCTTTTATCTTATTAGCCAACTATAAAGCTTTTGAGTCCAAAATGAAAACATTTTCTATTCAAGCTCATTAGCTTGTATAGTCATATAGATCTGAACTCAGTTCAGCATCCATACTTTTTGGTGCCTTTGGTTCTTTAATAAGCACAGTTACCATAATCCTATTGAGCAGGATTGGTGTTTAACCACTGAACATCACATGATCACCATTCTCTGCTTACAAAAGCTGTTTACACAGAGGGCTATACTCTCCATATAGTAGCACCACTGAGTGCAAACCAGAGTACTGTATGGAGAGTTTAGTTTCTGTGTAAGCATAAAGAGTAGTGATCATGTGATGTTTAGTGGTTTAATACCAATCTTGCCCAATAGGATTATAGTGACTGGTTATTAAAGAAACAAAGATACCAAAAAAGTGTGGCTGCTGAACTGAATTCTGATCTATATGACTATACAAGCTATTGAGTTTAAATTGAAAACATTGTGTTTTCATTTTGAACTCAAAGCTTTATAGTTAGCTAATAAGGTAAAAGACTGCTGCAGGAGGGTTGCATTAGATCCTAAGATCTAGATGCAGTGCCCTCAGATCCAATGCTCCTCACTGATGAAAGCCACAAGCTACAAAGTAGTCTGAAAATATTGGAATGAGTAGGCACTAGATAGGGATTTTATGCACAAACCTTCCTGCATTCGATGATTACTCTGGCTAGCACTGAGTGGCGCTATTGTTGGAGAGTTTAGCCTCTATTTAAATATTCATTTTAAATTGTCATTCAGAACCAATGAAATAGATATGTACAAATACTAATAAAAAAGGTTTTAATGGTTTGTTATTATTTGTACATTTTTAAAATTCAGATTTTGCAAAATTTAATTTTCAAATTTTAATTTAAAATAGTAAAAGTTTTTAAATTTTATTCTTTCAGAATTTTGATTTCATTTAAAAATTATTGCTGCCCTCTGTGAACAAAATATAAACTATAAAATAAATGCAAAGTAATTTTTTTAAGCAATTAGCTTTCTTTTTATTCAAACAAGAAATAAGTATTAGAAATGTATTTGTTTACTTTTAATGGTTAAATTGTCATTTATAAATTATAATTACAAATATAGGCTTGTCTTTTTATATTATTAAAAGGATGGATTTTTATAGTGGTTTAACATTTTCTTTCTGTGTGATGAGAGTAAAAATTTAAGTTATATATTGACAAAATTAAGACCATCTTATACTGTAATTAATTCATTGATTTTGTCAATTATTATAAATATACTGCAAGATATTCTCAGTTTAATCCAGTTTCTCTTATCTATAACTTCTTATATTTTAGCAAATTCTTTATTTATCTATTTTATTTGTGATATCTTTCTTATTATGCATAGTTTTTTGAGATTCAGTTTAGGATTTCTGCATTCTATTTATTGTCATGTTTTCTAGCAATATTTCTTGTCCAGTTTTGTTTCATCTTTTTGATTTTTGTATTATGTCAATGAAATCTATTATTTTCCAGTCTGTGGATTTCATTTTTGATTGTTTAAATATTTTTAGGATAGAATTGGATTTTTCTTGAATGCAACTTTTAAAGGTCAATCATATTTTTTTAATATTGGTTTTATCATTCAAAAATATCATCAAGAGAGTTTTAATTTTATTATTTAAATAATAATTTAAGATGCTTATTTATTGTATCATAAGCATTTTATACTTTTCTAATTACTTGATAAGATGTTATTATGATATATTAGATATTGCAATTAAAAAAAAAAAAGTTATTTAAGTGAAAAATTGTAATTTTGTTAAACCAAAATGATTAAATTATATTTCTCTCGATTCATTATAAATAATTGTATGTTTTTTCTATTTTTATTCTTTCTCAACTTTTATTTCTAAAGCTTTATATAGATAGCCAACAATATCAGATATATTTCAAACTTTTTTTGTAATTTTATAAAACTTTTATTTCTGTTAAAAGTTTTATTTATTAAATAATAGACTATGTTTAGCAAATGATTATATTCCTTTTCATTTTTAATCCACCAGCCAATCTTTTAATTTAAATCTTCCCTATCAGTTGCTGAATCACATTAGGCAGTAACTAATTTCTTACTCAGGGTGTCATATGCCCAGTTTCATAAAGATATGTTCTTATAAATTGTAGATATAATATCATAACATCCAACATGGTAAATATCTAGAAAGATGGACTTTTAATTAAATTACTACTAACAATCATTGCTGGATAATCAGAATTTTTTGTTTTGTTTTAGTGAAACACATTTTCATGAAAATTTCATATATCAGGTAAATATTATTTTAAATATAAATATAAAACAATAAAATTATCACAGTTTATTCATATATTATACAGTTTCTACATGATGGAATGAAAGGAAGTTTTATTATTAAAGGTAGAGAATCTAAAATATTCAAAATGAAAATGGTGTTAAACAAGAAGAGTACTTAGTCTAATATTGTTTTTGATTTTTAAAATAGTAATTTTTGGAATTGCTTACAGGTGGGCTAATGAAACACAGGGATCAAGATGCAATATAGGTTTGGTAGTGAAATTTTTAATTTGAAGTGAGTGAGGATAAAAAAATTTTTTTGATTCTAGATTTACAGTATGCTTATGATGGTGCAATTTTTGCCAAATCAAAAATACAGAAGTTCCTTAATAATATAAATGTAACATATTAAAACTGATATAATAATTACTGTTCAATGTAAAAAAAAAAAAAAGCTTTATTAACCAGTGATAAAAGAAAAATCCTCAGCAACTTTTAGCTTGAATGGCTATCAACTTAAAATTATAAACCCAATCTAAATATCTTGCTAGTTTTAAAAATAGGAAAGTAGACTTAGATATTGAGCTGCAACAGATTCCAAGGTGTTGCTGCTTGAAAATAACTACTGCAATTAAATTAGCTGCACATAAAACTGCTATTTTATCTAATTTACTGAAAGAAAGTGAGACTTGGACATCCTATCATGCAACTTAAAGATATTAGAAAAATTTCATTTAAGGATGCTTCACGACATTTTAAATTTACAATGTTAATATAAAACCAATCAATATATTCTTCAACTTGCTGGATATAATACTATAGAATCCACTATTGTAAAATTACAATTGGATTTGCCATGTAAAATAAAAGAACAATATAAGACATCCTAAAAAGCTGTTGTGTGGTGAACTTGAGAATAGTTAAGGCAATTTACATTACAAGAATTGCATCAAAGATATTCCAAAGAAGTGAAGTAGTTAAGGGTAGAATACATTAGAAAAGTACTAGTATTGAAATATTTCAGAAAGATAAGTTTTCTGTAGAACTTATTAAAAAAACAGTATCATAAAATATCAAATAAACAGAGAAATGGATATGTATTGTCACATATATGGACATATTTGTGATTCATAGATTGGTTTGTATAGTCATTGCAAAACTCAATTTTAGAATAATTTTTTTAGTGAAATTAGAAAGGCCATACTAGTTTATAAATTACTTTTACTGCCTATAATCAATGGCAAATTATCATTGACAGTAATGAGCATTGCTGCTTAGTCATAGTATTCTACTGTAGTGAACTACCTCAAGCAGAGGCTTAAATATACAGATAATGGCATTTAGAATATATAGATGTAAAATAATAATTATTATAAAAGAGCATGCAGAATTTTTTTTTTTTTTCATATGTCAGATGTGTTGACCGGAAGCGAACCCAGGCCAGCTGCTTGGAAGGCAGCTATGCTAACCGCTAGGCGACCAATGCTTGACCAGAATATTTTAAACTGTGAAAAACTATGCAGAAGTGAAACTCAGATTTTATTAATATGACTGCCACATGTCTCACACCTTTCTAATTGTAATATGATGGTCAGCATTATCTTCATGAGAAAGCACTGACTGGCTATCATGAACAAAGATGCTGAACCTTATTAAAGTTCTGTTTGATGTTATGGCAAATAGGTATTGATGCACTTCATTATGTAAATGTGATGATGCTTGATTTTACTAAAAAATGAAGTCAGTATTCTCCATTTTTGTCAACATGTCCAGATAGCACTCTTCACTAAATCACAGTATTTAAATTGTAACATATTTGAAGATATTAACTGTGAACTGTTATGTATCTTTAAAACAATCTGTGCAAATCAGTTGTGAAACTCTTAATTTTTTTTTTATAAAATTCCATTTATAATTTGCAACTAAAATTAAGATATATAATAAAAGTATATTTAATTCAAAGAAGCAAATTATGAATCTCATCAAAAACAGATGTTTTACATCTGCTAAGGATGTACACACATGCAAATGCGTAAATGGACAAGTACAAGTATTGATTGTTCCATTTTTTTCTTACTTGTAAATAATAATGTTAATAACTCAAATTAAAGTGAAAAACTAAATTATTCTTCACATATATTTAGATAAAATGACAATGGATCAAATTAAAAAGAAGTTGGTTGTGTGTTTACAATTATTTCATTTTAAAAAATAAAATAAAAACTGCTGGCAATAAAAATAACTATTCCCTGTCTTTTAACATTTCACAACAGTTTAAAATAGAATATTAAAATAGCAAAGTGACTCCAGTTAACTTTTTAATGACTTTAATATGTTTTTTCTTTAACATTTTTGAATCACTGCTACATCTATTACAGTATATATTCATATATACAATGGCTACAAAGATGCAAACATTTTAAATGCAAAATGGCAACTTCTGCTTTTGAATTTAATACTTCTCAGATTGATAAATCTTTAATTTATAGTAGTTTAATATATGACTGACAATCAATTTTATGCTTATTTTTATTTTTGTATATGAATAAACATCTTTATACATCATTCATGTTTTGTTTTTTTTTAAATAAGAATTTAAATAAGGATAGCATGATCATATGGAAAGATGCCAAGACCTCAAGCAATAACAGAGGTACTTGACTGGATTCCAAAAGATAAACATTCAAGGAAAGTCCAAGTTAAAAATTTTAGCTGGAAAATATTGGAAAATGAAATCCTATTTAAAAAAATAGTGAAGTATTTTGTTTATTATAAACTAATGCTAATAGCTGATTGATTTTTATATGTGTGCATATATAGATATTGCACTATTCTAAGCTGTAGTGCAATCGATATTGAACTACTACAGAAGCAGATGACTTTCTGGATTGATAAACTGATAAAAATAATACTCAATATTAACATCATCATCATCATCATTTTCAATAGTAGTCATTTACAAACAGTTATGGCCTTTCTAACTATAGAAAAAACTGAGTTCTGTGATAACTATACAAAACAAATCAGAAATGACTACATATATTCCATATTGATTCCTAAGTTGTTGTTTTTTTGCAGAGTATAATCTCTATATTCTATCCTCTGATTTATCTTCTGGATAAATTCAATACTGACCTTTTTAGAATTTATTTGAGAAGATAATTTTTTTATAAATGAACTTATTTTTTGTTTTGTGAAAGTCAAGATCAAATTCACTATAAAGTACTTTTTATAAAAAGTCTTATTACTAACTTTATTCTCATGCTCAATCTAATAAAGATGTCCTTACAACAGTAGATGCCAAATCACGATACTCAATGAAGTGAATAAAATAATTTTATCATTCTTGATTTTCTTAAAAATGTTCTTTATTATTATTATTTTATTGTCTGTTGATTTATGGCTCAATAGTTTGAGCTTCTCGAACTATCCGTTACAAATCTTACTCCAATCCAGAATTTATTACGTAGAGTATATAAAGCCCTTGGTTTAAGAAAATGTCTAATCCAACAAAGTTGTGATTTTAAAATAGTAGATTCTATAGTATTATATCCAGAAAATTGAAGAATATATTTATTAGTTTTATGGTTTTAAAATTGTAAATTTAAAACATCGTGAAGCATCCTTAAATGAAACTTTTCTAATATCTTTAAATTGCATGATAGGATGTCAAAGTCTTACTTCTATACAATAAATTACATAAAATAACAGTCTGTGTGCTGCTAATCTAATTGCAGTAGTTATTTTTTGTGATGAAATAACGTCTTTTAACTTATTAAAAGCAGTAGCATATTGAAGTCTGCTGCAGCTCAATATCTACGAGGGAGGGACAAAAAAATAACCAGAATAATGCTTTGTTATGCGTGTCTGTTGTAGTATATGCTTTTGCTGCTATTTACTTCTGGATCTTTCTGCATCAATCTGCCAAATGATGTTAGTGCCACATAGCACATTTTTTTGTAAAGGGTGTTTCACGTATTTGTTGATTTTTGTAATAGCTGAAAAGTTGAAACAACATGAAAATTTGTTTTCTTTTGGGGGAAACAGTTGTAATGTTTGAAATAGCTTACAAGTAAGCTGATCTTGGAAAAGTACAAGTTCACAAAGTGTTTTAATGGAAGTATCAAATTCACCACATTCCTAAAAAATGTGGCAAGTGGCGTCCATTATCAATACAATGGTTAATTTTTTTATGCAAATGGCATTTTTCTCTCAGAATTAGTTCGTAATGGTCATGAATTTTATCTGCAAGTTCTGAAACATTTACATGATGCAGTAAAATGTAAACATTTTTTTTTTGTGGCAAAGTAAGGAGTGCAATCTTCACAACAAAAGTGTCAGTGCACAAAGAATTGAGTGTGAAACAATTTTAAGTTGAATTCAGTAAAACCAAGTTTATCTATCATCCATATTCCCTCGATCTCTCTTCGTGCAACTGTTATTAATTCTCTCAAATTAAAAATTGTCTCAAAAAAAATTTTTTTTTCAGACTTATCACTGCTAGTTAATAAAGAATTTTTTTTTAATTGAACAGTAGTTATTATATCAGTTTTAATATGCTGCATTTAAATCATTATAAGGACCTTCTGTATTTTTGATTTGACAAAAATTGTGCAATCATAAGCTTACTGTAAATCCAGAATCTAAGAAAATGTTTTTATCCTCATTCAATTCAAATTAAAAATTTCACTATTAAACCTATATCACATCTTGATCTCTGTTTTATTAAGCCACCTGCAAACAGTTCCAAAGATCATTTATCATAAAAATCAAAAACAATGTTAGACCAAGTATACATTCTCATTTAGCACCAGTTTTAATGTCTTAGATTTTCTACCTTTAATAATAAAATAGTCTCTCATTTCATTATATAGAAACTATAATATATGAATAAACTCTATGGGTTGCCATCTAATTTCAAATAATGCATTAGACTTATTTGATTAATTGAATCAAATACCTTGATCAAGTCAATCAAAGCACTATATAAATCTTCCTTTGCTCCTGGTATTTTTCTTGCTTTTATCTGGTAATAAAAATCTTTAAAACTACATTGAGTCTAGTTACCATTCATCTATCACTAAAATTCAAGAAAATTCTTGAAAGTTCCTTTTCGGTAGAGGTTAATAATGATATTTCAAAATGATTATTGTATTCTTGTTTATTCTTTTTATTTTTAAAAATTGGAACAATAGAAGCATATTATTAAGATAAAATGGTACAATATTATGAATCCATATTCCTAAAAAAAAAAATTATATTTTTTGAAACTAATATAAAAGGTGTAATCATTATTTTTGTATCATTTTTCAAAAGGTGATCAAAAGTTCACTTCCACCTGTTCAAAATATTGTCGTTATCTAAGAGAGCCTGTTTGCTTAATTTAATAGGATTGTGATAGTTTCTCAGATTATATGTTTCTTTCAGTGTATTAAAAAAAAAATCTAATATGATTATGATCAGTGAATGCTATTTTTAAGCCTTCTAGTCAATTGTTGAACTTTTGCTGTCAATTCTATATACATTTATTACAAAGTTTGACATTTAATTCATCATTTTACTAAGAAAAATATAGTTTTCTTTTAATGAAATCATTAATAATATCATTATCAGAAAATTGGTCATGATTTTTTTTTTTTTTTGTGAATTCAGGAATAGATTTGTTTTGTATTTATAACCCACTCCTTAAGAAAATTCTAATCCTTAGATCCTGAAGGTATAAATTATCAATTTTAGTATTTAAATGGAGGTTGAGATTTAGCATGTTTAGTAGGTATTTCTAAAGAATGAACATCAATTTTTTTGTGAATATGATTGGAAAAGACCTAATTTATTATTCCAACTATTATTTTAAACTTGGAGCACACTAATCTATGATATCTCCAATAATCTACACTTGTGTTTACATAATATGAATATATTTACTGTAACTGTAATCCATTTATAATTGCAGTTGTTTTGAGTATAGATGCATTCATCTGCTTTTATAATGATTTTTGTTCTCATAACAGACTATTTGTACCAACATATCCTTTACAGTCTCTTAGAAGGAAATTTCAATCTTTTAATGGTATTGCTTTAATAATAGTACCCAGGAAGAAACAAAAATTCTCTTCAAATTATCTAAATGTAATATTCAAGTATATGCACTAATAAAATGATTATTGGTACTATTGTGCAAGACAAGGATTTGTAAAAGCAGGCAATTGTAGCAAACTCAATACCATTTATTCTTTTTTCACGATTAATTTGTCTATTCAAAACAGCTTGTAGCCCATTTACATATTTTATTACACTTTCTTCCTTTGAGAAATGAGTTTCACTAAGAGCAGCTATGTCCACTTTAAATCTTAGCCACCAGTGCTGTCCTCCATTCTGATTTTGATACTTTGTACATTCCAAGCATATATATTTAGAGAAAAAATTACATTTATAATATGTTTTAGTCTTAATACTATCTTCTGCTTTACTACAACTATTGATATCATTTCTACTGCTTTAATGAATAATCTGCCAGGCATGAACGTAATTAGTATATATTAGACAGGCCATTTTTAGACATTATTTTTTAAAGCTTTTTTCAGATCTCCTAAGCATACAATCTTTGCCAGCTGAAACTCCTGTCTCAAATTGAATTCCAAATAGACTTGATAGTGATTTTATTGCCTCAAACAAAGATCACATTTAGGGACTACCATTGCATTAAAACTATCCTTGTCATTGCATTTTTAATTCTTGATGGATTGAATTTTGAAAAAGGGAATTAAATGATTGAGAAATGCTATACTTTTAAAGCTCTTAATTTTCATAATTTTAAGACCATTGCACTATTAACTATTTATGAAATCTATTGACGTCTGAGGATGAATAGTCTTCAGAATATGTTGAATAAATTGTAGGAAGAATATATAGAATGAAGATTAATGTTGAGAAGACTGAATGTTTATGAATAGGAAGAAAACAAAAAATCTGCAGGTAGAACATGGTTTTAGATATTTGGGTAGTTGATTGAATGAGGATGGAAAAAGTGAATATGAAGTTTAAAAAATAGCATTGGCAAAGGAGGTATTTACTAAAAGAAATAAAATATTTAGTGGACCTTTGAAGGAAGAATTAAAGAAAAGATTGATTAAATGCTATATGTGGAGTGTATTGTATGGTTGTGAAATGTGGATAATGAGTAAAAAAATTAGGAACAGATTGGAAATCTTTGAGATGTACTCATGAAGAAGGATAGAAAAAAATCAGTTGGATGAATAAAATGATAATGAAGTTTTGAGAAGAGTAAATGAAAAAAAAAGAAGATTGATTAAGGACATTAATGGTAGAAAGAGAAACTAGATTGGACATGTATTAAGAAGAAAGAATAGTTTTATGAAAGATTTTTTGTAGGGAATAGTGAATGGAAACAAAAAAAAAAAGAATGAACTTGCTGGATGATATAAGAGATGGGAAGAGATATATAGGATTGAAGAGCTTGGCAATAAATAAAACGGAGTGGAGAAATGAATGAATTTATGATGTGACTGCTTTTTGGAACTGATTGATTGATTAATATTCTAAATTTAATATATATTTATAAATTTGTTCATTAAACAAAAACTTTGCACATTTCATAATTTTATTAGATGTAAGCATCATCTTTTTTTATTATTTAAAATTTCATATAAGGTATATGTAACCATAAACTGGGTTGCTATAAAATGAAGCTTGAATTTGTCATCGGAGATTATTTGGGGATTACAGGTGAGAGCTAATGCTTAATTATTAATTATTATACATCCATATTTTTTTATTTTTTGAGTTAAGAGGGAAATGAGATTTACTATACATATAGTTCTTTAATGCTCAACCTAATGGAGGTTTCATACAAATTGGAATATGGAATTTTTTAGTTTATAAAGACGTGTAATTTAAATTTGCATATGATACTAAATCTTGCAAATGCATCTGAGTGTTCCACAGACAAAGTTTCTGTTATAAATTATAGATTATTTAATAGAATTAGTTATCTCTTGAAATAAAAAAATTTTGCATTAGATTTTTTTTCTTCCTAAAATAGTATTCTAGTTTACAAATTTAAAATAAATATCTTAAAGTATTCATTAATTTAAAGTTAAATCAAAATATAATCTCACATAAGTTTTCTAAATGATTCATTTTTACTTATGCTCATTATTTAAAAATGAAAGTTGTTTGTTTAATGATTAAAATAGATGATGCAATTTTTTTTTTTTTTTTTAAGTTATTAAACAATGTTTTTCCTGGAAATCAATTAAAATTAAAATTGTGTCATCAGTTATCATGTTTACTGATTAAATGATTAGAACTGAATATTACAGAAATACAGTTTTACTTTTCTTTGATAACAAGTCTTAGATTGATATTCTGAAAAATGATATTATTGCAGAAGATCAAAATCTTTTTCTCTAGAAATAACAGTATTGTTAATTTCAGCATAAATTATCAAGATTTATTAAAGTATATTGTAATGATGATTTTCAAAAAATTCATAAATTATACATATGGCATATTTTATCTAGTCCTTGATATAACACCAAGGGATGTAATGATAACATTGAAAAAGAAACTGTGATTCTTCATTATATATACAGTGTGACATTTTTATTATAGAACTAGCTAAAGCTTTAATTTTCTTTATAATTTTCAAGTTCAATTTTGTGGCCTCTTCATTTTTTATTAATACCTTTTCCCTAAAATTTCAATGTTCACTTTTTGTATTCAGTCTTTAGATAGAAATAAAATGACTCAGCAGGTTATTAAATTAATTTTCTAGTTATCTGTAATTTTTCATCTTTAGTGGCTACTCAACAAATATGCAATCATATTAGGTAACTAACTATTAATGAATAAGTAACATCCATCATATCTAGTAATACAAAGTAAAATTATAAACAGAAAAAAGATAACTTTTTTCATCAGTTATCTAAGATTATAAATAGCTTTATATTCGATATTATAAACAATGAAAGATAATACTTAAATATGCTGGAAATATTACAACAACCAAGTTTGCACACTTTCTTTAATTTATAAGATTATCTATATGTATATATATTGAAATGATAAAATCATTTCAGATGATTATATCAATCGATCATTTCACAATAGTCAAAGAAAATAGAGGGTAATACAGTGTAGAGCATTTACTCTTCAAAGACGAGCTAGGCAAAACAAAGGAAAGTTAAACTCATTTAAATACAATAGCAAAAATTATACATTTTAGATGGAAAACAACTCATAACACTAACAAATAGGTAAGTATAATGTTACTTATGTGCATGTATGTAAATGTATAATATTCATCATTTATTTATACCTCTAATAATAATTAAAAAATTATATATATACAATAAGGATTAATTGAAATATGTGAGATAATTTTTAGTTAATCAAAAAAAAAAATTAATGTTCTAAAGAACTTATGAAACACATAATAAAAGATGAGTTAATTCCACTAAAACATCACCTGATCACCATTTTCTATGCTTACACAAGCTGTTAAACAGTAGCAAATTAGCCATACAGTGATGCCACCCAATGCTGCACTGAGTGGCACTATTGTATGGAAAGTTTGTTGCTATTGTTTTAATAATTTGTGTAAACTTAGGAATCATGATGTGTTAGTGGTTTTACACCAATCCTGCCCATAGGATAATGGCGATTGGATTTTTAAAAATCAGACATCAGAATGTATAGATACTGAATTGAATTCAGATCTATTTGACTATACAAGTGAATTAGCTTGAATTGAAAATATTGTTTTCATTTTAGGCTCATATTTATAGTTGACTAGGGTTGCATTAGATCATTGTTTCTCAAACTGTTGGGTGCAGCCTCTTAGGGGAGCACCATAGCTTGGCTGAATAAATGAATAAGATATCAAATATGTTTTTTTATTGATTTTAAAATATAATCAAAACAAGCCTGCTCCGGTTTGGTTTTATATTCAAGATAATCACGCTGAGCTCCTTTTCTATTTGAAGTTTGTTTTTATATTTAGATTTTAAAGCATGTACAGCAGAAAAAACAAATTCGTATAGGTATGAAGTGGGAAAAGGTAACAGTACCCAAATTGCTTTTACTTTATTAGGAGAATAATTATAATCAGAAATTTTTTAAACACTTAATAACAAAATTTGATTTTTTCTGATCTCCTTAAAGAAAGATCTATCAATTGTTCTTCTTGGAGCAGTAGGCTAGCAGGTATACTGACAAATGGATTTATTACCCAATTCCAGTCTCACAATTTAATGTCTTCTGTGAAAAAGTATTTGCAGAAATTATTGCTCTAGTTCTCTAAATGACTCTCCATTGTCTTTAGCAACACTTTTTTATAATTCTCTTCTAATGGGTAGCTCTGGATAAATTTATACATTGTGGAAAACATCTCAAAGCAGTTTTCTTTTATTTTGTTATTCCATAACTGTATTTTTTTTTTTTTTTTTTACAAAAAGCATCAACCCTTTCATTTGAATCAAATATATTTGTATTATTTCCCTGAAATAGATTAAGTGAATTAATTTTCTTGAATATGTCTGCTAAATAGAAAAGCATCATTAAAAATAACTTGTAAAATTCTTTTGCATGCTTATGTCCTCTTTGCTTAAGAATATCGTTATTTCATCTCAGTTCATAGATGTGCTTGAACAATTTGCCATGTGACAACCATCTGGATAAAGAATAAAATGACAATGATTTATATTCAACTCCCAATCTTCATAAAGAGCAGAAAAAATCCTTGATTTTGAGGTTTAGTTTTTATATAATTAATTATATCAATAACTACTGTTAAAACAATATTTAGCCCAGTCTTAAGTGATTTCTATGCTACAGCTTTCCAGTGTGTCCAGATTACTTCTGAAGATTCCTTTTTCACAAGTGCTTGTAAATTATATCTTCCAGACATGGTTTGAGCTCCATCGGTGCAAATCCCAACACAATCTTTCCACATACTGACCATAGCATCATTTGTAATTCTGGACAACTCGATACCAGTTGCTCTTCATAGGTTTGCAAAATAGCAAGTTTTCAATTATTTTAGCACCCTGACATAATCTGATATAGTAAATCAAATGGGAATTGTTAGTGATGTCTGTTGCTTCATTAAGTTGCAAATAATTTTCCAAGTAATCCAGATTCAAGCACTTTAGATAATTACAGACAACTAGTGTTTCCATTCCTATTGTAAATGGAAGCTTTTTTACTTTTAAAAAATACCGATTAAAAATAATTAGAAATGCAAATCCATTTTTATGTATATCTTACTTATCATTATTCATATTTAAAAATTTGTTTTTTAAAAGACAACTTGTAGATGCATCCAATATCATCTGATAAAATATTAACAAAACTTGGGTTAGAATAAATGAACATTTTATTTACATTTTACAAATATTCTTAAATTTGCCATCACTTTACGATTATATTTTTATTTTTACCACCAGCACATTGATACTCACCTGATTAAACCACATTAATCTGGCAATATTAACTTCTAGTTCAAAATTAGGAAATGCTACTAATTTTTGATAGATGGCTCAGTGGATTGAGTATAGACTGTTTAGTCTGTTTATGACTTGCAAAAATTTTGATGTGAGCCAGCCTGGACTTGTTTTCTAGATCACAGGAATAGCAAGTAAATGTGTTAATCATTAGATCACAAGGCTCCATATGTATATTTTAATTTTTATAGTTTTAAAATCTTCATTGAATCAATTCCAGTAGCCAGTACCATTTAGGATTGATTTATAGAAATGTTAAGGAATTTTAAACTGTTTTTATCAAATAAATATATTTGTAAACTTTTAAAATATTATTTTTCATAATTTTGGTGTTCAATATTTTTGTTTTAGTTCTTATTGCAGAAGTAACACAGCCATCATTGGGAGTGGGGTATGAAATTGGTAGAGGGGTTGCAAAAAATAAGAGACTGCTTTGTCTTTTTAGGCCTTCAGCAGGAAAAAGTAAGTAATATATGAAATTATTTTCTAATACTTGTACATATAAATTATTATGATTTTACACATCTTAGCAAAATAAAAAATATAGTAGTATTAAAGAAAATCCTGTTTTTATTGAAAGATGAATAAAATACATTAATTTGTAAATGAATATTGTTTATATATGTAAGATATTTCAGTCTAGATACAATAAATCAGTTTATTTCCTGTTCTTTTTTCTTAACACAATCCATTCTCAATTTCCCCCAATATTTCACTATTTTCCATTCGATCATTAAGATATATGTAAATATTTTATAAACTATGGAAATTAATGCTATTATTCTTTAGTTACTCCAAAACTTTTTCTCTTTTCTTTATATAATAGTTTCTCACCTTCTTCTATTCCTTTCTTTTAAGCCAGGTGTGCACAATCTTTAAGAACCTAAAAGCTACTTTTTATTTTCAAATAAATGGTGATGACTAAATGGGGGAAAAAGCAAAATGAATCAATTTATAAATGAAATAAACAAATATTGTTAAAATTTTAAACAAATTTATTTAATGTGATGATTGACATTGAATATTATTAGCTATTTTTGAGTAATTTGGTTCCTATTTAAAAACAGCCAAACATAAACAATCATCAAGATGACTTTCAGTCATAGGAATATGATATTTAGATTTTATATAATTCATATGAAAAAATGACGATTTACATAAATATGTGGATGCAAAACGTGAATGAGGTGTAAGATATGCATTTTTCAATAGAAGATAATTCTCAATGGTAATATACTTCCATATATTAAATTAATCATGTGATTTTAATCTAATGTTTGTAATTCAATTAATTGCATTCCCAAGCTATCTATGTCCATATTAAATATTTCTGTGATTAATACAGCTTGATTTTCTATATAGAAAATGGCGACATGAAAAATAAAGTGATTGGGCACAGTTTTTCAAAGTCTTGAAATCTTTATTGAAACTGCATAAGAATGTTTTGCAAAATATTTCCAAATTATTGTTAATCACATGTTTCTATATTTGACCCTATTTCTTCTCTTAAATTTGTGAAATGTTTCAAATCTTTTTTTATTAATTTGAGAAATCCACATTTCCAGTTTCATTTTCAATGTATCAATGGAAATAATCATGTCAGTTATTGTTCTGTTTTGTCCTTGCAAATCTACATTTAATTCATTTAATTTAGTTGTAAATGCTAGCTTTTGCAGCCACACCTTGTTGTGAAGTAAAACAACACAAAGATATTTTCTTTCATCGAAAATCTTTTATATGTAGCAACAGTTTGCGGAATCTTTTCAAAACATTAGTTTTGCTTAACCATCTGACCAAATTATGGATAACTAACTCAGTATAATTTGCATCAATGCTATCTAAAAATGACTGAAACAAACTTCTTTTGCCTTAATCGAATTGATTGTTTTAATAGTTATATTTATAACATCATCAAGGTTCAACATTTTACAATTGTTGATGAATTATGAAGTGGTATGAAATAAAATTAGGAAAATCAATATCTCCCTTACAAAATGCTAAAAATTCATTTTCACAATTAGTCACAGAAGGAGCACTGTCTGTAGTTATGGAAATGAGTTACTTGGAAAAAGAATTTCAGTTAATATGAAAGTTTTAAAAATATTGTAGATGTCCTCTTCTCTGGTTTTCTCTTTTAAAGATAGGATTTTGAGAAATTCTTCCTTTACAGTCAAATCAGGAAATGCTAAACATATAATATACTAAACTGGGACATATCGCAACTGTCAGTTGACTCATAAAATTGAAGTGAAAACCATGAACAATTTTCAAAATCCCATTTAAGTTATGATCTTAAATCTATCTCCATGGTTTCAACTCATCTTGATACAGTTTGTCTGGAAAATATATATCTTGGATAGCTTCATCAATTTCCATTTTATTTTTAAAATTGTGAAATAAGCTATCTGCTGTAGCCAATAAAAGCTGCTTTGAATATCTCACCATCTGTAAAAGACTTTTTGTGCTTTATAAAAATTCGACTCACACTGAGAGATGCCACCGTTGCCATTGATGATTTATAATAACTTTTTTTGAATGAAGATTATTGTAAATTTAGAGATTTTTTTACTTCAGATTTTCTTGTTATAGATTTTGGAAGAAAATCTTGATCAAAACTTGGATGTATAGTAATCAAGTGTCTGTTTTGATTATCTCTTTTTGGTAAAACTATTGTAGAATTACACAATAAACAAAAACACTTTTCTTTATACATGATGAATAAAAAAACTCTTCTTAATCATTATTGAAGTTATATGTTTTTGCTTTTTTATTGTGGGGAGAAAAAAGTCAAATAATTTAATTTTTGCCACAAAATAAGAATTATCAATAAAAATACTTGTATAATATTAAATTAATACAATTTAAATATCGCAACCACTTTTCACAATTGAAAAAAACTTCTTAAAAATTATTTCAAAAAATGAAAATGCCAAAACTAGCCAACCTACTTAAATGAAAATTCAAAAATAATTTTTTTTTTTTTTTGTATTGCTATAACCAAAATAGATGTGATGAAATGAAACAAAAGATAGTAAATTTACTGAAAGTAGCTAGCGGTTGCTTCAATTTTTTATTATTTGATTGTTTTTATACAAACTTTTTTCCCCAAAAATTTAAAATGTCAAAAAAATGTACGTTTGTACAATTGAAGTGGCAGGATTCATTTTGGTTTTTTTTTTTTTGGCACAAAACTATTTTGTTAATTTAACGAAAGATCAGGAGTTACATTACATTCAGTTTCATTAATTCCCATTAATGGCACACAATTGTTTCTTTCATCAAGTCTATTTTGATTATAGCATATATTTTGTGATTCGAAATATAAGAAAAAATCATTATCATTAAAGCAGTTTATAGTTTTTAAAATTTTAGTTTTAAATTATATTTCGCATTCAAATAAAACAATCCAATATTTATAGTTGCATTTCAAAAAATTTCTTTTTGAAATTTTATTAAAATCTTTCTATATAAAATTTTACTTTTTTGCGAGATCGATTTAAAATTTCTTGGTGATCGACACGTTGAGCACACTGTTTTAAGCCAAGTTTTGCATATCTTTTTATATCTATTACAATTTCAGCTGCTATACTATCTAATCTTTCTGCTTGTCACATTTTCCTTTTTTTTCAGTCTACCCATTGCTTTATTTAATTATTTTACACCTATCATTCTATCTATCTCATAAATTGTGCTCACTAATGATTCATATTTAATTAACAATTCTTTTTTCACTCAAAATTTTTTATTACAAATTTATTAATATTATTTTTCAAGTTTTCCCTTACATTTAGCAGTATAATTTTTTTTTAATTTTTAGTTCTTTATATGCCTCAAATTTTTCACAAGTCTCCTATGCCACACTGCTAATTTCTTCCATTATAATATGTTTTAAATTTACCTGTTTTTGTCTTAGTTTTATTCTAGCTATTTTTTTCTTTAAGTAGCTATCTTATCTATCTTTTATTTCCTCTTTCCCCATTTGCTTTTTAACAATCTTTGTACAATTATTATATGCCTTTATTTTTTTTTTTTATACTTTTCAGATTTTTTCCCTTCATCTTTTTTTTTATTATTTAACCATATTGGTTCTAAATAAACACTCATTTTCAATCTTTGAAAGTCATTATCTTTTATAATTCTTTCCAAGATATTATTAAACATACTCACTTTAATTTAATTGCATATTTGCTATATATTTCTATCAATTTTAATATAAATTTTATTATTTTCATCTCATATATTTCTAAATCTCTATTTCTATCAACATAAAATTGTGATCACTATTATGTTCCTTTTATTGTCAGTTTAATTTTTTTTCTGTGTTTTTTTTTTTTTTTGTTATGTACAAATACTTAATAGTATACTTCAGATTTTGTATCAATTGTACAAACTTTCATGATAGATTTACTCAAATTCCAATATTCAAACCAACTTTCTGACACTATTTTTAAAATAATGAGTTATTTATATTTTCCATTTCACCATCAATTTCATTAATCAGATAATTCATATTTTCTACAATCAATATTTTACAATTATTCTTTCTAAATTCATTTTTATCGTAAATATTCTCATACTAATTATTTTTTCTAAATTCATTTATATCATTAATATTCTCATTCCAACCTTTCACATCCTCCCTATTTCCAATAAAGGATATTTTATTAAATCATATCTCTTTACAATTTCTTTCTAAGATATCCTCTTTAATAATAACCACTATACTGCACCTTTTTAAACTTCATAATATCTATTTAGCCCCTTATGTTTACATTTCTAAAATGCAATTCTTCGTATTCCTATTAAAATCTCTGACTATCTCCATTTATTCATATCTTTACTTTAACAACTTTGACCCTTTTTTAAAATATTCTTTTTTATAATTATTTCTAGGCATTCTTTGCAAAAAAAAATTTCTTTATATTCTGATATTATTTTATCTTCACTAACATTGTTTTTCATTCATATACTTAAATATACTTTTTATATCTACCTGCAGCACTGAATTTTTAATCTTACCTATATATAACTAATTCCTTTTAATTAATGAATATTAAAATTTATAATTCTTTTTATCTCCCTTCTCTAATATGTAATCCATTTGGTTTAAACAAATTATTTCTAATAAATACATCCTACAAATTAAAGAAATTAACAGCATTATTCTTACAGAAACTTTTTAGCTTAAAATTAACTCCCCCAAACCTTCTTTAAATTTATCCCACTATCAAACCATGGTAGTAATCTTATTACATTTACTTGACTATTGTTTTCCTTCAAATTCATAATCATATTCTCAAAATTTATTTTTCTCCTCAGAGCCGTTTTTTATAACGTCATTTGCCTCCATCAATGCTATAACATTATCTGTTTTTGTAACATTTTGCCAATTATTAAAATCACAGCACCTGACTGACACACTCACATCTCCATTTCTGTTTTTTTGTAACTAATACATTCTCAAATCCCATAACCATAAAATTATCAATAGTACATTCTCTATATTTTTGATTTTTTTCATATCCCATCCTTTTCAGTTATATTTTTTTATCATTGTCTTACATCAAATTTTCTGATACTCATATATACCTCAAATCTGTTATTTCCAGAATTATTCCTTAAACTAAATAATATCTGTTAAATGTACTTCAATAAACTATGATTAAACAATATTGTAGACATAAGAATTCAAAAAACAAAATCTGTATACTATCAACTGGGGTCATTATTATTAATGATGGTGACTCCAATATATATATATATTGAACCAGGTCCATTTAAATAGAAGTGCTTCATTGGATTTTAACCTTTTTAATATAATTTTGATATTTTATGTTTTCAGCATTACGTGAACGGACTGGCCCTTCAGGCAGAGGGGAGAATACCATTGATAGCAGAGCTATCAACGATACCCGTGGTCAGATCGAGCTATGCAAAGCATAACACGATCACATTTCCAGACCATGGTGCACACCTCGACTGCTAGATTCAAACCCTACCATCCAAAGCATTTTCAGGCCACCAGCTAATTACAAGAAGTAACTAACATGCCTGGACGGTAGGCCCATAATCTAGTGCTTGAAATATCCCATGACTAGCTCACACTCTCAGGGTCCAGCATATTTACTTAACACATATAATAACTTTATAGTGATTTACAGGTGAGGTGGTGGCATGAGAGAAAGAGAAAATAGACAAAATAACAAGTAAGGCAAACATTAATATTTAATTAAAAACACACATATCTAATATAACACAATAATATTGAAATTTACATATAAAATCATATAAGTAATTACTTAGGCAATTATGATAGTCCTTTGTTAATTAAAGTTCATTCATTTAAATATAAAGTGTCTATAGACAGTGATAAAGTATCTTTATCTAGGTTTTCATTTGTGCGTATTTTCCAACCGGTTGGCTTTTTGATTCTCTATCGATGGTTTTATGGCTTGTTTCCATTCTGTGACTCAGAAATGGGGGGAGGGAGAGGAAGAGAATAGTGGTAGCATTTATTTTATGATTATGGCATCAGTTTCCAGATTTGTTCCAAGCGGGATAGTTGACTTGCGGAGGTTTGTTGAAGCCTGAAGCCCAATTTAATACATCTGAATGTCTAGCACGCATATTGCTTAGTTTTGCGTCTTGTGCTATAACATTCTCTGCAGCAGTAATTGATTGACTTATTATTACTGCATTTACAGTTTTGAATATCTGGATCTCTGGTTGTTTGGATTCTGCATTTTGTATGAACAGAATAATAATAATCCGAACTGATGAACGATCTAACAAATTGCAGCCCTGACTGAAAAACAATAGAGAGATCAACTTTATATACTTTTTTTTCTAGAGTTATAATTTCTTATCATTATTTTTTAATTTAGATCTTAACTTGGAATGTCTTATAATTAATTTTCCATTTCTAGTTATCTTAATCCTTTTCTCAGATTCAGCTAAGCAATCTCGATAAGACACTTTACAGTTTTTTTAATTAATTCAACTATTGATTTTAATTTTGTTATCAATCTGAAATCTTATAAACCAATTACATACATTTTCAAAGTTTTTTTTTTACAAACAAATATTTACAGACTAATCTTATTCTAAATTTTACATATTTATTTAGCTTTTACTTTCTAAAAACTATTTTCTTTAAAAAGAGAGAGAAAAAAGTTTTAACTGTTTTTTAGTTCTATCATATACATTTCTCCCCCTTCTTACAAAGAAGTTTTATTCTAAGAAAACTATGATGCAGTAATTTTTTACTTTTTGCTTTTTAAAAAAATCTTTAAGTCACTTATAATTTAATTTTCCTAAAAAATTACGAATAACGCTGAATAGCGGTACAGTATATATATCAATAATTTTTCTAATAAACTTCTCTTTCTCACTTATTGCAAGCTATTGATTTGCTTTTATTTCAGAAATTATTATTAATATGATATTTTTGGTTTTGTCTTTACACTTTTTTATTTCTGTTATTAAAACATTTTTTTTTTTTATGTTTTTTTATAGCTTTTATAAGATGTATAACTCACACAGTTTTCACATAACTAATACTTAAAATCAAATATTTTTTCTTACAACCATAACTGTATTATAATGAATAGATTGTGTATAATAATTTATAAAAGTAAATTTATTATATTTAAAATTATTCATTTTGAAGGAAATGTCTACTTGAGTTTTAATGATGCTGTTTATCATTCTGAATATTGAAAATCTTCATTTGTAATTTAATTAGGATCAATTTGTTGTACAGTAATTTTAATGTTTTAGCCAAAGTGATTTCAGTAATAAAACTAGTATTCATATAATACATCAATATATCTTTTAACATTTATTTAAATAGCAATAATAATAATAAACAAGTAATCTTTGTTTTCCTGAAGGATTGTGATGATGGTATTTTAGTTGTATTTATATATTGGACTATTTCCATCATCTTATATAGTATTGAATATGTTTAGAAAAATTTAACTTTATTTATATGCACAGCATTTTAAGAGATATTATTCTCCCCTCTTCTTCAGATGTTGCTGGATCTTTAGATTCTTGAAAACTGAATTTTAAGATAATGCTCTAACCAATTGAGCCAACCTGCCAAAGGCAGCAGTCAGTAGAAATTTTATATACTTACCTATGAGTTTCCTCTTGATTTCTCCACCTTTTTTCTAAGAGCAAACTTTCCATGCATTATGTATAATCACACTAATTTGACTTATTGGGGTTGTTTGCCATTATCATGTGAGCAACTTCTTTAAATTTTCTTCTTAGTAACTTTTCTTCTGTGTCCAATATTTTTGTATTTTCCCAATTGAGCATATGTTCATTGGTACATACATGTCCTGCTACCTTAGATATCTTTTTTCTTTCTTCTAATCATCATTTTATGTTCATGCAATCACTTTCCAATGAGACAGTCTGGTCTCACCAATATAAGTTTTTCCACATTCACATGGCATTTCATAGATGTAGTTTTTGCTTTTCAGCATTTCAAGTTTAGGCTTTGTAGATGTTAGAATTTCTCATAGTGTGGTGTGGCTCTGGAAAGCTGTTCTTATGTTATAATTATTGCTGATTTTCCTTAATTTGTGTGCTATTTTTGATAAGTATGGATACATTACCATACCCATAATTGTTTTTTTTTTTTTTTTTTGAAGGTTCTTTTTGTTGTCTATTTAAGGTTTTCTTAATAAAAGCTGATGGATAATCATTTGTCATAAGAGTTTGTTCTATATAGATTTTTTCTTTTTGAAAATTGCTGGTTTCTGAACAAACTTCTTTTACTCTGTTTCATGGTAATAGAATAACTCCATGTTTTGTGTTTTTGGTGTGATTTATATGCTAAGTAGTTTCCTGTATGTGGGTTTTCTGTAAACTAATTTTGATTTTGCCATGAGGGAGTCTTGTCACAAGAACAATTAAAAATGCCAATTTCTTGTTCTGATTCTATTGTAAATATTATTAAAGGGAATATGATGGTGATGTGTTTCCAGAAAGTTTGTAGTAGTGCTTCACCATATAGCAATACAACAAATATATCATCAACATAGTGAATCCAAGCTTTAGGTGGATATAGAGTATTCTTTATGCCTGTGGTTTCAAGTTCTTCCATGTTTACATTGCTAATCCATAGCCATTCCTTGATTTTGTTGGAAGAATTCTGTGTTGTATTGAAATAGGTTGTTGTTATGCAGAATGTTCATAGTTCCATTATACTATCAATAGGAAGAGTTTTTCTGGTTCATAAGCTATTATCAACATTTAATCTTTTTCTTACAATGAAACGGTTACACCTGTTTCACCTATTATCAAAGATAATAGTATATATTTGTTGTACTCAGATGGCGTGTATTTCTTAAATTTTAAAAAAAACTTTGCTTATAATATTGCGAGTATGTGCGTATATAATCGTCCCATTAATATAAAATTACAGTCTCAAATATTTATATACGAGCATAGTCTGTTGCTAGATTTGTTAAAACTGAAATAAACATAACTGTATAATTAATTTATCTATATAGCAGCATAATTTAAATTTATAATATTACTTAGTTTTCAATATTTCTTTCTAAATAATTATTTAAGTCAGTATTCATTTTGACTAATTCCAAGTTTTCAATTCTTTTGTTCGCTTAAAATTACAAGCAGAAAGTTTTATCAGTTTTAACACTTCATTCTAAAAATAAATCTCTAACCAAAATTTGACCTATTTAAAAATTATAACCAAGACCAATTATAATATTCAGTCAGGCATAAATCTTTACAAATTGCCTGTGACCATTCTCTTAAAAATATATATCTTTTAAAACTGACGTCAATTAAAACAATAGAGCCTTTCCATGTCCAGATTTAGATATACTTAATATTTTACTAACTGGATATTTGGTTAAAGGCTAGTTTGAACTAGTCATCTTGTGATGTAGCATGACTCAAAGTAGGAGGTTACTTCTGTCAAAAATACAGCATAAAAAGGGGCCCAAAATAGCCACCAACTCTCTAACCTAGCCTCTTCCATCATCTATCATCATCCGTGTATACATTTTTTTCTGTTGCTGAGAAATTTGTGCTTGCTGCCAAATTTTATTTCCGAAGACCCGAGTTAACTAAGAAAACTGTTCCTGCCGTTTAGACTGCTAAATCTAAAAAAAAACATCCAAGCTGCTATAAAATGACCGTTGGCTAGAAGACACAGAGACAGCCGTTTGCTCTTCCACGAGCGGCTACCGATGAAAGAAGACCTCCACCATGCCCATCACAAGAGAAAGAACCTGTATCTGAGAAACCAGATAGTTCCTGATCAGAGAAATGGAGAAAGCTGCCACAGAGATAAATTCACGAAGTTACATCCCGACTAAAACCTAAGAGAAGCCCAGCCTGACTGAATATAAAGAGAAGCGCAATGAACAAGGCCTTAAAGACTTTCCGGTAAATCCTTTCTACAAAATATTACATTTCCTAACTAAAACGTATACTAAATGAAAGCTAGCTAAATAAATCACATAATTTATAATATTTCTAAATGTTCCACTAAAATGTTTATCGTAAAATGGTTTAAATCTTAGAACACACTCAATTCTTGCTTGATCATTAATAACTTTAAGTAGGCGTTGACCATTAATAATTTAAATAATCACACACATCTAGTTTCTATAAAACCATACTATAAATTTTTATGTCTAAATTATTATCTTATCGATCATTTTATGCAATTCTTATATTTTAAGTTCATGTTTATTGATTTATGCTGTGTTTTTATCAGAACGGAGTCTGGTGTGTTAATAAATTATTGGGGGGAAGGGAGTGAGCAATTACTTTTATTATATCAATATTGCGATATAAAGAATATAGCTAAGACTCTTTTCTGAATTATATTTGTGATAGAGTGAATCGAACAAATTATTTAAAATCTTTTACTAAAGTTATTTAAAAATGTATATTTGCTTATATTATTTAAAACGCATCTTTTCTCAAATTATTTAAAATCTTTTGATAAACTTATTTAAAGATGTATATTTGCGTATATTATTTAAAACGCATCTTTTCCCAAGTTAATTGAAAATGAAAATGTTTCGCTAAAGTTATTTAAAAGGTATCTTTAGCGTCTAATATTTAAAACGCATTTTTTCTAAATATTATATAAAATGAAAATGTTTACTAAAGTTAGTTAAAACGTATATATTGCGTATGCTATTTAAAACGCAGATTTTGCCCAAGTTATTTAAGAATTATATTTGCGTAAGTGATTTAAAATATGTATCTTGTCAGTTATTTGAAAAAGTATATTTCACGCAAGCTATTTAGAATATAGATTTGCATTCGTTAGTTAAAACTCATTTTTCATTATTAGTAAGGTCTATTTTGACGAATTATTTAAGATGTGTAATTTATTTAAACATCAATAATTTGCGTGAGCTATTTTATAACTCACATTTTATTATTTAACAACCAGTTTGCTATAACTTCGTTTAATTAGAGGATAAGTAACTATACAGAAAACCTTAAATCAGATTCTCATTATCGCCTTTAGCGCATAATTTAATAAGCTCATTTATGAACTGACCGGTGATAGTAGCACTGAAGAAGCTAAGATTTTGGCGTAATTAAATTTATTAAATATTAATTTAGCGTTGCGAATGTATTGCTAATTTGCATAAAAATGCATATCTACTTGCTATGTCTATAATGGCCTATCTCAAGATTGTTCCACGTCCAGGCACGCCTCGAAAGTTTAGGCCACTGCGACAGTTCTTCGTATTTTGTCAAGTCACGCCTCGCAAGTTTAGGCAAATGTGACATTTATTCTTGTATAACGAAACCAAAGCGTTTCCAAAGGGCTTATAAGCCAATCTTCTGTTCTTAATAAAAAGGCCTCTTCCATTGTAGCAAGCAGATCGGTTAGGGAACCGTTTACTAGGTAATAAACCCCATTAAGAATGCATTCGAGCCGCACTTATCTGATAGTATAGTTTCTAACGCACTAGAATCTGACGTTCCCCTGCCACCACATCTCAGTTCAGTTTCCCTAGAAAGTGACTTCGGCTTTGATCCGACCTAGAATCTGAGTTAATGCGTTTATCTGTATAACAATATTATATCACGCAAATATCTATAATATGATTTTGAATATATTTATAATATAATCTTAAACTTAGTCATTATAATATTTTAAACTTAGCAACAATGATATAATCTTCAACGTATTAGTAATATCTAGCATTTATCCATCAACTCGATTACTCTAGCTAACTATAACCGATTTCAAACATATAAAACATGGCATGAATTACAACATGAAAGGTGACATAAGCTTACTAAGAGTCTATTGTTTTGTAATATCATTTTATACCCTGAGAAAACATACTCAATGCTTTGTAATAATATTGTTTTATAACTCTGAGCATGCATTCATTGCTTTGTATTATTAATTATAACCCTGAGAATCCACTCACCTGCGTGTGAGCTAGCTGTACACAACCTACTATGCTTGAGTATTTATTGTTATATTAAATTTATGAAATATAAATTTGTCTCAGTCTCATTACTTGCTCATTATCTTATGAATCACTAGTTAAGGTATATAATAGAATATGTAATAAGGGGGGAATGTCTCATGTTTTACTGCTTTGCTATTGCTGGAACGCGATCAAAGAGATATCGAGTGTAACCTCAGGCATGTCATTCGCAATGGGTTGACTTGGAAGCACGAGTGAGAGGGTTGAGGTATGATCAGACGTAGGATATTACTATCCCGACTTGGTCAGCTTTTGGTTCTCTGGCTTGGATTCTCAGTCTGTTGAGCAAATGTACAAACCTGACCGTTACAACAATAGGCAATGCTTCTTCACACAGTATATTTTTGAATAAACTTTCCACATCAAATCTTACTAGTATTCCAGCTCTTTCAATTTTCGTGTATGAAATGTCTAGAATCTCTGACAAAGGTCTGGATGTAGAGAAATCGAAAGGAACCTCATAGATATATGAAATTTTTATTGATTGTTACCTTAGGCAGGATGGCTCAGTTGGTTAGAGTGTTACCTTAAAATTCAGTATTCAAGAATCTAAGCGTCCAGGTTCGATTTCCATGCTAGTACTGTCACTGGTCAGGCTAGCAACACCTGAAGAAGAGGGAAGAGTAATACATTTCAAAACGTTGTGCATATACTAACTTTTGTGCTATTACTAAACATTGAATGTATTAGGAATATTTAAATAAAGTTAAATTTTTCTAACGACATTCAATCCTTACATTAGATGATGGAAATAGTCTATTGTATAAATACAAACAAATAATCTATTTGAAATTATTCTTAAACTTTATATTTTTTAAGCATTTGATCAGAAGTAAACCCCTATAAGACAAAAAATGCTTTATTTACTAAATGTATCATCTGTATAAATCACATAATCTCTTAAATTAATATATATATTAAATAAATATCTTAAAAAATTATATATTTGAAAATTACAAGTAAAAATTTTCTAATTCGATATAATGACAGAAATGAGCAGACTTAACAGAATTTGCAGAGAAAGAAAAACTTTACATTGTGATTTTTTTTTTCATGAAAACATCTTAGTGAAAGTAGAATAGAATTGGATTATTTTTTATCTAATAGAAAAAAAATGTTATATAATTATTCTGCAATTATTTTTGACATGAAAAGGGATGATTGATAATTATTTACCAATTAATTGAAAGATGATTAATTGTAAATAAATGTTAAAATATGGAATTCATGCTGTGTATATGATAATTTTTTTTATATATTTGAATAAAAAATAACAATATCACTCTTTTTAACAAATCAGACCCATGTTAAAATTATTTTAATTTAAAATATATCTTTACATAAGAGTGAAGATTTACCCGAATTCTGCAATAATGTTTTTTAACAACTTGAGTTACAGCAATAATCTTATCTTCATGAGTATTAACTGGCACGCATAAAAGTGAGTTTGTGTGATAACCTGTGATACGATCAACTTCATCATTGTACATTGGATTCTAAAAAATAATGCACCCATTAAAAATGAAATATACAATATTAGATAATTATAAAACTAACAGTATCAGAACTTTACTAATAATTAATTTAATGATTAATATCTTCAATTTCACAATATATTATGTATAATATTTTAATGGAAAAAAACAACAACATTAAAGCTTCAAGTTAACATATTATTATCATAAAAATATTTTACAAGCTTCAATAGAATTGGCCTTTAATCTATTTATGAAAATTGCTGAAAAATCACTATTTAAAAATGATAACAAATTTAACAAAAGTTCTTAGTTATCTTAAGTTTTTTTTTAAAAAAAATAAATTCTGTACAATTTTATGCTGCTAATTCATAGATCCACTATCAACTTATTTGTAAAGATGACAGTTTTTTCAGAAAATATTAACAAAGAGGGACTATTTTAGTAAAAAAATAAAATATTATTTTATTCTAACTTCACACAACAAACAAACTAAATTTGCCTTCTTTTTTTTTGAACCATGACACTTCCATGTTGTTGCCATACAAAAATTGTAGGACATATATTTTAAATTAGAATGTCAGGTAACTAATCGTAGCAAAGATGTCAAATGTAAACATACTTCAAAATTAAGATGCTAAATATTAATTTTTAGCAGCCTGGTTCAGGTTTTTTTTTTTTTATTAATAATAATCAGACTTGATTTTTTTTAATGTGCATCCAGATAGTGTTAGTCTATTTAAATATTATTATTTAAAAAATATACCTTTAAAGTTCAGAATTAGATTATTTAATAGATACAATACCCCTTTCTTTAAAGATGTGTAAATGATCTGCCAAAAAGATTTCTTAGGTATAATTGTTGTCATGGCTATATTGTATTACCTTTAATCGTTTAAAATATGCAAAGCTATATATAAGTACAAAAATTAATTGATAAGAATGATAAACACCATTTCTACAGGGTGTTCCACTTCTCTAATGTATTTAGCAGTAAAAATATTTATTGAAAAACTCAATTTTAGCATCAGCTATTCCGTAAATATGTACATGTGGGTAAAATCTTTAAAGTGTAGCAATTTAAAAGAAAAAATTATAACAAATTTTTGATAGGTGTTTAAGTTAAAAACTGAAACTTCATAATGTAAGTTATGGGAATCTGCAATAGAAATTAAAAATTATGAATAAAAGTTATAACAAGTATAAACCCTTTCATGATTTTTGCAATTCATAAAATTTAATTGTAAAAAAAAGAAAGAAGTAATAACAATGATATATTTTTTTTAAATTTAAGATTTGTCAGCAATGATCCGAGGCTTGCACAATGGAGATTCCATAGTTGTTCGGGACTACAAGGAATCTGAACTTCCTGATGTTTTGAAAGATTTTCTGAGTGATGTGAACATTCGTGGTGATGGCGGTCCCCGTGATCCAGAAAGTGATCCAGAAGAAGCGGAGGATCTGGAAGGAGACAATGATCTAGAAGGTGATTGTGATCCACAGGAGTGATTTTCAATACAGTAAGTTTTCTTTGAGAATATAACTAATTGTCTTCAAATTTCAATGTTTTTGCCCCAGTCACTTGGGCTTAAAATATTTTATTAATAAAGTATTTAAGCTATTTTCATATTTATCATCTTTCTAATTTAAGTGAAAAATTGCAAATTTTTGAACTGATTTTACTTAAAATAATAGTTTCATATGATTGACCACATATTTTTTTGATTCCGGAAAGGAAGGAATAAATTAAAATAAAAATAATGACCAACTGTAGTTAAAGTATTAGTTTGAGAACTACTTGGCTAAAATAATTTTTCTGCTACATATTAATTTGTTATTCTTGGCATATGAATTTCTAAATCACCTTGTACAAATTCACTATTACTTTGTTAAATTTATTCTCAGTATCTAATTAGTACATAGCTATTTTTTATTTGACAAAAAAAGACCAATATGATAGTTCTATTTTTAATTTATGTTTTTACTAATTAGCACATCATTTCGCATTGTGAGAATGAAATACCATCAATCATCAACATTTCTTGATTCTGTATTCAAATTCCAGTTGTCATATAGAAGGAAGAATAAAAAGAATAAGAATAAACTGGTCAGAAACATATAATCATGTTTTTAATAAGGAAAATTTCTTACTCTTTTTTTTATACTATTGTAAAATTATATAAATGTTTTGAACATTTACACAGAAAAAGTAAATCTTATATAAATTTATTTTATTTACTGCTTAGCATGTTATCAAGGAACAATTTCGTCATGTTTTTAGTAATATATATGTTGTAATATACAAAAGTTGCTTATTGAGTAAGAGAAAAAACGTTATTATTCATTAAAAAATATATTCGTAAATACCAACAAAAAGACTAAAGATATTATTTGTCAAAAATATTTTTTTATATTTGAAATTTTAAATACAATATTATGTATATGGATATAATGTATGTAATATTCATCAATGTGTGTGCATCGCATAAGAAAAAAATGGGGAAGAAAAAATTCGAAGTTATAAAGAAATAAAATAGAAAATGCCAATACTTTTAAAGAACAAAATATTAAAAAAAAAAATTTTTTTCTTCCTGTATTCTCAATTATTATTTTTGAGATTGAAAAATATTTTTTGTGTTCCAAAACATATCTAGTTAATTAAGGAATTAGCTGAAAGTTAATTAATAATGTTTTATGCTTTGCTTGCTTTCCAGGTGATATGAGACATATATAAGGAAGTTATAATTTTATGAATTAATTTATTCTGGATTGGGAAAGAGAAAGAAACAAGAAAGTGGGAGAATTCATTTTGTTAGTAGCATCTTTGAAGCCTGAGGAAAGAATTGATATCTGCATAGCAAGACCAAAGACCAAACATTTGAACTATTTAATAAAAAAAGTCTAATCTCAAAAATGATAATTGCTTATTGTAATATATTTGAATAAGAGATGAAATTAATCTATCTTGCCAAAAGCTCATGTAAGAAAAAGCTTTTTTTAAAACCTCTACTATAAAAGCAAAGACTGGCTGAAAAATCTATCATCAACCTAGAATCCATCAGAAAGAAATAAATTATTGAGAAAATCTGGAAGCTTGCTTAACTGAAGACATGTCTATGAACATTATCGTAGATTATTTTGAATAAAACTGAAACATGAGTGGAAGATTTTCATACAAACACACACACATATATGCTAGCACAAATTCTTTTTAAATTAAAGTAAATCAAACATTTTAGAAATAATTTGGATTAGTAAAAAAAATTTATTGATTTATTTGTATCAAACTTTTATTATTGATGTAATTATAATTCTATGGGGAAATAATTAATATAAGAAATTAAGATTCAGTCTTCTAATTAAATTATTATTAATATTTGTAATGTTAATATTTTCATTACTTAAACTGTATTAAAATTTATTTCATTAATTAATGACTTGGAAATACTACTATTCACAATTGATTATTTGTCAAAAAAAAAGAGGAAATATGTTGTAATAAAAGAGTTGCACTATTTAAAATGCAATATATTATCTGTTGTCTTATTCACATTAATTTGATATGTCAATTTCTTGTGTTTGGAATGAATTAGTCACAACACAAATAAACGAGAATGAAGACATTAAAAAAATGGCACCTGATTTAAAAATAAATTATTTTTTTCATCAGAGAAATTTATTGACGCCTGATCATCATCAATCACCAATCAAAGTTTCTTCAATCATTTCCATTACAAAATTGGTCATTCATTTGTAATTAAGGGCTCAAGGGGAGCCTTAATCTAAACTATAGTTGAATCCTGAGATTTACATTGGCTGAATTATGGTTGATTTAGTTTTCATCAACATGGTCATGTCAAATAAGGAAATATTATTATTTTTCCATTACAATAAATAGTGCAAAAAATGAAAAATCTGTTGAAATATATTATAAATCACTTAGAATGATAGCATTACTAAGAACATATATACCGCTGATTTTAAGTGTTGTAATGATATATCATTGAAAACTCTATATTGAAATAAAAGGAAATATTCAATTAAAACATTAAAAATCATAAGTGTTTGAATAAAATATATAAAAACCAGTTGAATAAAATTAAATCTTGTAAAATGTATATATAGAATGAATGTATGATAATGACAGTTATTACTTGAAGATAGTAGAGAATACTTTAAGGCTAATAGAAAATATGGTAATTTTCTATTCCCTGCTGTTAGCCACGAGATGTCGCTATTTCTAGGTCAATTCCTAGAAATATACTGTTTCACCGGCATTCACCCAACAAAAGAGGAAATCTATGTTATAAACGCAAAAAAGTCCTCACGTTATTTTGGACGGCAACAGAAGCCAACACAAAGAGACTTCTTTCTATGAGAAAACACAGAAAAAGAGTCCCCAACAGCTGCGGTTATGGCTTTTTTCTATGCTAAAAGCAAAGAGAAATGCCTTTATTGGCTGCCGTAGTTGATTTTGTTAATCATTTTATCGTAATAGTAGAATATCTATTTTCTCTGTAGTTTCGGGTGAGTTTGTGTATTTGAGCCAGTCGTAGTTTTTTAAAATTTGATTAGACTTTTTTTTTGTTAATGTGCTGTAACTTACTTTATTGTTATAAGTTTAGTAATAATGTCCTGAAGATTCCATTACGAATGGGTAATCCTCAAAAATTGCTTTTAAGGATGTGGAACGGCAAAAATTTTGAGGATCACGCGAAAAGTAACTTTCGCGAGAATTGGTCCGTAACGAGTTACTTTTGATATATATATGCACGAACAAAAACAACCAAGTGTCTAATTATTAGTAATTACTTGTCCAAAAAAGAAAATTAGTCGGGTATTATTTTTTTTACATTTATTATTTTAAGATAAGATTAGTTTTTATATCTACACACTAACAAAAACAACCCAGTTCCTGATTAATTACTGTCTAAAAAAAGAAAGCAAATTAAACGGGGTTTGATTTTTAAATGTAGTATTTGAATTACGGTATTTTTTATATATACACAAGATTTACAAAAAAAAAGAAACCCACTTTCTGATTAATTACTGTCAAAAGAAACGCAAATTAGTCGGCTATGATTTTTAAATTTAGTATTTAAATAACGGTACCTTTTTATATAGACACACTAACAAAAACAACCCACTTTCTGATTCCTTACTGTCCCCAAAAAAAGAAAGCAAATTAGTCTGGGTATCATTTTTCAATTGAGTCTTTCTATGACGGTCCTTTTTAGATATACACACTAACAAAAAGAACCCACTTTCTGATTAATTACTGCCCCCCCCCCCCCCAAAAAAAAAAGCAAATTAGTTGATGGATATCATTTTAAAATTGTAGTGTGAATTTTTTCAATGTTGTGGTTAAATCGAATCATGTAGAATTACATATTATTTTCGATTGAAAAAAGATCGTAACTTTTTATATATGCACACAAAGAAAATAAAACTCACTTTCTGATTAATTACTGTCAATACCCAAAAAAAAAAGTTATTCGTAGGTATCTTTTTTAAATTTAGTATTTCAATAATATTACGGCTTTTGATAAAATCTACACACCAATAAAACAATCCACTTTCTGATTCATTACTGTCCAAAAAAAAATTGCAACATAGTCTGGTATCATTTTGAAATGTATTTCAAGAACGGTACTTTTTATATATATATACACACACAAAAAGAATCCACTTTCTGATTAATTACTGTCCAAAAACAAAAAAAAAAAGAAAGAGCAAATTAGTCTGGTATCATTTGTAAATTTAGCATGAATGTAGCAATTTTGTGTAAATTGAATTAAAAAAAAAAGTATAATTTCGATTAAAAAAATCCCGTAACTTTTGACAGATACATACAAACAAAACTACCCATTTTATGAGTAATTACTGTCCAAAAAAAACGTCAATTATTCGGGTATCATTTTTAAACTGAATGTTATTTTCTAAATTTTTTTTTTTTAAATAGTAATATTATTTACTAATAGTAGTTGGGTATCAATTATAAATTGTAGTATATAAATTACATTACTTTTTATATATTTATAATTACGTATTGGTTTTTAATAAAATTATTTATTTACTCTTAAAAAAATACTGTAACTTTAAAAAGACACATATAAACTAAAAAAAAAAAATAGAAAAACACTGTAACTTTAAAGACATCCACACACACAAACTAAAAAAACAAAACAATATAAGATTAATAAACATTTACAAAAATGAAAGACTAACATCATATAGTATTAGTTACTAGAATATTTTATTAGAAATCTAAATCAGATATTTTTATATAAAATCAATCACAGGCCCGGAATCGTTATATGTATATGTTTTCGGGTAGCATCAACGCCATCTCGAGGCTAACACCAGGGAATAGAAAACAACCGAAAATATTGTCAGTAGAGTAAATAATGGCAGTGAATTTAACTTCTTTTATATGATCTAAATTAAATAAAGATTTATTTAAAGAATTAAGAGATATAGGAGGAAAATAATGATGTTAAATTGATCTGACTATGGTAGGTGGTGATTATGAAAGTTAATACAAAGTTGAAGCTTATCAAGTGAAAGATATTATTACTAAGCAACTTAAAATAATGTAAACATGAAAAAAAACAGATAAAATCAAAGATGAATCAAAATGCAATATTACCTTGGACAGTAATACTAAAAAAAAAAACAAATTGAAAATGAAGGAAGAACTAAAGAAAAAATGATTAATATTGGACGTTTCTCTAAAAGTTTATAGTGATGATATTGTAGTTTTAATTAATATATTAGACTGTTTTCATCAACTAACATTAATTGTTAAATGTTTTAGAAAAATTCAAGCTTTAGAACTTTCCATATACATTCAACTGTTAGTAATAACCCATAGATTAGCACACAATGTTTCGAATGATATTCTTTTTTCGTCAGGTAGGAAATCAAATCTGGAATCTTTAGATTCATGAATATTGAATTTAAGGCAGTACTGCAGTCATTTACTTAACTGTGAGGGTCCTCTGTTTTTTTTTTTTTTTTGTGGGCAACATTCCAAACATAAAGTATCACATTAAGTTGACTTTTGGAATTGCTTGCTATTGTCCTGTTAGCAGCTTCTTTAAATTTTTTTCTGTGCTTTTATTCTCTGTTCAATATTTTCATCTTTTCCCCAATCAAACATGTTTATTGGTATATGCATGATCTACTACTATTCTTTTTGAGTGTGGTCTTTTAATCATTTTTTAATGAGGTGTCTGGTTTTACCAATGTAGATCTACATTCACATGATAGATGCAGTTTTTGTTTTTCAGCATTTCAATTTTGGTTTTGTACAAATTACTATCACTCATAATATGCTATGGCTTTGAAAAGCTGTTGTGATGTTTGTTATATTAATCTCAGATTTTCTTTATTTGTGTGCTATCCCTGATATATATGAATATACTACAGCACTTATAATTGGGTTTTTTTTTTTTTTTTTTTTGATATTTCTTTTTGTTGTCTATTAATTTTTTTTTAATGCTAGCTGATGAATAACCATTCTTCATGAGAATTTGTTCTATGTAGATTTTTTCTTTGGCCAAATCACTGATTTTTGAACAAATGATTTTCTCTTTTATAGTGATAGTATAATTCCATGTTTCATGTTTCTGTCATGATTGGCTGAATATGCTAAATATTTTCCTGTGGGTGTGGGTTGTCAAACTGTATGTTTGATTTTGCCATGAGGGAGTCCTGTCACAAGAACATCTAAGAATATCACTGTTTGTTCTTGCTCTGATTTTATTGTGAAATTAGTTGAAGGGGATATGTCATTGATGTGTGTCCAAAATGTTTGCAATAGTGCTTCACCATGTGACCATACAACAAAGGTACCATCAACATAGCAAAGCCAGACTTTAGGTGGATATGGAGTAGTACTTCTGACTGTGGTGTTAAATTTTCCCATGTAAATGTTGCTAATCAGATGTAACAAATGGTAAATCCATGGCCATTCTTTGATTTTGTTGACATGATTCTTTATTACATTGATATGTTGTTGTTATGCTGAATGATAAGTTACTGTCAATAGGAAAACATTCTGGCACGTAAGTTATCGTCATTTAATTTTTTTTTATAAAATCAATTTTATTAATAGCAAATTATATACAAATATTAATATATATACAGGAGAAAAAAAAATTACATGACATTTAATCTTTCCTTTATAATAGATAATGCTTCATCATAGGTTACTTTTCGATTAAGCTTTCCTCATCAAAGCTTACCAATGTGTCAGTTCTTTCAATATTTTTTTTCTTGATTAATTTCAAAAAGTGCTTAGAACCCTTGACAAAAGACTAAGAATGTTAAAAAGAAATTTTGACAAGGTGAATTCTAGAACTAACACTAACAACCCTTGACAAAAGGCTAAGAATGTTAAAAAGAAATTTTGACAAGGTGAATTCTAGAACTAACAATAGTCTTAATGTGACATGGTTCTTATAAATATTAAGTAGACTCTAAAGATGGATAATTTTGCTGAAATATGATGTTAATTTGTGTTTTCCTAAATGAATGAAATACATATAATGCTTTCCAAATAATGCTTGTAATTTTGTTTCCGTACTTGGTATCAAGTCTTTGTATACTGGCTAGTTTGAAAATATTTTATTAATAAAGTTGTATACATGTATGTGTGTGCAGGCTATCAGTGTAGGCAGTGTCTAGAAATAATATGCTGAAAAAGAAAATTAGTCAACTACAAGAAGCGATATGCTAATTTGTATGTAAACAAAGTCTAACATTATGGAAATTAGCAAACTTAATAAAAATGCCTGCATAACTTCTAATAGTGCCAGAGAAGTAATAAAATGGAGTAATTAGAAGAATTGAGTTGAAAACAGATTAGGGAAACTCTTTAATTATAGAGTGAAAAGTGATTGTGCAGTTACAGATAAAAATTAGCAGATCGAAAATAGTTCCAATCATAATCTTATTTGACTAACTCAAGAGATGTGTATGAGCAATAAGGTGCTTACTTGAGTGATAATTAAAATGACCAGTGTAATATGGAAGTTTAAAGAAATGTAGCTATTGTGTGATGCTGTCAGTAGTTGTAAAACTATGTATATATAATATTTATATTCTACGATATGAACTGTTATATGATCAAGAATGATATTGTTGGCAACTAGCAAATTGCCCGTTGATATACTATTCATATCTATTAATATTATTGTGATTTAGAGTAAGTAAACTCCTGAAATTATTTATTAAACTTGTGTTCATGTTATTAATTTATTTATAAAATTATATCGCTGTCAGATTTAAATTTGGCCTATGAGGAATTCTTTTATGTTATTGTAATCAGTTGTGAGCATTGCCTTTCTCAGCAAGGATAATGATTATAGATTTAATTTTCTTCTTATAGGAAATATTTGATTTGGAGTTTTGGTATCTCAAGTATATTTTTTATTTTCCAGCATAATTCTTCTGTTAGTCTTTTATAGGCAATTTTTGAATGATTTCTTTAATTGCTGGCATTATACCTAATAAAAAAATATTAGATGGTGTGATAACAAAGTTTAATCCTTCATTCAGAACATGCATCTATTAGATGTTTATAACTAAAGTTTTTAACTGATGGAGCTGGTAGGTCGTTGGGTACAATATAACATTTGATATGCTCTTATAGTTTACAAATTTCTTCTTTTGACATTTTTTTACATAATCTTTATTGATGAATTGTGGTTTAAATTAGTTTGGTTGATTAGAATAAATTACATATGTACATGTTTGTATTTTATGCAGTACAAAAGAGTTATAAAGTAGAAATAATTTAATATTAAAAGGAAATATGACAATGAGGTTTTAATCAATGTCGATTAACAGTTCTTATTACTTACTGATCTGAGACTTGGACACTTAACAGAAGAGCAGTACAGAGACTTTAGACCACTCAACGAAGTATGGAGACAAGAAGAAATCGAAAACAAAATACATGGGTGAAAAACAAACAGGTATAATTGACATCATTGAAAGAATTAAAAGACTGAAGTGAAGTTGGGAATTTTGTTAGAAGAAATAATAATAGATGGACAGTTGGAATCTTAAACTGGATTCCAAGATATTGTAAAAGACCTAGAAAGAGATCACATGTGAAATGGATGAATGAAATAAAGATGTGTGCAGAGCTGATGTGGAGAAGAGAGACTAATGGTCAGAGAATATGGATTGAACTTGGAGAGATCTTCATCTTGCAGTGGATTGATAATGGTTGATGATATTAAAGAAATTTAATAGTGCATATCTTATGTACAAACATTTATTTGAAATTAAAATCAGTTTGAAAGAGAATTATATAAAATTGGAGGAGAATTAATTGAATATTTGCCAATAAAAAACTGACAGTTATATATTAATTTTAAATCAGTAAAAACTATATAGATAATGATAAGTATGTATTAAAGCAAAGATTGTATTCTAATTTTAATAAACAGTGATTACAGTTCATGGGCTACAGAATATGATTTTCTCTCTGCTTGAAAAACTTTTTTTAGTGTTTAACAGCAAGTTTATTTACCAAATAATCTTTGAGCATTTATTCTTTTTCTTATCATAGCCTCTATTGCTCTCTGAGTAATTTTCTCAGCTCACTGGGAATTAATTGGAGATTTTAGTTGCAAATTGTTAGGAATAACTAATATTTATGTAGGAAAGTTAATTGGTTTTCTACCATGACCTGTTTGAAATATAATTTTTCATAATGTCTGAAGTTTAATAGTCGAAAGTATTTGGGAAGTTTAAATTAAGTTTGAAAATGTTTCTAAAAACATCTAACAAGTACTATTAAATAATGGAAATAATCCAACAACAATTAATATTGAAGTTTGCTAAGAGAAATAATTAATTTTGAAGTTTATCAAGAGTCAATAGAAGAGAAAATCAATAAAGAATTATCAGGAAAAATGAAACTGATTGGGGTAAAAAAAAAAATAGAGAAATATGAAGTTGTATATGCAATGAGCTCAAAAGAGAAATTTTCTAACTGAAAGAAATAGCAGATGGCTGAAGTTGTATGTAAAATGAAAAGAATGGTACAGAGAAACTGCTCTAGAAGTAAAATAAATACTATAATTTTGAAGGATGAACAAAACCTTTGAAGGAGTCTTGTTTTCATGAAACTAAAAAACTAACAAATTCTATGGAAAGAGAAGCTTTCAGAGACATGTGAATTATTAGTTGCTTACTGGATAATATTACCAAGATCATTAGTGAGATACATAAATGAATCACTTTAAAAACTTTGGAGGAGAAATAGGTGAAAAACCCATGGAATACGTAAATAATATGAGAGAATTTTTCTTCTTAAATAAGTGCAAAAAAAAATTGTAGCAGCACATGACCATTTAAAAGGTGCAACTCATTGTGTAATGGTCCAACCATATTTGAAAATTATAGGCAAACAATTATGGATGACTTGAAGTGATGAGAAAATACAAGAAAAATAATGTTTCAAGAAGTAGATAGTGTCTCACATGTAGATACATGCATGCAGTTATTCAGAGTCATGACCGGGGTTTCTTGCTTCTTTGGCAAATTGTATTGAAGAAATAGTTTAACTGATCATCACATTAGATATGAGTTCACTATTGGGTGCAGGATATAGTACTAGTCATATACAAAGATTATCATCACAAAAAATCAATAGTATTATATAAAAAAATAATCTTAAGATTAACTGCACAACCATTCAATCAATAGAATGCAATAAAGCAAAAATGAATTGAAGAAGATAACCAAAAACAATCTTCAGAGGGCAATACTGGAGAAATTGAATATAGTAGACTCAGTGTAACAAAAACAAGTCATCAGAACTATTGAAAAATGAGAATTTATGACGAGTTATCTTTGGATAAAATAGTAGTTGATATTTTAATGAAAGAAATTCCCAGCCAAATGTTGGTAGATTTTGGAAGTCAGATTTTATTTATATTGGAAAATTTATCCTTGATGAAAAAGAATAACAAGGTGTCAGCCTTATTTGAAAGCAGACCAAGTGATGTTAGTTAATTATAAACCAGTTAAACTGGGATCCAAATGAATATGGACCAAGTTCCAAATTGCATGTCAGGTAGTGGAATATATATTGCTTACTAAATTTGATCTGATCTATGAAATAATTTTAAGCTCAGATTTTCTTTTCACAAACAATATAAACAGAATATAAACTAGTATGACAAAGAGGAAATCAAATAATTCTACCCTGAGATCACTTGTATGATGATGATTAATATACACAAAGATCAATAGAAAACTACAGAACTATAGTTATAAAAAAAGATGATGCATGAAAAATAGAAAATTTTCTATGTAAATGTTTTACAAAATGAAAAAATTTGTCAAACAAAACCATGTAAAACCTCCTCATGATATGAAGGTTCCATGAAAAAAGCCAAGATAAAAATAAAACAAAGATCTTTTCCATGTTGGCAGCTTATAGCTCTATTATAAGGGAGGCTTAACTAAAAAATGTAGGAAGAATAAATACCAAATCATGTAGCAAAAGTTATAAATATTCTCACAGATAAGAAATAGAAGTCAAAGCAGTTTAAAAGACAAATCAATATTATATATGTAACCATAAATAATGGAACCAACATTTAACAGAGGCAAAGCTCTCCATACAGTAGCACCACTCAGTGCAAACCAGAGTAATCAATGGTTGCAGGAAGATTTGTGCATAAAATCCCTATCTAGTGCCTATTCTTCCAATATCTCCAGACTAGTTTCTAGCTTATAGCTATTATCAGTATTTGATTTTGATTGTTTTAAGCCAACATTTAATTTAGTGAAAAAACATTTAACTGTTACAGATGAGGCCAATTGTAAAAAGTAATTTAGGATTATTGCAGATAGGTCACTCAGTTTGGAGAAATGCAGAACAAAGTTATACTATCACAATCATCATCATTATCAACCATTATCAATCCACTGCAGGATGAAGGTCTCTCCAAGTTTAATCCATCTTCTCCGATCTTTAGCTTCTCTTCTCCACATCACCCCTACACATTTTCTTATTTCATCCATCCATCTTACATGTGGTCTCCTTCTGGGTCTTTTACAATCTCTTGGAATCCAGTTTAAAATTTCAATTGTCCATCTATTATCATCTCTTCTAGCAATATGTCCAGCCCAACTCCACTTCAATCTTTTAATTTTTTCAATGAGGTCAGTAACACCTGTTTGTTCTCTTACCCATACATTGCGTTTTCAATCTCTTCTTGTTACTCCCAACATACATCTCTCCATACTTCTTTGAGTGGTCTGAAGTCTCTGTATTGATCTTCTATTAAGTGTCCAAGTCTCAGATCCATAAGTAAGAACTGGTAAAACACATTTGTTAAAAACCTTTCTTTTCAAACACATAGGCATATTTCCTTTTAATATCAAGTTATTTCTACCAAAAGCACTCCAACCAAGTTTAATTCTATGATTAATTTCCTCTATTATGTTTCCATCTGTATTAATAATCTGACCAAGGTATTTGTAACTCTTAACTTCTTCTAATTCATCATAATCAATCTTTATTTTCATATTTTGAGCAAATCGATTAAACATTACTTTAGTCTTTTTAACATTTATCTTTAGTCCTACTTTCCTACTTTCATCTGATAACTCCTGCAACATTTCCTGCAGCTCGCAAGCATTATTTGCAAAAACAACTACATCATCTGCGAAATCTAAATGACTTAAATAATCTCCATTTACTTTCACTCCTTTAGTTTCCCATTTTAATCCACAAAATACTTCTTGCAGCACTGCTGTAAAAAGTTTTGGAGATATGGAGTCACCTTTCTCAATGTTGACTTTCCCAGTATCATTATGTAATCTAATTGTTGCTGTTGCATTTTTATAAATATTCTTTAAAATATGACAATATCCTGGATCTATACCTTGATGATCCAATGCTTTAATCACTGAAGAAATGTTTATAGAATCAAATGCCTTTTCATAATCTACAAATCCAAAACATAATGACAACTCATATTCATTTGTCCTTTCTATAACTTCTCTCAATACTTGAATATGATCTACTGTACTAAAACCACTTTTAAATCCAGCTTGTTCTCTTGGTTGGTAAAAATCCAAGGTTCTCTGTAGACGAGTTGTAATTATCTTGGTAAAATTTTTTATATAAAACTGATAAAAGGCTGATAGGTCTGTAATTTCTAATATCTTCTTTATCACCTTTTTTAAATATTAATATTATTACTGCATTCTTCCAATCATCCGGTACATCTTTATCATTTAGACATTTGGTATATAACTTTGCTAATATTTTTTCTGTTTCTTCCACCTGCTTCTTTTAATATATCAATTATAATTCCATCATTACCTGGAGCCTTTCCTTTTTTCATACATTTAATTGCATTTCTCACTTCTTCATTTAAAATTCTGGGCAATTCGGAAGATGTAATAGATATAGGAGGTACTTGTTCTTTATTACTATATAATTCTTGATAAAAATCTTCTACCAATTTCATAATGTCATCCCTCTTTTTAGTAATAATTCCATCTTTTTTCCTTATTGCAGATATAAATTTCCTACCAATACCAAAATGTTGTTTTACATTATTAAGACTTTTATTTTCTTCTACAGCTTTTCTTGCTAGTTCACAGTTATACTTTCTTATATCATTTTCAACTCTTTTCCGCACCATTTTACAAAATTCGAGATATTCAATTCTTTTTAATGCATCATTCTTGCATATCTTCATATTCCTTCTTTTCTTCATAAGTTCTCTAGTCTCAGTAGAAATTTTATTAGTCAATTGCTGCTTTTTTCTACCAGCTATCTTTGTTGCAGTTTTTAAAAGTGTATCAGTTATTTTCATATTAATTTCATTCAAATCTGAATCATGTTCAAAATCTACTAATACTTGAAACCGATTTGTAAGTTCTAATTTAAATTCATTAGAATGTTTCTGAAGATTAGGAATATCAACTGTAAATATAGTTTTTCTTAATAATTTTTGTCTCTCTAGTTTTACATCGTGTACATGTATCTTACCCCTTACTAATCGATGATCACTTCCTGTGTTAAATTTATTAAGAACATTACAATCTTGAAATATGTATTTCTTGTTAGTCAAAATATAATCCAATTCTGCTGTACCTTCATTTGGATGCTTCCATGCCCATTTCCTTCTAACATTTTTCTCAAAAAAATAATTCATAATATAAAGTTTTTCCTTCTCTGCAAACTCCACAAGTCTATGTCCTCTCTCATTTCTATTACCATAACCAAAATTACCTACAACACTTTCATCTTTCATTTGTTTACCAATTCTAGCATTAAAATCTCCCATAACAATTTTAAAATGTTGTTTACTCTGATCAAAAGCCTTTTGTACATCCATATAAAAATCTTCTACTACTTCATCACTATCCTATACTATCACAATATCCTATACTAATAAGTGGATTTAATTTTTTTTTTTTATAGAAGGGGAGGAGTTTCAAGTACTATGTGTATATATTTTATACATTAAATTAGTGTGTGTACATTATCTAAGAAAAAAAGTTGAAAACTGTAAAAAGAGGGAGTGAAATCAAAGATATAAAGAAGTAAAATAAAATATGAGTATTTTTTTAAGGATGAAATATTTTTAGTTTTATAATATTTATCTTAAAATATTTTTATTAATATTCTCAAATATAATTTTTTGTACAAACTTTTGAGATTCAGTGGTATGTTTTGTTTACCAAAATTTATCTAATTATTTAAGGAATTAGCTGAAAGTTAATAGATTGTGCAATGAAAAAAAAATAGTTATTTAAAAATAAACCAAGTTTTAATTTTTAATCAACAAACTTTCTAGATGATTATGAAGCTTATGTATAGGCCAATTATAATTTTGTGATTTAATTTTTTCTGTATTCAAAAAGAGAATCAAAAAATGGAGAACTAAGTCCAGGGAAAGAGCTGGCCCTCTGAATGCAAAAGTCAGTCATAATGAAGTATTAAAAAAAAAAAATCTGACCTTAAAGCAAATGTAAAATAGCTATTATAATATTTTTTGAATAAAAAGCCCCAAAAAAAAAATTAACCTCTCACTAGAGTTTATTATTCCTTATCTGCAGTTTTTATTAAAATCTTTACTGCAAAAGTAATATCAATCTGAAGAATCTTTCATCAAGCTAAACTCAACAGCAGGAGTAAATTATTCAGAAACCTGACTATAAGCATTTTATATCTTTTGCAGGAAAAGCTGAAATCCAAGATGAGAATTTATATATATGGTAGTATAAAATCATCCAAAGTTAAGAAAAGTTGTTTTAAATAAATTTATGAATATTCCAGAAATAAATTGGATCATTAAAAAACAACATTCTGTTAAAATATATAATATAAAGATATAACAGAGGATATATTTTAATATTTATTTTAGTAACGTAGTATACTTTCAGCATGCTGCATAATATTTATGGTTAGCAATATTATAATCATTTGCCATTAAATATATTATGTGTAATAATATGAGATTCAATCTGTTATATATTATATTTGCAATTAGTACACTCTTGCATTTAAACATATAGCTGTAGATAGATTCGTCAGCTAAATTGTATTTAATTATCTATTTGTTTTGTAATTATATTGCCTACAATTTTGTGTTTGTAAATTATAAAAATATAAGATTGTGCCATATGCGCTATATGAAACGTAATAATTTCTGGCCTAATAAAAAATGATAATAATTATTCAAATATTTATTGAAAGGTTGTTGTGATAGATGCATGTTAAAAAATATTGATAAAGATTTTGTAAAAAAAAAAACCCAGCAACTTAATTTTAACATATTTAAATATGAATAAAGTTTTAGGTTTGATCAGTAATGTAATTTAATGCATGAGTTGGGGTTTGGGATGAAATGGATGCCTGTTTGTCTACTTTATAATAACACTGAGTTTGGAACATAAAGATTTCCCTATAGAAAGATTTTGTTTGTGTCTTATTATTAAATAGGTGAACTTTTAATATAGAATTTATTATCATATAAAGATAAAATTTTGTTATTGTAATCTCAGTAGACAAAATTTTTTTTGTGAGCTGTAAATACAAGTACTCATTTTCTCAATGCTTATCCATTGTCTTTTGAGATATGGTTGTTTGTGCAAAATGGTATGAAAATAGTCATGGATGTTGTAAAGAAATTGTTTCATAAAAAGAAAATGTCATGGACCAATTGTAAAAGTAAAGCTTTATTATATATGTACATGAGAATATCCAAAAACTTCTATTCACACTCATATACATAATGCTTTTAAATAAATAACTACTGCTGAATGCTGCAAATAGAAGTTTATCAAACTAATATAAAGCCTTTGTCTAAGATTTGAATTTCCCTGAACAATTATTTTACTTCACTGAAGCATCAGTTTCTATCATCTTCATTCAGAAAAACTGAAGAACTTCATATAAATTAACAATTTTTACCATTTATTGAAGATATCTCTTTTCAATAATGCCTCTTTTTTTTTTTTTCCAATTATTGACCACAGATATTGGAAAGTGTCCTTTTTATGATTTTTTTGACATCAATAATCAATACATATTTTTTTATGCTATCAAATACTCCGATTTATAAAAATTTATATTTAATCCTTACTTGACATTCCTCAAGAACTTCCAGTACTCAAAATTTTAATTAAATTTTGAGTAATAAACCATTTTGTCTTACTGTGTTATATGTGTGTTTGTGTAAATATATAAAATCTCAAATGCCAAAAGCTAAATTAGTCGATATAATAAATTAAATACATGAATTCATAATTCAATTTTTAACAAAATTACAAATCCACTATCAATAGTTTTCATATTAAGGAAGACCTTTCAAGCTCAAAATAACCCAATACAAATAAATATTTTCCTATATCCCATAATTTCAATTCACATTCCACTTAACATTAATACCAAGAGAACTTTTGAATAAGTTCATAAATAGCTTCAGAATCATAAATTTTTTCAAATTTTACTCTTTTTTTTTTTTTTGCTGTTTTTATAAACTTTTATTTTTTCCTCAAGCTTCCGATCTATACATAATTTTTTTCAAAAATGAATTAATGAAAATAACTCCAGGAATGATACATCATTTTTTTTTTGTATTGTTCAATAAATTATTTTAAGTAACATCCTTCCCTTTTTATTATTATTAAATATTATGATTTCTTCCTTATAAATGTGTAAGAAGAATTTAAAAGAGAAGAGAATAAAATCACATTTTTCTTATAATATTATTTTTAAAATTATCATTATTATAATTTCTATTAAATAAACTTCTTAATCAATTTATCTGAATAGCCTTTACTAATATAATCTTAATAAAATTCTCTTGTTCGAAACAAAACTATATATTTAGGACTACTTAATTTCACATTTCTATAAGAAAAATTTCTTAAAGCACCTATTTTATGAGTGACAGATTAATACTATCTGATTTAATAATAGATCTTAAATTCTTAACATGACCACTTGTACTAAACAAATATTTTTAAGTCTCTTATCACTAATAAATCTAAAAAACTTTAATAATTCTTCCAATTTATCATGTCACTGTAAACAATCAATGTTGCATATATACATTCATAATTAATAATTCACTTCCAAATAATTAATATAAACTAACAAATTAAAGATAAATTAATATAATCTATTACCTACTATTCTTTAATCTTATAAAAACTTATTATTATAAGTTAAAATACATAAAATCTTCCAATAACGAAAGTAAATGCCATTAATTTTATTTCCTGATAAAGTTCCACTATTAACTAATACAGAAATAAAAACACTAATATTGCTTAATCTATTAATAGACTGATTCATATTCTTTATATTAAACTATATTCAATTATTATCCATCTTAAAATTATGAAACGAGAAATACCATTAAAAATGTTGCCTTTGATTTGAGAAAAAGAGAATTTATAATGATTACATTAGTATAGTCTATTCTGATAAATTAAGGATATTTTGCTTAGTAGAACTTATAATAATGATAATAACAATTTTAAAATGTATTAAAAAAAAATATGATTTTACTTTTTTTTCCTTTTAAATTGTCTTCTTAGAAAGTTTTAAGTAAGAATCATAATATGTTTAGTAATAGGAAATTAGTTGAATAATACAAAAGACAGAGTTGATAATCATTCCTAGGATTATTTATATTCATTATTTTTGTAAGAAATTATATGTAAGTCAAAGTAGTTTGAGCTTAAAGGAAAAATTGAAAGTTCATAAAAGTAGAGCAAAAAATAAATATTTTAATTATGCATTAAATTATACACATTCATGAAAGAAATATAGATGATAAGATATTTAAGTAGGATAAAACTGTTTTTTTTTTTTTTTTTTGACAAACAAAAAATTGAACAATCTCTTAATAGACATGAATGATTCTGAAGCTTTTAATTTATTGAAAAGTTTTTTTGATATTAAAGATGATTGAAATATAAGTTGGAATTAAGAGATGATAGAATAATATATGTTTTGTATTATTTTTCTCTTGAGAAGTCTCTTTATCGGGAAACTATTGATATTGAATCTGTAATTTATTTTTGGGTAATGATTTAATATATATTAAATGCAAAAATTGTTTTATTTTTTTATTTTAAATACAAATTAAATTTACTTTAATTGTATTTTTTATTAAAAAAATTATTATAATCATTCTTATGTTTTTAATTTTAAAATACGAAATAGGAAAATATTCATTATATTTATATATTTTTAGAAATATGTATATATTTTTTTTATTGCAGATTTTTCTGATTTGGTGCAGGTGTATCATGGGAAAGACATTGTCTGAATGTAGCCTCTACCTCGACCATTTTGTGGTCTAGTCTCCGTCTGTTTCTCTTAGATCATGTTATCCTCAGATTGGAAACTTCTATCATTTAAAGTCAATCCAGGTTCTATTGCCTTAACAATTTTTTACCCTTTTTCTGCTTGTCTCATTATATCAGAAATAGAGCCAAAGACTTTATATTTTCATATATGACATTTATTATTGGAACCTGAAAAAATTAATTGCATTTTTTGAAGTTTTCATTTTGAAATTTTAAAGATATTTAGAACGTAATCTTGAGGGAGGAAGGAGTTAGGAAGGTCAATTTTCTTTTTTGTAGCTAAAGTCATAAAAAAATACTATACGCACAGTTATTAATTTTACTTTAAAAGGGACTAGTAATGAATAGAGAACAGCTAGGAATATAGAAACGATTTGTTGTGCCTATAATATTTAGAATGTGTATCTGCAGAGGATCAGGACACAAACTACAGCAATATATTTAAAAATACAATTTGTTGGTGGGAGTATTTGTATTTTATAGAAAAAAATATTTATACATAATTTTGTTGTTCATATGTACTTTGGTATATATGTTTTATAATTTTAAATGTTTATTTTGTAAGTGTATTTTCTTTTCTTTTTTCATGTTTTTGTTTTAAAAGAGACTTTTTTTATACACATATTTTTTGTCTGCCTAATTATATATATATATGTAAAGTAGTTGAGTGCTGTGAAGTCTGGCAGCATATTATTGGCAATACTACTTAAATTTTAGATTATATTAGACTTGAAGAACGTTGACCTTGCTTGATTTTAAAAAGTGATGTCTGAATTCATTTTTATCTTGAATAAATTTTCATCAAATTATTTAAATATTTTTATATATATATATATTTTGTCAAAAATATTTTTTACTAAACGTGTGGCTTTCTCCCATTTATAATGCCATCTTTGTAGGACACGGAAGTTTCTGTCTGAGGCAAATGACTTTTTTTATCACAGCATACTTAGATTTTTTTTTCCATTTTGAAAAACACTTTTTTTTTTTTTTTAATTTCATAAACTCATAAAAAAAGACAATGCAATTTTTCTATTGTCCAATTTTTGTCTTGTGATTAGTATTAATATGAAAGAAGCCAGTACTTAGAATTCTCTGATAACTCGTAGAGTTTTTAAGCAATAAAAAATTACCTTTTTTAAGTTATTTTATTTGTAAAATTATTAGATGAACCTCATTAAATGAGAGTGCCCTCTATTGTTTGTGAAATATTTAATATTGTTTATTTTCCATGGTACAATCAAATACATTCACTGAATGGAAAAAAAAAAAAAACCCAAATAAACACCACATGTAATTGTTGTTTAGAAATGTCTTTATTTATTTTTTATGTACCATTCAAAAGAAAATCAAAAAGTAAATGCAGTTTATTGCCATTTTTAAAACAGAAAACATTATAATTATCTTTTGTATTGACCAAAGTTTTGGTTAACCTTTTGTATTGACCCACTCACCTCCAAAGTTTAATGCAATGATAGAGTGGATTCTCAAGATTCATGGGTCAGAGACTCAGAGTTCAATTCTGTAATTTTCAATGCTTGAATTTCATAATAAGAATTTCCAAGCAACAAACCATCTGATTACTTTATTTTTGTATTAAATCACTGTTTAATCAAAAATGTTGAAGTGTTGTTGCTTTTAATGCTAAATATTGTCTACTTCACCACTCCTAAACACTTTATATTGATTTTAAATTAATAAAAGATTGAAAGAATGTGATGATATAAAATAATCTTACAACTTAATGTTTTAAAGAATTTTCCACTATTGCAGTCATTATGTGAAAAATGGTCTCAGAGTAATAAAACAATTTTTTAGCAACATATCTTAATTATTATTCAAAACCTTAGTATCTGGTTGTCAATTTTACTTTAACTAATTCTCTTTTATCATATTATAGTGCATCTTTCTATGAATTTAGTGGATTTTAAAATTCTTTTTACTGCACACCATATAGAATAGCTTCCATGTTTAGATATTCACCTACCCGAGCAAGATTGACAGACAGCATTACTTATAGTCACTGTATTTATTAACAAACTGCTTTTAGTTTTGATTTTCTTCTATTTGTTCTAATGATTATGTAAACATACATTTAAAAAAAAATTACTTTGTTATATATGAGGGGCAATTGGATTGATTTTCACTATCGTAAGCTATTCAAGGGTTGTTTTATTTATATATCAAACATTAAAATATTTGAAATGTCCCATAGCTATATTATTCCAGCCATACTCCCCTCTTTAAATAAAGAAAGCTCAAATTTTAATGCAAATTTGAGTTTTTTTTATATATAAAGGTGGAGTGTGGTTGAAATAATATAGCTACGGGACATTTCAAATATTTTATATAAATTTCAGCCAATGGTATGCGTTTTTTCTATATCAAACATTAAGAATATGAGTTTTAGTTTATGTCTGATGGTTTTTTCTTATAACCACATAAAAGTTTATTGCATCATCTCTCCTCATCAAATATTGATTTTTTTTGCAAGTAATTATGATAGTGTGCACTAATCAAATGATTGCATGGTTCTTAATATTTATCACCTGATTTTATTTAAAAATTAGCAGTGACTAACTTTGTCACAAGTTAATTGCACATGTACATATTGTGTGTGTATAAATAGTCACAGGGGCAACACTATTAAAATTTATATGTGTTGAATTCTCAATTTACCAGTTACATTTGTGACTTTTCTACATTTTCAATCCTGGAATCATTACCATTAAAATGGGTTATTTTCCTTTTAGGTGAACATTTTTTGAACAGTTCAGATTTTCATATCTATCATTATCAAATTATACTCTTTATTTTAATTTTTTAAAATTTGAAATGACATACAAATAGTATTATTAAATTAATTAACATGCCTTCTGTATTTATAACTAATTAATCAGATCTTATCCAAAGCTAGTATTAAATCTGAATAATTGTCCACTGAAGTTACCAGTTCATTCTCTTGCAATCTATATTCATTTCACAGAATAAACTCTGTTCTTCAAGTTAGTTAAAGATTTGAAACAACTGAATATCTACATTGAAATAATAATCAGACTTTGTTTACACCTATTAGGAGCTTATAACAATCTATTTATATGTATGTACATGTATAATATATGGTATCATATATTACAATGAATGGAGATAGTTTTATATTAAAATATTCAATATAATAGAAATGTACACTATAAAAAAATATATATATAATAAATTACGATATGAACACTGTGCATATGTATGAACAAATGTTAAAATATTCAAGGTCTTAAATTAAGCAGCTCATAATTTATATATATAGAGTGAAAGTCTGACTCTTTTCAGTATGGATGTCTAGTTGTTTCAAGTCTCTAGATCATCTGTTTGGAGATTATTCTGTTGGATACATGGATAGTGAAAGAGATGGTTTGGAAAATTTTATATTGGACAATTGCTTAGATTTTATAATTATTTTTGAATGAGTGTTTTACTTGAGCAGTAGATATAAAATGAATAGTAATTAATTTTGAAATTAATAAGAAAGATCTCTTAATTAAATGAACAAAATATAAAGAGACAATAACTTTTTTAATATGGTAAATGCTCTCTAGTGTATAGTTGTAAAACGTGGACAATAAGTAAAAAAAATTAGGAACAGATTGGAAGCTTTGTAGATGTGGTTATTAAAAAGGATGGAAAAAATTAGTTGGATGAATCAATGATGAAAGAAGAAGCTAAAATATAACAGAGGGATAACATTTTATATTTAAAAAAACAACAACATACAGGTAGTTTTTTAATAGCACACAATCAATAGATTGTCAAAAGTTTTGGACTTGCCAAAGACTTCTGTCTCCTCCATACTCGTCAACTATATTTTAAAAAAAAAGATAAGTTGGAGAAAAAGATAACAGAAAATTATAGCAAGTTTTTGATAATTATACAAATCAATCCATGAACTACAAATATGTTCACATACCATGTTTCTCTGAAAATAAGACTGGGTTCTAAGATTCTTACCCTGGGAGCCCCCACAATTCCTTTCTTATACTTGCCGGAATAACTTTGCAAGCATAAAGATTCGGAAAAGGTTTCTGTATTTCATACATGCACATTAAGTATGTCTGTTCCAACATACAAGGATTGAATTACGACGATTCATATATGAGACAACCATGTCCATCTGTTAATGAATGCACACATAGTAAACACTTCCAAATTACTCTTAATAAGCCTTGTTTGGATATTCTTAAAACCTTTTTTTTAGCACAAAGATTGATGATTTAACTTAGCTAAACATTGATTATTAAAATCACTTTCGTTATTTTAATGAAGTCTTTTAGAAGGAAAAAAAATGTTTAAGAAATCTTTTTTTTTTTATCTTTAATATTTAAAGGCTACCATGATGAAACTAAAACATTTTTATTTCTATTTAATACTTAGTTTATTTATATTTAATAATTAAATTTAAAGTACATAAAGATACATGAAATGAAATTCAAAATTGTCCTATATTCTGCAAATAGGTAAATTGTTTCTCTATTCAGGTAGAAGTATATTTGTTGAAAATGGTCGAGGGGAAAATATAAATGAAACATATAATTTATATTTCCATTTATTTAAAGCATTAGTGCAGGGATCCCAACCTTTTTGCACTTAAGAGCACATTCTATAATACCGGCCAGGTGGCGGGTACCATTTTTTCCACTAGGTGGCAAGCACCATTTATTTTTTCAATGTAAATTTATAGTTGGATATTGTTAATAATACACATAATGTACAAAAAAAATTTCAAAAATAAAATTTTAACATATAATTAACGTTTATATTTTTGCACTGTAAAAGTATAGTATGCCCTACAATTTGATTACAACATAATACAATAATTTATAAGAAATTTTAAAAATTAAATTTTTATCAGATAAGTAATTTTTTAACGTGTTTGGATAGCGGCGGACACGTAAAATGGTCTGCGGGCGCCATGGTGCCAGCGGGCATAGGGTTGGGGACCCCTGCATTACTGTCAATATTATTGTTTCTTTATACATTCATTATTTTATAATTCAATACATCCACTATGTGTTTCAAGAGACAAACAAACGCCATTATCTGGCTGATGATCTTAACTAAGGTTTATATTTGGAGTAGGGCTTATAAGCATCCTGAAAAATCATGCTAGGCTTTATTTTCTTGTTTGATCTTATTTTTGGAGAAATATCGTAAATCACATTTTGATTCTTTATTTTATTTATCTGATGATGTTTTACCTTGTTCTGAAGCAAACTTTTTTCTCAGACTTTAGTACCTTGCCTAATTACAACTCTACAAATGCACTTTATATTCACTCATTAACTCCTTATACAACCAATATTGCATCTATTGAAATAATATATAACTTTAATGGTGTTTGTTAATATTTTTTAAATGTTTTTTTTTTTTTTAAATTTAAATTAGTCTGGCTGGCGTAAATGTAATATTAATTCAAAATATATACATATATAAAAGAATGTGACATGGCTTGTTATTGAATGTGAAGAGAGATTAAAAATTGAATTCTAACTTTGAATGATAATCTTACTTGTTTGGAATTCCAAATTTTATATTGTACTAAATCCAAAAAGACTGTAAATCCGCTTTGTGTTCAATATATATAGTAATGAGGGGAAAAAACCATCATTACACAAAGTTATAGTTTTAGGACCTATTTTAATTCAAAGAGACATCTTGATTTAGGACATAATAAGAATTTATCTAAAAAAAAATATTTAAAAACCCAATTAAAAAATATTGCTTAAAATTAAAAAGTTCATGAATAGTCATTGTATTAAGCAAAAAAAAGATACTAATTTGTCAGTAAATAAACCATATAACATTTCACTAGCTAAATTTTTGAAACTACATATAATTTATTGTTTGACAGTATTATTTTACTTCTTATGTAATCCAGGAATATCTGAATCATTTGTTAAAGCAACATTTCACAAATATGTTTATTTTACATAAATATAGTTGAAATTAAATAAAAATTACATAAAGAATGTACAGTTGATTGCTGTACTTCTAGTGTAAATGATTTTATTTTGGCAATATAGCATTTTCTTGTGCTTTCAATAAAAGTCATCATTATTTTGAATAAATCAGAAACGAGTTTATTGATATAAAATTGAATAAATATTTTTAACTTATATTTATTCATAGAAAGTTCATTATTAACTGCATAATGCATGATTTTTTTTCCCAAAAATAATTTACAATTATGACTGCTACTGTCAAAATTTGTTTTCATAAGAATTTTAATTCAAAATTGATTGAATGAATATATTGTAGTTACTGTACACATTTAAAAATTTAATATTAATACACTTGGTTATTATGTATGACCAAAATTTATTTTAGTTTTGTACTGGATGAAATTTGTATTTTATTTTTTTGTTGATACTGTATTTTTTTATGTTTGCGATAAAAGCAGCCTTTGAATGTTAGAAACAAATTGATTTAAAATTGAGCAAATATTTTTTAACAAAGTTGATTATTAACTACACAATGCATGAAATGATTTTTTTTTCTTTTTTTTTTAAATCTAAAATAATTTATAATTTGCTGTGGACAAAATTAGATTTGAAAAGAATTTTAAGCCAAAATTGAATGACTGACTATATTTTAGCTAAAGCATACATTTTAAATTTTTTTATTAATGCACTTGAAATAGTGTTTTTGATGAAACTTGCATTTTTTTGGTTTGTAGCCATTAATGATGAAAATCTTTACTTTGGATATGTCATAAATAAAAGCACTGATTAATTTGTAAGACTACTGGGTGAAAATTAGATAAATATATTAATCATATTTTAATTCTATAATCAATTTATACTGTATAATGAATAGACTACTTTTTTAGTATGAATGATGGCATCAATCTTACAAAGTGGCCATCATTTTAAAAAAGTGGTGGATGTTTTTAAATAAAAAGTTACACATTTTTAAAAAATATATCACATAATTGTAAAACAAAATAATGTAGAAATTATGATTGTTATGGAAAATCCTTATATAAGGATTATCATATGTGTGGGAGAGGGAAGTCTTTAGTTCTATAATATGTTAATTATATAATTGTTTATCTGATTTTAAATTATCAAAATCTTTTCTTTCCCACTTAATGCATGCTTAATATATAACTTTAATCCATAAGGTAGGTTTAGAAATTGTTTAAGATTCTTATAAATAAAAATATTAGTGTAAATCATTCTTTGATTATACGAGATGAAAGACCTGACACCACAATTGTCTTTACATGATTTTTTAATAGAAGTGGCTATATATATTAATAAATAGATCAAAATAATAGTTTTCATTTGCATGAAGTGTAATTCATATTTTGGTTTTCTAAGGTATGTAACAATCATGGGCCACTACTTGGAAAGATATAATTAACGTTCATAAAGTCTTGTTCTCTGTGTAAATCTTAACACTTTTTTTTAATTTTGTAATGTTAAATTTAGAAATTTAATATGTGCATATGGATAAATAACAGTAATTATTTCAGTTTTTTTGAAGAATATTTACATTAAAAAAGAAATGATTTCCAAATGAAAAACAAAAAGTGAAATTATTTTTATTAGTAAAAGTTTTTTTTAAATATTTTTTAAAATTTGACTAGTTTTCTCTATGAAGTGGAAAAATAAAGTGTTGCATTAACAAAAAATAATTTCTAAGTAATAAAGTGGAAATAAATCTTTTCTGTTAGCATAAGTTTGTTCATACTTTTAAAAGTTTGATTAGTTTTCACTGGAAGACAGAAAAATAATGTAACATCAGGAAAAAACTTTCAAGTAAGAAAGTGGAAAGTAAAATGATTTTTATTACTAAGATTGTTTATGCTCCTAAAAATTTGACTAATTTTTACTATGAATCAGAAATACTTTATAATATTGGGAAAAAAATTCCAGTGCTTATGTATTATTCTGTAACTCGAACTTGGCAGCCATGTTTTTTTTAATTATATATTTTCAGGGGCATGCAACTATTTGTTTATTTTTTTTCCTCAATATTATTTTACTGAATATGTGTTACTTTTTAAGTTTAAAAAATAATACATAGATTATAAATTCCATTCACAAGATTAAATTAAATTTTTTATATATATTATAATGTATAAATGCTAACATGTTCCAACTTATTTTTTTTATATTCAGCGTAAGATTGTTGTCTTACATTTAGCATCTGCTTTTTTTTTTTGGAGACATTTTCACAAAATAATTAAAATTTAGGATCTTCCATAGACAGAAGATCACGCTGTGGAGTATTTACAAAGATGTGGGATCCTGCCTGCACAATGTAGATGCATTTATGGTGATTTTGCATGCCATTAGAGATTTCGACATGAATAACCTACATTTGCTATTTTGTTTACTTCAGTTTGAATTATTAAATTTATTTTAATTACAATTAATTGTCATATTAAATATGACAGCTTGTATGCCCCTTAAAATATATAATTAAAAACAACATGGCTGCCAAGCTTGGGGTTTGGAATAATATGTAAATACTAAATTTCAAGTAAAAAAGTGATGATAAAGTGATTTTTATTTGTTTGAATTTTTACATAAATAAGAAAAACAATGTAGATTTAAAAAAATTCCAAATAATAAAGTACATATTTGCCAATGACTCAAAAAATAATCAATAAAAAATAAAATATCCACATTTATTCTGAAATTTAAAAAGTATCAACTTATATTCTCTTATATACAAACAAACAAATCATATTATTATCTTATTATTGTTCCAATGCTTATTTTATTAAAATTAATTAATCTTACAGTTTCAGTTGGCCAGCAGTCTTCTGAGTTATACATATAAATATGTGAATACACTAATAGTTTTTTTTTTTTTCCATGTGTCATAGCATCGGCCGGGGTGCGAACCCACAACCGTCTGTAACCAACTACTTGCTTGCATGGTGGCTGTGATACCTCTCGGCTAACAACGCAAGACAAATATATTTTATCATATAAACAAACAATTTAACATATCTCTATAAATTGACTAATTTTTTATATCTTATTACATATATATATGTATACACATATGTCCCATTTATATGCAGTATATAAACAAATACCACATTCAATGTATAACCAATATATACACCTTAAATATATTGTGCAGTAATATATTAAAAATTTATATCAAAATATCACAAAGTCAAACAATTCAACATGCAGAAGATTAATACAATATAAATTTAATTGTAAAAAAAATCCATCCGTTTATTCACATTCAATGGAAACGATTTGTATTTGTAAAGTACAGTATTAAAATGAGTTAATATATAAATGACAAAAAAGAAAAATCCAACCTATAAGTGGTATCAAACCCTTATTAAAGCTTTTGGCATAAAAACTTGATGTAATTAGGATTGCAGTATTAATTTCAAATAATAAATTTATAAGGGATATAAAATTAGTTATAAAAAAATCAAAGAAAAAGAAGCCATTTACTGTTCAACTTCAAACTCAAAAAACAATTTTAAATTACAAATTGGTGACTGAAAAAACAAGAAGGTGGGTATTAATATTAGGTACAAATTTAAAATATATATAGGTACATTTTAAATTTTTTTATGTTAATAAGTTTAATAATTACTAAATTTAAAGTTTATATATTAATATTTACATAAATAAATGATAAGTTTTATAGATTGGCTATAATTTTTATATGTATGATAATATTAATCTGAAATACTAAGGCCTTATTGATTTTGACTTTTTGTGATATTTTATATAAATTTTGAATATATTAGGGTATGTATGTGATATATTTAAGGTATATATATATATATTTGATGAATATATGTAATTAGATATAAAAAGTGAATCCGTTTTTAAGAAGATACAATATCATCTAAAGATAAAGTTATAATACTTCATAAAGGAGATTAATGTTTGTTTATATTATAAACTATTTTTATATTCATTTATATAAATTATAGAAGGATTAAATGATAAACAATAAAATTAAAGTAATGAAGATATGATTATCTTAATTAATGGTCCTTGGTTGAACCAAGTAATCAAAACAGTAAAGTTGAATAATTTTAATAAAATAAGCACTGTAACAATAATAAGAAATATGGATTTGTTTAATTTTTTTATTCTTGACTTTGCAACTACAAGAGTATATATAGTAAATAAAATCAAGAAAATGTATTTTGCAATAAAAATATTTTTTATTTAAAAAATATATCAAGAAATAAAATATAAAAAGAAATGCAAATTTATATGAAATTCCAAAAATAAAACTATTATAGGAATGCAAATTTATATTAAATTCCAAAAATAAAACTTATAGCAATGAAGCGTTCTCAAACTATTAATCAAAAGAAAACAAATTTCACAGATAGATGTTTATGCAAAAGAAATTTGTAAGTCAAACGGGTGTGAAATAAAAAGCAATTCAGAGAATAATGAAAAATGTATATAGCTATACATTTTTGATTTAGCATTACATTTTTCCACTTTAAATGGTCATGTTGGATGATAATTTTGCTTTAAGCTACAGACCTATAATAGATTACCTCTAAATATTTTTTCAATGTAAGATTATAATGAATAACATTTTGAAACCAATTACATCAGATCATACTGTATTACATTTGGTTGAAGGAAATGAGAAATATACCATAAAGTTTGTTATAACAAACAATTTGTATCCAAAGTTCATTCATTTTACTTTATAAAGTCATGATTGCTGATGAAAATGTGTAATGCAGCAGTGACCATGTTAATATATATCAATAAATGGGTGCTTATTTACTTTTTTGAGTTAACCAAACATTAAGCTAATATGACACTGTATAATATTTTATTTAGATATGTTATTTATAGCTACTTTTAAACATAAAGAATGGATTGTTTGCATTCAGAATATCTGGATTATATAAATCAAGTTAAAATTAGATTAGCTATTTAAATTCTTTTTTTTTTTATGATTATAAATAATATAAACTTTCTTTGCAACATATATATAAAATAAAAAATGAATTCATTATATTTTTCTGTGATCTTTCACATCACAATATATATATATTAAACATTAACCTGTGTTGGGCTGTATAAGTTCTCACAGAACATTTATTTTAACGAATATATATATACAATTATTAGGACTTGATTTACAAATATTCAAGCTTTGAATTTATTTTCATTGTTAATTAAAACAAATTTTTTCAGACATGTATCATAATTTATGTATATATTATTTACCTTTAGGAGTAATTTTAAAAATATGAATAATAAAAAAACACAACTTGACCACTAAAAAAAATTTAATATCTACATACATACTTAGCAAATTATGTATAAAAAACAATTTAAATATATTATTTATTTATTAAATTTAAAATAAAAAAGTACTTAGTCTTTTCACCTTAAATGCATTAATGCTATATTGATGCTACTATTTTACTCTGCGTACATCTTTACAATTGTTTAAAACAATTTTTTACAATAGAAGTATACTAATTTTATTTATTAATAAAGGATCTAGGTTGTTTGGGCCAGCTGATGATAGTAGTTCAGTAGAAATATATTTTAAGATCTTTTTTAAGTTCATTCAAATTGTTTATATAGTACTTTGGTTTTAAACCATGGTGGATTGATAGACTTCAGAGATAAAGTCTTCTGGATTATAGCTTAACCTGCCTGTTATTTCTGGTGTTTGAATTTAACATGAGTAACAAAATGTTTGATTTTTAAAAAAATTGGATTTAAATGTGATTATCACAACCAAGCACTAAAAAAAGAAAATGAATGGTTTAATGCTACAAAAGAAATTGAAAATGCCAAACAAGCCTTGAGCTCCAAAATTTGCCATTTTCTCTTTGCTCCAAAACATGCAGGACATGAAAGATTTAAAAATAAATAATAGCTCCAATGAGTATGAATTGCCATTTTGCACTAGATTTTCATATTCTTAAACATCATTTGAGGTTGATTTAAAGCTTTGGCTATTAAGACAGTTTCTGGATATTGGCAAATTTTGAAGATTATTGATAAAAATGCAAAATAATTTGATTACATGGTAGCACTAAGATTAATTTGGCAAGGGTATATAAATAGAGTACATGGTTCCAAAATTTTTTTACAGAAGGTATTTAAATGTAGGTTTTGCCATAAATGTGGTTAATTTTGCAAACAATACTTCAGAAACTACCAGATGAGACTAGACTAGGCAAGTATTTAAAAGATTAAAATAATATTTAATGATTTTTCAGAAAACTTAAGGCAATTAAAACTATTAATAATGAATAAGAAGTTAACAATTACAAATATTTTGATCAGATTACTTTGTCAAAAGTACTTTGATATTAAAAGTTAACATGTCTGTATTTAAAAAATATTTTTACTACATGTGTTTAACTAGGAGATTTATCTCACACTTTTTCAGACCATACATAGAAGTGTGGAGAAAATAAATTGTATGAACAATAGAGCAAATAAGTTCCAGTGACATCACTGAAAGAAAAAAAAAGGGGGAGAGATGGACTGGACATGATGCTTGAAAAAATTACAATAGGCAAACATTAAAGCCTTAAACTGGGTCTCAGTACTTTCTAAAAGATTGAGAAAGACATAAAGAATGTAAGGAAGTTTATTAGAATAATGTGAAATGATGATATACATCAAAAACTGGATTAAATGTAGACTTATCCAGACTAGGATTGATAATATTTGAAGGTGATGATGATTATTATGACATACAAAATTCCACAATAGAAAGTATAGAAAATTTGCATTAACAAAATGTAACCCAAAAGTATTTGGTCTACATATGCATGGCATTCATTTTGATTGAATTCCACTAAGATTTAATTCAAAAGAATTGATCATTTTTAAGAAATTTAGCTTGTAATAAGAAATTTGTGCTGAGTCTAACAGACAAATACATTGAATAACTTCCATAAATTAAAATAGATTATATATATATCTGTGATTAAGATATCTGATTAAAATTGTTTACTTTAAAAAAAAAGATTTATTTTTACACATTTTTGATTAACATATTTTAAAGAAAACCAAAGCACACAAACGGTTTGTTAAGAAATTAAAGAACATAGTAATCTTTTCCAGTTAAACACTCTTTCCCACTATTTAGATATCTAAAGTTGATCAGAAACTTTAGTAGCCAGAAGATGTTTTTAAAAAAAAAATATCTCCAATTCCTATACAATACTGTTATTTTCTTTAATATTATAATAATAAAACCAAATTAATGACGTGAGTAACAAAGAATTAACTAATGTTAGTACTTTCTTTATTAATTATTACAAAATTTTACCCAGGAGATATTGATAGTATTTCTAAAATTGAATATCCTAAGGCTTGTCTTTAAAATTTGTGATCTTGCTTTGAATTTTATAGCATAATTTTTTAACAAAGTACAATCTTGATGCTTTTGTAGATTGATCATCTTTCAAAAGACTTTATGACCTAATGGTTAATCATGATTAACAAATTAGTTTCATAACTCGAATCATAATTCTTTAAATTTAATAAAGATCTTGGAATTTATTTAATTTAAAAAGCAATACGTTATCTGAAATCACCATTTACCAAAAAGTTTATTGCTCTGAAAATTGTTCCTTCATACCATATCCAATAATAATAATTAAAAAAAAGGAATTTAATTTTTTATATTTCAATCACACCTTACTAATTATTAAAGCATATAACTGATATTCAAAAAAAAAAAAAATATTTATTGAAATTATTTTTAAAAAAAAATTTTTTTTTCTTTTGTAATTTAAACTTTTTTGATATCAAATGACAACTTCTAATAGCCAATAAAAGATTATTTAAAAGTCTAATTTGTTTCACCTTATATTTACACCTAACTTTCAGATTTTTTAAAAAAATAGCACTTAGGAGCGTGAATATTTTTCTTGTTAGCTTAGTTTCTTAATCTGTTGAAATTATATATATATTCTAGCACCATTTCACAAAGAAAATATTTTTTAGTATTCTAAATATAATTAATATATCAGTTTTATCTCTTTTTTTGGTCAAAACTACAATCCAAGCAATCAGTAAGCCAATCGCTGCACATGAATCACATTGTAGGCTCTTTGTAGTACAGTAAGATACACTCAGTGGCTTGTTTTGCCCAGATATATGATAAACTATACATTATTAGTTTTGAAAACGACTAGTACACTTAATAGTATAAATAACTTTTTTTAAAGAATGCAATTAAATACAATAAATGGGAGAACGTTATTTGAGGAGAGTTACAAGCATTTCAAGAAATGAATAGTAGGGGTTTATTAAACTATTTTTTTTAGATATATCAAATATCCTTAGTCACATTTTATTCTTAATTCAAGTTATAATTTTGTGCGTGGATTATCAATGCTTCTTGTATGAAGTGCAAATTTCAAAATATGTATTCTTTAAATCCTTAAAAGCACTGTTCATGTCAAGCACCATTTTCAAAAGGCAATTATTATATATAATTAAAGAGTTTAACTTGTATTTAATTCAAGTTATGATTGTTAGGATGAACAATATTTGTCTATAAAATATGTAAATTAAGATAATTTTTATTAAAAAAAAACAAGAAAAGATTTTGTAATGTATTATAAACAATAATTGAATGGTTTTGTTTGAGATTCATAATGAGATATTGGAAGTAATAGAGTAGAACCATAATCCATAGATCTTGAGCTGAAAGTTAATCATTTATACAGAGGATGGATTATTATTATTAGGTATCATTAATTCTAAAGATCTCTAGAATGATGTATTACCTTTTTTATTTTAAGGCAGCCCAATGATATATTTATTATATTAATAATGGAATCCATCCCCTTCATTCCTGATCATCCTATTCTTTCTCAACAACATTTTCAAAGATTATAACATTTTTTAATGTTATTTCATAATATAACCAAAGCCCAATTGGGAAATCTCATCAAAAATCCTTGTTCATTTTTTTCTCTATTTCTTTTTTTTTAGTGACCATCTTTCACAGAAAATCCAATAACTTTAAAAATTCTGATTTTTAAGTTTAAAGATATACCAGATTTTATGGCAATTCTGCTCAATATTAGTCTACTATTAATCTTTTTATTATAAAATTTTTCTAGTTGATGAAAGATCCAAATAAGTAAAAATTTCCACCCAATTGTATATCTTCATTATCAACATTGAAATTAGCAGATGACTATGTCTTCAAATTAATGCCTTTTTTGTATTTCACAATAATATAATTTTTTATGATAGTTTTGAAGACTTCTGTACTTTCAGTTATAAATGTGAAGTTGTCTGCTCATCTATAATTACTGATGATTTTTATAATAATTCTGAATCAATGTTTATTTAATCTGCTCTTATTTTATATATTCAAGAAGAAGTATGTTACAGAAAAATGTTAATTAATTTACGAATTTGTAGTCGATATTAAAATTATATTTTGATTGTCTGTAAAATGATCTAATTCATTGGAAAAAGTGTATAGAAACATTGAGACAACTATATCATATTGAAAAACTATCACATAATGAATACATAATTGAAAAATTATGTTCATTTTATTATAATCTGGAATTGACATCAACATGATGACATCTAATGGTAATCAAACAAAAAGAATTTCGTTTTAGACTACATAAAAAAGAATAACAATTATAAACAGAATTTAGGAAATTTTTCTAAGTAAAATATTTTTTATATATCTTGAATGAAAATTCAGTGAGTCAGGGGTTAGTGTGAGGAATATACATGTACATAACATATCAGAGTTCATCTATGTATGTCATAATACTAATTTATTTACAAATTGGGTAAGTCACACCTGCATCAATTGAGTAATGAATATTATTTTAAAAAATAAAGACAGCGGTAAGCATTAATGTATAACAAGATTAAATGATTTCATTAATTGAAAACAAGATCAGAAAAAAAATTAAATATAAAAGTGGGAATGTAATGATAGATTTAAAAAAAAACACAAAAATCAATAGCTATTTGAATTAATAGTTTTTGACTATTAATCCAAATTGTTATTGATTAACAGATAAGAAAAACAATATAAAAAGAACCATAAAAATCAAGTTTTTTGGATTAATGGTTTATCTTGTCATCATTATCTCTATTTTTATATTTAAATATTTTTGTTTTCTATTGGTTGAAATAAATTTGTTATATATCAATGCTTACCAAGCTTGAAAACAAAGTCCACTTTCTTGTACTGATGCCAAATGGCCATCTTTTGTCTGATATTAGCATTGTTACAAAAAAAAGCAGATCACTGTTTGCAAGATTGTTAGAAAATAATTTTTTGAAACTAACTCTTGAATTATCATAGCTTGCTCCATGAATAAGTTTATATTCTTTGTGTTCTAAGTTCAAAAACCAAAATTTATTTACAATTATTAAATGTTTTGAATAATATATACCCATTCAAGGAAGCTATATTTTGTTCTGTTATGGTAATAAAAGTTTATAATTTCTTTCATTTATTCAAAAATTTGGATAACTCATTATTGACATAAGCCAAGGAACTGCTTGTAATTTCACTTATTCATTTAAAGATTAATCCCATTTATCTATCCATGTATTTATTCTTCTATTAATATAGAAGGGATTCCATACAAAAAACTATTTTTTCAACTATAATCACATAGATTTTACTATGGGTGCAGTGAAGTACATCCCAATCTAGGGTTAAAACTGGGCCAGTTCCTATAAAGAAATACATTTTCTCTATTCATTTAATATTACCTAGCCTTCATTAATTGTAAATACCCTTTTTTTTTTCAGAATTACATAATGTTACATAAAAATCATAAATAATCAGTTTTTTAAAAATTGAACTCATAACCTTTTGGAACAGAAATCAAACTAACATGTTTCTATTATCAGTAATATTAATGAAATTTCATTTACATAAAAAAAATAACCAAATTAACATTTTGAATTAATTTTAAAAAGCCACATTAATTTTAATATAAATAGCTTAATTTATAACATTGATAGTTTGGCAATTTCTTTTAAATTATCTTACAGAATTATTTATATAATTAATAATTTAAAATATTTCACATTTAGATTAATCCTTATATTATACATAATTTATGTACAATTTATTTTAAATTCTATTAACATTCTTAGGAAGTCATCTCAAGCCTTTCAATTTGACTGATTTAATTTACATAATTATTTGTTTATAAATTAAAAGATATTTCCACTCTTAATAAAATTAATGTGCTAAGTGGTTCAATATGGTGATAGAGTTGTGGATTCTAGAATTCAGGATTCATGGATCATAACTCCAGCTCTGTTATTTCTGATCCTCAAACTTTTTATGAAGTCTGAGAAATAAATTATTTATTTAATAAAATTATTAATAGTAAATAATTATTAGTAGTAACGGTATTATTTTTACTTTCATATAATTTTCAATAAACTACATATTGCTGTTAGTCCAAAATATTATTTAATGAGAAAGTGTTTTACTACTTTATGAAAAAATATTTAAAAAATAGATTTTTTTATTCCAGAAATAACTAGTATAAATAAATTATTAAAGATTTCTCTACCTATTCATGTACTTACTGATTTATCAAACTAATCATAACATTACTTTATACTCCATATTGCAATTCACATATATATGAGTTATTTAACAGAGGAAAAAGAATCAATACACTTCTATAAATAGATTATTTTTAAATGAGCTATCTTCAAGTTGGCTTGGTGGATACATGAAATAAAAACAAACATCATAACAGTATGGAAATAGTGGTTTCACAAGTTGGGCAACAATTATAACTAGAAAATAGGAGGGGTTAATCAGGGAGAAACTGAGGTAACTGCCCCACAATTAGGTAGCCATTTGTAACAATACACCACATTAGGGGTAAATTATGCAAAGTTGGAAAACCATCATCATCTCCAATAAACGATATAAAATTAAATATAAAAAGAATGAGTAAGAGAGATCAGCACAGAACTGATTATAAGTTCACCAGCATTACACAAGTAACAATCATTCATCATAATGAATGTTCAAAATAAATCAACAGTCAATCTTGTGACTGTACCTAAACCAGGCTATTTAGCAACTGCCAAACCTAGGACAGGAATACAAACTAATTATCTGAATGCACATACTTAGGTGCTATACAATCATAAATCAAATAATGCTGAGATATTAAAAGCATCCTGACCATCATCAATGCTCTGGCCACTTAGCACCATTAATGCTCTGACCAATTATAAACAATTTTAAAAAAAAAGAAATAAAATGAAATATAGTGCATGAACTTTGAAGAACATGTCTTTGGTTCCAACTAAGATCATCATCATCTGCATGTCCACAATACTAAACACAACCCCTACTTCATATTACTGTTATGTACAAATCTAGCTCAGAAAGCAAGAGCACTATAAACTATTACTGAAAGGAAGAGATAAATAAATAAAGCAGTTATTCTCACTAAATAATTCCTAAGTTTATCCTACTACAAGTAAATAATTTTATTGCAATCATTAAAAAATCCTAGCAAACTAAGCTGTCATGAGATAAAATTATGCACACTGCAATTTATGAAACAGGAATTAAGTACAATAAAGAAATTAAGACAATATATATTTTTAAAACATTTATTGAATAAGTAATTGTTAACAATAAACAAAAAAAATGGCATCATAATATGAAACTTTAAACACTCATTTTATCAAAAAATATATTTTCATAAAAATAATCAATCAGTAGATTTCTATTCATAAATTAACTTTTAATTAATTAAATTATTTATTTATAAACATTTTCAAAATCAAAGATAACAATCTTTGATTTAGTTTAATTACCCTTTTGTTAAATTTTTACGTGAGAAAAATGTTTCACACCAAAAAAAACTAGTTTAAAAAATATGTTTCACAATTTGAAAACATTAACTTAATGCAAATATTTAAAATGATCAATTCTTACAAAAAATCTCTCTTTAGTAGTGTGCACCCTTAATATCTATTAAATAATGTACAAAAAAGAATATTATTTTTGTCTTAGTACATTTTAATAGTTTAAATTAAAACTACTAATTATAATTACTGAAGAGAGAGATAAAAAACTTATTTACATTTTTTGGATTCCTTCTATAATCACTTATAACTTATTAAAATATTCATATATTAAAATCATTATTATTTAACAAATTTAATGTTTGAGAATTTTCATATTATCATTTTGGAACTTAAAATATTTAGTTAATTGGTAACCCATTATTATTATTAAAAATATGCATGAGGAAATTAAATATTATTTTCCATATTAATTAAATAATCCTAAACTAAACATTTCATCAACTGTCTATTATTAAAGCAGCTATATAGCCAACTGGTTACATTATTCTAGTCATATATGGGAAATGAAATTGAGTTGAATCCCCTTCTTGATATTTTAGTTTGATTCATCCAATTTCATTTCAACTACAACAGAAATTTATGTTAGACATGCTTAGCTGTACATTAACATCACAGATTTTTAATCTGGGATATAATTAATTAGGCCATATTGGGCTATTTGATCAAAAGTAACTTATTTTTTGATATATTTTTATTCCTGGAAATGGGGAGACTATTGGCATAATATATGAATGCCTGCTTTCAGCACCATGATGAACAGAAAACCTCATCACAGAACACAAGTTTGCTTTAGCATGTGCACCATAAAAGCTATATCAGTTTAATTAAATGCAACTTATTACTCAGAGAATACACTGAAGAAATGATCAAAGGAATGTTTGACCAAATAGAATGTCTTACTCATTTAGTTTATGAATCTTATAGGCTCCATACCATGACACAGTTCTGTGCCTGGTAGACAATCAGGATTCTGCTGACAGATAGTCCTGCTCCTCTGATGGGCTTATCTGGAAAAGTTTAAACCTTGGGTAGGTATAGTGCTGAGATAAAAATTTTGGAGCATCATGAACATACCACATCACTATATCTATAAGAAAATTATCTATCCACCATCAGCACTGAAAGCAAAACTATCATACTTTATAATATTTATCCCTTATCTTTGCAAAGTATATTTTCTCCTCAATTTCTGGCTTATCATATTTTTTCTTGTTTTCTGGGACAGAAGTATAACTGCACACAGCTTTGGGAGATTGAGGATCATGATCAGATTTTTATAATAATTGTTAAAGGGTGGTCTTTTGGTATATCTAATTATTTATGTTCTAACAAGGAATGAAGGACTTTTTCCTTGATGAGTATTTATTTGGTAAAGGTTTGATCTACTTCCAGATTTAATTATTCATGTTTTGGTAGAACTATTAATGGTTCAGTGGTGGTGACTTGATTTTTCACTTCTCATATTGGATGGCATTCATATGTGTATTATTGTCTCCCCTGAATGTTGATTTAGTCAGATTAAAATCCCTCTTCTTTTTCAGCATATGCAGGTTTTTTGTTTCCAAATGCATTTAACAGTTTAGCTACATTCTTAATTGCATATCTGTTGGTGCCAATTAACATATTTTCAATATGTCTTGGGAACCTGTGCCTTAATATTCTTATTTGTAATTTTGAGAGAGGATCTGCAGTGAGCACTCACAATTTATCCACTTGCTTTCTAAAAAATGGAGTGTATGGCTTACTAGAACACTTCTCTTGTGATATTTTGTTTCCTTCCTGGTAATCCTCATTCCAGTAGCATTTCATGAGTCCTTGATTAAACTCAATAAAATTATGATGACATTGAATAATGAGTTCCACCATGCCTTGGATGCAGATTAAAGATGGCTACAAGCAATTGCTAGCATTGCCTTTTCAGTCATGGTATTAATGCTAAAAATATCTTTCTAGATTGTTGACAAATTCAATGGGTGCCTTATCGGCATTTCCTAAAAAAGACCTGATTTTAAGGAATTAGTGTATAATTCCAGGCATTTGGTTTATATATTGTCAATCTATCTTTACCTATTCTATTCTCTTTTTAATGTTGACATGGCTGTTTTCTTCAGTTTGACCACTTTGTCTATGGTCATCCTCAACCTTTTCTTTGATTCTATTATCATCTCTGATCTGCAGGAATTTAATTTGATTATCTAGGTTCTTTATTTGCTCTTACACAGATTCCAGGTGTCTTTTTGATTTTCATTCTTCATAGATTCTACTACTTCTTGTATCTGTTTTATTTTCATATCTTGTTCTGCTTTGTTTTGTCTAATTGCATTTCAGAACTTGTTTTATAATTTGTTTGATTTGGTCTGTTAATTCATTAGTCATCTTTTTTACTCTTTTGATCCATTTTCTGTTGCTGTAATGGGCCTACTGTATATATGTATAATCAGATGTAACAGGTCTTTTTTCACCACAGCCTTTTGGTCAGCTGTGCCAGATGTGATAAACAAGTGTTAGTCCTAATGAAAGGAAAAAACATCTTACTACAATCATATCAAGGGTCTTTGGGTAGGATGCTGATGATGGAATGCATAATCCATGATTGCATCTACCTCCAATGAATTAGCTCTGTGTTTATTCATTAAATCTAGAGGCACTTTGGGCTAATTCATTCATATTCTTCCCCTTCTTGCTGCATTATGCCTCAATATTCAAACTCAGGAAAAATTTGCCTTTAACTCTCTTCAGGGATGAACTTATGTAAGTCAACAATTGCTGTACCTCTACATAGGTTACAATTGATTTAAACATTCACTGATACATCTTTCAGTACAATTATATAAGAGTGAGGTGTATGCATTTGGTGAATGCACAATGATTTTAATAAACTAAAGACCAGTTTGATATGGATGAAATTTTATAACATTTATTGGATAACTAAATAAAATAAAGATGTCAAAAATCAGTTTCTACCATATTAACAATTAAGATATACTTACAATTCCAAACCCTGACCCAATGGTAGAAGTTCATGATATGACACTAATTATTTATAAGACAAAAAAATTATAGAATAAAATGATTTAAGGTCACTGTGAAGCTAAGAAGCTAAATTAATTTTTTCCCACAGATATATGTTCTCAGTGGCATTATTGTTCAATTCAGATTTATGGTGATTGATATTCTTTGGGGCTCCTCATATATATATATATAAATCCCTACTGTTAAAAAAGACCATTTACCCCAGAAGATTGATCATTCACACCAAAAAGAATACATATCAATTATTAATTAACACAAACATATAACATAAGCACTGTCCTGTAATAAGTGTGTTCATTTAATATGGAATAATATTAAATTTTTTACCTTTCTCCCATATTAAGATGATTAATGTCAAATCACTATAGAGAGAAAGTTGATCAACTTTATTTGTAACAAAAAAAATTAACCAAACTTAATCATTCCCTCCCCCACCCACTTTTCTACTTCCTCTTATAATAGAGTCTTTCAAAACATAAACTATAAATGTATATGCTTCCAAGTATGGAAATAAAACAAATACAAATATATGTTCACAATAATAACACATAACAAAAGCAAAATTTCATTAAATCAATTTGATTAATGTTCATGAGTTTAGCAACAACGTCCTTCATATGTACGTACAGTCTATTCTTTCCATACTGCCTTTCTTGAGTAAAAATATCAATCATTGACTTCTCTAGGCAACATGCTAGTAATAATATTGCATCGATCTCCATTGATCTTTAGCTCAATCTATATGTAGGCATTTTATGTCAGATAATGTATATTCCTTCAGGCATTATAACACCAGGTGAATGAAGTCATTACAATTCTATGGTCAGAATAATGGCAGTAAGTCCTATGACATTAGTATTTTAGCCACTATACATGGCATAGTGATTTATAATTGAAATTTTATGTAATTGCAATTTGGCATTTAATAGTTTTTATATATGAAAAGAAATTACTTCATTACTCTGTTCAATAGCTGGTAAAATTTTATCCCTTATCTGTTCCTGCTTAATTAGTATCATTGTTTTTTCAATATCAATTCGAAAACGGTTTCTATATTTCATTAAGCAGCACAAATTTATTTGTTTTTTCTTGCTTCAACCATCAATTTTAAATTTTTTTTATGGTCTAACATCAATAAATTTATATAGTAAAGCCAGTATTTTTTAATAATGGCTTCCATTTTCTTTAGCATTCAAAAATTCACTCTCTCAATGTTGACTTTCTATTGCCAATACCTTATTTTTTTAGAAAAAGAGACTGGATATAAACTGGGTTGTTTCTTTTATACTGTATTTAGTTTCTGGTACTTGGTATATTAAATATTTTGTTTTCTTCTACTTTTCTGCAGTTACCTATTGTTGTATAAATTACATCAGTAATCATTAATGTAAAGAATTATGTAATGCAATTCTAATTTTATTTTTCCACAATTGGTTGTTTAGTAATTAGCTTGACATTGGTTTATCACTATGCTTACCTAGTCTTTGTGTATACTACTGTCATATTTAATTTGTGGTGCACAATACAATGACTATTAGTTTATACATTGAGATGAGTTTTTTTAAAGTGTTCATTTCTGTTTTCTTCCATTACATGAGATTTTTTATTGTATAAAGAAAATTTGTTTATTGTGACATCTATTATTTTAATATTGGACAAAGTAAATATTCATTGCACGCGTATATATATATATATATATTGTAAACTTCTCAATTTATTGTGTTTCCAACTAAATACCTCGATAGCCTTATAGTTGGGTGTTCATTTTGTAACCTATAAAGAAAATGAAAAGATGAAGATGAACTTCACTACACAATCATTTTCCAACTCCTCTTAAATATTGATTTCTTCAAATAAGAATCGCTCTCTGACTCTCCCTAATTTATAGACCTTCTCTCTAACTTATATAAGTATTTCAAACAAAACTGTAACAAGTTCTGATTGTTGGACACATATCTTTTACACAATATCTGGGTTGGGTTGAGACTCTTACAGATAACAATAAGGACTATAAAGTAGACTATGCTCAGTGGTCAGTTACATATAAAGAATTAGCTACAGAGATATACAATTAAGACCAAGGAAGAGCTCAACTCCAATAAATTAAATTACTCTAAATAAAACATATAATTTTGGGAAGAGATAAAAACTCAATCATTCCCTCATAAATAATTCAGAACAAAGTAAATCTCCACCTTCATCCCAATAAAACTCTCTGAGCTATAAATACTAGCACTTTCACAACATGTTTTCCAATAAACTCTTATGGCTAACCAACTCTATTATACCTTTAATATTATCCATTAATATGATCAAACAACAATGGGCCTTTTATGTAATGCAAAATAAAAAATCTCAGGGTTTTCATTCTGGTATTTTATCAAATAAAGTAGTAGTATAGTGTTGCAAGGCAAATGAATGACTTTCTAGCAGGCTTTAATAACATACATTTCCTTTGAGTTAATGCATCTGATTAACATCCTAATAATAATCATGTAGATCATCAAAAAAAAAAATGCTTACTTCATTCAACCAATATTTAATTTAAAAAAAAATCATGTAAATAAATTTAGAATATTTACAGCCTTTTACCTAGAATGGCATTCAACTAATAAAGGGAAAAGGGTACATTTCATTTCCCTCTCTTATTTTAAACAACACAGATAAAATACTTCATTTACAATGTTTAAATTCTGATAATAGGTTAATAATGTGCAGTCTAAATTATGGATGGATACATCCATTGCAATACTTAACTGAACAGTTGTTAATTTAAAATTTTAATTAAAACAAATTGATATCATTTTTTTTATTAATTATTTGTAATCTTTGGATCATGAGAATAATAATTATCTCATTTGGAAAATATACATTTTATTTCATTTGGTGGGTTTGTGGAACCAAAGAGAAGAATTTCACACAGAAAAATACTCAAAAACTAAATTTTAATAAATTTTAAAAATACATTTATTATATTTTAGACATAAAAAAATTATTTACAGCATACTAATTTGATAACAGCTTACACATCATAGCTACTAGATCCTTTCCATTTTAACTCTGAGGAGTTAATAATTTAAGTTCATTTTATGTCAAAACTATTGCTTTTTGGTTTTCAAAATTACACAATAAACTTATTATAAATTATTATGATTTCTGGCTACATATTTATTTGAAATCACAATTTATTCTACCTCAACTAAGGCATTAAACAAACATTAATGAACTTGAAAATGATAATTATAATAGTTGGCTAGCTTGCCCCATAAGCTACTTAACATTTTCCATATATTTTACATCTTAGCACCTTTATGATATCTTACTATTAAAATCGTATAACCAAAATTAGGAAGATTAACGTCAAGATAATTTATTGCTGCTTCTAACTTAGCTGGCTAATATGATGATAATAACTGTCATCATTACATTACAACTGCCTCACACTATGTTAATTTTAAAACTAAGGATAAATAAAAACATTCATCAGAAGTCGCACATACATTGCTAGTTAACTTATTTAAAGTCCACATAATAATATTAAATTTAAAATTTATGGAACTTACAAACCTCTCGGCGAATTTCTCCATATGATGTCTATAACTAGCATGGTGTCTGAATTTCTCCATATGACGTCTATAAATATTATTCTGTCTGTATATTCCCATCATGCTATGCTTTAAATTAAGAAATTAAGTTATTAAATCTTGTGGATTTATTTGTATACCACTGGCAAAGCACAGTAGCACAATACGGATATTATTATGACCAACCAAAGCACTGGAAATTACTACCTCAATAACTAGCTATCATTGCCATAACATTTATAAATACAATAGTCAACACCTTCTGTGGTGGACAATCTAGTATTTTAAATAGCACATGAGGGACAACATCACTAAATAAGCTCCTTAGAGCAAGACAACCTGACTATAATAATGGTGGCTCCCATGCTTATCTCTCAAGCATAAGTGTATGTGAAGACACAGTCTTACCACATAAAGAAAGGGAAAACACACCAAAGACAAATGATTCTCTCCATGGAATCTAACTAAATAAGCTATATAAAAATATTTTGGAACACTGTCCTCTCATGACAAATACATATAATAATAATGGGAGATCATTTCCATCCCATAAACATCATAAATAGTATACTATCTGATAACTATTTCTCACAATGGCAAGATACGAATTTATCCCTAATGATAAAGATTAATAGCTTGTATCAATATTCAAATCCACACATTAAATAATATCCGAAACCCACAGAAAAGTATTCGTCAAAACAACTATAAACACATTAAAATAGCATAGTAAATATTTGCATAAAATGAAGAATACGCACACAAACAATGAGCATAATAAATATTTATGAAATTAAGTGGACAGATTGATGCAATAAATATTCTTAATTAAATGGTTAATGAATAAATTTGTTCTCAAACAAATTCAAAATCCAATTTTTGCTACGAATGATATTAAGAAAATTATTAAAACTTCGATAAACACACCTGTAATGATTATTTGTCCCAAGTTATAAAGAATAGGCAATTTTAAATTTTAAACCTTTTGCCAATATATTTAAAATTACGTGTGTGTAATAAAAATCTCTTGAGACAATTTCAGATGGTAAAGTAAGATATATTGACATGTAAAATAGAGCATAAAATATATAACTATTATATTACCTTTTTTTTAAAAAAAAAAAAACACAATAAAAATTACAATAATAATGATGAGGAGGAGGAATTCAGTTCATTAGTAAAGTTTCCTCGACGGTAGGCAGATAATTTACGGCACGAGGTCCCACGTCACTAGCTATGGGAATAATATGGACGCATTAGTATTGTTCAAACCAATATATTTACTTATTTATTTATTTATTCAGTATAAAAAACAACAAATCAGCTACAACTTCACTATGATAGTAGACAAGCACACGAATACGATATACTACATTAAACATGAATAGATATGGATCCATTATATGACGCAATTTAATATTAACTAGCTAGTTTGAACATGGCAATTTTGTACAATTATTATTAAATTCTAGTAGTTATCCATGGTTTCATTGAAAAAATATTTCATTAACAGTTTTTCCCTCTTTCTGGATAAGCTGATGATAAAGCAACATTTCCGCCATAAATAAATGATATGCCAGTTTTCATTAACAAATTTTTTTTTAATTTTTATTTTCAGAAAGCAGTATTCCATTTATTTAGTTTTTTTTTAATTATTTAGACATTTGTTGGTTGTTGTTTTTTTTTTTTATAATTAAGATCGAATATTTACTTGTATTATTTTAGTTTTGAACAGTCTTAATATTTTTATTATTATTTTTAACTTAGTCTTAAATTTTCTGCCATTAAAAATGTGATTTATAAGCATTAAATAATTATTTATAATTTTGCTTATGATTTCAATTAAGATTACCATTTTTCTTTGTTGAAAGTTTTTAAAGTTATATGTTAAGTTAAAAGTATTATCTTGGCACATTATTATGAACTTTAGATCATTTAGTTAAAGAAAGCACAAAATACTGATACCTTAATTTCTTGTTCAGCAATTTATTGATGTGTTTTAAAAACAAAAAGGCAAATAATAAAAGTTACACTGTTATTTTTTTCTTTCTTCTTATTAGGACACTCCATGATCCAACTCTCACAATTCACCTCCAGTTCCACGCTTTTTTCTCCAATATAAAAAACAAACAAACAATATCACGTGTCAGTATTCTGTGTTTCAATTTTAAGGTTAACATGAATAAAGTTTTTTTTTTTTTTAAAAAAAAATAAACAGAAAATACATGTAATAATGTACTGATTTAATATATTTTGATTGCTGTTTCTATCAGAAGTTAAGAATAATAAATATTTTATTTGCCAAGTTTTATTATCTATTTTACTTTTAAAAGTTAATAAAGGAATTGAATATTTTAATAAATAAAATTAAAGATCTAAAAATCAACATATACACCCATGCATGCACACACATATAAGAATGTAAAACTAATCTTATTTAAGGCCAGCTTCTTTTAATAATCCACTTCAACTTTAAATAACTACATGCTATTGAATGATTAAGACTTAATTGAAGTATAAATTATGAAGGTGATTAAATGAAATCATTTTAACTAACTCATTCAATTCAATAACCCAATAAGTTTTCAACACTAAAATTAAAATGTTCATTAAGCTAGCTTTTTTCTTTTAACTTTTATAAAAAATTTACATTATAAACATGCACTTTACTAAATAAATATGAATAGCAGTTATATATATTTTTTAATATCTTTTATTAGATAACTATTTAACTATAAATATATGTAATAAATATGGTTTTAATTTCTCCTTATATGTAAAAACAAAAATACTTAATTGTAAATATTAATTAGAGAAAATATAACTTACTATTAAAAATTTTCGGCTGAACGTTTTCGAGGAACCATGCCTCATACTCATAGCCTTCATGAAAAGTGTAATAAATATATGCAAATGTAAATATTCAAATAAGCTACTGTTACGTAGCCCATTTTTTCGAGATCTCGAAGCATGTGTCCTTTCTGTTAATGGTGTGGATGTCTCTATTAATATAGAATGCCTCCTTTATTTTTCTCCTGTAATCATTTGGCTCTGAACATAAAATAATGGGGTTGGCAGGTATGAAGTTGTGCCCAGATTGTTTACTATGTTCGAAAAATACTGAGGATGTGCTGCTGTTCGTTTGAGCTCTGTTGAATGTGTAACGATGTTGGGCTAATCTGGTATTAATTGTGGCTTTGGTTTCCCCATAATATGTAGCGTGGCATCCGGCTTGAGGGCAGGAAATAGAGTACACCACATGTGGGGTGAGCGATCGATCAATGTGGTCTTTAGAGTTATTGATCAACCTATTGGAATTGGGTGGTGTTCTGAATATTATGTTGAATTTATTGTTTAAAGTTTTCGTTAGTTTGCTAGATATTTTAGGGATGTAGGGGATTGTTATTCTAGGTAGATTAGTGCGAGGTAATTTATTGTTTATTGTACTATTAAATTTCATGATTTTCTTTTTAATGGTTTTATATTTGAATCCTGCTGCCAATAGATCTTTAGTATAATTGTTTATATTTTCCTTCCTATGCGCTTCGTATTTGCACAGATGAAAGTTTCTAAACAAAAATGCATTAAGACCTGCAAATTTGTGCGATGCGGGTGAGTTAGAGTTAGGGTGGATACAGCTGCGAATTTCAAATGGTTTAACAATCATTTTGTAATCTATTGAATGGCGATTTCTCGATAAAGAGAGGTCGAGATATTTGAGTTCTTTATTATTTTCATATGTGATAGTGAATGATAGTTTGGTTGAGTTTTGTAATTCACGTTGTATATTTAAAATATTATTTTTAGAGGTTATGATGAAAATATCGTCTACATATCGTATATATATGAAGTCTAGGTTAGTGTTGAAGTATTTTGGAATGATGGATTGCTCGTATTTATTTAAATATATACTAGATAAAACACCACTAATAGGAAGGCCCATGGGCCAACCATCTTGCATTGTGTACCATTTGTTTTCGAAGAGTGTAAATATATGGGAATCAAGCCATGTCAAGAAAGCCATAATAAATTTAATTCTTTCATTAGGACAAGATACTCGTAACAGCTCTTCGTGTATAATTTGGATGGATGCTTTTCTGTTAATTGATCCGTATAACTCCTTCACATCCATCGTAGCCATAACAGAACTATGAGAGATTTGAGTGTTTTTAATTCTGGAGATGAATTGAAAAGACGAATTTATCGTGTAAGAGCCAAAATTAAGGTAATCTATAATTAATTGATTGACTAATTTGGCTGCATCAAAATAATGCACGCCAGCGAAATCCATCATCAATCTAAGCGGTTCGCCTGGTTTATGTAGTTTTGAATTGGCAAACATTCAGGGGGGTCTAGTGGCAGAAGGATAAATCCTGTAATACTCAGATTTAGTAATCCCTTTATCCCTAAAAGTCCGAAGCACGTTATTAATAAATTTATCTCGGTCTAGTTTAATATTAAAAGTGTTATCATGTACTAACTTTAATATTTTAATTTGGTCGTGCATTTTATTTTTGTAATCGGTGTTATTTAATAACACAAAGCGATTGCCTTTGTCTTCTTTGAGACAAGTAATATTGTGTGTTTTGAAATATTGTTTAGTATTTAACACACTTTTATTCCATGCTTTATCCTCTTTATCAACCAAATTGTTATTTAATAGTTTAGCTATATCGGTGATGATAGCGTCTCTTTGTATAATTGTTAATGAGACATGCTTCGATATCCGCTATTAGTTCAAGTTTAGGGGATGTCCAACTTCCTCCTACGTATTTAGGTCCGAGGGATAAAATTTTCTTGATTTCATATGGTGGTATAATTGAGGTTTTGTTAATGAACGCGCCTATATTAATCCTGCGGCGATTTTTATTTTGTTTAATAGACAAAAAATGTATTTTATTTTCAAATTTTACTATTTGAAATCTCTCAGTTTTATGTAGTTTATCTTGTATCCACTGGGGGATTACGTAGTTTGCAGTCATTTTGTTCCATCTGATTGTTTGCTTTTTGAAAGCATTTCTACATCCGTGAGTTATATGTGCCAAAAGTTGTTTCTGCAATTCATTCTTAATTTTAAAACCATTGTGAATTGTTCTATTAATTTTCACCACACAGGAATTGGGTATGACATTGTAATCCTTACATTTAGAAAAGAAAGAAAGTCTTTGCTCGTATTTGATCATTGAAATTCCGCAGTTTAAGATGTTTTTCCTGACCTCTATTCATTATGTAATAAATATGGTTTTAATTTCTCCTTATATGTAAAAACAAAAATACTTAATTGTAAATATTAATTAGAGAAAATATAACTTACTATTAAAAATTTTCGGCTGAACGTTTTCGAGGAACCATGCCTCATACTCATAGCCTTCATGAAAAGTGTAATAAATATATGCAAATGTAAATATTCAAATAAGCTACTGTTACATAGCCCATTTTTTCAAGATCTATAAATATATGAGATATTGCTTATTAAGTGAGACCATTTTATCTACATATTGAATGATATAGTTTTATGTCTAGTTATTAGTTTTATTTTATCTTTTATTTTCTTTTTATGGCTAAGTATTATATACTGCACTGTTAAAAATGCTCCAATAAAACATGGTTACAATATATATATACATATACATATATATATATATATGCTTAAAATAAGAGCATGTATTCAATAACTTATTAGTTAAGCATGTTTTGAATGACTTGATCTGGTGATAAGGATTAATATAGTCTGGTTTGGTAGGATTTTAAGCAACCCTTTCAATTCCTCTCTCTTACAGGGTTATAATTTTAACTTATAATCAAAATTTTAACACTTAAATATACCTCATTTAGACAAAATCAGTGCCATTCAAAACTTTTCAAAACCCTAATAGAAAACAAATCTGATCATTTCTAGGCTATGAAACTTTTGTAATCATTTTTACCAAATGTTCTCTGACCACATGGAACCATTGCTAAGACTCACTAGAAAAGATGAGTGGTAAAACTGGACCAAGAAGCAGGACAAGGCATTATGAATATTAAAACAGGATCCTTAGAGCAGACAATGCTAGCATTCCCTGATTTTAAGAAACCATTCAATGTCAAAACAGATAGTAGTGGTTACAGATTAGGCATAACTCTAGCCCAGATCCAGGAGAACAGCCAATCTGGAGTTCTCTACTTTATCAGCTGAATCATAAATGGTCCATAAATAAATTACATAGTTACTGAAAGAGAAGTCCTAATAATAGTGTGGGCCTTACAGAAATTTTGAAAAACTCTTCTCAGATCAGAGGATAGTGATCACTGATCACAAAAGCCTCAGATTTCTGAATCACAGCTATCTGACCAACACTTGCCTAGTCAGATGAAGTCTGCTGTTGCAGGAATTCACTTATACAGTACATTCCTGTAAGGGATATGAAAACATTGTAGCTGACGTGCTTAGTCAAACCCCATGTAGGTCAGAACAGAACTATGGGTAGATAATGCCTACATTACTAATGTCACTTTAAGGATTGATAATAACATAAACAATAATTTAGAGAATCTACCTGAGGTACTACTAAAGACCCAAATCTAATTTTAAAGGAAGCAGAAGTTCTGTATGCAGCAAAAAATCTTGACCTTTATAAGTTAGAAAAAAGGTCTTACATTATAAAGTACACCCAAGTACAGATGAATGAAGGGTAGTAATATCTAAACCACTGATGGACCCACTCATAAAGTATATACATTGTCTGTACAGACACTATGGTGCTCATAAGCCAGAACACAAATTGTTCTGATCAAAAATGTACCAAGATCTCTTGGAAGTCACTCTAAGATTGTCTGGCATGCATTCAAACCAAGCCAGTGAATCAAAATTACAGTAACACCATGAAATCAATTATACCAGAGAGATTGAATGAGATCATAGCAATTGATGATTATGGGTCATCACCCCCATTTAACAAAAAAAATATTTGTTGGTCACATATAATCTCTTTTCCAAGTATGTTTCTGCTCACCCAATATCCTAGGATAATACTAGGCATATGATCAAAGTATTAGACAGCCTCCAATTCATGCTGATAGGAAAGCATAGAACCATCTTAACAAATCAGTGCATGCCTTTTCTATTCAAAGAATGAAAACAATGGATAGAAAAATCTCAAATAAGACATGTGCTCACATCCATTATGAATCTGCAGTCATACTTTTGTAAATGTACAATGTGAGAGCTTGTATGTTTGTTTAATACTTATCTGGCAGATGAGTATAAGGGATGGGTAAAGCAAACAAAATGTTTAGTCAGTTGTGAGTCAACTGTATTCATGCTCATAGACTACATTTTAATCAACCTACAGCCACACTATTCATGAAATACCAGCCCATAATTACACACATTGAGAGCAACATTAAAAAGGATAGACAAAGAGTGTATGTATGGATATGGACAGGTCTAATCAAAGAAATAAGAACAAAAAGAAAAACCCATATAATTTTAAAAGCAGGAACAAAGTTGTTATAAAGAGTCCTCATTTAAGTAAACAACAGGAAAGCAAGTGCCCCAAATTTTACCACCTGTATAATGGACCATTTACCATCATGAAACAATAATGTCCAAATGCATTCTGGATTAATATAGAAGGAGAGATTAGGGGCACATATAACATCTACATCTTGAAGCCATATTTTGGACAATCTGAATAACCACATTATCATACCCAACTTGTATGCAAGCCAAAAGATAGAAGGAAGGGATAAATGAAACACAAAGGAAAAGGGGGTTGACAAAAAATATGCATGACTAGGGTCATTAATTTTGATGAGGATATACCCAAGTAAGTGCTCAAAAGCAATCACTGGGTTACCTTTGAAATAACCAAGACATGGAAATTAATCTGTACTGAATGGTGGATGCTCCAATATTTTGTTAATCCTTTTAAAAAAAATCCACACTCAAAAAGTGATTAAGATAGAGGCTAATGGATGAACCTATGTGCCATCTGTAGCAGGAACACCCTATTGGTTGAGTTCAGACTATAAAACAGGTCCTATGTCTAAATCTCACTTTAATATAATGTGACCTAGTAAGGAAAGAAGTCATGAAATAATGTGAATATAGTTGAGGAATCTTGAAAAAAAGGAGGATAGGTTTCATAACTGTTTATATGAAAAAACACACAATCCAAAGTGAAATGCATACCTACACTATTTAAGTGTTAAAATTTTGATTGTAAATTAAAATTTTAACCCTGTAAGGAGGGAATTGTAAGGGCAGTTTACAATCCTACCAAACCAACCTATTTTAACCCATATCACCAGATCAAGCCATTCAAAACTTATGATTAACTATATTATGATTAACTATATTATTTTTAAGCATATTTATATATATACACATAATTAATATTTACTTTATTCAATATTAAAATAATAGATATCACAATAAATGGAAGGAAACAGAAATAAACACTTTTAAAAAAATCATCTTAATATATATGTATACTAATAATAAATTAATAGTCATTGTATTGTGCATCACAAATTAAATAGGACAATAGTGTGGACAAAGATTAGGTAAGTGCAGTGATGACCCAATGTCAAGATAATCACTAAGCAAACAATTGTGGAGAAATAAAATTAGAATTCCATTACATAATTTTTTAGATTAATGATTACTGATGTAATTTATGCAATAATAGACAATTACAGCAGTGTAGAAGGAAATGAAAGATTTAGTATAGAAAGTACCAGAAACTAAGCACAGTATAGAAGAAACAACCCCAGTTTATATCCAGTCTTTTTTTTAAAAAAAATAATGTATTGGCAATAAAAAGTCAACATCCAGAGAGAGAATTTTCGAACGCTAAAGAAAATGGATGCCACATTGAAAATACTGGCTTTCCCATATAAATTTATTGATGTAAGACTGTAAAAAAAATTTTTAAGATTGTTGGTTGAAGCAAGAGAAAACAAATGAATTTGTGCTGCTTAAAGAAATAAAGAAAGTTTTCAAACTGATGTTGAAGAGACAATGATACTAATCCAGCAAGAACTGAGAGGGAATAAAACATCACTAGCAGTTGAACAGAGTAATGAAGTAATTTTTCTTCACATATAAATACCATTAAATACCAATACTAAACCACAATTAGATACAATTTCATTATATTATAAGTCACTGTGCAATGTATTGTGGCTGAAAGACTAGTGCCATAGGACTGTGGACCATTATTCTGACCTTAGAAGCATGAGAACTTTGTTTACCTACTCTTATAATGCCTGAATGAATATCCATTATCCAATGTACAATGCCTACATATAGGTCAAGCAGAAGATTGACAGAGAAAATCCATGCAATATTATTTCAAGCATGTCGCATAGAGGTGTCAATGAGTGATTAATATTTTTTACCTGAGAAAAGCATTACAGAAAGAATAGACTGTACATATGAAGGACATTGTTGCCAAACTCATGAACATTAATCAAGATGATTTAATGACATTTTGATTTTGTTATGTGTTATTATTGTGTACATATATTTGTAAATTTTTTTAAAATTTTATTTTCACACTTGGGACCATAAACATTTACAGTTTATGCTTTGGAAGGGTCTATTAAAAGTGGGAGCAGAAAAGTAGCAGGTGGGCATGATTAACTTTGGTTAAATTTTTTTGTTATAAATAAAGTTTAGATAATATGGAATAAAGGTAAGATCTTTAATATTATTACATATTAAATGCACACACTTATTACGGGACAGAGTTATATTTGTGTTAATTAGTAAGTTGTTATATGTCTTCTTTTTGGTGTGAATGACTAATCTTATATATATATATTGTAACCAAAACATCTCGAGCCGGCCACGTTGCGCGCCAAAAGCTGTAACCAAAATCCCCGGAGCCGTCCACCCTGACGACTCACAAAGGTGGTAACCAACCTTCCATCACCCCTCCAACTACCCATCATCATGCCGTACTTGTTGCAGCACTATAAATTGTAACCGTAAATTGTGTAATCTCAACTACGTAACATAAGTGCACTAGGAATTACAACCTTGGTCACTGATCAACTCTCATTGCACATTATCAGCTATTAAGAGCTGTATCCAAAAGCATATCATACTATTTATTTTATGCACAAAAGACCACAATCAACATCTGGGGCAATTTACTACAGACAAAATTAATGAATTAACCTAACTTTTTATAATTTATTTGATCGCAGCCAGGGTATACCGCGAAGACCTATCATAGTATTATTATAAAACATATTAAACAAATTATAAGTGCAATTTTATCACCCTTAAACCTCAATTTGCGATTTTTATGGTATGCGACCCTATGGCCGACCATGTACAAGATAGCGTAATTTGTGGAACCACATAAAATTATGAAATTTTAAATCATCTATATGATTTCTAAGACAGATGCTAGTCCAGGTAAAGCTTTGCAATTAATAAACATGAATAATTGGGTTCTTTTATAATTTAATATATCATTGAGACTCTTATTGTATTGACGAATGAAAATTTAAAAATGTTAGGTAAATATATTTAATCATATCATTATTGAATAAATCTGTTCACAAGTTTAATAATTAATTTGTATTTTATACTAGAATCAACTACGCAAAGCCACAATGATGGAAAAGGTAAATGGGATTTTATTGTACCTTACCAATCATATACTACCAAAGACGAAAAGCATCTTAATGTTTTCTCAAAATATTAATAAATTCTTATATCATGTAGACAATAATATGTAATTCAATGTATGCTCTATAATGTATGCTCTATCCAAAGTTTATGATTTCTGATGTTATGAATGACACATAGCAACGGCACAGTAAGTTTAATTATAAATCAACTTTTATTTACAAACTTTATGAACAATAAATAGTTAATTTCAATATTTTAAATAAAAACATAAATAAACAAATAAAATAATTAAATGATGGTTCAATAGACTTTCTTCAATACATCTCACAGGTACAGTATTTAAAAAACCTAATCATACCTTATTTCAATCTAATATAATGAATATTGAGACAATTATTAAATTCAGCATTAACTTATGAAATATTGAACGTCATTTCCAGATTCAATAACTTCCTACTGTAAACTTATAATCATATAATAAATAATATGATGTCTGTATGATTTAGCTATAATGTAATCATTAATTAAAATGAAAATGTAAACTTACACTCCGGTAGATAATAATCAACCAACAGTTAATTATCATGAAGTACTTGAATAGAATGTCCTGTTACCATTTATCAATCTAACCGATAAATTATGCTTACAAATGAAGAAGATGATTTAGCAGATTAACTAAAATACTTTGCCCAACTTATATCTGTGAAGCAAACATATTCCTGTGGATGTATTCATCTACACGTAGGAATTAAATAATACTAACGTTTTGCGTATTTAAACACTATCATAAAGTCATACGTATAATCACACAATTCCGCGGATTAACCACCAGCGCAGGAATGTGTGTAAAATACAAAATGGCAATTAAAATAATCTGCGGATTAACCACCAGCACAGATTAAAGCCTTTAACATACTAAAACAACATTATAATTTACTTCACATTAAAGTGCAAATCATCCCCCTCAATTCTTCTGATTATTCAGAATACACTGACACTTTAGCAAATGTGGGTTCTTGCTTAGTAAAATATTACAATAATCAGGACAACTAATGTACTACTTATCTTGCTTAAAATAAACATGTATAATATAATGTAAATAATATTGGCATGGGAATATAAATCTGGAAAGACTCACAAAATATCTCATAAAGATTGGTATATCTCATGAATTCATTAAGTACTGTTTAAGCTTTCTCCACAAGCGCTATTCTTTTGAATAAATATTTTATTCAACCTTTATTAATTTAAATCTAACAAATATAACTTATGAACTTCATATGCGAGTTCATATAACGATAAAATTAAATAAATGTATTATTCATTAACATATAACATTTAACGGTGTGTGTGTGATAAAACTAAATGTAAAGCATTTTATAGTTCAAATACATGAATTTTAGCAGATGTGTATCACAAATTGGATTGTATAGCATTTTGTAACTCCTAATGTGATCCGTGGAATCCATGTACAATGTGTAGAATAATAAGTATATGAGGTAATAGCTATAACTGTAGTTAAATTCCATACATGCAATTATATCCATTTGATTAGTTATTAAAGCAATATTAGATTAACGATTTGCGTGGCTCTCCAAACATGAAACAATTTTAAAACAGGATACACAGAATTTAAATGAAAATGTTTTTCATAAAGTTATTAATCCCTACATCTCTCTATCAAAAGTGTTCCAAGTTTATCCTATCCATGCAAGTATTTATTTATCCATTGCGTTAATCCAGGAATAACCAATTACAGCAATTAATTTATTCATTTTAAATAGACGATACAATTATAAAAAAACTTTGATTAATTATTTGAAAAATGTTTATGATCCAAGTGTTAAACAAATTAATTAGCAAATATTAATGGCATTGTAAAGTTAAATATCAATCAATATTATATTTTATCAGAATTAAAAAACGGAAATATTAAATATTTTGATAGCTTTAACGCTTTACTTTATTTTAACTTAAACTTTTTCTTTTTTTTTAAAAAAACAAATTTTCATTTTCATAAAACTTCTGTAATTAAAACACTGATTTAAATTTTCCAAATTGTAGAATAATAAATATTTCAAAACATACCAAATTCTTGTGTTTAATTCTTTCAAACTTAAACTGGGAAGCTCCGACATTTCAAAAAATGTAATATTGGAAACGCTACCGGTGATTTGATTCTTGGCCGACCGACTTGAAAAGATCTTTAAGTTTTAGTGATCCATCTTAATTAGATACCACTAAGTTATTTTATGTTTATAACAAATTTTGTGGTAATTTATTCACTTATTAATGGTTTCAAAATAAGCTCAGCAAATTTACACTATTTGCCTTTACCATTTCTGTTCTTCTTCCCACCAAAAGACAAACTAACAGACGATATTCTCCTAGAAATTCGCGCTCTTTTCTTTTATTACATTGAGACGCCTACGTAATTATTGTATTTATTTAATAATTTATTTTAATTGAACAAATGGTTTTATTTTAATTCAATAGAAATAATAATTTAAGATTACTTTAAATAAATAAAAACAAAATATTATTTTTAATAATATTTTACCAAATTTTAATATGTTGTAAAAATTTTAAAAAGTTAAACATTCCGATATGAGTTAGCATATGGAATGAAGCAAATTGAAAATTATTAAAATAATATCAGAAAGTAATCTGTTCAAGTGCGAATCAAGCCAACCAAATCACCAAGAGAAGAAAGAGAAATTTTTATATAAGTTACATCAATTAATATATTTTCTACTAAAATATATGGTTACAATATATATATATATATATATATATATGGGAAGCCCCCAAGAAGATCAATCACCATAAATCTGAATTGAATGACAATGCCACTGCAAATATATATCTGTGGAAAAATTTTAATTTTGCTAGTTAGCTTCATGGTCATGTTAAATCATCTTATTCTATATATTTTTTGACTTGCAAATAATTAGTGTCATGTCATGAATTTCTATCATTGGGTCAGGGTTCAGAATCATAAATATATATTAATATGGTAGAAACCCATTTTTGACACATATAATTATAATGTTTTATATTGTTAAATTATTTTCATCTTTACTTCATTTGGTTATCCAATAAATAAAAAAAAAAAAAAAAAAATTATTACTTTTTTTTTATAAAAAAAAAAAAAAAGGAAAAAACAAAAAAAAAAAAAAAAAACAATTTGAGAGTTTTGGGTTTTTTTGTTATAAAATTTATTCATATCAAACTGGTTTCTTGTTTATTAAAATCTTCTTGCTTTCTCTAATTAAACTGTAGCCTAAAACATGCATACACATATACCACACTCTTATGTAATCATACTGAAAGATATGTGGGTGAATGTTAAACCAATTGTAACCTATATAGAGGTACAACAGTTATTAATTTGCTTAAGTTCCACCCTGAAGAGAGTCAAAGGCAAATTCTCCCTCAGTTTGAATATTCAGTCATAATGGAGCCAGAAGAGGGAGAAAGATTTGGATGAATTAACCTAGTGTCTCTAAATTTAATAAGTAAACACTGAGCTTGTCCAGCGAAGCTCAATGCAATCATGGGTTATGCATTCCAAAGTGCCATTACCAGCAACCTATCTCAAGTTTTAGGTCTGACTGTAATGAGATGCATTTTCCCCTTTTATTAGCACTAACTCTGGTCCATCATATTTCATGCCACAATCAAAAGATTGATGTGAAAAAAGACCTGTTATATATGATCTGGTGCCCTAACTTTAGAAGCACAAAACTGGGAGTTCCCAGACAGGTCCAGCAATTGGACTGGTAAGAAACCCAAAGCAATAGTGATAGTAGAATGGAAGATACTGCTGTTAGCAGTGGGGAAGGGTTTTCATGTATTCAAATACCAGGGGGATCTGTGACCAAGATTAGTAATCCTCCACAGATACACATCACAAACAAAGTGACACCTTGAACCGAAGAATCATCTGATAGTGAAGTGGGTCAAGCACCCAGAACCAAAGTAAGACAGGCTATAGAAAATAGGATGGCCATGAAATTAATATTCCAAGCTATTATGATGAAGATGGATAGCATGAAAAAAGAAATAAAAGACAACATGAATAATATAAAGGCATATATTAAAATGGGAATAAAAGATATAGAAACTAGATTGTCTGTGAACATGGCATAAATAATATCATCAAAATCTATAATTGGATGCTAAATATATGAGATTCAAATGAGTTAAGCTATGATAGTTAATAAATATCAACAAAATAGACACATTAGTGAAGTAAATATGTTTCAATAAATAGTAAGAAAATTTATAATATATATGTCCTGCTTGAAATAAATAAAATTTAATTTATCATTATTAATTTGGGTAGACAATTTGTAAAAATAAACATTATAATTTAGTTGATATAAACCAAGACCCTCTACTAAACACATATTCACTGATAAATATTGAGTACACTGATATTATTCAAATGCAACTATCATGACATTTATTGTTAGTCAACTATATTGTTGGGTGTAGACTTTAAAAATGAGTCTTGTTAATGTCACAGAATTATCCTGATGAATGATTATGAGCCAGAGCAATCTATACAATTTTCAGAGCCATAAACAATTCACACCCACAGACAATTCATTATCATTTCTGGATGTATAGTTTCATGTAAAGCACAAGACTCAAAAGATATATAAATTAAAATATATAAAGAAGTCATATGTGGACTATCTATATAGTGACCTTCAATTCTTACTATGGTACTGCAAGTTAAGTGTTGTAGTAATATATATATATATATATTGAAAAAAAGAATTTTCCAATTTATTTTCATGCATTAAGAGTTATTGCAATAATAGTAATTATAAGTATATCTGTAATTTATTGGTTATGCCATATTTGTTATTCTAAGACAATATTAACTTAAAAACAATCTTATATAAGTGTACTTAAATAATTTTTAGACTGTTTATAATTATAAGTTCTTAACCATAAACTATTATTTACTTAAAGCATAATACTTTAGTTTTACACATGCTAAAGAAATAAAGTTAAATAGTCTCAGTTTAACTGTTGTATCTTTTTATTAAATCAAATGTTATAAAAGAACTTTACAGTAGGTTTAAAATTCAGAACAGGTCTTAAATATTTAAGCTAGAATTTAAATGAGGTGTTTAATCTAATTTTTACTATGTAGAAAATCCATTTACAGTTTAATTAAAATGGGAGTTATAAATACTGACTTATAATAGTATTATAAAAACTAATTAAGATTCTTGTTATCTTTAAAATAGTTAACTAATGTATATGATTTGAGATACAGGTATTCTTATACTTGGAACTTAATTGTAAATATAAAGGATGTGAACTCAGACTTTCAAACAACCTTCAACTATCCACACTATCTCATACTACTGATACATATGACCACACATATGTGGAAAAGATAAATAATCACCACTATACCTATTTCGTGTTGAACCAGCATTCATCAGTATCATCTCCCACATACCTATATAATCAGTGTTCAGTTTATATTATTAAGATAGCAAACATTTATATTTTAATGCACAGGTTTTAACCTACTCCAACCTTCAACTCTTAAGCATCCATATCATTGAAAATCTGATGATAGAATACCCAAATCTCATGCTGATGTCAGTATTGTTGTCATGCCCATGTTGACTTCAAGTCACTCTGATTCCTCATGTATAGGACAGTATTAATTTAAATACCTAGAAGAGGGATGAGCAGAATGCAGGCTTAATGTGTAATATTTGAAATACAGGCATTCTTATACCTGAAACTTAATTGTAAATATAGGGGATTTGAACTCACACTTTCAAGCAACCTTCAACTATATCACAACTACTGTTCCACCTAACAACACACATGTAGAAAATATAAATAATCACCAATATACATATTTCATGCTAAGCCAGCACTCTTCAATTGGTTCAGATTATCATCTCCCACAACATATATATAACCAGCACTCAATTTAATGAGATAGCAAGTCTTTATACTTTAATGGATAGGCTTCAATACACTCCAACTCTTCAGTCATCCATACCATTGAAAATCTGATGATAGAAATGCCCAAATCCCATGCTGATGCCAATATTGTTGCCATGCCCTTGTTGATCTCAAGTGACTCTGACACCTTATGTATAGGACAGTATCCATTTAAATACATAGAAGAGAGATGGGCAGAATGCAGGCTTAATTAATGTGTAAAATTTGAAATACACATACCTGGAACTTAATTGTAAATACAGGGGACTTGAACTCAGACTTTTAAGCAACCTTCAACTATTCACACTATCTCATGATATTGGCACACATGACCACACACAAAACCAGCAGTCATCTGTATGTCCAGATTATCATCACACTCACACATATATATATAAAATCTGTATCAGTTTATATTAAGTTAGCAAATCTTTATACTTCATGGACAGGCTTCAATCTACTCCAACCTCCAACTCTTCAGCCATCCACACCATTGAAAATCTGATGATAGAATGCCCGAATCCCATGCTGATGCCAATATTGTTGTCATGCCCATGTTGACCTCAAATCACTCTGATCTCTTATGTATAGGATAGTATCCATTTAAATACATAGAATAGGGATGAGCAGAATGCAGGCTTAATGTGTACGATTTGGGCATTCTATCATCAGATTTTCACTGGTATGAATGGCTGATGAGTTGGAGGTTGGAGTAGATTGAAGCCTGTCCATTAAAGTATAAAGATCTGCTATCTTAATATAAACTGAGCACTGTTTATATATATGTGTGTGAGGGGAATAATAATCTGGACCAACTGATGAATGCTGGTTCAGCACGAAACATATTTATTGGCGATTATTTATCTTTTCTACATGTGTGTAGTCATGTGCAACAATAGTATGAGATAGTGTGAATAGTTGAAGGTTACTTGAAAGTCTGAGTTCTAATCCCTTATATTTAACTAAGGTATTTAAATTATTATTCTTAATAAAGAATTAAATAATAGTACGGTGCATGCATAAAATTTGTTAATTATTTAAAATATACTTCCTGCTTGGATTATCGAATACTTTAAATTGTATCTATTTTTAAAAGATACAGTATAAATCCAATCATATTCTGAGAATTTAAAAGTAAGAGTTTAAATAGTATTTTTATTCTTATGTTATTATAATCAATTTTATTTATTAAATAATCTGTTAAATATTTGATTTAAAAATTATTTTTGTCTGGACTTTTTCAGAATATTTAAATTAAAGTTATTTTGCTTGACAATCAAAAAATCATGAACTTTTTAGTTAATTAGGACATTTGAGATGGTCATTTCAGTTGTCAATCAATTTCTATCCCATGATTTCACTCCATAAACGTTTGGATTTTTAAACTAACACACACACACACACACACACACACGATTATTATTTCGTGCTTTCAAGTTATAATTTTTTATAACTAATTTTATTTGCTGTTTTAAGACTAATATGCTGGCCTAAAATAATTGTCAACTCAGGTATTTTTATAACTTAATTTTCAGTGCTTCAAATTATTTCAATCTCACTATGAAAAATTGTTCTGCAACTCATATATACATTTCAGGAAGTGAAATATTGTCCCATTATATAAGACAGCTGTATGCAATATAAAAACTATTATTAATTTAAATTTGGTTGTTTTATTATTTTAAGCAGGATAAGTCTTAAATTAAATATTAGACTTTTAGACTATTTTTTATTAATTATGAAAATAACTTATCTGCTACTTTTAAAAGAACTTTAAAAATAATGCTAATTTGAATATAGGATATCACTATCATTTTCCAGAGCGTTCTCTTTTGGATTAATTCAATATTATTATTGAATTTGAACTTTTATCCTGAATAGCAGGACCCGGCAAATGATAAAATAATTCAAAAATGTTAATTACTAATGCATAAATATTTATTAATAATCATTAATAAGTTATTCATCTACTTTTTTTTTTTTTTTCATATGTCATAGCAACGGCCGGGACGCGAACCCACAACCGTCTGCAACCAATTACTTGCTTGCAAGGGCAACTAACAACTTGCTTGCAAGGCGGCTGCGATAACATCTCGGCTAACAATGCTTGACCGTTATTCGTCTACTTATTTTACGAATACTCAATTTTAAACCACTAAGCATCACATCCATTACTCTGGCTTGCACTGAGTGGCACTACTGTATAGAGAGTTTTGCTTGTTTTAACACTCATTTTTAAATGTATAATTGTATTAGAATTATTTCAAAGGAAGGAGATGTTTGTTTCTTCATTTGATACTTGCTTTATTTTTAAAATATTATAAATCATCAGCTAAAAAATATATTAATAATGAAAATACTGTATTTATTTTTCTATAAATGAAGTTTACGTAGCTGAATGTGATAGCAAAAGTATTTCGAAATAAAGTTATGTTACTAAAAGGCAAATAAATATAACTAGAATTTGATCTAATGCTTATTAATTCTGCATATTATTAATAAGAGACTTACATATATTAAGTATATTATATTATTTATAAAATGTCCTATTTTTAAGAAGGTATAAAATTGTAATTAATTGTTATTCATTTTTGCAAGAACTTACTCTTTATCGGTCGATGTATTTCACAATGCAAGTTTTATAAAAATATTATTGCGTTTGCAATATTCAAAAAGAATAAAGCATATTTTCAATGTGTTGTTTGCACCAAGTTATAAAATTATGTTTGCTCTTTAAAAAGGTATATTTTAATTCATCACCACGCTGTATTTGCTCTTTGGAAATGTTGATTTAAAGTTTTTCACGATAATCTTTTTATATTTATACTCTTCCTTTATATTCATTGGAAAATTATAAACTGTGCTGTTCAAAATAAATATTAGTCTCATTTAGCCAAGTTTTGCTTAAAATTTTCAATGTTCTTTGTATTGTTATTCTATACACCATTATTCTATTTATTTAGTCTATATTTAGTTTAATATTCATTTTCATTTTATATGTATTATATTCATTTATGTTTTTCTGAATGATATTATATATATTTGTATTTTTATATTGGATTTGGTTTTCTATCATTTAATATGTGTGCTGAATGTCTTTAGAAAAATTCAATTTTATTTAAATATTCCAAATACGTTCATATGTTAGTAATTTCACAGCAAACATGTCAGTATATGCACCAACTGTTAGTAATATCACAGCAAACAAGTTAGTATATGCACTAACTGTTAGTAATATAAACAGGTTAGTATATGCACAATATTTTGAGAGGTATTATTCTTCCCTCTTCTTCAGGTGTTTTTGGCCTGACCAGCGACAATACTAGCATGGAATTCAAATCTGGGTACTTAGATTCTTGAATTTTAAGGTAACACTCTAACCAACTGAGCCATCCTGCCAAAGGCAACAGTCAGTAGAAATTTCATATACTTATCTATGAAGTTCCTCCTGATTTCTCCATTTTTTACTAAGAGCAAAGACATTCAACACACATATTAGATCAGGAGTGGACAACTTTTATGTTCATAAGATCTACTTTTTATTTTTAAAATGTGTTGTGATCGACTTGTTGTCATAGACGATCAACATAGGCAATCGACTTGTTGTCATAGGCATACTCTAAGTGGAGGGAGGTGTGAAATATATACTATTTTTATATATCTACCTAGTAAAAAATAACAATTATTTAACAGGCCAAAAAATTCATGTCTGGGGAATTAAAGCAACATGAGTAATTATTAACAATATTTATTAATTCAAATTTGCTACATTAAATCAAGATTAAAAATATTATTTTCAGTAATGATACGGCTTAGTGGACTTCACCTACCTATAATCGAAAAAAAAAATAGAACAAAAACAAAAAAACTTGAAAATCTTGACTTAATTTGTTTCACTCATTACCCAATAACTCTTGCCAGATTGGCCTCACAATCAACCAAAAATGACTTTGTGATCAATCGGTCAATCACGATTGACTTGTTGGATACCCCTGTATTAGATAATGAAAATAGTCCAATATAAAAATACAACTAGAATACCATCATCACAAACCTTCAGGAAAACAATATTATATATATATATGTTTAACATGTATTTTCATGTTAAGTTTTCAGAATAATCATAGTGTACCAAAATTTTAGGAGTATATTATACCTGTCCCTCTTTGGAGTTATTTTGAAAGTGCATAATTGCTTGACAGTTCATAAAGTGGATGTATATTTTTATTATTGAATTATTTTGCCAAAGTTTTATCTGTTTAATTATATTTATTATTTTATCAGGTTCCTTGTCATTATTTTAAGAGATGATAAAGTTTATATCTCTTTTATAGCTTATTGTATTATTCCAGTAAGTTTTATATTTTTGTGATACTAAGCATACAACATTATATTTAGGCAAACCCCTCTTTTTTTAGTTCATTCTCATATTTCATGACTAGAGACTGTTCTCCTCATGAGTAGGTGCTTATTTTAGTTCATGCCATCAGCCTATTTTGCCTTTGCTTCATCAATCCCCACATGATCCCCAATATAAATAAAGTGTTTTGCCTGTTTTAATCTTTATCAATCCCCTAATATAGATTTTGATATATTATTTAAAATCATATGTAATGGACAACCATGTCATTATCCTGGCATTTGATATTTTTGAGGCTAATGTCAACTATTCTTTCAATCACACTCTTTGTAGGGTCAGAGGGGTTTTTGATGTGTAGGTTGTTGATGTGCCTAGCTAGCACATCCAGATGTTTTAAAACATGATAAAATATTTATTAAATTTATAATTATTCATATGGTTATATAAAATTTGTACAACTTCTTCAGTGTTTATCACTAACAAAATATGGTAAGATATTGTCCTATTTAGTTTTAAAAAATGCATTTCATATAGGAACTATGTAAAAGCTAGTGAAATCATTAAAAACGAGAACTCAACTATACCTACAGGAAATCATATTAAAATTTCTAATTCACTGGTAATTTTAACTATATCTTAAATTGTAACTCTTAACTTTTCTTTATATATTTATTTTGGAAAATTTTAATAATTTTATTAAGTTTATAAAATAACTTGATGTTTGCTTATTTATAAGTATCAATAAATGTTATTACTAATTTTGGCTTCTGTACCTTTATTATTATACATCTTTCAGAAATCTATACATGCACATTTTTTGATTTTATGCATTAAAATTACAAGAGTACAAGAAAACATGATATGAATCATTTTATTAAAATTATATTGCTGATGTTATTTAAGAAGATTTCAATTATTTTAATGATTCACCTTATAAGAACACTTTATTCTATTTCATTTATTTTTGATAAAACTATATCGTTACTTTATTCATCTTAAGTTATGATCATAAGATTGCTTTATTTTATTTTAATATAATATTAAGAGAAAACCTGTTGGTGTGATATTTTGGGAGCAACAAAATCCCTTTTCTAGTCTCATAAATATCATCCTCATGTTTATCATTATTTTTAATATGAGTTTTTCATGATTAATTCTAATTCTAAATTTAATAATTGTTTGATTTAATATCATCTTAGGGAAAAGATCATGTCTTATTGCCATTATTTGTTAGTAGGATCACATTCTTGGTTGATTTAAAAAAATAAAATTGAGAGTATTGATCATTAAAAGAACCCCAGGATTTGTTTATAAGAAAACTATTTTATGAAAGAATTGCTATGCTTAAGATCACATTTATTCTATGAAAGAAATATGTGGCATAGAAGACCTGAGATATTTTAATAATAAATAACTATACCTTAGATCTAATTATTTAAAAGAATAATTAGGATGATAAATAAGATTTGGTTAATTTTAGAAGATGTATTGGATAAAGAGTATTGAAAGAAACCAAACTCTTTTTGTGTAATAAAATATGAATTGTGTTTTAAAAAGAGAGTTAGATAACTCTCCTCTTAATTTAATGTTTTCATTTGCTAGAATTAATGTGCCTACTATTCTTATAGCAGTGTATGTATCAAAGCTAGCCTAAACTCTAAGATATTATTATTTAGCTATTATATAATATTAGCTATTGGTGTATAAACTTGAGCTTATATTTTGTTTTATTGGTGGTTATTGGTTTGTTTGGCCTGCCATTGCCCATCTTTTTAAGTTACAAATTTTGTCATACCCAATGTATTGTCGATTGATTAGGGTATTGACTGATCGATCATTGTTGTGCTTGCCTTGTTTGGTATCGCCTTCACGATCACATTTTTTTATATTTCGAGATTAATACTCAGACTACTCTATACAAGATATAGTAAAGAGAAAAAATGGTCCATTCTTTTCTGTACAAAAGTTTTGTCTTATGCTTTGGATTGAAAATATTTTATTTATTTAATAAACAAATAGTTTGAGTATTAATCTTGACATATTACATAATACTAATCACTGAAAATATCTTATATACTGTGTATATATATATATGAGAATATAGAAACGGCTAAATTTCATTAAAAATAAAAATATATTGAATTAATAAAATAATAATTAAATAATGAAGTAAAAAAGTTAATATATTATGTAATAAACATATCAGTATATTAATTTAATAAATAGATAATCTAATTAATTATGACATTTTAATACAAATATAAAATAATTCTTACCATACATAAATGTGAATGAAGTATATTACTTATAGATATAATAAACACCTCCATACTTCCCCATTCTTTTTAAATTCATATAAATAAAGATATAATAAAAGACAAATGACTCCCGAGATGCATTTCGTGCTGAACCAGAACTCATTAGTTGGCCCAGGTCACTATTTACCATATATATCTCTATTATATGCAAAATAATTGTTACATTTTCATTTACTATTGCCAAATTCCCTCCACTCACAACGTTGACGCCATCCATTTCAGATAAACACACTAATGATTATTACTAATCATTTTCGAAACTAGAGATTATCTCTAGCACAGATATAAACTTTAAACCTGATTTTTTAATTTTGAAATGATTATACTTAAACTCAAATTAGTTTTGCATGTGTCCCTGGAAATAGTTTGAATTGTTTAAATTGACCCTGTAGTTTGAAGATTGTTTTAATGTAAACAAAATTACTTTAGTCTGTACATATTTACAATATTATAGATGTATTAATATTTATAATAATTTTCATAAATCATCAATCTATCAATGATTTTGTTTATTTAAATTTTCAATTTAGTTTAATTTAATAGAATTGTCAATCAAAATTTAACTTTTTAATATCGATTTAAAATAGATTCAATTAAGACAATTTTTGATATTTAAAAATCGTTTTAAAAATAATATATTCAACTCTTCTATCAAATCTCTTTTAATCTATAGCTAAAACTTTTAAAGCAAACTAAAAGAACGTTCTTTTTAGATCAAGTCAAATCCATTAATGTTACAATGTAAATTTATGAGGATTTTGCATTCATATGAAAATAACGTTTTCTTAAAGTCAGGAAAACAAAATTATTTTTTTCCTGAAGTATCTTTACATTGTATTTTTTATTAGAGTTTAAATAATATTCTTCATATTACATAGATCATACTGTGCTTTATTTATTAGCTATGTGATTGGTTAGTAATAATATTTTCTTTTTTGAATATGGTGGGCAAATAGTGGCCTGAGGGCCTCAGGCCACATGTGGCCCGCCAAGACAATCAGAAAAATCTGCCTTGAACTGAGATTTTCTTCCTATGTGTGACTGAAGATTCATCTCTTATTTTCCACTACGATGACCATGTCAATACACATGTGCAGTGTAGATACGATATGCAGTGCTTTTCCAGTTGATCTGGTTAATTTCAGTTTTGTCTTTGCATTAGCAAATATATGCATTTTCAACCTTAGTGAAACCATGAACACTCTGAAAAAATGTAAAATCGGTGATGAATGCCGTGTGTTTAATGAAGAATGGACAAATATTTTTTTTTGTAATACAGGGAATAAAGCAGTGTGCTTATTATGTCATGAAAAAAAAAGTGCAGCCCTCCACTAACTTTCTCTTCCACAAAGTGGCTCCTGATGCAGCCCTTCAACAATCTCTGTGGCCCCCAAGCCAAAACAATTGTCCACCTCTGATTTAGGCAGTGAAAGGTTAGGCTGGAGCTAATAGCTTCTTGATTTATATTAGGCAGATACATATTTAAACTGTAGGAAAATAATGATAATCTAAGGATTATTAGTAATGTATGCTGAACCTGATAGTCATTCAACATATCTTTTTTATGGTAATAAGTTTCAACTGGCATGAAGTCCTGCTAATAGTAGTTATCATATTGACTCTATAAGTCTGAATTAATCTATGTTTCAATATTTCTAATTCACTGATAGGGATTGTTCAAAAATATATATCTCAGGAAAACAAAATTAAAGATTAAGTTTTCTTTAAAAAAAATATTGATAATTCCTTTGAAAATATAATAGTTTTTATACTCACAAAACAAAATAACATTCATTTACATTCTTATGATTAGAGACCAAAATAATTTTTGATTACAATTTATTCCTTAGTTCTTTTTTGATATATATAAACATTAATGAAAAAAACATATCTGATTCAATTCTACAAATAATATTTTATCTAATAAATAAATTAAATAATTGAACTATCATGTTTTTTAGATTAGAATTATACTAAATATTTTCTAGCATAATTCTAACCTTTCAGTTGTTTTAGCTTTTATAATACACTTTGATAATTAATTACTTATGCAACCTTTCTTTATAGCACAAAACTAGAGGTGTATGGGTTTAATTTTTATTGAAAATATATATTATATTAAAATGAAGGTTTTTACAGAGGCAAAAAATGTTTTATAATTCATTGTAATATTTGGGATCATCTTCGCAAAATATTAAAGTGTATAACTACTTATCTTTAAGCAAAATAATATTTACTTTTGACTGGGTAATGATATTATTATATGATCACTCCAAAAATATAGAAAATTATTGTAAATAAAATTGTCAAAAAAAAAAAAAAGATAATGTTGCACCACAAAACAAAACACAATAACAATAAAAAATAGCTACATTTTTTATTCATTCAAAATAAAAATAACTCATCAAAAACAACAGACAAAACTGGATATGTCTTAAGATATTCCAACATTAAGACAATATTTTACATTAAGTTTTTTGTCATTAATATATCTTGAGATCAAAAGAATTTATGAGATTCCCTATGAAGTATGCCAGTCTATGTATACAGAATGAGCAATTGTTGCATTTATGTCATAGGAAATGATTATGCTAATGCAATAAAACATTATTAATCATTTTCAGCATTTGCTCTCACTTCGTTAATATTGAACCTTGTGTAGATTTCACCAAAGATAACTTCTCTCTTCAGATGCAACAATCATCAAGTTTTGAAGAGACTAAATTGTACAAATGATACAAAGTAGTCAACATATGGAAACATTCCTTACACAGAGTAATATAAATCATAAAGTAAACTTAAATTCAATCAATTAGTCCTCATCACCTCAAGTTTGGCCCTAATCATTGTTTATTCCTGTTTTGATTGATGGAAAACTGTAATATTTATTGTTCTGTGATTTCATATATTCTAATTTTTTCTCAATTATTAATTAATCTTTTACAACAATTTTCTCTATCTTTGCACAAATTACATAACAACATCTTTAGTCAGTTGAAGGCAAATATCATTTTGCCAAAATCTCACTAAAGTTATATATTTTAATATTTTACAGGATTGATCTTTACTATGAATATAAATATCTCATATTTTAATATTTTACAGGATTGATCTTTACTATGAATATAAATATATACACATGCACACACATAATTTATATAATTGATATGCCCTTATATAAATACTGTCTGGATATCTGAGCTTTAAAATTATGTAAAAAGCTTTCATCCATGCTAAATTCTAAAACATCATTAACTAATGTATTACGTATAAAATACTATTCATGTTTTAAGTCTGATTTGAAATTTCTTAAAATTGGTTTATATACATGTGTTATCATTTGTTACATATTAAATAATTTAGAATAAAATAGTTTCTTATATTTTTAATACATTTACCTTATTAATTTAATTCACTAATAATTATTATTAACATAAGTAAATTAATTATCATTCTATTTTTCATTCTTTAACTGATTTTATTTTGCCATTTTTAGTTTCTTAGGATAATACATTGCTTGGTCATTGAGAACCTCTTAAGCTATTGTCATTTTTCTATACTTATTTCAATAATGGGATTGTATATTTGTGTATTCCACATTTCTACGTATTACTCACATCCACAACAATGCTGATTCCAATTTTTTTTTTTTTAACTTTTTATTCTTTGATTTCTATTTTTTTTTTTTTTTTGACCTTTTGAAATTGGAATGGAGTCATATTATTAATGATATATATAATTATAATAAAAATAATAAATTTAACGGTAACAAACTATTATAAACAATCCTTAAATCCGCAGTTGTGGCAGGTTTAAGAAATTAATTGAAAATACTTCTGCGGATTTAAGGATTGTTTATAATAGTTTGTTACCGTTAAATTTATTATTTTTATTATAATTTTGTTTTAATTAACGGACATTTTATTTATATTATATATATACACCTAACTGGATATAATGAGAATGTGTACAATAAAAGTATGTGTTTAGTTTATAAAATTATTTAATCAATTTTTTTTACACTTTTTTTTTTTTATATAAAAAAAGTTTATTCAACAAAGTACATAGTTTAAAAGTAGTTCAGTTTTACATAATTTGTGATTTAAAAATTGGTGTATAAAAATGGTTCAGAGTCAAAAAATTGAAACCCCGATAATTCTCAGGATGGATTTTGTATTTATGATAAATATGATAATTAGCCAAATGAACTAATTTGATGATGGTAAAAATAATTTGGATTTAATCTCTTAAAATTGAGCAATACAACAGGTACATCAAAATCTTTTGTAGTGAGCAATGGCTGCTTTATATCTGGTTTAGGGTTGATATAGTGGTGGTAAGTAAACTCTCTCTTTGGTTGTCCAATCAGACTGCTACAAAATAAAAAAAATAAATTAAAAGAATTATATATATACTAAATATTGAATGTTTTTTTAGAAAAATTGAAACTTTACTTAAACTTTTCAAATACATTTAGCTGTTAGTAATAGTATGCAAGTTTGTATATAACACTACAAAGAAGTTAAACCATTAAGCATCACATGATCACTATCTCTTATACTAGCACATAATTGTTTATAAACAAGGCAAAACTCTTTGCCTTGTTTATAAACAATTATGTGCTAGTATAAGAGATGGTGATCACGTGATGCTTAATGGTTTAACATCAATCCTGCCTAATAGAATAGTGGTGGCTATGGTTATTAAAGAGCCAAAGACACCAAAATGTAGGGTGCTGAACTGAGTTCAGACCCATATGATAGATAAGCTATTGAGCTTAGATTGAAAACATTTTTGTGTTTTCAATTTCATTCTCATATTTTTATAGTTAAGTAGAGATAAAAGATAGTTGCTGGAGGGTTACATTAGATCCTAAGATCTAGGTGCAGTGCTCTCAGATCCAAAACTCCTCACTGACGAAGGCCACAAGCCAGAAATTAGTCTGGGGATATTGGATGAGTAGGCATTAGATAGGGATTTTATGCACAAGCCTTCTGGCATCCATTGATTACTCTGGTTGGCATGGGGTGGCACTACTGTATGGAGAGTTTTGCCTTGTTTACTACAAAGAAGTAAATTCAAAGAAGCTGCTCACATAACAATGGCAAATAATCCACATAAGTTGATCTAGTGTGCTAATACATAATGTGTGGAAACTACTAATTAATCTTGCTCTTAGGAAAAAATAGAGAAATCAGGAGGACCCTCATAGATTAAATATATGACATTTCTACTGACAGTTGCTTTCAGCAGACCTTAATTTCACTATTCACAAATCTAAAGCTCCAGATTCAACTTCCATGCTAGTATTATCATTAATCAGACCAGCAGTAATTAAGGAAGAGAGAAGAATAATGCAACTCAAAACATTGTGTTATGTATTAGTCTGTGAGTTATTACTAACAATTGAATGTATTTGAAAAGTTTAAACAAAGTTTGAATTTTTTTAAAGATATTCAATATTTAATATTAGACAATGGAAATAGTTCAACATATATAATTATTATGAAAATATCACCATCGCAAACCTTCAGATAAACATTAAATATAATTATACAAAAACGAATAGCTAACTGTAATAGTAACTGACTTTAATTTAATTACTTAAAACAAAAAGGATTATCAATTGTAAGCAGTTTTACAGTGGAATATTTGAATAAAGAATATTGATAAATTCTAAACTTGGTAGATGGTAAAATAATAATTGGAAATAAGAATTAACTATGAATGCATAATAAGAATGTCTAACCAAGATATTTTTTACTATTTTACAGAATATGTTGGCTGATTAAAGTTTTGATGGTTTTTTTACATGTGCTCTTTCTACTATTCTCTAATTTTTATTTTGTCTTCAATCACTTACTATAAACTTCTCATGTCAATGGTCATTTTTCTATGATAACAAGATTAATATTTTCATTATTTAATAATATGCACATAATTTTTACCTTTTTTTGTTTGGAATTCAAATAGGCACAACTTTCAGCATTTAGAAAATAATTATTATTACAATGGAGCAGATTGTAAGTTGTAATTTTAAATGAAGCAGAACCAATATTGAATTATTTGGAACTAGACTTGAAATAAAAGTTTCATCTGATAAATAATAATATGATTGAACAGTTCTATTTAATCATTTCTTTACCCAAATGTTGAATGAATTATAAAAAAAATACACAAAATGGAGTCTTACAAAATCAACTGGAGGCAGCATTAGGACTTACAAATTGTTCAATACAAGCAATGGAGAAACAGTAATGGTGGAAAAATATGAAAGTAGGTAATAAATAATATATTTCATTTTTTGAAAAAAATGTGAATGCATGGAATATGAAAACTTGATATTCACTCCTCAAGATACAAATATAGTTAAAACTTTAAGATTAATATATATTATTAGTGGTACTTGTAAGAAAAAAGTTTACTTGAAATAGGAATGACAAGTCATGACAAGCTACTTGAGAGAAAAGAGACTGTATTGTGAGTTTTAATTTAGTACTTTCTATTTTTTGAATTAAACCACTAAAATATCACATTATCATTATTTCTTGTGCTTACAGAAGTTATTAATTAAAACATAAACAACTCTCTCAATACAGTACTTCCACCTATTGCACACCATAGTAATCAGTGAATGCTAGAAGGTTTGATAAAGATCATAAGCAAAAAACTAGTTTGGGAATATTGGATGAATAGACACTAGATAAGGATTTGAAATAAACTTTCTAGCATTGGGTGCCACTATGATATAGAGAGAATTGCTATTGGATTAGAATTCCTAAAAGTATAAATAAAATGCCCAAGATTCTAAAAATTGGTTTGCATAATGATAACTATGGCCATGTTTTAATGTTCAGATTCTAATGTGTTCAGAAAGTTCAAAGAAAATATTATTCCTTTTGCTGATGATACTTCATAAATATTGCTAAAAAAAAAACAAATTTATTTTTTTGGAAACTTTAATGCATAATTACCAATGTTTATTTTCAAGATATTATTAATGGAATTATTTTAAGATTTATGTTGTGGTTATGAATAAATATGTATTTGGTTTACTAAAAGAAAAATCTGATGGTTCTTTAAAAATATATTATTAATGTCTTAATTTTTAAAAAAGGTATTACCTTCTCTTCTTAACTGAGTAATAAGATGAATTGCAACTGCATAAAAAAGTTTAGGAACTTGAGAGCAGCTGCTCAGAAAAATTAAAAAATATATATGGAGATATAAAATTGCAAAGGAATCATGGCTATTTTTTTATTAACATGTTAAAATTAACAAATATAAAAAATAAGATGTAAACTTATTAAATCAGAACATTCTCTTGTATGATGTTTATATTTTAAAAGCTGGAGGGAGTATTTTGAATGGTCATACAAGAATTATTGTGAATGTATTTAATAATATATCCATTCTTCAATAATAATAATAATAATAATAATAATAATAATAATAATAATAATAATAATAATAATAATAATAATAATAATAATAATAATAATAATAATAATAATAATAATAATAATAATAATAATAATAATAATAATAATAATAATAATAATAATAATAATAATAATAATAATAATAATAATAATAATAATAATAATAATAATAATAATAATAATAATAATAATAATAATAATAATAATAATAATAATAATAATAATAATAATAATAATAATAATAATAATAATAATAATAATAATAATAATAATAATAATAATAATAATAATAATAATAATAATAATAATAATAATAATAATAATAATAATAATAATAATAATAATAATAATAATAATAATAATAATAATAATAATAATAATAATAATAATAATAATAATAATAATAATAATAATAATAATAATAATAATAATAATAATAATAATAATAATAATAATAATAATAATAATAAACGGTTTATTGGTTGAAAATTCATAAAAAGCACTGGAAGTGTGATATCTTGATCATGATCCATGGACTTTGAGCTCCAGTGTCCATCATTTTATTACTGTCCCAAACCATACAGAGCCATTCTTCAATTATATTTGAATAGAAATATCCATCTTGGTAAGATTAAAGTGTAAAGTCACAACTTAAAATGGAAAGATTGCAATTTCTGATGAGATCTCTTAAAAAGTCTTACAATGTAATGATGATAAGTTTATCTTAAGAGCTGTTGAATTGGTTTAATAATATATTGCTCCATGAAGGTTCCCACCCAATTTTTAAAATGCTTTACTTTTCAGATTTGTAGGGAAAAATGATATAAAAATAATGCAGTAATTATCACAATTATTCACTGTTTTACTGAATTGTTTGCTTCAAATCGTAAACGAGACTCAATGTGCTTTTAAAAAAACTCAAGAAGCATATATATATGTATAGATTTGTTGTTAAGGAAAAGTAATAAAAATTAGAATAAATGTATAGACCTACCTACCTACCTACTGATCTACCGACCAACTGACTGATGGTCCGACTGACCTAACTACCTACCTACCCACCCACCTACCTATCTATCTATCTATCTATCTATCTATCTATCTATCTATCTATCTATCTATCTATCTATCTATCTATCTATCTATCTATCTATCTATCTATCTATCTATCTATCTATCTATCTATCTATCTAACTGTCTGTCTGTCCGTCCATCTCCATCTGTCTGTCTGTCTGTCTGTCTGTCTGTCTGTCTGTCTGTCTGTCTATCTATCTATCTATCTATCTATCTATCTATCTATCTATCTATCTATCTATCTATCTATCTATCTATCTATCTATCTATCTATCTATCTATCTATCTATCTATCTATCTATCTATCTATCTATCTATCTATCTATCTATCTATCTATCTATCTATCTATCTATCTATCTATCTATCTATCTATCTATCTATCTATCTATCTATCTATCTATCTATCTATCTATCTATCTATCTATCTATCTATCTATCTATCTATCTATCTATCTATCTATCTATCTATCTATCTATCTATCTATCTATCTATCTATCTATCTATCTATCTATCTATCTATCTATCTATCTATCTATCTATCTATCTATCTATCTATCTATCTATCTATCTATCTATCTATCTATCTATCTATCTATCTATCTATCTATCTATCTATCTATAAAGGCATTTTATTCAGTTAATCAAGATGGCTTATGCAATATTTAAAAATATATGATATTATGGGTTTTTTCATGTATTAGATAGGACTACTATATCTGCCAACATTTTGATTTCATTTGGTGCTATTGTTAATTTGAACTGTGCAAAAAAAATTTCATTATCTTTACTTTTAGATTTACATCAAGGTGAGGAAGTGATATTTTTGTGCCTTCTTAGAATGATCTACAGGGCATTTTATACATTTAAAATACAATCTTTGGTTTAATTTATTAACAGCCTTCTTGGAAATAGGGGAGAAGTTAAATAATCATCTTTTCATACCCTATTGTGAATCAAATTCAACCAGATATTATTGTAGGTGGCAAGTATACTTGCCAGAGTTTTTTTTAAAAAATAGCCTGTCCATAGCAATCCTAACTAGCCACCCCAGTCATTGGACAAAAGTGGGTATACAACTATTAGTACTCCACAATTTCCAAAACTTTAACCAGATTTCAAAATATGTGTTGTCCCCAATCATGGTTAAAATTTTTGTTTAATGTACTTCTTGACACAATTCTTACAAAAAACCTTCTTCATTAATCATTTTAAATTAAATCTGGATCCTACATGAGTCTTGCATAATAATCATCCAGAAGATGATACACATTTTTAAAACCTGTTTATGCTTCTCATTCCCATGACTCTTTACATTTCACAAGCAAATAATTAATCTTAAACAATTGCTCAAGAAAAATATTAAAAATTTCCATTCTTATAATGACATAGTAATTATTTATAATCTTAGAACCATGTGGCTTGTTTGTTGCATTCTTGACAACAAAAAGTACCAAGTTCTTAAAAAATAAGAAGTGGAATAATGCATATTTATATGCTCTAAAATATTTACTTAAAAGTATTATGAGTAAAATTTGACATAAAAATATTTTTCTTACTTCTACATTACACATTAGAATAATATAAAACATAAATTAAATATTCATCTACATAAAACTGAATTATTTTTATTTGCCATCAAACATTAGTTGCAATGATTATATTTTTTATAAATTATGTATCATTTGTCATGTAAATCCTTTTTCTTACTCCCATATATATGTTAATACTTGTATATAATTTGCTATTAATAAAGTTTATTTTATTAAAAAAAAGATTTTGTTTGTCATGAATTAATGGATTTCATAATGGATTTAAATTATTATTCATCTGGAAGAATTATTCATAGATTTAAGATGAATCAAAATATTTAAAGCAGATATTTCTATGGTTTTCATTGCTAAAAGCTATTCAGAAAGAGATGTTCAACATCTCAGCATACATTTTTCAATTTCTTTGACTTTATTACCCAAAATTTAAAAAAAACTTTTTAAAATCAATTAATTCCATACCCATAATATAAAAATAGAGCAACATTTGCTTAACTTAATTTTCATTGTTTGGATCAATGACAAAACATCAAAGAAGTAAAATTAATCAGTTTATTTTTCTAAGTTTATAAATTCAATAAAAATCATATTTCTGGAAATATTTTGTTGATATCTTATGATGGTGTCTTTTAATCTCTTTTATAGGAAAATACTACTCGGCAGCAATTGGGCATCTATGATTATAAACTTAGGTTGTCAACTCTTGCACTAGACAATTACAATTAAGCATAGTATTTAAATCTTTGAGTTTACTGCAGAAGAGAATAAAAAATACCATCATGAGAAATAAAAAAAATTGATTTTTTGAAAAATTTTTGTTTGTATTTTTCTGTATTTATCTACATGGTATTTATTTATAAGTGGCGCTAATGATCAATAACAATACAATGTTTGTGATGATTTAATCTTTGTAAAATAAAATACATTTTTCCTGGCTATATTTAAAAAAAAGTTAATATGAGATTTATTTATTATTTTGACTAGAGAAGTATGTTTGACCTTAATAATAGTATGTAGAACAGTTTAATATATTTAAAGAAACTAACAATTATAGTTTGATGGTTAAAATGTAAATATTGTACTCAGATTAGTAAATAAAATTGTAAACAATGTATTGACATAAAATATACACATCTACATATAATCAATAAAGCAAGTCATATATAATGTGACTTTGCTTTTATAAGCTTGTATTTACAAAAATGTAATACAAAAAGTGTACCAATGGCCCAAAAAAGCTCTTAATTGATAAGTTTGTATGCTCTTTGTATTACAACTACATATATATAATTTTTAGTGTCATGTTTTTAATTATATGATTATATTGTTTAGTTTTTATTTATAATTTTAGGATACCTTGTGCATATCATTTTTTGATGGTCCTTTGGATAACTTTTGACTGGAAGGAATAACATCAGGATTTTCATTAATTCGAGGAAATGGAATGGAATTTGGAAATGAAGGATTTGAAAAAAGACTCCATTGGTCTTTAACTCCACTTCCCAATTTTGGGAATAATCCATCTTGATTTACATTTTCTGGCATGGTATTGACACGTATATTTCGCCTTTTTTTCTAAAAAAAAAAAAAAAAAAATTGTTAAATCTTATATATAGGTAATAAAATAAACTTATAATTTACTAAACTAATAACAATTATATAAAGAAATGTTAAGCTATAATCAGCTTATGATATGACTGCAATTATTAATAGCACATGCATAATTCTTAAAAATACTTCAATCGTTACTGTTAACAGAGTACTCTTTTATTAAAATTTGGTATTTTAGATAATCCTCCCAAAAATCATTTCCAATATATAATATTTTTTTTAATAAATAAATATTAAACTGTAACCATCTTATAAGTCCACTATTGTAATAACATATGTAATTAATATCAGTATAGTAAATTTTATAAGACTGATTCCTGTTTTATTATATATATTATTATAGTGACGAGTGTCTTCTCCTCATTATTTCTTCCTGGAATTTATTCAGTAGGACTTTGTCCTGCAGTGAATTTGTTTCATCTTTCAACACACATACATATAAACATGTTTGTCTGATACTTGCTTTTGAAAATTACTAAAAAAAAAAGTCATCATCACACGATTACCATTCTTTCTGCATCTTTTGATTATTCTAATTTGCACTGACTGGCAATACTGTATGGAGACTTTTATCTCTGAGTAAAAAAAGGAATCCCTATTTTAAAAAAATATGAGAATAAACAATAATGGCAAGAAAAATTGATATTTTAAATTGTTTTTTTTATCATCCTTTTCTTCTAAGAACAGTTGATATTGTAATTAGTGACAATTATAAGTGTAATCATTTCTAAATTAAGATTTGGTAACCTTTTAGCATAATGGGCTATTCTGTTAAAATATCCCAAACAAAAAAATTAAAAGAACCACAAGGAGGAGATATAAATAATATGAATAGCATGTTTTTCTGAATGATTATGGTTGTATTTGAATACAGAAATCAGAGTACATATTACAAAAACTCAAATTCTCTTAAAAACAAACAAACAAAAAATAAAATATTGATTTATTCACAAATTTGTAAAAGTGCATTTTTTTTTTTTTTTTTTGGTGGCGAATTATGGTGGTTGTGAGCGCATACTAAATTGGCATCTTTTTTCTCCTAGAGTAATGAAAATATTTACAAATTAAACAAAAAAAAAGAGATGGGTTCATCATGATAAAAAGAGCTAAAAATTTGGGATCAAAAACAGCAGGTTGCCAACCCTATATGTAAATATTTTATTCTAAAATAATGGTTGCATAATATTTGCAGAAATTGCATGGTTTAAAGCAGTGGTGGAATGGTGAACTCAGAAAGTCAAGATGCATAAATTGTGGCTAAGCTTCATTACTTTGTGTTCAAATGTCTTAAAATCTCCCAAGCAATAGACTATTCATTACTACTGCTATTACTTACTCATATGGGAAGCATTAATTGAATTTAGTGCTCTAATGAAAAAAAAGAGGAGGGGAATAAATTTAAAGATTTTGAAAATATTGAGATGGTGTTAGTTAATTTCACTTGAATGATTTTTAAAATTTATGAATGCAATAATGAGAATGCCATTGTAAATTTATTTCTTTGTTTAGTACATGTGATCTTATGAATGTAAGCAGCTATTGCAAAATACATTATAAATATTAACAAATGCATTAAACAAGGTAGCTGTCTGTACTAACTATAGTAAAGTGTGTATGCATACATGTATATACTTAAAATTTGTAAATAAAGTTTTATATTCTGTGTAATTACTATCAAACAATAAATGAATAAATTCCCCCTAATTAAATTTACTCTAGAAAATTTACATTGTTATGCATGCATTTGAATTTTAATAAATGTATACTAATATGTTAAGATTTACATAGGATCTGGACTAAGATTTGTTCATAATGAGAATGTATAGTGTTAATTGTCATGCACTAAGAATTGTCAATCAAGCAACATGTGTAACAGATAGCTAATTACATTTAAGTACAAATAATATTAATTATCATTCATGTGAGAAGTTTAAAGTCACATAACTGAAAGATAATTCTGAACACTAGAGATTAAATCACAATTTCTAAACAGATTAGATGTATTATTTTTGTCTACCCATTTGTCTCAAGTGAATAAACATTTTGTTATGTTTTATTTGTGTCTAGTGTTTTCTTATAGTTAGTTACCAATGTTGCCTGGCTGGTTGTGAAATTTGTGTTAGTGATGGAATGCTATAATCAATCTTCAACAAGAAAAAATGGCACTGCAACATAATCTTTTAAGTAAATTTGATATTAGCCAATGCAGTGAGTTAGAAAATTTATGGGGAGCATATAGATATATATTTATCAACAGTATAGTTTACAACAAACAAAAATAGCAATGCTAATGTGGTTGTGTGGAAAAAAGTTCTGTAAGTGGGAAATCAACTCTGTAATCCAAAACCTCTTGAGAAAATACTGTATCATGAATTATATATTTCAAACTGATGATGTCAAAAGTGGTGTCATGCCTCAGATTCAGAAATAGAAAACAAGCATCACATGAGAAATATCAAAACTACAATATAGAATTAAGAACATTGATTAAAGAGTGCAATTTTAATTCAAAGCTGAATTATGGGATATGACAGATAGTAAGTTTAGGAAACACACAACTGAAAAATGCACAGCACACAAAGTTGGATTGGAAATGCTGCAGAAGCTGAATTAACATAGAAGTGAAGAAATTAATAGAATGGAAACCAAGAGATCAAACTGCAGTAGCAGTAGTGATACCTGGATGTGCTATTGCTGTGGAGAAAAAGATCATTTAAGGAAAAACTACAAATTTAAAAAAGAAAAATGTCATTTAAGTGGATTAATAAAATATTTGTCACATGCTTGTTGAAATAAAAAAAAATAGTAAAACTGAGCGGCTTATGGATTTTAAATCATAAGGAAAAACCATCAAAAGGAAAACTAGTATTAAAAAGATAAATGACATGGATTACAGTCATATTTTTCTGGATGTCCATATTTGTGATCAAAAAAATTACTATGGAAATAGATAGTGGGCAGGATTGTCATTAATGTCATAAAATAATTGAATAATAATTATGAAAAAGTGTAAAAACAATTTAACACTAGAAATGCAAATGTGATAAAAACTGATGTAAATGGAAACAGGACTGAAATATGCATCATAATAACTGTATCTCTTAAGATTAATTCCAGAATAAAATTTCTACCTTTCTACATAATGAAAAGAGACTTAGTCTTATATTGGGTAGAAATTATTTAGATATTTGGGAATCTGTAAAAACATAATTAAAAAAGTACAGTTAGCGTCATAGGCTTGGGATAAATATCTATAGTTATTTATGATGGATCCAGCCGAGTTAAGCATATGACTGAAAATTGATACAGGATTTATTTACATACTAAAAAAGAGATTAACATTCTAAATGCTTATGAAATCATGAAAGTTTCATCTTTTACTTAAGTAGGTCAACATTTATTTTTTCTATGGACATTATCATGATTTCCAATATAAAAAAAACGTTGGCATTTGTGCATTTTCCTATCTATCCAGCTCCCCAGCCTCTATTTTCGATAAATATACAGTTTCAGGGGCATATAATAAAGCTTTCCAAACAAATAGCTGATAGGAAATGTAATATTTAATTTTTTTTCCATTAATGTTATTTTAAAAAAAATAAAAATGGTGCAAACAAAAAAAAACCCTATTTACACTATTTACTTTTTTTTTTTTTAAGAGTCATAGCATCGGCCGGGACACGAACCTGCAACCCAACTGCCTGCATATGTGCTAGTTATTTAGAATTAATGATAAGTAAAAATTATAATGTGTAGACACTAATGTCTATATATATTATAAAGTTGTTTCATGTTTTTTAAAATTTAAATTAATAAGTTAATCAAATATACGCATCCTTCTTTTTAAATAATGCACATAAAGGTGTTTCATGTATTTTTTTTTTTACTTTTAGATTAATAAGTTGAGGTCTGCATTCACGGACGTGATATGCTACATTATGCTTCTATTTTTATATTAATAAGTTGATTTAATACAAAATAATAATAATAATAATAAATAAAATGTAAAATTAATTTTTTGCTCAATTTTTTATTTTTTTAAAAAAATAACACTAATAAAAAAAATGTAAATATTAATTATGACACTTTCATTGTATCCTCTCAAAACTGTATATTTATCAAAAATGCAGGCTTAAGAGCTTAATAAATAAAGAAATGCATAATTCTAGTTAATAACTTTAATCCTGCATGTATGATATTTTAATAGTATATGTAAATATTTTGAATACTTAAATAAATTTTAAGAAACTATTTATATTTTTAGATTATTTTATTTTAACCATATTAAATTCTCTACCAATTTATTATAAACAATAGTAGTGTGTAGCATATCAATATTCTCTCTGCATTCAGTGGCCGCACACGAGATGGCTGTAGCTAAAGCTGCAACTCATGTATATAATAAAGTATTAGTGTGCGTTAGGTTAGAGCTATATTTATCGCCATTATAACAATAATCAATTAAGTACGAACTGTAAAAGGGATGATGATGGTCTGCGCATATATTTGTTCCCACACACAAGAATATATAATTTGTAATTTTATGCATATCATAATTATATTATATATGCGAGTAATATTTTTATATTTTATTTTTATTTCACATTTGCGAATTTTTCTCTTAAAAGTCGTTCACGTGTTGGAACATATTTATAAAAAAATGATTAAAAGTACAGTAATTGCAAATAGCCCAAAACGTTTGTATTTTTGTTTGTTATCAAATAGTTTCTCAGCTAATAAGTTAAAGCAAAGTTAGATGGCTATTATTTCATCAAATGTTAAATTTTACTAATGTATTAATAGTCATCCTGCTCTATATTGAGTTTGAAGCAATGAGACACCAAGATCAGCAGAGAAATTTGATAAAATAATAGCCACCTAACTTTGCTTTAACTTATTAGCAGAGAAACTCTGATTTTATTTTTGATTTAGTGTTGATCTTTTGTAGGAGGAAAATAAAAAAAACCTTTCCTTTTGTATTAAAAATTGAAACTGGAACTCACTTAATCGATCAAGGTGGTCTGAGTAAAACCAACAATAAAAATTAAAGATAAAATTTTAAAAGAGCAAAATAAGTGATTATAACATTAAAGTGTAAAAAAGCTCTATGCATTGTTCTAATCCATTAATGAAAGTAGAGTTGTCTGATGCAATGATTGTAGGGGGATACTCAAATGCATAGTGTAATGTGCTATATAAGCTGTTCATAGGTGCTGAGATTATTATTATTCTTATTATTATTCTGATGCTTGCTCTTATTAAGATTATTACGTTGGTTATTGCTGTTGTTGTTACGGAGTGAAATCGTGGTTTCAGAAGTATCATGGTGCTGTGTTGAGCTCTTTTTGTCTGACTGATGATTACCAACTATAAGCTGCTGAGACTATTTATTAAGGCCACATCTATGAAGACAATAATCATCCAATATTAAAGAAGCTAATAAGAAAAGAGAATAAAGCTGAGCTTGGCTTTAAATAAAAGTCCTACAAGCTATATAAATAAGCTGCAGTTTTATTGATACTGCCATAAAGAAGACATTGAGTAGAAACCTCAAGATGATGAAAATATCTACATTAGCCAGCGAAATGATTATGGAGTAGAAGCTCACTTTAGTGCACCTGCCCAGCTCCTTCCAAATCATCACCATGTAGCCACTTAATTCCAAATGATAATGATGACAAAGATCTCAATGCATATATCTTATTAAACAGAAGTCCTCGCTGCCCTGTTGTCCATTTGTGTAGCGCACTCAGAAACCCCGAAGTCCGGATGGAGAAGTCTGAAAATGCCTGAAGGTATAATTTTCTTTTCTTTTATTCATTTACCATTTTTATTTAAATATTGTTTGTATGTTTTAATAATCAATAAACTGAATCTAATTAATGTATGCAATTTTTGGGATAGTATATGTATGTCAAATTGTTTATCTGCAAAGGGTGGGATTGTTTCATGAAAAACCAACTTTCCATATTAAGTTTAATATGCCTAGATGTGCATACGTATATGTCCATGTTTTCTTTTATTTTATTATTGCTCATAACACACACCTATGTATTTAGCATAAAGAAATAATTTAAATTATAGTTTTACTTTGTCTCCGTGTGTGCTTGATTTTTATACAAGCAACTGCTTAGAAAATGTTATGTAAATAATGGAAAGGATACGTAAATAGACATACATATATAATCACATTTTCTTGATATTATATAAATAACTGTAATGCTTAATATGTGCATGTGTGGGAAGAAACTCGGGCCACATTCAAAAGTATTTATATGAAATAAGAGAGGGAGTTCTATATCTAAATTGCATAAACATTAGTATTTATTTTCTCTTCATATTATAATGCCGGGGGATAGAGAATGTATTTTTCTTTACATATGTATTTGGTGATGGGTTATTTGGGGTAAATAAATATTTGTCTTTCATTTCATGAATTATGTCTTTGTGAGTGTCTCACTTATTTTTCTCTCTCCAGCAATATTAAATGCATATATATTTCTGATAGTGACTTAGCCCATGGGATACTACTTCATCAGTGGTTAAAAATTTAATGTCAAGTGAATATCTGTCTCTATTCATTTATTTTATATGTTTCATTAGTAATTGCATATCCTTTCAAGAGGGATTTTCTTTTTCTGGAAGTGGTGTATAAAGGCCAAGTTCAAATTCAGCCTTTCAAAGGTATGTGATGGCCAATGCATGGATATCCAGCACCATGGCAATAGAGTTTTAACAAGAGAGGGATCATGAAATATAAACAGCTTTGATTTGATCTCTCTCTCATTAACAACTCAATAGGGTAATTATAAAATATATGGAGGGGGTATTATTAAATTGATAATGATGCTATAATCTGATGCATGACAATTATTTTATGTTTATTTCTGTGTGCACGGGAAAAATCCACAGAGTGAGGGAGGATGTTGACTGATAGAGAAGGAATTTCTAAGCTAGAAACAATAAGAGACACAGTGCATCAGCCTAAAAATCTCTACTTCATCTAGAATCTTATGACAACTATGCAAAATACTTAAAAATATGAATATCAAATGAATGCATCCACACTTATTCATTTAGAAGCTTACAGGATCTTTTGCATTGGAATAAGGGTCTCTCTCTTAACCAAAAGTCCTGCACCATGCCAGTTTCCTTTGCTATAACATGTGTGCTTAACAAAGTATTTGTCCCAGAGGAATTTTTCTTCTCTGCATCATAAGGTAAATAAATCCATGTACATTTTGGTGTGGTTATATATAGTCTGCCACAGTGCCATTGTTTTTGTTTTAAAATCTCGAACTTTAATCTGCATATACTTTAGTGGACACATCTATTTAGTGCATTTATATATTGGAAGTGAACCACATACACCCACACTTAGCTCATATTTTTCCAAATTTTTTTATTATTTTTATATTCAGTGTTTATAAATTTTTGAAGATAATATTATGAGTGGGCGTGCTATTGTTATATATTGAATTTCTGGTACATTTAGATAGAAAATCAATTGGGATAAATTTAATATAGATAGACAGCCAGGAAAAGTTAGAATAGATAAATATGGTCATTACTATACATATGTAAAAAAAAACTATTATAAAGAATATTTGACAGACATTGTGTTACTGGCAAAATGAGTAACTGCACCCATTAATTAAAAAAACACCATAAGCTTTAATAGATAGCAGCTATTTGGTAACTAAATGGATCATGTTATATAAATGAGATCAAATTTTGTATAGAAATTGAAAATTGCAATTCTGCTTCTGGTGAATGATAGAATTATTACAGTTATAGTTTTCAAGCATATGGCTTCTATCTTGCTATTAGATACTTTCTGTTATGATATTCATAATTTGACATATTGACACCATTATAATATTCTTTGAAATTATGTATTCTATGAGACTGCTTTTCTAAACTATGATCATTTAACAGACATTTAAATCTTTTACATGTATGATGCACTCTTCCAAATCTGTAACAAATTTTGAGAGAATTCTTTACAAATATTTATTAGGCACATGTGCCAATTTATTTTATTTATATATGTGCATAGCATCCATATAAACCAGTGATGGCAAACCTTTTTGAGAAGTGGGTTAAATTTTGTTCATTATAGCTCATGGGTCACTTGGAAAGGGGAAGGAAAGGATAGTTAAAAACTACTTTTTTTTGGTTCTCACTTTTTTATAAAAATCAATGCGTGGGTAATTTAAAAAGCTGGCATGGGTCAGTATCTGACCCACAGGTTATAGGTTTGCCATCACTGATATAAACTATACCAAATCTATGTAACAAATAAATAAACCATGGTGCAAATTAAGTTTTAAAATGTTAAATAATAAATAAAGTTTACAGAAGCAAAATTGGTAATATGATATAATAATTTATGTATTACAGAAATTCAAGTGACATTAATTAAAATAAAGCAGATTTCATATTATGTGATGCAAATAGTAATAATAATAGAATAAAAGATGTTTGTTCTGAGCATTCTAATGTTACTTGTAGTATACCACACCAACAGATATTAATAAAAACTGAAAAGGTATGATACTATCTAAAATTATTTGCCTTTGTGGGTCATCATATAGTAGGAATCTTGATATTCATGGAAAAAGAGATTTAAAGAATATCTACTATTATATTATGAAAATAAATCATATAAATCAAATAACGTATAACAACATCTGTGTCTAATAACCATGAACAAAATGTAATAGAGATTTTGTGTTCATCTTGGATATTACATGAAGAGTGGAATCATAAAGCAAAATAAATAAAAGAAGCATCAGTGTAATGAAAAATAGTGAATTATGGGAGTTAATATATCTTAATATTATTAGTTAAAATTATGTTGAGAAAACTGAAAACATTCTGCAGTGTTTTATATTATATATATATAATATACAAATCGATATATATATCAAAATACAGTACAATTTATATAAATTATATAAATTTATATAAATTGTACTGTATTTTGATATATATATCAATTTGTATATTACATATATTGTGAAACGAATACAGATATCAAACTTTATTTATTATATATATATATTGAAACAGTCAAATCTGTCTATCCTACTGTTTCACCTACTATATACTATAGTAGTATTTCTATATATGTAACTATCACCAAATCCTCATATATCATGTTAATATTGTACTAAAATCAGGCTAAATTTAAATCTAAGTGTATTAGTTATGTATGGGTGCATATATCTTAGCATATAGTATGAAAAATGTATCTATATATGTACAACCCCATAAATACACACATATATATATTTCTAGTAATGAAATAAATGGAAAATGCTTTGTATGTGTAACTAGAGACTACATATATGCAGGAAAGAATAATGTTAACAAAATAAAACATTATAAATTTATTTATTTAGAATAATTATTCTAAAAGTAATATTGGAAATTATTATATATATTTCTGCATATATCACTAAATTATATGATTGAGTTACATATATAACAAAATGTTTTTCATCTTTGAGATTTGTTTTTCTGAGATGATCTCATAAATTTAATCTTTCTCGCTATATTATGACTTAGTTACAAATTAAGAGTAAAAATAGATTTTAAAATAAAAGTATGAATAAATTATCCTAAGTGACCGAAGGTAAAAACCGTGGTTGACTGAAAGTAAAACCCACCTGTAGAAAAATCAATCACAGTGGGATTCCATAATTTCTTAGAAGCAGTAAGAAAAAACAGATCTAAAAACTACTATGACAAGGGAGAGGGGGTAAGCTGATATATAAGCTTCTGCAGCCATCTCTAATTCAGTCGGACACTTTTTAAATCAATTTGTTGACAAAGTATTTTGTAAAATTGCTGATGGTGATGAAGTCATGCCTTCTCAACCACAGGAAAATCTACCAGATGCAGAGAGCAGTGTAGTAAGAGCTGACACCAGCTCAGAAGAAGTCCCCAACAATGAAGCCAACTTGCCAGCAGAAAGAAGATAGCGGTAACCAACTCCCTCAAATTAAAGTTAACTTTTCAACTAAAATTCATTAATTCCTATAAGCTCACTAAATCTAAAATCTATGGCCAAAATAATAATGTACTTTAAATTCACCTCTTAAATGTAATTTAATTTTATTTTAATCCTAAAATCTTGCATGATTTATTGATTTAATTACTGATTTATTTATTGAACTTAGTTACTGATTTATTTGTTGGTTTACTGATTTATTTCTGATTGATTTAAGTTTCAACGTATTTATCTTATTCTAAGTTATTAAAACTGATTTAGTTTTAACTTGCTTTAATCAATTGATTTTACATGATTTATCATAACTTTTAGTACATATAATTTTAAATGATTTATTTTAAAATGATAATTAAGTTTCTAGGTTAATTTACATATTTTAATTTTATGAATATTTGCTTTTATTAATTCTCATAGATAACTTAAATCTATATTAAACTGAATCAATCAAATCTAAACTAATTTAGTTTCAATGCCTTTTTAAACTAAGCTAAAATAAAGCCAAATTTCAGGTTTCACTTATGTGAAATCTTATCTTTAAATTTATACTTCTTTTAGTTAAATCTATGCCAATTTTATTTTATTTTCAATTATGTATTTGTTTATGCTATATTTGTTCAAAACGGAGTTTTACTCTTAGTTAAATGAATAGTGAGAAGCGATTAGATATTCTCATGCATATATATGTAATTTTGCATTTATTAATGCATAAAAGAAACTCCGTTCTGAAAAGGATAAAATGTCTTATTTAAGATATAATTAAAAGCTTACAGCTACTCTAAGATAGATTTGCTTTAAATGTGATATTTAATTAATATTAGCCGAAGTGATAAAATACAGCATAAAGCTATAACTTTGTATCGTAATTACCCATAATATGCTGTAATCCTCCCTAGAATTATATAAATGCCTATATAGATAGCTTTATAAATTAGATTCATAAGCTTTCCTTAATAGCATAATTATAGATGCTATGTAATGAACTGATCTACGGTAGTTTCATGAAGGAAACTATTATTTAGCATCCTAATTTTATTATATAATGATGTAGTCAGTGGTGCAAATGTGTCCTTAAGAAATGCTATGGCATATATACTTGTTGCTGTAGGTATTTCTTTAATGGGCATATGTGTAAGGGCTACTCCATTACTCTCTTAGTTCGGACAACTACCTCCTTCAGATGGTGGTTGGGTATGCACCACCCCATTCTGCATCCTCAGAAATGGAGCACAAGATTCCAGACACTTAATTAGTTGTTTGATCACCCAGACTAAAAAGGTCTCTTATTTTCACAGCAATGAGTATGGTGTAAAAGGGAACTGGTACTTGGTACAAATCCCATGAAAAAGCACACAGTCGAGATGCAGGGACTTAGATTGTATATTTTCTATATGCCTTGGTATCTGAAATCTGACTGCCAATCATCAGTTCATCCTGCCATAATAATTGTATCTTTCAGATTTGATCTGAATTCGAATCTAATTTCATAGGCATGTAAGCTGTATAGAGAATATATTAATTATTCGTGCTTAATAAAATGATCTTTATAAATGTTAGTCATCACTTCTGCTAGCTCTAAAACAAATCTAAATCCTGTTGTATAGCATAAACTAGGCATAGATCATCATGAGCGAATTAAACTAAATTTCTAAAGTAATATTAAGGCTCATGAAAACTGTAACATAAATGTACAAATCTTCATCACCTGCGAGTGATAGACATATATATATAGTGAAGTAAATTAAATTATTTGTAACCCAAAACTATAATCACCTGCAAGTGATTGGAAACACTATATATATAAACCATAAATGCTTATATCCAAAATCATCACCTGCGAGTGATATACATATATATAACAATTCAGATAATGTAACTAATTTGTAAGCAGAAAATTAATGTCATCTGTGAGTGATTTCACATCATATATATGTGTAAACCAAACTATATGTAACTCAGTAAACCATAAATGATTATATCCAAAACCATCACCTGCATGTGAACCCAAAACTCAAATGTTAATTTGCATCCCTAACTTAATCACCTGCAAGTGAGACAATCCTTATAATCATTACGATTATTATTTCACTAATTAATTTTATTATTTGGTTTTCATTAAATTAATTTAAACTTTTGCTCAGTGTCTCAATATTGCTCATTGTTAAGTCATGATTAAATAATTATTATTAGTTAAGAATCACAATCCATATTTGATAATTATGTCCCATCACACACATTGTCTATATAGATATACTAGTTAGAATGTCAGTTTCCCATAGTTTTGTGCTTTACCAATGTTCTACTGCAGGCACATGATGAAAGAGAATGCTGCTGTGGCCTCATATGTGTCATCTGCAAGGTAGTAAATCTTTGAGCATTAATAAAAGAACTGGGGCTATATCAGACATGTGGTTGGTACCACTTTATGCTGGTCAGCCTTGGGATGATTTACTAAAACTCTAGATTTTGTTGCAAAGTCTAAAAACGTTATTAATCAGCATAACACCAGTGTTACACTGAGCATGCACTGGAATATTAACCATTCAGTTCCAGTATGTCACCATGATTCTGGTATACAGTACTGAAAGCACTTGGCTAATTGTTGTTTACAATTAATGTTTTTCTGCTCTGTTTATCACGTGCTTTATTTGTGTAGAATAATTTTCATTATCTGACAGAGTTTTTATATTATTTATTTATATTCCACAAGAGTATGTAAATAATTAATATGACCTTAAAATTTAAAAGCTGCTAAGTCAGGTTTTTGATGGAGATAATTTTTATCAATGTTAGACTACATTGATAAAAGTGCCCAGTATTGAAAGCCTGGCTTAACAATTTTTAATTTTAGCATCATATTAATTAATCATCCACACGATTTAGGAAAATATAATTTAACATTTTGTTATGGTTTATTTATTTTAGTATATGTTTAAGGAAGCAAACCAATTTCCCCCAGACTATGAAAAAATAATATTCTGTATTTTTAGCAAAAGTCAAAAATATAATAAATCTATCTACTTTTTAAACTTTTGATGTTTATAAGTTTATGCTACATGGGCAAAAATAATAGCCAAAAGAAAATATAACATTAATAATTCTTAAACTAATAAGCCATTATCTAAGAACAAAGACAAATTCTTCTTTTTTAATAACTTGCTTTAATAATCAAAGAGAAGTTAATAATTGTAAATATACAATTAGGACAGTCTGATATTTGTGGTTTATATATAGGGTTGGAAAAAAAAGTTTATTCTTAATTGAAAAAGTTCTTTTAATTCTTATTACAGCTTTAAAACAACTCAATAGGAATTTTTTTTTAGTGTTTATCACATTTTCTTTTGTCATTGTGGCTATTACTATTAGAAAGATGTTTTCATGATACACAAACATGAATGGATTGCTTCACCTATGAATTTTAGACTAAGAAAAACATCATGCTATTTCTTCTCAGAAATATAATTCTTAACTGAAACAAATTGATTTTCTCAAAAATAAAATAAATATTTATGTATGAGCATATTTATACTACTGTTAATATAATATGATTGTATTTGATATTTTTTTAAGTGCAAAATTGTGATTGGCTAAATAATTCATACATGAATATTTATAATAGGCAACAAAAAATCAAGGCCTTCATTCCCTGGAAAGCATAGGATATAAAAATCCTTGAACTTTGGGCTGAAGCTGTCAAATGAATTTCATTTTTGATATTTTTTCAAGTAAAAGAATATTGTATAAATTAAAAATGAAGATATAGGATATCATTGAAAAGTTAAAAAACAAAAGATGATGAAACTTTGAAAAGATGTAAATATACTTTATTGAAAAGGCAAAAATATTAAAAATAAAACTTAATATTTATTATGAATAAAAATGGAAGAATAAAATTTGTTAATATATCAGTATATTAGATGGAATAGCAATATTACTTTATTTAATGCACATAATTCAAGTTTATGCCCTGATAAGTACTTATTCTGATAAAGTAAAGAACTCTCATAGAAAATGCTTTTGAACAGAGTAAACATTCTTTTAAAATTATTACAAAAGATTTTATTATGAAAATGAAAAAACACTTAAAAGATAAGTTGCAAAAAAATAGATTTGATTAGAAAGCCAAAAATGACAGGAGGGTAATTACGAATTTTGCAAGTAATAAAAAAATTATGAATTTATTTTTTTATGAAAAAAGTCAAAAAACAAAATGGACCAATAACATCCAAACAATTGGCTATTAGAAAATATGTATTTCAAGACAGAAAGTGATTATTGACCAATAAGATACAATATGAGTGTTAACACTAAAGTGGTGAAACAAATTTTTAATAAAGACAGCAATAAACGTTGTTTTAGAAATATTCCAATTAAAATCATAAAAGGTCTTTCAAGACTTTGAATATTTAACACTAAAATAGTGAAACAAATTGTTACTAAAGATAATAATATCAGTTGGTATTTATATGTTTCAGAAATACTCCAATGGAAATCATAAAAAATCTTAAAAGATTTTTAAAATAACTCAAACTTGAACAAAATCGATAAGAAAAATTTTTGATATACAAAACAAACAACACAGTTAAAAAGAACAACAACAACAAATATACAAATCAATAGCAAATTTTTATACTGAAATAAAGCAATGCATAGTAAAAAGAACTAAAATGAAATTGTTGAAAAAATACAATCTGTTTTGAAAAACTGAATATGCAATATAATATGAAAAACAGTTAATAATGACATAAAGGAATTTAACTGAAATGGCCAGAAAAATTATAAAAGTGAATCACAAATTTCAAAACATAAAAATATATATATCTTAGTATTAAGAGATGTTATTACAGCAAAAAACCAAAAAGTTGACATTCCTATTAAAAGAAAGAATGATGTCTGTGTAGACAAATACTGTAAAGAATTAAATAGTGAAAAAGAATTGAAAAACAAAACTGAAATGCCATATATTCTAAATGATTTTGAAGATAAGCCATTAATTCTATGAATAAACATCACATGACCCCCACCTCTTATGCTTGCATATAACTGTTGTTAAAACAGGCAACACTTACTATACGTATTGCCACACACAGCAAGCTAGAGTAATCAATAGATGCCAGAAGGCTTGGGCATAAAATCTCCATCTAGTGACTACTCATCCAATATCCCCAGACTAGTTTCTGGCTTGTGGCCTTCATCAGTGAGGAGCCTTGGAACTGAGAGTGCTGGAGGGTTGCATTAGATCCTAAGATCTAGGTGCAGTGCTCTCAGATCCAAGGATCCTCACTGATGAAGACCACAAGCCAGAAACTAGTCTGGGGATATTGGATGAGTAGATGGAGATTTTATGCACAAGCCTTCTGGTATCCACTGATTACTCTAGCTTGTTATGTGTGGCAATACATATAGTGAGTTTTGCCTGTTTTTAATTCTATGAATAAGAAAAATGTTTCAGAAAATGACAAATAAACATTATAGACATTTTCAAAGAAACAAATGAAGAAATAAAGAAATTATTAAATTATACAGAAAATATGTATAGGATGAAACAGATATTTTATAATAATAATTTATAAAAGTATTAGAAATTATATATGTAACAATTGTGTACTTTTATTTCAAGCTATTTACAGAAAACTGTACATGAGCCAAGCAAAAAAAAAAAAAGAGTAAAATTAGAGAAAGAATGAACGAATAAAAATTATTTTGCATAGGATGTATAGCTTCTGTTAATAATGCTTAGACTCTGCCGTGATCAAAGTTTTGGAAGAATGCCAAAATAATGACTATAACAAATAAGATGCTAAGAAAATTATTATTAGTTAGAAATAACCCAAGGTGATTCCATATTCCAAAACTTTTTGCATCTCCTTTATGGTAAATTATTATTTTGTTCATAAAAGTAAAATTATTTAAGTCATTTGAACTTTGTTGACGATATAGTTATTTTCATAATAACATTATAAAACTGCAACAAGAGTTATAGAAATAACGGTAAATACTAAAAAAAGGATATATATATTTAGTTTTAATAAAGTGGAAATTACTAATTATAAATACCTACAAAAAACTATTAATATATACATTAAGAATAGAATAGCAATATTAAAAAATGCTCAGGCACTGACCAGAGTTTTAATTAAAATGTACTTACTTATGGATCTGAAATATAAAGACTGTACATGACAAAGTACAAATATATTTGTTAATATTAATAAAGAGTGCAAAAGTGAGATACATGGGTGTAAAAATGGCATCAATAAGAAAATCAAAAGATTAAAATGAATTTAGGCTAAAAATGAAGTTAGAAAAAACTACAGTAGGCGCACAAACTAAAACTTTGAAATAGATCACAATAGATATTATGAGTATATATAAAAGAACAATTAATAAAAACTACTAGAGTGATTCGGAGAGAAGAGATTAGAATTAAAAATAGTTTAAAACTTTCAGAAATCTTTAGCCTGAGAAGGATTGACAACCATTGAAAATGTAGAGATAAATTCGATTGACGACTAATTATATAAAGTGTTAAGGTATTTAAGATTCTTTCAATAATAACATACATACTTATATATATTATAAATTAAATAATGATACAAGAGCTCTGAAAAGTATTTTACATACATTATATAAAAATAATTATGTGAAGAGCATACCAAGCAAAGGACAAATTAACTACAATAAAGCATTATGTTTTTATCGACTAAATATTCTCATAGATAACCAACCAGTTTTCATATAAACTTTTTTTAAAATATATAATTAACGATGTCTAGAATTCTTTTTTTTCTTTCTTAAATTCATAAACTTTAATGTAGGAATGTAGGCAGACACAGGATGGTTGTTGAAATTGTAATATCCTGTTTATGTTTATATTAAACTAGAAAATATTTATTTCTAAATTAACTAGCAAGAAAACAAATCCGCTTTTATTTTTTATTTTTATCTTTTTCTTTAATGATAACACATCCAAAATATAAGTTAGTATAATATATTTTATTTTACTGTAACAACAATTTAACACAAAATCATATTTTTGTGTAATATATCGATAATGATTTTTTTCAGAGATCCTCAAATGACTTTTTTAAACCTAAATTTTCATTTCTTTTTCTTTATGTTAACATTATCATCATTTTCAATCATTATCGATTCACTGCAGGATAAAAGTCTCTCAAAGTTTAATCCAGTTTCTGTGATCGGTAGCCTTCTTTCTCCTCGTTATATAAACAAATTTACTTATTTCATCCATCCGTTTCATATGTAATCGTACACTAGGTCTTTTACAGTTGTGGGTCTGTGAAAGTCTGAGTTTGAATCCTGCATATATTACACATATAAATGCAGATGTTAAGCCTGTACAATGTATTAATTTATTGAAATATAATTTAAGATTTAAATTCCCCCTCTATTATCATCTCTTCTAGCAATATATCCATCCTTGTCCCATTTCAGTTTCTTAATTCTTTCAATGATATGTTATTTTCAAAATCTGTTAATGTTTAACAATTGTTTGCAAGTTCTATTTAAATTCACTGGAGTGTTTCTGAATGTTAAGAATATCAACTGTGAATATTATTTTTTTTTTAATAATTTTTGTCTCTTTAAGTTTTTATTAATATGTATCATACATTTCACTAATCAATGATCACTTCTTATTTTGAATCTATTAAAAACATTACCATCTTGAAATGCATATTTTCAGTTAGTCAAAACATAATCAAATTCTGTTGTATCTTTATTTGATGATTTCATGTCCATTTTTGTTTAGCATTTTTAAAAAAATATTTATATACAGTTTTATCCTTTCAGAAAATTCCACAAATCTGTGTCCTTTCTCAATTCTATAGCCATAATGAAATTTACCCACTCTTCCATGACAATTTTTAAATGGTATTTTTTCTGCTAAAAAAAAATTGTTTATTCATACATAAATCTTCTGCTTCTTCAATCTAACTATGACCCCTGAATTATCTGCATTTGATATCTTCCATTAAGTTGTTCTTCCACTTTTTATTTATAATAAATTCCACTCCATTCGTGCTTGCAATATTTGTACTATTCCTTCACCATTTTTTCTACTTTCACAAAATTCACCAATGCCCTATTTAATATTATAGTTTTCCTTCCAATTCATGTAATCTTCTTTCACATGAAAATGATCTGCAGTTGTAAGCACCTAAATAAAAGAGTTATCATCAAATGACAACTTGGTTGCACAAACAGGGAATTTTTAGCAGTTACCACCTTGGGCTATAACTTAGTTTTGCTTGTCATCATTGTAAATATCTATTAAGCAAGAGTTCATACCCACATATATTGATTCTGCCTTAAAAAAAACCTCAATGAAGAAGAAAGACCATGGTGTTTTTGATTTTCAACTGAGAGTTAAAAAGCCAATAAATTCATCATACTGGCTGATATATGTTGGTGAGTAGCCTACCCATGTTCATTTACTAAATAAACAGTAATATTATAATAACAGCTGCAATAACACAAATATATGGGGTAGACATTAGGAATTTGCCCTACCTGATTTCTTGAATATCTCAAAGAGGAACCTAAGGGTTTTTTTTCCAGTTAACATCAAACTTATTTCTGCAACTTTTGTTTATGTAGTCATCTTTAAGTTGTTCAGATTATTTCATAAATAATATTGCTTATTAGTTGATTGACAGATTGTTTATTAATCTAAGTTGTACCTAACTTTTATGTTTTTTCTGAATTGTTAATCAACTATCAATTTAATCTAAACATTTAGTTGAATTAAAAAGTTACACAAACGGCTGCTTTTAAATACAGACAAAAGAACCACACCCCAACAATACACATATAAATATACGTAATGGTTTTTTATATTGCTTTATTATATATGTTGGTATTTATTTTTCAATACCACTTATATAAAAAACAGAAACTAGATTTAGTTCGTTACTTTCTATTCAAAATTAGTTTAGTAATCTCTTATATATATTATTCAATTTTCAATTTTCTAACTAATAAAATTAAAACTAGTTTGTTTCACTATGTTAAACATAATCTATTATAATACATATGATTAAAAAAATGATATAAAAATATAAATAAGATTTTAAGTAAATAAGTAAATAACTCAGATTATATATAATTGAACAGGAAGTAACTGAAGCTTCCAATGAGTTATATCATGCTTGCAACCCAATCACAACTATTCATCTGTCCAGAAATCAGACCAAATTCTTAGAGCATAGATACATTAGAAACAATAAGACTATAATTAATTTATATAGAAAATAATATTGAATGCGATTTCGTGAAATAGTGGGGAAAAATAATAATTAATTCTGCTAAGAAAAACGTTAATTAATACTGGTTTTACTTAAATATATAAATTGTTTACATGGACATTCCCAGTAGAATAAATAAATAAATAGCCATTTACAAAAAACTTTATTTTAAATTCTCTTAAGCAAAGACTTTTGAAAAAGGTTAATCCATTTCTATTTCATTTTAAATCATTAATTAAACTAGAACGAGCTCACTTTCAGTATCTAAACTCTATTTAAAATGCCTTTTTAAAAAAAAAAAAAAAAATTATTCTATTGCTACATTGAATGTTACAAATACAAAAATGATATCAATTACATATCTATTTGAAGCAAAGTAGGTCCAACCTTCTCCCATGTTACTCTTGTGATATAGCTTGGAGCAATTAGTCGGTCCTTCTTCATGATTTTCTCCATGTTGTTCTTAAATTTAGTACCATGTGGGTCTCTCATCCCTTCAATTGTTACTTTACATCTGACACATCACAGGGCATAATTCATGAAAATTGCCAGTCTTATGTCCGTAAATAGATCCTGACCTATATAGTCTTTAAAAAAATGTCTTCTTTTAGGTCAAACTCCTCTGATATCAACAATTCTGATAAAAGTTTTTTTGACAGTTGTCTAGATACTAATTATTTATCTCTTACCATAGATGAACTAAATGGTATCAACAAATGTTTTCAGATTAAATTTTTCTCTTTAATCTGACTTAAGGTTGTATTCTTCATTCATTCAATGGCTGTCACCATCTTCTTCAAGTAAATGATATATAAATCTTTTTAAAAATTCATAAACAAAATCGAAATTTTTTAATCATGTCAATCTTTAATTTTTACTTTTCAGAATGCACTATACCATAACCTTTAGAATTAAACTACTTGATTTTAGTTTGAAAGTCCAATTGATTTTATTGCTTTTATCAGCTTTTTTCAAAAATGGATCATGTGATTTTCAACCATGAATTACCAGTACTATTGACATTGATCATTACTGCTATTTTGTGAAAGGTCAAAAAGCTGCCAAAATCCAGACTAAAGTCAAATGTAAATGATTTAGCATGATCTCCCCATCCACTAACATTCCAGAAAAATAACACACTAACCTCTATATTCTTTATGTATTAATCTCTATAACTTACCCCAAGAGGGTTACATTCTATCAGAACCATAACAAAAAAACAGACACTAAATAACAAATCAGATTCATAAATGATTTAGAAATAAATTAAAAGCTAAAACAAAAAGAAAAGAATTGTTCCATTAACTGGTGTAATTTATTACATCTGTACAACCAAATGTTTTCTAGTAATTTTGAGATTTTAAAAAACAAAAAACGAAAAAATCTGTCAATAGCAATAAAACAACAAAATATCTTTTTTGAAAATAATTCCCCAATTAATTTATATGAAGATAAAAAAGTATTATTTTCTCATTCATGTAATCTATATAGAATCTACACTTTCAAGACATTATATTATGACAATTTTCCAATAAAATATTCATAAAAAAATTATCTAAACATAATAAATAGTAAACAAAATCCATTCAGATCATTTAGTTTATAGTACCATGTTTATCTGAAAATAAAACCTAACTGGAAAATAAGCCCTAGCATGTATAAGTCCTATCTCAAATATAAGCTCTAGTTAAAATTGTCAGCCAGATAGATAGTTTTGTAGGCCCAGTGAAATTCTTGATGGATGTATTGAATTATAAAGTAATGAATGTATAAACAAACAATATTATTGACATTAATACTTTAAATAAATGGTAATATAAATTATATAGTTCTTTTGTATTTTTCCATTAACTATTTTCAATAAACAATTCTATCTATACAGAGAAACAATTTATAATTTTATTTATATTCTTTTAGGTACCTATTTTATTTATATTTAATACTTCGAATGCTGGATTTAGTTTTAAAGTATCATCATGGTAGCTTTTATATATTCAAGATAAAAAAAAAATTAGTTTGATTTCACAAATATTTTTTCCTCCTAAAAGACTTTATTATAATAATGGAATTGATTTTAATAATCAAAGTTTAGCTTAAGTTACATCATCAATCTTTCTCTTAAAGAAAGATTTTTAAAAAGAATACCCAAGCAGGGCTATTACAAATAATTTGAAAAGTATTTACAATGTCTGCACTTGATAATGGATAGATGATATAGATCATTGTAATTCAATATGCCATGTGCACATGTAAATATAGAAATATTTTGTGGATTTTTGTGCTTACATTTTTTTGTTGCTTTTGTGTGGACAAGCCACTCTTAACTGTAATCATTTTTGTTACTTGATTTAAGGGTAAATTTAAATGCAATAATATTCTGATTGCCAGATGAGTGCAAAAACAAATAGTTATTCTGATGCATATAAGAAAAGAATTGTGGGGAACTCCTGCAATAAGCAAGCCCTATAGTATACTTTTGAGCAAAAATTAATATGAGACTCAGTCTTATTTTCAGGGAAACATAGTATAAAGACCATCATTGCTCATACTTGATTTCACCATGGTTTTATGCAATCACAATTCATTAATGGTAGAATAAGATAAAATGCTTTAATTGATTAAATGGCGATTTTCAAATTGAAAGTTTACAAAATAAATATTTTTACATTGTATAAACTTACTAAAAATGTAAATGATCACAAAATGTGAGAAAGATTTAAAAATTTTGTTTACTTATGATCTTCAAAACTTCTAACAATTTAGTAATATTATGTTTATACTTAAATATTGAAATGCACATATTTTTATTATGTCTTCAATACTATCTACATTATATTTGTAGGTTAAATTAAAATTAAAAACAATCATTATAAAATATTAAATGAAATTTAGATTAACATATAATTTAGGAAGTTTGTATTATTATTATGTTCCATTTGCAAGAATTTATAGAAGGCATTTTCTGTAATTGTAGTTTAATATCAATATATTCTAAACTTTAAAGAAAATAGTCTATTTACAATTTAATGTGAAATCAGAAATTATTAAAAACAGAATATAGATATTCATTTTATCATTTGAAAATACAATACCACACATAAGACTGTCATTAGAATCTAGGAAAGGAAATATTCAATGGTCAGTTTAAAACAAAGAATAAATTTAACATTATAAAACATTAAATAAAAAGCATATTACAATTAAAATTTTAACAAAAGTTTATTGAAATTAAATAAACTTCTGAAAATTTCTGATTGTTAAAAGAATTACATTTGAAAATTACAATTTAATAACGACTATGAGCCAAAAAAAATTTCCTATCTTAAAATGATCCTATAACTTCTGTTTATAAAATGTAAAAAAAATCATTTTGAATTTATAAAAATCAAAATCTTAAAAAAAATTATGCTAAATTTTTTATTATCAGTTATTTGGAAATCTAATTAACACAAGACACCATTCATTTTGTTAGCAAAAAAGATTATATTTGATATATAATTTTTAAAGACAAAATTGATAATGATAAAAATATGGAGAAAAAAATAAAGCAATCAACATTTATTTGCAGAAATTTTCTTTTTACATTGACTACAAAAAAAATAAATAAATAAATATGGATTTCTTTGAAAATTTTTAACTGTTTTTTTTTTTTTTTTGATTTAGCCAAACTAATAATGAATTCAATCCTTATAGTATTTCCTATAACTAGTTGAGATGAAGAAAAGAAACTTATTTCATATCTCATCCTTGAAAATAATATATGTATAAGTGATTTATTTATAGAGATGGTCAAGTATTAAATATACATATGAGTGCACTGGATGCTTTCTTATTTTATGAAATTATTTTATTACAATAGTCTTTTCAAAAAAGTACACATATCCCTTATTTTTTAAGAAATGGAATTTACTTTTATGACATTTACTCCATAAATGTTCTATTACCATATTATTCCATAGTCTAAAATTTTATAAATCTTGGAATAATCTTCACCCATTAACCTTCATATTTTTTACAATTATTTTCAGGCCTATTCCTTATTTTTCTCCCTTTAATGGGAAAATATGTATTCAATTGAAGAACATGAACATTTTCTTGTAGCTATGATGTAATTTACCTTTGAATTGACTTTTTAAAATTCTGAAGAGGTCTATAAATTCATACTTTAGCTTAGTAATATCTAATCTTTTAACATTTTCAGCATTAAAACTCCATAACTAAAATGGTCCCACATGCAGCTACTAATTTCATTTTTCTTCAAGATTTCAGAAGTGCTCCCATCTGTATTAATTTTGGACTATTACTTAGATTTGTATCCTTCAATAGAAAGTGTAATTTTTCCACGTTTTCATGTGACACAGAGCTAAGATTAAATGATATAAACTTGTCTCAAGTTTCTACAGGCTATTTATGATAAATTTCTTATATTAGTGAGAGATTCATTAATCATTCAACTCTACCATTAATCCAATGGTATTAATTAAATGTGGACACGTTTCCAATTCTCTGCATATGCTTTTCAATTTCATTCATTCTAAATAATTCACTTATGTAAAACTATATTTCTTCACGTATAACGTTTTTCTTGCCATTATTTCAGCTAATGTGATTACTTGATATGAAACAAGGATAGCAGAGAAAAATATGAGTTATAACTCAAGCTCTAACAAATATTTTTCAAATTTAAATTGCCAAACTATCATTAATGATTTTGATGAATATTGACAAATTACACAGTGGTAATTAAAAAAAATTAATTATTATTTTAAAAAATTGATATAGTATATATTTATTTAATTTTTAAATGAAAATTTATCATAAATGCAAGAATTAATTAATACCTGTTTAATTGACATATAAACTATTTCGAATTGAAGAATTGATTCAATAATTTAACAGTGGTTGAGGAAATCATTAATTATCTTGATTAATTACTTTGAATAATTTATTTAGCAGGTGTAAAATTAATTAATAAATTTTAAAATACATTTACATTTAAAGAATTTATTATCTTAATCATATACTAGATTTTCACTTTTGTTTTATAAGTAATGTCAACATATTTAAACTAAATCTTGTTAAAAGACATGATGTTAACTCTTCTTTATAGGTAATCATGATTAATTTTTATATTAATGTTTCTATTAATTACTGTTATCTTTTATTATAATTCTGTAGCTACATTTAAAAATCACTTTTTGGAAGAAAAAAAAGAAATTTTAATATATATTTATATTTGCAAACCAATAAGATTACTTTGTGAATGATACTGACTGAATCTTTCAATTGGATGTGTTTTCTGCCTAAAGGCAGAATTAGCTAGCAAGTTATAGATTGTATTAACTAAGTCAGTGTCTCACTTGAGAATATCATTGATAGTTTGTAAACGTTTGCCACATTCATTAAATAATTTATTTTGGTGTAGCTTGTAATTGCTTGCCAGCTTTTTAAAATAATTTATCTAAGATATAAAAGCATGCAAAATAAGTGTGTAGAAATATATGTAAAACTATATATAAAAAATTAAACATATCCAATTATGAGAATGAAAAAAAAGTTATTTAGAAAAATTAAAAAATAGAACTTTCTATAGGCCATGCTTTTAAAAAATGACAGATATTTCGAAAAAAATTGTAATTAGATTATATAAAAACATTAACCTGTGGATATTTAAATAATTATAAACACTAGAATCTGATTGTAAGGAAGGTATAAAATATGTTCAAAACTATCTGTCTGAGGAAATGTCACTTTAAACTACCTTTTCCAAGCATCAACATTTTTAATTCTAATATTTCAATATTTATATTTATTTCCTATTTTTAATGTTTTTTTTTTAACTCCTATTACAGTTGTTGCATTTTTATTATGTAAATTCATTATATTTTAATCCTAACTAGTTTTTTGACTATATTATTAACGATTTGATTAAAGAAAAACTAATTTTCTACTTAGCATAATAATAAAATGAATGTGAAGCTTAATAAGCACGTGCAACTGTTAAGAAAATCAGAAATTATTAATGGAATAAAACTACAAAAACGATACAGCCATTTGCTGATCATTGCCACTTTAGATCTTTATTGATGCTCTGGAAACAATATGGATATGATAAATTATGTCACTCACTTATTAGATCAGTGGATAAATGTCTTTTGTATGATAATGAAGAAAATTAATAATTTCATTACATCCAGTAATTACTGATTACTCAATTGATCTAACAATAGATGGTGTTGTAATAGAGAAGGAGAAATATTCATGATCAAGTGAAGTCAACAGAAAGAATCAAATGCTGTATTGATATGAATATACACAATCAAAAAAAAGAACTATCTTAAAGTTAGAACTAAGATTACTAAATAATAATATTATACCAGATCTATATAACTATAGAAGCAAAATGTCTTAGGTTTGAAATCTTAAGATTTTTTAAAAAATATTCAGAAAGATTAACTTATCAAGAAAAAAGGAGGAGGTTAAAGATGGCTAACAAAAGCATAAATGTATTCATTCAAGCTTTTATATTTACTCTGAAAGTGAAATATGGTTATGAAAAATTATATAATTCATGTATTGAATAAACGGATATGTATTTTATATGATAATGCTATTTCAAGAAGACAGAATATTTTGACCATCTTTTGAATGATACTAGAATTGAAATGTATGTTTTAATGATTTATGAATTCATTCATATTTGAACAAAGATATTGAATTAAATGAAGGTAAATCACAATTAATTGAAATCTTAAAAACAGCATGTCTATAGTTTCTGATAGAATGTTTAAAGACATTTTGAAATGTGATGACATATATTAGATTCAAAATTATTGAAATAGTTTCAAGAATATATGGATCAAAACTTTGTGCTCCTAATTATTCCAATTTATAAAAAGAAATGTGTTAGAGAAACCTTAAATAATGGAGTACATCTGTGAAATTTTAGAAACACCGTCAATAGGATTCTTCTTGACAAGCAAATGTGAAAAAAAGGTGCAGTGAAAAAAATTATGACTTTTATTGATTTCATCAAAATTTATTTTCAGATTCTATATGATGAGTTGTTACTGGTGTGGAGAATCTGAACATTTGAAGTGAAGACTGATGTTAAAGATCTGTATTATCTTTGACTGACTTTATCTTTCATTTTTATTTTAGTGAAATAGAATATTGTAACTTCATGAACTGGAAGATTTGATAGTAAAGCTTTCATTTAGAACTAATTACAAGAAAAATGCAATTTTCTTTCTTGGCTTTGTGTTATTTTGATTAATTTAAAGTTTTTTATACTATGAATAAGATTAAAACTTATAAAGATTTTGAATAATTAATTAGTGTTTAATAAGGCAATTTGTTTTATCTTGCAGTAATGGAAAAAAATCTTCAGCAACTGATAGTTATCAATTTGAGTAGCTTTTAGATAAAAAATGTGGAATTTTAAATAAAAATATTGAGTTACAGCATAGGTGTTAATGTCATATTGCTGCATTTTACAAGTTAATAGATAGCAATGATGAGCTTAAGAACTAAGCTCCTGAATTAAACCTCACTCTCTTATTTCTTAATCTCAATTGCCACATGACCTCTTGAACAATTAACTAACTTATTTATTATTTCAACTAAATTAGTTTTATTGAAACAAAACAAAAATTCTCTGTCAATATAATATAAAAGATACTTTACAAATTTTGTTTAAGGATGTACCATAATATTTTGAAACAAAGATGTCAATATCACAAGATAAATAGATATGTTTTTCAGTTTTCTGAATGTGATGATATTCTAGGAAGTATAAAGACAATGAAAAATAACAATTTTTTTATTGTGAACTTGAGTATGGTGTTTATGCAATAGGCAGACCTTGTTTAAGATATACATATTATCTCAAAGACATTCTAAAAAGATGCAATAATGATTGATTTCAAATGGCTGAGAATAGAATGTAATAAAGAATTACATATAGGCATAATGTTGAAAATCTTTTATACCAAAGTTTTTTACTTAAAAGTTAAAAGACAGTATCATGAGATCTCAGATATTTAGATTACTTGTGTTTCACACATTGATTTGCCTAGTCAACGCAAAAGTGATTTCAACTTTTTTTTCTTTAAGAGAATTAGAATAATCATAATTTATTTATAAATGAATGTTAATAATGATTTTATATATATATTAATTTATCTATTATACTATAGGTAATTAAAAAATAGTAAATACATATTTAAAACTTTGTAGAATTCACTTCTAGAAGCACACTTTTGGCATTATTAATTATAATGTTTGCAATATTAATTTCTAAAATGTAAATAGCCATGTGATATCTGATGCTTCATGGATATTTTCATTAGCATTTATTAAACTGCTTTTCTAATAATAAAAACAGATCCTTTTAATTCTCTTTTCTTGTCATTTCTTTATATAAAATATTTATAATGTTGAAATTAAACTTTTCGATACAATTAAATTCATACTATTTATACTCTGGTTATGTTGATTAAATCTACTTTTTTAGAGTTGATCTTGGCTGTTCAGTATATGATTTTCTACATCCCAAGTAATTTCATATGCACTATTATTTTTGTTGTTAATTTTTTTTTCATATTATTTAATAGATGATTCAGATTTGGTTTTAAAATATATTATGTTAAAATATTCTAAAGCATATTTCCTTTACTTTTTGGTTGTATTTAGTATATTAACTACTTAATATTATTTATTATCTGCTTTTATTAATTTATTTTAAATTTATTTGTAACTTCTTTAAGAATTTTTAATTTTTTAATGTACAGACTGCATTTTAAATGTATGTTCTTTTATACTATCAACTTTATCAAAAACATTTTATAATCTAGCCATTTTGTGGATAAGGAAATGTCAAATATAGGCCAGCTAACATAATTTCAGCAACTAGAATATATACCTGATAGTTTTCTTTCTAGATACAATAATGTTAAATAATTTATGAATCTGTTTTAGCCAATTTTATTGAAGTTACACGATTTTGTCTTTAGTCTCTTCTGCAGAAAATCTTTTTTCTAAAAAATGCATCAATATCTTGCCTAATTTAAGCTCTCCATTTTATTCTATCTTTGACCATATTTTTCTAGTAAAAACAATTCATGTTGCATTTTTTTTCCAGTTTTCTGATAATCTTTAATATGTAAACAAATATGTTTCTATGATGAAACCTATGCTCAGTTTTCCTTTCTAATAAAATTGAACTTTCATAATTATAACTTCAATATTATCACATTTACATTTGAAGAATACATACATTGATCTCATAATCTTATCATTATATTTTCAGAATATTGTAAAGCATCTTCAAAATTTTCAAGTATCTTTAAGTCAGTAATGATATATGATTCATTTCTCTACAATTAGTTTGAAAGAATAGAAGATTCCCTAAACAACTATTTTACTTTTTAAAAAAAATATTATTCAGATTAACATGTGAATTTTTTAGCTTTTTGAATACAATAATTTATCTGAGTCTGTTTCATCTCAATATTCATTTTTATTTTTTGTCTAAAGAAATACTAATTCTCATTTCCAAGCTGACAATCATTATTCTTCTATTACAGGCTAAGATTGCAAATACTTTATAAATGGTTCTTCAATACAATTTATTGTTTAAAAAAACCCAGTCCAAGAACTATTTACATATTTGTTCTGATTCATCATTGGGTTGCAACTGTAAAAATAGAACAAGTAGTTTGATTAGTCAGAAAAGAAGTTGTAATCCTGCAAAATAAACCTTTTCCAAAAGCATATAAGAATACAAAATTTGATATACAGAAATAGGAGAAGACATTTAATATCTGCAAAAACATTTATAGATATAAAATATTGATGTCAGAATATAATGAAAAAATTACTTCTGATAAAAGAGAAGCAGCCATGAAGGTAATATATAATTTAGAAAATAACTTGAACAAAACATTTTTGTAAAAGGTTTCATTAAAGTTAAGGATATAAAAAAGTCAGAATTATGGCAAGAGAAAAGACAGAAAATATTGTTGATCATGTTGAAAATCTTTGCTCCTATTAAGCATAATTATTATAAAAACTTGAGAACAAATTGAAATGATTGGACTTCAAATAAATCTAATGAAGAGAACATTATTTATGCTGATGATAACTCATTTAACCACATTAATAATAATAAATATAATAATGACTGAATGGTTATCATTGATTTTTTTCTAAAAACCTTTAATTACAACTGTATGATAATGTATTCGACATCGATAGTATTACTTCTGTTTTTCACTCGCTAAATCAATTAACTCCCTAAGTCATGGAGATATTATTATTATCATTATAATTATTATTATAACAACAACAACATAACGATTTCTCCAATGATATATTTATCTTGTGCATTTTATATATTGTTAGATAAAAGCTATAACTGCATAAATACATTCTACTATGTTTATATTTTAATGCGAATTTTAAAAAAACAAACAATCTATATTACTTTACCACTTTTCCCTACTTTTTGTTTTGTGGAGTTAATCAGTTTGGCAAATAAGGAGATCAATTGTAATTTTGTTTCTTCAATGTTATGACAAAGTTATTTTACTTTTTGATAATTTTATAATATATGTTATTTAATAGTTATTTAAATTTAGCAGTCGATTATACATTATGTAAAAACATTCTGAGAATATTTGCTTTTTTTTTATTCTTGTCTTCTGCTATCTATGGAATAAATATGCTCTGTATATTGTTATTTATGTTTACAAGTTTATTTTTAATATTTATCTATAATATTTGGATTATTTTTATTTTTATAACTTATAAACAGCATTTCATGAATATGCTTTCTTATATTGGTATGTATTTATTGCCCATAACAGGATATATAAAACAGAAGTTGACTGCTTGATTTAACAGCAAGATTAATTGTTTTAATGGAATTACTATAAAAAAATGAAGCAGAAATTAAATGATGAACCTAAAAAAGTTTGATATTTATATAATAAGAAATATCTGAGTAGAAAAATATTAGGAATAAAATTATTATTGCAAGTTTAACAAAAAGTATTTTTTTTTTTTTTACTACTTCGAGGAAATAATAAATCATGACTAAAATATGTTGGTAAATTATAGTTTGACTTCCAAATGAAGTTAATAGCTTCTGTTTAAAGAACATTTGAACATTTCTAAAAACATGCATATATGTTTAAAAAATGCATAATTTCACAGAAGCATTAAAATTAAATTGCAAACTGAAGGTATAACATGTTTGAAAGAGAATATCTGGAATTACATTATTTTGACTTTAAACAATAAATATTGTAATAAAGTGCTATCATAGATAAATTTGATTTATTAAGAATATATTAAAACTTGCAGAGAGAGAAATTATAAATAGGCATCCATTTATATCCATCTAACTACAAATGTCTATATAATTTTAGTAATATAAAACTACATAAAAATAATTCCTCATTTTATTTTATGGATAGATATGGCAAACATACTATTTCTTTATTCTTCATATTTATGGGAAAAAAAGGTAAATATTTAGAGATTAGAAATTATTTCACTTAATGTAAATGATTATTTGGATGTATTAATAAAAAGGAATCTACAAATATTAAAGAATAAAATCTTAGAATGAAAATATTAGGTTTATCAAAAACAAAAATTATAAAGTTATAAAGTTTCTTGATAAAGATATTATTGCTGTCTAATAAGACATATTGAATAATGGAATAAATTAAAGATAAAACTACGATTATAAGCTCAGAAAAATATTGAAAATAAAAATATAACCTCAATAAATTTTTAGTACTGAGTACTTTTGTTAAAAGTAACCATCATATTTACAACATTTATAAACAGAAGTACAGAATTCAATTTTATGTGCATGTTTCAAAATGCATTCAACTGAACACTATTAAATGTTTCATTGAACTGTCTCTTTAATTTTATGTGTTATGTCATTATTTTCAGTGAAAACTATTTGTACTTTTTTAGAATTAAAAATATGACTAAATATTTTTTCACATTCAAAAAAATAATGACAGTATTATAAAATCTATTTTATATTTAATATATGTATACATTATTTTATTTTTACATTAATGTTCACCCTTCATTTATCAAAGAAATACAATTTAGTGCCCTGAAATCTAATTATGTATATGGATATTCTCTGGCATTACTTTTACCTTTAACATTATTTATTAATTGGTCTAAAGTAGCAGATGAATGAACACTTATAGTTTTTTCACAAAATTTTTCCATTTTTGTTGAAACAGAATGCATATAAAGAAAGATAATCCAATATTTATTATCAGTAACTTGATTTCTATTTAATTTTAACTTATCATAAAATCACTTTACTTATTTAAACAGTACTTATTTGTTGTAAACCTTATCCATTAAATCAGCAATATATTTATTACTACTATCTTTTTTATCAGATTTATACTTGCACAAATTATGTTGCAGAAGTAAAAGAAAACTTTTGAATTCTGCATATCCTGTATATATAAATAATTTAAAATTTATATATAAACATCTAATATTAATGAGATTAATTTTTATAGTAGAGTCTAAAATGTTATTATTATATTTTATTAACAAATCAAAATATGTATTACCTTCTCTATTTCCATGTTCAACAGACTTATTTAAGTGTGATACAACATTCCATTCTTCAAAAATGTTTTAATTATTTCTTATGATTTGCAAATAAAGAATATAACTATCACATCACCATGTTCATACTATCATGTGTATTCCAAATTTATAATACCACTTTAATATATTATAAAAAAATAATTGGATATGCCTTTAAAAATTTTAAGACATAAAAGTATATTAAAATTTGTGAATAAAAAATAGCCAAGACTTTAGCATAGTATTTCAATCATATTATTTTACAATTGGCTTGTCAAAATTAGGTCATGTCCTGTATCTCAAACATCTAAATAATTATGAATATAAAAGATAATGAGTGGAAAGAGTTCTGTTTACTAATTTTTTCATTATTTCTTTCACTCAAAAGCTTGTTATAGAGATCCTCATTTTATAGGTACAAGCCACCCTCCTAATTTTGAAAATACTAAAATATTAACAGAATTAGAAAAATATAATTTACATGCTATAAAAAAAATCTATGAAAATTCGAAAAATATTGCTTAGTTTAAATAAATTTGGAAAAAAAAGATTAATCTATTCTTATAAAAAAGCAGATAATGAAAAAACTATAAAATACACATACTCTCATTATTATCTTAGAAATCTTCACAATAGCTCTCAAGATACAGAGCTCCAGGGTAGATGAATGAGATGTCAGCAGAATTTCAACTGCTCATTTCTACAAGGATTTTTCAATTGTTGTAAATAAAAATCTTTTTAAAAACAGACTATAACCAGTTCTATATATTCAAATCATCAGAAATTTCTATATTATTGATGACTTCTACATTGACTCTGGCAAATCTGTTTCAATTTCATGTAAATATATTAACAAAGAAATATATTTGACCATGTAAAGTTGAATATATCAAAAATGAAATCTACAAATATATATATTAGCTATAGTTATCTGTGGTATGTGCAATAATTTCCAATAGCATTTTGTTTTAAAACAAAATGTAAAAATTAGTTTGTAAAATATCATTTAATTATGACTTTGATCAAAGTTTTGTAATTTGCATACATTTACAGAATTAATTATTTATTTCCCCAAATTATATGACATATTTAATAACTGAAACACAGGCTTGTTATATACCTGTGGCTATATATATGTAATATAGGGTATATGAGCACAGACTTTCACACCACCCACCTCTCTCCACTCTATCTAATAACACTGATACACCTAAACACATATATGCTGAAAAGATAAATAATCACCAATATACGTATTTCATGCTAAACCAGCAATCATCAGTTGGTCCAGACTATCATCTTTACACACATATATAGTATAAGTGCTCAGATATATATTAAGATAGACTATCCTCATAGTTTAATGGACAGGCTTCAATCCACTCCACACTCCAACTCTTCAACCGTCCATTGCTGGTTTAGCATGAAATACACATATTGGTGATTATTTATCTTTTCAGCATATATGTGTTTAGGTGTATCAGTGTTATTAGATAGAGTGGAGAGAGGTGGGTGGTGTGAAAGTCTGTGCTCATATACCCTATATGACATATTTATAAAATATCCTCAATTTTTTAATTCACAAATAATTTACTATGTGCGTGTATATATAAAGTATGACCAAAGTGTAAAACATCCCATTTCCACTAAGAGTATGATATACAAAATTAGGTTTTGTCCTTTCTTTCATGTCATTATCACTGTGCAATTTTTTCTAACATATTTTATGTTTCATACCATTTACAACTTTCTTAAACATTTTATCAATACTATTTTTTATATCAAAGCTTTATTCTAACAGTTTCAACTGTCCTGTAGTCATAATCAGAGCTACAATATCCAAATATATAATTATATAATTAATACACTTATACTTTGAAAGCGCTAAGCTTTAAATAAATTTAATAATATATATAACTTCTTTAACGAGCGTCATAAGCGCATAATTATTGATATTATACTCATATTACAAGTTGATTAAAAATATAAATAAAAAGACAATATGTATTAAATAGTAGAATAAAAAGTTAAAGTTTTTTAAAATTAAATTATAATAAATATTTTTTAAAAATAAAATAAAGTAGTATAAAATAAATGTGGACAGAATTATTTAAGAGTAAAATAATAAAATGGGAAATGATTATTTATAATAGTCAGATTAAAATGTATGTTTTATTTTGTATTCTGAATTATAAATATGAATATGTATATAAGTGTATTGTGCCGGTCAAAATCGTGTATTCATTCAACAAGACCAATAATCCAAGCAAAAGTACCTTGAATCCAACCATGCACAAGATACATATGTCAGGACAAGGATGAATCCTAACCTATTTGCCTAAACTATTGCCTCTCTAACTAATGGATAACGTTTGTGATGACACTAGCAGTGCTTGGTTTTATTCTGTCCCAGCTGGAGGTCATGGTTCACATAGAGACTCAAAATAATAAGAGGGTTTATATGAAAAATCAATGATTTAATGGATTCTGACGATTGCAGAACGGTACAGATATGGTTTGATCGATTACTAATGGTTTGAACCGTAATAATGATAATTCTTTATGGCAACATTATAAAGAAGTGAATTTACATCAAATAAATATTATAAACAAATAGAGTAATTAACCTTAGAGATTGGGAGTGATGACAAACTAAGCTTATTTAAATGACAATATTATAGGAATTTATTAAAGAATTTAGTACAAAATAAGTAGTCTTTGTTTATACAACTTGGTTATTTTCTTTAATTCGTTTTGATGTGGCTTTGACAAACAATGTAAAAGTTTGTTAATTGGTCGGCCAAAAACCAATCAGCAATAAAATAAGATATTACAAATAAATTTGTTTTATATATATATATTACAAAATATGAAAGATGGGCATTTAAAACACTATTACATTTAAAATCATTTGTATATAATGAGTGTGGGAAGCAAAATAGTTCTTAAATAAATAATTGACAATTATACAGTCAGATTTAAATAATTACAAAATTTGTTTGTAAAGGACGTGCCATCATGGCAGAGAGCATTTCAGGTTTGCTAAATAAAGATATAAAATGATGAAGAAGGCAGTATGCTATTATAGATTACAACAAAATAAATGAGGTGGCTTTGCTAAAAGAAATTCCTGATATGTACAGGTAGATAAGAGAAATGTTGGCCCTCTAGCCAAAGCATGTCTCTGAATAATAATAAAATATTTTGATGTGCTGGACTTCCCAAACACATATTTTAAATGGCAATGCCCAAAAATGGATCCCTTGGTATGAACTATGTCTACTTTGAGGGAGTGTGAAAGATTGGACTGGTCAGTTAAATTTCCGAAGGTCCTAAGAGGTTTGTAGCAAAGCAAGAATAACAATAAAAAGAAATGGTTGTAACTATAAATACACAATGCCTTAGACGTATATAGATAGATAGTGTATCATTAACAAAATAATAAATCCTGATTAAAATCATTGGCTCCCTGATATAATGTAAAGTCCCAGAAACGTTAGGTCATTAATGAATGAATAGTAAATTATATTACAAAAAGAAAGGCAAGAATTAAAACTAAAATATAAAATTGTTTTCCCCACTCATCACGGAAGATTACAAAATAGGACTTGTCTTTAATTAACATAGACGGGCATTAAATATCAAACTAATAAATTGTAAATCATAATTTTAATATTTTCTGACAAATAAAATATATGTATGAAATATATATATACTGATAAAATTCTATGATAAATTTTACTTAATTGATTCACTAAAATTATTTATTCTTTCAGAAATAATTACAGGGCTATTTTAAATTGGAGGTAATAGTAAGATACTTTTAAAATAATTTCAATCATTCAAATAAATATATATATGAGGTACAAAACTAAATGAGCTTTCTATTAATTAATTTACGGAAGGAAGTCTTCTTGTAATGATTTTTAAATTAAAAAAAAAATAACAGGGGGAGGATTTAAAGTTAATAGCTCATTGAATTTTGTAGTTGGCCATTTCAGTAAGTCAAATAATCTAAACAAACCGACAAAAATTAATTTAATTTGCCGCATCAAAATAATGTAAAATTTTATAAGAATTGATATTTTAAATTGAATAAAATTAAAAGACGCATTTTAAACCAAGCCGTATAAACATTACACATATATATAAAATATATAAATTAATATTGATTTAAACAAGTGAAATAAAATCAGTGGCTTGCAGCAAATTGGAGATTATAATAATATACCTATTAGAAGATGTTTCACGGCTTGACAGAGGCAGTTACAGTCAGAGTATTAGCAGGTTTACTTGACACAGACAGGCTCTGGCTAGATGTTGACAGCACTGGATGGCATTTATGAGCTGGTGAGACAGAGCTCCGGGAAGCACGGTCGATCTTTTAGCCAGCCATTCTTTTAGGCACGATGTCTTGTATATAGATTAATCACTTCTCTTCAGTAAACTCAACAATAATTAATCCCTAATGAAATTTTCCAATATTTATGTGTTCTGGTCTTATCTAAAGGATTAAATCTACACTGACCTCCACCAATTGTAACTGCTCTCAGCAGTTCTGTGAGGTTGGTGCCACTTTGGAGGGAAAATCTCTAACTCTGCATGAACATGCCCCAAGGGTTGATTTGCTAATTAAAAAAACAACAACAACAAGCATATTAAGTTTATCAGTCATTGTACTAACAAAATCTATTTAATTATGGTTTAGATTAACAAAATGTAGATTTTATTCAGAAAAATTTGGTACAATGACTTTCAAACATATTTGGTATAAACTTTTACAAAATATTTCTTAAAAATATTACATTGTTTAAATAATTGATTCTCAAGTGTACATTGATTAAAAGATAAATATAAAATGTTACCAACTGATTTATTGAAGAAAATGAACTTTAATAAAGAATTTGAAATATTTGTAACATTTTATAGATATCTAGGATTCAATTCAATTTGATAAAATAAACACAATATACATTTTTACAAATATAAAATAAATAAACTAATATAAAAAGGTTAGTTTTAATTATAAAATAAGATTAATGAAATATAAAAGATTATAATATTGATTAAAATATACTACCACCTATTATGAGATGGGTGTCAGTTAATAAAGATTGGATTCAAACCCAGACTAGTGCTGATGACATTGGCACTAGATGAAGCAGGAATATGTACTATATTTCCAGCTTCAGTATTAATTATATATTTGGATATTGTAGCTATGATGATGACTGCAGAATGGTTGAAACTGTCAGAATGAAGTTTTGATATAAAAAATAGTATTGATAAAGTGTTTAAGAAAGTTGTAAATGATATGATACGTAAAAATAGAAATCAATATACAGAAAAAGGAAGAAAAAGAAGAAAATAATATATATGTTAGTGTATTCTTTTTAATGTACATTAGGATCTCCCTATACACTGTTTTAGACATTTATTACTTTATATTATATTTATTGATTTTGTGAATAGGATCTCTTTCATAATAAATTTTTTTATAAATATTTGATGTTACCCTAAATGTCTGTATTAAAGTGTTAGATACACCTGACACAATAATTCCACATTTTCCATATTCGAATAAAGTTAAATCTAATTATTAATGGAAAGTAGTATTACTATTAATCAATAAATGCAGTATAATGCAATTGATGTATAAATGCGATAGATCTTACATGGATAAATATAAATGTACATTAAAAAAGAGAATGCATGAATATAAAATATTGTATAGAAAATTACTAATGACTGATTTAAATAGCAAATATATTTTTTCAGACCATGCTATTAGTTCCAATGGAAGTTTATATTTTAATAATGTTTTTATTTTATATATGTGAAACGATGTGAAAAAAAAGCAGGTATATTTTATCAACATGCTAAGTGATTCGATGGAAAACAGTTTAACTATATAAATAATAAATTATGAAAGATTGTTTAAATCACATTTAGAAGGTGACATTTTAGACATAATTTGAATTTAAATTTTAACTATAAGTTAGAATGCTTCTGGAGATGGCTTACTCGTCACAGCTAATATTTATTTACAAATTTTATTTTTTGGCAAATTAAAATTTATAAGATTAAATTTAACCCTGTTTTTGTTTTTATTACACTGAATTATATTTGATATTACACAAGCATGCAACAATATGCACATACAATTTCAATATAATTTTGTGTATAATAGAGTGATTATAAATTTAATATAAACATATTGAACCCAATATGTAAATAAATATTAATCACAGTCTGTTTATAGTATATCTATCGTCTTTTGTATACATATAATAAGCAAGCATTGGCTTATCAATTCAGGATAATTAAAGCTTGGAAATTTTTTTCAGATTCTAAGTATATTTAGAATTTTTGTTTCCAATAACTGGCTATAAATATCGGCAAAAAAAAAAAAAAGATTATTTAACTATTTTTAGCAGCATTTTATTCAGTGCTTCTCTTTGGGAGCTCTAATCAGATCTTTGATCTGCAATGAGTTATAACAACCATTTTATCCTTTCACCTATCACATACATATATGTGCATGCCATACAATTTAGTTTTATTGACTAACATTTTACGAATTAAATTTGCTGAACATGTTTTTGATATGTTATTGCTATCTTTAGGGTATTAAACATAAAATAAAATAGCTTTTGTATAAAATACCAGTGATTACTGTTTGTCTCTTTGGTTGTCAATTTGCACTTCTGGTTGTTATAGTTTTCTACACACAATATGGATAACGAACAATATGTTTGCATATGTTCTGAAGACAGAATAAATTATATGTTTTTGACTTTAGTGATAAAAAATTCAATAGTGTTCAGTTGATGTATTTAGAAGAATGCACATATAAACCAAATTATGCACTCTTTTGTAGTATATTATTTGTATAATCTATTGTTATTTTTAAATTTGTTTGCTTTGTAAAGAAGTTGCTCTGAGATGAAGATGCATTTAAGGATTTCATTAATAGATATTTTTGAAATTTTCAATTCATATAAAAAAATTCATGCACAAAATTAATAAATTACATTATAATTTTTATTATTACATTTAAAGCAATACATAGGTATATATATATATACAATTATTTGTCAAAAGTTTTATTTGTGCATTATTTAGAAATCTATTAAGACATTGAAAAGGCAAATTAAATTTGGCATAATTTATTTCCTTCATTTGTTTTCAAAAGTCTGTATAAAATGTACTAGTATTTTTCAAATTTATTCTTTAATTCATTATGCCCAAAATTGTTTTAAATGTCATATATTATTTTATTTCTATAAATTATCTTTATTGTTTCAATTTACTTCAAACCATAGAGTTTTTGAAATTGAAAAAATATGTGCATATTTCCTAATATGAACTTTATTCTAATTAGAAATTGTCATTTTGCATATGGCCATTTCAGTTTTCTATTTAGTATTATTATGCCTTTATATGTATGAATTATATATATATAATTTAATTTACAGTGTCATATTTTGTCAACCAACATAAATTCCACACAACAAACTTTCAATAAATATAATAATTTCTAATCTAATAAAAATGATTTAAGACATTTGATTATTTAAAAATATTATTGTTTGAAATAAACAATGTTTGAAAATTTACAGAGTTTATATTGATTTCTACTATAAACGTATTTCTTTAACATAAAAATAATAATATGGTTAATCATATGAGTACTGTAAATGACAGGTGGAGCTTTGATTCAAAAATACTTAGCTTTTGAGTCCATCATTCTGCTACTGAATTAAATCATACAAGTATATCTTATATAAAATTAGATTCACACCAAAAGAATTAAATATAATCTGTGAAAATCACAACAAAAAGTGATAAACAACAAATTCAGCACTATTGTTCTTACAATTTACTAGAATTGTTGTTTTTTAAATTCATTTCACTAAAAGCATGTTTGAGTAAATTTAATTTGTAAAAAAATGTTCATCTATTATAATATTTAAAGTAATAGCACATTAACGGAGTTCGACTTCCGATATAATAATTTTTAAAAAATGTTCTATGTAGTCAAGCATTGTTAGCTGAGAGGTCAGCACAGCCACCTTGCAAGCAAGAAGTTGGTTGCAGACAGTTGTTGTGGGTTCACCTCCTGGCCGATGCTATGACATATGGAAAAAAATTATGTTAAATGGTTTTATGTTATGACATTATTGCTCAGGACTTCATAAAGAGTTTGAGTTCCAGAGTTGTGTGTGCTAGAATCAATCCTAAGACCTCTGACCACTGTGTGGAAACTATGGAAGGCATTTTGTTTTTACAAACCTGATTTATTTCATAAATATACATATAAGTGCATATATAAAAATATGGAAAAAAACAAATTAGTATAATTATTTAATAAATATCAGAAATAACCAAAATTATAAATTGATCAAAAAATAATCACAATAACTCTTACCATTTTTCTGTGCATAATTTGCTTATTTGGTGATGAAACATGCATAGAATTTAAATCAGCTGTTGTAAAAGACAGACGTCGTTCATCAGAAGATTGTGGGTGTGATAAACTTTCTCGCCTTATTCCAGCAGCTGCACGTTTTTCTGCATCTCTAAAAAAAAGTTAATCATACCAATATAGACAATTTTTTAATTAGAAGTATACATTTTAGGCAATATATAATTCTATTTATTACATTTTAAACATTTTCATGTATATTCCTTTCCACAAATCTTATAGTACAATACAAATATAATGATTAGCAAAAGGCTGCAAAAAAATTCCAAACAGTTTGGGATGGGGATTTTTTTTGTTGTATTTAAATATATGTTCAATGAGAGAATATTGAGTTTCAATGCAAGGAAGCTTTTTAGCACAAAGATAACAGATGACCAATCTGCAAAATTTTCCATTTGGCTATGAAACGTAATATTATCTTTATCTAAACAACATTAATAATATAAAGAAGTCTATTATATTATTTTTATATTAGATTGTGTTACACAGAAATAAATTTAAAATACAAGATACAATAATTCTTTTAAATGAAACTTTAAAAAATGCAAATATTTGTTTATTTTCTATCAGAAAGTGAGTGAAGAGAATATTTAGCATGCATTCATTAAAGAGGCTTTATTTAAGAAACATCTGCTTCTAAATTTCTTTGCTATAATCTGCTTATAATATCAAAATATCACAATAGAAAAATGAAGCGAAAGGAACAAAATTATTTAAAGAAATGAATTAAAAAAACATTAAAAAGCAAAATTTAAATAAAAAATCTGTAATATATAGGGGTTTGAATTCAGATTTTCACACAACCCTCAAACATTCATGCTATCTCATACCACTGATACACTTGATCACACATATGTCGAAAAGATGTATAATCATCAATATACATATTTTGTGCTAAACCAACACTCATCAATTGGTCCAGATTATCATCTCCACACATATATACAATCAAAGCACAGCTTATATTAAGAGAGCCAATCTTCATACTTTAATGGACACACCTCAAACCAGTCCATCCCACAACTCTTCAGTCATCCATTTCATTGAAAATCTGATGATGGAATGCTAAAATCCATATGGTAAAAGCTTATTTAAAAGATTGACAGTTCAAATCACAATATTAGAAGGTATTGATGATATATCAGATATTGCCACAAAATTAATTGTCCGACTTATTAAATGAAGATACTTCAGGTTTAAGACCCAACAAGTTCTCATTATGATAAAAAAGTAGAGGATTTTTATATAGATGTATAAAGAGCTTTTGCTTACACCAAATAACATTTTAAAATTGTCTTGGAAAATGTTAATGCTAGAATTGATAAACAATTCAAGATGAAAATGCTATGTGTAAATTTGGTTGTGCTGATAAAAATGAGAGTGGACACAGACTTGAAGAGTTTGCAAAAAAAAGAAACTATATTTTGAATTCTTTCTTTGAGAAATATGCTAAAAAGAAATGAACATTCAAGTGAAAATATAGCAGACTTGCATTATATTTTGCAATATTTATATCAAGATTATAATATTTTTAATAGATTCAACATAGGAAGTAATCATCGATTAGTGAGATGTGTTACAATGTTAATGCAAAACTGGATAGCTAAAAAATGATAAGAAAAACAGTATTCACAGTTGATATTCCTATTCTTCAGAAAATTTCCAATACATTTAAATTAGAACTTAAAAATATTAACAGATTTTGAAGATGGTTTAGGTTTGAATGAAATCAATAGGAAGATAATTGATAAACTATTAAGAATTGCAAAAAAGATAGCTTGCACAAAAAAAAAAAAAAAAAAAAGAACAATTTACTTGTAAATTTTCTATAGTCATGATAAAAAAAGAATATAAAAATATACAAAAGTGATCTATTAAGAAGAGTTGAATATTTATAGTTTTGTAAAATATATGAATAGGAGTTAATAATAATATAAAATATAATTATGAATTAATATGAAAAGCTATAAAAATAATAAAAGCCTCAAACCTGTATATTGGTAGGAAACTTATTTATGCAATAAGAAAAAAAAGAAACTATTACTAAAAAGAGAAATGACATCATGAAATATGCAGAATAGTACTATTAAAAATTATATAGCAATAAAGAGCAAGAAAACAAAGTATTTCCTGCAATTAAGATATCTTTTGGAATTGCTCAGCATTGTAAATCAAAAAGTGAGTCATGCAATTAAATTTATGCCAAAGGAAAAAGTTTCAAAAAATAATGGACTTGTAATATATTTACAAAAAAAAAAGCAGATGAAGATATAGAAAAATTATCAGCAAAGTTATATAAATGTCTAAATGCTAAAGATGTGTTATATGATTTAAAAATACAGTGATAATATTGATATTTAAGAAATGTGATAAAGAAGATATTAGAAATTACAGATCTATTAGTTTTTTTTAATTAGTTCTATACAAATTTTATATCAAGATAATTACAACTTGTTTAAGGCAAACTCTGAATTTTAACCAACCAAAAGAACAAGCTGAATCACATCCAAGTATTGAGAGGAGTTTATGAAGAGAATTACCACTATTCTTTGAATTTGTATATTATGAAAAGGCATTAGATTTTATAAGCATATAAAAAGGCATGAGATTCTATAATTAGTTGTACAATGGTTATAGCATTGGATCAAGATATAATAAACCCAGGATATTGTCATATTCTAAAAAAATATTTTTCCAAAATTTAACAGAAATGATTAGATTACATAGTGATATTAAAAAGATTAACAACAAGAAGGTTGTGTGCCAGAATAACTTTATATCTCCAAAACTTTTTACAATAGTTTTACATGAAGTATTTTGTGAATTAAAGTGGTAAAGTAAATAAATAAAAATATATAAATATTCTTTAAGTCATCTAGATTTTGCAGATGATGTGTTTCTTTTACAAATGATACCTCAGAACTTTGAGAAATATTGAAAGTGTTACCAGATAAAAGTAAGAAAATAGGACTAACATTAAATGTTAAAAAGTCTGAACTAAAGTTGTATGAATTTTCTCAAAAGAAAAAAATAAAGACTGATAGTGATGAATTACAAAATATTAAAAGTACAAATACATTGATGATGAACTTATTCATGGAATTAAACTTGGATGGAGTGCTCTTGTTAGAAATGACTTAACATTGAAAAGAAATATGCCTATGCTTTAAAAAAAAAGGTTCTTAATAAATGTGTTTCACCAGTTCTTATTTCCTAGACTTGGATCCTTAATAAAAAAGCAATACAAAGATTTCAATGAAGTATAAGAAGAATCAAAAATGAAATATATGAGTGGAAGAATAAATAGATATTACAGACATCATTAAAAGAATTAGGATATTGAAGTGAAACTAGTCTGGACAAATTTCTAGAATGGATGATAATAGATGGACAGTTGACATCCTAAACTGGATCTTAAGATATTTAAAAGAGTTAGAAAGAGACCACATGTTATATAAATGGCTGAAATAAGGAAGATTGTTGTTGAGATGTGAAAAAAAGAAGCTACACATTGGAAAAATTGGATTAACACTGGAAAGACCTTTACTCTACAGGGGATCAATCCTGGTTCAAAATGATGATAACATCAAATACTTTTTGTATAAGTATGCATTTGACATATGTAATGGTTTTACATATGTTGAAATTTATGTGTATTACAAAAAAAACATTTTTTTTTTCTTACAAATTTCTCAACTATAAATTTTATAAAGTGAACTATAAAGTTAAAATATTTCAGTAAAGTGAAATACATAAAAATCATATTATTTATATTTTAAAAGATACAGTATTTGAAAAAAAAAAGGCAAAATTATATAAAATATATGAGTAACAACAAATCATCTGTTAGAAAAAACTGTCTTATTAGTTTTTCAAAGTAAAATTTATATTTTTTTAATACTGGACAAATATCCTAATTTATAGCAAAACATATAAAGTTAGCTAAGCTCAGAAGTTCATGAGCTTATATTTTAAAATACTACTAGAATTGTTTTGTAGTACAATGATAATGAAAATTGTATTGAAAATTATAGCAAAAGTTATGCATTATATAAAAAACAACATAAAAGAACTTTCACTATTATACTACCCAACATTTTGTTCTCAAGATTTAATTTTGTTTTTATTTTCAGATGTTCTTAAAATATAATTTTATATTCATCTATGAGAGAAAGTACAAATAAACCTAAATTAATAAGTTTTAAATCACATGATCTCATTATACTAATGACCTAACTTAAAGTTCACAAAGAAATATAGTTACTGACAAATGTGATCATTTACAAATCTAGTTATACATCCTTTTTTCATTGTTCTGCCTTTGTTTTTGATTACTCTTCTAATTGTCTAATCAATAGTTAACTAATACACTTATCATGTTTATTAAATTTTTTTCTGTTTGAATTTGCTTATTTTCTGCACCAGGAGCTGACAACATGAAGCTGGCTTATTTTTTTCCTGCAGTGTATTGAAATCAATTTTATTTAACTAATAATTATACATAATTTTCAAGTACTCAGTACATCTTATTGTTTATTAGCTAATATGATTGTGTATATGCATGATAAAATTATAAGCTTAGTTGTCACCATTATTGTTATTTATAATTCAAGGTGTTTTTTTTTTGTTATGGTTGTATTTTTAAATAAGTCATGATATAATATCTTGACAAAAATGATGTATATGATGTTAAATAAGACTAACAGCAAAAAAGAAAAAGAAAAGAAAAGCATTAATAAAAAAATAATTTCACTCTCATGTTATTGTGAATAGTCATTAGAAGTGTGTAATTCTTTTGGCAAAATATACTTGAAATAGTCATCTCTGATGACTGTTATTAGTACACATATTCATATTAATTTGACACATTTAATTCAATTCATAGTAATTCAATACATATATATTAATTAAATATTTGCCAGCACAGCTTCTATTGAATGGAATGAAATGTTATCATATATGTGTAATATATATATATATAAGACTGTTTCAAGCCATTAATATTTGGAGGTATATTTAATATGCATAAAAATTTTAAATATAAAAAATGTCTATTGGATAAATGTTTGTTAATACCATCAATAATTTTATCTTCTAATTTGGACTGTAAGAATTTAACATTTAAGAAATAGTTGAGAAATTAACTTTAAATTCTTATGACACAATATAGATGAATCACTGTTTTTACTGAATTATTTATTTATTTATTTTTCATATGTCATAGCATCGGCCGGGATGCGAACCCACACCTGTCTGCAACCAACTATGTGCTTGCAAGGCAGGTGTGATGATTTCTTGGCTAACAATGCTTGACTACTACTGAATTATTTTTAACATACAAACATTGTTAATGCAAACAAATGATTCTGACACTATCAATTTGGCAATAATTTTCCTATAGGGAAAATTGATTTACAAAATGAAAAGGATATTTTACTGAGAGGGAAATGTGTGTGTGAAGATGAGAAATCAGAAGGCAAATGTATTATTGGGTGAATCAAAAGGTAAAGAATCTGGAAAAATATTAGCTAGAAAGTAGAGAGAGAAAAATGTTAAATAAAGTTTATGGAGTTCATTTGAGCCTAAAAATTTGTACAAGAGAGTATTTTCTAGAAGTATGGATATATTCATTAAAAATATAAATTTATTTAAAAGAAATGGGTTATATTTATTATAAAGAGAGTTAAAATATTAGAATTGACTTCCAAAAACTTTTCCTCTTTATTAAATTAAGGAAAAGAATAAAATGTATATAAATAAAAAGTTGCAATGTTGAATTTAGATAAGAAACGGAAAGATACGTTTGTATTTAAGGGTATAAATAAGATAAAAGGCAATGTGTGTAAAGATGGAATACTAAAATATATAAGGACAGAAAACATATTTGAAGAATAAAAAATAACACATTGACATAAATGAAATGGGACTGAATTAATGTAAAAGGTTATTGTTAAAGGAATAATTTTAAAAAAATCTTCATGAATAGATATGGCTTTGATTGAAATTGGGTAAAGAGAAATAGATGTATGGTATAATACATTAGCAGTGATAAGTTGAGAAAACCTTAAAATTTAAAAAGAATAGTTATAAAATATTGATTGTAGATACTTAGAATGGTCATATTAATAAATATATTGAAGGAAAGAATATAAATGGATTATTATTTAAAAGATGTAATAAAAAGCTTATTGAAGTAAGTATATGATGGAGAATTATTAAAATGTTTGATACAGAAGAAGAAGAATATAGTAGTAATCATCCTTTTATAGTGATAGAATTAAAGATATCTGAAAGACTAAATTGTGACATTTAAAAATAAATTGACAGGAATGGATGTGAAGTAAGCAATGTAGATGAATTGAATGTTTAGAAAATTTTAAACTTTATTTAAATTTTTTCAAATGCAAACAACTGTTAGTAATAACACACAGGTTGGTAGATTACACAATGTTTTGATCTTCATTCTTTTTCAGGTGTTGCTGGCCTGACCTGTGGCAATGTTAGTGTAGGAGTCAAAGTTACACATTTAGATTCTTACATATTAAATTTTAAGGTAATGCTCTAACCTTTTATTAGCACTGTCTCTAGTCTTACCAGAAACACCTGAAGAATGGGGGAGAATAATATCACTCAAAATGTTGTTTAATATTTGGAACTTTATTATTTATTAATATAAAATATTTTAAAAAAGGAAAAAAGACATTGTTTAATTGATAAACTTTCTCGTTCATTCAAATAAATGCTAAGAGCTTCATAGTTATTTATCTTTGTCAAAAAAAAAATATAATTGCTATAAAATGTTTCTTGAATAAAATAAAATCAACTAATGATGAAATAGAACTTTATTAACACTAATTTTTATTACTTTTAAAGTAAAATCTTTATCATGCATCTCATATATAAATAAAACTGCATAGAAATAGCATTTGTCTTATATTATAACGTAAGCCTTTGAAAAAGATTTATACAAACTACATACTGTTACATTTTTGACACAGAGCTTCATAGTTATTTATCGTTGTCAAAAAAAATATATAATTGCTATAAAATGTTTCTTGAATAAAATAAAATCAACTAATGATGAAATAGAACTTTATTAACACTAATTTTTATTACTTTTAAAGTAAAATCTTTATCATGCATCTCATATATATATAAATAAAACTGCATAGAAATAGCGTTTGTCTTATATTATAACGTAAGCCTTGGAAAAAGATTTATACAAACTACATACTGTTACATTTTTGACACTAGCATATATAGACTTAATGAAAGTTGATTATCATGTTGCATTCATAATAGCCAATTATTAAATTCATTCTAGTTGGTTGTCTGTTACATTTTTGTCATGCAATGTGGTAAGCTTGAATACTTAGATTCACTGCATGTGAAAAGTTTTATCTATTACATTTTGATACACAATGTGTTGAGCTTTAAAGAGTTAGGTCTATCATATGTTACTATATATTTTTAGTGTGACATAAATTGAATTTATGAGAAATTGTCCATAATTTCAGTATAACCTGATTTATCATATTTTAGTTAGTCATTTAATAAACTATAAATTACATAACCCTATGGATTAAATGGTGTGGCAACTTAATGGTATAATTAATTTAGTCAATCAACAATAAGTTCAAATAACTCTGAGTGAAGGTATGAATTGATAAATAGAGACCAAAACTAAATAGTTGATCAAGAATCTAATAAGAGTAGGTGAGTGAAGCAGATAAAGGGCAAAATATATAAAACCGGCATTAATACCAATGATATGTAAAATACTTAAGGTAACCAAAATCACATGAGATGACACAAGTTGGTAGGAGATCCTATGACATATTATAGAATATTATATAAAAAGAAATAATTTTGCCATAGAGTAGATATTTTAAAGAAAAGTATTAGTTTATTTTGTATGTTTCTCAGAAGTGGGAGGTATTTATCAAGTATGAGTAAGGAATTATATGTAAAGCCACAGGATGTTAGTGGCAATGAAGCTGAGCATGATCCTAATATGGAACAAGTAGGATCAGTAGACATAAATGTGTCTGGGGGGGTCAATGGTTGGAGCTGAGCATTCTTTCTCAATGCAAGAGGAAAAACAAATGATATCTCAAATTCAAGGAGACTCTAATGAACAGTCTGCTCAATCACCTGGAATTGGACTAACACAGGTTATAGAAGATAGTGGAGCCATGATGCAGATGCTCCAAACATTATTGGGTCGAATGGATAATATGGCAACCAAGGCTGATATAAGCAACATGAGTAGTCAGATAGATAGCATAAGTGGTCAGATGAATGACATGAATGGTAGGAGGATAGCATGAGTGGTCAGATAGATATAGTCAAGGCTGACATGAATGGTCAGATGGATGCCATGAGTGGTCAGATGAATGGTCAGATGGATAGCATGAGTGGTCAGATATAGTCAAGGCTGATATGAATGGTCGGATGGATGCCATGAGTGTTCAGATGAATGGTCAGATGGATAGCATGAGTGGTCAGATAGATACAGTCAAGGCTGATATGAATGGACAGATGGATGCCATGAGTGGTCAGATGAATATAATCAAGGCTGAAATAAGCAACATGGTAACTAAGGCTGATATTGACAAATTGGATGAGGAGGTTAAGAAAAGAATTAGTGGCATTGAAATAAAATTTTCCACATCCATGGAGCAGTTATCTTCAGAGATGAATGAAGTGAATAACAGTAGTATGGAATTAAAGCGAAATGTAGAAGAGATGAGAATAAATATAGAGGTAGTGAACTTGCAGTGTCAAGAGCGATTTACTGGGTTTAAAGAAAGCATTACCATCCAAATTGATAACAATATTAAGGAGGTACACCAAGCCCAGGAATACACTAAAGAAGAAATAAGGCAGGGTCAAGAAAATCACAAGAAAGAAGTTCAAGGAGATTTGGAAGCCATACAGATGGAATTAAGCCAACTTCAGATTAAACAAAGTGCAGAAAATGGGACTCAAGAGAAAATCATGCAAGCTGTGAATCATCATTTACAACAGCTTGGACATAAGATATTTCTATGGAAACAGATGCTGTTAGGCAAAACAATGTTAGAAAAACTTACGGAGAGAACCACTGAAACACAGAGTCGAATCGATAGTTTAGATGAAGCCATGAAGCAACAGACATCGAGGGATAAGTCCCAAATTAACTCAAAAATACCAATTCATATGAAACCACAATTAGGAAGGGAAAAGAAGATCCAAAATGACCAGGAAGATTGGAACCATGATGTGGCATATTTGAAAGTAGCTTTTAGTGATTTACAAGAAGCAAATGACCCATATGAAGAATCCACTTTTCAATCTCATATGATACCTGAAGTGAATGCCTCCATGAATTTCATATAGATGAAGAACAACCAGATGAATATCAAGCTGATGTTGATCATCTCCTCATGAATCCACAAATAAGTACACAAGAAATGAATAAGATGCATGTAACCAGCACGCAGATAAATGCTATTAACTAATTTGTGAAACTGAAAGTTTTTAAAGGTTTCAATAATGAAGCTCCAACTGAACATTTGAGAAGCTTAAAACTTTATTTCATGGTGAATAGAAGTTTGTCTGAAAGTGAAAAAATTATAATCGCATATAGTCACCTCTAAGGTGATGCTTTAATGTGGTGGGAGTCATTATTCCGGACCCTAGGAATTTTTGGAACAGAGATAAACAGGAAGCCATTCTGTACAAACTTTTCCAGGAAAAATATAGGTCTGCACCCAGGGAAACACTTACAAAGTTTTTTAGGTGACAAGTTACCAAGCTATGTACATTGAACACATATTGTTTTAGGGAAACGGAGATCTTCCGAATAGTTAAAAGGAATTTACCTTTACGTATAGAGCAATCGCTGATGTGTGAAAATGCTAAGAATATTGAGCAGGTTGCTGAATTGTTAAACAGTATGGATATGAATAATACTAATTTATCCTTCAGGGCACCAGAGAAGAGGAAAGATGAGGCAAATGTTAATGCCTTATTTTATCGTAAGAGAAAAAACAACAATGATCCCAGACACTGGAAAGGGAAAGCCAATCAAATAAATGCAGCAAATATGTTGTCACCCAAGAGGAATATATTCAATAATGGTGAATCATTGAGAAAATTCCCTATTACCCCAAATGGTTCACCATAACCAGGATGCAGTAATCATGCATCCAAAACTAAGCAGAAACTAAACTAGAAAGGTGCTTGAGGATTAGTTCCTCACCTCAAGGAACCAAAAATACAGTGAGGAACAAGATACCAATAGTAGATGGAGAAATCACCAATATGACATGTTCGTGGGAAGACAAGGCACCCAACTTTGCCTTGTGGAGCTGTCCCATGATAAAGGCTTTGTTTGAAGATTTGCTGATTAAAGCTTTGTTAGACTCTGGTAGACAGATTTCTGTCATTTCAGACTGACTGTATCAGAAAGTTCTGAACAAGAACCCCCAGGTTAAAATCTTGCCCTTGAAATCTGTACAGGTTGCCATGGCTAACAATAGGAAGGCAAAGCTTGCACAGAAACAAGTTTGGATTGAAATAAAGTTTGGTCAGGCAATCCTCTATCATGTGTTGTTGATATTAAATGGTTTGATCCATGATGTCATACTAGGGGCACACTTCCTACCCTTATACTCTTGTATTATTGATTTCTCCAATAAAATAGTTAGGATTGATGATGAGGTCTTGGAGATGACATTGCTTCCAAGATATGGCCTACCTGAAGTTGATTGCATTGTATCGAATATTCCTGAAGCACTTATAGACACTAAACTTGCAGAGTCCAATCTATTAAATAGCAAAAGTGCAGGAGAGTTATGATCTATCATTAATCAGTTTAACCCGATTTTTTCAGAGATTCCAGGAGTTATACCCAGATTCCAACAGAGAATTAAATTGAAGGATGACCAACCATTTCAATCCAGATTGTATCCTATCCCGTACCAATATCGGCAGGAAATATCCAAACAGATCAACAAAATGCTGGATTGGGGGATCATTTCCAAATGCTCTTCACCTTACTGCAATTCAGTTGTAACTGTGAAGAAGAAAGATGGGTCAATGAGATTTTGTTTGGATGCTTGGCAGCTAAACAAAATCACTGTTCCAGACAGAAATATTCCACCACCCATTCACGAGTTGTTTGTGAGATTTGGAAACAAGAAAGTATTTTCTACCTTCTATATGACTTCCAGCTATTGGCAGATCATGCTTCATCCTGATTATCACCAGTATACTGTTTTTCAGTATGAAGGTTTTACCTATCAATTCAATAGGATGCCATTTGGGTTGATCAATAGTGGTGCTGGTCTAATTAGATGTATAGATAAGACCCTTTCTCCTGAGATTAAGTGAATCATAACCATTTATGTGGATGATGTGATTATTGCATCATCCAGCATTGAAGAACATCTTCAACAACTCACTGCATTTTTCCAGGAGTGCTTTCTCAAAGGAATAAAAATCCAATATCAAGAAAAGTACCCTAGCATCTGATCAGGTAGTCTTTTTAGGTCATATCATAGGTTGTAATGGGATATGACCTCATCCAGATAATATCTCCACCATTCAAAACTTTCCTAGGCCTACTAATAAAAAGCAAATTCGGTCATTCTTAGGTTTGTGTAATTTTTACCACTGTTTCTACAAAACATTTGCTGACCACATGGAACCTTTAGTAAAATTAATCAGGAAAGAAGAGAAATGGAATTGGACCGAAGAACAGGAGAGGGAATTTGAAAATATCAAAACAGGGTTTTTACGGCAAACAATTTTGGCTTTCCCTGATTTTGATAAACCATTTGTCGTTCAAACTGACAGTAGTGGTTTTGGGTTAGGGGTAACATTATCCCAAATCCAGGAGGATGGTCAACCTGGCATCCTGTACTTTATCAGTCAACTCCTGAAAGGTCCGGAGTTGAATTATATGGTAACTGAGAAGGAGGCACTAGCTATAGGGTGGGCCTTCCAGAAGTTCTGACAGATGCATCTCGGATCTGAGGTGATAGCGGTCACAGACCATAAAAGCCTTGAATTCCTGAACCACAGCTATTTGACCAACAGTCACCTAGTTAGGTGGAGTCTTCTGTTTCAGGAATTTAATTACACTGTGAGGTATTGCAAAGGATTCGAGAACACAGTAGCTGATATACTTAGTCGGAATCCATGTCGGTCAGATCAAAACCATCTATCTGTAGAAGATGCCTACATTACAAATGTCCACTTAATAATCGATAGTAATGTAGAGAATGAGTTGGAAAGGTTGCCCAAATTACAATTTGAAGATCCAAATTTAAATTTAGTCATAAGAGCCCTAAAAGGAGAAGTTTTGAATGTGCCCAAGAATCTGACATTTTATAAGATAGAAAATCAGGTCTTGTTCTATCAAATTGATTCAAATACTGTAGAGTGGAAGGTAATGATACCTACAATTTTACATGCCCCACTCATAAAGTATAATCACTGTTTGTATGGACATTACAGTGCCCGTAAAACAGAACATACTATGAAAACTTGGTTTTACTGGCCAGGCATGTATAAAGATATCTTGAGAACACTCCAGGATTGTCTAGTATGCCTAAAAGCTAAGCCAGTAAATCAAAATTATAGCGTGGCATTAAAATCTATAATTCCTGAAAGATCAAATGAGATCTTGGTGATCGATTATTATGGACCATTACCTCCATTCAATATGCAAAGGTATCTCTTGGTCGCCTATGATCTCTTTTCAAAATATGTCTCTGCTTACCCTATACCCCAGGCTAATACCAGACACACAGTCATGGTATTAGACACTCTTCAATTCCCCAAGATAGAAAAGCCTAAAACTATTTTGTCAGACCATGGAACACCTTTCCTATCTAAGGAATGGAAAAGATGGGTGGAGAAACTACAAATCAAACACGTGCTCACTTCCATTAGAAATCCACAATCGAACCCTTGCGAACGCATAATGCGGGAGCTTGGCCATTTGTTCAGGACTTACCTAAAGGATGAGCATAGGGGGTGGGTGAAGCAGACAGAACGGGTAGTGAATTACATAAATTGGGGTGCAAATGAATCTACTGGATTCGCACCCATCCAACTACATTTTAACCAACCTATTCCTTCGTTATTTGTAAAATACCAACCTCCAATTGAATGTCATCACTATGACATAGAAACTAAAATTCAAATGGCTCGCCAACAGTTAATTAATAAATCTAATTTTAGAAATAAGAAGGGGAAGAAAAGTAGACATCACTTTAAGATTGGAGACAAGGTTTTTGTGAGAACACATAACCCAAGTAAACCAATGGAATGTTTATCATAAATTTTGTCAACAATATGCTGGACCATATGCTATTGTGAAACAAGCTGGCCCAAATGCATTTTGGTTAAATATTGATGGAGAGATAAAAGGAAGTTATAATGCTCGGATATTAAAACCATACAGTGGTTGTCAAGAAGAATTGCCAAGTACAGAAGCTTAGTTATTTGTAAACAAATGATCATGATTAAATTAGGTGAAAGAAGAGTTTATAAAAAAAATGTAAATGGGTATATGCAAGTATATTGTAATGAGAAAGACAGCATTGTTCGTGAGTAAATAGCTAGAGTAGGTAGATGTGATGAGGATGCACTCAAATTAATGTTGAAACATTTTATTGAGGTATCTTAGAATTGGCTGAGATGTGGGAATTGACCCATACAATGTGGGAATCCCATATTTTGTTCAGACCTTATAAAAATCCAATAAGATTCCTAGGGAGCAGGATATAGGCTGACCAAACCTAAATATGTGCCTTCTGGAATAGAGACACTTAACCAGTCGAATTCAGAGTATTCAACCATCATATAGTTAGTAATTCTAGTAAAGATAATAGGAACAATGTTAATGATGACAGTAATTCAATGTTAAGATGAAAGAGATAAGGATAGGAATCTAACCAAAAATGAGTAATATAAAAAAAAACAAATGTATATTGATGAGTAAATTAAAATAAGTACAACAGCATTAGAACTCTCCCTATTTAAAAAGAATAAAATTATCCAACACAATAACCATCCAAACCTTTGTTTATGTGTTAAAATTTTGACAATGGTCTAAATTTTAACCTTCTGAGGGTAGGGGAAATGTAAGGTGATAAAAATCCTTATAAGAAAAAGAATAATAAATAACTGATGTTTTAGGATAAAATGTATAAAGATTAAATAGGCAGCCAACTTTTAAAACATAATTTTTTTTAGATATTTGGAGACATACACACACACATATATATACAAACCTAACCATGCATTCATGAAGGAATGAACAAATTTTTTTTTATTAAATGTAAAATAAAATATATACATATACACATTTATACATGAATGTAGATTTTAAATCATGACGTGACAAAAATAATAAAGAAAATATTTGACATTAAATTTTAGTAACCACGTTTCTTTTGTTTAAAAGAGAAAAAAAAGAGTAAACCTTTGTTGATTTGGGAACGTGGAAAAATAACTAAGCAACAGATTTTTTTTAGTTGTTGTTTGATTTTTGTTAAAAATGGGAGTGCATGAAAGTAAAGTTGTAGAATAAGAATATTTTAGTTATTATATTAGTTATTATGATTTCCTTTCTTTATTAAAAATAAACTGTTTAATATTTGGAATTTTATTATTGATAAGTGTAAAATATTTTAAAAAAAGAAAAAAAGACATTGTTTAATTGATAAACTTTCGTTCGTTCAAATAAATGCTAAGAGCTTCATAGTTATTTATCGTTGTCAAAAAATATAATTGCTATAAAATGTTTCTTGAATAAAATAAAATCAACTAATGATGAAATAGAACTTTATTAACACTAATTTTTATTACTTTTAAAGTAAAATCTTTATCATGTGTCTCATATATATATATAAATAAAACTGCATAGAAATAGCGTTTGTCTTATATTATAAGGTAAGCCTTGGAAAAAGATTTATATTTAACAATTTATATGTGTGTAAATAATATCTAACAATGCACTTTTGCTAATTAAGTGTCAGGGGATTTTTCTATCCTCTTGGTGTCATTGGCGTGTGGTGGAGGATCATATTCATTGGTATATTTAATGTTTAAATCAACATGGAAAGATCTGGAGATGGAATGGAAATGCATGGCTTTAAAATAAAATGCCCAGGAATTCAATTTCATCATGGGAATTGTTAATGCTTAGAATGTTTAACATGATTTAATATACGTGAATAAAAGAAAGACATTATCTGCTAAGAATACAGAAGCTGCTCTTGAAAATTTAACTTGCTATTGTTTTAAGGAATTCCGAAATTTCATTAAATTTTATGCTTTAAATATTTTTTTTAAAATGTATACTGAGAGTTGAGTTATGAATTTTTCTCACCCTTTTATTCATTTGTAGCAAACATTTTTTTTAAAAAAAGAACCCATTTGTTTAGATTTTTATAGGGTGAGAGAAATACACAACTCAAAGTATACATAAATATATTATATATGTTTGTAAATAAAATATTAGCGTAATTGAATGCTTAAATTAAACTGGACAATGACTAAAACAAAAGGTAAGATTTTAAATATTTACATTTATTAGACAATTAATATATTAAAATCAAACTAATTAATAAGTAAATATATATAACATTTTCTTGTTTAAATGAATAACTGTTTATGAATGAACTATACAAAACACAAATTAGCAATTCATGGACATAACCTTGAGATACATTTAAAGGACATAAACAAAATGATAATCGTACATCTAGTAATATAATTTCATATTTAAAATAATTGATACATTATTGTAAATTATGCACTATAATTTTATAATTTTTATTTCAACTCATATTTTAATATTTAAATTACAGCTAGTCTTATTGTTGTAGAGATAAATTAATATTTTATAATAACCATGTATATATTTTGTTGATTTATAAATATTATAACTTTAAACATGATCTGTTAATAAATATTTGTTGTTTGAAGTTAAAATCTTTGTTTCTCTGGTCTCTAGATTGTCAAGCATCATTCATACTTCACTCACCAGAATAGCTATTATACATATATACAGATTTTTAAATATATTATTAGCAATAGCCATTAAGGATCTATATAGAGATCATATTATTGTCATCCTATTTAAATCCATCCTTGAACAGAGTTAAAGGCAAATGTCTAGACTGAGTTAGAACCCTGAGTAGTAATAGGACATGTAAGTAGAGAAGGCTCTGGGTGTACCATCCTAAAGGGTTTTACAGTCTGTTACATATTTTGTTGTAGAAAATCTATAGTTTTTAGGGTTGGATTGCATATTTGATTGTTGAAGTTTGGTTGGTTCTGTTGCAAGTATTGATGTTGGATGGGGAATTGTTATCATTGTCTTGAGGATGTGATGTATTCATGTCATTTGTGACTGATTGATTTCATTCATTGCTCCAACCCAAATTATCATGTTAGTTACTATTTATCATGAAGCAGTTAACAGTAGTCCTGCCATGATTTTACCTTTAAGACTCCAGAGAGAGTAAGGTATAGTTCTTTTGATATATGTATAATATTTGTCTCTAAGACTCCCAAAGATGAGCAAGGCAATATTTTATAATAATAGCCCCTAAGACTTGGATGTAAGCAGGGCAGTGCAATAGTGTTTGCAGAAAACTATTATGGGTTGTAGTAGCTTAGAGAGACTGAAATGTGATGATCATCTGAGTGTTCATGGAACATTGTATACTTTAAGAGCAGTGATTGAATTCTTTTATCTAACTCAAAATTGTGAAATGCTAATCATTCTTTTGGCTGTCAATATCTGTCAGATCTTTAGAGGTATGGATGAGTATATAACCTAAATATATAACTCATTTTTAAAGGACTGTTGATAGTATTTTTCGGTCCGTTACAATATATATATATTATAACGATCGAAATGAAAGTGAAGATCGAATCTAACCGCAAACTACGATATCTGCTCTACGGGGCACCATCTAGGCATTTAAACCTAGAAAAATTTATAGAATAGGCAGATACCCACTGTTAAGATTCCACTTTATTTAAATATTCAGATCGTTAGCCCAAGTCTTTAGCTCAGTGGAGACACAGAGATAAAAATCTATATCTAAATTTATATCTTAAATATAAAAGAATAAAAGCCACTGCCAGAAATTAACACATAAAAATATTTATTTACGCACGTATAAAATAACATTTAAATTTTGAGGAATAAATTCAACATTTTAGATTTTTCTATTAATCTTTAGTTTTACATTAAGTAAATTACAACCATGAGTTTAATATTTATTTAGTGAGTCAAGTATGAATGGACTACGTAGATCTGCATTTGAAAAGAAAATATTCTTCCCTGATTTAACCTTAGGCAACAAATTTCGCAATCAAACCGGCGCCAATCCATCTGATACATTTATGTATTCAATGTAGCATGAAAATACGACAACACAAAATACTATACTGTCAGGAATGTACATCTGATCAGTAAGTAGAATTAGAGAAGACATTGTCTCTCCACCAACAGGAATGTCACATCTGTTGGCGAGTAGAACAATAAACATAAAACTCCATAGGAATGGATCGTGGTCCTTTGCCATCTTACAAACCCATCCATAGGCAAACAGAAGGTGTGTGGCATATATATATAATCCTGCCCATAGCCGATCTCATACTACATCTACAATTACACAAATATATCCAATCCATTGAACCAATTCAACTACGAAATGAATAACCTAAGATTACCTCCCTTAATATAACTTTACAAAACTATATAGCCATTCACGCCCGACTTAAATTTAACATTTAAATACGTTCGCACAGATTATTTTTATACAATTCGTTTTATAATGTCGAGTATAGATCGGCTGCATAGATTCCACGGTCAAAAACATTCCAAATTAAACGCAACCGATCAAAATACAAAGTCAATCGATAACATCAATTGCTGAGGAAATACAGGAGACCCTTTGGTGTTCATCATAAGACTCCACAGTGGCATGGTTGACCTATATATTCTAATCGACTGTGAAAACCACAACATAATCAACCACTAACGAATCTATGCAATGTCTATACCCAACTTAAATGTAATGCATTTAATAATTTCTACAATAAATATTACTACAAATAAAAATAATAAAATGGAAATGATTTTAGCAAAACTTAACTATATAAATTTAAACAATCAATTATTAATTTGAAAATCAAATAAGAGTTCATTTTAAAATTTAATTTAGCTGAATCTTTAAAAAAAAACAATGACGAAAGTTTTTAATTACTTTTTTTTGTTGTTGTTAATTTTTAAAGTTCATAGCTCAGGGTAGAAGAGTCCAGGTTTCTGCTTTTAATTCCTGTGATGCCTTTATTGGAAGATAATGTTCTGGAGATGGCAATAGCTGGTTCAAGGTATCACCGTCTTTTCATTTTTTTTTTTTAAATAGAGTGTGGTATGTGGGTCCTACCACATCTCTCAAACACAAAACGCTGGAACTGTCAGAAAAAACTGTATTTCCCTTTTTATATTATCCACATGGATTCAATCAACAAAACGTCACTAATCCATCACTTTCATTAGGGTCCGAGCCAAGGCTTAGTGCTTCCATTGGTCAAGCTAATTTCTCTTTGTTTTCATATCTATCTTTCATCAGATCATTTTAATTATACAAGAGCCCAAGGGCCAGTTTGGTTTTCGATAATTCATAAACAATCATTTCCATTTACAGATTACATTAATTAATACCTGTTTTTATTTTTAAATCTTGTACTTTTTTATAAAAAAGTACGTTCAAATACTTACTTGTTTTTTTTTTTTAAAATTTTTAAAGTTTGGCCTCTGTGCGAATGTATATACGTTTAACAAACATTTTAATTTTAGCATTTAGTTTTTTACTTTTATTTGCGAACTTTTAAGTTTTTATTTTAAATTAATGTAACGACATATTTATTATATCGTTACATATCAGTAAACTTCCTCAAAAAACAAAAACATTAAAAAAAAAAAAGAATTTACTTAGTGTTAGTAATTATGTTACACAAATTGATTATATATGAAAATTTCAAAAGGACAAAACTTTTTTTTACAAGACAAAACAGTAATTACATACAAATATAATGATTAAAAAAAATGTTGACTGTTGATTCCCTATTACCAGCTAAATTTCTGCCCCCTCCCTTCCAAGTTTCATTTCTCCTACCTTTAACTATTACTTAGGCAAGTTGAACGATTAGTTTTAATTTAACAAGACTTTTTTTAAAAAAAAAATTATGATTTATATTTATTATTACGTTTTATTCCTCGCATTTATATTTACATACGCGCAATTTTTTTTTACTGGCAGTACCTTTAAGACCAAAAATTCAAACCGTAACTCCACATCAATACAACAAATATATTTATACTAATTTCAGGAAAAATATTATGAGCATGATTCACTTTTAAAATTCTCAGGGCACTCGTGTTTATTAAAGATCGGCCCAAGTTGGGTAGCCAGTTATAACGATCGAAATAATGGAAAATGGTTCTTCATATGGTTGATTAATTATTTGTACTTTCAACTATATTTATTTCAATTATTTATTCTATATTATACTTATTTATTATTTTAACCAACGCCGTTACAATACAAGCAGAGAGCTAATACAGATACAAATTTGACTTCATATCTATATCCTTGACTCTATCCCAAGGCAGTACATACATATTATCTTGGCGTTATTTTTCCCAGCCAAGAACTCTCGGCTGCTGAACAGAGCAAACTATTTCAAAGAAACTTAACGAATGTCCAGTGCTTGCTATTTATTTTTTAGAATTGGGATTTCGCATGAACAAGCAGCACATGAATATCTTAAACAAATCAGTATGCCCCTTTAATCACTACCTACAGTTTCCCCCCTGTCGTAGCTTGGTAATAGGAGAATAAAGCAAGGATACGAAATTTAATGATAAATATGTTTAATAATAATATTCACACTTTATATAAAAAATTACATTATAATAATAATAATAAACACACACTTATAAATACACGGCTATAATAAATATATGAAAATAGATCAGATATTAAAGTTCTTAAAGACCTGTTGATAGAGTTCTATTTTATCAAATCATGAACTTTATATTTAGTTATGAATAGTAGACAAATGAAAATTCATGCATGCTTTTACCTAGGCTTTGCTGTAATTGTCCCATGGGTATTTCTCCCAAGTGCTCTTGATTAACTTCCTCAGTTTGTGGGGTTATTTCTTTCCAGTTTTTGCTTGTTGATTCCTTAGGTTCTCCATTAACTTCCTCAGTTTGTGGGGTTATTTTCATCCAGGTTGCCGGTTGATTCTTTAGGTTGAGTTTCAATTGACAGCTACAGAAGCGGCGATCCCTCTAGCAGGTCAGGCAAAGATCTTACATTGCAAGTCAGTGATGAGATGGCTTGAATCCAAACCCACGTCCCTTTAACGCCACTACCCATGCACTTCTTCCATTTTCTTTTAGCTGTTGCTTCTCTAAAGTCTCTACTAGCAATGCCAGACAAAAATTGTAATTTTCTTAATCTCATTCTTTTGTTCATTGTTTTTAAAATTTTTTAATTAAGACTTAGATTTCCAACCAATTCTTATCATTATGTTTCTTTATTTAATTAGTGGCCAGAATGTAAGTCCCAATTAATTTAACAGATCAGGCAAAGATCTTCCGTTGATAACATTTCCTTGTCCGTGGAATTCAATTTGTCCAACAGACTTTCACACCTACGGCCATATTGTTTCTTTTTATATATCACCTATTACATTTATTTTATTTAAAGTTTACAATTCATTCATTTTTTTCACATTTACGTTTTACATTTATTTTAATTTGTTATAATATATATTTTTTTTAATGAGAGAGAAGACATGCATTTCTTTATGCTTCCTTTTCCCCTCTCCCACAATAAACAAAATAACTTTCTAGCATTTGACTTACAAGAGAGAAAGAGACACATTTCTTTATTTATGCAGCCCCCCTCCCCTTCTCTTACTATTACAAAATCCACAGTAATTTTGACATTAGAATTTTAATTTTGCTTTCCCTTCCTTTTTTTTATAAAAATTTATTAGCTAATTTATTTCACCTTTATTACTTTCTAATTTTATTAATAAATATATATGTGTGTCGACGACTTTACGTGGTCGTCACATTACACTCCGCCCGTTTTTGAGAATTAAAATCGGGTTGAATCTAGTCTGAGATGAGAGCCTATTTTAATTCTTTGCTTTCAACTCTTACTTCTGCTTTTATTACATACTGTCCCACTCTGTATATAAGAGATTATTTGTTAATGATGATCTGCAAATTCAACATAAAACATTCACATTTTAAAAATTATTACATTTATCAAATAATACAAAAACATAGAATAATTAAACAAAAATACATATTAACATTTTAAATGTTAACTAAAAAAATTTTAAGTTAATACTAACATAATAAATATATCAATTAAATGAAACACATACACACCCATATATATATATATATTGTGCCAATGCCAAATTGGCGCATGTATTTAAAATAATTTTGTATAAAAATTATTATCAAAATCTTTCGGAAAAAAGAATTTGAAAGTTACAATTAATTACTTTAAAGACGGGAGAGGGAGTTTTCCTATATAAAAAAAAACAACTAAGAGTTTATAAAAGAAAGAATGTTATGATTATAAATTAAAAGTTAAAAATCTCTTTTCATTCCAGTTTAGTAGAATAAATGCGAAGATATGTGCGATGGTAAATAGAAATAAATGTTAGCTCATTAGTAAGATAAACGCGTGTTAGAATAATATTTTAAAAAAAAATATATTGAAATGAAATGTATTTAAAAACACAGTGGTGGACTACTAATTAAAGATATGAAAACAACACGTTTTAAAATAGCTACTACAAATCAAACAATCAATCAAAAAACACGTTGTCATAGGATTAGTTATCAAGGAATTTCGACAACACCTATTGCACTTATTCCCGGAGGATATAAAAACGAAAACAATTCACAGATATAAATAGCTAGATTTTATCGGACATTCAGTTTTGAGTTTGCAGTTTCAGTCTAGTTTTGCAGTGTCAGTTTACAGAAATGCAGTGCTGAAAAGCTTTTGGAAATATACGCTTGTGCTCCAGCCTTTTTAGTCCAACAAGATCATCAAAACCTGCCTGAGAAATAATGTCTGCATAACAACACAGAAATCCTCCATCAAATGTTCAACTGTCTTCAAGAATAAAAATGGATTCACATAAAATCTCGTCAAGAATTGTCAAAATCTAACCGGTTAGATATAATCCATCAGAAGCAGCCAACGACAAGAAAAAAAATCCTAGGTATATATTTTATTATTATCATTTATACGTAGTAGTCACCACTGTAATCCATAAATATTCAAGACTCAAATTATATGAACTCTATGATACATAAAATGAACTATTAATATGTGTGTGTTAAGTTTCAAATGCTATCAATGCTTTACTATTATGTTTGTGAATGTGAAATGATTTAAAGGTTAACGATTATTTATGCTTTTTTCATAAAATATATTATCATGTGTTAATTTAAAAAAATGTGCGTGTGTTAAAATTGGATTTATAAAAATGTTTATAATGCGTTTATGTTAGTTAACAAATATTCTTTAAAACTTAATTAATGATAAGTAAAATAAATTATCTTTAAACTTAAACTTTATTTGTCGGTCAATTCTTCTTACCAACCTTTTATTAATTGTTTCCACCACCAGTTTTTGTATAGTTTATTACAGATTAAAATTAGACTGGGCTAGTTTATGGGATGGTTTCGAGCGCTGGATTATGAGCCTACTGACCAAAGACGTTGTTTATTCTTTTGAATAGATAGCTGGTGCCTGGAGTTTACTCCGAAACAAATAAAGTATTTGGATAGTAGGGGTTTGAATCTAGCAGCCGAGATGGGCCATTGTTGATAGTTAAAGCTATCAATAAGATCTCCCATTTTGCTCGAACGTGCCGGCTCGTTCACGTATCATTTATAAGATTATAAATGTATATGAAAGGAGTTTGAAACCGGTCAAAACTTATATACGTATAAGTAAGTGGTTTCAGCAGTTCGACCCGGTACAATATATATATATATATTAATGTAAAATAATAATTATACAGAGTTTAAATATAAAATGATAATATAATTGTACTGAGTATATTTTTGATATTTTCACATCATATTCATGGTCAATCTGCTGAGAACAATAATTTTTTGCTGATTTGAATACTATAATTTTTTTGGTTCATTACATATTAATTTTGTGTAATGAGCCATGACTCTTTCATTTTTGCATTTGTGATTATTTCTCACTTCACATTCAACTCTAACAGCACTTGGATGCAGCTATGACCATGTTTTTTCTTATGATTGAGAAAGATAAATGAATTACATGTTTCAGGTTTAATTTTAGATTTCTTATACATTAATAAGTGTTGAATCATTTTAGTCCTAAGATTTGCCCTATTTTCCTCAAAGTATGTATATTGCACCACACACCCTCACCATTCCTTACAAGTATTTGTCACTAGAGGGTGCCACCAGGCTACTTATGAGCCTAGAATATCTGTCTGGGATTACCAGATATGCACTAACAATGATGAGCAGTTCCTAACATAAAATAAATCATTTACCCCTGCTATTAGCTCATCTTAGAGTATGAGACACATAACTATTAAACAATTGATCAATAGATAATAGCAAACAAATGTCAACCAAATTAATTTAATAATAACAAAGTTTAATAAGATTAACAGATACTAAAAAAAATAAAACTAATAGTATTTTATTTATCGACAGTTTTGATAGTTAAATCACTCTTTCCTTTTAATTAATTCTATAATTCTAAAATAATCTCTAAAAGTAGTTCTTATGATATGTGATATATGTGTGAATAACTTTTTCTAAAAATAAGAAAGAAAAATATTCCATTTATCTCATCAAATATCTATACATATATGCATTTACTGTAAAGATTGTGTATGTGTTCAAATCCACAGCACCAAATAATTATACAGAAAATAATCAGGTCTATTAAATATGAGAGGTATGAGAAGCTATTTCAGAGCTGGCTCATGCACAAATAATGAAGTTGGCTATTCCAGCCCCTGGGATCAAGTTTAAAAGAATGTGAGCTTGACCAAAACTTGGTGGATTAGAGACTCTTAGAATTTTACAATATACAGTGATAATATAAAACAAAGCAGTGTGGTAACTATTCCAAAGCTAGGCCATGCCAGAGTAAATTGATTGAGATTAAAGCAATACAACCCAGGCAACCAGAGGCAATACAAAATAATATCAATCAAGTAGAGAGAGATCACCAATACCAGTGAAATAAAAGAAAAGCTCTGAGAACTAAAAGTGGTCTTTATATGGATTTATTTTGTCCACACACACACACACACAAGTAGATCAATCCTTTTATATAATAGCATGTTGTACATACACATAAAAATATCTTAACAAATCTAAAGCTATATTCACATACATAAAAATAAACCGATTAAGTCTATTTTTCTTTTTAAAATAAAAAGTTAATTTTAAACATTATTATGAATCTTATTTAAAAAGTTTTATTGTCTACTTCTAAATTTCAGACTTGCTTTTCTTTACAAAGAAAAAAGACAGGTTTAAATATTCAAAGAGAGGAGGGGAGAGGATTGAATGACATCACAATAATAACAAACTCATTCAAAATTTAAGACTTCATTAATAACTGTCAAAACTTATAATAAAAGGAAAGAGAATTTCTTCAATAATTATTTTTTTAAATATAATAAATTTTAATTTAATCTGTACTTTAATAAAATAGTAAAACATTCATAAATGACATTAACATTATGAAATAGTTTATACATAAAATTAAAAAATAATAAATTAAATCTAAGATTACTGTTAAAATGTGTACATACTTAATGAAAACAATTCTAATCACACCTGGCTTATTTAAGGGATACAAAAGTTTATATTACTATAAAGTCTATCAGTGTGTCACTTTTGTTTTCTGTGAGTTCATTGTAGGAGTAGCTACACTTGTTCATTTTGTAGTTTATCTTATTATTGATTAGTTGAGAGAGGCTTTCAGATAGCTGGCATTTTATGAGGTCAGCCTTTTATGTGTTTATAAATTTAAGACATTCTGGTGGATGAAGTTAGGCTTAGAGCATAAATATCATCTTGTTAAAGCTCATAGTCATGCATATTTTGGAGAACATGATTAAGAATAATTTTAGGTTTATTTTATAACACTACAGGCCATTTGTCATGAACTATAATTTTGATAAATTAGCTGGCAATGAGCATAGGCTGACTAGAAGTCTTGAATGTGATTTTATTTAGTAAAGTCTGAAAAAATCTAATGAATGAATCTATCAATATATGGAAAGAAACATAGAATAGAATCTAATAAATGAATGAATGATACAATAGATTTTGGAGAGCTTTTATACTCACCAGGTTTGCTTATTCTCCTACATATATTCTCTAGAATTTTTTAGATTAACATCTTAAAAATAAGCCAAATTTTAAATTAAGATAGACTTGTACATCATTCAAAAATAAACCAGGTTCTTTTGCATTACAAACTAGATTAATTCAATTATGCATTTTATCTGGACCATGCTTAACTTTTAGATTTTGCTTTCATAACAGATTAAAATATTTTTGTAGATTAAACATTGTTGTACATTAAAAATGATAAAAGATACAATTTATTTACAACATTTGCTTTTTATAAAAATATTACATTACTTTAAATAAATGACAAAAATATTATATATATATATTTGAGACATAGCAAAGTGGCTGCCTCTCATGATTGAGAAAGTTGGATGAATTAGACATTTCTAGCTTAATCTTAGATTTCTTATACATTAATGAGTTGAATCATTTTGGTTCTATGATTTGCCTTAGTTTTCTCATAATATATATAAAGTAGAGACTTTTTTGGTTCATTACATATTCATTTTGTGTAATAAACCATGCCTCTTTTATTTGACATTAGTGATTATTTCTCTCTTCACATTAAACTCTAACAGCACCCAGATAACAGCCATGGCTGTATTCTCTCACACAATTGACAGAGATGGATGAATTAGATGTTTAAGGCTTAATCTTAGTTTGCTTATACATTAATGAGTGTTGAATCATTCTGGTTCTAAGATTTGCCTTAGTTTCCTCTTAATATATATAAGAACAGTCTTTTTGACTGAATCTTACAGCATAGATCACATTGGACCAATCCAGTGTTAAAAGTTTGTCATTTGTATTGTTAATGAGATTGTTTAAGTTTATGAAAGTAATAAATCTGATGTTAAATTTGTTTAAGCATATTTGTGCTATTTTATTAGCTGGATGTTTATTAATAAAGCAGGTCCATGGTAAAAATAATAAAAACGGGATTGCTTTGCCATATTTATCACATATAGCTAATAAAATAAATATGCTTAGACAAATTTAATATTGGATTCAGAACTCCTTCATTAACAATACAAAGAACAAAATTTTAACAATGGACCTGACCAATATAGTCTATGTAAGCTGCAAGCAAAAAGACTGTCACATATATATATATAATGAAAAAACTAGGGCAAGTCTTGGAACCAGAATGACTCAACACTCATTAATATATAAAAAGTCAGATTAAAATCTGAAACATTTAATTTATCCATATTTCTCAATCATGAAAGATCACAGCCATAGTTGTGATCCAAGTGCTGTTAGAGTAAAAAATAGTAGTATTCAAGTCAGCAAAAATTAATATTCTCAGCAGACTGACCATGAATGTGATGGGAAAATGTTGTAAGTATACTCAGTACAATTATATTATTAAAATTTTATATTTAACCTCTATATAAATATATGGCAAAGTATGGAAACATAATTATATATATATAGTGAGGGTAGCTTAAGATCACACCCACAATAGTGAGGGCACCCACAACAAACCTTAGCCACCTGAAATATTGGATTGTTTTTTTAATTAAGATAAATATAAAATAAATATTAAGTTTTGCTAGAACACTCTTAAAAATATAAATATATAAATAGTTATGACAGTGTACTAATTGTATATTAAATAGTGGGAATAATAGGTCATTTACAATAAAATCACACATATATATATATTAGTAATAAAAGTCTAGGGTTTAATAAAAAATATATAAACATTAGGAAAGTGCATACAAATTTAGATATATATGTGTTGTCAATTGTATTGTGTTGATTATAATACATATAGACAATGACTTAAACAATGAAAAAATAGTCATAGCAATGAAAAAAAAACAAGTACTGTACAAAATGACTGAATATAAGAAGGGACTAATAATATTAATATATTATTTTATTATTATTATTTTTAAATGAATTGATAATCACTATATTTTTATAATGCAACAATAAGCATTTGCTGGGAATAAACAATGGAAATGATATGGGGGGAGTATAAAAAGAAAAACAATTAAAAATCGTTCTTCTTTAATTATTGTGCGTTTTGACATGAAAAGTCAACTTTATTGAAGCAGTTATTTTAATAACATTTTTCTACCAAATGGACATTTTTTGAATCAGCGTCTCAACAAATATTAATTAATTTATTTATTTGCCATTTAAAAAAAAATTAACGAAGTAAATAGAAGATTCTTATACCAGCTGAATAATCAGATAAGTTTAAAATAACTTATAAATGTAAAAAAAGTATTATGATTTTTTTAAAAAAAAACTAAAAAAGAAATTAGAATCGTTTTTTCAGTTAAAATTTTAATGACAGGAATATATTATAAATAGCCAATATCACACAAAAAAATAACTATTATATATATTAAATGTGAACCACATATATATATAAACTTGTATATATATTGAAAAATATGATGTATTTTGGCTAGAATGATTGTCATCAGGTGGAGCATTTGCCCACCACTATGGCCATGTGAAGTTAGTATCTCTATGTTTACATTGAAGTACCTGAGAAGCTGGATCCATGCATGCGATGGCTGCTAATTGATATCTCCAACAACAGGATTAAAAGCTTATTTCAAAGGAATGCAACTAAAACAAGGAAAGAACTTCAACAACAGATATAGCTGGAGAATATCAAAATGACAACACGTCTTATGTATAAATAGTCAATTTTTATCAGTCAGTTTAGTTTTAGTTTTGATCAGTCAATCTGTGAGTTCAATTCGTCAATGAGTCATGCAGGGTTAATAGCTTCATTGGAACATACGATGAACTTCAAACCTTGTCCAAATACCAGTACTCTGCCTGAGATGAAGTAGCAGCCACCCAATAAGTGAGAGCCACCCGAGTATTTACTGTTTTAATAATAATAGTGCCATGAAATAAATAATCGTCCTCAACCTTAATAAAAAAAGTAACCAGAATCGTCAATCAACAGGAATCCTCCACAGAAGTGTAAAACCAGCTGGCTGGTAATAAAAGAATTCAGACACACACTGGAAACACAGGAAGCAAACAACCAAAATCTCCATGCTCCAAAAACCTAGGTATTTAATAACTTTCTTATTTCCATTTATAAATTCAAAGTAGTCATTGACATCCATAAAACCTCCAGAGTCAGTAGTAAAGGAATTCTATTGATGCATAAAAAACTATTGATGTGCATGTTGGTTTAAATGTCATATTTAATATTTATCATACTATTTAATACTATGTCATTTAACATTGTTAGATTATATTTTCATGTGTATTTAAAATGTGTGTGCATGGTCATATATAAGTACCTTAAATGTTTATGTTAATTAAAAAATATCTAAAGGAGTTTAAAACTTTAATAATTAGTGTTAATTAAAATAAACTGTCTTTTAAACTTAAAGCTTTGTTTTATCGATCAATTCTTTCTGCCACTAGTTAAGGAATAACTCATTATTGAATTAAAAAAATAGACTGAGCTAGTTAAGGGATTTTTTGAGTGCTGGATTATGGGCCTACTGTCTGAACATGTTAGTTTTAGACTAGCTGGTGCCCAGCATTTACTCTGAAACAAATAAAGTGTTTGAATAGTAGGGGTTTGAATCTAGCAGTCGAGGTGGGCCACGATTTGGAAATGTGATTGTGTTATGCATTGCATAGCTTGATCTGATCGTGGGTATTATTGACAGCTCTGCTATCAATAATATTCTCCACTCTGCTCGAATGTACTGGTTTGTTCATGTCATATTTATAATATAAGATTATAAAGATATTATAAAATAAGGTTGAAACCCAGCTAAACCTAGCTTGCAGAGTAAGTATGATCATCACACAGTTCGAACCTGGTACAATATATATATATTATAACGATCGAAATGAAAGTGAAGATCGAATCTAACCGCACACTACGATATCTGCTCTACCAGGTGCCATCTAGGCATTTAAACCTAGAAAAATTTATAGAGTAAGCAGATACGCACTGTTAAGATTCCACTTTATTTAAATATTCAGATCGTTAGCCCAAGTCACTAGCTCAGTGGAGACGCAGAGATAAAAATCTATATCTTAATTTATATCTTAAATATAAATAAATAAAAGCCACTGCCAGAAATTAACACATAAAAATATTTATTTATGCACATATATAATCATTCTAATTTGAGGAATAAGTTTAACATTTTAGATTTTTCTATTAATCTTTAGTTTTACATTTAAGTAAATTATAACCATGAGTTTAATATTTATTTAGTGAGTCGAGTATGAATAGACTACATAGATATGCATTTGAAAAGAAAATATTCTTCCCTGATTTAACCTTAGGCAACAAATTTCGCAATCAAACCGGCGCCAATCCATCTGATACATTTATGTATTCAATGTAGCATGAAAATACGACAACACAAAATACTCTACTGTCAGGAATGTACATCTGAACAGCAAGTAGAATTAGAGAAGACATTGTCTCTCCACCAACAGGAATGTCACATCTGTTGGTGAGTAGAACAATAAACATAAAACTCCATAGGAATGGATCGCGGTCCTTTGCCATCTTACAAACCCATCCATAGGCAAACAGAAGGTGTGTGGCACATTTATATAATCCTGCCCATAGCAAATCTCATACTACATCTACAATTACACAAATATATCCAATCCATTGAACCAATTCAACTACGAAATGAATAACCTAAGATTACCCTCCTTTAATATAACTTTACAAAACTATATAGCCATTCACACCCGACTTAAATTTAACATTTAAATACATTGGCACAGATTATTTTTATACAATTTGTTTTATAATGTCGAGTATAGATTGGCTGCACAGATTCCACGGTCAAAAACATTCCAAATTAAACGCAACCGATCAAAATACAAAGTCAATCGATAACGTCAATTGCTGAGGGAATACAGGAGACCCTTTGGTGTTCATCATAAAACACTGCAGTGACATTGTTGACTTATATGTTCTAATCAACTGTGAAAACCACAACATAATCAACCGCTAAAGAATCTATGCAACATCTATATCCAACTTAAATGTAATGCATTTAATAATTTCTACAATAAATATTATTACAAATAAAAATAATAAAATGGAAATGATTTTAGCAAAACTTAACTATATAAATTTAAACAATCAATTATTAATTTGAAAATCAAATAAGAGTTCATTTTAAAATTTGAATTAGCTGAATCTTTAAAAAAAACAATGATGAAAGTTCTTAATTACTTTTTTTTGTTGTTGTTAATTTGTAAAGTTCATAGCTCATGGTAGAAGAGTCCAGGTTTCTGCTTTTAATTCCCATGATGCCTCCATTGGAAGATAATGTTCTGGAGATGGCAATAGCTGGTTCAAGGTATCACAGTCTTTTCATTTTTTTTTTTTAAATAGAGTGTGGTATGTGCGTCCTACCACATCTCTCAAACACAAAATGCTGGAACTGTCCGAAAAAACAGTATTTCCCTTTTTATATTATCCACATGGATTCAATCAACAAAACGTCACTAATCCATCACTTTCGTTAGGGTCCGAGCCAAGGTTTAGTGCTTCCATTGGTCAAGCTAATTTCTCTTTATTTTCTTATCTATCTTTCATCAGATCATTTTCATTATACAAGAGCCCAAGGGCCAGTTTGGTTTTTGATAATTCATAAACAATCATTTCCATTTACAGATTACATTAATTAATACCTGTTTTTATTTTTAAATCTTGTACTTTTTTTATAAAAAAGTATGTTCAAATACTTATTTGTTTTTTTAAAAAAAATATTTTTAAAGTTTGGCCTCTGTGCGAATGTATATACGTTTAACAAACATTTTAATTTTAGCGTTTAGTTTTTTACTTTTATTTGCGAATTTTTAAGTTTTTATTTTAAATTAATGTAACGACATATTTATATATCGTTACATATCAATAAACTTCCTCAAAAAACAAAAAACATTTAAAAAAAAAAAGACTTTACTTAGTGTTAGTAATTTCGTTACACAAATTGATTATATATGAAAATTTCAAAAGGACAAAACTTTTTTTTTTTTAAAAGACAAAACAGTAATTACACACAAATATAATGATTAAAAAAAAATGTTGACTGTTGATTCCTTATTACCAGCTAAATTTCTGCCCCCTTCCTTCCAAGTTTCATTTATCCTACCTTTAACTATTACTTAGGCAAGTTGAACGATTAGATTTTAATTTAACAAGACTTCTTTTTTAAAAAAAATTATGATTTATATTTATTATTACGTTTTATTCCTCGCATTTATATTTACATATGCGCAATTTTTTTTTTACTGGCAGTACCTTTAAGACCAAAAATTCAAACTGTAACTCCATGTCAATACAACAAATATATTTATACTAATTTCAGAAAAAATATTAAGAGCATGATTCACTTTTAAAATTCTCAGGGCACTCGTGTTTATTAAAGATCAGCCCAAGTTGGTTCGCCAGTTATAACGAAAATGGTTGTTCGTATGGCCGCTTAATTATTTGTACTTTCAACTATATTTATTTCGATTATTTTATTCTATATTATACTTATTTATTATATTTTAATTCTTTTCATAACTTATATTTTCTATCCATTTATTGTTTACAACTTAGATTCTTTATTATCTTATTTATTATTTTAACCAACGCCATTACAATACAAGCAGAGAGCTAATACAGATACAAATTTAACTTCATATCTATACCCTTGACTGAACCCCAAGGCAATACATACATATTATCTTGGTGTTATTTTTCCCAGCCAAGAACTCTCGGCTGCTGAACAGAGCAAACTATTTCAAAGAAACTTAACGAATGTCCAGCGCTTGCTATTTATTTTTTAGAATTGGGATTTCGCATGAACAAGCAGCACATGAATATCTTAAACAAATCAGTATGCCCCTTTAATTACTACTTACAGTTTCTCCCCTGTTGTAGCTTGGAGATAGGAGAATAAAGCAAGGATATGAAATTTAATGACAAATATGTTTAATAATAATATTCACACTTTATATAAAAAATTACATTATAATAATAATAATAAACACACACTTATAAATACATGGCTATAATAAATATATGAAAATAGATCAGATATTAAAGTTCTTAAAGTCCTGTTGATAGAGTACTATTTTATCAAATCATTAACTTTATATTTAGTTATGAATAGTAGACAAATGAAAATGCATGCATGCTTTTACCTAGGCTTTGTTGTAATTGTCCCATGGGTATTTCTTCCGAGCGCTCTTGATTAACTTCCTCAGTTTGTGGGATTATTTTCGATCCAGTTTTTTCTTGTTGATTTTTTAGGTTCTCCATTAACTTCCTCCGTTTGTGGGGTTATTTTCATCCAGTTTGCTGGTTGATTCTTTAGATTGAGTTTCAATTGACAGCTACAGAAGCGAAATAATTTGGCACCAGTTATAATGATCGAAATGAAAGTGAAGATCGAATCTAACCGCAAACTACGATATCTGCTCTACCGGGCACCATCTAGAGTAAGCAGATACGCGCTGTTAAGATTCCACTTTATTTAAATATTCAGATCGTTAGCCCAAGTCACTAGCTCAGTGGAGACGCAGAGATAAAAATCTATATCTTAATTTATATCTTAAATATAAATAAATAAAAGCCACTGCCAGAAATTAACACATAAAAATATTTATTTACGCACATATATAATCATTCTAATTTGAGGAATAAGTTTAACATTTTAGATTTTTCTATTAATCTTTAGTTTTACATTTAAGTAAATTACAACCATGAGTTTAATATTTATTTAGTGTGTCGAGTATGAATAGACTACATAGATATGCATTTGAAAAGAAAATATTCTTCCCTGATTTAACCTTAGGCAACAAATTTCGCAATCAAACCGGCGCCAATCCATCTGATACATTTATGTATTCAATGTAGCATGAAAATACGACAACACAAAATACTCTACTGTCAGGAATGTACATCTGAACAGCAAGTAGAATTAGAGAAGACATTGTCTCTCCACCAACAGGAATGTCACATCTGTTGGCGAGTAGAACAATAAACATAAAACTCCATAGGAATCGATCGCGGTCCTTTGCCGTCTTATAAACCCATCCATAGGCAAACAGAAGGTGTGTGGCGCATATATATAATCCTGTCCATAGCGGATCTCATACTACATCTACAATTACACAAATATATCCAATTCATTGAACCAATTCAACTATGAAATGAATAACCTAAGATTACCCTCCCTTAATATAACTTTACAAAACTATATAGCCATTCATGCCCGACATAAATTTAACATTTAAATACGTTTGCACAGATTATTTTTATACAATTTGTTTTATAATGTCGAGTATAGATCGGCTGCACAGATTCCACAGTCAAAAACATTCCAAATTAAACACAATCGATCAAAATACAAAGTCAATCGATAACGTCAATTGCTGAGGGAATACAGGAGACCCTTTTGTGTTCATCATAAGACACTGCAGTGACATTGTTGACTTATATGTTCTAATCAACTGTGAAAACCACAACATAATCAACCGCTAACGAATCTATGCAACATCTATACCCAACTTAAATGTAATGCATTTAATAATTTCTACAATAAATATTATTACAAATAAAATAATAAAATGGAAATGATTTTAGCAAAACTTAACTATATAAATTTAAACAATCAATTATTAATTTGAAAATCAAATAAGAGTTTATTTTAAAATTTAAATTAGCTGAATCTTTAAAAAAAAACAATGACGAAAGTTTTTAATTACTTTTTTGTTGTTGTTAATTTGTAAAGTTCATAGCTCACGGTAGAAGAGTCCAGGTTTCTGCTTTTAATTCCCATGACACTTCTATTGGAAGATAATGTTCTGGAGATGGCAATAGCTGGTTCAAGGTATCACAGTTTTTTCATTTTTTTTTTTAAATAGAGAGTGTGGTATGTGCGTCCTACCACATCTCTCAAACACAAAACGCTGGAACTGTCCGAAGAAACTGTATTTCCCTTTTTATATTATCCACACGGATTCAATCAACAAAACATCACTAATCCATCACTTTCGTTAGGGTCTGAGCCAAGGCTTAGTGCTTCCATTGGTCAAGCTAATTTCTCTTTATTTTCTTATCTATCTTTCATCAGATCATTTTAATTATACAAGAGCCCAAGGGCCAGTTTGGTTTTCGATAATTCATAAACAATCATTTCCATTTACAGATTACATTAATTAATACCTGTTTTTATTTTTAAATCTTGTACTTTTTTTATAAAAAAGTACGTTCAAATACTTATTTGTTTTTTTTTAAAAAATATTTTTAAAGTTTGGCCTCTGTGCGAATGTATATACGTTTAACAAACATTTTAATTTTAGCATTTAGTTTTTTACTTTTATTTGTGACCTGTTAAGTTTTTATTTTAAATTAATGTAACGACAAAATATATCGTTACAATATATATATATTAGGTGCTATTACATAGAAATTGTTGTGGCAAGTGAAATAAAAACATAAAAGGAAGTGGACTTTTTTTTTCTAAAAAGTTACACTTCATCACTGATATATATATATATTGCAACATTCACAGGTAGATTTAGGCCTTCTATTTTATGCATTAGAAAGTGCAAATTAATCAAATTATAGAAAATATATTTCATTCATGTACGAGTTCAGATATTTCAAAACATAGTTATTTTTCCTTATTAACTAACCTAATATTTTATTTATTATTATGATTTTTATTGCCAGCAGAATCAGTTTCACATTTATTTAAAAGAGTGTCAGGATCATGGACCCACTGATATCTCTTGCATCGCATCACATATTTTTGCAGCAAATAACTAAAAATAAAATCATAATTTTGTTTTCTTGTCACTTAAATCTTTTATATGAAATTTCTTTAGAAATTTTTCCTGGGCTTAAACAAGTATGTTGGCAAGAGTAATTTATACAATTTTTTAAACTTAATAATGAATAAACTAAAATTAGGAACATACAATGAAAAGTTGATATTAAAGATAAATATTTTATTATAACAAATTAAAATATTTAAATGATAAATTATTAATAAAACTGGAAAGAAACATACACATGCTAATCCAGATAATAACATACAACTAATAATTCAGATAGTCCCTATTTCCATTCTCTTCTTGAAGTAAACACAAGTTCTTTAAATAATAAAACAGTAAATGTCTTTATCAGTATTTGAAGCTTCTAGTTAAAGTTTATTAGTTAAATTTAGTTTGCAAACATTTAATTTGACATAATCTAGGGTATGAGTAGTATTAATTTACTGGCCACTTTCATGAATTTATGTAGATTAAAATATGCATGTATTTCTTGGTTGAAGAGCTCATGGCCATTGATTTTAATGATTCTCAACATTTTTTATATTCCTGGTCCACTTTATGGCTGGGCTCAGGCTTTTTGGAGTGACCTCTTTATGACAAAAGGTGTCCTCAAACATTCTGGTTTCCACTTTCACGTGAATACTTAGTTCAGCCATATGAATAATCCTGAATACAAGCATCCAACCTTCATTGTGAGAACAAGACAACCGCAATTAGCCCCTTGTCCCTTCTTTCAGGATATATGGAAAACTGCCAGCACCAGACAAGACAAGATCCTGCTCTAAGTTATTTGCTTTTTTGTACTCTGGACAGTTTTATATTTCTGTGCATATACATTTTTCTCTTTTGTTTTTGTTATCAGAATACAAGTTGATAATCTTGTACATTTATTTTTATTTTTTGTTATAAAGTTCTTTTTTTACAAATTCTTTTGGTCATCTTTAATGAGCTCATAAAACTTAATTGTAATCTCTTGCATTTGTAATTTATTTTTATCTGAATAACAATCTATTCATTTCTATTCCATCCAATTTTTAACTTTTATTAATACGAAACAAAAATAACTTTCATTTTATGTATAAAAAAATGAATTACATAAAAAATTAAATAGAATTTATTGAACTATTTCTAATTGTTTTAACTTTAAATATTACCCTATGCTACACACTTGAACAATATATAAATAATTGGTAGAATATATATATTGTAACGAACACAGACGTTCGTTACATTGTTTTTTTTATTATTTATTAAACATGAAAGTAAATTAAAAAGTTCGCATTTAAAAAATTTCTTTAAGAATTAAAAATTGAAATTAAATATCATCTTAAACTCTTATATATTAAATCGCACAGATAATGAAAAATTATTAAAATAAAACTTTATTAAAGAAAAAGTATTTTAAAACTAAATTTTAAAAAGATTTGGAGATAAAATTATATCTTTAAATTTATCTTTAAATATATCTTTGATTTGGAAAACAGGTTAATTAATCAGAAATGAAAATGATAAATTTAATTAGTCAAATGTAAACCAGCCTTGGGCATTTAAATGTAAAAACATGGGTCAGATAGGAAAACAATAGAAACAAATAGCCAATGAAAGAAATCCATTGGGAAATCGGACCTCAATGAAAAGGATCATCGCATCGATGACGTAATGTAAATGCAATCCTTCAAATGAATATAAAAGGACAAGGTTGAAAATTATTAGTGACTGGAAATTGATTATTACGATGTGACTATATGTAGTAGTACGGAGTTGGAGGAATTGACAGACGCACGGTCAATTCTTTCAGCTGTTAAAGAAAGGAGAAATGAACTATCGTTTCCTACATTGAGGACCAACTAAATTAAAAAACCTCCGAATGAATAAATAAAACATCGGCTAAATGTATACCAATATCTTCAGGACGGCATGGGAATTCCCGTTCAAACTTACAAACGACAGATAAAGATGAACTGTTTAAAACCGTAAGAACTTTACAATTAATGAACATTAAGTTAAAAACTTTTCGTATTTAAAATAATTGCATTAGTTTCCTATCTGACTAAAGTAGTTAAAATGTTATTTGATGTATTTTTTATTTATTTGTAAAATCATTTCCATTTATTTAATTTTGTTCTTTAAGTTTATTTATGATTTCTGTTTTCCGATAAATTAAAATATATCAATGTTAAACTTAAGTCGGGCGTGAATGGCTGTATAGATTTGTAAAGTTATATTAGGGGAGGGTAATCTTAGGTTATTTGTTTCGTGGTTAAATTGGGTCAATGGATTGGATATATTGGTGTGATTAGTAGATGTAATATTGATTCGCTACGGGCAGAATCGCTTCCTACGCCGCACACTTCCGTTTGCCTATGGAAGGAATTATAAGTCGGATACCGCAGTTCCTTTCTATGGAGTTTTTTGTTTTATTGCTCTTCTTTGCAGATAGATGTAATATTCCTATCTCATGGGAAGCAATTTCTTCTCTTAACTTTTTGTGCTGCCATATTGTATTACATTGAATACATCGATATATCAGATGAATTGATGCCAGTTTGACTACGAATTTTAACCTAAGGTTAAATAGGGATAGAATGTTTATTTTCAAAAGCAAATCTATATGGTCTATTCATACTTGACCCTAAATAAAAATGCATTAAATTTAAGTTGTTTATAGATGCTTGCATGGATTGGTTATCGGTTAAGTATGTTTTGGGTTTTCATATTTGATCAAAATATATAGACATTCGATAAATAATGATACCTTACGGTGAGTATCTAAAAAGTATTTATTCGGATGTCTTTTAAGTTATTGGTGACAATGCAAGTATCTTATGGTGAATACTATTGGGTTAAGTATAAATTTCCCTCCACAATTGTCAGTAATCAATAATTTTGTATTTTGATCGTTTATGTTTACTTTGAAATGTTTTTGACCGTGAAATCTATGTAACCGATCTATATTCAACATTATAAACAAGCTTTCATAAATTTATCTGTGCGAACTTAATTAAAATGTAAAATTAGAATATAATAGTAATTAAATGTAAATTAAAGTCAAAAATCAAAGTTAAAAATAATGTTAAATGTTAAAATGTAAAACTAATACTAAAATAATTTTAAATCTTATATATATGTGCATAAATAAATGTTTGTATGCTAATTACTGGCAGTGGCTTATTTTATTTATTTTTTAATGTTGAAATCTAATTAGATAAGATATGATATTATTAAATCTCTGCTACTCCCTGAGCTAGTGACATGGGCTAACGACCGGAACCAAAATAAAAAAAAAAAAATTTTTTTTTTTTTGACTTACGTATCTGCCTACTTTATAAATTTTTCTAGGTTCAAATGCCTAGATGGCGCCCCGTAGTGCAGTTTACGTTAAGTCCCTTTCTCCGTATCGTTACAATATATTAAGACTATAATGTAAGTAATAAATTTAAAACAGGGAAAAAACATCAACTAATGAGATATAAAATATGTGTTAGTGTAACTATAGAAAAACAAAAAATATTAAGCCAATATTGACAGTTAATATTTATAATCTTCAGAAATATCCAATAACATTAAGCTAGGATTAAAACATTAAAAAGCATATATTAAACAACCTCCATGCTTCCCCATTCTTTTTAAATTCATATAAATAAAGGTACAATAAAAGACAAATGACCCCCAAGATGCATTTCATGCTGAACCAGCACTCATTAGTTGGCCCAGGTCACCATCTCTCATATATATTTCTATTATATGAAGAGTATTTATCTATAGTACATTGTTACTTTTTTATTTACAATTGTCAAACTCACTCCACTCATAATTTTGACACCATCCATCTCAGATAAATACAATAATGATTATTACTATTTATTTACTGAACTAGAGATTATCTCTAGCTCAAATATAAACTTTAAACCTCAGTTAAAGATTAATATATCTGATTTTTAAAATTTTAAACATGCACACACACATGGATAAAATAAAAATGTAACCATTTACTATAGATAAAGTCTCTTCATATAATAGATATATACATGAAAGATGGTGTCCTGGGCCAACTGATGAGTGCTGGTTTAGCATAAAATGCATCATGGGGATCATTTGTCTTTCATTGTATCTTTATTTATATGAATTTAAAAAAATGGGGAAGTATGGAGGTTGTTTAATATATCTATAAAGATATTACACATGGGAAAAATAAAAGTGAATAACTACATGCGTGTGTATGTTTAAAATTTAAAAATCAGATATATTAATCTTTAACTGAGGTTTAAAGTTTATATCTGTGCTAGAGATAATCTCTAGTTTAGTAAATGATTATTAATAATCATTATTGTATTTATCTGAGGTGGATGGTGTCAAAATTGTCAATGGAGTGAGTTTGACAGTTGTAAATAAAAATGCAAAAATATATTAAAAAATAACAGCTAAACTAAATTCAATATAGACTGCATTTAAAATATTATGAATATTATGTAGATCATTGAAACGAATATTGCAATAATCATTGTACTATGCAAAAAAAAAAATCAAGTTTTTGTTTTTGATAAATTCAACTTAAAAAGTTGTAAGGATTTTTTTAAATTTAAACTGATTTAGAGCAAAAATTATATGATGCCTGTTGTTCTAAAGATAGTATTTTACTTCAAATATTGTATCTTACTTGTTTCACTAGTAGTACTATTTTTTCTTTCATGCACTATGTTTCAATAATAAAATATAACTAAACTTTCATGGACAATCATCTATTTTCAGCTAACTCAATCAAATAACCTGACCAAATTGATAAAAGCAAAATATAAAACAGATTTGACTTACTACCTGTTTTTCCATTTTATTGATAACAAATATCACATCTATTAGGTTTCTTACTTTTTTAAAGTCATACTAAATCTCTAGTAACCACTCATCAATGAGTGAAAACAATCTATTCTATAATATCTTTGAGAGTACTTTTGCTATAATTTATAACAATAATAATCTATGTTAATTACTATGGGATTATTTACCACTCATTTTTTAAATAATAAAAGCATCCATAACATCACATGATGCAGTTTAATAATTCTTATATTCCTAAAAAAAAACTCTAATAATTTTAAAGATATATCATCATTATAAATATATTTTTTTCTGAGAACAACATCAGCAGCATGTTTACTAAATATTTTAGATAATGAAATGCAATCATCTAGGTTCTTGTATTATTAAAAGATGATTAATGTATGCTTCCATTAATGCAAAGTTTTATCATTATCATATTAGTATGACATTTATGATTAATAAGATTGTAACATAAATTTTTTAACTTCATATCACTTTGAATGCATAAAAAAGATTTAGTTAAAATAATAAATAAGTGCATTCTCTTTGCAGTTTTAATCCAACATTTATATTTATTAAGACTTTGACTTTTATATAACTATATTGTTTATAAACATTACAATTTGTTTCTTTATTCAATTATGCTGAAAATCCCACTTATTTCCTTTTGGTCAAGTCATCAATGTCAGGCAACTAGTCAGAATTCTTTTTTAATGAATTCAAAAATAGATTTAATCTAACCACAACACACTCCAAATGTAAATGACAAATCCCTATAAATTTAACAGATTTAAAAATTCTAATTTGCAATTTTACTGTTTACTAACTTTTAAAATTTAGTAATATGCATATAAAAAATAAAAATCAATTTTTTATTAATGAGTTTAAAAGAATATCCATTATATTTTTGATCTTGAAGTGATATTAATCTATGATTTATCCAACAAATTGCACTTTTAAATATTATTAATTTTTTAAAAAATTCTATTCTTGTCTTAATCTATGTTTTTATTTTGAATATGGATGCAGCTAATATTTATCAAGTGTTCAAAATAGTTAATACATGTGCGGTGCAAAATTAATAACAACGGACATCGAAGTTAACCATACTTGTTTGTGCCTACTAACTTATACTTCAAAATTTTCCCCAAAATTATTTTAGTAGTAGTTAATATTGAAACATCTGTACTGATAAAATAGGCACAAATATCAATGTGAAAAATAATTTTAATATTGTATTTCTTTAATTAATAAATCTAAAAAAAATCCAAAAATAGACCTCAAAGAGAATATACATCGTAGTCTTTTTTTTACATGATGAACTAACTGCCTTTCTATGTTCAATTTAAACAATTAAAAATAATACAGATTTTCGTTAATAAAAGTTTCCTTTTGTAGAAAATTATTGTAGGTAAAAAAAAAGTTTATTTCGGATTTTTTTATTTTTTTTTACAGTATATATTTATTATATTTTTAAAAACACTTTCTCTAAAATCATACACTTCTAATACAAACACGAATGTGATTTTTTAATGAATGGTTTATTAACTAACTATGATTAATATTGAAATATAATTTTAGTAGTTTGTGAGTGACATTCATTATTTCTTTGTGCAAAAATTGAAAAAAAAAATCAAGTCATTTACAAAACTGCACAAATCACAATATTTAAAAATATACTAACTTTTTTTTTTTATAGGTTTGAAAGATTTATTTTACTATTCACTTTCCTTCTGTCAATCGTATATTTTTCCATGGCTCAAACAACAGAATTGAATCAGCATTCAACAATAGATGAACATACAGTTGGCAGTGTGGACAATGCCTTTTCAGAATCGACCCCTGATAATCTTCATACAGAAGGAAAGGAAACCACAGAAGATGGTACAGGTGGCAGCATAGGTAGTCTTATCCCAACATTATCAACTGATGAGACTATAGAAAATAGTGGAACTGACATGGTGAGTAATCCAATGTTGACAACTAATAATCTTCATACAGAAGGAAAGGAAATCATGGAAGATGGTACAGGTGGCAGCATAGACAGTCTTATCCCAACATCAACAATTCATGAGACTATAGAAAATAGTGGAACTGACATGGTGAGTAATACAATGCCGACAACTCATAATCTTCATACAGAAGGAATGGAAATCATGGAAAATGGTACAGGTAGCAACATAGACAGTCTTATCCCAACATCAGCAATTCATGAGACTATAGAAAATAGTGGAACTGACATGGTGAGTAATCCAATGTTGACAACTCGTAATCTTCATACAGAAGGAAAAGAAATCATGGAAGATAGTACAGGTGGAAGCATAGGCAGTCTTACCCCAATATCACCAATTCATGAGATTATAAAAAGTAATGGAACTAACATGGTGAGTAATCCTTCATTGATAACAGAAGAAAAGGAAACCATAGAAGATGGTACAGGTCGCAACATAGGCAATCTTAGTCCAACATCAACAATTCATGGGACTGGCATATTGGGTAATATCCAAAAATATCACTGCTTTGATCAGGTAATTAATGATATAAACTGTTTTAAATAAGTGTGTATGTTTGTAATATGTTTGAAGTATAAGAAGAATATAATATGAATGAACATGAGTGCAGGGAGCTCAAACATTAAATAAAAAAAATAGAATCATGTATATATAAATAATGTAAATCATCTATTTGACCTTTAATAAAAACTTAAAAATCTGACTCTGGGATTAAAGTATCTAATAATTTCTAATTTTATAAGGTTAATACTTAATTTTTGTGTTTATTAAAATGATTATAATCAATGAAAGCAGTTAGAAATACAGCATTCCTAATGTGAAGTGTTATATGATTTTATTAATCATGGAACAATAGTAAGAAATATTTGGAACTTGTCTGATGACTTGAGATAAGTGAATAGGTTTATTCAGTTACAATGTGTCTTAGAAAGAATTTTCATTTTTTCTAACAATAAATTGTGTTTAAAAGAATGCAAGTCTGTACATGTGTGATTGCATTTTTATGCTTATTACAAATAGTCTTAAAATGTAATTTAATACTTATTTATTGTTGGAATATTTTTTAATTGTAATAAAATATAAATATTGATTTTAATAGAAAATATTTAAAAAAAATGTATTTAACATTTATGGGGCACAAAATATTAAATGAATGATTTTACTTCTAAATATGAGAGGGTATGTTGAAGTAAATCAATGGAACATTAAAAAGTGATGAATAATATTTTTGTAACAAACAAAAAAAAAAAAAACAGAAAGGATTGCTACCAACAATACAATAAAACAATTTGTCATGTTCTATCACATTATCAAATAATATAATAAAGTGAGAGCAAATTTCAGGCTTAAAATAATTAGAGAAAGTATGATTAAGTTGATCATAATTATTTTTTTGATAATATGGGGGATGGACACATAAAAGTATTGGTATTAAATGCATTTTTTTTGTCAGTCAATTCAACATTTCACAAATTTTCCTATCAGTAGGAAAAACATGAAGAAAAGCAAGTTTTCAAAATGATGATTGATTTGGTATTCTGTGCAGCAGCAGATTTGGTGACAAACGTTTCAGGATATCATTTGTATTCAGTCTTGCAATAAGGTGCTAAAACATCACACAACACAATTGAGAAGCTAACAATATATTTTTTTAATAGATTTTGTTTGTAAATTTTCATTTCCAGTACATTCTAGATCACTATTATTTTTCCTTTTTTTATTTGATATGCTGATATTATTGTAGAAATTATTTTTTTAAAAATATTTCTCGCCTATTTGTTTTATTCTAATCATGCTGTTATTCACATACAAATACGACAAATTTTGAAAAAAATTTGACAGCTCAAAAAATAAATTTTACAAAAGTTATGGGGAAATTCTCAATTTTTTAGAACTTTCTTGCATCTCTTTATGTGTTGACATTATATATACATATATAATTAGAGGGTAATTGAACCCAGACTTTTAAGCTCCCTTTAATCATTCACTCCATCTTATATAACTGAACCACATGATCACACACATGCAAAAAAGACAAATGATCTGCAGTATATGAATTTCATGCCGAACTAGCATTCATCAGTTTGTCCAGATAATTTCACACACACACGCACACACACACACATATATATATATATATATGCAAGCAGTGCTCAATTTATATTAATATAGCAAATCCTCAAACTTTAATAGACAAGCTTCAATCTTTTACATTCTCCAACTCTTCAGCCATCAGGGTTTGAACATACTAACATCAGATTTTCAATAATATGGATGGCTGAAGACTTAGAGAATGGAGCAGACTGAAGTCTATTCATTAAAGTTTGGGGATTTGCTACCTTAATATAAACTGAGCACTGATTATATATGTGTGAGGGACACAATGATCCAGACCAACTGATAAGTAATGGCTCAGCACAAAATGCATATATTGGAGATCATTTATTTTTTTGCATGTGTGTGGTCATGTGTAATTGGTTGTATAAGATGGAGTGGAAGACTAAAGGGAGCTTGAACATCTGGGTTCAAATTCCTTCTAATTACACCTAGCTTAAAATATAAATACAACACATATTATTTAAATATATATATATTATATATATATATATATATATATATATATATATATATATATATATATATATATATATATATATATTATAACCTTTAGCTTTGGCAGAAGCTAAATGATAAGTCAAATTTTGTGCCAAAACATTTAAAAAAATTATATAGTTCCATTCTGTCATGGATAGTTTTTTATTAGTGCTTTGTAATGTCAATTTTTGCATAGAAAAGTTACTGGTATTTTATAGACTATGCAGCTGTAAAATAATTTTTACATAGCTTAAATTATAATAGTTTTAAGTTTAAATAAATGTTCATTATATTAAAGTCTTTAAATTTTTAAATAGCTGGTAATTTAGATGATAAATAAAGTATTTTAAATTAATAATGCTTATTTAGTTCTAATTTAACTGTTAAAATGTTTCAAAAAGCTTATATTAATTTTAAAGCTAAGAAACCAGGTTCAAACTCTATATTTTGGTTTGCTGATACTTAAATTAAAGCTATAATATTTTAATTCATTTTAATTTTAATACATAATATTATAGTTAAATATTTTTAAATTTATTTATAAATGTTTAATAAAGCTAATAATAGATATTTGAATGTCTGAATAAATGAATTAATCAATGTCAATTTTAAAGGACAATTTAAATTTACATTGTGAGACTTGTCTAGATTAAAACAATAATAAATAAATATATTAAGTATTATTTGTAATACTTGTTTCATTTAAACAATGTAAATTTCAGTTGTATAATATTTTATTTTGTCCTAGTGTCTGTAATTTTCAATAATTATTTTATTTGCAATCAGGAAGTATTTTTAATTAATTTTTTTTAATTGTCTAGACAAAAGTTAATTTATTTTAAAAATTGGGCATTAATTAGATAGATTTTTTTTTTTACTTCACAACCTTCCCTAGTTATAAATAGGTCAATAATTTGAACTAATCAGAGAAGTTATCCATTAAAAGATTAATCATAAGTCTTGTAAAATGGTCACATGACTAATAGGATATATAGGTGGGATTGTCTCCTGTTCAAGGTCCTCAATTAGTCTTAGTTTTATTTTTGTTTGTAGCAATTGAATTTTAAGAATTCCAGTTAATTTTTTAATATATAATTTTTTTAAAATTTTATAATTTTATGAGCTTAAGTATGTCATACCAAATTACAATAGCTAGACACACTTATCCAAACTAAAACACCAAGGGAACTGAAATCTTCATATCTGTCAGCTTTAGTGGTAATATCATTTAATTATTACGTTTGGAATGTTATCTTTTAAATTTTCCACATTGGAGAACTTCAAGAGTTACTATTGTTGCCATTACACTGACTTTGTCAATTTTAAATAATGCAAAAACATCTATTTAAATTTAAATTTGCCACAATATATTTAAATTTCTTAATGGAAATTAAGTGTTAATAATTTCTGATATTTTATCTAAAATATTCATTTCAACTTACATATCCAGAATTTATTTACTTCTAATAAAAGATTTTTAATTCAGAATAAAACTAGATTTGATATAATGAATGTATGTTTATTAAACATTTTTTTAAAAAAATTTACTTAAGTCTACAAAAAAAAGATTTAACATAATAATAATTTTATACTTCAATAAAAAATGTATTTGTGCTGTATTCTAATAAAAGAGATTATACTATTATCAGAAAAACCATGAAAGAATTTATTTATTATGACTGTTTTGTTTGCTTTTACAGAAAGAAAGAGATCTTATTTTTTAAAAGTGAAGTAATAAAAAAATCCACTTGCAGCAAACTATTTGATTAATATTATAAAATTTAAAAATTATTAATTTTATAATGTAGATTACATCTGCAAAATGACATTATATTTAAATAAACTGAAATAACTTTTCTGCATTTAAATATTTATAAATGCCTACAATAATGTTTTAAATCCTGCAAGATATTTTGTTCTCCCCAATAAAGACTGCTGTCATTACAAATCTGAAATTTAAAATAAATATTTTTCTCCTGCTAAATACTTTTAGGATTTTAGATAAACATGATTTAGAAAAGCATTCTCCTACAAAATAATTTCTTTATTACAATAAATTAGGATAATTCTTTTGATGTTATTTTTTGATGGATTAATTTTGTATAACCTGAATTTAAATGTTAATGATGTATTTATTGCAAATTAATTAGTATTTATCATAATTTACATCCATGGATGTATTTAATGAATGGCTATAAATTTATTTTCTTACTTGCTAGCATGACTATTTGGAATTTTACTAAGGTTATTCAAGAAATGCATTATATATTTCATAATTACCTTCTAGATTTTAATATTATAGTTATATTGTAATGTATGATAAATGTGTTTGCTGTCCATAAGATATTGTTTCCAACATTCCTATTCATATTCCAGTAATTGAGAATGATTAAAAAAGACAAAAAAATAGGAGTTTTTTTTATTAATTTATTTTAAGTTAATGGTAAAGGCTAAATTTATTTGTATTTATTATGTTTGTATACCATATTTTATTTCAGGTGCATATTATTTTCATATTATATGCTATTTTTGAAATATTTTGATTTAAAGTTCTCAGAATAGTATGTATTTTAAAATAGTATTTCCCTTTTTACATCTGAATTATTTATTTATAAAGGTATATTGTTATGCTATAAGCTCAATAAATAAATGTATGGTTCTATTTATTTTATGCATATTTATTGCCTAATGTTAATGGAGCCATATTTTTTTTTTTATTATTTATCATATTTCAGATTTGTTAGCTATAGTATTTTTGTTAGAGATAGTAGGTTTATTCTCTTTCTGTTTTAAGAATGCTTATGTATGCCAGTATATTTAGAGATGGTAGTGTTAGTCTCTATCATTATTTTGCTAGCTTATTTTTCAAAAGAAATGGTAGAATTCTCTCTCTCTCTCTTTTATTATTTCTTGTCTTGCTAGTGTTCATATGCTCATAGTTTGGAGACAGTAGCCTAGAATATCTCTATTTTAAGGCAATTCCTATTTAAAATTTTACTTTGATGTACATTTTCATTATTTTTCCTGACTAGTGACAAAGTCCTAGATCCTTTATTAACTCCCAAAAGTAACTAGATTTTATTAGTTATGCCATCATAGTTTTCACTTTGCCTTACTTAATTATTTGTACATGGATTTGTTTGTTTTTAATGATATTGTAAAGCATATGTCATATTTTACTATGTATTTATCTACATTTTAGTGGTTTTACCAAGGTATTGAGGAATTTTATTTTACCTCTACAGCATTCCTGATAGGCTTAGATGTGAATAATTCATTGTAGATGTGTAAAGCCTATTTGTGTTTTTATATTGGACTATTTCCATCATCTAATATGTGTATTGAATGTCTTGAGAAAATTTTAACTTTATTTAACTATTTCAAATACATTCGACTATTAGTCATAGCACATCAAACAGGTTAGTATATGCACAATGTTTTGAGAGGTATTATTATCCCCTCTTCTTCAGATGTTTCTGGTCTGACCAATGACAGTACTAGCATGGGATTTGAACCTGGGTCCTTAGATTCTTGATTATTGAATTTTAAGTTAATGCTTGAACTTTGCTAATAATAAGGACAAAGTATGATAAATATATTAATTTAAAATTTTTAAAAAGTTTATTATGAATATAAATAGACAATGTACATCTGTTTTATCACTTCTTCATCACTGAATTGGTTAAGTTAATATTATTGTTGAGTATGTTAAATATTCATAAAAGGAACACTACCTTATTGAAAGTTATTATTGTATAAATGCATTGATAAATGAGAACTTTTTGATAATTAAACATAGAAAATTTATTTTAATCTGCTGGATTATTTTTGTTCAATCTGATCGAATTTATTTTTATTAAATAAAATTTTTTAAAATCTTTCTGTCATAAATTTTGAGGAAGTAAAGTTGTGAAAGCCTTTAGCTTAGTTGACTCAAATATGGAGTATTTGTAATTTTGTATTTGTTTTTCTGTAGAATAAGTATTTGCTTTTGTTATTTAAGAAGTTTTTCATAGTTGTTGTTCACATCATTTCAATTATCAACCAGGAATCATTCCACATATTGACTAAAAATTTAAATACTTATAAAATAATATAAATTATTTTAATTGTATTTGCTAAAAGAGTACATGAACATTGAAGTTAATGAGAGTCATATATTGAATTATTTAATTAAGCATTGCTAGATCATCTAAGAAAGATGTATTTTGCTCAATAAAAAATTATAATTTTGATTTATCAATTTGAATCACTTTAACCAAATTTGATTTGCTATTTCAAATCCCTGTATATGTTTATTTTAAATCATTTTCAAATTTGAAGATCGTATTTATTATTCTATGATAAAATTTAATTTTACAAGAACCTAGTTTATATTTATAAGATGTTTATGTATTTATTCTAGGGTATTTAGAATGACTATTAAATTCCTTATCCATTTTTAATATCTGAGGATAATCTTAGATTATTCTTTATCTTATTCTAAAATTAAGAAATCATGTTTTATTTATTTAAGTTAGTAATTATATTATTAGTATCGTAATTCTGATAAGACATTAGCTTAGGGGAAGGGTATGTATTATTTATTTTATTAACTTAGAATTTCATTCAGTGTAAAATAAATTTGAAGAATCAAAAGAAGTTATGTGATCGTATTACCCAGAGATACCCTGATTTTGTTTCATGAACCATATTATTTAAATTTATTTTGATAATGAAAAAAGCACATTCAAAGATGCATCTTAAATGATATAGATTTTCAAAGAAAATTTTAAATTTTATAAGAATTAAATCATATTTTTATTTGATCAGAGCAATGAGGTGCTTAGAAGTTACTGAAGAGATGGATTAAGTGGTAGTAAAAATTAAATGTAACCTCAATGGCATATGCACACAATATTAAGAGATTTTTATGTGTGCTAGAGTGAGTTGAGATTTCTCTTCATCTTGAGTTATTAGTATTATTATTTTGTATTTTATTATAAATGCATTCCCTGTATATCTTCTTATTGTCCATATGGCATTTATATTATAAATGCACTGAGCTTAACTATATGTGACATTTTAGCTTATATATTATATAGTGCTATTGTTTAGCTGAGGTAGTGTTTTATACCAGCAGTTTGGATCTGTTGCTTTTAGGTTACAATTTAGCTTTCACAACTTAACTTCTGGTCATAAGGAAGGACCAATCCTCTTCATATTTTACACGTTACAATATGTAGAAAGAAGTTGTTACAGATTTAGAGATTATGTTTTGTAAACAATTTACCTTTGGTATAGTGCACATATAAAATATATTATAAATAAAGCTTATAAACAAATGTGATATATTTTGAGATATGGAAGAGGTCTTTCTTATCAAATTAAATAAATGTTATTCTATTCTCTTATTATCTCATTTGTGGAATATGGGTCCATTATATGGAATCAGGATTTAGCTTACATTAAATATAGAATTTATAATAAGGAGAAAAGATTTATGAAATTAATTAAGGAAGAAAATTTAAATGTAGGATTTAACTGACAGAAGAATACTTACCAAGACATGATAATGTTAAAAAAATTAGTCAATGAAAAAAATGATATTAATGGATATATGTAAGATAGAATAAAAAAATCCCTATTCATTTGTTTAGGAAAATGTGTACATTTAATATTAAAAAATAATAATATATTTTTAAACAAGTCTTCTATTAACAGATTGCAAAAATTGTATAATCAAAAATTTATTAATATAGATATTTTTTGCAATTATTTCATTACTAATATTAAAAAAGAATTATAACTGTAATTATAATAATTTATTATATGTACATAATATATATTTAATGTATTTTTGTTTATTTTTATATTATTTTTATTTATTTTTGTATTAATTTTGTAATTATTATTAAGAGATGATGATCATGTGATGTTCAGTGGTTTAATTATTAATATTGTATTACTAATTATTTGGGTATTTCTGTTAAAGTGGAAGTGTTGAAGTACACATACTAAATATTGAATTATTAGTATTATTAAAAAATTTGTATGACGTCGAGAGAACAGAAAATGATAATATTAGAGTTAATAATACGGAATGTAATTTTTCTGATTGTGAAAGTTTACAAAAAAAAATTTAAATTGGTTCATTTAAATTTAATCTTGCTTCTAATTTTTAGGCCATTGAATAACAGTGCTTTTTATTTCTAAATGAATTTAAAAATTGGTTAAAGAATAATAAATTATCTAATGATATCGTAATTGCAAGTGATTTAAATATTGATTTATTTAAAAATAATCTTAAAATTGTTAAAGATTATTTAGATATTCTATTTGCATATGGCATTATTAGTTATATTACAACTGTGACCAGAGAAGAGATTATAAATGATACTATTGTGATTTCTTGTAATGATGATATAAATAGCAACATTCTTAAAAATTGCATTTTGACAGTAATTGAAGATAAAATTACAGATCATTACTTTATTGCTTTTATTATAAAAAGATTTTGCAAACGTAACCATACTAAGATTTAAATAAAAGAAATATTTTGAAATTAAGTGACTGATCATTAATTAAAAAAATAGAAAACCAAATGAATTGTATGAAAAATGTGTAGAAAATTTTAATACTGTTTATATAATTCAATAGCTATATTTGAAAAAAAAAAAATGAATTGATATCTCATGGATTACTTCTAAATTAATTTAAAAAGTACTGCAAAAAAATAACTTATGATAAAAGTGCAAAAAAAAAGTGACAAAGCCCTGCCACAAGAATATAAACCTAAATGAAATGAATTCTCTTATAATGTCAGAAAAAATGTTTTTGTACAAAAATGTTTAAAAGAAATAAAGGAAATATGAAAACTTCATGGAATAGTATTAACAGGATTTTAGATAGAAATTCTATGAAGTCAAATAAAAATTTAAATTTGTATTTTCCTATTGAAAATTGTTATTCTTTGGCAAATAAATTTATTATTCCTATTTACAGAATTGGAAAAGTATCTCAACATAATAATATAAACTTTTATAATCTTAATATATGGTGGCAAGTTAGCTCTATTTATGTCCCTATACTTGACAATTCTACATTATATGAAATTATAAAATCATATGACAAATATCAGTTCTGGTATTGATGGAATTAGAATGATTAACATAATTAACAATATTGATATTCTTGATGACCTTTTGTTATTTTTGTTTAATAAAATAATATTTGAAATCAAATTTTCATATTTGTTCAATAACAATAACCTGTTTTTAAATCAGAAAATAGAGGTGACTTTAATAACTATAGAGGCATCTCAATTTTGCCATCAATGACCAAGATATTTGAAAAAAATATACACTAGGTGATAAGAAATTTTTAAAATAAGAGACATATATATATATATATTCCTGAAAGATTTTACTGATAAAATTAACATAGCCTTAAATAATAAAAAGTATATTAATTAAATAATTTTAGATCTCAGCATGACAATGTCAAAAATCATTCTCGTACAAAAAAGACATTAGAAAATTATAGTATCAGAAAACTGATGTTAGATATTTTAAAAAGTTATTTAGATGAAACATATATAATTATAAAATTACTAATATATTTAGCAATAGAAGAAAATTAACCTACAGTGTTCCTCAAGGATCTGTTTTGAGTTCCTTGTTATTTCTAATAGTTATTAATGATTTTGGAAATGTCAAAGTAAAAAGTTATATTTATCAATATGGTGATGATACTGTTTTAACGTTCACATATGAACCTCTAAATCTTGCTGAAAAAAACTGTCAGAAAAGTTTTCATGAAATCTAAAAGTCATGTTTTGACGATGGCATGATAATTAATGTTAAAATAAAAAAAGTATAATTTGCTCATCAAATAAAATAACAGATCTATTAATTTGGTTTTTTTGTACTCTAAAAAGTGTATGAATAATGAAATTTCATTTTGTTTAAATGAATGTGTTAAATTACAACAAGTATCAAATAATAAATATTTAGGAATTATAATTGATGGCAATATGTTACGAAGCACCCATATGCATTTTTTATAAGATTAGAAAAATTTTCCCTTTAAATATTTTGGTTATAATTTACAAGTCATTGTGTAAATCATTGCTTAGATATGAAATTCCACTTTATCGTTGAACTTCTTGTAATGTGCAATGACTATTTAATCTTTAATAAAAATTAATAAATTTACATTTTAATAATAATAAGAGCAATAATTTATCACATGTATATTTTAAATACAAAATTTTATAGTTTGATAAATTATTAAAACATATAGTTGTTTTTAATAATTATTATGATAAAAAAATAGAAAGAAAGCTAATAATGCTTTTAATCTAAGAAATAATATTTATAAATTTATTTATAATAAATAAAGTAATAGACTTAAAAGTCATTCATTACATTCCTAAAATGTTAAATGATTTATTTACCTGAGAATTTGAAAAATTTAGAGACATTTTGAGAACTTAAAACGATATAGAAAAACGATATTATTATGGAGTAACTTTTTATTTTATTTGATGCTTAAATAAATGATAATTTATAATTTGTTTTTTCTTTTTTTCTTATACGTTTTTATTTTGAATCTTGTATTATACTTATTTATGTATTATTCTTTTTATCTCATTTAAAAAGTAAATAAGATAATTAGAAATTTACAAAAATAAAATAAAATTGTTTCTATTTATGAATAATGTATATCAATACCAAAGATTGCTTTTAATAATTTTTTAAATATCATTTTTGATTTTATTTCTTGTACATTCTATCTAAAAGCTTAATAGGTTATATTCAAATGAATTAAAATAATTTAAATGTAAAAAATTATTATAAATACCGCATACAATTTATATAATTATGTAATTTGTTTTATAATGTTAAAACTTTTTTTTGTTTGTTGTTATTGATACGTACTATATTGAATTGAATAATAATAAAAAAATAATTAATTGATAATAAAAATATAATAGTAATAATAATAAAAGTTAAAGTAATAGCAAAATATGATTGAAACAACAACAGAATTCTGAATGGCATAACAAATAGTTGTAGAAAAACAGGCAAAACTCTCTATATGTATTGCCACTCAGTGCAAACCAGAGTAATCAATGGATGCCGGAAGGCTTGTGCATAAAATCCCCATTTAATGCTTATTCATCCAATATCCTCAGACTAGTTTCTGGTTTGTGGTCTTCATCAGTGAGAAGCCTTGGATCTGAGAGCACTGCATCTAGAGCTTAGGATCTAATGCAACCCTCCAGCATTCCTAAGAACTAGGTGCACTGCTCTCAGGTCCAAAACTCCTCAACGATGAAGGCCACAGCCAGAAACTAGTCTGGGATATTGGATGAGTAGGCAGATGGGGATTTTATGCACAAGCCTTCTGGCATCCATTGATTATTCCGGCTTGCACTGAGTGGTAATACGTATAGAGAGTTTTGCCTGTTTTAATAACAGTTATAAGCAAGCATAAGGAATGGTGTTGTTTATTGGCTTAAATAGTTATATACTTATATATGTACAAATTATTGCCACAATTTATTAAAGATATAATTATATATATACTAATGGCTAGTTTAGATGATTAACATTTTTGTCACATTTTTAATGAAAAGCAAACATTGTATGTTAGACATATGATAGTCTGAGCCTCAAAAACAAATATAAAATGTATATTGTACCGGTCGAAAACGACCACCCCCAATGTCAAATCGGATTCAAACTCAGCTTAACCAAAACTGAATTCAAACCCAACCTAACAGCTTGGATAGCAGAAATCGACGGCACAGTGCTATGTGCCAAGAACTAGCTCAACGGTTGGTGAGGACTAGAGATTCCTGAGTAACACTCATATCTAAGAATTTATATACTTTGAATAATCTTATAAATCGAATCATATGTATGTTCGGGTTGCCAACACAGACAGCGGGTATTAACATTTAAATAATTATAAAAGAATGATGAACTAAGAAACCAAGTATGTTATAAAATATTTAATAATAATAATAATTTGTTTGGTTCAAGAAAATATAGATTGCATTAGTGATCTCTAGTCTTTAAAAAGAATTTATAAATATAATAAGAATGGCTGTCCTTATCATATGCCAACCAGTATTACCAACATGGAGTTCTATGTCTATGCCCCTAACGAAATATAAGGGCAGATAAAGGTATTTATTAAGAACGGAATGGGTATTCTACTTTTATTACGGGAATGTGAGATTTATTCCCACATTCGAAATCTATTCCTGAAGAGCAAAAACGTATTTCAAGGCATAACTATAATAAAAAAATAAAAAAAAATAATATAAAGATTCATAAACAATAAAAAAAAAAGGAGAGGAAAAAAAAAAAAAAGGAAAAAAAAAAAAAGAAGAAAAAAAAGAAGAAGAAAAAAGAAAGGAAGGGAGGAGAGTGGTAGGGGGGGGGATAAAAAATAAACCAAAATAAAAAGAAAGGAAAAAAAATACATCAGAAGAAATTAAAAAAAAAAAATGAAAAAAGAGGGAAAAGGGAAAACCCAATAGAAAAAATGAAAAATTGAAAAAAAAAAAAAAACCATAAAAAATTAATCAAAAAAAATTATAAAAATTTAAAATCTAAATATTTTTATATTTTAAAAATAATTTAAAAAAAAAAGAAATAAAAAATTAAAATTTAATTTTTTTAATAAAAAAAAAAAAATATATAAAATAAAAATAAAAAAAAAAAAAAAAAAAAAATTTGAAAAAAAAAAAAAAAAAATGGAGGGAGAGAGGAAAAAAAAATTAAATATTAATTAAAAAAAAATATATAATATTTCTTTAAATTATTTTAAAAAAATAAAATTTATTAAGGGAATATGAAAAATAAAATTATATAATGGGGAGAAAGGAAAAGAAAGATGAAGGGAAAAAAAAAAATTATAATATATAAAAAAACAAAAAAACCAAACAACAAAAAAAAAAATAAAAAAGGGAAAAAAAAAAAAAAAAGAAAAAGATTAAAAGAAAAAAAATAAAATTAAAAAATAATTTAAAATATTATATAAAAATAAAAAATAAAAAGTAATAAAAAGAAAAAAAAAAAAGAAAGGTCCGTAAAACAAAAATTTATATCCCCCTAACCACCCCATTGGTCATTCTACAAATCCATAAAAATGGGGGAATCATGGGGGAATTATTGGAATATATTTTATTTTATTTTATTATTTTTTTATTTTTAAGAGCAATCAAGGGGGGGGAACGGCCCGCAGGTCCATGAAGTGGACTCGGAGCACATGACCCCCCGCCTCCCTTCCTCTCCCTCTCTCCACAAAAAAAAAAAACAAACAAATTTAACAACCCAACCTCCCCACAACCAACAACAAACCACTCCCTTCCCCTTCTTTTTAGGGTTGAGTTTTTTTTTTCCTTTGGGGGGGGGCTTGCTCTTTATTTTTTTAATTATTGATTTTTTTTTTATTATAATTTTTTCTAAAAAATTTTTTTTAAAAATTATTTTTAATTTTTAATACTTCTCTTAATAAAAAAAAAAAATTTTAAATTTTTAAAAAAATTAATTTAAAATTAAAATTTTTTTATTTTTTTTTAAATAATAATTATTTTTTTGTTTTATTATTAAAATTAAAAAGAGGGAAGAAGATATTTTATTATCCAGAAAAAAATTATAAAAAATAAAAAAAAAAAAAAAAACAATTCCGATGAAAAAAACTACCAACAAATAAAAAACATTAATTAATTAATACAAAATAATATACCAATAAACCAAATTAAATATAAATAAATAATTGATTAATTTTTTATTAATATTTTATTAAAAAATAATTAAAATTAAACAAAAAAAATTAATTATATTACAAATAAAAAAAAAATTTTAATTTTTTATGAAAATTGAATGGAGAACAACCAACAGCGCATGGGAAATTAAAGTTTGGTAGTAAAGTAAATAACATGAAGGGAGGGTAGAACCACACCCGACTGCTCCAATAAGTAAAGGTATTTCAGAACTATCTGCATACTAATTTTTTTGTTGTTAAGTGGTTTTTTACACCTACAAGTCCTTAAATTGATTTCAGTTCTAGCACTTCCAGCATTGGACTTTCTTTTGAACTTCTGAGCAATAAAGCCATTTGATTATTAAATTTTGCCCATCATAGTTATAACGTATTAAACTCTGGAAATTAAAGTCCCCAGATTAATTCCAGTTTTGGAATTTCTACTACTTGAGTTTCTCTTGTGCAATAAAGCCATCTGATATCCATATTTCTAGGCTTAAAGATGAAATTTTAAAGTTAATTAGATTGATTATATGCATGGTGATGGTAATATGATGCAATTTTTGTCACTAGAGAGAGAAGTATTATTACACCTATAGGCATCAACTTCTTTTACTTACAAACACATGCAAACTCACACACATGTATATATAAAAAATTTCATGATGTGGCATTTGCCCATAATAATTCATATCTGCATAAAACTTTTATACTTTTTATATTTTAAACAAATTCATTTCTCAATAAATGAATATATCAGTTTTTATCTCATCATTTGGCATTGCATAAATCTAATAGACATAATCTTTTCTTTCAATGTTTTACTAAAAAAAAACAATACTGGAGAGAATTTGGCCTTGGAGTAGACTGTTTAAAATTTATTCACATGTAAAGTAGTTAGTAATTTTACTTCAGATAAACTTGTTGCCATGTCTGAATACATAAACAACTAATAATTATAAGTGCACATTTAATGTTATAAAAGTCTTCTATAGGGATTTTGCTAATAAGTTTTTGATAATTAGAATACTTTTATACCAGAAGTCACAATCTATTGATATTTTGCTTCAATTGTATGTATTTGGTGAAGTCAACAACTTTAGTTATGAATGTTATGAAATTAAAATTAAGAAATTCTTTAAGTGATGAATGCCTTGATTAGCGATAATGGTTATTCCAATTTTGAAAAAAAATTAAGACAGGAAATTATTAAAAAAATTATTAATATTATTATTTTTACTTTGTTGTTATTTTAATATGCATGATCATATATTGATATGTTTAATAAATGTAGAAACTGTATTTCCCCCCCACAATATATGAGTAGGTTACATGTTTGCTCAGCTTGTGTTTCTCTTAACAACATCTGACACTTTTTAAATTTATCTAAACTAGATTAATATTCGGAACCAATTAATATATATCTTTTTGTAATTTATTTAGCACTAATGTTATCAAATTCTGGATATATAATAAATGTGTTTTAAGATGTCATATTATAGTGAAATTAATGATGATGAGTAAATAACATCTTCTATAATCTTATGCTGAATAAAGATCCATGTGATTACGGATCATGATTCATTTTTTTTCATTAATAACAAATATGAAATTTGATAAGAAACATTAAATATATTTTTGGGTTTAAAAAAATTGATTACTATATATATTAAATATTTTAAAGGCTTACCCCTATTCCTACCCATTCACAACGTATATATATTCTTTTCAAAAACAAAACAAAAGAATATGTTATAAGATTATCTACTAAATTTTCATCAGATAATTATTTATAAGTCTACTAATTTATATAAATAACAAGGAATAAAAATTAACTTTATAATAAACAAGCACTTACATACATCACACAACTGCAGGTTTTCTATCAAAAATTGTACACAAAAATTAAACAATCATTTATATATATTGTAACCTATAAAATATAGAATGATCCATAATTTACACACACAATGTAAACAATAGAGACGATCGATTGGATCCTCTCAATCAACCGAAAACCAACACATTGGCGTAAATAAAATGAGAATAAGAATTTCACAATCAATAGCTCAAAAATATAAACTGATAATATCAAAACAATGTATGGATTAATAATAATACAATATAATATATGGGCTCGTTGAATCACCAGCTCAAAATATATAAGATGATAATAATATTAAAATAATATTGGCTAAACTCTGAGTTCAAATGCAATAAGAGCAATAATAAGAATAAATAATAATGAATAAGCATTATTAAAACAAATGCAATAATACAGTAAATTAAGACAAGGAGAAATCTCATACTAACTCTTATAAAATAATATGGCTCTTAAATTCTACAGCACATGACATTAAAAGAAATGGGTTACTTTAAATTTTCTTCTCACAGTACATCCTCCAAAATACAACTACATTTTATAATTATAATGATTATTTTATTGTCATGATCAGATTTAACTTCAAATTTAACCTCTTATTAAATAAAATAATGCCATTTTTTGTTTTGCCATGTTAACTTCTGAAAATGATTTATTCTTAAATGTATTAATTTCTTATGGAATAATATTATGCATAAAATATATCTCAGAGTTCTTATATGAAATACTCATAATTTATTCTTTTATTTTTCTCTTTAAATATTGAAAATCTAACAATGTAATCTTAGTAAAATAACAAAGCAATAAGATATAATCTTATCTTCAAGACAATGTCTTCTTAAATTATAATTATAAGTTTACAATTTAAACTAAACATGAAAAACTATGTATGCAAATATATAAATATATGCACATACATGTAAATATACATTTTATTATACATTAAAATTCATTAATATACATGGACTTGGAAGATTTTAAATTAAAAATAGAATACTATTATGAGGTGGGTGAAATGGGATGTTAGACAAAATAATACCATTTCAATAATGCTAGTCATGCAATCAATTTTGATTGATGAAAATTGCAAACTTAATTACACTCAGTTGACCTAATTAATGAACAAGGTTAAAATCTTTTAGTAACTATAAGAAAATTTCTAAAAATAAACTTGATTTGTATATTTCCAGAGCTTTCTAGAAAATAGTATCTAGAGAGAAAGTATAGACAATTAATTAATTAATTATTGCATATCTTTAAATCCTTAAGGTGTACAAATTCCTTTTGGCCAAGTGAGTTAAAACTCTAAACTTTTGATTGGCCAATTACAGAATCAGCAGTAAAAATATATTCAACTTTTAATATTACACATGGGTCTCATTTTATGCAATAGATAGGTTCCTCAGAAAATGCGCACAAAAGAAATCACACAAAAATAGACTCTACTTAACTTGAAAAATGGGGATAGGGGTTGTAATTTTCAGAAATTGCATAAAAGCAAAGCAAGAAGGAAAAATTATTTTAAAATTTGCATTAAAAAATAAGGAAATAAAGTATGACCTACAAAAAATTTCAAATATTTGAAAAAAAAAATACAAGTCAAACTTTTTTTACTTTTTTTATTAACTACAATATTTAATTTTACATTTTTCATACATATTTTAATCATTAGCGGTTATTTGGCTATTTGACAATATGCATTCATTTGTGAAATGTTAAGAAATCAGATTCATCATGTGACATACAACTAGCACCACTTTCAGTCTTGAACTGTGTTAATAGTTTTTTGTTTTTATATTAAAAAATGAGATCGTAATCAAAACAAAAAGATTATAGATTATCATTAAAAAGATTATTTTCAGTTTATAAAATCAATAAAATCTTCATTATTATTTATTTTAAAAATCTAAAAAATTATTTATTTCTGTTATAATTAACAAAATGTTTTAAAAGTTTAAAATTTTTGAATATTTATTGCAATATTTTTATATGTAAATATAAATCTATTATTATTATTTACTCATTAGCATAAATAGGTTATTTACATACAGCTTCAGGCCATATTCACATTAGCTGCTAATATAACATTATATTTTTGAAAAAAAAAATGTATTTCAAGTCAAAATAAGTTATTAATAATTTAAATTTCTTGATATCTAATAAATATAGTAAAATATGAAAGATATTAAGAAGAAACATGAATTGCATAACTTCAAAATCACATTAAAATAATCCGCATAAAATGAGACCCAGGTGTATATTCATTTTAGTTCATTTGTAAAAAATATATTAATAATTTGTCAGATTATGAAAGTGAATGAAAGTTTTTTTCAAAAATAAATTTCTATTTATAATTATAAAAATATTCAATAGCAGAAGACCTAAAAAAAGTTTGTAACAAATTAGAAAATGCTGCAGTCATCATTGATTTCTTTCTTAATTTATGTTAGTGTAAAAGTAAAGAATTTTTTACTGAAATCATACAGTTTTTTTATTAAAATCTTACTATTTTTTTAAAATAATTATATTTTTAGCATATTTTATAAAAATACATTATAATATGTAAAAAAATATTTAAAAATGCTCTAAAACATTTATTTCATTTTCAAAATCAAAACAAATAAGTTGGAGCAGTGAAAATTATTGACAGGTGCTCTTCTTTTGTTCGTGATGAGAACCAACCAATCAGCATCTAGGAAGACCAGTCTTTGCTCCTTGTTGTAGCTTTGAATACCAATATTACTGATTTTTTACTTGTAAAATAATTCAAGAGAGAGCAGCATCTTATGGTACTTTTAAAGCTTTAAAATAAGCCTAAATATACGACAGTAATGTAAAAACTGCCAGATTTAGTGCAAGTTAAAACCATGTATGAGTTTAGTTGAAATGACCTGGAAAAAGGTTAAATAAATTTAGAAAAAAAATTTAACAATTAAAATATATTACAATAAATAGAAATTTATTCTTCATCTAATAAATCTACATTGATTAATAACATATTACACTATAATATTTATTTTAAATATTTTTCTTTAAACTCTTTAATTATTTTATGATATCTTTTAAGATAAAAATATTTTAAATAACTTTAACATGAAATCACAATCAGGAAGTTTTACTCATCAATAACTTTAACATGCAGGCATGCACACTCATATCCCATTTTTTTCCTTATTTGAAATTGCTAACCTAACTATAGGAATTAATTATTAACTTTAAAAATAATTTATCTCTTTAATCAGTTAAATTTTAATATTATCTAATTAAATTACTTTTCATTACAATTAAGATTAAATAATGAATTTTATTGATAGGTAATTTAAATAAGCAAAATCTGGTCTTAAAATTTAAACTTATCTTTAAAGTTCTCTAATATTTAAGTTTAATAAACTATAACAACTAATTAAGATGATTTTAACTTTAATATTTTAAAACTACACTTATTAATATTTTAAATCAATAATAGCATTACAATAAGAGTTACTTAAGAGATTTAAATATTATAAAATTATACTTAAAGATTACTTTTAAGTTATAAATATTGTTACTATTGTAAAATGGCTAATCAGTTATATAATACTTTATTATTGTCGCACAACAACATTTTTCATATTGGGAAAATAATTTATTGAAAAAAACTTTTTTTTAATACTATGTTAACACTAAACCTGACATTCAGCTTTAAGGCAAAAGCTGAGAGTCACAATATGTTGAATTAAAGATTTTCATGAAATTAAAATGTATAGAGGAATTCTCTATGTATTAAACTATATAAAACCTTTAACTATGATATAACTCAGCAACCATCAATTAAAACAGAGGTGCTAAGCAGAGACACATGAGATAGTAATTAAGATTAGTATCTAATGTGATTTACTACCTATTTATTTGTTTGAGCATTGAACTACGAGAAATCCCCCAATTAGCTTAAAGCAAGTTAAATAAATGCTCTTGTTAATTATAAGCATCATGCAGTTCAACTTGTACTATCTGTTTTAATTGGTCATTATCTATATACTTTATAGGTGAAAGTTTTATTTAGATTATTACATAGAAGAATTCCTACTACAATTTCAATCATCATCTATGTATATAAAATTAAATATTACTTATAAGTTATTACTAATAAATAAAAAAATTATTACTAATAAATAAAATAGAAACTCATAAACACTAAATACTGGTAAAATAACAAATTTATACTAAAATTTTCTCATGATCATAGTTTTTTCTATTAACAAAAAGATATTGTCTTTACTTGAGAGGGTCTATTTGTTGATGAAGAAACCATGGTTATGAGAGAATTTTAATATAAATTTCTTATGCTAATATTTAAAGTTGTATGATTTTTATTATATATATATAGTTGACAATTGTCTACATACTTTGGTTGAATATATTTATATATATTGTAACAGACTATTTTTAATAACAAAGCTTAAATATCTAGTCTTAAGCAGGTGTGAATATCAGAAGCTTAATTCTCTAATTAAACATGTTCCATATTAACAACTCTCAAGTTTGAAAAAGTAAGTCGTAATAGTTATTATGATCAAATATCAATGTTATTGTACATGGTTATTAATTTTGTAATAATATAAAACCATTCTCTCCTTAGTTAAGTAACAAATTGTAATAATAGATATCTGACAAATAATAATTTAAAATTATAAAATAACATCTAATTATAATAGCTCTTATTTATCCTGAATGCACCAAATATTTATACCCTAAAATTTATTAGACTAGCTCAAATATAATAAAATGATAGATTAATAATGAAAGATATCATGATAAGCATTCTAGCTAAACATCACTAAGTATATCTTTCATATGAATTATTTCTAGAGAAGATCTTGTATTTACCAGTATTATAATAGAATCCATGTAAAAATTAAAGTGTTGTTAAATGAATATATAGCTAAAATAAAAGAAAGTGAATAATAATTATATAATATTCATACTAAATGATAATTTATTAAAAAAAATAAAACAAGACTATGTATGTTTATTTGCTTACCTTATTTACAAAATATTGTATCAATAAACCTCTATTGGAATATAATCATTTAGATTTTCAATATTCACAGTATAAGTATGGAAATAAAATACAGTCAACAAATAAACATGATGGCCTTTAAATTAAATTTCTAAATGTTAAATTTAGAATATAACTTTATTTAAATTAAGGTTTAAAAGTTCTTTTACTTTTATATATGATCAATTTATTAATGTATGAGATAGTAACCAATAATCACAATAAAATATAATATATATGAAAGAATACACGCTTATATGACCAGTATGAAATCCTTACATATTTTCCAGAGAAGTACAATAATTTGAAAGTGTATGTTCCATAAGTTTCAAATAATCCAATTAAATTCATTAATTTGGTCCTATAAAATACATTTCAGATGGTTATCAAAATGAAATTTAAAGTCCAATTATTATTTTATAACCCTTTGAATAACAATACGATTAATGCTATAAATGACATTGTTTAAAACAAGCAGGTGCTAACATTCTTTTATAACATAGGTAATATATAAATCACTTAATCCCTATTTAATATTGAAATAATCCATCACAACTGTTAGGACATATTTTAGTTTAGAAATAATTTTTATATAAATCGGAAATCAATAATTTTGACATTTGGAAATTAAAACATTTCATTTATTCATTGTGGTAATTCTTCATTAGAGAATTTTAAAATAGATTTTAAAATTAGAAGTTTTCTTTCTCTTTTCTTTTGCAAGTACTTCAAGAAACCAATTCCATTTCCCAAACAAATATATTCCTTTTCTACTTCATTATTTGACAGTCAATAAATTAAACCACTTAGAAATATATATATGTGTGTGTTCGGATTTGCTTACACGAAGGCCAAAATATTAGAGAAGCGATTTTAAATTGTTCCTTTCTATTTATAACAAAGTTATAAATAGGAGGAAACAATTTAAAATTGGCATAGTACTCATCACTGAAAACAAGGATATGCTCAAATTTGTATTCAAATATTAAAATTAGGTTTGTCCTGCATTTCAAAATCAAAGTTTTGCTTTATAACAATAGAAAAAAAATAAAGTAATATATCATAAATAATGATATATAAAAATATTTACACTTTAAAAATAAATATTACATTGTTTAAATTAGTACAAACTAAAATATTTTAACTTAGTATTCATAATATTATGTCAGAAATATATAATTTATGTATATCACAACTTAAATATACACACAATGTAAACATAAACATATGTATGTTTAAGATATTAAATATTTTATTTGTAGTGTCTATATAATACCAATTATGACTGCAATAAAAAAAGTAGAAAGAATAAAGAAAATATTAATGAATTTTATTAAAATTATTAATTTTATTATCTAACATTACTATTTCATTATTTATATGCATTTTTAAAAGAATAAAATTAATTTACTAACTTTACACTAAAATAATAGGTTTTTTTTTTGTTTTATCACTTTGTTGTCATACCAACCATTTTAACATTCTCTTGATTAATACATAACTTTTTAAAACTATTCCCACCCACCCCATTTTTTTTATACATGATCTTACATCATATACCAAAATTAAATTAAATTTCCACTGGTACAATATATAGTGGGAGATAGTTACTTCTAATTTTCAGTTGCAAATATTAAAAAAAAAATACTATTATTTATAATTCTATTTATTAAAACTAATATTTTATTTAAGTTCAGAAGTTTCTAAAAGTAATTTTTCCTCCTCTGAATATATTAAATATGATTTTGGAGCATTTAATCTGTACATAAATTAAAACAATAGACAAAATTCATTCTATAATTTAAAATCTAAGTCAAAAACTAAGCTTATATAATAACAGAGATACCATCCTATTTTTTCTTGGTTTTTGATGTCACATACTCAGGGAGAAGTAATTATTTTCATTGTTCAATTATAGATATTTGAAAAGGTTATCGATACTTATTATATATATAAAAGACAGTTTCTCTATTAAAATTGTACATAAAAATTCCTTTTATCCATGAAAACACTTAACTAAATTTATACTGTAATTCATATATAAATAACATTTGAACATATAAAATGTTATTATAATAAATAATAAAAATTATATAACAGCTATATAAATATATTAATAATAATTACAAATAAAAAGTCTTTTTAAGCAAATGGTTTTGTGCTCTTTTCAAATGTTAGGCACATAGAACACTATCTAGTTTTTTTATAATAAAAGTAAAAATAACAACAATAACAAAATAAATTAGTAAAATAGATCTTTTTTGTATAGAAATTCAATATAGTTTCAAATAATTGATTATATAATATAACAATATACAGAATATATAATATATACACTATACAACTCTATATATACTACTTTATGTAATTTTCCATTTTTTTTAATTGACCAGTTGTTAGTTAAATTTATTGAAGTTTTATAAAAATTCATACAATTATTTAAATTGCACTTAATAGAAAATGTTTCATATAATTGTCTGTTTTTGAATCTTTATAAAATATTATTTTGTTATATATTTAATACTTTAGTTATTAATAAATTGGATTAGTGATTTTATATTTTTATATATTATTTATATATAGATATATGGTATTTTCATGATATTAAAGATTTTTGTGTATGATTTTTAATAAATTGCTGAATGGGTTTATTTTTATTATTCATTATAAAAATAATTTTTATATTTTATTATATATATAAATTAATACTTTTATTTATAATTTTATAATTCAATAAATAATTATTGATGACACATCTTTTGAGAGAAAAAAAAGTTTGTTAAAAAAATTGTAATATTAATTTTTTTTTTTATATTGAAAAATATATTTGGTGTATTTTTATCAAAATTTCATATTTATTGTTAATGAATATTGCTCAACAATTCCAATAAAATTTTAATCAGTATAAGATCGTAGCTGGGGTTTTAGTCGTCATTATTAATTTCATTACAATATTAATTGGTTTCATTGGGAAGATATAGCTGAAGATAGAATACAATTGAAAACTACAATTAGACAAGATGCTGAAGTATTTTAGAAAGATGCTGCATAAGAAGTTAAAAGACAGTATCATAAAATATCAAACAAACAAAATAATGGATCAGCATGTTTTATGTGTTGACGTTTTTCCTAGATAGATAGATAGATGGATGGATAGATAGATATTGATAGATAGATATTGATAGACACATAGACAGATAGACATATAAACAGATAGGTAGGTCGGTGGATAGGTATATAGATATATAGATAGGTAGATAGATAGATAGATAGATCATCACCACAAAACTCATTTCTTGTATATTATTATTTTATTAGAACTGGAATAGCCATACTCGTATGTGAGTGTCTTGTCTTTCACAGTTTCAGTAATCTATAATAAAAACTAAACAAACTTAAAATTTATAAAATTTGAATTTATAACTTTTGTCCATGCAGACCATATGAACAGTGTCTTAAATTCACCTTTTGGCAGCTACTTCCATAGTTCTTGTATAATTGTGTGACTGTATTTAAAGTGAAAATATTTTTTACAATCATTGCTGTAAATTGTTGAATGTATGATTAAAATGTACCTAAATGTGCCAAGCTTAAGAGAAATCCATGATGTGTTTTCTTAATATCATAAGATTAAAATATGTTAGAGAAGTGAGGAAATAAATCAATTAATATAATAATCAATCTAAATAAGATTGGAACAAAAACAAATAATTATAATTAGTTGTTTGTTTCAATCTTATCTAGTTTGATTATTATATTAATTAAATGTGTATAACAACATTGTGGTCAATAATTTTTAAATTGAATATTTGATTGCTGAGGTAAAATATATTTTTTACACAAAATGCCATCATATGCATGCTTATATTTGTACCTGTTTATATAATTTGATGCTAATTTTCACTTTATTATTATGCAATTGAAGAATAAAAATAGACTTAATATTTTTTAATTTATTAAATGTTTTATAACAACAAAATCCTAAATAAATAAAGTCACTATTTTTGAAGTTTTTATTTTTATTTTCTAATAAATAACTGCAATAATTTTTTTTATAAAATATTACACCTGGTTTTCTCTAATTGGTAAAATATATTTTTTCATCTAAGCATAAACACTTGTATTAAAATTTGACTCTCGTGAAATATTGATATAAAAGCAATTATAGGTATTTGATAAATATTAATGATGTGAAGTAAAGGAAGGAGTGACGAATTTCAATTTCATATATTCATAATTTAAAAAAAAAAAAACACTCTGAATAATCACATATATAATGTGTTAATTTAGATTTTGATAAAACACGTGTAAAGACGCGATGTCACTCAATTTATTGTTGTGTGATCTTCCTCAATACAACAATATATTTTTGTGTTAATTTTTTTCTGATGTCATAAGGTAACTATTTTTAAATTAAATTATAGCATAGTAAATATAATATATTAAGTACAAGTATTATAACGTTTTTGTTATTATTTTTGATTTCAAGTACTTGGCATAAAGATTTGAAACCAAATGATTACAGCCAAGAATTGCTGCTGTATAGAATACCATTAATTCAAATACATACTATTCATAAATTATTTTTGAATATAATTTCAAAGGGGATCTTTAACCTTTTACAACAAATAAATAAGTTTATACATATATTTACAAACTTGAGAACCTATCTACGATGAATCTTTAAAAAAATTATATCAACTGGTAAATAAAGAAATTACTGGAATAAAAAAAAACCAAACTGAAGTAAACAGTAAAAGTAAATGGTTGTTTTGATTTATTGTTTTAATTAAAAAATGATAATAGTATTAAAATAAGCAGATATTTCTTACTTTAAAGTTTTATATTGTTGTTAATAAAGTAAATTTATGAATTACTGTTTAATGAAATAAAAAGTCAACATTTATTTATATTTTTTGCAGATTTTATATTGATAAGATTTAAAACCAAATGTTGAATTAAAAAAAAAATCTTAAATCTGAAGAAAGCCTGGATCCAATGATTTTGGGTTAATGGATGAATATCTAAGATCAAATTAATCATTTCTATTCAATATAAATTTTTTTATTCATGAGTAGTATGTATGCCTCCAACACAAAATTACAATCATTCACAACAATCACCCCATCAATTTTCATCAGCTAGCTTCATTCAATTATTAACTAATCCACAATTATAATCCCACTTTATAAATCATGTGTCTGTTGCATCATGACTCTTACTTATTTCATTTTGACCAAAGAAATGTATATAAGATATTGTGGAAGAAATCGACTCTCCAACAAGTACTATATAATAGACATGCACTCTCTGTCAGCAAATATTTTAAAAGTATATAAGGCCCACCTATGCTTAGAGCTTATTCTTTAAATAAACTGACATTTACTGTCTGTGTATAATCACTATATTATCAATTATTACATGTAAATTATACAAAAGCAATAATATCTAGATTCTTCTCTCTGCTGTTAAGGCAACCTTTTATTTATAAATAATCTTAATAATAATAAGATCAACTATATATAAATATATCATATTATTATTACTATTTGCGGGATATTCCATGTAGTGAAAAAACTAAATGCTGACATTTCACTACAATATCAAGTACCTTCCTCAGAGTGTCCTCTTTCTCAAATCATAAGAATGCATCTCACATGCATTCTTATGATTTGAGAAAGAGGATGCTCTGCTTTTTCACTGCATGGAATATCCAGCAAATAATAATAATATGACATCTTTTATCTGTGAAAATATTAGAATTAACATATATATATTGTACATATATGTATGTTCTCATGTCCCACACATTATTTAATTGAGAAAAAAAAATTTCTTTTATATATATATAGATTTATGTGTACGTATATTATATGTGTAATATATAGTTGATAAGTTGGTAGGTGGTGAATGAATATAATGTTGTAAGAAATGATATTTTCATATGTTATTTTTCTTATTAAATAATTAATATATTCAGTTATTTAGTTTTATTTTTGGTTAAAATAAAGCAGATCAGAAAGAAAATGTCTTCTTTCCGTTACAAATGGCGTGCCAACTAGGGCTCAAAATAAGCCAAATAAGGGCTTGAAATACACCACATACCTGAGAGATGTGTAGTATATAATGACAACAGATGTATAGTTTTAAAAATATATATATATATATATTTTTTGTGTGTAATTTTTTTTATATTATTATATAGAAATATTTTGGCCTTATGATGATGATTACTGTTGTTGCATTTTTGATGATGATAAATAAATACAGCCATTAAACAACTTAATTTCAATTTTTAAATATAAAGATATCACAACTTATAATAAGTGTTAAAGTTAATAGCACTGTTTTTTTAAATATTTTTCTTATCAGTGAAATATAGAGTTGCTGCTAGATAAGCATAAAAATATTAATAGCATTGAATTGTAGAATAATGATTTTGTTCATATTTGAAAAGTTTGTGTAATAAAAAATCTATGGTTTTGGAGGTTGGATTGGATATTTGATTGTTGGAGTTTGGTTGGTTGTGTTACAATTTTGATGATGGATGGAGAATTTTTGTCATTGCCTTGAGGATGTGAGGTGTTCATGCCACTGGTGATTGATTTATCTCATTCACTGCTCCAACCCAGATTATAATATCAGTTATTATTTATCATGAAGCAGTTAACAGTAGGCCTGCCATGATTTCGCCTCTAAGACTCCAGAGAGAGCAAGGCATAGTTTTTTCTGATACATAATATTTCACCTTTAAGACTCCAGAGAGAGCAAGGCAGTATTTTGTTTTACTGATATATAATTGTTGCCTCTAAGACTTTAAAGATAAGCAAGGCAGTATTTTATGAATTAAAGCCCCTAAGACTTGGACGCAAGCAGGGAAATGCAACAGTGTTTGCAATAAACTATTATGGGTTGTAGTAGCCTAGAGTGATTGAATTGGGGTGATCATCTGAGGGTTCATGGAGCATTGTGTGCTTTAAGTGTAGTGATTGAATTCTTTTGTCTATCTCATGATTGTGAATTGCTAATCATTCTTTTGGCTGTCAGTATCTGTCAGATTTCTGGAAGGATAGATGAGTATATAAATAACTTGAGATGTGAACTCTATTATAAATATAGGCACATATGTTATATAAGTAATTTTTTTTTTTGCTTAGTGTATTAAAATAGGGCATAGAGAGAGTTAAGTTTTATAAAAGCATTAAAAAACTAGATAAATGATGGCATAAAAAGGACACACATATGCAGAGATAGCTTTTTCTTAAATAAATGTTTTAAATAGAACTATGACCTCATACTTTATCAATCAAAGATAGGTAAAGGAAAAAGAGTGATGATGGAGGTTAAGTTAATTAAAGGCACTTAAGATATAGATAGATTGATGGGGAGAATTATGGCTGAGAAAAAATGGTTGGAAATTTTAAAGTATATGGGGATAGATAAAGGTGTTTAACTCTGGATGTATAGGAAATCAGGGAGCAGACAAAATAGAGCAGAACAGAATAAAGCAGAACAGAAATCAGTAATATAAATATTTTTTATAAGTTTATAATTAAGTATAAAAAAATATTAAGATGGAACAAGAAAAAGAGGTAATTATTGAAGGAGAGGAGGAAGTAGTAAAACAAGGCCCTCCAGAGTGGTTGCAAGTTATACTTAGTCAGATAAATCAGAAATTTGATCAACAATCATAAGAAATAAATCAGAAATTTGATCTACAATCTCAAAGATTTGATACTAAACTAGATCAACAATCACAAGAGATGAAGGAAATAAAGCAAGAGATAAATCAACAAACTCAAAAAATAGAAAACCTAGGAAGAAATATATGTAAGGCATGGACAGCCAGTCAAGAGAAATGGGATATAAAGATATGTATGATAGAAGTCAAGAGTTGTGTGACTGTAATCAAGCCATATGAAAATGATGAGGTAGCTACTGTTCAAGAACAGAGTAATCCCAAAGAGGATATATACAGTGAGATCCATAACCTAGAAATAAAGGTAGCCACTGTACAGGAACAAATTAACCTCAGGAAAGATGTAGTCAGTAAAGCTAATTTCTTGGAATTAAAGATAGCTGCTGATGTATATGCCCCAGTAAGTGTAGCAGACATGTTTGAGACAAAGGGAGATACCAAAAGGATAGCTGAAAGTTATCATAGAAAGGAGGAGAGCTATGGCTATAAAGTCTCCAATATGAGAATGAGAACAAACCAGTTAGGCCGACAATTTCCCACAAAACCTGGCAAACCAAACATAGGAATGCCTGGGAATATATATATGGTAGTGGATGATGTGTACTCCCCAATAAGAGTGGCAGACCTGTTGGATGCCCTGGGAGTTATAGAAAGTAAAGCTGAAGGTTATTCTAAAAGGGAGGAGAGATATAGTTATAAAATCTCCACCATTAGGATTATGAATAATCAGTTAGGCTGACCCTATCCCACAAAACCTAGCAAACCAAATATAAGTAGGCCTGGGAATAACTTCAATGATCTAAGTGAAAGTTGTAGACCCATGATCAAGGAAAATCCAATAGCAAGTTGTTCTGAATCAGTAAGTAATGATACATGAAGAACACTTGTTTAATAGTTCATGAGGATAGTCATCAATAATATACCATAGTCAAATTTGTATTGAAAAAAATAAACCAACAAATATATATATTAAGTAGTTGGTTGGTATTTTAAGGAAGGTAGTTTCATAAGAGACTATCGAAAAAATTTTTTTTGTTTGGGAGTGAGGCAAATGTACATATATGTATGTTCTCATGTCCCACACATATATTATTTAATTGAGAAAAAAAAATTCTTTTATATATATAGATTTATGTGTACGTATATTATATGTGTAATATATAGTTGATAAGTTGGTAGGTGGTGAATGAATATAATGTTGTAAGAAATGATATTTTAATATGTTATTTTTCTTATTAAATAATTAATATATTCAGTTATTTAGTTTTATTTTTGGTTAAAATAAAGCAGATCAGAAAGAAAATGTCTTCTTTCCGTTACAATATACTATCAAAATTTGCATGAGAGATAGTGTAATACAAAATTAATTAAAGTAGTATAGCATTAGGCAGTATTAAATTTAGAATTAATCAAATAATCCTTCGAAATAATGTGACCTAAGACATTCTTAGGCTTTAAAATATTATAAATAAATAATTATAAATAAATTAACTTTTAATCACTACAGTTGGATAACAAAAGAAATTTTATTGTACCCATTTATTGTATTCAACTATATCCTATTATGATAATTAACTTTATGTAAGTTTTCCACCTCTTTTATTACATTTACTCACTATCTACATTATACCACTCCTAATCTAATTTAAGCATTTCAAATAATAAATCTTATCACATACAATTCACTCTACTACAGCATACCTTATTTTTCTCTGACCCTTTATATGCATTGTGGGATATAAATGCAATCCACATTCCTTATTTTTAACCCCCTCATTCTATATTTAACTTTATGCTTCCTCTTCTATTCTTCAAATCCCTTTAGACAAAAGAAGAAAAACTTTACTTTCTTTCAATGGTGATTGATAAATACTTGTTTCCCAACCTTAGACTTCGAAATGTTTTATTTCACAAATAAATCACTTCCTTTCTTAAATTAAAAAATCTTTAATAGCAAACTTACTAAAAATTCAACTAAACAATATTTGTATCAGTTAAATTCTCAGTTCTTTGAAGATAATTTCTAAAAAAGATAATTTATAAACTTCAACTTAACTTGAAAACAAAATAGCCATGTTACCCCAACAAGACAGACAAAGCTTTAAATCTATCTATCTTGATCAAAATTTTCTCTCCACTTCAAATCCTTGTAGCAGTTAAATTCTCAGTTCTCTGAAGATAATTTGCAAATATATATATAAACTTTAACTGATCTTGCAGAACAAAAACAATTATGTCAGCACAGCAAAGCAGTCAGAGCTGCAATCACCCTACAGCAACCTCCCAGGGCATTATTTAGATTACATTACAATAATTTTAATTATTAAAATACATACATTAAATATAATTAGTAAAATACATATATGTACATAAAAATTATTAAACTTATTTATTATTTATCATTGTGTAGAAAGTTTGAATAATTTTTTATTCATGGTTTACTCTTTAGAATAATTAAATTTCATTTACTGATTAATATTGAATGATTATCTAGATATATAGCCAATATCTTGAGAGCATGATCCAATGATGATATCAAATTATATATTCATTTTTTAAAATATCCAAAGTAACTTTTACCAGCAATAAAATCATGTTAATGTCTAAATATTTTATCTTAGGTCAAAAATTATATGTATCCTTAGAAATCACTTCTAACAATTTAGATATTATAGTAATAATAGCAATAAGTCTATAATTAACCATAAGTGTAAAATCAACAATTTGAAAAATAGATGTAATGACTTTAAATTTCAAACATGCAGGAAATGTTCTAGTCTATAAAGATAAATTAAATAAGTAAACAAAAACAGAAATAAAAACTGATTTACTATCTTTAAAAATCTTAGGTGTTAAATAATCCAGTTAAGAAGTATTGACATTTTTTAAAATTATCAATTAAATAAGACAATTGAGATTCAAAAACATATGGACATAAAAAAATTAAATATGAAAAGAATGATACACCCACATTATCTATTGGAACTTTTGATGAAAATCATTAAACAAATCAGCTAAATATCTTTCATTATTCCATAATTTTAGTAACTTTTCCTTATATTTAATAAATTTAATTCAATTCAGATTTTTTTTTACCAAAGAATTAATCATTCCCCATTTAAAAGATGTTTTTATCACTAAAAATTTGATAATTTAAAATTTTAACTTTCTAATATTAAATTTAATTTCACTGTTAAAATTTCTGAAATTTACTAATGCTCCACCCAAGAATTAATAAATTTTTTTATTTCATCCATCAAAGAATAAGTTATTCAAGATGAAGTCATTTATTTTTTGTTTGACTGAACATTTATAAAAATGGCAGTATGTGGACTATTTCCATCATCTAATATTAATTATGATACTAATTATTTTAATGATCTCACATTAAATAAATGTAATGTTAAATATTTTTTAAAAAAAATTCAAACTTTATTTAAACTTTTCAAATGCAGCTAACTGTTGGTAATCACACAAGTTAACATGTAATACACTTTGAATGGTATTAGTTTATCTTCTTTTGGTATTTCTACTCTGACTAGTGAAAGTATTAGCATGGGTGTAAAACCGAACTTTTAAATTCAAAAATATTACTTTATCATAACATCTAACAACTGAATCTGCATTTGGATTGCTTTGATAATAAGGTAGACATTTAAAAATTGCTTGATCACTTATTAATTCACATTCTGTGTTCTCTCTGCAATAAAAGTTATGACAAAAATTGACCAATATGCTGGTTCCAGTAGGCATATAGTCTAGCACTATATCAAGAAGATTCTTCAATGGACATAATGTTAATTTATTTATGTATTATAGTCACATAATAAATTTTTAAGATATAATCTTGTGCAGATTCTACTAATTATAATTTATGTTCTTACCAGAGGAGACAATAGCTGTTAATGTTATAATTAAATTAAAAACAAAGGCAGTTAAATATAGCCTTAAATATTTATTATACTCATTTTCACTGCTAACATCATTCCCAATTCTCCATTTCTAGCACTTCAAACTGACTTGATTTATTTTTAAGGCAAAATATAAGTGTAAATTTTGAACTCACATCACTAGCATTTTAAGATGGTCCAATAACTTAACATTTTATACCTTTTTCCTGAGGGAACATGTACCATCATGAAACCTACAAATGACAACAACCCAAATTTGTAATGAAGACCCTGTTTAAATAGGTGTGAAACTTTAAGGTGACTTACTATAAGAGTGGGCAGTATTGCACTCCATTCAAATCCTCTACATTACACATTAAATCATTTTATTCTTATCCTTAATGGACAGTATAATTTTTCATTTACAATGTCACTTTTTGCTTTTATATACTCCTGATTCCGACATAAGTTTTCAGGTGTTTGCATATGGACAGAATTTGTAACTGATCTTTATCTCCCTATTCCTGTTTGTCTTTTAAAATTGAGCAGTTAATATTTTGGGAATCTATTCTATACAAATGTCTGAATATAATAAATATACATAAACAATAGAGCATAGAAAATAATAAGAAGTTTGAATAGATAATACAGGAAAAAAGAATCCACAGAACCCAGGTAAAGCTAATGTATATGATTGCCCAAAGTGCTGCTGAAATAGTGCCCAATTATAATAGTTGTATACAAAAAGTTACTAGCTGAAGCATTAGTAGGTTATTCACTAAAATGAAACTTTCCAACTTTTAATCCAGAGATGTCTTACTGAAGAAAAAAAATCAGAAATGTTTTACTGAAGGATAGAAAACCATAGGTTTTATTCACTTTGGAATTAATACTAAGGTATCCAGGATATTGTATAACTAAAGTGAAAAATAAGGTGCGTCTATAATATTTTCTAAAAGAGAATTACATCTTATAGTGGATTGTTTGAAGATAAGATGCATCATTTTCAAGATATGTTTTACTCAACCAAACTCTGATAAAATAGCTGGAATTTAAACAGCTAAAATTGGCCAAAAATAAAAAGATCAAAATAAAAACAGTGCAGATAGCAACACCACAGTATGTATCAGAATAACTCAGAAGTTTCAGTAAAGACCCAGAAAAAGAATACACAACTGATCATAAATCATATTACAAAAATCATATAATCTATGACATTGGAGAAGAAAGTGCATCCACAAGCAATAGAAGCAACAAAAATATAGTTACTATCAAGAAAAGTGCAATCATCCAGATATCTATAAAAGTACATACTGTTATTGAACTAAGTATTTGGATTCTTTACAATCCTTTTTACTGACACATGGAGGGATATATAGTGAACAAGCAAAATAATTTAAACTTTCAGAATTTTATGAATAAGTTAACTCATCTTTGGTGAGATAATAGAATTCTATGGTTATTGAAATAAATTATATTGGCATATTTTAATAAGAAGTTATTTATTTGGTCCAATTATAAAAAAGACATTACATCTCTAAATTCATATTTACAACTAGAGATTAAACATTTTTTAAAACTGATCTCAGCTCATAAAAATATACAGAGTATATAAGGTAAACTGCCTGCTAATGACTAACAATCAATACCAGTATGTAACAAATGCATTAATAAATTAGTGAATAACAATTTCTGCACATAAACATAATCTAACTTTTTAGAGATCTTATTATTTTTTTGCTCTACTAATTCAAGTAAATGTTAATATTGTAAATTGCAATGATTTCACTCTGTTGTGAATAAGAAACTATGTTGTTTTGATATATTTATAAATTCAATTTAATTTATTTTAATTATTGAAATAACCCACTCAGCCATTTACAGAATTGAATGAATAATAATAATATTAATACTACTACTACTAATATAATAATAATAATAATAATAATAATAATAATAATAATAATAATAATAATAATAATAATAATAATAATAATAATAATAATAATAATAATAATAATTAAATATTTGCTATAGGTTATAAAAATATGATTAATGACGTGATTATTAAAAAGATAATATTATTAAATTATAGAAAAATAAAAGAAATTATTTAAATCATTAATAGTATGATGATTATTAAAGTAATCTTGGAAAGAACAATACATATTTTTATTTCAGTCTACTTATTTTTTAAATGGATTCATAATTTTTAAGTAGCTTTAGTGATATTTATTATATTATTTTCCATTTGTATATTTTCTTATGCTTAATATTTTTGATATAATGCAATGATATCTCTCGATAGTTAATTAATTAGCCACGATTTAACAAATTAAGTCCTCGATCTGATTTGTTAATTTTTCTGTTAGTGTCAAAGTACATTCCTTAATTTATTTAAAAAAATTTCTAGTCAAAAAACATTAAATAAATTTATCAATTTAATGAAGTACATTTTTTTTTTTAATAACCAAATTTATTTCTTAGTGAATATCAAGATCTTGGGAGTCATTTGTCTTTTATTATATCTTTATTTAAGTGAATTTATAAAGAGTGGGGAAGTATGGAGGTGTTCATTATATCTATAAAAATATTTACTGATTCAAAGCAAATGAATATGAGAATAATGCTAAAAAACAAAAACGATATACTTGAAATATTATATATAGAGTACGTAAAAACACTCTAATCAAGCTTTTAAAATACCCTCAACCCCAGAACCGCGGTTTCTGTGTGTATTTTTACGTACACTATATATAACATTTGTAAATACGAGCTTTATTAAAATTAGGTCATATGACATCTGACTTGATTTTTTATCAACTTGAAATATTACATCATATTTTATAAATGCTATTTCTTTTTAATTATTAATGAATAGAAATATGGAGTTTTGATTAATGACAATAAGAACATTGGCAATTTAAAAAAAAATATTATAAAAAAAATTGAGAAAAAACATATTATGTTGGATAAAAATACTATTTTTTTTTTATATTTAAATTATTCTTAAAATAAGGTCGATTTAAAAAATAGCATTAGGTCATTATATCCTTTAATATATAAAATTCTTAATATATTTACTTATGTGAAAGAGAGTGTGAATCACTTTAAATGCTTTTGATATATTTTTTTCTTTTTTTAGATAAAAGAAAAGGTTTGAATGTTATCATGAAACATAAACCCTAATATGCTGCTGCTAAAAATTAAAAATTAAAAAATAGGGTATTTAATTATAATGATAAAAGTACTTTAAGTAAGTTAAGTATTGTTAGAAATCAAATTTATTCTACTTGAGACATAGATTTTTTATCAGTATAACATAAAATGTTCAGCACTTATCTTAAAATATAGTGCAAGATCATAAAAACAATTAATACATTCTTCAACTTACTGGTTATGGTCTTCTATTTATAAGAGCACATCTTTATTGGACAGACATATGGAAAAAAATATAGTGAACTTGAATATGACTTTTATAAAATATATAGATCCCATCTATATTATATAAAGGTTATCTCAAAGTTATACTACAGATTTAACATTTTATTGGGAAGGATGTAGTTGAGAAAAAATACAATAAAGAACTAAATTAACTGGATGTAGAATGTTTTAGAGAGATAAGTTATCTGCAAAAAAGGTTAAAATTATGCAAAATATGTCATATAAATGGATTAAAGAATGGGAATATGATATATATGTAATTTAGATAAAAGCAAACTATCTCTCTCACTGTGCTATGATTTATGGGCACTGCTCATTAATAATTATATTAAAAACACAGACTGCCATAAAATATTTATTGATGAGGAGTGCTCATAATTCATAATGCATGTGTGAAATGTAGTTTGCTAAATTACATATATATATATAACTATGTTATTATATGTATATATATATAACTATGTTATTATATGTAGATATATGTGTGTGTGTGAATTTTAAATATTGGTTTGTACAGTCTTGGAAACACCTATTTTAATGATTTGTTCTTTCTGAAATTTTTCTTCTGGAGTTCATTTTACTTATGAATAACTGTTAAAGATGTTGAAGATGTGAAGTTTTGATTATTTTTGAGAATGAGAAGACTTTTAACATTAAAAAATTTACTAATAGCAGCTTTTTGAATATTGGAATTTTAAACATGTTGAAGTTTAGATAGATTACAGTTTAAAAAAATGCAAAAGAAGAAATATTGCAGCATGGGATGTAAATATAATCAAGACAGTAAAGTGGAGTTGACATATAATTTACATGAAATGCAGTTGTTTGACTTTGGATTTAATAGTATGGTTTAGTTGGAAGTTTATATTTGGAAAGGAAGATGAAAACTGAGGAACTAAATTATTAAATAAGGAACCAAAGAGAGTGTTTGGAAGAATAAGTAAACCTCGTGCAGTAATTGAGTGATTGAAACTTATGATATAAAAAATTATATGGTAATATGCATCCATATATAATATTGCAATTCCCAAAAATCTTTCTTACATTTTTCAGCAATTTTTAATTATTATTTATTAATTACAGTTTCAACTGTACCTTGCAGTCTTCATCAGATCTACAAAAATTTAAATACATATAACAATACAACCATTATATAATACATTTAATATTTCTATACAAATTATTAATTTTGTAACATATTACTTATTAAAAAATTTAAAACATTGAACAAATTTTTTAAATTTATTTGTATCTTTTATACATATTAACTTTCCTAAATTTTAATTTTAATCTCTTTATACTTTTTTATATATTCCCTTCCTATTCTAATACATATAAGATTTTTATTTTAACTCATATAATAATTTAATACATACATAATATTATACATTATATTTAAGTTTACTTTTTACCCCAAAATTAATTCTTATCACTATTAATTTAATTTTACCCCATTCTTCTATTTTTTAATTTTAATTTAACATAACTTCTATACACTTCCTAATATTAGATTTAAAAATATATTTTTATCTTATTCTCTTTCTCTAATTCTCTGTAATTAATAAATAATATTTTTTTTTGCTGAAAAGTGTAAGAAGGATTTTTGGGATTTGCAATATGGTATATGAGAATACCAGAAAAAAGAGAGAAGAAAAGTGTTTATAAGGATTATATATAAATATGGATCCATGTTCATTATAATTATGTTTACTAAGTGCAAGTTCATTAATCTCAAGGAAGTCTATGCTCCAAAAAAAAGTTGAGTTTATATATATTTGAAAAACATAAAGAATTTAAACTTCATAAATTTTAATAAACACAGCAATAATTCAAAACAAGATGTTTTCATGATGTCCAGATCATTTGATCTGTACTTTGTTTGCATGATAATTTCTGTTTGATGTATCATATATTATGAAAGGTGAAGATGCATTTTAAAAGAGAAAAATAATTCAATAATTTTTCATACTCAAAATTCATAGTGACCAAGAAAAACCATTTGAACAGCTTCAAGTTTTATAAGATTTAAAGTGTAAATAGAATTACAAAAAAATTAACAAGATATAATATAAAAAATGATAATAAATATAAAGATAGATACGACAAAATATCACCAACCAATAATTAAAATATATATAAAGATAGTACAATTGAATTAACAGAAATTTTAAAAAATATTATTAATCAAAAGTTTTCTTGGTAAATATCTCATTGATAGTTTTATATATAAATTTATAAAGATTTTATTAAAATAAAAAAATATTCTCAGAGAAACCACCCAATGCTTTGTTTTGTGAGATGGAAAAGTTTATATTATCATCGGTATATTTAAAATCTCATATGATGCAGACACATTTATAGATGTATTTTTTTTGTCAAAATCTGTGTTTACGAAGTTGTAGTAGTAGGCAAGATTGTAAAATTCTATGTAAATAAATAATCATACAAAAAATTTTGATTATGACATTTCTAAAAAAAACTATCCATTAATTATTAAGAGTCATATTGACGGAATGACATTTTACATAGTATTGTAAGTTAGAATTTGTCTTAAACTTGTTAAAAATAACATTATATAAATAGATAAAAGCTTTTAAATAAACAATTTTGATTAAATAAATAAGTATAAAGACTTTTTAATATATATAAACAATCACTTATGAATTGTTTTTTCTGTTTTGGTTAATTTTTTAAAATTTACATAAAATACAATTTGTCAATTTAAATAAGGGGCTACTGGTAATACTAAATAAAGCATTAATTATAGAGATCAATAATATAAAGGGATATACTCGACTGTTAATCAAAACATCCGCAGAAAAGATAGTTTTTAAATAGTCAGCTAAGCAGTAATAAAGCTGAATATTTTAAAACTATCTCATCTGTGGACGTTTTCATTAAATGTTGCATATTATATATTTTTTTGAAAAACTCTACCAAATAAATGAATATATATATATATATTATTACAATAACTGTATATATATATATACTAGGCTGCATTTAGTCAAGTAATTGAAAATAAAACATGCCTGATGGAGCTTTTCGACAATGAAATGTAAGTACTTTACTTTTCTGATTAATTTTTTGTATTAACAGCTTCCTCTTACTATTTTTTGTTTTATTTTTAAGATTTAACGAAAACCTAAGTACCCAAGGTTGCCATGTTAACTATACAGAGGTAATTGATTAATAAATTCTTTCTATATTAAAATATCTTCTTTTAAAAACTGAGACAAAATAAAATTTTAGGATATAAAATTTTTGATAATTGATTTTTATAAGAAATAGTGTTATTAATTTTTAATAACGTATTATTAAAATATATATATATCAAATTTTAACAAACTGGAAGATAATCTAGAATAGCTTAGTAAGTACATTGACAACTGTTTCCTGTTAGAGTAAATTGACAATTAACATCAGTATTAGAGCGTTCCAAAGATCAGCTGCTTCCTACCGAATAGGCAAGAACCAGCATTGTAATAAAAACTGTTTACAGTTCTAAAATATTATTAACAATTTATCTAAATTAAAGCTATAAAACTTGAAATTATAAATTTTAACATTTCTGACTTTCCATTGGAGATTATTTCATAATTTTCAATGTAATAGAAATATGACAACAAGTGAAGATTCAGATCTGGTTTATTTGATATCATTTAATTCTTATCTAATTGTCCTGTTCTTCAAGTTTTTATCTGAAAAATATCTACAACAATCCCAAAAGATTACTCATTTTAATTAAAAAACAAACAAAACATCCTCTCAACTTTGTATCTGTGAAATCATAAAAATAAAATAATCTTAGGTCAATTGCTCAAAAAATCACTACATTTGTGTACTAAAGTAAAACATTGAGCAATACAGTTTCTGCCAACTTATCAAACATATTTTGCTACATTCCTCAGTTAAGAATCATCCAAAACCTTTAGTTTTTTGAGTGTTAAACCATGATAAATGACAATACTGCTATCCAAAACTAAACTACTATCTTAATAATTTTTATTAGTCATTCATTAAATTAGAAATTATCTAATATTGAATCATATTTATGTAATCTAATTTTTACTACACCACTTTTATGCAAGGTAGGGCCCGTGAGATATAATCATAAACATATGACCAAAGACATGTGAAAAAGATTTATGATCTCTAAGATATACATTTTATGCTGTATCAGCACTCACCACTTGTCCTAGACAGCAATCTCTTACATATATCTTTATCATGCTCTCTCTCTCTCTCTCTCTCTCTCTCTATATATATATATATATATATATATATATATATATATATATATATATATATATATATATATATATATATATATATATATATATAAACAAAAAAATAAAGACTTATAAATCCAATAAATAATATAATATTTCAACCAGAGGACTGGTCCTCTGGTTGAAATATTATATTATTTATTGGATTTATAAGTCTTTATTTTTTTGTTTTTATATGTATTTCCTTTGGTTAGTTTGTTATATATTAATATTTTGATATATATATATCAAATTACCACAATTTAATTGATGTGTTAAATGGACTGCTCTTGCAACTTTGATACAAATCACTTAATGAAAGTATATTAATAATTTTTGTATTTGACACTGAAATGATAAATCTGATTCAGGTTTACATTTCACAGTCCAATCCACCTAGCCATCTACTAATAGGGTTCAATTGCAACTTACATATGCACAAATGTAAATGTCTGTATATAGAAATGTATTTTTTCCAAACGTTTTTTTTAATATTATGTATAATATTTCAACCAGAATTACTTTGGATAAATTTCTATAATTTATTTTGGGTAATATATATATAGTTTTAGTTACATAACCAAATAATGTATTTTATTGAGAAAATTCAAATATAAGTTTTGAATTTTATATGTATTTATATATATATGTTTAATGTATTCTAGAAAGATGAACTTCCAAGAGATTGTTGCCTCAATAAGGAGTTTTAAAAGAAATGTCAATGCAGAAACATATTGTAAACGTAAGATTAAAATACATATATAAAAAATCAAATACTTTGGAATTTCTATTAACCCATTAATGGAAATTCTCCATCGATTAAATAGATATATTAAAATACAAAATTATACAAAATTATGATTGATCCTTATCGAGGTTCAAATTTTCTTAAAATAGCAATGAATGTATGTTTTCTATTGTCTCAGGTAGGATATGAAAAAAAATTACTTTGGGCAACAAATATTTTGAATACTAGAGTCAGCATATAAATAGTGGATTTTTTTTTAAAAAAAAAGGAGAGAAAATATTTGAGAGTTGTTAACCATCACTATGCCCCTCGTAATTTTGAAGATGTACAGAGGGTAGAAAGAGAAAACCACCACAATTCATTCCTGGGATCCCATCTCCTATATGCTGCCACTATAGTCCTGTCTTGGAAGAAATGCCACTAGTTGTAAAGGTTCACCCATACCATCGCACTGGGGAATGACAAGGTAAAAGCTTAAGAACAAGCAAGACTTCAAATCCTGTCATCGATCTCCAAATCTTTCTCATTTAAACAACCTAATTTTGAACTAATTTTAATTTAATTATATCTATTTAAATCTTAAATGTATAAAGTTAAACTTTGTATTAGATACCTGTAATCAACTCTTTAACCTATTTAAATTATTTGGAATTATCTTAAATAACTCAAGCTCACAGTATTTTAGATATTTTATAGTAATATGAAAATATAATATTTATTTGTTTTATACTGATTTCAGTAGTATAAATTTTATGGTTTTTTTTAAAACAAACTTCACTCCAGGGTTTTGAGATGATAATTTGCCAAAGAGCAAATTATGTTAAAAAAAATATGGGATGTCAGCAAAAAAAGTATTTTCAAAGAAAATAAGTTGTTTTTCTCTTTCTCACCAGTGAAGTTATGTTAAATAGATATATAATAAAATGGGTTTTACATTAGTAACTAGAGTAAGTTTGCTAATGATTTCCCAGGATGGGATTTGATAAATTTAGATTGTTATGAAGTGATATAGAATTAAAATATACTATATTTTAATCTGGAAACAGCACTGCTGGCAGTGTTGGTTAATTATCTTGCAATCTTTTAAGAATTAAAAAAAAAGTGAAGGGGAATCTATTCAAGAAATATATTTCCTTATTTATTTTATTTTCATTTGTTAATTAAATCTTTTACCTGAAGTAATCGATTGCACAGGTTGATCTTTATGCAGTATTAGATTCTTTAATGCTATTTATTTATAATTATCCTTATTGGGTTATCCACGAGGGTCAGGTTGATAATGAATACCAAGTGTAGTGGATCAGACCTAGAATGGTCAGTTAGTTGCATGTAATCTTACTCCAAGTTGCACATACTGTGGTGGGCCAGAGAGTAAGTGAAGTAGTTAGATAGTCTATATGATATCCATATGGCAGACACGGGGCTCCTGTAATTTTCTATCTTTTTATTAGGTACCATTTCGCAATATCACAGAACATACTGAACTCTTTTCCTTCATGATAGTAGGCATGCAAGTGTCTGTAAAGTGGCTCTTATTAACATACATTTATTTTTCCTTCTCTTGCATTCATATTTTTATTAACCCGAATTTATTTGTTCTTGTATTTCCTATCTAATACATAATCCATAGAGAAATGATTCTACTACTCAGGAATCTTCAGCCTGAGTAACTAATTCTTTTATTTTAGTCTGGAGTTATTTAAACTTTACTGGTTAACTAGGTCATGTTATAGATATATAAATAAAAAGGGCTAAATTGAATGCAAACTCAATATGGTCTGTGTGCTTGATAAATAACTATTCCTTAATAGCTTATCTAAAACATTATAATGTTAATTTTGATAACTTAACGCTGTTCTAGCAAGATCCACTCTTAAAATAAATAAAAGACATGATTTTAATGAGAATTAATTGTTATTTGTCAAGAAAAGTAAAATAAATGATTTTTTTTGTTTGTTTGTTGTCATTTTAGAAAGATGACAAATTATTTTGATATAATTATTTTTTTGACTTCATTTTGTTATATAATTTTTTAGAAAATTTAAATAAGAAACAGTGTTTGTTAGCTAATAAGTTTATCAAGTTTAAATAGGATGATTGACCGATGACAATCCCATTTTTCTTGTAATAAATGCGAATAGAAATTTTATGTATACTAAAATCCGTGATCATTTAATTTAAGTTTCTTTTGTTTTCTCTTTTTATGTTTAAATAATATAAACCAATAATTTTGTGACGGCTGTAATAAATTAAGAAAATGATCACTTTATGTAAAGATATACTGCATGATGTGGTCTCGCATAAGCCTATCTGTATAAATATTAAACCAATGTAGAGAATTGTTCTGTGAGCTTGAGTAAAGTGTAAATTAAACAATTAACAAAACAAAATATATGTATAAAAGTAAATTTCCAGTATGTTCAAATTATTTTATTTACTTTTTATTTTAGTTGGTATCTTATATTAAGTCATATATATAAGATCAATCACCCAAGGTCTCATTAAATTATCATTATGTGAATCTTATGCTCTAAGGCTCAGCTCTGGGATGGTGAAAGTGAAGGAGTGTGATGTGGAGAAATGTTATCAATTAGGTCTTTGACCTGAGAATATAGGTAAATAGGGCAGAATCCATGATGTACCTGACTTGTATATCTTGTACATGGTCAGTCTTGAGGTACTTTACCTGCATTTCGGATTTTATTGAATCCATATATGTTTTTTGACTTGTACAACACTTATCAATGAAACTGTAGTAATTTGCTATATATATATATATAACCATAGATTGTGATCTGGGCTAGACCATAGATTGTGATCTGGGCTAGCTCATAAGTGTTATTTCAGCATAAAATGTGCATCTTGGGATCATAGATCTTTTTCACATGTCTTTGGTAATATGTTTATGATTACATCCCTTCACAAGTTGTTAAAAATGAATTGAAACCAGTCTCTATCTTGTATGAGAGTGGTGTAGTGAAAGTTACACTACAGAAATATTATTCATTATTGTACTACTATCTGTCTGTTTTGCTATTTTATGTTTATAATTTTTAAAAAAGAATGGTGTGAAAACCTCCTGTGAATAAATAGAACTAATAAGATCTGAAAAAAATATCCATTTTGTAACCCTTAGTTTCTTTCATAAAGAAACTAATGATAGGGAAGTAAATAGGATCAATTTCTTAACTATTTCCAAGTAAAAAATTTTTTTTAAAGTTTAAGAAAAGTTAAAAGCTATATTTAGAGAGATTAATAACTGTGTGGCTTAAATTTAACATATATAGAAAAATCTGTTTGTATTAACATATATAGAAGAATCTGTTTGTATTTATTTAAAATTAGCTAGAATTATGTATAGGGAAGGAGGGTTGACTATTGCACATGCTGTAATATCTGAAAAATATTGATTTATATGTCTAAAGGAAAGAGTCTTTGTGAATCATAATATTTATAAATAAAATGTTAATGCAATTTGAAATTGGACTTGTTATAGATAGCATGTATTTGACAGTTTTTTGCATGAGAATAGGTTTAAAATTTTAGTAAAAGATATTTTGTACTGAAATGAATGTGAACAAGCAGTCACTATTTAGTATTGTGAGTCTGTGCATGTGTATGTGTGTGTATGAGGCATATATATTTTTTTTTCTTCGTGGAAATTTACACATTATACTCTAGATTATTTGATAGTATAATGTAAAATTAATTGATTTTGTATGATTTTGTAGGAATTGGTTATTGTTTTCAGTTCTAAATTTGATTTAAGTTTTAAAAAAGAGATTTATTTATATCATATTAGTTTTATAAAATACCAGTAATTCTATATATTTTTTTGAATAGTTCTCATAAATCAAAGCAATGTAAAATGTGTTAAGAAAAAAAAAATTAAAATGAAATTGGAGATGAAAGCAATAAACCAAAACCAACATTTAACAGATGGGATCAAAGGTTGACTTCAGAGAGAGAATCATAAATTAGAGGAATCAAAGCATGGGAAAAGGGAAACTTGCAGGTATTTTTTTCCCTTATAAAAACTAAGAAAAGTGAAGGGGAAACAGCTCTTGCTAATTCAATATCTGAGTGTCTTCTCTGATCGGTTTCTTTCTCAGAGACGGCAATTGACTCAACTTGTTAAGAAGTGTGTATATATTACTTAAAGATGAAGTGCTAATTCAATTATAAATGGTGTATAATTTTCTCTCTCCAAAATCAATTATGGCCAAATTGGCTCATAACAAAAAGTTTTGTACTCAATATCTCGATCTTCATATTTGGTTATTAAAAGTTTGTTTAAAGAAGACATCTCAAATACAGTATTGTATCCATAGCTTAGTTAATAAAACTCCAAGGAATGATCAGACTTTAATATAAAGTTAGTTAACTACTTGTCAGACTTATTAATAATTTTTTTTTAGATTGAGACTCCAACTTAAGAATATAGTAAAAAGCAAAAAAAAAAAAGCATCTAGAACACTATTTTATTTGAAATTGTTTTTCTCCTGAAAGAAACTGGAAAAAATGATGATAAAATTAAAGAAACTAAAGTTATGGACTAAAATGTGAAACCAAGCATCTAAATTCGAACCCTGGAAGAAAAGTATTTAAAAAAATGAAAGTCATATGCAGGACTAATTTTCAACAAGTTTAATTATCATGATTAAATATGAAGACATCAAGTATTAATGTAGCTACATCCTAAATAAAAAGAAATTTATGTGCATTTATAATCATTAAAGCAAAAAAAATATATGTTTTCCATGGCAGTGGACTAAAATGGTAATTGGTGTTTGTGGACAAAAGATGTGTTTTCTGTCATGTATCATGTATTTAGACTGAGCTTTGAATGAACTCAAACCAAAGAGAGGCAATGCATAATGTTTTATTGTTCATTTATTTTGCTTTTATTTATATGTTCGTTAGCATGTGTAATAGATCTGTAACAGTTATAGGAATTTTTTTTAAAAAAAAAAAGAGAATGATTTTGACCTATAAGAAACTATTGAAAAAAGTGTGTTAATGTATAATGATTATAAAGAATAAATGCTTGTATATTTGTCATATGAAAAAAAAAGATTTTTTATTATAAAAATTATATGCCTATTATTAGATGTGCGATAGGTATTTGAATAGTCATTGCTATGCTTTAACATGTTGATGCAATCTATTATGATTATGGAGATTGGATGAATGTTGCTGTGTGCTTGACTTTTGAAATTAATATAATACATGGGTTTAGTTCATGATTGGTCAACTTTGCCATATTGCATCAAGACTATAATTGCCCTGTGTGTATATGTGAAGCTATAAACGCTGAATATTACTGAGGTGGAGTTAGTGCACCATCTCAAATGGATAGATAGGAAATAACTCCTATTTAGTTACTATGTATGCATTATTAGGAGATTGAGGACTTGATCCCATGTCCATTTGTTTTTTGTTATTAATTAAGAGAGAATTATTGATACAGTTGTGGTAAAAATGTTTTGCATGCCCATTTAAAGTAAATGTGTAGAGATTAGTTCCTCATATAATTCTTAGCCTCAGAAAGAAGGCACCTCTCTGGCAAATGCTGACATTTGAAGTTATGAATTGTTTAAGTTCCCTTACTGAGATACTAATGTGTGCATTGTGAAGTGCTGCATAGTGCTATAAAATATCTGGAGGGGTTTTCAAGATATGATAAAAGTTGCTAAGACAGGATTAGGGTTGTAGTCAGATGTGTGTGTGTGGATGTGGAGGTTGACAAAGAGTTACTTTAATTTATAGATGGCTGATCTGTAGTCAGAGTTTGTGAAAAGTACTAAAATTAAACATCGTCAAGCTGTGACAACATAGTAGCCTGTCAAAATGTATACAATTGCTAAAATGGTAACATGATAATCAGAATTATAGGGGGATAGCAGTTAATATTTAATATGCATGGGATTAAACTATGGTTTTATATTCCAGCCAATTATTTAGAAAGGTTAAAAAGTTGGATATAACATTGTCTTTACATAGGAATACAAGATATTTTACTTGTTGGAATAGTTCAATTTATAATTGTTGTAATGAAAGGGGGGTGAGAAATTTATAGGCTTTGTGTAAAGTTATAAGATAATTTCATATTTATCTTTAAATGTGGAATTCTGATTCCATGTGTAAGCGCATTGATATTAAATTGAAATATGGGTCAAAACAGTGATTTAAGTTTTAAGAAAATTTAAATAATCGGAAAGTATATCATTTTTTTATTATCATTATAAATTTTTTTTTAGTAGTTAAAGTAAATTTCATATAAAAGACAGTAAATTTTTATTTTACAATGAGTATAATGTGAGATTGTATATATATATATGTGTGTGTGTGTGTTTCTTTCTTATTTAAGTGTAATAAATATTTGTTATTGTTATGAATTTACATGTGTGTCTTGTGTTTTAATATTTCAAATATCTCCAGAATCTATATCCAGCACCTATATCTAGAGATAATATCAGCTCACATTTAAATTTATGAATTATCTTATATTGATTGATTTCCATAGTTGACTTACATAATTCATTTTCATGATTGATATCCATGATTGATTTCCATGGTTTACTTTCATAGGTTACTTCCATGAATGAATTCCATAACTTATCTTTGTAAAACATTAACCAAAAAAGATTTTTTTTTTAAATAGGGGGGAATGATCATTTCATGGGAACAAAGAATATACCAGACTTGTAAAATGTAATAGATTTAAAAGTACTAATTAAATTTGGCAAACAGATGATACAAAAGAGAATAAAATGAGAGAAAATAGTCAATTTAGATATATTAAATTTAGTTATTTGGTTCATTACAATGTTATGAATATTAGGAGCAGACATAAAATCCCTTTCCTGCTTTTGGTATTTAATATGATTCCCACTGGTAAACTCACATTAAAATTTAATTTAGCACATTTTGGGATCATATCTATTGCATTATAATCATTAGTAATTGCACCTCATTAGCAGATCAAGACCTTGAGAAAGAGTACTTCGATTATTAAATCTAGGAGCTAGCTTGGACGTCAAGTAGTGTAAGTATTACAATTTGGGAAATGATATTATAATAATGATAATGAATCTATAGTTAGTTGGAAGGCATATATGTGTCTTAATGAAAAAAGGTTAAAAGTTATCAGTTAAGATATACAGGAGAACATATCACAGACATTTAGTGTTATATAATTGTGACTATTGAAAGTGATAGATGCTGAAAACGAAAAATAAAGTAGTGGGATTAAATGGGAAGGATTTATAACATTTCTTTATTCTACTTTAAATTAAATAATAATCTTATATTATAATATCAATAATTATGCGCTTATAACGCTCTTAAAGAAGTTACATATATTACTAAATTTATTTAAAGCTTAGCACTTTCAAAGCTCTATGGCTTCATAATCATAGCTGTGTGTGGTTGATAGTGATGAGGGGGAGTCTTATATTATATATTATAAACATAAGTTATGAGTTCTTCTCATCAATTACTAATTTATTTCTAGCCATTTATATATTAAAAATATATGGATGACATTCTTGTAATTACCATTTGAGATCATATATCTAGATAAGGTTGTGGAAGAAAGTTGTCTAGATTATTTAGTTAGCACTAATAACCTATCTCATAACCTATCATGAGAGTATTGACATAATAGTTATTAAGTTTAAAATTAAGACCATAATAAACTGAATTTGAATTCCTTTCTTCATTAGATCCTATAGTTATAAGCAGGAATGATGATTTCTGGTGGGCATTACGATTTCATAGTTACAATTTGGCACCCAGCTTAATATAATATTATATTTATAAATAATTTTATTAGCCTAAAAACGATTTACTCGCTGACGAAGAAGCTTCCAAATAAACAAAACAAATTTCGCTTAAAATTATTAAATGGGCCAAGCGCTTTCGAGGTTTGCCCTCATATTCATGGCCGACAAAAGTAATAAATCTTTACGTAGTGTTATTAAATAACAAATATGCAAATGTAAATGCAAATCAGTTTGACCATTTTTTTGAAATGGAAAAACATGTATCGCGTCTATTGATAGAATTGTTGTCGCAAACAATAAAGTACGCCTCTTTGATCTTTCTTTTACAGTCATTGGTTTCAGGGCATACAATCCTGGGGTTGCCTGTTTCGAACACATGGCCAGTCTGCTTTTCATGTTCCAGAAATATTGAAAAGTTATCGCTGTTCTTTTTTGCTCTTCTATAGGTATACAAGTGTTGAGCAGCTCTGTTGTGAACAGTGGCCTTAGTTTCCCCATAGTATAATTGTAAATCAAAAATAATAGTTATCCATGTTAGTCAGGCAACCTAATGTTCTGATGTGGTCACTGGTGTTGTTTAATCCAGCTTAATCAGGCTCCATGTGTTGTCAAATAAAAATCTGGATGAGATTATTCTGTCCTTATGGTGAAATTCCTTCAGCTTGGAAATGAATATGTCTTCAGGCTTGGGATGAGGAAAGGTAAACTTGTTGCAACATCTGGCCATCCAGATGGCATAAGTGAGAAAGGTTGAAAGTCTTGTGGTGACATAATCCCTGGACAGAAAGCAGCATTTGATATTTAAGATTTTGTTCAGGAAAATGTGGCAGTAGTGAGTAATGAAAGTTCTGATTTTGTCTTATCCTGGGCAATCATCATATGATCAAAGATTCACAGGTTCTATGGCAGTTGTGACATGTATGATCAATATTCTTGAAGAATCTCCTGTAGTGCAGGAACCAGTTCGTCTGGAGTGAATTCAGGTTGATTTTCACTAGAAAATCCAGGAACCTTGGTTCCAGCTTGAGATGCCTGAAAAACCTGATGACCACATGATTGTTATCATGAGGTAAGGAATGGTAGAGTTTTGTGTGGGAAATAGCAGGTTATGAGCATTCCAAATAGAGATTTTTTGTCTGAATACTAGGGTAGAGTGGTCATTGTGAGCGAAAAGGTAGTCAAGTATCTGATTTACCCAGCTTATCTTTGAAGGTGGAGGTCTGTCTGATGGAATGACTGGTTGTTCTGCTACAATCTGGGGAAATTTATTTTTGGAGGCTGTGGATCAGAGAGTGGCACTTTTGGTAATATATAGAAAAAGTTGCGTGCAACTACATACCATTATTTTTACTATGTTGCTGCATGTGTTCAATTCATATGGCCACTGTTTTACCATTCCACAAAAGCCGTGCACAGATTTGGTTGATTTTTGTGTTGAAAGTCTTTGTCATGTTAATTATGGGTAGATAGTAGCTAATCTTTGCCATTACCTTGATATTGAGGAGAGAGATTTCCCCTTGCAGTGATAAATAAACATTGGCAAGGTTTTTAACTGTGTTGGTGGTGGCTTCAATGATGGAATTCTGTATTTGTATTGACATGGCTTGCGGTGACTTGTATATGGGAAACCACAAAAAGTTTTGGGGGTCTGCTGAGAAAGGCAATGATATCTTCTTGCCAGTGTTGATTTTCCAGGCCGATGACTTGTTAAGGTTGAAAGTTTGAAGGATTCAGAAAATTTTTTGATTATTTGAATGAGGGGTTTTAGATATTTTTGGGAGGGTAAGGTGACAAGTACATCATCCATGTAGGCAAATGCTTTACAGTGTTTCTTCAGCTGGGGTATATAGATTCCTGGAAGTTCTGCCTCAATCTGTTTAAGAAGGGGGTTTAAGTAGAATATAAATAGGAGATTGCTAAGTGGAGATCCTTGGGGTATGGATCTTGAAGAAATAAAATCATCTGTAAAAAAACCATTCAGGGAAATATGGACCAATCTGTTATTTAGTATATTGTCCAATATATGAATGATTTGAGTAGGAATGTCTAGTGTTGAGAGGCAATTGAGCAGGATGTTGACATCTACTGAATCAAATGCTTCAGAGATATCTAGCTGAACGGCAATGGGTTTGTATAGATTCTTGGATATGATATGATCACAGAGAATTTTTACCTCTCCAAGTGCAGAGTGTGTGGACGAGCCCTTCTTTGTGAATTGCAACTGGGATATGTTGTCCAGAATCACATCTTGTATTTTCTCCTTGATCACCCCTTCAATAACCTTAAACAGAATTGGGCTCATGGAGATTGGTCTTATGTTAGATAGAGCAGATGGGTCCCGGTTTTTCTTAAGGAAGGGAACCATCACTATGGGATAAAATTTGGGGATAGTTTTTTTGCTGTTCGCAAGATGGTTAATTAGTTTAATACTATGGAAGCTGTGAAATTCTCAAGGTGTGTGAGTATGAACTTTGGGATGCCATGTAGTCCTGGATGGACATTGGACGATAAGGCGGCCAAGCAGTTTTGGATGTTTGATATTGTTATTCCATGTTCATTGTTTTGTAATGTATCATGCCAGTGATTTGTGGGGTAGGGAACAGAGTTTGACAGGTGGTTTTTGAAATATGACTTTATTTGGATGAGCATTTGGTTGCCAGAGGTATGGCTACCACTGATGAGGAAAGACAAAGGAGTTTTTGTTTTTTCCTGCCCCCAGAGCCCATCTGAGATAGCCAGGTGTCCAGCAGTATTGGCCAGGTAAGTATAACTTAGCATTCTTTGTTGCTATTATTTCAGCAATCGCAGCTTGTTTCTGCTTGTACTGTGTTTTAAGTAATAGGAGGTTACCATCACTTGAAAAATTTTTAATCCTATGGTGTAGCATATCAAGCTCATTCATAAGGGTTGTTGACCCTTTATGTTTTTTTGGTATGCTATATGATTATGGTTTGGAGAATGCCTGTGAAGGCGAACCAGGCTTCCTCTGGATTTAATGTTTTTCAAAGAGTATGTAGGCATCTGAGTCAACAGCTTCCATGGCAGCAGCTTTAGTTATAATTCTGATTGTTTTATTGTGGTCTATGGGAGTATACGAGACACTATCAGGGCAAGATGGTCTGAGAAGGGAACAGGTTGAAGCTTGGCTTCCAAACTATAGTGCAGCTCTGAGGTGTAAAACATTAGGTCAATCAGCATTCTAGAGCTCTTCATATAGAATGAGTATGCATCTGCAGGGAAAAAAACCTCTGCCATTTATGAAACCCCTGGCTAAGAGATGAAGGTATTTCCATGTGAACACATCATATTGCAGGTTGAAATCCCCAAGAGGATTGAAGGGTCTGTGTTGTTTGCAGTGATGAGATTTATGGTGTGGATTATTCTAGAATAGGTCAATGGGTTGTTCTGGCAGTATACGTAAATTGCAATGAATTTGCTAGATTGGTATATAAGCTTGATTGCAGTGAGATTGGCATCATGGTAAAGCACTTTATAGGAAGAAGGTGGTTTCTTGTTATTAATGATGATTTCTACTTCTCCAGCAGCTGATGTATTAGTAGACAGAAGAGTGAAGCCCAGTTTTGAAAGTTCATGTATTATGTGAGGGTTGGAGTTTAGGTGATATTTGGTCTTTCCTAAGAATAAAATATGAGGATATTAAGATGGAAAAAAAGCCTAATCGCATATAAATGGTCAGGAGAATTAATTCCCCTGATGTTAAGACCAATGATTTGGCACTTGATCCTATCCATAAAGATTATTGCTGCTTGGTTTTACCACCAGCAGAATTTTTGATTGAGGGTTGTAATGGTCCTTGTGATCACTGAATTTCTGATCTGGCAAGGATGGCCTGTGGCAATCAGCTCGAATAAGCTCAGTTTCATTGTTGTGTGATTCATGACTGAGAAGGTTTTTGGGTGTGCTTTGTACCTTCCTCTTGGTTTTTTCCAGAATAGAATTTACACTGTAGGAAAGGGAGAACTTTAGGTAGTTTGGCTCAGAAGCAGGAGATAGGTGTGAGTGCTCTTCCTCAGAGTAGGCCTTTGAAAGTGCAGTATTCAAGGTCAAGGTATAAACACATAATGTATAATGAATATGTAAATAATAATAATTGTATAAATATAACAAATATGTAAAATAATAATAATAATTGTATAAATGTAGAATAAAAGTAATAACTGTAATGTATAATAAATATGTAAAATAACTGTATAGTAATTAAGAATAACGATTGTGTAAAATTGCAATGTTATTAAATCATAGAAAGTTGTATAATAATAGAAAGCCCAGCTGACCTTATAGGGTCAAAAAACTATGTAAAATACCATATATGGTGGGAAACGTAAAAATACTGTGTGTATGTGAAAATGTAAGTGAAAACACCATATATGGTTAGGAATGTAAATACTCCAGAAGTCTTGAGGGGAATATAAACCCCCATAACCTGATCTAATTGTTCTGAGTTTTAATTATAGTCAGAGACTCCGGCCTCTGTAAGTAGAAAAGCAGGACTAGGGTTATTCATGCAGGTCACCACAACCTTTTATTATTTTATTTTGCCTTATAATAGGCTATGTATATAGTTAAAATTATCCGTATTAAAACTATAATTTTACCATCTCAATTCTGCCTTTGTCCATTTATTTACTTGCTGGTCATAAGACACAGCAGAAAGTTTGGAAGATTTTTGTTTATTATTAGCATTAGGGGGTAGTTTGAAATCCATGTCTGAGTCATAGTCTGAGATGGGTGGTGAAGATCTATTTTTTGTAGGTGTGGGAGCTTTCATATGGGATGAAATTCATATGGGGTATTGATAGTTTCGATGCTTCCATTATAGATTTAGCGTTAGTAATCGCTGGTTTTGATCTTAGAGGTTTTGGAGTTCTGAGTGCATTGTTATGGTCTTGATGGCTATGCTGAGAAGTGCATTGCCTGTATCATCAGAAGAGATTGTTAGATTTTTGCATCTAGAGGCATTATTTGGTTCTTTTGATTTTGAGCTTTTTGGTAAATTGACTGGTTTCCATGAGTTATCTCTGGGCTTGGTGCCATTTGGGTTTTGATATGCTATTTGGATCTGTTTGCTGTCATTGGCTGGTTTTCCCTTGACTTCAGTATGATTCATAAGGTCTTTGGTATTGGTTAATGAGCTGTAGGATTCAACTTCAGCTTCAGCAGTATGCGGGCCTGGAGTGTTTGTGGTTGGTATTTCATTATGTGTGACATCGGCAGGTGTGAGTCTATGAGGTGCTTTATATTTGTGAAACTTATTTTCCTTTGACCACAAGAAGTGCATATTTTGGCTGGGCATTCCTTTATGAGATGTGTTCTTTGGCCGCAATGAAAACATTGTGGCCTGACACCAATGAAGGAAAATATCATTGGACAACCTTTTGCTTTAATGGTAGTTGGTATGTCAGTGGGCCCTAGGCCTTTTCTTAGTTGAATTTGAAATGATGCAGTGTTGGATAGGATGGACTTGATCATCTTGTCTACTGGCAGATATGAGAAATTCTGGATTTTCCCATAAGGTAAAAGGATTTCTTGGAGGAGATTATTGTCAAGACCCATGATACAATTCTTGAGTGTTCCGAGTAAGGGTAGCAGGTCTGTTTGTATCAACATATATAAGAAATTTGTTGTCTAGTTTTTTGAAATTGGATTTAAATTCATTTCAGAAGGCCCAAGTGGCAAATTCGACAGCAATGTATCTGTCATTTGGGTGAGTGAGGATCCGGTGAATGCCCTCTGTTAATTTGTATTGTTTTATCAATTCGTATAGTGCTGTAATGGGGAATTTATGGAGTGAGCAATTTGGTTTTGTCACTGCCAGAACAACACTTTTATCATTATGGTAGTTTACTAAGGATTTGAAAAGGGTTGGAGGTATTGTTTGGTTGAAGTCAACACAGAGGCCTTGGTATTGTTTCTCAGTGAAGTCATTTATGGAGAATTCATTGGTCTCAAGCTCCAAGAAGGTTTGATTTTCCTGTTGTAGATTTTTTAGTTTTAGTATATCTAACATGGTAAGGCCGTGGTTAATTTTACTTGCTGTTCCGGGTATGGAGCAGGGTTCATTGTATGAATTAGTTTTTAAGTTGTTAGTATTTTGTATAGACTTAGATGGACTTGTAGTACCAATTTTTTGCTATGTTAGCATATGATATGTGGCTCCTAGATGAACTGTTAGCCAATGTATTAAAGTTTTTTGAAATAGGTGTTATGTGAGCAAGGTAATTTATATCACTTTATGTCAAATCTAGTGTTGAGTTTGTCTGCTTGATTGTTGAATAGTTTCCTTTATGACCGGTATGGAAAATTTTATTTTGATCTTCTTCTCTATGGTAGTTTAGATACTGAGAGTAAGAGGGAAGAGTTGGGAATTCATCTATAGAAAGTGGCATGCTTTGTAAGGAAGTATTTTGAACACCAGTGAGACTAATTGTATTGGTATGATTTAATACGGGTTCCGGTATTGTATTACGCATGTGTGTTGTTTCAGAACTGTATTTATTTATAGTATCAGTTTTGGGCGAATTTGAAATAGTTATAAAGCTGTTTTCAGATGGCAAATTGTTCGCAGGGTTAATTTTTGGTTGAGTCTCACGTTTATTCCTTGTTGAATGCATTGACATGGGAAGTGATGCTGTTGCGTTATTTTCTGTTGAGTATTCAGATATTAGTGTAATATTATCATTAATATATGTGCTGCAGCTATTTGTTTCTGTGTATTTTTGAGTTTTGGTGCCTTTATTATTTAATTTATGTGCCTGTTCAGGCCAATGGATTATGTCCGTATTAAAATTTTTTCCTTTAGTACTTTGTTTAGCCGCTATGAGTGATGTGCCAGTTGTAGTGTGGCCTGTCGAACAGTTTTCATCATTATTCACTGTAGCATCTGAAAACTCGTGGTTCATTTCTGAGATTGTTTGTTTGGAGGTCTTTATTTTAGGTATATTTTGATGTGAATTTTGTTTATTATTACTATTACAATTAAAATCAATATTATTTTTATCATTTATTTCCGTAGATATTTCGTTGGTTTTAGTTTTAGAATCGCAATTGACATGGCTTTCCGGTATTAACTAAGGCTGGTAAGAATAATTTTTATGTTTATTATCAGTAATATTTGTGACATTGAGGTTAGATGTTGTATTATGCTTGGTCTCATGTTCCTTAATTAGCATCTTGTGTGTGCAATTGGTTTCACAAAGCTTACATAAATCTTCCGCTGTATTGACGCTGTCTTCGTTTTTGTTTGTGTCATCGGATGTCATTGCGATTTTTTGCTTTCTATATTTTTCTATAGCACTTGAATTATCAGAGGCTGAATTTTGGTTATTAGTGCTAGAAAGTTTATTTCCTTTTATGATTTGAGAGTTCATTTTGTAGCGAGTTTGTGATATTTTTTCAACTTGAATGCAACCTTCAGAGTTTTGATTGGATGTTATGCTGTTGTCTAAAGTGTATTTTACCACATTGGCAATTATGTTAACATTTGAAACATTTGCATGTGCTTTGGGAATGGTAGGGCCTATGCTAGAAACATTATTGGATTTCAGTATTTTCAGCAGCCTAAGGTTAGTATTCCGGTATTTAGGCATGCTATGTGAATAAAATTTCTTAGTATTAATGGTTACATTGGAACTTTGTGAGTTTTCCGCACTGTTGTTTATGTCATATCTTGTGCCTAGGTCTATGTTACCCTTCAAGTTCTGGAGAACGTTCAACTTCATGGAGTACTCTGTGACTTCAGATTTTGTTGTCTTAATTCTATTGCAAGTATCAGATTCATTTACATTTTTATTTTTAATTAGATCTTGGGAATACATATAGTCATGATTATTATCATTGTAATTAAGCATTGTATGAGAAATATCAACTTTACCCTGATCTTTCAGCAGGTTTACTGTTTCTTTGTTAGGTTCTAGACCCTTTATGACATTTTTAAATAATTTCTTTTTTTTTAGATGTCTGTTGCATTTATTTGATAATTTTAGTTTACATATTGCTTGACTCTTTTTTGACTTTGAATTAATGGAGCTAATTCTTTTAGATTTATCATTTATTCTGAGAGATCTTTTTTTATTTTTTATTGCGATTTTACCACTGTTAATTGTGTTATCAAGAGGTTCAAAACATTTCCCATATTTCGGATTGTGGGCTAAATTTCCCACATCCATCAGAACTATATTAATTAAAAATCACTTACCTTAACCAATAAAGATGAGATTTTGTTGGATGGCTGGTGGTCTAAGGGTTTTTTAATTAAAATTCTTTGCAGAGCTGAGGTAGATGGCTTCCAACTTAGTCAAACGTAGGTGGTGTTATGGAATTATTACTATCATTAGCTAAACACACTAGCATTCCTTGTGTGGTTCAGAGATATTTTCAATCGACTATGAGGTTAGAGAATTAATATAAAGAGGGATTTGGAGGATATAAAAAACTAAAATAAAGGTTAGAATATATATATATATTGTGGCCATCTGAATGGGCACAAGGGTTTAAGATACTTTGTATCTTAATTAAATAGTTATATTATATTTAAAAAAAATGAAATAGCCTTAGAATTTTAAATTTTTTTTTTTTTGCTGGAGATTGCTTAAAGCTTAAATATGGGTTGCTTATGCAGTTTACTGACCACTTTATAAGTATTTATTAGTATTATTGTGGTTAATGAGGTATTTAATGTAAGGAAGGGGGGTTGTTTATTAATGGAATTGATACATCTTGTTGGAAAGATGCAAAGTTATCCTGTGTTAGTATAATATTATTTGAATGGTTTCAAATATCCTTTATTCATTAATTCTTATCTTTTTGTCAACAGTTAATAGCAGTTTCAATTATATTTAGTTAAGATAGTTCAATATTTAGGTTGTAGTGCATGTGTATGCATGTATGACTCTGCATTATGTTTCATTTCATTTTCATCTTTAATAACAGCAAACAATAGTACATTCACAATAAAAACATTTAAATTACAGTAGTTAACTTAAATAATTAACAAATATATATTTCTTTCCAATGATTAATAGATAGTTAGATCAATGAATTATTTTATAAATTGAATAAATTATTAATCATTTTTATTTGATAGTTAATTAATATTCATTTTTCTTTCAAGTTTGTAAAAGCTATTTATTTTATTATTTGTATTTTTTTTTCTTGTCTTCATTTAGTTTTAAAAATCAAAGTGATTTTTTTTTTTGAAAAGATTTGTTTTTGCATATGTAATTAGTTAGTTAGCAAGATGCGTGGGAGTAACCTTGGGAAAGGCAAATGAACTTTGCTAAAGAGAGTTTTTAACAAAGATCTCCAGTAGAAAATTGGCTCTTTGTAATGTAATTGTAACCAGTAAACAGTGGTTCATGTATTGTAAAAATTAAAGCCAGTTGCTGAAGTCAAATTGACTTTGAAAAGACTTTAGAGTAAAAACTTCCAAAGGAGCTTCAGAACTTTATTATGGAAAAAATTAATTAAAAATGCAATTCTAAGGTTTTAAAAAAAGGTACGTCGGTTTGATTTACTCTCTTCGATTTAAACATTTCTGAATTAATCCCTTTATAACTATTACTCTTTTAAAAATGTGTGTTAATAACATCCAGTCTACATTATTTCACTTAATTGCCATTTTAAATAAGAATGGTTTACATAAATGTTATTGTTGTATCATTAAGCAACATGTTTTTTTTGATATATATGGAAAACGCATGCAGAACTATACTACGGAATATATTCTAATTTCTCACTATTTTTCATGTTGTGTTTTTGTGAAGATTATACATAGACTTAAGGATATGTCTATTTTGATAGATCATACTATGTTTAAGTTCATCATAAGGAGATAACAGTATTCATTTATTTGATATTTCTGGAACTAATACGTATTTTTAAATTGAGGAAATAAAATGTAAGCTACTTCTGTTTAAATTGAATAGAAGGACAGAAATGCGGGTAATTTTTGTTCTCTTCAATAAGGACGGAATATAAAACAAAGCATTATTAATTATGGAATTACTAAGGACAATTTAAAGTGTTAAATGCTATTCAGAAAATACTAAGGATAATTGCGTATTTAGTCCAGAACTACAACGGAGAATTTGGTATATTTTCAGTATAATAAAGGAGAAATTAACTGCTTGTGTGTGATTTGGTACCTCAAATGGATATGCTATGAACACTGAAAGGTGCTGGGCATATTTAAGTTATGCTTATATTTTTTTTAAGTTATACTGCAGAAGTGCATTTTAGTTTAAATTCAGTTTGGAATGTGTCCCATATTGTTTCGTAAACCTGGAACCGAGCTTTGCAAGTGGACTTTCATTTTAAGTTATAAACTAATAACCTTTGTGTCTTTATTTTTTTTTATTGCTTGTCATAATTAATGTATATGATAGGTAGATAGGCTTTATTTATTATTATGTTATTTATAATTTGGGTATGTTGACCATCAAGAACGTTTCTGAAGCGTATTTAAATGAGGAGTACGCCTGGTAAAAATTGATTGTGTTTAAATAGGTCTTATTGTTTCCTTATGAAGGTGAAAGAAATATTTTTTTAAATATATTATTAGAAAGGTTTACATTTATTTTGTATACTTTATTATCTCAAAGTGAAAATTTTGTTCTTTGTTTAAATCAACGAACTTATAATAGAAATAGTTTGTTAGATATGAAAAAAGTTCGTTCGTAATAATTAGAACCGTTAAATTTTAAAAAGTAACCTAAAGTTTATTAAATTAAAAGTTATGCCTTAATGCAATATTTAATTATCATGTTACCTGCTTAGTGTGTAATTTAGAGTTAATATTATATATACTTTTTATTCGCGGGTGTGTGTTTGTTTTGCACAATTATAATATTTGTTTGATAAAGTATAGTTTGTGAATAAATTTATGCATAAATTTCGTACACTGTCATATTCTACTGAGTTGAATGGATTGGTATATTATCTGTATGTATTTATCTGCCAGCGTGTATTTATAATGTTCGATATTTAGAGAAGCTATGAGAATAGAAAGAAATCTTTGCGTTATAATGTCTGTAGGAATAAAAGATCTTGCTTATTTAGTATATGTTAATAATTTTCCATGAGTAGAGCCTAGTTTATTTTATATGCGTATGATTAATGATATTTTTTTGAAGTGATGTTCTTAGGGCCCTGGTGATGAGGAATTAAATCCCCACCAATAATGTATTTAGAAGTAAATGAGTTATTGTTGAAATATGATTAAATGATGTTTAGGAAGTTATGTGACGTTTTCCTTGGATTCTTGGTAATGAATTATTGTAGAAGTGTTCGGTAAGAGTTATCTGCTCCTCATGTAGATTCCCCTTGTAACGTATAGTATATATAATCATAAAAATATAGCTTTGTGTTAATTAATATGTGGCTAGATAAATTGTTAGATTAACTCTTGATGTAGTATTAGTGTCATATTTTATTGATGAATTACGACATTGTTCGAAATAAAATAATTGTATGATATTTTCTTAATGAATGGAGAGTTTATAGAAAAGATTGTTTTACATTATTGCTGCTTGAACGTGCACACACACGCGTAATATAAATAATATCGCGTATATAAAGTATAGAATTATTGAAATTAAAATGAGAAATAAATGCTTTTGAAATATACTACATTCATTTAATAGAAGTATAAAGTATTAAGATTAAAACGGGAAATAAATATTTTAAAATACAGTGTATTTATTTAAATAAATGTTACAAATCATCAAATCATCAGAATAAACATGATTTTGTTGCTATAAATGAAAGGTATACGTAATTGAAAGTGATTATTAGTCAATTAGAGAAAGTTGCTTTGTTGAAAGCCAAATATAAGTAATTTGATTTATTTTATCAATCAACAGTAATATCCTCTCGAAAGTATCTATTTTTTTTTGTGCTAATAATATAACATTTTACTTATTTATTGTCATATAGATGAAACATATAGGCAAAGCCTGTGTTCGAAGTCAGGATATTTAAACTTTGTTATTAATTTGCTTTGATAGTAGGGATAATTCCAAACTGATGCTAAAGATTCATTTGATAATTTAAAAGTCTGTAAAACAAATAGTCCATTTGTAAATATTATGTTAAACCAAATTTATCTTATTTTATTGTAATAAATGATTTGTTTAGTTATTTAAAATCTTAAGAACTGTGTCTTGAGTTATTCTTGTGTACATTCGTATTTCCATTTCCACATCTCCACATTTCATAAATCTATTATAAAACAGATATATTATTTTAGAGTTATAATATTAAATTTGCTAGTGTCTGACAATATTGTATTTCTTAATCCAAACATTATAAAGAGTATTTGCCACTTGATAAACGTATTAGAAAGGTTGCCAGGTCAGTATATTTGTGAGATGATGATATGAGATTAAAATACCCTATCTCTGTCATTATCTTATTATTGAAACACAGTAAAATATTTAGTCAATTTGTTTCATTATATTTTATCATACTTTATAATTATAACTTATGGGCCAATGTAGTTTATTTAATTCAACTGTGTTTGTTAAATTCCCTGAGATCTTATTGTTTATTTCTTGATTGGCATTAAAGTAGATGTTTAGATTATAATATGCCAAGTCATAGAATTGTTAAGAGTATAATTATAGCAAGCTGATATATGTTATACTTGGATGAAGGAAGAAATTAAGTTTAAAGTATATTTTTAATAGACTGTACTAAGTAAACATTATGATTCTTTATCATACAATTAATTAACAAAGGAATTTACATTATATTGAATATTTTATAATATTTCTTCTTTTATTCATTTATTATCATATATCTTATGAACTGCCTATAGCCTCCCACTGAGCTGAGCTGAACATAAACTTAAATATAGAGTCTCAGTAATAATTTTATTATATCTTTTGTTATATTGTTCTATTCATTAATAGAACTGGCGCCTGGGCATTTCGCTCATGTAATGTATATGAGCGGTGTTGGGAGTGTAGGTATTCAGATCTAGTATATTTATTCCTGTCTTTCACTGACGATAGCAAATAGCTTGAAATCATGATCTGAAAGTGGAATTATAGTTAGAGATAGTGAATACTAACTACTCTGACGTTTATGTAAACAAAACACGCTTGATTGGCAGTCTTGGTAGGACGCCATCTGTGGACATAAATACAAGCGTTAGCAAGTTTTTTAACTTGCATTTATGATATCATAAATGTACCTTTGAGGTCTTTCTTGCAATGATATAGATTGCAGAGGCTTCTACTATGTGGTGATGCTGAACTGAGATCAGACCCATGTAGCTATCTGGTTTGCTATGCTGAGTTTGAAGACATTACGTGTCTAAAAAATTCACGCTTGCAAGCTGAATAGAAATTGTTTCATAAACGCTCAGAGTTTGTATTCAGATCTAGTTTCTTTATTCCTGTCTTTCACTGACGATAGCAAATAGCTTGAAATCATGATCTGAAAGTGGAATTATAGTTAGAGATAGTGAATACTAACTACTCTGACGTTTATGTAAACAAAACACGCTTGATTGGCAGTCTTGGTAGGACGCCATCTGTGGACATAAATACAAGCGTTAGCAAGTTTTTTAACTTGCATTTTTGTTTATCATAAATGTACCTTTGAGGTCTTTCTTGCAATGATATAGATTGCAGAGGCTTCTACTATGTGGTGATGCTGAACTGAGATCAGACCCATGTAGCTATCTGGTTTGCTATGCTGAGTTTGAAGACATTACGTCTCTAAAAAATTCACGCTTGCAAGCTGAATAGAAATTGTTTCATAAACGCTCAGAGTTTGTATTCAGATCTAGTTTCTTTATTCCTGTCTTTCACTGACGATAGCAAATAGCTTGAAATCATGATCTGAAAGTGGAATTATAGTTAGAGATAGTGAATACTAACTACTCTGACGTTTATGTAAACAAAACACGCTTGATTGGCAGTCTTGGTAGGACGCCATCTGTGGACATAAATACAAGCGTTAGCAAGTTTTTTAACTTGCATTTTTGTTTATCATAAATGTACCTTTGAGGTCTTTCTTGCAATGATATAGATTGCAGAGGCTTCTACTATGTGGTGATGCTGAACTGAGATCAGACCCATGTAGCTATCTGGTTTGCTATGCTGAGTTTGAAGACATTACGTGTCTAAAAAATTCACGCTTGCAAGCTGAATAGAAATTGTTTCATAAACGCTCAGAGTTTGTATTCAGATCTAGTTTCTTTATTCCTGTCTTTCACTGACGATAGCAAATAGCTTGAAATCATGATCTGAAAGTGGAATTATAGTTAGAGATAGTGAATACTAACTACTCTGACGTTTATGTAAACAAAACACGCTTGATTGGCAGTCTTGGTAGGACGCCATCTGTGGACATATATATATATATATAACCTTTTTTGTAATTCTTTGTTTAAAAATACATATTTTGTTTTAATTTGTGCAATGAATAGAAATCATTATAAAGTAGTAATAATGTGTCCATCCTGCTATATAATACCCTTGATTTAGAGAGTAAATTTGGTTTGGATGATTTTTAAAATTCAGATAGCCAACTCATATCCAGATTAACTACTCATCAAATACTTTTTGATCAATGGTTATCTATATGTTATTAGGTAAAAGTTAAAGATCAAAAGCTAATCAAAATTAGTCGGTGAGAATCAATATTCTGATTGTAAAAACAAAAAAATATACTTATAATATGGCATAACTCTTATTATTATTTGTGTAGAAACAAAAAAATATACCTATAATATGGCATAACTCTTATTATTGTTTGTGTAGATGTGATATACATATTGCTGAATCCATAGTTATGCTTACTTGAATTAATAAATATAATGAAATTATTAGAAAATGTAGAAAAATAAATTTAACTTTTAATTCTGACTTAAAATACAAAAACAACAATAGTTAAATGCTTACTTTATTTAATATTATAAGTAAACAAAATAAATGATATAGGTGAAATAATATATTGACTTATCTGTAAATAAAATTAGCTTTGTTTTTTTTAATGGATAATCATGGTATGAATATTGCAACACACACTCATCCTATTTTTCCATTAAAGAGCATTTAGTAATAATCCAATAAAACTCAAAGAAAATATGTTTTTAAGATTATGACACAGTCCTAAATAATATTTTTTCAAAAGATAAAGAATTATTGTTATTATCATTATTGGTAAGTCAACAAGTTCTTTTGTGAAGCATTTATATTACTGTATTCATGTTTTCAACACAGAATATATTGTATTTTAGACTGCTTTCTCTGACACAACTTGAAATACTATTTTGCTGTTGAGATCATTGTAATCTTTTCCATTCTAGATTGCTGATATTCTGTATACCTATTAAAACATGACACTAAAAATGTAAAGAATGCAAATAGAAGGAAGCAAGGCAAAACAGAAATAAAATGCAAAACAGTATAGAGCCACTTTCTAAAGTTAAATAAGAAAGAATGAACCTCAGTACATATTTTAATATAAAGTGAGAGTTAATAAATGAAAAAAAAGTTCTATCTGCTCTATGATGCTGTACCTCATGATTTCTCTGCTAATGCCAGTAGCAAAACTTAAAATTCCTCTAACCATAGTGGAAGAGACTCTGTTTAAAAAAGCATCAGCACAATAAACAATTAGTTATATTTAAAAAATAAAATAAATATATTGCCTAATTACAATTGATGTATATAACTATGATATATGAAGAGTTCACTCTTCATTGTAAGTAAAAGAGCTTTTAAATTTCTTTAGGAAAAAATACTTTGTAATATCTTGAAATAAAGAGAATTTGTATTTATCTAAAATATATAATCAAATGTGGATATTATATATATATATATATATATATCGGATAAGTGATATATTATATATATATATAATTTCTCTATAAAATATTTCACTTATTCATAGAACAGTTTATAATTAACATTAAAAATAAACATTTTAATTATGTTACATGAGACTATACTGAAAACTGGATATTACCACATACTATCCATCTTAAGGATAAATATTTTATATACATTTACCTTTATTTTTACTGAGCATCAAATATTTTATTTACAATTCATCGTAAGTTCTTACTAAATAGTCAAATTAAAATAATTTATTTCTTAATATTTTCCAAAGGGTATTGAAACTTTTTTTTTTGATGCTTGATTTTTTTAAACTTTTATGCTATTCAAAAGATTCTTAACAGCAAATGAGTTCAAAAGCATTGTAATATTTTTGTTTCATTTTTATTTAAAATTCAAATTTTACAGTTATGCATTAATATCATCTGATTTTCTGATGGTGTGATAAACAAAATATTTTATAGGTTCCTATGGGGTTTAATCTTTTTTATTTTAAGTAGAGAGTTCATAAAAACATAGTTAACTATCTATTATTGATCAATACATGGATATCTAGCTATTCTTAATGAGAAAAGTAGTAAAAATGGGAAAATGTACAAATCCTCATTATTTGATATACTTTGATTAGTAGTGTTTTTGACTAATTTTTCCTTTATAAGAAGCTGTAGGAGAGACATTTCCCATAAAGTGGACTATTTAATAATTGTTTTTATCTATCTTTATCTTAGAAAAGATAATGCTTTTGGAAATTCTCTATTTTATCTTTATTGAAATGTTTCCACTCTTTGATTATAGGAGCTAAATAACCAAGAATATTTGATACATAATACAGCTTTCATTGTTACAAAGTTTGTACCCAATACTTGTACTTTTCATTTTTTATTTGAAATTTTTTTATCTTACAAGTAGATGTACTTGCCTATTATTATTTTTTGAAAATATTACAGCTAATATGCTTTTTTTTACTCCTAGGGATTGATTTTTTAAATCATCAATTTCATATGGAGCCTCCATATATATCATGAGTTTTTGATCTTTTTACCCAGTTTCTAATGACAGTTCTATTGTATTTAGAATTGCATCTTAAAGAATATATTTATTACAAAGATAAAATAGATATGGTGAGAAAATACAGCTCAAAAGATCTTTTTTGTCATAATTTTACTAGCTTTTGAGTTACTTGATTTCTTCATAATTATAAGCGATTTGAGAGCCCCTAAGAAACAGTGTGATTTGGTATTCCTAATATACACTCCCAAAACTGTGGAATAATCAATACAATCACAAGTCTTTGAATCACTAGTAAAGGAAATGACTTTATATGAAATTCTGCCGTTTCCATCATCTATGCAGTGTTAATTATCGTACTTCAAGTCCTGCTGTTTCTAAAAATATCCTTTTTTATCTTCCATTTCACACACCATGTATTAGAGTTATTTTAACATTATATAGAATGTCTTTTTTTTGTTTGTGCGTTAATTAAGCTTATAAATTAATATAGTTTTATAATCATTATTTAATAACAAACACTTAATAAAAAATCTTTTTAATGTTACTTTATATTTTTTTACTGATTCTATAGATAAATAAATAATCTTAGCAAATAAAATTAGAAAAATTATATATTTTCTAGGACGTTACTAATAAAAATTATGAAAAATGTCAGGCAGGATATATGAAAAAGCATTTGATGCAAATATTACGTCAAAAATACTACAAGCAAGTAACTTTACTGGTTTTAAACTTTTTGTTTTATTTTTTATTTAGATATTAATATTTGCTAGTAATTAATTGTAATCAGCTAGAATAAGTTTTTGCTTCATTTTAGAAAAATCTAAATAAAAAACTTATTTAAATGATATTACCTATTATAAAAATGTTTTCTAATGAAATGTAATTGATTTCAGTTTTAAATACCAAGTTCTCAATGATAAAATTAATACTTGGAAACCATTCGGCAAATTGAGACCAAATTGCATTATGTTCCGATAATCACTAGTAACTTAACTTGACACTAAATGGCAAAAGAATATAGAGAGAATAAATTTTTTACTTATTGTTTGAACAAATATATTTATATATAAAATACTTTATTATTATTATTATTATTAGCGGCGGTGGCGGCGGCAGCAGCAGTAGCAGTAGCAGTAGTAGTAATAGTAGTAGTAGTAGTAATAGTAGTAGTAGTAGTAGTAGTAGTAGTAGTAGTATAAATGTCTATCAAAAAATTGAATCTGTTGACCACATAGGGTAGTAAACACAAAACTATGGCTGTATAGTTGCCATATCACCTGCAGATAGAATTTGACTACTATCCACTGTATTGGGTTCGAATACAAATTCCTTTCTTAAATATATCTTAAGAAATAAAATCTACATATCCTATATCAGGTTGTACATTAAAAAACAATATTTAAAAAAATCTATCTAGTGGCCATTATTTCATTTAAAAACACAAACAATTTCTTCGGAAAAAGTATATTTATAAGCGTCAATTAATAAACTGACCCCAAGCACCAATCTCACTAGTACCATAAGAATTATACTTTTCCCTTTTAAGAAATCTTAAAACTATCACTAATTAGGTGCTCAGCCCTTTTAGCTAACTCAAATCCCAGTGCTGGGAGGTAACAATACCCATCAGGCTGAATGGACGTAAATGGCTAAATTTGTGTAGTTGAAACAAGCTTTCCCTGCTTTATATACTTCTCAGCTTAAGTTGCATATTTTTAAACTTACATGTTAGTAACAGTTTCATTTCTATACCCCTTAAATTAGATCATGTGTCATTTAAAATTAGCTACTCTTGAACTCCTTTCTACACATACCCTCTATACACAATCTATTTCTTTATCAAATCTATGGTTTAGAATTTAAAATTACGTGTAATATAATTGCTTATCCTGAAAAGCATACTTCATTTATTCTGATATTCTGCCAGAAAGAAAACTAGGCCAATATAAGTGATAAATACATTCATTAATGAGAGACAAATAATGTTTTAATGTAAGTATACAATTTTATTACTATGGCTAATTAAATATTGAGAAAGAGAAACATATATATAATTTATATATCAAATGATAACATAAAAGACAAAAACGAAATTAGTTAAATATAAAAAAAAACATATAATTAAACAATGTATGTAGGAATGCATTTATACATTGTAAATTAAAATATATAATTTTACATAATAATTGAATCTTTAGAGTGTAATGATAGGCAATTTTCAATTCTTTTAAGACAATAAAACTAGTCATAGTTACCTTGGAGTACTCGGGATTTTTAATATGGATAAGTTTATATCCACGTAAGCTTGATTTTGACGATCCAACCAAAATCTAGGTATTCTTTTACTGTCGAAGAATAAAACAAATTTTTTCTACTAATGGCAAAAGTTTTGTATGAACATCCATTTTGTGGTATTACTTGGATCGAGGAAATAATGACAGCTTACCAGAGGCATTCTTAGTGTATACAATTCGATATTTTCTTCCTTCCTGGATTGTTTTAGTGACATATTGGTGAGGTCCCTATGGTTCTTGGAGGGAAAGGCACTTAACAGCAATAGCTACATATTCGAAGCTTAGGATGGTAGCCTTACACGTATTGTTTTACTCCTGCATTATGATTGTTGCGATGGCATGAGTTGGTATTGCTAAATCCATTTTCTTCTCCTGATGGTTGATTGAAGGATTTTTTTAATGTTTCATTTTATAATACGAGCATAGCTGTATGGGTCAACTTAGCAATAAAAAAAATATTAATATAACATTTCAGTTCGAAAACATTCTTGCTTGCTCCAATCTTTCTTTCTAACTAATTAATTTCTCAAATTCCTTTTGTTTCCCAAAATAGTTTATCAGCATTCATGATCTCTATTTCTTAGGCATGCTTTTAACATTTTTCTTTTTCTGCCATACATTTACTTAAGATTTCTTGGAAATTTTGAGTGGCTAAGTAATGGAACAAAAGACACAAAATGGCCTCAAGGTAGACATATCAAAGTTCTTTCATTACTCTCATTAACATATGATATACAATAAAACAAAAAAAATATATACATCTGAAATAAGTAATAATACAATTTTTTTTTATATATTTGCATATAACTGTATTCCCACAATTTATTAACATATTTTTATGAATGTGTTTTAAAACAAATAACTATATGGAAATTTTGAGTGGCTAAGTAATGGAACAAAAGACACAAAATGGCCTCAAGGTAGAATATCAAAGTTCTTTCATTACTCTCATTAACATATGATATACGATAAAACAAAAAAAATATATACATCTGAAATAAGTAATAATACAATTTTTTTTTATATATTTGCATATAACTGTATTCCCACAATTTATTAATATATTTTTATGAATGTGTTTTAAAACAAATGACTATAATTATATGCATCTTTCTCCCTCTTTCTTTTCCTGTAAATAATTTTAAAAAAACTTTCAACCTTATCTCTCTCTTCGACATATATATCTAATTCTTTATATATATATACTCACACACTGAATCAAATTTATTGGACTCATGCTGATCTAGGCAGTTGGGAGATCTTATGTAACTTCCTTGTAACAGGGTTTGAACCTGGCTACTGTTATAATATATATGTGCTTTACACACAGATAATGAAGCTATTAGTAGTGATTCTATCACTATTATAGCTTCATTATCTGTGCACAAAGCACACACACATATATTTATTACTGTTTAATGTTTTTACTAAAAGCAAGATTAATTAGAGGCATTCATATATTGTATATTGCCACACAGAATTGATTTATAGGATTATTTATCATTAGCATATGAAGAGCTTCCTTGAATTTTCTTTTATGCATTTTTTCCTCTTTATCCAATATCTTTGTATTTTCCCAATTAAACATATGGCCATTAGTACATATGATCTGCTACAGTAGACACATCTGTTTTTTTTTCTTTTAACCATTAGTTTGTGTTCTTTTAATCGCTGTTCAACAGGGTAACAAGTCTCAGCAATATACTTTCTTCCACATATACATGGTATTTCATAGTTGCAGTTTTTCTTCTTCAGAATTTCCAGTTTAGGCTTAGTAGAAGTAACAATTCCTTAAATTGTGTTATGGCTTTGGAAATCTGTTCAAATCATGTTATACTGACTGCAGATTTTCTTTGTCCACCATTCCTGGTATGTATGGATACACTACAGTACCAATAATTGTTTTCTTTTTTGATGTCTCTTTGTGTTGTCTATTGAAGGTTTTCTTGATGACAACTGATTGGATAATCATTCTTCATAAGCATTTATTTATTTTTCTTTTTACAAATCACTGGTTTCTGAACCAACCTCTTTTACTCTGCTCTATAGTGATGGTACAATTTTATTTTTAGTGCTTCTCATATGATTGGAGATATATATATATATATATATATATATATATATATATATATATATATATATATATATATATATATATATATATATATATATATATATATATATATATATGCCAAGTACTGTCCAGTGTATGTTGGCTTCCAATACATTGTTGTTTTTACTTTTCCCTGAGGAAGTCTCGTCACAAAAACATCCAAGAATGCCAATTTTTGTTCTTGTTTTGATTCCATTATGAATTTAATTATAAAAGATATTGTTAATATGCATCAAGAATGACTGCAATTGCACATCACATGCAATCTTACCACAAATGTATCATCAACATACCAAAGCCTCACTTTAGATGGACATGGAATAGTTTTTATGGCTGAGGTTTCAAGTTATTTCATGTAAATGTTGCTGAGCGAGGGTGACAGTGATGGTCTCATGGCCATCCCTCGATTTTATTGAAAGAATTCTGAATTATATTGGAAGTACATTGTTGTTATGCAGAATGTTAATAATTCCCTTATACTATCAATAGGAAGAGTAATTCTAATTTGTAGAGTATTATTATCATATAACCTTTTTCTTACAATAGACAATGCCTCATCACATATAACATTGTAAACAGTTTTTCCACATCAAAGCTTACCAATGTGTCAGTTCTTTTCATTTTCATGTTACTGATCAGTTCTATCAAGTGCTTAGAAAAACTGATGAAAGATGGACTCCTATATGCTAATAGATTAAGGACTTTGAAAAGAAATCTTGACAAACTTTAACATGGGGTATTTCTAGAACTAATGATAGGTTTTAATGGAACATTGTCTTTATGTAGTCCATACATGTGAGGAACCTTACTAAAATTTGAAGTTAATTTTATTTTTTCTGAATCACTGAAATACTTGTGATGCTTCTGGAGTAATGTTTGTAGTTTTATCTCTATATTTGGAATTGGACTTTTTGCTACTTTTTTGTATTGGCCTGCTGTAAGAAGGCCTTGTGTTTTGTTATTATAATCAATTTTATCCATTACAACTGTACTGTTACCTTTGACAGCAAGAAAAATGATTATAGATGTATCTTGTTTGAGAGATTTAATATCTTTCCTCTCATGACATTAAATATTTGATTTCTGCTTGTGCACTTGATGTCCCAAAATTTGATTCCAGAAGAAGCAGCAGAGTTATGCAGGAAAATAAAAATTACAATTGAAAGACATCAAGTGCACAAACAGAAATCAAACATTTCATGCCATGAGAGGAAAGCTATTAAATCTGTTAAACAGAATACATCTATAATCATTTTTCCTGCTGACGAAAGTAACAGTACAGTTGTAATGAATAAAATTGATTATAATAAAATATAAGGCCTTTTTACAGCAGGCTAATACAAAAAAGTAGCAAAAAGTCCAATTTCAAATACAGAATTAAAACTACAAGCATTACTCTGGAAGTATTGCAAGTATTTCAGTGATTCAGAAAAAAGAAAATTAACTTCATATTTCAGCAAGATTCATAACCTGTATGGACTACCTAAAATGCATAAAGACAATGTTCCATTAAGACCTACTGTTAGTTCTAGAAATTCACCATGTCAAAATTTGTCAAGATTTTTTTCTTGAAGTATTTAGTCCATTGGCATACAGGACTCCATCTTTCATCAGACATTTTAAGCACTTTGCATAATTAGTCAGGAACATAATGGAAAAAAATGACAGTAAGTTTTGATGTGGAAAGTCTGTTTTCAAATGTACTATGTGATGAGACATTGTCTATTGTAAGAAAAACATTATATGATGATAATAGTCTACAAACTAGAACAACTCTACCTATTGATAGTATAATGGAATTTTATTAACATTCTGCATAACAACAATGTATTTTTAATACAACTCAGAATTCTTCCAACAAAATTAAGGGTTGATGACCATGGGATTACCACTGTCACCGTTGCTCAGCAACATTTATATGGAAGATCTTGAAACCACAGCCATAAATACTACTCCATGTCCACATAAAGTGTGGCTTTGGTATGTTAATGATACATTTGTAGTATGGTTGAATGGTGAGGTGCAATTACAGTCATTCTTAATGCATGTTAAACAACATATCTTCTACAATTAAATTGCAATGGATTTAGAACAAGAACAAAAATTAGCATTCTTTGACGTTCTTGTGACAAAACTCCCTCAGGGCAAAGTAAAAAACAAGTATATTGGAAACCAACACACACTGGAAAGTACTTGGCATATACATCCAATCATACAAGAAGCAATAACTATGGAATTGTACTATCATTATGGAACAGAGCAAAGGAAGTTTGTTCAAAACCAATGATTTGAAAAAAGAAAAGATTTACTTGGAATAATGGGTTATGAAGAATGATTATCCATCAGGGTTCATCAGAAAACCTTCAATAGACAACACAATGAGATACTAAAAGAGAAAACAATCATTGGTACTGTAGGATATCCATAAATACCAGGAATTGTAGACAATTTTAAGACAATCTGCAGTCAATATATCATTAGAACAGCTTTCCAAAGCCATATCACACTTCAAGGAATTTTTACTTCTACTAAGCCTAAACTGGAAATGCTGAAGAACAAAAACTACCTCTATGAAAACACCATGTGGAAGGAAGTATATTGGTGAGACCTGTTGCCCTGTTGAACAGTGATTGAAAGAACACAAACTAATGGTTAAAAGAGAAAAAAACAGATGTATCTACTATAGCAGATCATATATGTACTAATGGCCATATGTTTAATTGGGAAAATACAAAGATATTGGATAAAGAGGAAAATATGCATAGAAGAAAATTAAAGGAAGCTGCTCATATGTCAATGATAAGTAATCCTATAAGTCAAACCGGTGTGGCAATACACAATGTATGAAAGCCTCTAATTAATATTGCTCTAAGGAAAAAAATAAACAATAGTAATAATAATAATCATAAATAATTAGTTTTGCTCTTAAAAAAATTGAAGAACTCAGGAGGATTTGAACCAACCCTTATATATAAATATATCAATTTTCTACTATATGTTGCCTTTGACAGAATAGCTCAGTTGGTTAGAGTGTTTGCTGTAAATTTAATATTCAAGAATCTAAAGGTGCAAGTTCAACTTCTATGTGAATATTGTCACTGTGCATATCAGGCCAGCAATACCTGAAAAGGAGTGGAGACTACTACTACTTGAAATGTTGTGTAATTACTAACCTGTATTGTCTATTTATGTTATTACTAACAAGTTGTTAGTATTTGGAAAGTTTAAATAAAGTTTAAAATTTTCTATACATTTAACATGCACCCGTAGATGATAGAAATAGTCCACCATTTTGAGTAATATTCTTCTTCTATTTTTTATTGCTGTTGCTGTCTTAACTAGTAAACGCTAGCACATAAATTAAACTGGTGATCTTTTGCATTTGTAAATATTGAATTTAAAGTGATATTATTTTGTTCAAGGATAGTTAGCTTCACAATTAAACTAGTAATTCTTATATTCATGATTATTGAATTTAAGGTCATATTCTAATATTAATGAATCTAAAGGTCACCAAATTTAATTGCAATGTCAGCAATCAATCATTTATGAAAAAAGAAAGGAAAATGGTATTTAAAATGATAATATTCATTGCTTAATGGATGATTATTATTAACAACTGAATGCAATCAGATATAAATAAACTGTCTTATTTTTCTAAAAATATTTAACAATCAATAAATGATATCTAATATATTAGTATAAGTGGTATTAAATATTTTATGTAAAAAGAATACAATTATCAATCCATTATGAAGACCAATGCTGATTACAATTTATATTATACATTAAATATTTTACATTTTTTATAAACAATCAAAACTAAAACCTAACAGTTTTTGATAATTTAAAAATTATATACATTATTATACGGAAGTTATAAATGAAATTACGAATGCTATGTTAATAGAAATTGGATTTTATCATAGTTTTATTATAATTATTATACTTGGTGAGGTTGGCAATTTTCTGCTATCAAAATGTGACAATAATGATTGTTCACATGAATGTCTTTTCTTTGTTTATTGCCGAAATAATAGGATTCTATAAAATTAAATATCAGTCAAATCAAATATAAATTGCTTTAAATATCACAATTAATTTATTATTTGCTTCTTTTGTTGTGATTGAAATCAATTTTCTATATAATATTTTGAGCATGCAGAAAAAATGATTGATTTCTTTATGTAAAAATTAAGTTGGCTTTATTGTTTTCCAACTGTTATTTATAATTAGGAACATGAATTAATGTCAATGAAATATATTAACATAAGTATTACTACATATGTGCAATGCATTTATTTATCTGGATTGTTAGTTTATCTGTTTGCCTGCCTACTTACTTATCTACATATTTTTCTATTTATTCATCTGAATATCTATTTATCTATTCATCTATCCATTTGTCTATATGTATATGATTTCTTGTTACTACTCTTATAATAATATTTTGGGTGGATTTCATTTAACATCATATAGGTAATAAGTTTAATTTAATTCCTGGTAAAACAACTCTAATAACTATTCCATACATGAATCTGAAAACTTTATTCATATTTTTTACTATAAAATTTTAATCCTTGCACATGTATAGTTAATGCAGAATTTTTCCAAATATCACATTTTCTTAATTCTGGAATATAATTAATGGATTCAATGGGAGTTCAAGTATTTGAACTAACAGAACTGGATATTATTCAATAATCTTAAATTTAAAAATTTACCACTCTATCAGTACACCAAAACACAAAGTATAAAATTATTTATTCATTCAAATGAGAAATACATAGACACTAACAAACAAGCAAAACAATTGATCTAGCTGCAATTCTAAAGATTATGTTCTACCAATTGGTTAAAAAGTCAGATCATAGATAAAAAATGATGAAGGCACAAAGCTATCATTACATAAATCAAATGTTCAGCTGAAAACATTTCAAATCTAAAAAACCCAATATATCCTTTATAAAATCATGAATACAATTTAAAGTAAGCAATTCATTAAATTTCAATTGATTAATGTTTAGCATAAGCATGAATCCAATAAAAACTTGTATATCTTTGATGATTTCTTAACAATTTCATTATTTAATTTTAATTGTTAAAAATATTCATTATTAATTAAACATTATATATAGTACAAATAAAATGGCAATTGAAGAGGGTTAAGTAATTAAGTGAAAGTACTTCTGTGGATTGAAAAATAGTGTATAACAATTAATCACCATTATATTTATTATTTTTATTGTTATTATATATATACAGGCATATATGCATTTTGAAAGGTTATTAAATTGCAACTATTTAAGAACATTATTTAAGCTAAAATTGTTCCATCTTTTTAATTTTGCAGAAATGACAGCAAAACCAATGATTGCAGCATCAGTAAGGTAATTTGCTTTTCCTTTGATTTTTGAATGCATTAGTGCTTCTATGTTATTTAGATTACTTATAAATTCCTGGTCTTTTTGAATATTAGTAAATAAGGTAATGAGTCTATATGTGTGTCATTGATTGATTGCTTAAAAGTAAATTTGCTTTATTAATACTAAATGACTATATATTAATAATAGATTAATTTTCTGAAACTTTCTTTAGAGATATTAAATACTTTTTAATTAATTAAATATATATATATGAAAATACATAATAACATTTCTAAAAGTATGCAACCTTATGTGCTTTAAATTATTTTTTACATGATGAAATTTCAGCCATAAAGCAAGTAAGTGGTTTTATGGAAATAGTAAAAAAAATCAGAAAATAAATTGAGGTGATTTTATCACATTTATTATTAAAGATAGTTATACGATTTTTAAAGTTAATTTAAAAAGAGATTGTTAAGTATTTTGTATGAAGTGTGATTTTATAAAGCAAACACATATGCTATTATAAAAGAGAACAGTTAAGATGTAAATATATAGATTAGAAAAAAATATATAAGATGGAGAAAATAAAGTGAAAAATGTAGAAGTGTTAAAAAAACGAAAATTGAAAAGATGTTTATTTAAAATGTTTAAAAATTAATGAGAAATAAAATTGGGTATTTAAATAAAGTGATATTTAAAAAATATGTTGAAAAAGACAGTAGTGATTGAAGTAAAATAAAATAATAAAATAAACAATGCAAGAATAGTGTAGATAACAGTATTTAGAAAATTAAAGCAAAGAATGAAAAAATTTAAAAAGCTAGTGAGAATTATATATGTGAGATCTTCCTTTTACCAAATGATTAATAATTATGCTGCCTTTACTATCATAAATACTTTCCCCCATATTTATCAATTATAATTTTTTTGAAATAAATAATTTTTTTCCTATCTTTTAAACTGATTTGCATATATATTAAATTTTCTATATTTTAAATAATTGATATACATATTTTATTGTAGCAAATTTTTAATATATAAAAACATTTTTCATTTTACAATAACTAACATACATGTTTAATTATCAAAGTGAATTTTGTTGTAATTAACACATATTTAGTCTTAAATTTTTAGGTTCTTTTGTTAAATTTTTAAAAGAATATTTTATATATATATATTATTTAATATTTATGTGTAATAATCCCTATTATTCATATAAATTATTTATTTATTACTCTCCTTCCACCTTATTATAAACATTAGCTGATTTATATTTTAACACTTTAATTACCAGGAAATGTTAAATGGAGGTTATTTCATTTATTAATGCATGATATAAAATCTTTTTACTAGTATGCTTCTTAATTTATAAATTTTGCATAAATTAAAGATTTGTTTTAATTATGGAACTATATGTTAATGAGTTATCATTTTGAAATATCATCACTCCATTTCAGAAAGATGATCATTCATAGTTCAATCTAATTTCTCTGATCCATATACTCTATTTTTCTCCTCATAGTAATAAATTTCCACATTTCATCCATAATCCTTTTTTTAGTTTTTTTGTAATTTCTTTGGATCCACATTAAGATATCAATTGTCCAGCTATTATCATTTCTTTTAATATGTTTTTTTTTTTTAATGCATCCTTCTTTTATATGTTCAGTCTAATTTCAATGAAATCTTTCATTTCTTTTAATCAAAGATATCTGTTTGTTCACTTTCACTTCTTCTTGATTCCTTCTTGTAATTACCAACACATATCCCCTTAAACTTTGTTGAGTGTTTTGAAAACATTGTTTTGCTTTTTTTAAACGTCCAAATTGCAGATTTATAACTAAGAAATTGTAAAATATATCTATTAAAAACTATTCTTTTGAAACACACAAGTATATTTCATTTTAATACTGTTTCTGTCTACCAAAAACATTCCATCCAAGTTTAATTTTATGATTAATTTCATTCATTGCTTTTTCATTTTTATTAATAATTTGACTAAGATATCTGTGGTTGTTAACTTCTTCTAACAGCTGATTACCAATCTTCATTGTCTTCTTCTAGGAAAAACATTGAACATTAGTTTAATCTTTTAGGTATTAATTTTTATACCTATTTTCTTACTTTCATTTGATAATTCTTACATTATTTTTTAAAACACAGAAACATTATTTCAATCACATCATGTGCAAAAAATTAGATGATTTAACAATAGGATTTATGTATTGATAATTTTGTAAAATTTCTGTAAAAAGTTTTAAGATAAAATCATTCTGAGTCTATATCTTGACAATCCAAAGCTTTAATAATGTAAAAATGCTTATATAATCAAATGCTTGTTTTATAATCTACAAATCCAAAACATAATGGCATTGATATTTTCTATAATTTCTTTCAATATTTGAATGTGATCCACAGTGCTAATCACTTTTAAATCAAACTTTCTTTTTTAGTTGGTTTGTATATGAAGTTCATTTTAGATGAATTGTAATTGTTTGTCTATATTATCTTCTATGTTCTTTATCACTTTTCATAAATATTGTACCAGGTTCGAACCATAGATGACTGCACTTACTCTACTGACTAGGTTTAGCTGGGTTTAAACCTTCTTTATAATAAATTTATAATCTTATGTTATAAATATTACGTGAATAAACCGGTCCATTCGAGCAGAGTGGAGAATATTATTGATAGCAGAGCTGTCAATAATACCCACGATCAGACCAAGCTATGCAACACATAACACGTTCCCCACCTCAGCTGCTAGATTCAAACCCCTACTATCCAAACACTTTATTTGTTTCATAGTAAACCCTGGGTGCCAAAAATCCCTTACCTAGCTCAGTCTATTTTTAATTCAATAACAAATTATTGTATCAATTAGTGGCAAAAGAATTGACCGACAAAATTAAGCTTTAAGTTTAAAAGACAATTTATTTTAATTAACATTTTAAATACTTTTATAAATCTTATTTAACTAACATAACACTGGTATATTGATCATGCAATTTTAATTCACACATTATAATATCATATAACAAAGCATTAAATAATATTTGATATTTAAAAAAACACACACATCAATAGTTCATCTATGTATGCTATAGAGTTCATATTACTTGACTCTGGGAGGCTTCCTAATGCGATGGCTACTTTATAAATGAGAATAAGAAAATGTTATTATCTAGGATTTTAGAACATGGATACTTCTTGCTGTTTGCTGCTTCTAATGAAATATTTCTAACCGGTTAGATTTGAAGTTTTCCTGTGGAGATTTATTATTATTTATTGGTGCTATTCTTGGAGACAGTTAAATATTGATGGTAATTCTTCAAGTTGTTATGCAAGCATTTTTCTATTCTGGGCAGGTTGCTGTTTTACTGGGCTCAGGCTAAAGAAAGTCATATGTTTCCAAGGGTTTTAACACTGCATTATTGACTGATTTAATCTCAACTGCTCAATCTCAACTGCACAATCTAAAATGCACAATCTAAATTGTAATCTCAACTGCATAATCTAAACTGTTTTTTAAACTGATTGTCTGATGAAAAACTGGACTATTTATACTTAAGGCTTGCTGTCATTTTGATGTCCACTGGCATTATGTTGTTGAAATTTCTACCTCATTTTTTTAATTGCATTCCTCAAGATAAGCTTTTAATCCTGTTGTTGGAGATGTTAATTAGTAGACATCGCAAATGTAGTGTTGTTGTTGTTTTTAACTTAATAGCCATCGCTGTGTTTTTTAATGATAATTTTCTAAATCTTTTTAATTATTTACTACGCATACCTTTATTATATTTACAATTGCACGTATATATTTTACTAACAAACTCATATTAATTTGTCATTTATGCACATATATAATTTAAGATTAATTCACTATTTAGTTTTTAAGATGACTTTTTTTTCTTTAACTTAAATAAGAGATTTATATTTTTAAACTTTTAGTTTAAACCTTTTTCTTTCTTTCCTTTTTTTTCTTCTAATCAATCATTTATAACTTTTATGAACAATATTTTCTAACAACAATAATAAAAAGAATTATTTACTTATTTAAAATCCACTTCTTTTAATTTTCCCCGTAACTATGAATTAATTGTTTTTAGCAAATTTTTTTTAACACACACACAAAAAAAAAACTCTTTAAACTTAAAACATTTAGTTTGACATTTTTAAAGCAAACCCCTCCCCCTTTTTAATTAATTAATTGCAGCTTTTATTTCAAAAACTCTTTGACTTTTAATTTTACATTTTGAAACAAACTGCAATAAAAAAAACTCTTAAAGTTTTACATACTATTTATTATCACATTGAAACGTTACATTGTTTTTATGGGAAATTTCTAATTTTAATAATTTTTAGACAAAATTCTTGTACCAACCATGATATTGGTACAATATCAATATTACTATTGTATTCTTTCAGTTATCTAGTATATCTTCATTATTTAGCTATTTACTATATAGTTTTGCGAACAATTTTTTTTATTTCTTCTTCTAATGGTATGGTTTTCTGATCCCTTTCACTTCTTCATAGATTTAGTTGTATATAATCCAAAAATAATAATATATCTCACATTTTATATAAAATATTTGGAAATTCAGAAGATTTAGCTGTTATTTTTTTTTACCATATAATTTATTGTAGGACTCTTCCATGTATTTCATGATGTTACCCCTCTTTTGTATTAAGTAGTTCCTTTTTTTCTTATTGTTAAACAACTCTCACTCGAATACTAATATATAGTTTTACATTTTTGAGACTTTTTTCTCTTTTATAGATTTTCTTGCTAATTTACAATTATAATTTTATATCATTATTTACTCTTTTCATGCAGATTTACAGAAATCCAGATATTCAATTATTTTAAATATATTTTAAAATAGTTTTATATTTTGTTTATTTCATACATTGTCCTGTCTTAGTTGAAAATCTACTGGATTTCTGCTTTTCTGCACAAAATATTTTTATTTAGTTTTTAGTGTAATTTAAAATCATTATAATGTTTCTGGAAGATAGAAATATTAATTATTAATTCTGTTTTTTTTAACTATTTACATCTTCCTAGTTTTGCATTAAAATATATTTTACATCTTATAACTGATGATCTCTTACTGTATTGAATCTGTTAAGAAAATTACCATTTTGTAATACATAATTTTTATTAGTCTAATTATAATGCAATTTTGCTGCACTTTCATTTGAACGCTTTCATATCCATTCTAGATCAGCTTTTTATCAATAAAAATTTGATAAATACACATTTTTTTTTGGTGGGGCAGGGTTCCAAAGTGTGTATTTCTCATTTGAATAATAATAGCAAAATTTATTCACAACACTTTCCTATTTCAATAATTTTCCAATTATAACATTAAAGTCTTTCATAACAATCTTAAAATGTTATTTGATGTAATCAAAAGTATTTTCAACATCCATAAAATTATTTAGTCTTATATCAAAATGAGAACTTTGTTAACCTGAATTATCTACATTTGGAATGTTCCATAACTAGTCTTGCCATTCTGTTTAATATATGATCAAACTTTACAATCTTCTTTCATTTTTTATTTATAATAAAGCTCCATCCATTTGTAAAAACAATCCTTGTGATTTTGTAAAAATGTTCAAATCCACTTTTCAAATCAATTCTCTTACCACTTTTTGATACTTAGGTATTAGTCCTGCAATGCAGGAGAGATGGTGCACTTTTTCACATTTAACCTTATGATCCTATCACATAAATCCTGTGATCTTATCTGATCTCATCCAATAACATGATGAATTTATACTTTTATTTATTGTCCAGATTTTGTTTGGACAAATTCTTCTCAAAGTGGTTCTTCAGTGCTGATTTCCCCCCCAATTTTCTGATTAATACTGCATTTTTTTCTTCTTTTAAAAAACAGTACCCACTGCTGACATCAATGCAATCGAGTATATTCACAACATTAGAGGATATAATAATAAAATAGGCTTTCATAAGGGAACATGGTTGGAGAAGTTCCAGAATTCCATTTTTAATCATGATCCAATTTATTTACAGCTGGGCTCACAAATTAACATTCATAAAATAGATGAAACAGAGCTTGATTTAGCAGAGAAATCATTGAAATTGACAAAAGCCAAACTGGTCAAATTCTTCCTGGAACAATGGATGTTTGATGGCTTGTGCAGGGAGATAGATGAGTGCTTCATCATGAGAATTTATTATAGAACAGTAACAACTTTGATGAAAGCCATCAAACAAAATGTGGAAGAGAAATCAACAATTTATTTGGTCTGTTAGAAATTCTATCAAACTGCTGAATTATGAGCTGCTGATTAGTAACCATTTTCATATGACTCATACTAATCAACATCAAAAAAATTAGTCCACCACATTGAAGAAATAATAAAAGTGTAGTAATTTAATTTTTTTCTTTGCTTTGCTTTGTTTTGAAAAAAATATATTTACTACTAATTAACATTTCTGGTGAAGATCCTGTGCAGGCATTATATTGCACAACCACATTTCACAAGTCTTCATTTTGGGAAAAATAAAAACTTTTAGTCTCCATTTTGAAATAAAATTTTATCTACTTAAAATAAAGTAGATAACAGATGAATTGATTGTTTCATCTTGAAAATTTTTGTTATACATTACACTATAAGTACCATATGGGTATATTTTAAGCATTTTGTAATTTAGAATTGGTTGTCTGTATTTAAAGTAATATTTAGGAATTTCATAAAACTTTTTCCGATTTATTTTTGTGTGAAATTCATATATTTAGTATTGTTAGATTTAGTCTGGTGCAATTACTGTCACCTATTAGAATTGCTGTGCCTTTTCACATACATATTCAAACTGCCAATAACATCGTAAATCTTGCAAAAATACCATGTACATATGGGCAATTTTGATGAATTTATCATTTTAAGTTTGTACAAGATCCACGTGTACATGTTATTTGGTCAGATCACAAGATTAGAAAGTTATAAGTGATTGATATGAATGTGACAAGGCATAGCAGATCTAATACATTGCAGGTCTAATATGTAAATATCCTTTTTTTCTAATTTCACAAATTACAAAGTTTCCTATTTTATATTACACAACTTTCCTGGGGCATAAAAGGCTACATAAATAGAAAAATATCAACCAGTGTTATCAAAAAGTCAAAATATACCCAATAGGTAAAATAAATTTTAGTTCTTTTATATATATATATATATATATATATAAAAGAACTAAAATTATATATTATATATATATATATATATATATATATATATAATTATTCAAAACAATACAATAATTAATACAGTAAAAAATATTTTAAAAACAAATATATAACCACAATTTAATAGAAGTACTTACAACTATCTATGTAATTATTATTAACTAGATTCAAATTGTATTACAAAAAACAGTTACAAATGTAAATAAAAAGAAATATGTCATACATCAATTTCCCCACAATTTATTAATTTTTATATTGGCAGCCTGTCTATGAAAAGCAACATTTGATAAATAGAGAGGCTACCTATATAAAAATTAATAAATTGTGGGAAAATTGATGTATGATGTATTTCTTTTTGTTTACATTTGTAACGGTTTTTTTGTAATACAATTTGAATCTAGTTGATAATGACTACATAGATAGTTAAAAGTACTTCTATTAAATTGTGGTATATATTTGTTTTTAAAATATTTTTTACTGTATTAATTATTGTATTGTTTTGAATAATTATATATATTTTATTATAATTGGAATACAGACATTATATATATATATATATATATATATATATATATATATATATATATATATATATATATATATATATATATATATATATATATATATATATACAGGAAGTAAATCACCCTTTCCCAGGCTATGACTTAAAAGCACTAAATTTTGAACAAGAATCAAGAATAAAATGAATCCACTTATCATTGGTTGCACTGATGTTTATGAAGCATAACTTTGTCAACATTGTTAGTAATTCAGACTGAAACTAATTTATTAACCAGATAAAATTTGGCACTTAAGAGTAATTAATTAATTATAAAAAACTAGAGTCAGCATCTCACTTTTAACATATTCCATTTGGTTGATGAATTAATTTCACTCTGAATTACTAATAATATTGACAAAGGTATGTTGATAAACATCAGAGCAATCAAAAATAGATGGAAATGCTTAATCCTTTGTTCAAAATTTAGAGTGCTTTGAAGTCATAGTCTGGGGAAGGATGATTTACTTCCATTGTTTAGATATAATTAAGCTATGTTTAATTTAAAGTTTCTAATATATATATATATATATATATATATATATATACATAAACATATATTATCTGATGCATCAGAATGTAGTGGATGAGTAATTTTGAAAGTGTATATATATTTTTATAAAGAAAAATAGAAAATGACATACATGAAAGTTACTTATATAAATTGTAAAATAAAATCTAGAATGGCTTACATATTAATTGAGTAGATATTTTTTTGATATTTTGAAATGAATTATTTAAAATTAAATAAAAAGGCCTCTTCCATACAATAGATTATTTGCTTTATTGGTTTTAATTCTGATAAAAATCTAAATTTTTGATGGCAAAAAAAATATTTTTGTGTAAACAGAAAATAAATATTATTTGCTTAAAGTGTTAAAGAAGTTAAACCACACCTAGTTATAAACATTAGTTTCAATATGTTTATATTTAAGAAATTAAAAACATTTTTTATTAAGAAACTATTTTTAATCTGTTAGTTTGAAGGAAAATAAAATAGCAGCAATCATTGTTTTACAGTTATAATTTTATCTTTATTAATTGAGAAGACAAAATACTTAACTTTAATTCTTCTGCCATCAATCTGTATATTCATTAGTATAAGCCAAGATTTGTCAAACTTTTTCTTTAAAGAGTTAGAAATTAAATTTTAAGTCTTTACAGAAATCACTAGAGGCTTTATGATCAAAGTATTTGTACTGAATAAAGTTTATAAAATTGTATAAAAACTTTTTATTTTTTTTTTAATTACAAGATAATTAAGATCTTTATGCTTAATTTTGATACTTTCTGCTGCCTATTCATGAAATTTTTGATTATTTTTTTTTACAAAAAGATTTTCCCCCCCATTATCTCTTTTCGATAATGTTCCATTCATTCAGTTTTAATCTATTTCTAATTAAAGAATTTTTATGTTTTTCTGTACAAAAACAAAAAAATTACCCTATTTGCACTGTTATGTAGAAATTTTTAGTTTCACTTTCTGATTGCCAATATTACATAATCAAAAAAAAAACGTTTTGTTTCATTTGTTGATTATAATCTTTTTATTCTGAGCAGTATGGTACATTGCAGGATTTCTAAAGCCATACTGTGAGCTGAATGAGCCCACAAGCCATTTGTTGACCTCTACTATAACCCTATAAATATTAAAGTTCAATTTAATTATAAAACTTAAAAAGTTAAGAAGAAAGCTGTTGATAATAGTCTCCATACTGAACAATTTTGGGATTGCTAGAGATGCAGATGCTATCATGTACTTTGCATTGACCTATGATCCAATGTGTGTGGGTATTCACTGCTTGATGTATCTGATGTTCAGGTAGATATAGACATTAAAGCTGATTTGAAAGACATTAATTTTGTCTATTTACTTACCTGAATATGTCATATTGACAATATATATATATAAAAGACATATTTTACAGGTTTATCCATATTAAAAATTTTAAATATTGATATGAACCCACAAAATATGTCTTTTATATATGCTATCCATATATAAAGTTTATTGTTCATATGTATAAAATCAGAGATAAAAGAAAACTACCTGAAAGTAAAATACAAAATCTATTTATGTCCAAAAGAAAGAAAATGTTATCTATATTTGTTTTAAATTAAATTAATGGACTTGACCAACACTAGAAAGTGCTAATAAAAAGTATGCAAATAATTGGTTTCATATTCTCAGAGGAAAGAATTGAATTAATTTGTTTTCTAGAATTACTGTATTTTAAAAAAAATATTTTGTTTTATAGACTTGTAATTTATCAATATCACATGATCATCATCTCTTATGCTAGCACATAACTGTTATTAAACAGGCAAAACTCTCCATACAGTATTGCCACCCTATGCCAACCAGAGTAATCAATGAAATGCCAGAAGGCTTGTGCATAAAATCCCCATCTAGTGCCTACTCATCCAACAGCCCCAAACTAGTTTCTGGCTTGTGGCCTTCATCAGTGAGGAACCTTGGATCTGAGAGCACTGCACCTATATCTTAGGATCTAATGCAACTCTTCAGCAGCCACATTTTATCTCTACTTAACTACAAAACTATGAGAATAAAATTGAAAAACACAATATTTTCAATCTAAGCTCAATAGCTTATATAGTCATATGGAGAGTTGCATTAGATGTTAAGATCTAGGCGGAGTGCTTTCAGATCCAAGGCTCCTCAGGACGAAGGTCACAAGCCAGAGACTAGTTTTGGGATGTTGGATGAGTAGGCACTAGATGGGGATTTTATGCACAAGCCTTCTGGCATCCATTGATTGATCTGCTTGGCACAGGATGGCACTATAGTGCGGAGAGTTTTGCCTGTTTAATTTAACAATAGTTAAATTTTATTTTACGACTCAGATTATTATTTATGGCAATGATAAATGAAATCCAAATTTTTAAAGAATTATTTATTTATAATGAAAGTAATTTAGCCATAGATTAAACTATTAATTAAAATTAAAAATTGAATTTATTTTTATAATATAAAATGCACATGGTTATCTATCTATTCATACCATTTATATAAAGAATAGTTTAGGTTTATATATTTTAAAGGCATTAATAATTGGAATATTTTTGTATTTGTCTTTGCGCATGTATTTGTAAACACCATTTACCTATATTTTCAAATTACATTTTTAAATATTTATTGCTTTGTTTTCACTTTCTTAAAATTTGTGGTATTTTTTTTTTATTAAGTCAGAATCAGACATAAAAATTTATTTACGTCCCTAAAAAATATTTATGTGCCATCTTTGCTTTCATTTAAAATTATTATTTTTACTAATTAATTAATAAAATTATTAATTACTATTTTAAAATTATTACAGTGATTTTATTTTAATACTAGATTAGATATCTATTTCTTTGATCTTGTACAAATATATTGAACAGAATCTTTGGCTACTGAAGACTGAAAAACTGGCTAATAATAGAATTTAAGATTTGTGTGTGTGGAACCTTTATAATTCTTTTTAAAGGATGGTATCCAAGGTTAAGAGTTGTATTTAAAGTTCATATTTTTTTATTTACTTGATATGATTACTATTTTATTTATGACCAGAACACTCATGGTATTAGATAGCCCTGAGATGAACTGATCATCTTCATGTTGTTAGTATTTAATTTATATGCACACAGCAAAAAAATTGATTATTGTTGTTATTTTATTTGCTTTATTAATAACATTGGCTTGGTGATAATGATTACCATTAATCCAGTTACAAATGACTTTATTATATGTCATTATTTGGCATATTTATTTGCATTTAGTAATGCACTTTTCATTCAGATACAAACAATATATTAATGTTTGGTCAGGTTTAAATATTTGTGTTGACATTTCTCTATATTATATGCATTTAGCATTTGATTACATTTGCTCTACTTTCCATTTTATCACTATATATATATATATATATATATATATATATATATATATATATATATATATATATATATATATATATATATATATAGGTTATTTTGAACTTAATACATTAAAAGGGATTTGAAGTCAGATTTTCAAGCTCCCTACAGCTATTCACTCTATCTTATATAACCAACATATATGACCACTTAATATGAAAAAGATAAATGATCTCCAATAAGTCTGAATTTAAATATCTTCTAATTACATTAAGTTCAGTATAGATAGTATACTTGTATTTAAATATTACAAATTCAGCCTGTATTCTGCCCATTTCTCTTCTGTGTATTTAAATGGGAATATTAAGATCTTATACATTAGGAGTCAGAGTGACTTACAGAGGACTTAAACTTAACATGGTATGACAATAATACTGGCATCAAATAAGGGCTTTGAGCATTAAATCATCAGATTTTAATCATATGAATATGTGAAGAGTTGGACGATGGAGAAGACTAAAACCAGTCCATTAAAGTTTGAAGGTTTGCTATCTTAATATAAATTGAACACTGATTATATATATGTGTGTGGAAAATGATGATCTAGGCAAGCTGACGAGTGCTAGTTTAGCATGAAATATAAATATTGAAGATCATTTATCTTTTTCACATGTATGTGGTTATGTGTGTTAATTGTATAAGATGGAGTGGATAGTTGTAGGGAACTTGAAAATCTGACTTTATATATATATATATATATATATATATATATATATATATATATATATATATATATATATATATATATATATATATATATATATATATATATATATAGAGAGAGAGAGAGAGAGAGAGAGAGAGAGAGAGAGTAAAGTTAAATTAATGACACTCATCTGCTCCTAATGATTATGATTATGTATTGATCAATAAATTAGCATACAATTAGGGCATTATTTTATATGTATATGAATGGAGTTATTGATGATGGAATGAATATAACTGTGCTAATGATTACAATGATTATATTGATGATTATCAATCATATCTCACATTAGACAGTTATCTATATGTAACTGAAACTGACAACAATATTGATCACTCGATGATCTGATAGTCATACTATTAATGATGATAATGATCATCTAAAATAAAATATCAGGAAAAAATTTTGATTCCAATAATCAGAATAAAAACAAATAGGAGTGTATATGAATGTTTAACTAGACAGGTATGAGTTAATGGCAAATATTTATGTATAAGGTCTAAACTTTCTTTGGATTGCATATCTGTGGCATTACTTGTCAGGCAATACTTTAAATCAGGGTGCAATTTTATCCAACTTTGTTATAAAAAAATATCTCTCACTCTAATTAAAAAAATATAAATGACCTGTTTTCAAAACCATTAAATATTATTTATTCTTTTCTTTCCACATATATCAAACTAGTTTGAGTAGAACAGAAGATTTTAATATTATGATACATTACATTATCTAAAATTAACAATCAATAGAAATCCATAAATAATAAAAACACACACCATTAATAGGCATATTAACAATTATTCATAATATAAAATTATTAGATTAAATAAATATCACCGAGAAATTTAAGGCAAGATCACCACAGTATTTATATATTTTCTTTTTTTATTTTTCTTTGCTAAAAGATGGAAAGCAAACATTTTTTTTTTAAAAAAAAAAAAAGATTTTTATTTGAGATACCTACTTGCAATTTTTTCATTCACACATATATACGCCATACTCATGTATATACTATAAATTTTAAAAGTTTTTAAAAACCAGTTATTAAATTTAATTTTTTTAAAAACAAATTATAGATTTTGTCTCTATATAAATATGTGTAATTGCATGCAAATAATCTTTATCAATGACTTTTAATAAAAAAAAGTATTAGTTTTAACACAATTATTAAAAGTTAAATATTTCTTTAGTTTTAATATTAAAATAATAGATTTAAATGATCTTGGAGCTATAAATATTGCTGTGGCAGATTTTCTTGAGCAATTTAAAAATATTTTTTTTTTTGTAAAGTCCCTGGAGAAATGAATTTATTTCCAGCTTTATAGAATTTTCTTAAGCAATTCATTTAAATTTTACTTAATTATATGCTGGATTAAATTTAATAATTTTTTAGTGCAAATAATTAATAAATCATGGCTTTCACTAATAAAGCTATAAGAGAACCTTTTTCTATGCAGGCAGGTTAATCCTTAGCAAAAGTCTTATAATGATAGATTGCTATCTTTCCAGGAATGTAGCAATTGTTACATTTCTATCAGCTCCTCTAGCAAAGCATGGGTTTGATATAATAATTCATCTAACATTGTGGCCTGAATAACATTAATTATCACTCTCTTTTACTTTATCTGGTATTGCAATTGAAACAATTCTGCCATTACCTTTACTAACTAAAATTTGTAAGTTCGAATTGAAAACATTTAAATCTGAAAAACATGAGTGCTGGTATAAATATTTTTTCATATCTGCATTGTTTTCAAACTCATTAATTAATCTATTCATAAAAAAAACCTATTCATTCATTCATTTTAATTGAAATAATATAGGTTTATTTAAGAATGCATTTAAGAAAATATATAAAAATAATGTACTGTACTCTTTTTAGTTTTATATTACTTAGTTAAGTATTTATTTATACAGCGCTATGTTGATAAATTGTAAATGTAAATTAGCGATCAGGCTAATGCACATGCGCCTTACAGATAACTAACTATACAGTAAATAATACTAACATTCTCAAACACAAGATTACATTATTTAAAAAATAAATTTTAATAATTTTAGTAGCACTGTAAATAAAACATAGCCATTAAATATTTAATGATGAGAATATCTAATAACATGTTATATTTACTACAATTATTATTATTAATTTTGCAAATAATACTTTCTTTATATCAATGGTAATTTTCCATCAGATAAAAAATGAGACCACATTTATATAATCACCAAATTATTATGTAAAATAGTAAATTAATCATTGATATTAGATGATATTAAAATTTATATTAAACTATCATGGATTTATTTATTACTCATATATCAGCATGGTAATTAGATCAAACTGATCTATTTTTATCTGACTGATAGATTATTAGCACGATACAAAAGACGCATTATTTTTAAGTTTATTAAATATAATACTTATATGATTTGTGAATTATTATGGTATGCACATTTGGAGTTTATTAATCAATAAATATTATATATTCTTAGCACTACATTTTCAATAGCCAATATTTATTTCCAGGTTTATTAAAAATTGTATCTTGTTTTTTTTTTTTTTTTTTTTTGCAACTGTGGGTTGGCGATCAAAACTTTACAAAAAATGCTTTAATATAAAGTTTCGTCTTTTCTAGTATGAATGGTTGACTTACTAACTATATAACAACATAATAATTAAATAAATATGGTTCAATTTTTTATATGATGAGTAGATTAGCATTAATACAAGAAAGGGCATTATTTTTAAGTTATGGCATAGCATTTAGAATTTATTATTCCATAAATATTATGGAATAAACATAATTGTTTTTAACTTGTAGAAATTTTGATCAGAATTTTTTTTAAACCCGTACTGTTAAACTATATTTAATACACATGACATAAATATCATCAAATATAAAGTCAAAAATATTGATATAAGAGCAATCAAACCATCACATCTTATCAATATAAAATCATCTACTTCTTTATTATACTAACAGTAATGTAAAATGATCATTTACATTCTGTAACTCATCCTTTTAAAAGACTAAACTTCAAATCAGATTCAGATATAAACAATGCCTTTTTCAATGTGACCAACCAACCAAACATTAATCCTTACATAGTAGAATTAATTTTTATACATTTTAAAACTATTTGATTAAGAATAATTTGTAGTTGAATAAGAAAAAAAATACAATGTTGCATTGCCAAAAAGCAAACAAATCTTTATACACTGTCAATGTCAAAGAAGCAGCCTCTTTATGAAATGAACAAAATATGTAAAATAATTGTTTATATATACTAAGCACTGTTTTATAGATCTGATAAGTTTGAAAAGTGATTTTAATAAGATTGAACTTTCAATCAGATCCAAATGTAAAACTTTTGTCAATACCTCTTTCTCTCTTGTGCTCTCTCTCTTTATCTATCTACCTACCTACCTACCTACCTGCCTGTCTGTCTGTCTGTCTATCTATCTATCTATCTATCTATCTATCTATCTATCTATCTATCTATCTATCTATCTATCTATCTACCTATCTATCTATCTACCTATTTACCTACCTACCTACCTACCTACCTACCTACCTACCTACCTACCTACCTACCTACCTACCTACCTACCTACCTACCTATCTACCTATCTACCTATCTATCTATCTATCTATCTATCTATCTATCTATCTATCTATCTATCTATCTATCTATCTATCTATCTATCTATCTATCTATCTATCTATCTATCTATCTATCTATCTATCTATCTACTGAGACTGAAAATGACTATTCACTTTATTACCCAGAAATCAGGACAAAAGGCACTAGCTTAAATTTATAGCCTATTGATAAGCCATAAAAGCATCATAATTGATTATCTTCATTAAAATAAAGTTTTTCAAGTTCTATTCTTCTTTCTATCCCTTATATTTCCATTTTATATCAGTCAATATGCTTATATTTGAACTCGGTGAACAACAAACTCTAGTTATGTAGACAATGCATTATCATTTCATTACAGATTTAATTATTATGATTATTTTGTAATAATTGTACATTTTTATTACATTAACATTCCATATATTTTATATTATTTATATATGCACACAGATACACTTCTGATTGGATTACTAATATTTTGTGTGTTCATTATATATTTAACTATTTTGAAGTCATTCTTTGAAAATAATTTTGTAATAATTGTATATTTTTTATTTTGACCCATATATTATTTTATCTTTTATAGTCTCTCTCTCTCTCATAATGTCATTTCATTATATTTTAAAATATTTTAAAGTTGATTTTCAAATATTTTGTTGTCATTACTTTTAACTATTCAATTATCACACACACACGCACGCACACACACACATATATATATATATTAGATTTATGTATATTAAAACCATTAAGGGTTTCATGCATACAACATAATAGTAGTTTGCATATATATATAAAGTTGAAAGGAAAAGTAGAAATAAATAGTCAAATTTTTTTTGTAGATATTTTCTACATTACTCTGGAATAACAGTAAGGAATAAATAATTTTGAATTTAAATTTTTTTATTATAAATTAAACATTAAAAATGATCTAATTAATATTTTATTAATTCTGATTTTGAAATTAAATCAAGCATATTTTTATGTTACAATATATATCCTGGTAGTTATAAAATTCCACTATCTATTTTAGAAATCTTTTTTAAAGTAATGTTGTATAATCAATTTTGATAAAATTCCACAAAGTGGTATTTCAAAGGATTAAAGTGAATTGAAAAGAGTCATTAACTTTTTTCAATTAAGATAGGAAAAATATTTTAACTAATGTATTTTTCTCTCCATATTCTGACTATAAAAGGCTTGAAAAAAATATTAGAGAGTAGTTCTTAAATGGTTTTGAATGGTTCAGGATAATTCTTAAGAGTTCCAAGATTTGGACAGATTATAATAGAATTACTATGATGAAATAACTAAAGGCAAGGGACAGTGGATCTGGTTGCTGCTAGTATAACATTGTAGGAGTTTGTATTCACCTAGAAGCAAGACAGCTTTTCTGCATTCTCCATAGCCAATACTGTAGTAGTTGGCTTGCCTAATGTCTATCCAATCATAGATTAAATGGAGCTGATTGAATGTCAACAGTTATCTGAATTATACTTTTCCTGAAAATGACAATAAGCCAGTCTACTGTTTAGAAGAACCAACTAGCTCTGAGAGTACACCAGCTTGCTGAAGAATTAGTTTATACATATGCTGATTTATGTATATGCAGAGAAACACAAATAAACATATATATGAAGCATAACTGTTGAGTAGTAATATATATAGAGAACACTATTATTTTAAATCATTTATTGAAAAATAATATTTTAAAATCTATAATTTAAAAATACAAGTAAATAATTTTTGCTTGAATAAAAAATCTAAAACTAAAGAATTGATTCATAGAATCCAAAAGTATTTTAAGATTGGAAAACAAAGAAACTTGTTAGAGTATTTTTTTTTAAAAAGATGTTCATAATTAATAAACAGCAATCTGTCAAAGATTGATATATATATATTTTAAAAAGAAAAAAAAGAAAAACTTTTATTAATTTTATAAATTTTTCACTATGGAATTAATTGGGAAAAAATATTTTTAATAGTTTTATTATTTTGATAAATGAAAATATATGATATAAACATCAGTGTGCACATATATTTTTATATGCACACACAGATATGTTAAATCAGTCATTATTATGTATTATAAAAATGAATTTCATTTATAGGTTATGACATTTCAAATATGTTCATACACTATTTTACTGCATGTCTGAACATTCATATATAGATGTGTTTTATGTAATTCCATTGTAAAATATTTGTAAATCAAAATCTGATAGCTCATTTTTTATTATTATATGACAATTCCCATAAATTATACTGCACATCTGTGTGCATAAGTCATTGCATGCAGGTAGACACATATACATTAAAAGTAATATTTTTTGTTATATGACAATTTAAATGTTCATTTTATACCACATGTATGTGTGCTAATATATAAGTATTTATGTAAACCTATTAGAATCTATATGTAAATCACAATGTGATAACATTTTTGTGTATATTAATCAAAATCAGAAAGTTCAATTGATACATGTATAGCCATATTTTGTAGACCTTAATTTCATTTTTTATTGTTATTAATAAACTGATATTTCATTGTCAAAATTATTCCAGTAAACATAATCCTAAATAATTTAGAATATTATATGTAGCATTATCGCTTGCTCACAGTAAAAGTTATAGAGCTTTTGTTTTCTGAGCTAGATTTGTGAATAATGGTCTGTTAGATAAAAGGAAGTTATATTAGTGTTTATGGGCATCCAGTTTATGTTGATGATCCTGGATTGGCACAAAGGGATATTCTTTAAAGTCCACACATTATACTTTATTTAGTTTAGTATTTATTTAGAAATTAACTTTAGAGTTGGCCAGTCATTAATGGTACTAAGTGGACAGATCATTGATGATGATCAGCATGTTTTAATATCCCAGCATTCATGTTCTTATTATTGTATATTCTGATGGATTAGCACTTAAGTTTGTGCATTCAAATTATGATTTAAATAATATGCCCAAGATGGCAAGGGCTAAATAATTAACCTGATATTTAGTAGATCCATTTTTATTGTTAATAATTCATGATGATAAATGAGTATTTTGGATAATGCTAGTGAACTTAATAGTTAACATAGCTATACTTAATATAGTTAGTTGTGTTGATCTCAAAATGATCTCTCATGCTCATTATTTTTATATTGATTTATATTCATTACTTTATATATTAAAATTTGATATTAAATTATATATTTTATTTATTTGGGGGAAAATAATGAGTCCCATCACCTCAGGTGCACCCCTGAGTTGGTACCATTACAATGCATATATACATTCACCTTAAACAATATAACTAACATTATACATACAAACCTATAAAGAAATAAAATAAAATAAAAATATGTAACAAATTTTAAAACTTTACAAATATATATATATAAACATATTTTCTATATACCTATATAAATGAATAAATATTTTATCCCTCCCTTTTATAAACTTTATTTATAATTTTACCATAATTCTTAAATCTTCCAATTATCTAATAATGCCCACTTCCCACCTAATTTTAATGGATCTTTATAATTTAACATCTATCTAAATTTTTTTGAATGTATAAAGTTTCATAACATATTCTTTTTTAATAATCTTTGACATATTTTATAATTTTAATATTCTTTTCAGATTACATTTTGTGACCAGTATCCAAATATTGCATATATGGTCCTATTAATAGTGCTACAATGTTGATTCCCTCTAACACTTATCATTTTCCCTGTTTATCCTATATATGCCTCATTACAATTTTCATGTTCAATTTTATAAACGACCACTACCTAAATATTAATACTATTTATTTTATTTGTATTACATAGTTGTCTACTCAAGGCTTAATATTTTACCAAGCTATCTTACATTATCTGATAATTCCTTTCTTACTGACTTATTATGTACTTCCCTTGAATATGGAATAGACATCCATTTACAATCTTTATATTTAATCGTATCATATTTATTTCTATTATTTATATTCTTATTTCCAAAATATTTGTAATTACCTTTCTTTATATCATTCATTCTCTATTTTTTTCTTTCTTAGTTAATTTAAGTTTATCATTTTTAAGCTTAAAATCTTTTAAAACCCCTACTTTTTGATACAATGGCTAAACCTCTAATTTTCCTATCTTTAACACCACTATTTCATTCATCATTCATAGAAAAGAATTATATGTACCCCTTTTTAAGAAATGGAATATTCTACAAAATTAAATTTCATACTCAAATTTCATATACCTTAGCAATAATAGCATATACATCCAGCCACTCCTACCTCCCATCTTATGCTACCTCTATGACTTCTAATAGCCAAAAGCCAGCTAAGGACATACTGTTTAAAAACATTTTATGAAAGCTTTTCTCTATACATTCTTTATATATAGAGCTCACAAAATAAGCTCTTAACAAGCTTATTAAATTAGGTCATGTGACATCTGACTTGATTTTTTTTGTTTGTAACTTTGTAACTATACATTCTTTGTATATCTATTATTACATCTGAGTTAAAACTTATAATTCTATAGTTACATTCTTCTTTTTACAAAAATATCTCAACCGTAAATCTAATTTTATATTTATTATTACTCAATTCATTAAAAAATCAATATTTCTATTATTTTTAATAACAATAATATCATCCACATATTCTATAATTCCTTTATTATTTATAAACTCAGCCACTATATTTTCCTCTATATAACTTACAACCATTGATGATAATATCCCACTTATTAAACACTCCATAACCCATCCCTTTTTATACTCCATAATTCTTCCTTATATTTAAAATACAAAGCTTTATCTACTATTAATAATGTTTCATAAATAATATATATCCAGTCCTCTGAAAAAACATTACTCATTTTCAATTTATTTATAACTATTTCAATACTATCTTTTCTAATTAGACTTTGATATATTTTCTTATTATCAAACAATGCAATAATTCTATTTCTATTTAATTTAATATTATTTAACCTATTAAGAATTTTTTATATAATATTTTCCAAGTCAAATACTTCTATAAACTATTTATGTATATAATTATATATACCTTTAATTTAATTCCTCTGGGAAGCCTTAAAGAAACTGAGCAGGGCAAATTCCTAATGTCCACTCCATATGTTCTTGTTGTTGCAGCTGTTATTAATATGTGATTATTCATATAGTATACGAACATGGATGGGCTGCTCACCAACATGCATTAGCCAGTGTGGTAAGTTTATTGGCTTTTTACCTCCGAGTTTAAGAAAATTTTTTCAATATATACAATCATGACAGACAAAAATAAATCATGGCCGTTATTCCCAGGAGGCTGTAAAGTCACCAACCAATGTAGCGGTTGGTGGCCAATGATGGAGGATGCTAAGAATCCCCTGATTGTGGACTCAGACTGCCATTTGATGATGACATTTTATTTAGGTACTTACAACTGCAGATCACTTTCAAGTGAAGGAAGATTGCAAGAGTTAGAAGAAAAACTACCTTATATTAAATAGGATATTATTGGACTTCGTGAACTTAGAAGAAAAGGTGAAGAAACAATTGATTTAAAAAGTGGACATGTACTCTACTATAAAGGCACAAATATTGGAAATACAAGTGGAGTAGAATTCATTATAAATAAAAAATGAAAAAACAATATTGTGGAGATTGATGGTGTATCGGAAAGAGTGGCAAGATTAGTTTTACAACTTAATAGCAGATACCAAATGCAGATAATTCAGGTTTATGCCCCAACAAATTCTCATAGTGATGAAGTAGTAGAAGATTTTTATATGGAAGTACAAAAGGCTTTTGATCAGAGTAAACAACATTTTAAAATTGTTATGGGAGACTTTAATGCTAGAATTGGTAAACAAATGAAAGATGAAAATGCTGTAGGTAATTTTGGTTATGGTAATAGAAATGAGAGAGGACATAGACTTGTGGAGTTTGCAGAAAAAGAAAAACTTTATATTATGAATTCTTTTTTTGAGAAAAGGGTTAAAAGGAATGGTCATGGAAGCATCCAAATGAAGGTTTAGCAGAATTGGATCATATTTTGACTAACAGAAAATACATATTTCAAGATTGTAATGTTCTTAATAAATTTAACACAGGAAGTGATCATCGATTAGTAAGATGTAAGATACATGTTAATGCAAAACTAGAGAGACAAAAATTATTAAGAAAAACATTATTTACAGTTGATATTCCTAATCTTCAAAAACATTCTAATGAATTTAAATTAGAACTTACAAATCGGTTTCAAGTATTAGTAGATTTTGAACATGATTCAGATTTGAATGAAATTAATAGGAAAATAACTGATACACTTTTAAAAACTGCAACAAAGATAGCTGGTAGAAAAAAGCAGCAATTGACCAATAAAATTTCTACTGAGACTAGAGAATTTATGAAGAAAAGAAGGAATATGAAGATATACAAAAATGATGCATTAAAAATGATTGAATATCTTGAATTTTGTAAAATGGTGTGGAAAAGAGTTGAAAATGATATAAGAAAGTATAATTGTGAACTAGCAAGGAAAGCTGTAGAAGAGAATAAAAGTCTAAAGAGTGTAAAACAACATTTTGGTATTGGTAGGAAATTTATATCTGCAATAAGAAAAAAAGATGGCATTATTACTAAAAAAAGAGATGACATCATGAAATGTGTAGAAGACTTCTATCAAGAATTTCATAGTAATAAAGAACAAGTACCTCCTATCTTCTGAATTGCCCAGAATTTTGAGTGAGGAGGTGAGACATGCAATTAAATTTATGAAGAAAGGGAAGGCTCCAGGTAATGATGGAATTATAATTGATATATTAAAAGAAGCAGGTGAAGTAACAGAATTTTTTTTAGCAAAGTTATATTCCAAATGTCTAAATGATAAAGATGTACCAGATGATTGGAAGAATGCAGTATTAATATTAATATTTAGAAAAGGTGATAAAGAAGATATTAAAAATTACAGACCTATCAGTCTTTTATCAGTTTTATACAAAATTTTTACTAAAATAATTACAACTCGTTTACAGAGAACACTGGACTTCCACCAACCAAGAGAACAAGCTGGATTTAAAAGTGGTTTTAGTACAGTAGATCATATCCAGGTATTGAGAGAAGATATAGAAAGGACAAATGAATATGAGTTGCCATTATACTTAGGATTTGTAGATTATGAAAAGGTATTTGATTCTATAAACATTTCTTCAGTGATTAAAGCATTGGATCATCAAGGTATAGATCCAGGATATTGTCATATTTTAAAAAATATTTATAAAAATGCAACAGCAACAATTAGATTACATAATGATAGTAGGAAAGTCAACATTGAGAAGGATGTAAGACAGGGTGACTCCATATCTCCAAAACTTTTTACAGCAGTGCTGCAAAAAGTATTTTGTGGATTAAAATGGGAAACTAAAGGAGTGAAAGTAAATGAAGATTATTTAAGTCATTTAGATTTAGCAGATGATGTAGTTGTTTTTGCAAATAATGCTTTAGAGTTACAGGAAATGTTGCAGGAGTTATCAGATGAAAGTAGGAAAGTAGGACTAAAGATAAATGTTAAAAAGACTAAAGTAATGTTTAATAGATTTTCTCAAAACATGAAAATAAAGATTGATTATGATGAATTAGAAGAAGTTAACAGTTACAAATACCTTGGTCAGATTATTAATACAGATGGAAACATAATGGATGAAATTAATCATAGAATTAAACTTGGTTGGAGTGCTTTTGGTAGAAATAACGTGATACTAAAAGGAAATATACCTATGTGTTTGAAAAGGAAGGTTTTTAATAAATGTGTTTTGCCAGTTCTTACTTATGGATCTGAGTCTTGGACACTTAATAGAAGAGCAATACAGAGACTTCAAACCAGTCAAAGAAGTATGGAGAGATGCATGTTGGGAGTAACAAGAAGAGATCGAAAATGCAATGTATGGGTAGGAGAACAAACAGGTGTTACTGATCTCCTGACTGAAGTGGAGTTGGGCTGGACATATTGCTAGAAGAGATGATAATAGATGGACAATTGAAATCTTAAACTGGATTCCAAGAGATTGTAAAAGACACAGAAAGAGACCACATGTGAGATGGATGGATGAAATAAGAAAGTGTGCAGGCATCATGTGGAGAAGACAAGCTAAAGATTGGAAAAGATGGATTGAACTTAGAGAGACCATCATCCTGCAATGGATTGATAATGGTTGATGATGATGATGATGACCTTTAATTTATATAATTGTTTAAAAATTACTCTTATTGACATATTTCCTTTGTGACTTAACTTTTCCTACTATACCAAGATACTCAGAATTTATAGAATATAGCCATTTATATTTCTTTTCATTGATTAAATTCTATACTTTCATATAATTCAACAATATTTTATACATTGTTTTAATTTTATTTCTAGGATCTTTATTTAATTTTTTATATCCTCATTTAATTATATTTTCATGTATTTCCTTTTATAGTCAAACTCATTTAAAATTACAAATCTTGAACTTTTATCTTCACTTGTTACTATTAAACTTTCTTTATCTTCTCAACAGTTTTATGTATTATAGAATTTTCTTTCCATTCCTTCTTATTATATTTAATTCCTTGATTTATAATATTATTAATTTTTAATTGTAATTCAATTTTTAAATCATTCTTTATATTTATTGTTGCAGCACTTACAATAGTTGCTTTTTGAACATCATTATTTACAAATGATACATACCTAATTCCTTTATAAAACCCTTGTTTATTATCAGATTCCACATAAGATAAATTTATAAAATTAATATCATCTTCTTTATTTCATTTATTTTTTGTGGACATATTATTTAATTCATTTAAAAAAATTTTTTTTTATAACATAACCATTTCGATTAACTATCATATTTCTTCCAAAGTCAATTTCTCAGGTTAATACTATGTCCCAGCAAACCAACCTTTATACATTCAAATAAATTTTTAGATGTACTTCTTTTTAATATATATTTTTTCCTATTATATTTTTTAATATATAATTAATTTCAATATAGATAGATAGATAGATAGATAGATAGATAGATAGATAGACAGACAGACAGACAGACAGACAGACAGACAGACAGGCAGGCAGGCAGGCAGGCAGGCAGGCAGGCAGGCAGGCAGACAGACAGACAGACAGACAGACAGACAGACAGACAGATAGATAGATAGATAGATAGATAGATAGATAGATAGATAGATTAAAAATTAATTTAAAATTATCACTTGAATTTTATTACATAAACCTTTATTTTTTATTAATTTTCACATTATTAATTCTGAACTTACATGATGTAAGCATTATTTCATTCTTTTTACACCTATTTAAAAATGATAACAGGTATTTCAATCCTTCAATTTTCTTCTGAATATTTCATAACTATTTAAAACCATTAAAATTAATTTCATCAAAATTTGAATATAAAATATCAAAAATGAAAAGAATTTAATCTGTTATGGTGCTTTTTTATATATATTCAAATTAATCAATTAATATGATATAAAATAAAATATCTTTATGTAACAAGAAAAATTTTATTATATATTAAAAATAATACAGAAAAGCTTTTTTTTAACAAATATTGAAAAGGGTAAAAAAAAAAAATTTGCTAAAAAAGTTTTTCTCTATTATTTTTATTATATATATTGTAACAGTCAGAATCGTCTATCTCGCTAACACACTGCAGAATTCAACCCCCAGATGCGAAACTGAACATTCTAGGAGGGGTTGCCTTCTAGATATACTAAGTTCGAATCTAAAGCCCAAATTTCACAGTGCCATCTACATGACAATGCATCTGATGCCACTACTAGTATGACCTTTGACCGGTGCCTGGTGGTCAGGGAGAAACAAGACTCTACACTAAAAGAAGTTTGGGTGGCTAATTAACGTCTATGGATTTACAAAAGAAATGCAGAAAATATATATATAGACCGAGACAGTGATAGGAATCAATAAAATAAGATATCAAATTTAGTTTAAATAATTTCACAAAATTTATTCATATAAATTATATATATAATGCCACTGTCTGCTTATATGAGACAGGGATGCATATTAAATAATTGTTGGCATTATATTCCCACAACTGACAAAAAGACTTTAAAACAAAATGATGTATTCTATTCCTCGGGTTAATAGCATTACGATAATGTGCTTGACGAGATAGGAACATGTGCGAGGTGCTTTGAGCAATTATGCAAGTTTAAGAAAATATTTGAAATTAAGTGTTATAAAATATTTATTGATTTTGAGAATAGCACGGACAAAAGCTTACTAAGCAACAAAGTGGGAATGTGATCAAGGCATTTATTTGAGAATAATAATAATAGAGTTACATTGGGAGGTCAGTATTGCTGATAATGAATTTATTAAAGTTGGAGGATGTGACACATTTAAGTCACAGATGTTTTGTAAAATAAATATAAAATAAAACAATATTGAAAATCCGGAATAATTACAGAGGGCATCTCGCCACTAACCCGTAGGAAAGTATTTTATGAACAGCCAAAACTTAGCGACTGTGTGACGATTGCGTTTAATTCCCAGGGGTGTCATTTGGGACACCTTCTACCTGGAAACTTGCAATAAGCAAAAAGAACGGACTTTGCCGTGTAAAGGATCCTTGGAAAAATAAAACAAAGCGGTCTCAACAACCAATTCATTTACCAGCAATATGAGACTAGTGTATATAAAAACATACTAAATGGGTTTTACTCAGATTAAGAGAAATGCCCAATCAAATTCCCCAAAATTCATTTAAAAGGGTCCACACATTCTCGACGTCAATGATGAACTTTATAATTAAAGTAGAACACAGTAATTAAAATAGGAAAATGCATGCTTGCGGGTTTGAAAAATAAGTATAGATTTATATACGCAATCATGCATTTGGGGACACATTTAAATCACTGACCTCGCACATACTCTCATGGTAGATTAAAATCAATAACATGTAGATTTTAAACTATGTGATTATATTATATTAAAGAAAAGAATCGCCCTCGAACGAGTGATTTGCAAGATAATAAAATTGGAAAATTATAAATTTAAAATATGCCTTAATAGCGGCATCTTACTTTCAATAAAGGGAATAGTTCACTCGGTCAAAGACGATTCTGACACATTATCATAATAAAATAAAAGAAAGCTTTATAAATAGAAAATATTAACCCAAGGATAGAGAGCAAAATGTTGAGTATATTTAAACACGTTAAAGAAATACATAATGAAGTTATGTGAAATATAAGAAAACAATGTTAAATAGCTATAGCATGTTAGTTAGGAATCACAAGAGCTCTTGGGTTAATTTAGGGTTACCTCTGAGGAAGCATTTAGGTAGATTGATGGTCGGCAGGTTTTTATATAATTTAACAGCAAAATCTGGAAATGTTCATATTTTTGGCAGCAGCAGCAGCAGTTCCGGGGTTTGTGTGATAACTTCCGATGGTCTATGGCAGCAGATGATCATTCCAGAGAGAAATAGCCTTCTCACGCTCTACTCTGTCATGTCAAGATTTACAAATTACTAGAATAGAACTCAGAATGATTTCTCTTAGAAACATTAGAAGAAAAACTCGAGAACAAAAGAAAACCATTCTTTTTATAGTAGATATTAACAATAGAACTGCCCTGGAGCATTACAAAAATATATCAGACTTATCAGCCATAATTAAATCTATCCCAATGTCTAAAGGAATTCAACATTAATTAATTTCTTTTGTTAATTTCCCTGTCGACATTCGGATTACAAACTAGATTTAATTAAAAATTACTTTTATTAATTAAAGAAAACCTTAAGTGGACATCTGCTGTTTTTAGATAAACTTATATAATATTAACTAATTAAACTATTGTCCATCATTTATTTTAACATAAATATTTGGAATAACTTCTATTAAATTAAAGAAAATTATTTTACTTTTAACTTGCAATATTTGAATCTATTTACTAAATAAATATTTATTAAATGAATTTTATTTTAAATCAAAATATATTACGACGGTAATATATTTGTAAATAGATTCAAACAAAATAACTTTAACAATTTATAATTTTGATATGTTTTAAAATGCATATCATAGTGTGTGCGCAATTACGACTTATATAACCTACTTTTTAATAAATCAAAATTATGTGAACATATACATAATCTATAATCTTTTATTTATTTGGGAATGACATATATATATATAATACGAGCATTGTACTCGTGGTTTAAAATTAGGCGGGATTTTCTGTATATAAGCGTATTGCAGACACAGTACGATAGATTGGGGTTCAAACTAAGGTATGAGGTAGGAAATAGGTGAGAAAAGGTGAAACGAAGATGTGCAAAGCAGACCTTACTGTTTCAATATATATAAAGACATATTATTTCATATTATATTGTGATTTATTTATATAAATATATATCTAAAAAAATGTCACCTCTATTCACCATATATCAAAATCTTGTTGTTCAGTTGTTTTATGAATGAAAATATTGTTGTATTATTCATCAATATAAATTGAGATAGATATGACGGTCTCAATTTATAACTTATGTTTTAAAAAATAAAAGTAATTGGTGATTGTAAATTAAAATTCAGATTTAACAAATTAAATTTTTTCATCAAATTTAAGTTTAATATTGTAGACACACCCACACATTGATAAAGGTCTGTCCTTAAAATAAAACGGAATCAATTTTAATAGACTTAAAAATACACACACAAATAATAATAATTAATTTTAACTAAACAACTTTTTTTTAAAAGTTATGTTTTAAAAACGAAGTTTAATTAAATCTAATTAAAGAATAGGAGTAATTTAGAATAGTTTGATAAAATAGTTTATCTCATTATTAAATGAAATTCTTTGAAAACTGATTTCTTTTATTAAATTTTGTTTTATGTTTTGAAAAGGTTTAAGATGTTAATTAAAAATATTTTTAGAGATTATGTTAGCTAGTTGTTATTTTTAACATGCTGTTTATTTATTAAAAAAAATTGGTAGATGTGGGTAATTTAAAATAATTATTGCCTTGTTTAATTAAAAAAAATGTGCTTTGCAAAATTAAAATGATATAAAATGATCAACTCAGAAATATTTTTGGTGTTTAGCCTTTTTTTCACTGTTTTTATTCACCTTCTATTACAAGTGATCTTTATGGCCACCATGAAGTCCATAAAACATCTACCAGCAGCTGAACTTATTATAATAAGAGTGTGTGGCTAAAAACCACTAAAAGTGTTACTCCAAAGCAGAGACCATAACCATAAGCATGATAAATCCTGTTTTTTTTAATTAGATGGAACACTATGCTAGCAAGCTTTACATACATTGAATTGCAATTAAAATAGATATGCTTCTTAACAATAAAAATGAACAAATTTTCAAAATAAACTTTACCTGGAAACATACAATCTGACTATGGTTAAGATTTGAAAACTATAAATGGAAAGATTTTGCTAGTAACCACTGAAGAACTCTCTTGTTATATATATATATATATATATATATATATATATATATATATATATATATATATATATATATATATATATATATATATATATATATATATATATATATATATATATATATATAAATGTAATTTCACATTTATAGAAAATAATCACCACTTACACAATAGAACTGCTATGTCTTTTCATCTCTGTATCAGTCTGCTGATAACTTTCTAATTTTGCAATGTCATCAAATAATGTGTACACCAGAACTTCTGACAAATTTAACAGATAAATATGTCAAAATAGATCACATGTTCAAGTTATTTTACAACATTTTGGATAAGATTTAGAAAGTTATTGGTAGACTGATATAAATGTGAAAAGGTGTAGCAGCTGTAATACATAATATTAATCATATCAGACTATAATCTGACAAAGTATGTTTTTAATAATATAAAAAATATAATTTTGTACACAAAAATAATAAAAATAACACATTACATGCTGACAAAGCCACTCTTCTCTCCTACACAAGGTCACAAAGTATCACATTTTACTATTGTACATGTGGCCAGAAATTTCCAAATTTTACTTAAAATTTAAAAGTATCACATATATTAACTCTGGCATAAAATTACAAATCAAGCACTAAAGCAAAATTACCAAAAAATTATATTACATAAGCAAAATAAAAAAATACAACTATTTTATCAATTGAATAAGGATATTAACTACAAAAATAATAAGTACATTAAGTTAAAAAAATGGACTGTAAAGCAAAGATAAAATAAAATAAATACTATGTCTATTAATGATGGCAGAAAAGTAAAAATAGACAGATAAAAAACAATTTATGTCTAGATCAGCTTTTTATAACATGGACACTTAGAGCATGTGTTTTATATGGTATAATGACTGCATGAGATATTGATTGAGAAATGTCTAAGTACATACATTTTATTAAAAAAATAAAATAAGAAATTATTAAACTTTTATCAAAATGTAAAAAAAATTTTTTTTTAAACTTATCAATGAGGTGAACTGATTTTTTAAAATATAGTTCACTCTTTATGCAACCAACAGATCATGGTTCTTCACTTTTATACACTTGATGGTGGAAAAAATATATAAACTTTTATTAAAACAGAGTCAATGAGGTGAACTTATTTTTTTTAATATTGTCCAGAATGCAAACAAAAATGTCATCTTTGTTTGTTTTGTAATTTCATGCCAGAGTTAACATATGTAGCATTTTTTATTTTTAAATAAAATTTGGAAATTGCTGTCGGTGATGGCAGACTATCATACTTTCTCTCTCTCTGTGTGTGTGTGTGTGGGGGGGAGTAATAATGTTGATGGCACAAAGTGCCATTATTTAAAAACTTACAACTACCTGTTTTTATTTAGTATCATAATTGCCACAGTGAAACAAAAACTTACAATGACCTGTTTTTGTTTAGTATCAGAATGTGTTTTTATTATTTTTGTGTACAAATTTATCACTTAAATTTGCTGTAAGTTCCACTACACCTGGGTCTCTTTTTATGCGGACTTATTTAACACAATTTTGAAGTTACGTGACCGGAAGTCAAACTCTGATAATGCGCTATTACTTTAAATAATAAATTTTGCGCACTTATGTTATATTGAAAGTAATAGCACATTATTGGAATTCGACTTTCATCTTAATAATTTCAATATTTTCAGTGCTTTATAATAGTAAGATTTTATGCAATAATGAAATTAAAATCATGATTTCCACATTTTATGTATACACACATTAAATTTTACAAGATTATAATGTAAATTTGTTCAAACATTGAGCGTGTTAATTTTGCATTTTAAATCACATTCTGTTTTTGCTTTTTAAAAAAGAACATAATCAATTATTAATAATTTAGTGTTCACACGTTTATTTTTAAAAGGTGAGTAATAGCAGTGGGCACAATTAAATTTGACAATTAAAAATTAAAATCTGATTTTTAATTGTAATTAACAATTTAAAAATTACTTACAGTGACTTGAAATTAATGTGATGTGAAATTTGATTTTTAAATGGAATTGAAAATTAAAAAATTAAAGACAAAAATAAGAATTTAATTTTTAGTTGTTAGTTTCATAAACAATTAATAAAATCATCATCTCAAGATTAATTACTAATTAAGTTGTCACCAGAAAACCATTGACACAACATGAGTGTGAAGTTGGTGCTAGTTGTATTTCCTCTTGTGAAAAATCTGATTTTTTTACCAGTTTGCAAATGAACGTGTTTTTCGGCAAATAGCGATAATAATTAAAACATGTATAAAAAAATGTAAATTACTGTACTGGAAATTATGCATAAAAATATATTATTTTGAATAAAATTAAGTATTATAATTAAAAAAAAGTTTGTCTTGTATCAATTTCTTTCAAATTTGAAATTTTTTATTAGTCATATTTTATTTCCTTATTTTTTTTTGCGTGAATTTTAAAGTAATTTTACATTGGCGCTTTGCTTTTACGCGAATTTTGAAAACTCACAGACTGCACCCCCCCTTTTTAATGTAAGTTACGTCTATTTTTGCACCATTTCATTTGCGTGTGTTTTCTGAGGAACCTATCTATCGCATAAAACGAGACCCAGGTGTATTTACATTATTTGATGAGATTGCAGGGTTTGTTTGATAGGATTTCAAGGTTAAAAATTTATGGCAAAAACAACATGGATTTGAAAAGGGATAGCAAGTCTGATGTGTAAGTACCAAATAATTTCCTTTCAGTTATATCTTGAACTTAATGTAATCAGTTTATTTACTTTATGAACAATTTAATGAACTTTTAAAATGCTAGTTACCAAATCAGTAAGATTTAGAGATCCGACAATTTATAATTTAATGTTTGTGATTTTAGGTTTTCATTGTATTCAATTTTAAATTAGTTTTAAAATGTATACTTTATCATACTTAATTTAGTTTAGTGTATTTGATATATTGTGGCATGCCTTTAAATATTAAAGATGAAAGACAAATCAATTTCATTTCTTAAGTTTTTTTCCTCCAAAAGAATTTTAAATAGTGTAAGTGATTTTAATAAATAAAATTTAGTTTTATTAACATTTTTCCAAAAAAACCTTTAAGAAAGAATGTAAGAAAGATTTAGTAGTTGAATATTTTAACTTTACTTTAACAAGAGTTCTTTCTATGAGGCTATTCCAAAAATTATTTAAACAATGTTTTTCAAAGTAATGTAAATCAAGATATGTATGTGTCTAATGTGATGTACCCATACCATATAAACAGTTCAGTAAGTTGAGTTTAGTGTGCACGTGCTATTTTATTTTGCTTGTTTCACATACATACCTGAAATAAAAGGTTAAAATATGTGTGTATGCAATTCTATATGTATTGATCTGGAACACTTGAATATGTTATTTATCTTTCCAATATATATTATTCCCAGTTAAGATATTCATGAAATACTTTAATTTGTTCCAGATTTAAAAACATTTCTCTTTGTGAATTATATTTTATTTTGAACTTCAAGGTGTAAGAAATTTATTGTTTTACAATTAATACAGTAGAAGAATCAAATGCATAGTGTATAGGTCTGATTTTGTAACAGCCTGTGCAGTATGAACATTTATAGTTAATTTAAACTGTTTTGTCATTTCATTCTTTAATGTAAAAGTAAATTATATATGTGTGCATATCTTAATTTAGCTAATGCATATCTAACAGAATTAGGTATTTATTGATAGTCTTCAGAAATGATACTGTGTTATTAATAAAAAAGGTTGTGTTAATATTAAAGGTGGTCTGATGTCAAATGCAATAAAAGTCAACATAAATGTGGCAATTTCAATTTAGGACTTGCACTATAATGTATTGTATTCTTAATAACAGGTGTTTATTGTTGCCTGTTTTTCTAATTGGTGCTTTTAAAAGTATCTCTGCTATCCGTGAGACAAAAAATTTTAAGTATCTATTTGTAATGGTGTAGCTGTATAGGCATATATAGTTAAGATTTTCACCAGTAAACACTTACATGATATCTTTTAATCACATATTCTATACTGTAAGCCTAGGACCACTCCCTGGTGTTAGATATTGATATGCTTACTGTCTATTACATATACTTAAATTTTGGTGGCCAACATGGGACCTGATGATGATTGAGTTCTGATAGTCTGTATACAAAATAGCCACATAACTTGATACTCAAATATAAATATATTCTGAGATACTGAAAACCAGTTATGAAAGATTTATTACAATTTGGAAATAGTTGGCACAAAAAATAATAAAAAATAATATCAAATATCATCAGATAGTGCAAAAAAGTGCTTGTGAAAATGATAAGAAATGTTTAAGGAAAATCAGTGCTCTACAGAAAAATTGTAAAAAAGTCAGCAATAGCAAGAAAATAATTTCATCATGACCTGCATTCAGTGGAAGAAAAATGGGAACAGATTCTATAAAAAGTAGAACAAAAGTATGAAAGTGTTTATGTAGATATGATTGAAATGAAAAAATGCACCAGTACTATTAAAGAAAAGATAAAAACCAAAAGAGAGAGAGAGAGTGACAGTAGATAATGAGGAAAAAGAAATAGATCAAGTAAAAAAAGGTTTTGAAGAGAGCAAAAAATGTCAGGAAACTATATAATGTTTAATGAAAGTTAAGGAAGAGCATCAGATTTTCAGTGAATAGAAATTACAAAAACAGATCAATGATTGAATAAAAGTGATAAGTATTTCAAGCTATGTACATTGATACAAGGAAAATGAAAGTAAATGAGAATAATGCCACACATGAAGTAATAATACAACTGTGTACTAAAATAAAAAAACACTAAAAAAAATAATTCAAAAGATAGAAAGTAAATGTTGCTTCCAAATGGAGAAGAATCAACTGTTATATGGTATAATTTGCATGAAATAATTGAAAAAGTTAGCAGATAACCAATAATAGGTAAATAAAAAATTAGTGTTTCAGAGAGCATTTAAAAAATGCAATGGCAAATAGCAGTAAATAAGTTTGAACAATTTGAATAATTTTAATTTTAAAAAAAAAATGAAAATTTCCTTATTGTACAATAATAGCAATTTTTTTTTTACCATATAAAAGGGAGGTTGGGATGAATATTCTATCTCACTTTATAATTTATATTTAAAAATATAAAAATAGTTGACAATTGTAAATTAAAATTTATGTTTCACAAATTAGTTTACATTTTTATAACAAATTTAGGTTTCTGTTTTAGGCACACCCATGCAAAAATAAAAGTCTGTGCATAAAATAAAACTGCAACAATTTTAAGTTTACTTCTAAAAATACAAAGAAACTAATTTATTTTGATAAAATAAATTTGTTTATAAAACATATGATCTAAAAACAAATTTTAATTAAATCTAATTTAAAAGCCAGATTAAATTAGCAAAGTTTAATAACATAGTTTATCTCATTAAATGAAAACATTCTTTTTATTAAGCTTTCTTTCATGTTTTGGAAAGGTTTGAAAATGTTAATTAAGCATATTTTTAATGATCACAATAGCTAATTGTTATCTGCAATCATGCTGCTTACTTATCTAAAGAATTTGGTAAATATTAGTGATTTGTCTTGCGTTGTTAGCCGAGAGGTATCGCAGCCACCATGCAAGCAAGTAGTTGGTTGCAGACGGTTGTGGGTTCACGAAAAAAATATTGGTGATTTAAAATAATTCATAGCTTGTTTAATTATAGAAAAAGTGTTTTGCAAATTTGATAATGATATAAAAGGGCCACTCAGATAATTTTGGTCTTTCATATTTTATCACTGTTTATTCACTTTTCATTGCTATGATCATTATAGTCATTATGAAGTACACAGAACCTCTACCAATAGGTGAACTAATAAGCGCATGCAGCTAAAATGCATTAAAGAACTATCTGGAAGCATAGAGCCCATAACCATAAGGATAGCTTCACATATACTAAGTTTCAATTAAAGTGAACACTTCTCAACAGGAAAAAGAAACATATTTTCAAAACAAACTATACCTGGAAACATAAAATCTTATTGTGACTAAGATTTGAAAACTATAAATTGAAAGATTTTACTAATCAATTATGAAAGAAAAAAAAAATATATAAAAAATTATGAAAGAATTTTCTTTTAAAATGTATGTATGTAAATATAATTTTATCTTTATAGAGAAATAATTTCTCAGATGTATTTTGAACTTAAGATAACCAATTTATTTATTTTATTAATGATTTCATAAACTTTTGAAGGTCAGACAATTTATAATTTAATGTATGTGATTTTATGTATTCATTTGACTATTAAATTAGTTTTAACATTTTTACCTTACAATACTTAATTTATTTTCATGTAAATGATACACTGGAAAATGTTTGTAATCATTCTACATGAAAGAAAAATTAGTTCTGTTTCCTAAGTTTTTCCCCTTCTAAAGTGTTTTAAACAGAGCAGAGATGATTTTAACAATCAAAATTTAGTTTAAGTCCATCTTTCCATTAAAAAAATGTTTGAAGAAAGAATATAAAAAAGATTTATTAGTTGAATATTTTAAATGCAGTTTAACAAAATTTCTTTCTCTGAAACTATTCCAAAGATCATTTAAACAATGTATTTCAAAAATAATGTAAATCAAGGTATGTATTTGTCTATTACAATGTACGTGTCATATCAATAGTTTAGTAAGTTGATTTTAGTAAAACAAAAACATTGAGGCAGTTTACTATTTTATTTTATTTGTACCAAATATGTGTGTGTATTTTATAAAGCAATTCAATAGATATTTTATCTGCCACACTTGCATTTTGGATATGTTACCTTCACAATATATATTATTCCCATTTTAGGTATTCACAGAAGACTAATTTTACTTCATATTTAAAGACATTTCTCCCTATGAATTTTATTTTACTTTGTATTCCAGATTGTAAGACATTTACTGTGTGGTTTAACATTTAATGTGGTGTAGGGATCATATGCATTGTGTATAGATCTGGTTTTGTAATGGTTTGAACATTTATAATTAATCCAAGCTATTATATTATTTTATTCTTTAATGCAAAAGTGAAATATGCACACATCGTAACCTTACTAAATCATATTAATAGAATAAGTATTTCATTATAGTCTTCAGATATGATACAGAATTATTGATAAATAGTTTGTATTAATATTCAAGTGCTATTTAATATCAAATGCAATAAATGCCAAAATAAATAAGGCAATTTCAACTTAGTAATTTAAATGTATTATATTAAATGGTTAATAAAATTTGTTGGATCAATTTTGGAATCAGTTGACTATTATCTTCTTTGCCAAGTGAAATTTTTAAGAGTCTCTGTTTTCAATGATCTAGAGGCAATTTTAGGTATCTATTAATAATGGTGTAGTTGTTTAGGCATATAGGCGTGTATAACTAAGATTTTCACTAGTAAACATTCACATGATATCTCTTAATCATATATTATGATGCACTATGCCCATATTCTGCTCCATCCCATTTCCACAACATAATCTTTGTCAACTCCATGGCCTTTATATCTAAATTCCTCTTATTTTTTCCCAAACCCAGCATAAAATTCAATAACCCACTTTCAGTATAATCACTTTCCTTGTATTTATAAATCCACAACTTAATTATTTGTATCCTTTCTGCTTTCAGGCATTTGCATTCAATTAAAAGATGCCTATTATTTTATATGCCTTCCTTACACAACTGGCAGATTAAATCATCCATGTTTTTCCATTTACATGTATAATCCCCTGTTGCTAAAGATCCCATTTGAGCCTTAAACAGTAATTCTTTCCTTGCTATTATTATAAATTAACTTGCAATATTCCATTTACTACTATACAACTATACATATTTAAACTCCTTTTACTTTCCATACTAGTTCTCCATCTCTCCAACTTCCTATTCTTTACTAATGCATCTAGTCTTCTATCTCATTCCTTATCACTATAACACATCAATTCTCCTAACATAATCATCTCATCTGTTGTACAAGTTTACCAACATAAATTTTTTATCAAAATCTTCTGCATACTGCATTATCTTTCTCACCCATCTTGTTAACTGCCCTTTATTCATAACAGAATTAAATACTATTTTGGCTATTCTTTTATTATCCATAAACTGCAATCTACCAAACATTTTCATTTTGCTTTTTGCATCCCTTACATAAAAACTTGACCATCCCATTTCTCCTTGAATTGTCTCCTTTGCTGTCCATGCATCTAATGCATGACTTCCTACTTCTCTGTACTTATTCCAAGTAATACCCCTTTACTAACACATACCACATTGTTAACATATGTTAACCTTGCTACCACAACTCCCTTCCATATAATTCTAGCTACATCATATTTATTATATGAAAACACTGTTAATTTCTTTATCAATTCCTTTTTTCTTTGCTTCATTTATCAACTTTTTCTCCCATTCATCCAAGAAATTTCTCTGATTACTTAAGATGATTCCCAAATAGTTATATCTATTTATTACACTTAATTTTATATCCCCCAATCAAAACTCCTTGTCTTCATTTTCCCCAGTATTAATCAACAATACTTTTAAGTTTTCTTCACTAAACTTAATCCTCATCTCTCTACCCACCTTTACACATGTCCTCAGTATAACTTCCATCTCTTCCCTTCTTTCTGCACAAAAAAAGATATCTGCAAATAAAAGACCCAATAATGTATATACTCCATTGCCATCTATTAATGGTATCTCTATATCTCTTCCTAATATTTCTATTGCTCTCTCCATTTTTCTCAAATACAACAAAAACAAAATAGGTGACATAGGGCAATCTTGCCTTAGACCCAACTCATTTTTAACTTTAACTGGTTTGATATTCCCTAATTGATATATATATATATATATATATATATATATATATATATATATATATATATATATATATATATATATATATATATATATATATATATATATATATATATATATATATTATAATAGTCAGGGTGAATAACAAGGTCTTATCATATCTGCCATACAAGGGTGCCACCAGGCTAGTAGGCAGATACTTAAGTTAAGATCCAATTTTATTTTATTATAGACCATTAGCCCCAGTGACTAGATCATGGAGCAGCAGAGATAATGTATACTTTACTTTTAAGAAAGATAATAAAAAATAAGAATAAGCCACTGCCAGATTAACAATACAGAGAAACATTTATATTGCACATATATAAAATTTAGAATTATTTTAGTATAATGTTTACTTTATAATTTGATTTACATTTTAACTTTTGATTTTATAAGTTCGCACAGATGAATTTATTAATATTTTATTAAGTGTTGAGTATGGATAGACTACATAGATTGTACTCGAAAAAGAAAATATTCTATATCCCTTATTTAACCCTAGGCCAAAAGTTCACAATCAAACTAACACCAATCTACCTGATATATCAATGTATTCATTGCATCATAAATATGACAGCACAATACTGTAAAGTCAGAAATATACATCTGAACAGCACGGTTATCGAAGAAATGTTTCTCGTCCAGTACAGGAATACTTTGTCTGTCTGGTGAGAAGAACAATAAAAAAGAAAACTCCATAGGAAGGGATTGTGGTCCTTTTTGCCATCTTACTATCCCATTTCATAGGCAAAAGGGGTGATCCAAGGAACAGGGAATACCATCTACTTCTGATGATCAGTAATAAATGGGTCTTATTTTGCCCAAGTGCAGCATATAAGGTGATCCTGCATGTAGTGGATCTTCATGCTACATTTACTAATTAAACCAATACATCCAATCCATTGACCCAATTTAACTGCAAAACAAATAACCTAAGATTTACCCTCCCTTAAATTAACATAACTTTACGAATCTATGCAGCCATTCATGCCCGTCTTAAATTTAACATGATTTAATTAAAAGTTTTACCTTAATGTGAAAAAAAAAAACATAAACACTTAAAAAAATGGAGAAAATAAATTAATGGAAATGATTTAAAAAAATATATTCAATAAAAATAATTATTAATAAATGATTTATTTTGGTCAGATAGGAATTTCTATTTCTTTTTAGATACTGGAAAAGTTTTATAGTTAATGTTCATTACTTAGATAAAGTTCTTACAGTTTTAAAAGAGAAAAGTCCATACTTTCTAATTGCTTGTAATTAATACCCACAATGTTCTGGAGGGAACAGGTGTGCTATTGCCATTCTGTTTGTATTTATCCAGAGGTCCTTTGCTCTACTTGGTATAGCTTTGCAGGATCTTATCACAGGACTCTGTGTCCGCAATATAAAAAAATGATAGTTACATTTTTTTCTTTAGGGAAAACTAAAGGGATTGAAAGTGTGTCTTTTCAATCCTACTCCTTCAACTCTCCTGGCATTAACACATATAATACACCCTATTAATTTATTTCCAATCTTTTCCTTTTTATACTAAAATTGCAAATTAACTCAATATGATGTCATGATGATGATTATTCTTTTGCTGAAATACATTTCCTAAGGAATTTTTTTTGGCTATTCTGTTCCTATTGTTTTTCTCTCCTATCTGACCTTTAATTATAAATTTTGAGATGCCCAAGGGCTAGTTTACTTCAGACTAATTAAAAATAATCATTTCCAATTTTAGCCTTTTTACACAATAGAATTAATTAAATTTGTATGTTCTTAAAGATATATTTTTATCTTTAAATCTTTTAAGTTTTTGTTGAAAATTTAGTTTTTAAATTTCTTTTAATAATTTTCCATCTATGCGATTTTATATACAAGTTTTATTTGTGAACTTTTTATTTTTAATTTCTAATTTTACTTATTATAATAATGTAACAGCATATATGCATGTTACAATATATATATAGTGACCTTCTAAATAGGCATAAGTAATTAAACTGTGTTGCATCTGTAGTGAAAAAAAATGAAATAGCCTTAAAATTTAAAAATTTTTCTATTAACCTTTTAACCGCTAATTAAATCATTGGTTGTATGAGGTAAAAATCAAAGCTTGTAATAGGCCAACTCACAAACTGAAGACAAAGCCTATTGTTAAAACATATTCGCCTATAATATTAAATTCAACTCAGATACGTTTATAAAAAGTATATTATTAATTTTTCAGGTTGTGAAGAGAACGAAAGTTCTTTCAAAAATAAATTGCTATTTTTTTATTCTAAAATATTCAATTTCGGCAACATAAAAGCTATAATATAAACAAAAAGATCGACTTTTACGTTATAGAAAAGTAAATATTTCTTTTTACTACAACTTCAATATTTGTACTAAAATCTTCAATATTTTTCGAAAATAATTTTGTTTTTTTATTATTCTCTCTGAAAATGATTTTTAATTTCCATAAATATAATTTTAAAATAATTTAAATCGTATTCGAAATGAAAATCTCAGCGTTTTTCTTTATTTTCTTTGATCAGGCAGTTTCTTTATTCTTTCCAGCCAATCAGAATGTCTTTTTCGGCTGAGAGCATGCTAAGAACCAATCACAAATAATGTTCCTTCTTTGTTTAGGTTTAAATGCGTTTTTTTTATTTTTTACTTGTAAAATAAATCGGAAGATGGCACCATCTTACAGAACTTTTAAAAACGAATTCAATACGTGTTTAACGAATATTTTCGTATAAAAACTGGCTGAGTTAGAATGATGTCAGATGTCAACGAGGAGCCTTATCGGAGGCGGGAAAAGGGTTAATGGTTCAAAAACTTATATGTGGGCCAACTGTGCTTTTTGGTTAGCAATTTTTCAAGCATTTATTGTTATTATTATTATTTTGATAGTGTTTAATGCAAGGAAGGGGGGGTGGATTATTACAGAAAGTGTTGTTATAATAGTTAGATTGATGCAAAGTTGTTTTATTTGTTTATAAGATAGTGTTGGTGTTTGTTGAATGGTTTTCTGATTTATTATTCATTGACACCCATCCCTTTTACTAATATTATAGTCAGTGAGATATGTTTAACCCATAGCCATATCAGTTATGTTTTAGTTCAAATAATTTAATATTCACATAGCAGCGTATGTGTATGAATGTATCATCATCTCATTTCATTTTCATATTTTAATTACAATAAACAATATTACACTTACAAGAAAACATTTAAATTACAGTAATTATCTCTAATAATTTTGCAAAAATATATTTTCTTAAGTGATTAATGGATATTTGAATTGGTGGATTATTTGACCAATTTAAATAATATTATCAACCATTTTATTTAATAGTTAATTGATATTCATTTGCTTCAAAGCTATAAAAAGTTCATTTTTTTATTATTTAATTTGACTTAATTGTGAAGGTCAAAATGATTTTTTTTTTAAGAAAAGATTTCTTGAATATTAATTAATTGATCAAGTGCAAAAAGGTGGGAGTTGAGCTTTGGATGATCAGGTGACCTTTTTGATTGGTGGGGGAGATTTTTTTAACTGATAGCTGGTAATAAAAAAAAGAGATTTTTTTTTTGTAATTTCAACAAATGTACTTGTCATTTCTGCTGCTATCAGTTATATCTCTCCCAAAACAGTGTAAAGTGAAACTCTAAAACAGCCTTTTCATAAAGCTCATTATAGAAACTTCAGACATTTAAAGCTTTATAAAAGAATGTCTGAATAAAATATAAAGAAGGTATCAATCTCTTTCTTTTGTCTAGTTAAAACATTTAAATTAACACTTTCATTTTGTTTAAAGATGTGCTTCAGTACTGTTAAACTTATGTTATTTCATTTACTCTTATTTATTTCTGTTAAGAATACTAAAATGCATGAACTTTATAACTTCTTAACTACAATGTGTGAGCTCTATAATGTTTTGTGGAAACACAGGCAGACTTTTTAACAGAATTTACCTTGATAAGCTCAGTTGAAATTAAAAGGATGTGCATATTTATTATACTATATTTAAAATTACTTCAGAATTCTAACCTTATTTTTTATTTATGCTATAAATAATATGTATTTTATTAAAAGAAGATAAATGTATGACTTACCCAGAATAATTGATTGCTATTATCTACAAAATATATGCCTAGATCAAATTGAAGGACTTTAATATTATATATTTTTTTGTGTTCTCTTCAATACATGGATATTGGAAAATAAAATATTACTGTTAAAGATATACAAATTTCATGTGGACAATTATTAACAACTTCGTAAAATTAATAATGTAGCGGTTGACTAATAAATTATGGAAGCGAGTACTTTTTCTGCAGGAAAATATATTAAACATGTTGCTGAATTAAACTAGTAGAATTGCTTAAAAATGAATAAAAGAGAAACCAATTAATAGCTGAAACTGTCTTTTAATATCTCCATTACCGAAAATATTCGTTGTTACATGTGTTATATAAGTGAAATGTATTAGCTTTAGTTAAGAACATTGGAGGTCACTAAGTTAAGTTTATATTATAAATGTTTGTCCTAGGAATAACTTTTTTTTTTAATGTTTCATGTCTTTACTAACATGCACTCGTTTGGAGTATTCTTTATTATCCAGAAGACCTTGGAAAAGAGACTTTGCAAATGAAAATTTTTTTTTAAGTTTAAAAAGAAGTATAACCTTTTACTTTTTGTTATTATTTGCAGTTACTGATACATAGGTATATAATATATAGCTAGATAGATGTATTTAATATTATATACATATTTATTTAATTTAATAATATTAAATTGTGCTTTCACACTTCCAACATAAAGCTATAACAACAAATTGAATACTAAATTAAATGGATGAACACTTTCAAGATGTACTTCTCATATTCATAGCCAGTTATGATCCTTTCTTTGGAATTATTATATAAATAAATCTGATATGCAAATTATATGCAAATGAGTCACTAAGACCATCTTTTAGATATCGCAAAACTCATGCATTCTTACGATTAATGGCGAAAGAGTCCTCTGCTATAAAGTATGCTTCTTTTACTTTTCACTAACATCATGCCTCTCAGTACAAACTAATTTTGCAGATGTGGGTTTGAACACATGTCCTGACAATTTTTGATGCTGAGCAAAAATTGAAATTCATTCTGGATTCGTATGTGCCTTATTGTATCTATACTTGTGTTGTGATATCCTAGTAGCTATGGTGGCTCTTGTTTCACCATAGTATGCTGCCTTACATCCATTATGAGGGCATGCCACTCTGTACACAGCCTGTGGGGTCTGATCAGAAGCTATAGTGTCCTTAGTATTGTAATAAGCCTATTAGTTGAGTTAGGTGTATGAAAACTCAAACGAAATTCATTAGAAAAAGTCTTATAAAATGTTTTATGTAAAGAGTGCACATAAGGCAAGAATATCCAAGGCCTGTTGTCTTCATCTCTGTGCTTTCCAATATTATTTAAAAAAACATCTAATTTTGCTATATACTATATTGTGCCTGTATCATGATTTGATTAAGTTGTTAGTATAATTAATTAAGTTAGACTTTCTGTCTGCTTCAAACTTGCACAAATAGTAATTTCTGAAAAAAAAAAAGATGTCAATCCAGCAAACTTGTGAGTCATAGGTGTGTATGACTCAGGGTGAATCTGTCCATGAACTTCTGGTGGCTTCATAATCATTGCAATTTATTTATATAATGATTCCAAAGAAAGGATCATAACTTGCTATGAATATGAGAAGTACATCTTCTTGAAAACGCTCAGCCATTTAATTTAGTATTCAATTTGTTGTTATAGCTTTACGTTGGAAGTGTGAAAGCATGATTTAATATTATTATATTGAAGACAAATGTAAAGTATAAATATACAGGTTATTATTTATTTAATTTGCGAACTTCTAGAACTTCTCGGAATAGCATATCCACAAACGGTGGGTAGGCTGGTAAAATTAATATTGTTTGAATATAATTTATTTTATTTGAAAGTGAAATATATGTATTTTTGGGTATATTGTTAAAGATAATGATTTAATCTTATATATCTCTCTTTTATCTCGAAGTGAAAATTAATTTCAAGAGTAGCTAGAGAATAAATAAAAAAGAAAAGAATATTGTGTTAGAGGTAATAAAACCTCATTTATTATATTATCACTATTTAAAGTATAAAACCACTCACAGTTTATTATAAGCTAAAAGTTTTATTCTCAGTTTATTCTTTACAATTATAATATTGACATATTAAATAATTTAGAACTGTTTTCACATTCTTATTTGTGCATATGTCTGTTTGTCTTGTGCAATATTTCATTTAATTAATAAATATTCGGTTTTTATGATTGCTTTTCTCTATAGATTTCGGATATTGTTATATTCCAAAAGAATTAAGGAAGTCAGTAAGCGATCACATATGTGTTTATCTGCCAATGTATAATATGGAAATGTATAGATTAGCTATGAGAAAGGAAATTATTCTGATGCATTCTATGCTTGTTGAGGTAGAGAATTTTCTCCTTTAGTATATATTTTTCTTTTATATTGCCATGGGTAGAGTATAGTTTAGATTGCGTATGTATATGTTAAAGATGATGTTTCATGAAGTTAAGTGATATATTCCCATTGTTTGATGGTGAGGCAAGTCCCACACCAATACTATATTTCAGAATTTTGGTAGTTTAATGTTAGATTTATTAACTAAAGAGGTATTCACTTCCCATGTGTTTAGATTCTCTTGAGTATTTATTTTATATTTTCATAGGAACATAGCTTTATGGAATTTAGTTGGTGGTTAGATAAACAGTCAGATCAGGCCCTTTGCTGAATATTAAAGTTGTTAAAATGTTATATTTGGTGGTTGGTTTATGACGTTGTCCGAAATAAAACATTTGTTTAATAGTTAAAATAAACTGATAATATATAAAAAAAATATTGCTTTTCTTTTATTATTGCATGGAATATAATACACATGCGTAATGTAAATAATATCCCGGATATAAAGGTATAATATTGCTGAGTTTATATATCTGAAAATAAACATTATACAGTATATCATATTAAATCTGACATAAGTTAGAAATCATCAAATCATCGGAATGATTAGTATTTGTTTCTATTTTTATTTTTGTATGCCTGAAATTGTAGGTATTTAAAGTGATTATTTAATTAAGATTATTTAAAGCTGCTCTCTTGATAGCCAAGTGTATTAATGTGCTTTATCCCAATAATTGATAGTATATCCTCTCAAAAGTGTATATTGTGCCCAATAAAATAATGTATTATTTATTCAGTGTTGTATTTTGATAAAAATTATTTAGATAGCCTGGATATTCAAAGTCAGAGTATTAAGGTATAATTTGTTTGCTAATTTACGTTTATAAATGTGTCAATAATAAATTATGTAATATGTAATGGGGATAATCCTAAATTTCAATTAATGGATTTGTTTGTAAATTTTAAAATTAAGATAAAAGTCTTATTCTGAACTAATTACATTTAACTAAATCTTAAGTGTAAATAAATGCTTTGTTTATTATTCAAAACTGTGTCTCGAGTTGTTCTTATATGCATTCGAATTCTAGTTTCCACATCTCCACATTTCATACATCTATTACAAAAATAAGTATATTATTTTATGGCTTTGATATCAAATATGCTAAGGTCTGATAATATTGTTTCCTAGATCCAAACATTACATGAAATATTTTACCACTTGATAAACTTATAAAAGTGTTGCCTAGTTAGTGTATTATTTAGATAGTGATGTGAAATTAAAAGATACCCTATTTCCTTCGTTATCTAATTGCTAGCCCAGTAAACATTATTCAATTTATTTCATTATATCTTATTATAATTTAGAGTTATAAATTACTGGCTAATATAGTTCTTTAGTCTAACTGTGTTATAGATTCCCTGAGATCTGATTTTATATTCCTAGATCAACATTAATTTAGCTATTTAGATTAGGATGTGCTGAACAATAGAGTTATTTAGTGTTATGATTTTCTATTCTGTCAGAATTGTATTGAGCTATTATAGAGTGTAACTGGATGATGGAAGAGATCAAATTGAAATTATATTTTGTTAGATGGAATAAATAAAACTCTGCTAGCCTGTATCATTTGGTTAATTAATAAATAAGGTTTATATTTTATTTGATAGCTTATAGTATTTCTTCCTTCGTTTATTTATATTCTATATGTTATGAACTTTCTGTAACCTCCCACTGAGGGAAGCTGTAAGATAAACATAAGTAAAAGAGTCTCAGCATTAATTATGAATCAGATAAAATGATAAATCGTTCTATTCATTAATAGAACTGGCGCCTTGGGCATTTGCTCATATAATGTACATGAACGGTGATGTGTGCGTAGGTTACAATATATATATATATTGTAACGGTATGGTGTGATATGCCCGGATGTTCCGGCCTACAGATACATTTGAACACACACAGATCAACTCTAACAATCAGCTAGTTCTTCCATAATATATACCAACTTACTTCCAATCTAAAAGTGCTGGTGCACTTGTCTGCCATATCCCAAAGTTGATAGTGCCCCATGGAACAAACCGGTCCATCCACATATATAGGTGAAAGAGAGCAAGCTCGCATCTAACTACTGTCGGACCTAGGGTCTTCATGTAGGATGCTAGAGATAAAACGATGAAACACCTGACTCATGATTACATCCATTTTCAATAAACCAGCCTAAGCATAATCCATCAAATCTACATGCAATCCAAATCAGTTCATCTCACATCTCACCACTCTTTTCCAAAACCGTTGCCTCAGATATTCGAACTCAGGAAGAATTCGCATTCGACTCTCTTAACAGGTATGTATCTATGCATACTCTTAATCAATGACTAAAATAATATATCCTATCTATTAAACAAAATATAACCCATATTTAATGTTCTCTCCCATGCTTATTAAGCAATAATGTGGATGTGTGTATGTGTAAAACATAGGTTATAAGATGTAAGTGTTTAATTGAATATAAATGCTGGATCAACAAAACTACAGAGATCTTGTTAATCTATAAAACTTCATAATATTTATTTACAAACAAAAATAGGATATATTTAAACATAAATTCTTAAACAATTTAGAAAAGCAAAGAAAATTTCTATATAGAAAAATATTTAAAAAATCTCAATAAAGAAAAAAATATATATAAAAAAATGATGCCAATAAATTACTTGGATATCTCTATGGATTTACAGTTTCTATGTCTATTATGATAATAATAATAAAAAAAATGATTAGTTCACAATGAGACTGCCAACTCTAAGTAAATTTAACTGCAACCTCAGATATAATAATCGTGAAAAAATATAATGATAACACAACACAGAATATGATAGAACATAAGATAAAGAATACTATTTAAAAGAAAAATGTTAGTCATTTATTCAATTTATCTTAAGAAATATTAGTAACATATATATAATTAGTCGTGTCATGTGATACATATTTTATATCAGTGGCTTTTAAAAAAAATAATAATAATAAAAAAATATCTTACCGTAAAATAGTCTAGTAAAGCACTTAATTGTTTGTGCATATTTCTATCTCACATCTGTCAGTAGAAAGTAAATCTAAATTTTATTAAAAAAAAATAAACTTTTCAACCTATCCCCCCCTCCCCCCTTACTCTCTTGATATTTTCCCATATTGGATTGTTCCCTCTACATATAATTAGCAATCGCTTTTTCCAAATATAAGATGAGATAAAAATTAAAACAAAAAAATACAAATTGATAAAAAAAAAAAAAAAAACATAATTTACAATTTTCCTTTATACAAAGTCCTTACGGATGATGTATTTTGTTAAATAGATGTTGGTAGAACTACCGTTTGATTTACAGAGCATCCTGAAGTATCTCAGTGGGCAGTCTGTGTGTAGTTAGGTGTTATTCATCCCATAGATTTTTATCCAGTGTAAATGTCAACTCCTCAGGCAAACAGACTGTAGACAGTCACATCTTGATATTTTATATGGTCATAGTCGATAGGAACAATGCTTCAACCCCCGACACAATTATGCTCTTTAGCCAAAATATTTCATGCTTGAACTATACATATATATATACAACTTTACATAAATCTATAGTCCAATAAAATATTTTTATAGAGAATAAAAACTTAACTGTTTTAATTTCTTTTTTTTTTCAGTTCCTTTTAAACAAACATCAGGTTACTTTTTTTTTTAAAAAAAATTTGAATTAATAATGATTTCCACTTCTCTATCGAATAAATCAGATTAATGTTCCATCCATTTCTTTTTTTTTTATTCGAATGTCGAATTAATTAAGAAAAATTGTCTATTTTGTAGAACAATATAAAAATATAATCCTCCTGATCTAACTAGCTTGACCGATCTTTTTTTTCCAACCAAAAGAAAGCAGACGATTTCTTAATTGTTTCCTTTTTATCTTGGCGCTATTTCTATTATTTGAAAACAAGCGTTTCAGCTTTTAAAATATTTTTTTACATTGATTCATTAAAAAAATAATACAACACGTTCTAAAATAAATTTATAATATTTTTATCTCACTGTATATTCAAAATATTGATTCACTCTCTACTGTTATAATTATTGTTTTTCCCTTTTTTTTATTTAAGTCATTGTCAACCCAATTAACACAACACAAACAATCAACACATATATATAACTATGTACATTTTTTTCTATTAAGATTGGCATTTTCTTAGCAACAAAATTGTATTACTAATATATATATGTGGGCATTTTTTTTTTTTACGGTCAATTATCCATCATTAATAACTACTTAGTAAGTAGTTATTACACTGCTTAGAAAATATTAAAAATATAAAAACATTAATCTTTTTCAAAAGTGTTTAAGCAAAAACCTTTTATTTTTATTTCTACTTGCTAAATAAAAAAACAATCTTCCCTTATTTCAGTTTGCTTAGGTAGGTTGTTGGATAGCGATTTTTAGCTACCTGCACAATATAGTAATTATTTTTATATAATTTCTTAATAATATCCACTAAAGTTCCATATTTTACTAAACTTACTCAAAATATATTTTTATTTACTTTACCATACACCTTCTCTATATCTATAAAAACCATATATAATTGTCAATCTGTATACCTACTTATATCCATAAGTTGTGTAACTACAAATAAACTATCTCCTACATGCCCATCTGATTGAAAACCTCCTTGCATTTCTCCCACTATATTACTTTCTTCCATCCATTTTGCAATCTTTCCAGCCATCATATATGAGAAAATTTTATATAAAAGTGATGCTACCACTATCAATTTACAATTGTTTAACTTTCTATGATCCTTACCCTTTCTTTTAAATAGTAACCTTACTCTTGTATTACTCAAACTACCCAGAAAATCTCTCTTCTGTGACATCTTATTAAAACATGATAATTTTAGTTTTGCCCTACGCTCTAAATGCATTACCATTTCTGCTGCCCATCCATTTAAATATCTTGCCTTTCCACATCTCAATTTCTTCCCTGCCTCATTCAGTTCATAAATGTAATATTCTCATTACTATATGCTTTCATGTTTCATATCACTCTGTCCTTTACATCTAACATCTTTTCTATATCCATTATGTACATTATTTAATATTATCTCTAATTCTTCAGTAGAGCTACTCTCTAATCCTTTATCATCTAGTAATACTCTCTCCATTTACTTTCCTTCTTTTAATGTATTTTCAAATTTTTTCACTCTCATCTTTTCCACTTTTATTAATATCCTCCAACAATTTACTATCCAATATCATTCTCTCTATATAATTATCTATTTTAGCCAACTTCATTTTTTAAGTACTTTTTCCATTTAACATTAACATCTTTTTCACTTTCTTTGTTCTTAATAGCACACTTATATTCTCTGCATGCATTTCCCCTCACTTTTACTAACTCTCACTTTTTTATTACTTTTATTCTTTTGAATATTCTCACCAAAAATCCCATTTGCCACTTTCTCTATTGTACCACACCAGTCCTTATACTCATTCCCACCCAACTCTTCCTTGGTTTCTTCAAGTTTTATTTCACATTCTTCTAACTTACTCTTATCATTCATTCTCCATCTACATCTTTCACTATTGTTTCTATTTTTATTTTTATTTTCCATCACATTACTAACCATTTCTATTATAAAGAAATTATGATCATTATTACATACTCTCTCTTCATTATCATCACCTTAATTTTCCATACTTTATTCATTTCCTCTTTTTCTACTAAGACATAATCTATTGTGTGGAAAATATTATTTCTAGATCATGTGTATTGTCCCTCATAAATATTTGATAAATTTCCAATGCTCAAATTCATTCTCTGACAAAAATTCTTCAAAAGCTGTCCATTCTTATTACCTACATCATCAATTTCTTTAATATTTCCATTTATTTCCTCTATAACTATTATTCTCTCCCCCTTTTCTTTGAAATTCTGTACATCCTTAACTAGGCATTCATATATGTACTGTTCAATTCAATAGTTTGACTATGTCTAGTAGCTATATACATTTTAGCTACCATCCATTCTTGTCTTCCTAAGCTTATCTGAAACCCCAAATGTTCTTGACATTTAACAGTATTTAAATACTTTTTTGATATAACTGCTGTACCACCACCCCCTTTTTTTCCCTTTCTATTTCTACCATGTCATACCACATCTTCCAGAATATGTTCTTCTTCTCTTAGATGTGTTTCGACTACTGCTAATATCTCAAGTTCTTCATTTTAATTGTTTTGTTTAATTCCAGCCACTTTTCTGGTCTCCTACTACACTGAATATTCAAATACCCAATATTAACAATTTTTTCTTTCCTAACTACTCTTTTATAAATTCTTTTGACTTTTTCTTCTCAATAACATTTATAAATAACTTGCTTACCATTAATTTTACAGACCCATTCCCTCTCCACATCTATATTTATATCTAAATCAACTATATTTTGTTTATTTCTTACACACCATCCGTTCTTCTTTCTGATATTATTGCAATTTAAAACCCCATCCCCTTTATAAGTTTCCTAAACTATATTCTTTATAAATCAAACTTCCTAAAACTTTACTTTCTTGTTTCCCTAAGTGCAATTCATCTTTACTATATAACTCCCTTTTCCCACTAAAAAAAATCCCACATATCCACAAACATAACATCATTTCTCTCACCCAATTTTTTCAATCTCTCATTTATAAAACATGACCTATCTAACATATGCCTCTTATTAAATCTTGGTAATAATCTAATTATTCCTACTCTTTCTTTAATCTTACTCAAATTCCTAATCAATTCTATGTACTCATCTGTTACTCTCTCTGATTGCTCTAACAAATTATTAGTCCTACCATAATATACACATCTCTACTCCCCTGCTTCTTTACCTTATCTGTAACATCCTAATTCTAGCTCTAGGCAAACATACTTTTACATACCTATTTCTATTTACCCTTGCAATTATATCTCCACATTCTCTAATTAGTGAATCTCCTCTCAATACTATCTTATAGTCTACTTTCTATGTCTCATTCCTAATCTTTTACCACCTTCTGGACTTTCTTACCTACTTTTTCCTTATCATTCCTACTCAATAATTCCTTTATCTGCTCACACTTTGTCTTTAATGATTTTAATTTTGTTTCTACATCTGTTACCTCTTCCTCTATCTTATTTATTCTTTGTCTAACCATCTCCATTTTACTATCTATTTTTTCATCCATATTTCTTCTCACTCCACTGAAAACATACTCTATCTTGTCTTCCTCATCTACATTTTGCTCCATTTCTTCTGACTTTCTCTTTAAGCTATCTAAACTTACAAACTACTTTTTTCATTTATCACATTTACACACTGTCTACATAACCATAAATGTGTTACATCCTTTCTAGTCTTTGTTAAACATTTCAATTGATAAACCTCATCACATACAGTACACTCCATTGTAGCATGCCTAATTTCTTTCCGATGATTATATATGCATTATGAAATACAAATGCAATTCATATTCCTTATTGTACTGGTCATACATGTCCTATCTCTAACATGACCTAAGATCTTTGAAAGAACTTTGAGCCATCCTGATCTAGATTCGATTTGAGACCAGTTTGGAATCAAACCTCATTCCAAGATCCCAGATCAAACCCCAAAGCATGACCTATAATGACCATACAACAATAATAAGTACCATGAACTAGCTCAACAGATATTATTATTAATGAGACTAATTAACTGATTCTAAGATAATACAGGATAGAACTATTTATGAATATTTCTGAGTAAATCAACATATATATATATATATATATATATATATATATATATATATATATATATTGGGTTGCCAAAACAACAGTAAACATTAATACACCTGGGTCTCATTTTACGCGATAGATAGGTTCCTCAGAAAACACACGCAAATGAAATCGTGAGTCTGTGATTTTTTAAAATTCGTGTAAAAGCAAAGCACCAATGTAAAATTACTTCAAAATTTGCACAAAAAAAAATAAGGAAATAAAATATGACTAATAAAAAATTTCAAATTTGAAAAAAATTGATACAAGACAAACTTTTTTTAACTATAATATTTAATTTTATTCAAAATAATATATTTTTATGCATAATTTACAGTACAGTAATTTACATTTTTTATACACATTTTAATTATTATTGCTATTTGCGAAAAACACGTTCGTTTGCATGTGATGTGATGTACTGTAGCTACTCCTTAAACGAAGTCAAGAATCTCTCAGCAAACTGAGGAAATACAACTAGTGCCAACTTCACACTCATGTTGTGTCAATGGTTTTCTGATGACAACTTAATTAGTAATTAATCTTTGAGACGATGATTTTATTAATTGTTTATGAAACTAACAACTAAAAATTAAATTCTTATCTTTGTCTTTAATTTTTTAATTTTCAATTCCATTTAAAAATCAAATTTCACATCACATTAATTTCAAGTTGCCAAGTAATTTTTAAATTGTTAATTACAATTAAAAATCAGATTTTAATTTTTAATTGTCAAATTTAATTGTGCCCACTGCTATTACTCATCTTTTAAAAATAAACTTGTGGACACTAAATGATTAATACTGTAATTGATTACGTTCTTTTTAAAAAGCAAAAACAGAATGTGATTTAAAATGCAAAATTAACATGCACAATGTTTGAACAAATTTACATTATAATCTTGTAAAATTTAATGTGTGTATGCATAAAATGTGGAAATCATGATTTTAATTTCATTATTGCATAAAATCTTACTATTATAAAGCTCTGAAAATATTGAAATTACTAAGATGAAAGTCAAATTCCAATAATGTGCTATTACTTTCAATATAATGTAAGTGCACGAAATTTATTATTTAAAGTAATAGCACATTATTTTAGTTCGACTTCTGGTGAAACATGAATCGCGTAACTTCAAATTCGTGTTAAATAAGTCCACGTAAAAAGAGACCCAGGTGTACTTATTCTAATTAATAAATAATGATGGGTCAAACACCAAGTATAATATATAATATTTAATATAAGCAATGATTATATAAATGATGATGATGATTTGCATAAATTATATCCAGTCTTAAAATATGAAATTACAATATACAAGGCTGATGGCAGTTTTCTATATATGCCAATAATTAATGCATAAGTACCTAAAGTATATATATATATGTTTAATCTATGCTCTGATGAAACAGATGTGTGATTAAAATACGTATAGTATATATGGCAAATGAGTTATGTATGTTATCCATTAATTTAACACTTATCTAGAAAGAAAATACGCTTCTAATTTATAAACAAAAAAACAAAGAAGGCAAGATTTATCTCTCCCTCTTCTATAAATCAGTTTATGGAAAGCATGAGAAATCCAAAGGTATGATTTCAATTTAACACCTATCAAAGTACGATTATTTAGAATTTCATAGATATGTAACATAATTTGATTTTAAAGGAAATCAATTCATCATGGATTACAAAGCAAAAAAAAAAATGCGGGCTGTTATTTGAATTCATCAATGAAAATGGTACTGGTATGATATGAGCATTGGAATGAAGATGAAGTGAATGGTTTTGTCGTCGATTCAAGAAGATAAATGGCTATTTGTTTCAACAAATACATTTGCCATGTGCAGAATTGTGGAACACGGGAAAATCCAGGTAGGGGCTTAGCCACAAATCTTTGGTGTTCCAAACAAGCAATGAACAAGTGAAAAAAATAACATTTGTTTTATATTTCAATCAATTAAAATAATACTACAGGAATGACAAAACCTAAGAAATCAAGAATATAGCTCAGCAATGTTAGGAAATAATATAATTGTCATAATATTAAAGTTAAAGCTCAAATTATATAATATAAATGCTTGACATGATGACTTGATCAATAAGATTAAAATCAAACTAATGACAGGCAAATGCCTAAATCCAATTACATAATAGTATGCCTTATATCATGCTCTCCTCAAACACAAATGATGAAAGACTAGGCTTAACTTAGAAGATATATTTTTCTCTCTCTTACAAAATTTCATCAAACCTTTAATGAATTTAAATTAAGATATGCGAATAATCTTTTTTAGAAATTAAATAAACTTAGTCAGGAGCATAGTGGCTGTAGGTTAAGCTAATAAAATTTATATCAGTTCTTGGTAAAATTATATCAAATAATTAAATAAATCTTTCAACCTGATAATTAATTTAGTTTTCATAGATAAGAAGGAGGCTATAAAACTTTATACGGTAACTATTTTCTTAAGATAAGTTTAAACAACAACATTATCGAGTTGAAAGCCTTATTGACATATCATATCGCAAGTAAATGACATTAATAATCATTAACAAATATAAGTAAGTGTTGGTAAAAATAAACCACCATAACAGGAGAAAGAAAATTATCAAAATATTAATTTAGGACTAGAGATATAATAATATAGAAAATTACTGTGTAACAATTTTAAGGATAATTAAATGCATAAACAAGATTTAAGGCAATAGTTACTTTTAATGTAATTGGCAAGATAGTTCATGAATAGATTGGAAAGTTGCAGTTTAATCAAAATTAAAATTTATCAGTCCTTCGTGACTTGCTTGTTGATTCAAGAACCCAGAGTCCAGTTAGATTTAGAAGGAAATGTAGGTGCGCACTTAACTCAAATAAAATTCAGTTTATAGATTAGTTACATTATGGATTTTAGACAGCTTACAATTTGGTATTGGAGAGTTCTATTTTAGCAGAAACATTTGAAGATTTATTGGGGAACTTCAGGATCCAGCAATCAGATTCCCAAAGTTACCATGTACCATACTGCAAATATGGTTAAGGTTCAATATTAAAATGGACATAATTTCCAATGGCAACTCTTCTTAAAATTGAAAGTAATGTCTCCTTCTAGGTATCTCCTTTTTGCGATTTTTTTGCCCATTCTGATTTCTATGCCTTACAACTAAAGCTTTTATCTTGTTACCAAAAGAAATTTTTCTAATTGAAATACGATCTATTACATCGATAAGACTTTCAAGTCCATTATTTTGAATTCATTTTCTACTTAGAAAATGAATTTGCAAAATCTATATAAACGATTTTAAATTAGAACTGCCCTTAGACTTTGACTTGTCATTTTAAAATAATTAATGAAGGATTTCCCATTGTCTTTGGAAAAGGACAATTTAAAACTTATAAGGAATGTGACTTTTAATCGTAAAAGTTTGGACAAAATTGCAAGATATAAAATAAATATTCCAATGTAATGAAATCTTATACTAATGTATATTTAACCATTTATAAGTAATATATGTGTAATCAAATAACTAATTATTCTTAAATAGCATTATTTGTTAGTATGTTACCATGAGGTAATTGGTAATATTAATAGAGTTAAATATAATACAACATATTGGGAAAAGGGTATAAAATCTCATTACAGAATTTGGAAGGATTCATGATTAGTAACAGGGTTTAAACTAGATAAAGAATTGTAACATCATGAAGCTTGGATCGAACTTAGATCCAACTGCTTCATTATTTTCCAAGTCACCTACTCTATATTTGACTTTATACTTTCTCTCCTATTCTTCAAATCTTTTTGCACAGAAACATAAAAACTTTACTTTCTTTCAAAAATAATAGATTGATAACAACATGTTTTCTGACCTTACACCTCAAAACATTATTTTTTTCTCAAATAAATCACTGTTCTTAAATTGAAAAAAATCATTAGTATCAAACTTACTGAAAAACGAAATAATCTTACATACAAGTTAGTTATAAAATATTTGTACATTAACACACATTCAACAAAATAATTTTTTTATAAACTTCTATATTTAAAATGGTGAATGAAACTTTTTGTAAATGTTAACAATTCCTCATCTTTTCAAAATTCAAATAAATCTATCTCTCTTGATCACAATTTACTCTTTACTTTTATGCAACAAGCAAACAGTCTTTAAAATATCAATGATCTTAGATGATTAATTGCATAAGAAGGATAAAAATTTAAACTTAGCTTTGAGCACAGAATGACATAAAACAACTGTAGATTAGCAAGCGGACATGTCTGACCAATATAAAATAAACATATTAGAATTGTCATAAACTAATAATAAAAATATGATGAATTGTAACAAATATGTATCTACCTGACATGGTTCTATATAAGTTCACAGACATGCTGTAACATATGGGAATTGTAATATAATAATAAAAATAAGCTATCACATTTTAATGACACATGAATAATGACTATCTTCATGTATATACCTGGGAACCCATGGACATGTGTGCACACACTGACATGAGTATATCATACATTTCAATTTGTCAAAATAATATACTTATTAAAAATATTATATTTTCACAATTAATTCCATGTTGAAATATATATATAAAATTCACATATATATATAAGCAATCAGATGTGCTCTATAATAATTTAAAAATTAACATGTTCAAATTGTATGTAAAAAATTCACTTTGATTTTAATAATACATAAATGCACATGTATGTGTGTATATAAAAATATAATTATGGATCAAATTTATTAATTCATTATTTTTAGTGGTAAAATGTTTTTTTAAAAAAGAAAATTATCATGAGATTCCATTTGAAAAGTTTTTTGAATGTTTTTAAAAATATTCCAACAATGTTTTTTTTTTTGTTTTCCAATCTAGAAAGATTTTTTGAGTTTTTGTTTTTTAATAATATCTACTGGAAATGCATTTTACTTTTTGTTGAATAAAGTTGTGTACTTTTTTAAAAAATTGTAATTTAAAAATTACAACTTTCATTTTCACTAAACAAATTATTTAAAATAACTCAACAGCTGTATTATATATATGTAATGCAGTACCTTTATCTGTGTTTCTCTGTATATAGATAAAACATTATACATATAAACTAATTCTTCAGCAATCTGATGAACTCTCTTGGTAAGATGATCTCTTCTAAAACAGTGGACTGACTTTTTATCATCTTTAGGAAAGATATAATCTAGGTAACTTTTGACATTCAATCATCTCCATTTAGTCTAAAGTTTGATAGACTTTAGACATGCCATCTAGTACACAATGTAGGCTATGGAGAACACAGAAATTTAGATCCTTTACTTCCACATAAATATAAATTCTACCATAGTGAACTAGGAAGAGCTGATTTGCTCTGCTTTGTTTTCAGTTATATCTTCATAATAACTCTAAAAACTGTAAAAACTTTCTCATATATTTTAATCTTTTTATAGTCAGGGAAACAACTTTGTAGATTTTGTTAACAAAATATGTTATACAAGCATTAATTAAAAAAATTGCTTTAGTCAAAATAGATAGTGGAATTTTATAATTACCAGTATATATATTGTAACATAAAAACATGGTTGTTTTAATTTCAAAATCTGAATTAATAAAATATTAGTTAGAAATTTTTAAACATTTAATTTGTAATAATTTTTTTAAAATTCAAAATTATTTAATCCTTAACTATTATTCTAGTGTAATATAGAAAATATCTATAAAATTTTTGTCTGTGCTTATTTATTTCTCTTTCAACTTTATATATATATATATTATAACGGTCCGAAGAAAAGTTATGTTGAATCTTATGGCATCTGCACTACAAGGGCGCCATCTAGGCCAATTGAACCTAGAAAATTTATATAGTAGGCAGATACATAAGTTAAGATTGACACTTTACATGTTTTATTCAGACCGTCAGCCCATGCCACTAGCTCAGTGGAGATGCAGAGATAATAATATATAACTTTGTTTAAAATATATCTTAAATATAAAAAAAAGCCACTGCCAGTAATTAACACACAAACAACATTTATTAATGCACATATAAATTTTGAATCATTTTCACATTACTTTTTACTTTATTATTTAACTTTTATAAAACATCAGAACTTTACTTTAAAATTTAACTCACATTTTAACTTTGTTTTTAGAATTTAATTTACATTTTAACTTTTATAAGTTCGCACAGATGAATTTTATAAAGTTTTTTTTTAATGTTGAGCATAGATTGACTACATAGATTACATGCCAAAAACATTTCATAATAAACATAAATGATCAAAATATAGTCATTGATGTAATTGCAGAGGGAATTCACAGGAAACTCAATGGCATTCAGCATAAGATGCCACATTGACACCAATAACCAAAAAGACATCCGAATAAATACATTTTAGATATTCAATGTAAGATATCATTATTTACCGAATGTCTATATACTTTAATCAAATATGAAAATAAAACATACTTAAACACGAACGAATTCATGCAAGCGTCTATGCCCAACCAAAAAAAAAATGCATTTAAATAATTTATACAATATTAATAAAATAAAAAAAATAAAAATGGAAATGATTTTAAAAAAATAAATACATTCAATAAAATAATAAATAATTTAGTCAGATAGGAACTTCTATTTAGACTTTTGAAAAGTTTAGCATTTAGAGTTCTTTTTGTTTAAAAATGTTCATTAATTATATATTTCTTATGTTTAGAAAAGTTCATCTTTAAACTGTTGCCATTTGGGTTCCAGTGTTAATTGTCCTGACATCCTGGGGAGGCCTGTATGCTGTTGGCCATTTTATTGATTCATCCGGAGGTCTTTTACTTTAGCTGGTCCTCAATGTAGAAACGATTGGTCATTTCTCTTTCCCTTTTAGCAGAACTGAAGGGATTGAAGAGTGCATCTTTTCAATCCCTTCCCCTTCAACTCCGCACTAATACATATCACCACTGCTGTCATACATCTCTTCTCTAATTAATTTTCATTCACTTTTTATGGTAGACTTTCGGATCCAGTGGACATTACATCACGATGATGGTGATGGTCTTTTCGCTGAGGTCCAATTCCATGACTGATTTCTTTTATTGGCCATTCTGATCCCATTGTTTTTCTCTCCTATCTGACCTTTGATTATATATTATGAAATGACCAAAGGGTAGTTCACTTGGACTAATTAAAATAATCATTTCCATTTTTCAATAACATTAATTAATTTTTTTGTACAAACTTAGATATATTTTTATCTTTAAATCTTTACTGAAAATTTAGTTTTAAAATACTTTTTTTCTTCTTAATAAAGTTTTCGTTCAATAATTTTTCATCTGTGCGATTTTATATATTAGAGTTTAGATGATTTTTAATTTTCAATTTTTAATTATTAAAAAAAAAGTTTTTATTTGCAAACTTTTATTTTTCATGTTTAATTAAAAAAAAAAAAGTAACAGCATATGTGCCTGTTACAATATATATATATACGTGCACACACACTACTATATTGTTGTATACCATGAGACACATAACCATTTCAACATATATATATATATATTCATACATTAGAATGGGTTGATTGACCAAAATGATTTCAAAAACTGTATCAGCAAAATTGAACATGAGGAATCGTAAGTGATAAATATTAATTTATTTATTTACAATCTTCAATACTGTTGAATAACTTTTTTTTTCTGTTTTTAAGAAGTTATGCAGATATCGTTTTAAGCTGCAAGAATTCAGTTACACAGGTAAATTATATTTTTAAAGATTACAATATTTTACTCACAAAAATCAGTTTAGTAGGTCAAACAATAACAAAGTTGAGGCACAAAGAGAATAAATATTTTAGTACTTAAAGTTCTAATAAGGAATTGATTATTCTTATAATTTATTACACTATAATAAGATACATTCAAAAATGTATTACAAGTTTCCTGTCATATTTAAAATTTATATTTAAATAGAATAAATTTATGCTCAAGTAAGATGTCTCAGAATATTAGCTAAGTAACTACAATATCTATTTTATAAGATGTAATTCTCTGTGTCAGTTATAATCAACTTTACTGAACATTAAAAAAATCATTACAGATTTTAAAATATTCATTGAAGATTATAATTACTAGTATATTTAGTATTGGAAACTAGTGAATATTTAGGCTTTGCTTCTCACATTTACTTTCCAACTATTTAATATCAGTGTCTATGGGATGCTGCTGCTGCTGGTGGTGGTGGTGGTAATAATAATAATAATAACTGTTTTTTGTCATTCAATTAGTTATAAGAAACCATTATATACATTACAGCATATAAGTTTGAATATGCGTGTGTATATATATATATATGATCAATAAATGGCATTTTACCAAAACCATCGAACAAGCCTATATTTGTTTACATAAATGTCAAAAGAGCCAGAATTCACTATCTCTTTCATTTGCTCCACCTTCAGATCAGCTGATTTCAAGCTAATTTGCTATCATCAGTGGATAGGGCTAGAAACTAGATCTAAGCACTGCATCAGTTTGCAAGCATGAATTTTTCAGACACGTGATGTCTTCAAACCCAGCCTAACAAGCCAGATAGCTACATGGGTCTGATATCACTTCAGTTTCACCACATAGTCAAAGCCTCTGCAATATATATCATTGCAAAAACCTTTAAAGGTACATTTATGAAAAAACAAAAACAAGTTATAACCATGTAACTTGCTATCGCCTGTATTTATGATCAAGAGATGATGTTTTACCAAAACCACCGAACAAGCATATATTTGTTTACATAAACATCAAAAGAATCAGAATTCACTATCTCTTTCATTTGCTCCATCTTCAGATCAGCGGATTTCAAGCTAATTTGCTATCATCAGTGAAGGATAGGCCTAGAAACTAGATCTAAACATTGACTCCAAGGGTTTATGCAAGAAGTTCCTATCAGTTTGCAAGCACGAATTTTTCAGAAATGTAATGTCTTCAAACCCAGACTAACAAGCCAGATAGCTACATGGGTCTAACATCAGTTCAGTTTTACCACATAGTCAAAACCTCCACAATATATATCATTGCAAAAATCTTTAAAGGTACATTTGTGAAAAAACAAAAACAAATCAGCTGATCTGAAGGTGGAGCAAATGAAAGAGATAGTAAATTCTGTTTCTTTTGATGTTTATGTAAACAAATATACACTTGTTCCGTGGTTTTGATAAAATGCCATCTATTGATCATAAATACAGGCGATAGCAAGTTATGTGATTATAACTTGTTTTTGTTTTTTTATAAATGTACCTTTAAAGGTTTTTCCATTATATATATTGCAGAGGCTTTGACTATGTGGTGAAACTGAACTGATATCAGACTCATGTAGCTATCTGGCTTGTTAGGCTGGGTTTGAAGACATTACATGTCTGAAAAATTCATGCTTGCAAACTGATAGGAACTTGTTGCATAAACACTTGGAGTCAGTGTCTAGATCTAGTTTCTAGCCATATCCTTCACTGATGATAGCAAATTAGCTTAAAATCAGCTGATCTGAAGATAGAGCAAATGAAAGAGATAGTGAATTCTGACTCTTTTGACATTTATGTAAACAAATATACACTTGTTTGATGGTTTTGGATAATGCCATCTATTGATCATAAATACAGGCGATAGCAAGTTACGTGATTATAACTTGCTTTTGTTTTTTCATAAATGTAGCTTTAAAGGTTTTTGCAATGATATATATTACAGAGGCTTTGACTGTGTGGTGAAACTGAACTGATATCAGACCCATGTAGCTATCTGACTTGTTAGGCTGTGTTTGAAGACATTACGTGTCTGAAAAATTCATGCTTGCAAACTGATAGGAACTTGTTGCATAAACGCTTGAAGTCAGTGTTTAGATCTAGTTTCTAGCCTTATCCTTCACCGATGATAGCAAATTAGCTTGAAATCAGCTGATCTGAAGGTGGAGGAAACAAAAGAGATAGCGAATTCTGACTCTTTTGACGTTTATGTAAACAAATATACACTTGTTCAGTGGTTTTGGTAAAATTCCATCTATTGATCATAAATACAGGTGATAGCAAGTTACGTGATTAAACTTGTTTTTGTTTTTTCATATATATATAATTGTCATATTAAGGAGATATTGGATAAAGCATTTTGATTTTGTCAGTTACAAATAATCATTATTCAATTTAATATAGGCATACAAAATAAATAAAACATAGTGTAATATTCATGTAAATAAAATATATTAATTAATCTACATAACAATCCATGAATTTGAATGAATATGCTAATGTTTTATAAATTACAATATTGGAATTATTTAAAATGATGATGAGCACCAAATCCACATTGTTAATGAAAAATACCATTCAGTGCCAAGAGTGGAATAGACGGTTACTTACTTTATTTGTTACTGTAGTAAATGCTACCATATTTCACATATATTTATTGAAAGTATTATTTTTTATTATAGGTGAAGTAAATTAATCCACCCTAGTACAGAGATGCTGATAATAAATATGTTTTTTTCTGTATTCCATGAGTAAAAATGAATTATTCCACATAATGGATATTCATATATATTCTGTCTTTAAACAAATAGACTTTATATTTGCGTTGTTAGCCGAGAGGTATCGCAGCTGCCATGCAAGCAAGTAGTTGGTTGCAGATGGTTGTGGGTTCGCGTCCCGGCCGATGCTATGACATATGAAAAAAAAAATAATATTGAACATTTTTGACTACACATAATAATACTTTTCTTGAGTTTTATGAATAATAGAAGTGTTTATGTATCAACATACAAGTAATATCAAGTGTTGATATGTTTACATCAATAAATATATTTGGTTGCTAGCCATATTAATTGTATTTCCCAACTAAATATTAAAATACTCTGACAAATGAATAATACTAATGTTTTTATGTCATTTATTTAAATGACAAAAAGTAAGAGACTTTCTTTTATATCTTTTATAGAATCCATTTGAAGTATTCATTTGGGGCAGAAAAATTATTATAAAATCAGTTTTCCAATATTATAAAAGTTGAACTATGAGAATGATATAGGAGTTTATCACACCTACTTAATAAATACATGAAAGATAATTTAACAATATTATTATACATAATTGTATAATGATATTGTTTTATTAATAGATAACAACAAAGTATGTTTCTTATTATTAATATTAGTAAATGTTGAAAAAAATAAAAAGTACAATAACAATAAAGACTGTTAACTGTATTATATAATTTTATCTACGTTTACTTATTAAGGAATATTAAGTATGTATGTTTAACTACATATATTATGTAATATCATATCTATTTAATTCAATTAACATATTGTGAGAGTTTATAATTCATGTTTAATAAAAATAAGTGATTTTATATTTTTATCTTATTTACTTATGATACATTCAATAAAATAAAATGTATGTTTATTTGTTTTCCTTTATTCATATTTATGACTGTGTAACATGTCATTTGTGCAGAATTCTCACTTTATAAGATACATATATTTATATGTGAAAAATATATAACTATTGCATAATTAATCCATTATTAAAATTTAATATTAACATTGTACATTCAAAATTTAAATTCTTTTCATTAACTTTTTGGATGATCACTAAATTAGCTTGGGACTTCAAATATGTTGACCTGCATGAAGTATGGCAGATGAAAGGAGGGAAGTTCAAAGTGCTCACCAGAATATTTAGTAATTTATAATATATAATGTATGACAATATTAAATTTTCCAGCACTGACTATCTTGTATGGTAAAATATAAATGAAAAGTTACTGTGATTTATATATTTAGTTCTTAAATTTATTGTTTGTAGTTTATATATATATGAGATTAAACAAAGAAGTTTTATATATTGCATAGATAGATTTATCAAAATAATAGAAACACATTAACGTATCTTTTAAATATATTATAAAATAAAATTTGTATGCAAAAATCATGATTTTTCTGGAAATTTGTGATATTAACATATATATATAATTTTAGCAATTATATGAATCAATGGATGAAAAATGTAAATTAATAGTTAAACAAATGTACGAGGTCAACAAGCAATACAAGTAAATAATTTTGTTTTTGTTTTAAATTTTAATCTTTACAAGTTACTTTTGTTTTTAGTATTTAGAAAATTTTAGTAATATTTCTTAGTTGAGAAAATAATGTACTTTGTGTCTGTAATAATTGTTATTAAATTCTTTATAGCATCAAGAACTTATTGATATTTACAATAGAAATGTAAATATTAAAATGCTAAAATAATAGTATTAAGATGTCAAAAGATGACAAACAATCACAAAAAATAAGATTTTTTACCTGCTTTAATACTGTAAAAATAACAGTATATAATTAGTATTTTACATTTAATGAATAATATCTCAATTATATGAATCAATGGATGAAAAATGTAAATTAATAGTTAAACAAATGTACGAGGTCAACAAGCAATACAAGTAAATAATTTTGTTTTTGTTTTAAATTTTAATCTTTACAAGTTACTTTTGTTTTTAGTATTTAGAAAATTTTAGTAATATTTCTTAGTTGAGAAAATAATGTACTTTGTGTCTGTAATAATTGTTATTAAATTCTTTATAGCATCAAGAACTTATTGATATTTACAATAGAAATGTAAATATTAAAATGCTAAAATAATAGTATTAAGATGTCAAAAGATGACAAACAATCACAAAAAATAAGATTTTTTACCTGCTTTAATACTGTAAAAATAACAGTATATAATTAGTATTTTACATTTAATGAATAATATCTCATATAAAGTTACTAAAATGTTATATTAGTTAATATAAATGCATCAGCTAGTTAAAGCTTGCAGTCTCCCAAATGATATATATCACTGTGTTGTCCTGATGGTTTGTGATGATGGTGTTTTAATTGTATTTATATATTGAATTATTTCCATCATTGAATGTCTTTAGAAAAATATAATTTTATTTAAATATTCCAAATACATTCAATTGTTAATAATAGTCCACAGGTTATTATATACACAATTTTTTAAGAGATATTATTCTTCCCTCTTTCTTTAGGTATTACTGGCCTGACCAGTGATAGTTCTAGCATGGGAATCAAATCTGGACTTGCAAATTCTTGAATATTGAATTTTAAAGTAACACTTTAACCAACTGAATCATCCTACCTAGGCAACAGTCAGTAGAAATTTCACATACTTATCCATGACATTTTCCCTGATTTCTCCACTTTTTCCTAAGAACTAAAGTGAATAGTCATTTCCATACATTATGTATAGTCACACTAGATTGACTTATGGGGTTGTTTGCCATTGTCATGTGAGCAGCTTCTTTAAATTTTTTTCTTTGTACCTTTTCTTTTCTATCCAATATTTTTGTATTTTTCCAATTGAATATATATTCACTTGTACATACATAGTCTGCTACCTTAGACACCTCTGTTTTCTTTCTTCTAATCATCAGTTTGGGGCCTTGCAAGTGATTTTCAATGAGACATGAAGTCTCACCAATACATGTTCTTCTACATTCACATGGGATTTCATATATGCAGTTCTTTTTTCAGCACTTCAAGATTACATTTTGTAGATGTTAGAATTCTTCATAGAGTAGTATAGTTCTGGAAACCTGTTCTGATGATATACTGATTACATATTGCATGATATACATCATTGTTTTTAGTCAACATGAGTATATAATTTCAAGTTTGCTCAAAAATGAAAAAAATATTCAATTTATAATTATTTGCACATTCTATCAGTTGAAAGTTTGTATATTCTACTTATAGATATATTTCTAATAAATCATTCCAGGAATTTAAATGTTAACTTACATTTAAGAATTTAAAGTGATGTTTAAAAAATATTGTATGATGACATTATAGAAATTTTTCCTAATACTTCAATACATTATGCATTTCAAAAGTTACAAAATGGTAATTAGGATAGATGGATAACATCCTTTTTATTGTCAAGCAGATTTATATTGAAAAACTTTGAAATTAAAGATATTAAATTATGAAATTATATTAGAAAGTTATTAATATGAACTTCAGCAGTATTATGAAAAATAATCATACTAAATGTATTGAAATGAAAATCATAGTAAAAGGTGGAGATTTGAAAATTAAATATATGGCTCACATTGATATAACTGCACTTTATGACTCATCATTTTTCTATTATTGTAAATTTTCTTAAAATTTCTGAATTCAAATTAATTATTGATAAAATTACTTTTATGGCTACCATGGTTTCAAATCATGTTGCAAAGCAAACAATTAGTATAAAGATAATTCAAATGACATTTCAATTATGATTTGGATAGATAAGTTTATACAAATTTCCCTATACAATTGGCCTTAATATATGCAACACAACTTGGCAGATATTTAAGAGATGGAAAACAGAGACAATCCTTTATATATATTTTCTTTTGGTAAAAAAGAATTTACAACTACCTGATGATTTAACAATATTGAATCATTTTTCCATAATCAATCTAAAGCAAATCTAATAACTTTGGAATTCACATTTTTAACATTTAAAAGGCATACTATTCTGAGATGGAATAAAGTCTTGAATAAAATATTAATAGAATCTCATAATCTGATCTGTTTATAATAGATTTAATAAATTTATAATTACAGTTTCCAAAGAATACATCATATTTACTAAACAATGTAACAAAGCAAGGAGTTTTCCTTATATTTGTCTACCAAATATATAAGATATTTTTAATAATTTACAAAATCTTTTGAAAACACTAAAAAAGAAAAATTGATGGAGTATTTTTAAAAGAACTATTATATATGAGATCACCAATCATATATATATATCAGACTTCCACATCAAAGAATGACAGAATTAAAAAGTATCATTAGAGTAAAACTTCTCTTTTAAAATATTTCTATAATATTAATTAAAGAAAATCAATACTAAACATCACATGATCACTAGAAAATTTTGCCTGTTTAAAATCAATACTATTGGGGACTTTTACCTGATTTTGATTGCTTTAAATCAGAAAAGGCTGCAGATTCTCATGAAATTTAAAAAATTAGGCAAATTATAATTCGTGAATCTATTCAGCAATATGATTAATATAAAAATATTCCAAAAACTCCGCATGAAAACAAAATATAACAGACTTAAAGCCTAATAAACTTAATAATGATCTAGAAAATTATCGCATAATTCTGTTATGTCAAACTCTGTGAAAGAATCATATTAATAAGAATTCAATTATGACACAATTCACCTATAAAGTGGGTTGAATTTAAACTAGGAAGCTGTTGCTAAAATCTACTAGTATCTTCACTGACCTAACCTCAGCTTATGATTTTGTTTGAAAAGTCATGGTCAAGCATTGATAGCAGAGAGGTCAGTGCAGCTGCCTTGCAAGCAAGCAGTTGGTTTCAGATGGTTGTTGCGGGTTCACCTCCCGGCCGATGCTATGACATATGGAAAAAAAAAGTCATGGATTTGCTTTCTAAGAGAAAAATTCACAGGACTTTAAATGATAATCATAATAGTACAAAATGATTTCTCATTTTCTAGCACATTTATGAGTAATTTTTCAGAAAAGAATGCAACAAAGATTTTTTTCAGGAATAGAAAAAAATTCTTAATAAAAATCTTTGAAAATAATTTCCAAATCTTTCATACACACCCTTGTTAAAAATATGTCCAAACAACAGAAAAGACATATAACCTTCATCATCAGCATTAGACTTATCTTTTTTAAATTATATATATATATATAATTACATAAAAAATTCTGTACATCAGATTGCATAAAAAATTATAATAAATATTTGATACTTGTGAGTTTTCAAGTAAACCAAGATAGCGGCCCATATTTTTGATAAATCTACAGTTTCGGAGAAGTTATCTAAAATATTTATTTAAAAATGTCTACTAGAAAGTGAAGTATTTAGTATTTATTTTTTATTACTGTCATTTAAAAAAAAGAAATTGTGGTAAAATTAATTACAATATTTATAGTTTCTTTTCTTGTTTCGGGATTAACTTACTAACAGATAAATGGAAAAAAAATATATAAATACAATATTTACACTTTATTTATGTTGGCAGCATGTAATCATATTGTGATCATTAACACACATTTTTTGGAGGGCAGAATTCTGTACCTTTGGAAATAGTCCTCTGCATCACATTCTGTGAGAGGAAGATACCAAATTTTTATCATTATGACAATTTACTAAAAAAAACTGCTGACAATTTGAACAAAGTACAGCAATATTAAAAACATCTAATCGCTTCCCACATTATAATTATAAAAAAAACTGAAATAAATTTTTTTGATGAATTTTATCTGAATTTATTCCTTTTAAAAAAAGTTAATAATCAGTTTATTAATTTTATTTTAATTTAACAACTAATACACCTTCGATAAATTATAGGCCCTCAAAACTGTACATTTATCAAAAATACAGGTTGACATCTTAGTTTATTTGAAATCTTATAAATACCAAAATTTTTTATAGGGCATCAGTTATCAGAATGACTTTGATTGTTTCTCTTCAAACGTTATATATTCACAAATAACAATTTTTTATTGCAAGTATTGTAGACCAGTATTTTTATGGAAAATGGAATCATGTTCAAATAACTTTTTATTTTTTAAATCGAATTAATAAAAAAAATATCTTAAAAAGTAAAATTACAAAACAAATAAATGTTATATATATATATAAAAATGAATCCAATTATAAATCTTTGCAATGATAGACATAATATTTTTAATAAGACTCGGATTGATGATATGAAGAGGACAAAGTATATCTGCTATTTCTTTGATTGTTTAATGTCGTAAGTTGATGTCATAAAGGTATATTTCTGAAAATAGCAGGAAAAATTATAAAATTATTTTTGCAAACTCTGGATATTGTTTTCTATCTTTTATCTATAAAGAAGCGAATAATGTTGTATTTTAAATTATTGAGCAATCATCAAGTATAAAAATGTACTACAGATAATTTGGAAATTTATTTAAATAAAATGGATTTCTAATTCAAAAAATTGCTTTTCAAGGATCTTCATTTTATGAAACACATTCCAAACACTATCAAATTATTAAGATAATTCATAATGTTCCACAAATTTATAATATTATGATTATCATGTTTTTTGACAATTGTCTTTAAATTTTGAAACATGCCATAACAATCTGAAGAAAGTTATTTTTCACACTTTTAATTTTTTTGTCTTTTAATTTTATCTACCATTGCAAAATACCTTCATTTTTTCTTGCGTAAAGACATTAAGTTTATTTAAAATGTGTTAGGATTGTTAGTTTTTTTTTTCTTTCAAGTGTCATAGCCTCGGCCGGGTCACAAACCTGCAAACCGGGCAACTGCTTGTAAGGCAGTCACACTGACCTCTCGACCACCAATGCAAGACTAAGATTGTTAGTTTATAGAGAAAATTAAACAAATAAGCAAGTCTTGCTGTCCAATATATATTCTAAATAGTTGGCATCAAAATAGTTTTTTATCTTGGAGAATTACTACAAATTTATTTCCATATTATCACTTAATAAAAATAACAATATTGAATTTATTATCTGTAAGTCATTCACCATTTAAACTATTTCACTACATATGCTACTTAATTAAGATAAGATTTTGCAATTCAAAAATAATACATTAATTAGATTCTGATGCAAATTTTTAAAAATTATATCAGAATGCTTTTTTGTTATTATAGCTTCACTTTATGTATATATTCCTATACAATAAATTAATGATCTAATCTTATTTATTAATAATTGTTTATAATTTTAAGAAGTTCAAAGCTTGTATTTATTGATCATTCTCATATTTAAATAAAATATTTATCAATAAAATTGCCAAATTAGTAATATTTGTGCAGTTATTAAGTTATATTGAAAATATTATTCTTCCATATCACTAGCCATTTCCGAAATACTTTGAACTATAGTGACCTTAGAAAGTGCTACTTTAATTATTTTATTTGCTAGAGATTTATCCCATGTTTCCATTTGAATATACATTGATACAATCTTTCATCAAAGATTTAGTGGTTGTGTATGGCCTCTTATACTCATCAATCTATAAGTACTATGATACAAAATATCTGCAAGGCAATATCAAAAATGTGCTTTTATTGACTTTTTAATTCAATACTTTTCCTTTCAAGTATTTTGTTTTGTTTTGAAATAAGAGTTTATGTTTGGTATACAAGTACTATCTAAATTTTAATGATTATATGACTTCATTGATGAGTATACAAATTTAAATAACAAACGATGGCTTTGACAATTCAATGTCATCTAACAAAATAAAGTCAAATACAATAAATGAAAGTTAAATATTCTAATATTACTAATAAGAACTCCTATTGTTTCTGAAATTGTATCATGTTTATCACCATCTTAATTATATCTAGTTCTTTATTTAAAAGTCATTTGATTAAAAAATAAATTTTAAATTGGAATATATGAAAAAAAATTTCTATCATGAATAAAAATTACATTTATTTAGATTTTGAAGTTATGAATAACTGTTTCTAATTGCCTATGTGGGAAATAAATGGAAGGATATTTTGAACAAGTGCATGCCGGAATGCTGAAATCTAATATTTAATTTAAATAATATTAATAGATGGCGCTAGATGTTTAATAAAATAGCTAACAGGTTTCTCTGGGATTCGTGACTTCGTTTAAGAAGCTACAGTACATCACATCACATCAATATAATATGACATGTTTTCAAAAGATTTCAGTTTAATAACATTATTAGACATAATATATAAAAGTAAGCTTTAAATGCAATCACAATAACAGTCTACTCATAAATCAGTAATAATACTATGATTATAGACTAAGTATCAATAACAAATGATCTATTATCTAATTCTTAATCATCAAAATGAGATTGTGATGCATGCTTTACTTACCTTGAGTTTTAATAGTAGTATTGCTTGCCATATATTTTAACAAAAACTGATTATATAAAAAAGCACATATATGTCACTTAAAGAATGTACATATTTCCACAGGGTCTAACTGGAATGCATGGCCAAAAAAAACTTCATGGCAGATTATGCTGTATTTCATTACGAAATAGTAAAAAAATCACAAACATATAATCACATCTACATTATTAATAATATACTCATTTCACAATATAAATAAAAGTAAAAGACAGTTGTTTGTATACATATATTATAGATCAATACTAAATCACAAATTGAAGTCATTTAATGCTAACATACCAAAGTACTGGATAGCTGTTTTTATTTTGGAAAATTACTGAATAACCAATCAAAAAATGAATTGTAAAATATTAAATAAATAAATATTAATTTAAAATAAATATAAAAAAAGAAAAATTAAATACAAAGTTACAATTAAAAGTTAAAAAATAAAAGTGAAAATAAAAATGAGTGATTAAAAAAACCAGGACAATTAACTGTCTGATGTCTGTGAAAACTGGGACATAAGGATACCCTAGTAACTCATGACTTTTTTGATATACAATTTATTTCACAACAGTTTTATAGATTACTCAAGTTTTCTTCCATGCTATAAAACATATTCCAAATTTTATGTACACTAAATAGGCTGTGGGTTAGATAACTGAGAATTTATTGTTAAAATAATATGAGCAAAAAATTTATTTGCCAAATAATTATTAGAAAAACTTCATTAATCTCATTTTTTAAAAAGTAGTTGACATAACTGAAAAGACTTGATAAAGTCACATCAAGTGAGCATTGCTCTTTTAATAAACATATCCTATATTAGTCATTACTGATATGAATTCAGTCATTATTACTTAGAGAAACATAATTACAATGTTATCAAAACATAACAGACTCATCTCTGTTGTTACATAAGAAAAATGTGAAAAGAGGCTTAACAATCTTTTACACATAAAAATAATAAACATTACATGATCATCATTTTCTAAGCTTGCACAAACTGTTAAAGCAGTGATGATGAGATAAGATGAAATACACTATGACTTCTCTTTTATCAGAGCCAAGAATCTCTCAGCTACCAATGCTCAGAGAAACCTGTTAGACACTTTATCTTCCTTTTTTATTCCCTATCCTAAGGTTTCCCCTTATTCTTCTCTATCCAGCTCCATCCCATTTTCACAGCATAATCTTTGTCAATTCCATGCCCTTTATATCTAAATCCCCCTTATCTTTTTCCAAATGCAGCATAAAATCCAAGAACCCATCTTCTATATAATCCTTTTGTTTATATTTATTTTCCCACAACTTCATTATTTGTGCTCTTTCTATTTTCAAACATTTACATTCAATTAACAAATGCCTAATATTTTTTATGTTTTCTTTACAAAACTTGCAAACTAAATCACCCACATTTTTCCATTAATGTGTATATTCCCTAGTTGCTGAAGTTCCTGCTTGAGACTTAAACAGCAAACCATTTTCCTTGCTATTGTCATAAATTAACTGACATCCAATATTCTGTTTACTTCAATGCGTATTTAAATTCTTTTACTCTTCATACTAGTTCTTCATCTTTCCAACTCCCTAGTCTTTATTAATGCATCTATTCTTCTATCTCATTCCTTGAAATTATTGCATTCAACAATTCTAACACAATCATTCCATTTTTTGTATAAGTATACTGACATAAATTCTTTATTCAAATCTTCTGCATATCATACCACCTTTCTCAACCATCTTGCTGCCTGCCCTTTACTCATAACCCACTTAAATACTATTTTGGTTATTCTCTTATTATCCATAAACAGCAATCTACAGAACATTTTCATTTTGCTATTTGCATTTCTCATATAAAAACTTGACCATACCATTTCTTCTTGAATTGCTTTCTTTGCCATCCACATATTTGCATCTAATACATATCTTCCTACTTCTCTTTGTACTTTTTCTAAGTAATATAATACACCTTTACTTACACATAATGCATTGCTACTATATGTTAACCTGCTACTGTCTCTCCCTTCCATGCAATTCTAGCTACATCATATTTATGACATGAAAACACTGTTAATTTCTTTATCAGTCTCTTTCTATTCTTTGCTTCATTTATCAATTTTTTCTTCCATTCATCCAAGCAATTTCTCTGATTACTTAAGACAATTCCCAAATAGTTATACCTATTTATCACACTTAACATTATATTCTCCAATAAAAATTATTTGTATTCTCTTTCCTCAGTATTAATCATCATTACTTGCAATTTTTCTTCATTAAATTTAATCCCCATCTCTTTACTCACCCTTGTGCATATCCTCAGTATAACTTCCATATCTTTCCTTCTTTCTGTGCACAAGAAGACATCATCCACAAATAGAGGACCCAATAATATATATATATTCCCTTGCCACCTGTTGATGGTATCTGTACCCATCTTCCTAGCCTTTTTATTGCTCTCTCCATTTCTCTCAAATACAACAAAATAGGTGATATAGGGCATTCTTGTCTTAGCCCAACCCCATTTTAGCTTTAACTAATTCTATACTCCCTGGTATAGCAATTATTTTCATACAATCTTTTAATAAGATCCACTAAAGCTCTATCCATTCCCAAATTTACTAAATTTACCCATAATCTATTTCTATTTAGTCTATCATATCTTTTCTACATCTATAAAAATCATATATAACTGTATATCTGTATTTCTACTCATATCTATAAATTCTGTAACTACAAATAAACTATCTCCTTATACACCTATCTGATCGAAATTGTCTTTGCATTTTTCCCTCTATGTTATTTTCTTCCATCCATTTTGTGACACTTCTAGCCACCATATATGCAAAATCTCTACATACAGTAGCCCAAAATAATTGAATAAAAATAAGAAGAAATAACTAATAGAATTTGGGACTCCTTATATAAAAGAGACTACAAATTTTAAAATGCTATAATATAAAAACACCATATACTACTTATCAAAAATGAATAACATTAAAATCAAGCCTAAAGATTCAATCTCACTTGAAAATCATGGAGTTTATGAAATTTCATGTGGTATTTGTAAAGCTTCTTATGTAGGTATAACAATTGTTGCATAATGACTAAAAGAGTTGAACATACTAATGCAGTTAAATAATATTCTCACCACCAACACTCTCACTCCATGCTATAGATCCAGGTCACAATATTGATTTCTCTCATACAAGGATTCTACATAGATGTGATATTCTCTACCAATGTAAGATCAGAGAAGCCATTGAGATACTAAAGATAGCAAATTATATCAATAAATGTATGTGATGACATATGAATTTCCTCCTATTTGGAAGAATTTTTAAAAAAAAAAAACATATTACTGGGAAGATTTTCTAAATTTTTCTTTTCAATTTTATATATAAGTTTTTGTCTATTGAAAAAGTTTAACATTGTTATAAATTAGTATTTACAGAGCCCCTATACCTCTACAACCATGTTTATAATATTGTATTCATCATCTAATTGATGGCTTGTGTGATCAAGTTAAAATGTTGTTTATATTCAAAATCATATATGGGCAATATATATATATGAGTGCTGGTTCAGCATGAAATATGTATATTGGAGATCACTTATCTTTTTCACATGTGTGTTATCATGTATATTGGTTGTATGAGATAGAACGGATAACTAAAATGAGCTTGAAAGTCTGTGTTTAAATCTCTTCTCATTATAATATATAAATGTGTGTGTAAAATAAATTACAATTAAAAACATACTATTTACAATAGTTACTATATATACATCTGGATCTCTTTTTGTGCGGATTTTTTTATTGCAATTTTGAAGTTATACGATTCATGATTTTTCTTAATATCTTTCTATGTGGTTTTCTTTTATGCAATAAAGAAGTTCATATTTCATTTAAAATCAGGATTTCCCTGTTTTATATACATGCATTAAATTTTTTATACTTTGAATGCCTGTTGGAAAAAGGTTTGGCAATAAATTTAGATATCGTAGAAAATTTAAAAAAAGATAATGAAACAAGTGAAACCTATTCGTTTCACAGCAAAAACGATTCCAGAAAGTCTTCAACTTTCTAATCAATTGGAAAATAATTTTCTTGTTAATGACATGACTTATAAACTAAATTCCAATGAGAGCTAAATACTTATGTCTTTGTTATGTATGTGCATGTTTATATTTTTTTTTATATATACATATAATACATGGAGAAACTTTTAGACAGAAAAAAGTTGCAAGTAAAAATATTTGAGAACCTTTAATTTCTACTTAAAAAGTTTTTAAATATTTTTACTTGTAACTTTTTTCTGTCTAAAAGTTTCTCCATGTATATATGTGTATAAAAGAAAATTTAACCATTAGTCTTTATTAACACACTCGCGGAAGTGTGTTTCATATATATATAGTTGCACTCATGGAAGTGCATTCTCTAACAGGTAGACATAGCAATCTGGATATCACAAGCTTTATAAACAATTAGTAAAATCATCATCTCAAAGTTTAATTACCAATTACATTGTCAACAGAAAACCATAGCATGAGAATAAAGTTCATGCTAATTGTATTAGCTCTTGTGATCAATCTGATGTCATACCAGTTCACAAATCAACCACATATTGTCAATATGAATGAAAAAAATGTAAAATAAATTACACATAAAAATATTGTTTTGAATAATATTAAATAGTTAATAAAAAAAAAATAAAAAAAGTTTGTCTTGTATCATTTTTTTTCAAATATTAGAAATTTCTTTATTAGTCATACTTTATTTCCTTTTTTTTAATGCAAAATTTAAAGTAATTTTACATTGATGCTTTCTTTGCTTTTATGCAATTTTTGAAGAAAATTTTGGAACCTATCCCACATTTTTCAAGGTAAATTAGATCTGTTTTTGTGTAATTTTTTAAATGCAGGTTTTCTGTGGAACCTATCTACTGCATAAAAAGAAACCCAGGTGTAACAGTTTTAAATTATAGTAATAGGAAAAAATAATCAATAATAATATATAACTTACATAAAAATAATTTTGATTACTTAAATTGTAATCATATCAACTATACTTATGTGGACAGAAAGTATGTCACAAGGTTTTCCAGAATCTGTATACATCAGTATTAGCAGATTGTCTACTTATTATAGAAACTTAATTTCCAATTTATTATTTTTTTTCTTCAATGTGTTTTTTTATGTAATATGCTTGTGTGATCTGAATGAAAGGTAAATTTAAAATTACAAGACTTTTTATAATTAGAAGGGATTAAAAGTCAGAGTTTCAAGCTCCCTACATCTATCCACTCCTTTAGATATAATCAATACCTGACTACACAAATGTGAAAAGGATAAATGATCTCCAATGCTGAAGCACTTATCAGTAAATCCAGATCATCATCTTCCACACACATATATAATAAGTGTTCAGTTTGTATTAAGATGACAAATCTTCAAACTTTAATGGATAGGCTTCAATCTTCTTCACCCTCCAACTTCTCAGCCAGTCATATCATAGAAAATCTGATGATGTAATGCTCAAAGCTTTTGTTCATGTCAGTATTATTTTCATACATATGTTGACCCCAAGTCACTCTGATTCCTCATGTATAAGTCATTAACATGTCCATTTAAATACACAGAAGAGAGATGGGAAGAATACAGGCAAATATATAATATTAAAATACATTATTTATATTGAACTTATTTAATTAGAAGAGATGAATGCTGGTTCAGCATGAACTGTGTATGTTGGAGAAACTGTATATTGGAGATCATTTATCTACTTCACAGGTATATGGCCATGTGTATCAGTTGTATAAGACGGAGAAGACAGATGTAGAGAGCTTAAAAGTCTGAGTTCAACTCTCTTCTAATTACATTAAGTTCAGTGTAGACTATATATTTGCTGATATTCTGCCCATCCCTCTTCTGTGTATTTAAATGGACATATCAAGGTTATATATGTGAGAGGTCAGAGTGACTTAAACTGGCATGGGTATAATAATAATATTGGCACCAACAAGGGCTTTGAGCATTACATCATTAGATTTTCAATGATATGGATGGCTGAAGAGTAGAACAGTGGAGAAAATTGAAGCATATTCATAAAAATTTGATTTGCTATGTTAATATAAACTAAACACTGATTATATATATGTATGTGTGTGTGCATGGGAGATGATGATTAGGACCAACTGACTTGATGGTTCAGCATTAAAAATGCATATTGGAAATCATTATTTTTTTCATACATATGTGATCATGTGTATTGGTTGCTTAGAAGGGAGTAAATATATGTAGGGGCTTGAAAGTCTGACTTTAAATTTCTTCTAATTATATTAAGTTCAGTATAGACAATATACTGTATTTAAAGACATTTCACAGTAAAAGCAACTGAAAGTAGTATTAGACTGATTATTTTAGCACCTTTTATACAGTGACAGAGTAGCTGATATTCATTTAATCTTTTTTTTAAAGCACATCTTGATTTACTAATGTATAATTGTTTTGCATTCACATATAATTTGATATATGATATTAGTTTTTTTGGTTTCAGGAATAGGATTAATTGAATTATCAATTAATTTGTTAACATTTGGAGGAACACAAAATGAAATATATTTCTCCATATTTAAAAAATAAATAAATGAAAATCAATTACTCTTAAAAATTGAATAAAAAATGCTATATATAACTAAACCAAACCATTTCAGTTTAACCATAAAAAAATCTTTTTAATTTAAATTTATTTCCAATTCTGATCAAAGTGAAAAAACAGTACTTATTCTACCCATTGCCAGATAAAATTCTATATAAGTCTGATCTAACTATCATGTGCGGTGATTTTAATTGCTCATATAATGATCTGTCACCCACCTTGAAACTAAAATTCAGTCAATTGGTCTTGCCATCAATACTTTCACACTATCCTCCAAATTTGTGTCATCTATTGCAGGTGAAGGTTCTTCTTTGTTTTTCCTACTAATCTCAAGACTTCAATTCACTTGTCTATTATTTTATTTTTTGGATCATACTTGTGTAACTCTCACACGATGTCCTTTATAATAAATCAATTATTTATAAATTTACATTAAAGCATCAATTTTTTAGTTAATTTAAATTAATTATCAATGATATCCCTAATATCTATATTGCAAGTAATTACTTTTATCAGTTGCAGAATCTCTCTTTTATTAAAATATGTATACTATTAAAAAAATTAAAATTGTTATTTTGATTGATTAACTTATCATCATTCAAATAATTTTACAAAACAATGTATTGGTGACATTAATTCAACTCTTTAAGCTATAACATACTTCAGTGATGTACAGCTCCATTTTTATATTTACAAGCATCTAAATTATATTATCAATTCCATTCTACATAAATATTATAATCAACTTTGTTTACATAAATACAATATCCATAATATATCCATTAATGTAATTTGCTACTTTAGAAAAAAATCAAGCCTTATATCTCTCAATAAATATTGATCAAAAAATGTTTGCAAAAATTATTCTTAAACAACTAAATGATCTTATCATTTCTAAGCTTTTCTCACCAGATTATACCGTTAAAACCAGCCATGCATCTTAATTATTCTTTCAGCACAGGAATCAATAGTGTATACAAAGAAAATAAATTAACAAATTATATTGCAAGCCAGGTTGACTTTAAAGCTTCTTTTGATATAGTAAATTTGGAAATACTTATTTAGCACATTAAACAAACTTTTGCCAAACCATACACATCTAATTACTGCCATAAAAATAACTTATCAGCAGATCCATCAAGCTAAAAAATTACATCTGACTCTCTTCACCTCTTAAACCAAGCCCCAAGGCCCCAAGGTATTCCACAGGAGTCATCATTTGTTTTGATTATATATATATAAATATCTAGCTTGCTAGGCTGGGTTTGAAGACTTTACCGGTCTGAAAAATTCATGCTTGCAATCTGATAGAAACGTTTTGCATAAACACTTGAGAGTCAGTGTTTTAGATCTAGTTTCTATACTCTATCCCCCACTGAGGATAGCAAACCAGCTTGAAATCAGCTGATCTGGGGGTGAGCAAATGAAAGAGGTAGTTAATTTCTGACTCTTTTTTTGTTTATGTAAAACAAATCTTACACTTGTTCGGCGGTTTTGGTATAGCGCCATCTTTTGGACATAAATAACAAGTGATAGCAGGTTACGTGATTAACTTGTATTTGTTTTTTCATAAATGTACCTTTAGAGTTTTCTTGCAATGATATATATTGCAGAGACTTTGATTATATGGTGATTCTGAACTGAGATCAGACCCATATAAATATCTAGCTTGCTAGGCTGGGTTTGAAGACTTTACCGGTCTGAAAAATTCACGCTTGCAATCTGATAGAAACGTTTTGCATAAACACTTGAGAGTCAGTGTTTTAGATCTAGTTTCTATACTCTATCCCCCACTGAGGATAGTAAACCAGCTTGAAATCAGCTGATCTGGGGGTGAGCAAATGAAAGAGGTAATTAATTTCTGACTCTTTTTTCGTTTATGTAAAACAAATCTTACACTTGTTCGGCAGTTTTGGTATAGCGCCATCTTTTGGACATAAATAACAAGTGATAGCAGGTTACGTGATTAACTTGTATTTGTTTTTTCATAAATGTACCTTTAGAGTTTTCTTGCAATGATATATATTGCAGAGACTTTGATTATATGGTGATTCTGAACTGAGATCAGACCCATATAAATATCTAGCTTGCTAGGCTGGGTTTGAAGACTTTACCGGTCTGAAAAATTCACGCTTGCAATCTGATAGAAACGTTTTGCATAAACACTTGAGAGTCAGTGTTTTAGATCTAGTTTCTATACTCTATCCCCCACTGAGGATAGCAAACCAGCTTGAAATCAGCTGATCTGGGGGTGAGCAAATGAAAGAGGTAGTTAATTTCTGACTCTTTTTTCGTTTATGTAAAACAAATCTTACACTTGTTCGGCGGTTTTGGTATAGCGCCATCTTTTGGACATATATATATATATATATATATATACTGTAACAATATGGAAAATTAGGGGTTAATATATAGGGTGAATATGAAGAGATGGAAACACATCATCATCTCTACAGAATGATCACAATTAATGTTTGGCATGAGAGAATAAATCATTGAATAAATATAGAATGAATATAGAAATATATGAATATTTAGTAAATAAGAGCAGAAACAGCATGAACAAAAACATAAGGTGCATCTGCAGCATTACAAAATAATAATCATTAACCATCAATATTCAATAAAGAATAGTCAAAAGTCAACAGTCAGCCTTTTGATTGGATTTGAAAGGGGTCTACTATAGAGAGGCTAATATCTAGTCACTGCCAAACATAGGACAAAAATGTGATACAAAACTCTGGATGCACATTTATCCATCATTTATAATAATAAAAACATTTTGCTGGGATACAGAAACATGCTGATCATCATTAATGCTCTGGCCACATAGTACTATTAGTATATTGGCCAACTAAAAACTTAACTAATAAATAAAAAATATATATGTAGTGCATGGACTTTAAAGGGTGATACATTTGCAACATACAGGGTTAGGATGTCCAAATGCCAACATAAATCCTTACATCCATATAATTAACCATTATGCTCTAAAATTTAACTCAGGAGCAAGAAATCTGTGAACTGTTACTGTGAACAAGAGATAAATAAATAAAATAGCTTATTCTAAATAATCTTAAAATAACTTTACTGGGATAATTTGAAAATAATCCCTCAAACTCTAAGTTGTATTGAAATCAAGTCACAAACACTGCCAATTCATGTAACAGATAACTGGGGAAATTATTTAATAATCTAAAATAAAAAATAACATAATAATATGATACTTCAGATTTGCGCATTCTTGTCAAAAGATACAGTTTCATTAAAAAAATTAATTAACTTGTTGATTTTTAATCCTTAAATTAATTAACTTTTGATTTCATTGGGCTATTTCTTTAAATAACAGAAGTTAAAAAATGGCTTTTCAATCAGAGTTAAGAACATTTTAAATTAGATTATTCATTTTGTATATAATTGTTTTGGAGGGTGGGGGTGGAAATGATATAATTTTATAAAATTAAGTTACTTAAAAAACTTTTTATAATTGGGCAAGAAAAAGAAAATTACATGAATTAAAAAACATGTTCAACTAAAAAAACTACTAATAAAATAATTAATTAATGCCAATTGCTACTTAATTTTAAAAACATCTTTATAAATTTAAATTTAATATGCACACCAAAAATAAAATTCCTTGTAGCATGGTTTTAATTTTATTTGAAGTCCTTTGTATTTGTAATTAAGAGGTTTTCCAGATAGATGTTCTTCTTGAAGTCTTCTTAATTTCAGGTTAATTATATACAGTTATTCCCTTTTTATTTTGCAATAGGATATTTCAGCTAGCAAATAGAAAGAATTCATATTTCCAATAATTTTTTCAGATCAGGCTAACACACAGAGACACTCATGCTTTAGTTAAAGACAAGGACATATTTTTTTATTACAGTAAAGCAAGTTATATAAGATAGATGGTACTTATCTTTTAGCCAAACATAGCACATGGTTTTTATTGTAAAAAACATATTTAAACAGTTAAATTTCTACATCTACTTTTTATTTAGCAGCTGTGTCAGGAATAATTGCTCTCCTTAAGAGTTGACTTAAAACTTCTACCACTGTCTTCAACAGTTTGATTAGAATTTTTATCCTACTGTCTTCTACAGAAGTTGGCTTAGAACTGACTCCTCTTCAAGAGCTTGACAAGGAATGACTGCTTCATACAAGACACTTAGATATTTTTTATAACCCATATCTTTAATTTTAGAACAACCATGTCTTCAACCAATCCCAATCCTGTCTCCTACATAGTAAACTTTTAAAAATAACCAATTATACAGTTATTTCCCTCCCTCAACATTGGAAAACAAGTCAAAAATCCAAATTAGAGTCACAATTTTGGACATTCTTTTTTAATCAATTTTTTTTTGCCAAAAAACCCCAAGATAATTAGTTAATTATACTGATTTAATAAACACTGTTAGTTTGTATTGAAGAAAGAGAAAGAGAGAAAAAAGAATTTTAATCAATTAAAACAAAAATGTAATAAAATGTTAGTCTTATTCTCTCCTCTCTCTTATTTTAAAACTATTACCAAAAATAGAACTCTATTTACTTTATCTCCTAAAAAGTTACAATAAATTTTGCTCAGTATAAATTTTACTGAAGAGAAAATTTATTTATTATTGCTGCATTATCAATTTGTTTAAAATACAGTACTGCAGCTAGATGGCTACAATATACATAGACCCCATGATCAAAGAAATTGAGCAGTGCACAGAAGGTCTTTTTCTTTCTCATCTTGGAACAACTTTTAAAGTGATTAATGATGACCTGATAAAATTCAGAGGCTTGGAGAACATTCCTCTTATTCTTAATATTTTGACAAATTCAAAACATTAGCAGGATCTACAGTTTGTAAGTCATCTGTGTTTCGAATAGCTACAGGTTACCATATCCCTTCATTGTTTGTAGGTACATGTACATCTTTTCTTAAAATTTCCAATAAATTGATCTAAAACATAATTAAACAACTGTCTAACTTATTTGATCATAAGCAAGTTCAATACAAAAATTAAAGCCTTTTATTCAAAATTGCTTTACCCTATAGTAAAAGCCCATATTGTTAATACTGTTCTCAGTAGTATACCTGCTTACTATAGTCCACAGATACATCTTTTCAAAACTACTGTATAAAATATCATGATTTCAATGAAATCATACATCTGGGGATCATCATTACATCTTTTATCAATTACAAATGCCCATTTTTCTATTTGAAAAGGTGATCATAATGTAATATGTCCTCAATCATTTGTCTACTATATCAGAATTAAAATATACATTGCAACCTTAGTTAGTACAATCCTCAAAGCCATTCCACTTATAAAATTGCTTTCTCCATTTTCATAAGCAAGTTATGATATTGGTCAAGCAGCTCTGTTGGATAATTATAACATCAAATCTTTACTTGGTGTTTCAATTAAAGATTTGAAAAAAATATAGGCTCTAACAGACATCTATGATCAAACAACTCTCCCAAATACCAAAACTTTAAAACCATATTTCAAAATATATCTGTTCTTCATTAATAGTTGAGATTTTTATTTAACTTATTATTTGGCAACATTCCTATAAAACTTTCCCCATTAACCATTTTAAATTAAATCTGGATCTCACTTATGTAATAATTATTCAGAAGATATACACATTTTTAAAACCTGTCCATACATCTCATTCTTATGGCACTTTGTATTTTACAAGCAAATAATTAATCTTAACAGTTGCTTAGGAAACATTAAAATTTTTTAATTCTTATAATGCTATAGAAATTATTTATATTTTTAGAATCATGTGGCTTGCTAACTGCTCTGTAATTTTTGACAACAAAGAATATAATTAATGTTCTTTAAAAAAATATATGCTCTAAAATATTTACCTAGAAGTACTATGAGCAAAATTTGACAGATGAATATTTTTTTCTAATTTCATTACTTTAGAATAATATAAAACATATAAATTATACATTTATCAACATGAAATGAATTATTTTCATCTGCTCTCAAATACAAGTCACCGTGATTATATTTTTATAAGATATGTATCATATATCATGTATCTTTTTCTCCTGTATGTATATTAATACTTGTACATAATTTTTAATTAATAAAGTTTATTTTATAAATATAAAAATATTACATGAAGCAGTATATAATAGAAAAAGAAAAACTAGAGAGGCAGTTGATAATTGATTCTATAATAACAGACAATATGTTGACATTGATCTATAAAGTTTCTGGAAAATCCCTGACATCTATTTTTATCCACATAAATTCACTTAAATATGTTTACAATTTAAGTATAAAATTATTTCTATATAAGTTATATATTATCACTGTTTATTTTTTACTATTATTATAATTTAAACCTATTATAGAAATATGCAGCATTTTCATGTGCTATCAATATTATTGCATCTTTCTTAACTGTCATAATGTTAGTTAATATAAAATGCTTGTTCATATTTGCTACTTCAGAATTTATAATGATGGACAAACCAAATGAGTAATTTTAACAAAGATCAAATTTAAATGTATGCCAGATACAAACAAAACACTTTTCATTACAGTGAATAAATTAACAAACATAAGAGAGTTACATTTCTACGCATTTAAACATATTTAAGACTAAATAAAAATAAATTAATTATATAATTAATAATAATCAATTAATTTGGTTATAAATTGGTTTTATAGACTAAAACTCTGTTCATATTTTATATGGAATTAAATTTGATTCTTGTTAATATTATTCACTGGTTTTCCCATGTCTATAAGTTCTGAAAGAGCAAGTATAAATGATCATTTTAGTCTTGCCAACATTTTGACAGATAAAGGTAAGACAATGATACTGTCAACACATAGGAAAAATATATTTTTTATTTTTGCATATAAAATGTTAGTAATTTAGTGGTTTTTTCTCTTTTATTTTTATAATTAAATTTTAGCTATGGTATAATAAAGTATAGTAATAATTAAAAAACAGGCATTGCAAGTTGACACTATGCCAGTTAGCAATGATATTTAAAATTCTTTAAATCAAATTATATAATTCCCATATACTTTCATAATTAAATAAGACTATTCCATAAAGAATTAAACCACTAAAACATCATATAATCACCATTTTTATATTTACACAAGCTGTTAAAACAGTAGCAATTTTTTTCCACACAATAATATCACTGAGTATTTTCTTGTAGTCAATAGATGCTAGAAAGTTGTGCATTTTAATCCCTGTCAATACTTTCCCATCCAATATCTGACTAGTTTCTAGGTAATGGTACTTATCAATAAAAACCTTGGATCTGGTAGTTGTGCAGTAGGTCCAATTTTTTTAATGCAAATACAAAGATCCAGGTGCATTGTTCCTAGCTACAAGACTCCTCACTAGTGAAAGCCATAAGCTAGAAACTAATCTGAAGATATTGGATGGAAAGGCATTACATAAAAATTAAAATTCTCATTTCTAGCATCTATTGATTATTAGAACTTACACTAGGTAGTGTTATAGTATTGAAATTTTTTGCTACTGTTTATAAAGAATCAATAATCTTAAATTAAAGATTTTTATAGATTTTAATGGGTACTAGTTGGTTAGCTGTACTGTGCCACTATGCTGCAGTATCCATCAAGAAGTCTCAAGAAACATGCAAGTGATAAATTTCTATCCAAAATCACTGAAACCAATATAAAATTAAAATACCTAAGGCAATATGAAGAAATCTCTGAAATCGCTCTAAAATACAAATTACAAAACAAAAAATCCAACTAGTACCATTTTCAAGTGTTATTGACTGTTCTATAATTTTTATATGAAATTGAGTAACAAGGTAAATGTGAATGCCATTGCGGTAGCATATATTATTAAATTTGTTTATAATGCTACACTATTTTTTCTTTAATTAGAACATTTTTTTTTATGTAAAGAGAATATTTTAGTTAATTATAATGGATATACTTTTATAGTAAATGAAAATATAGGGGATTTGAATTCAGAATTTCAAGCAAGTTTCAACTATTCATACTATCTCATACTACTGATGCACATGACCACACATATATAGAAAAAATAAATAATCACCAATACATGTATTTCGTACTGAACCAGCACTCATCAGTTGGTCCAGATTATCATCTTCCACACATATATAATCAGTGCTCAGTTTATATTAATACAGCAAATCTTTATACTTTAATGGATAGGCCTCAGTATACTCCAACTTCCCAGCCATCCATACCATTTAAAATCTGATAACAGAATGCCCAAATCCCATGCTGATGCCAATATTGTTGTCATGCCTATATTGACCTCAAGTCATTCTGATCTTCATGTATGGGACAGTATCCATTTAAATACATAGAAGAGGAATGAGCAGAATGCAGGCTTAATGTGTAAGATTTGAAATGCAGGCACTTTTATACCTGGAACTTAATTGTAAATATAGGGGATTCAAACTCGGACTTTAAAGCAACCTTCAAATACACATGACCACACATATGTAGAAAAAAACATCAATATATGTATTTCACACTGAACTAGCACTCATCAGTAGGTCGAGATTAACATTTCAAACAGACATATATAATCAAGTGCTCAGTATAAGAAAAGTATATCAACATATTAATGAAAATTTAATTAGATTAAAAGACTTTACTTTTATGTAAACAGTGATTTTGTTAAATAAAATGTATATATAAATTACAAATGTGTAAATTTAAATTTAAAATAGAATGCAGTTTTGGGTGAAAGATATTTTCTAAAAAAATCAGAACAAAAGTCAAAACACATTGTTCACATAAATAAAATTACATAATCAAAAACATCTTGAAAGGTATATATATATATATAAGTTTATAAAAACACAAATTATATGAAAGATGATATATTATTCTAATATAGAAAATAATGACTAAATTGAAAATGCTTTATTATTATTATTATTATTAGTAGTAGTAGTAGTAGTAGTATCTGCAGTATTAATAGCAGCAGCAGTATTAGTAGTAGCAGCAGCAGTAGTAGAAGTAGTAGTAGTCATAATGGTGATACTGCAACTTTAATGTTTTTTTTTTGTTTTTTAAACCAATTTTTATTATTTTTCTATTACAGTGAGTTCATGAATACAGGGTGTGATTTCACTCAGGTAATTCTTTTTTCTATTTTCCCTTTTTCATATATATACACATAAATGGTTATCTCTTTAAATTAATGGAATAAAACAAATGTGAAATAAAAAAAATGTATAACTTACTTATGTAGGTAAAATGTATAAGATAACAGTTCATGAAAATATAGTTATTTTGTGACTTGAAAAAAAGATTGATTACTTAATTAGGTATTATCAGTTTATGACTTGCTTAATTAAAATAATTATTTGATTTCTTTCATTATTACTATGAAATCAAATGCACTGCTAAGCTTTTTAAAGAAGAGGCTGTTATTTGTAGACATTCTCTTTTTAAACATTTGAATTCTACCTCCAGACTTCCAAATTTGAGATTGTAGTATAGAATTTTTTTGTTACAAAATATACTTCATTAGTTTTAAGACATATTCAAGTTTGATTATATAAAATTCATTATATGTATATCTTAATTTAACTGAGATGATTAAGATTCTCTGCTTTTTAATGATCGCTCACAACTTATTATTAATTATCTTTTATTATGAAGTAATATTAATATGAAGCATAATATACACAATATATTCGTAAATAAAAATGTTAATTTAAAATGATGTCAATGAAATAATCACTAAAATTAAAATAAATACAAAATAAATTGAATAAAAGTAAAAAAATATAAGAATAAATAAAGTTAGATAAAAAAGCTGCAATGCAAAAAAAAATAATTATAATTTCTTTTTTTATCTATATGAACATTATTTTATACTATTGAATGGATATTCTTATCATTATTTTTATTATTTCACTGAAATAAAGAAATTATAAAATTTTTATTTATATTCTCTATGTGTCATATCTCATCCTGCCTTCAAATAATGGACTAGTTCAGATTCCTTATCATGATTGGATTGAACTTTATTATAACTAACCAATGTGTATATATAAAGATAATTCAGAGCTAATGGAAGAACAGGGCAATAAACAATGATGCTCACTGAATCTGAATATTTCCATTAAGGTTGAAAATCTAGCCAAAATAGTCAGATTTTTTGAAGATAAAGAAGAGAACAACTGTCAAACCAGAAAGATGTATACATTCTCCAGATAATTATTGTTAAAGCTGAATAATAAGAGTCTAGTTCTCCATATAAAATCAAGGGAAACTTCTGTTAACCTGAACAACAGTGATAATTCTTCAGACAATAGCTATTTAAGCTAATGGTTAAGGCAGCAAAGCAAGTCTATGTTTAGGACCAGAAGCTGTCAGAACCAAAGCCGACTTGAGACAAGTTGTAAATATTAGTCAGAAGAGTCACCATATCTACTCATGAGGCAGATTGTCAACTACAGCTGAAAGTGGGTAGAGAAATATATAAGAGCATATACAGTCTCTTCTTCAACATTTCACATTAGAACTAGTAGCTGTAACCCACTAGACAGTAGCAGGTGGAGTATTGCCATCATTACTTAAATCTCTATAAATCTCTAAATATTGTAAACATATTAGAAATTGAGTGTATGTTTGTATCTATATATTACTAATAAATATATTATTAAAACACATGTATATTCATTTGTATTTGTATGAGTAATCCAAACTAAATGCAATAACAGATTTGGTGCAGTCGGCAAAATAAACAATTTTTTACTCCCTATGACTGGAAAAAAATAAAATTTTAAATGACAAAATGTTGCCACTATGGGTCATTAGATTTTGTCATGAATCAGAAAAAATTGACCACAAACATTATTTGCAACAAATGATAGTAATTACTCTTATTATTAATAAAGACAGAAGCTTCCCCCAGTGGGTTGTTAGATTTTGTATTTACCGATAATTGACAGTTATGCTAACAGTAACTCATTAAATAAACATTAAAAGATCATTTCAAATGGTGACTCAAATAAAAAAAAATTTTTTTCTCTCATGATATAAATAGGAGAAAAATAACAAAATGGCTAATATTGGCTCAATTGAAGCATTTGATCAAGCTATAAAGATTGAATAATCTTTTACTTACAGCTAATCAAATCAAAAGATTTGAATTGAAATTAGCCATGATTATGTTAAAAATTGATCCCAGATTTAAGAGGTTCTTAAATTACAGACAACTTCAGAGATAATGGCTGACCTAGATTTTGACAAGGAATTATCTCTATTAACCAATTTTTTTACTCCTAAACTTCTAATGATAATGCAAAGATATTATTTCAATCTTTGTGTACAAGGAAAGGAGAAAAAGCTAGAGATTTTGCTGTTAAAATTTGTTCATTAACTTTAAAGTGTGATTTTAAAGATGAAGCTCTTTGAGATTATTTTATCTGCAAAATAAACAATTATAATCTTAAAGCTACTAATGGCTCCTGATGTAAACTTTGAATCAGCTTTGTTTTAAACAACATTAGCAGAATCAAAAGTGAGTCAAGCAAAGCTATTGAAAAAAAAAGTATAATGTTCAAAGTATTGAGCAGAACATTGGATCAATCAAGCACCCAACTGACAACTCAAATAAATGGAAGAATGAGAAGTGATAAGCATTGTCACAAATGTAATGAACTGATGTATGCCCACATATAATGTGAAGACTGCTATACTGTGTGTACATATTGCAAGCATGTTAATCATACAAGAACTGCTTGTTTCAAAATGGATGAATCTATTCCAAAAAGCAAAAATGGTAATTTAAAGTAAAAAAAAACAAACAAATTACCTGCTTAAACAATGTGAAAAATAATGACTCTGTTTTCAAACACAGAGTTATTATTAATAATACACTGGTCACAATAGAACTGGATATAGGGCCTGTAGTGTTTGTAGAATCAACCAAGACCTAGTCTAGCATTAATAAGAATAATAAATTTCAGCTGCATTTTAGCAGCAAATCAATAACTGGTTATCAGGGTAATCAAATAACTCTTGGCTCAGACAATAGTCAAAGTTATGATGCCTAATAAAACTATATATCATTTATCTTTGATTGTAGCATCAGGTAAATATAGCAATTTATTAGGCTATGATTGGTTCATCACTTAGGTTTTGCAATGACAAAAGTGAAACAACTCACAACTATAAAAAAGATATATAAGTAATTTAAAAATGGTTACCCAGAAGTAATTAATAAACCAGATTTGAACCCTAAAATAATGCCCAAAACTGTAAGTGAAAATAAGATAGGTATTTATATCCTATGCTGCATATTCAAGAGGACTAACAGTGGTGATTGAACTTAAAGGGCTTAAAACAGAGGTAATTAGAACTGTTGATGGACAACAGCATAATTGTCACAAGAACATTAAATTAACCTACAGTTCCATGACCAGCTGTCAACAAAAACTCATCAGATTAAAATAAGTGGCAAGTTTCAATCTACTATTAATAAATCATCAGCCAGATATAAAGAACCTTTTCAAATGATGACCACAGTGGACCTACTGAAAACATTACTAATCCAGAAGAAGCAACAAAGTGAAGAAAATATATTCCAACACATCTTCAGGATTACCTTCTCCAGGGTTAATTCTAACCAGGGGGAGGAAATGTCATACCTCATCTTGCCTTCAAATAATGAACTAGTTCAAATTCCTTTCTTATTGTGATCGGATAGAGCATTTCTTACTGCTAATCAATGTGTGTATATAAAGAAAACAGCCATTGGCAAAAACAGGCCAATAGACAATGAAGATCACTGAATTTGAATGTTTGTGTTAAGTTTGGGGATCTGAAAATAAAAAGCCAAGGAGAGAATGACTGTCAAACCTGAAAGACAGTATGCATTCTCCAGCGAACTGTTGAATAACAGTAGCCTATTTCTCCATATACAGTCAAGGAAAACTTCTGCTAACCTGAACAGCAGTGATTGTTCTCCAGACTGCAGCTATTTAAGCTAATGATTAACATAGCAAGGCAAGTCCATGTTTAGGACTGGAACCTGCCAAAACCAAAGCTGATTTGAGGCAATTTGTAAATACAACCAGAAAAATTGCCATGCCAACTCATAAGGCAGGCTGTCAAGTATAAGTGGAAGTGAATAGAGAAATATATAAGGGCACATATAGTTCCATTTTCAACAGTTCACATTATAACTAGTAGCTGTACCCCAGGAGGTAAAATATTGCTATCATTACTTAAATCTCTAAATATTGTAAATATATTAAAAATGGAGTGCTTTGTATTTTGCATCATCTAATATGAGTATTGAATGTTTTACAAAAAATTAACTTTATTTAAATATTCCAAACATATTCAACTGTTAGTAATAGCACATCAAACAAGTTAGGATATATGCACGATGTTTCGAGAAGTATTATTCTCCCCTCTTCTTCAGGTGTTGCTGGCCTGACCAGTGACAATACTAGCATGGGATTCAAATATTGACCCTTAGATTCTTGAGTATTAAATTTTAAGATAACACTCTAACCAATCCTGCCAAAGGCAACAGTCAGTAGAAATTTCATATACTTATCTATGAGGTTCCTCCTGATTTTTCCACTTTTTCCTAAGAGCAAAGTTGATTAGTGGTTTCCATACATTATGTATAGTCACACTAGGTTGGCTTATGGGATTGTTTGCCATTGTCATGTGAGCAGCTTCTTTAAATTTTCTTCTTTTTACCTTTTTCTCTATCCAATATTTTTGTATTTTTCCAATTGAACATATATTCATTGACACATATATCATCTGCTACCTTAGACACATCTGTTTTTTCTCTTCTAATAATCAGTTTGTTTTTGAAAGTACTTTTCAATTGGACTACTGGTCTCACCATTATATGTTCTTCCACATTCACATGGTATTTTATAGTTGCAGTTTTTCTTTTCAGCATTTCAAGTTTATGCTTTGTAGATGTTAGAATTCCTCATAGTGTAGTATAGTTCTGGAAAGCTGTTCTGATCTTATACTGATTGCAGATGTTCCTAATTTGTCAGCTATTTCTGGAATGTATGGACATTACAGTACCACTAATTGTTTTTTCTTTTGATGGTTCTTTTTGTTGTCTACTTAAGGTTTTCTTAATAACAACTGATGGATAATCATTTTTTATAAGTGTTTATTCTATATAAATCTTTTCCTTTTCCAAATCTCTGGTTTCTGAACAAACTTATAATGCTCTGTTCCATAGTATAGTATAACTTCATGTTTTATGTTTCTGGTGTGATTGGATGTATAGGCTAGATATTTTTCTGTATGTGTGGTTTTTTTGGTAAACTGTAGTTTTAATTTTCCATGAGATAGTCTTGTCACAAGAACATCTAAAAATGCCAATTTTTGTTCTTGTTCTGATTCTATTGTGAATTTAATTGAAGGAGATATGTTGTTAATGTGTTTTCAGAAAGTTTATAGCAGTGGTTCACCATGTGGACATACAACAAATATATCATCTACATAGTGAAGCCAAACTTTAGGTAGATATGGAGTAGTTTTTATGACTGTGGTTTCAAGTTCTTCCATGTAAATATTGCTAATCAGTGATGACAATGACGATCCCATAGCCATTCCTTGATTTTGTTGGAAGACTTCTGTGTTATATTGAAAGTAGGTTGTTTTAATGCAGAATGTTATACTATCAATAGAAATAGCTGTTCAGCTTTGTAAACTATTATCACCATTTAATCTTTTCCTTACAATAGACAATGCTTCTTCACGTGGTACATTCATGAATAAACTTTCTACATCAAAGATTACCAGTACATCAGTTTTTTTCAATTTTCACAATCTTGATTAATTCTATAAAGTGTCCAGAATCTCTAACAAAGGACTAGGTCTTGTATGACAAAAGACTTAGAACTTTGAGAAGAAATCTTGACAAATTTTAGCAATGTATATTTCTAGAACTAATAATAGATCTTAATGGAACATGATCTTTATAGATTTTAGGTAGACCATAAAGATGATGAATTTTGTTGAAATATGATGTTATTGTTTTTTTTGAAACAATGAAATACCTGTGATGCTTGCTGAGTAATACTTGTAACTTTGTTTCTGTACTCGGAATCGGATTTTTTGCTACTTTTCTATATTAGTCTGGTGTGAGGAGTTCTAGTATTTTGTTTTCATAATTAGTTGTAACCATTACAACTGTTGTATTGCCTTTGTTATCAGGGAGAATTGTTTGGGTTTATATGAGTAATTCAGACTAAACACAACAGAATAATAACAAGCATTGGTGGTTTTTATTAAGATGGGTCAATGCTTTCCATAATGAAGCCATACAGGAGTAAATCTGTGAATGTGTAAACAGTTCAGTTCACGTAATTAACCACTATATTTATTCATTTTACCCATTCTCAATGATTTCTTGGTGTTCAGATAAGTTCTGAAAAGTTGATTGAGCTCCTACATAATTCTCTCTCATAGATTTGATTGAATGTTATACACCAATGTTAATATGTGTTCAATTGGATTTTGCTCTAACCAGTTTTTCCACTCACCCAATGTAAATGAAGTACCATGGTCAGTTAAAATATTTTTGAGTTTTCCTATACTAGGAATTTGTTGATGTTGTAGAATTCTAATAGTTGTTTTAGCATTCAGTTCAATAAATAATGATTTGTCATAGAATGGTAAAATAAAAAAAATGTCAGTATTTTTTTAGCTTAGATTATTGAAAATTAAAAATGGGAATCGGTTTAAATATTTTTGTAAAAAATCAGCTTGATGTTCAATTTCCTATAGATTCCAATATGCTGTGGCATATATTACATTAAAAGATGAAATATTTATTTTAGTGATATTTCTTTAATTACATTTATTGTTATAGATATATCCCTTGTCATCATAATATTTCATAATTATGTGAACAATATAAGAATGTTCAATAAGATTTTGAAAGTATTTGTGAACATTTTCTTCAACTTCCTAAATGTGATTATGTTAAATCTATTAAGATGCTTACTTTCATTGGAATGAGCATGTGACAAGAGTGAATAGTAACAGATTTATTGAAAAAAAATATTTTATTGTAAACTGTGAATTTCATGGGAAAAGAAGATACCATTTATATCATAAAGATTATCTCAGTGATTTCAAAGTGATATAATATTGATTACTTTCATTAGGGAAAGTTTTATTGTGCAAAGAATATAATGGAAGCTACAATTAGAAAAGGTATTAAATTTTTTGAAAAAAAAAAAATTACTGCTTAACATTATAATATGTTAAAAAAATACTCCAAAGAACGAGGAAGAGATTATGCAAACATACATTGCAAAACTTTAACATTTTTCTTCTTTTCTTTATCTTTTTTTTATAGTTCTGTCTTGTCTAATTACAGATGGCATCTCATTATGGTGATGATGATATAAAATAAAATAAAATATGCAACATATAAGGTTAAATTTATAATTTAATTTAAAATAAAAATATTTGCTATTTATGTTTAAGCTACTTTAATATTTTGTATTAATTAATACAAATGTAAAGTATTTTGATAATCTCTCAGTCAATTTCTTAGAAGGTCAAATGATAATCAAGAGAAACTAACACAATAATTTTATCAAATTAATATAATAAATATCTGAAATCCATATTATATCATGGGTCTACAACAGTTTCACTGAATTTATCCATTCATAGTATTAAATGATTTTCTGCTGATGTATATATAAATATACATACAGAAACATAATAATGGGAGACAAGCAGACACATGTTTAGAATACTGATTGATTGGAATAGACAAAATACAATGTTATCATTTTTATTGATGTAAATTTTGTTTCAAGCACTTTGAATTTTTTAAATGTATTCTATCAATTAGCATTCAAGATTTATCCAATCTTTATGTATAGGAGACCAATTAGCAATTGTCTGCTAATAATAAAAGGAGAAAAGCACACTATGGATAGATTAACCCAAGTACTGAAAAGATGGGTTCAGTTTTATATATATGAAAAGAAAGTTACTGTTAACACTAACTGAAATAATTATAGAAAATATACAAACCATTATACAATTACAAATATCCAGTAACGCCCTCTGTTTAAAGATCTCAATAATATCATTTTAAGGTTTGCTATTATTGAGATATAGATCTTTAAACAGAAGGCATTACTGGATATTTGTAATTGTACATGATAGAGTGAATAGAAACAGATTATGGATAAGTTTAACAAATCTGGGAATGGATGAAGCTTTAGTGGGTTTTATTAAGAAATTATATGAAAATAATTACTATACATACCAATTAGGGGATATAGAATCAGTTAAAGTTAAAAATGGGGTGGGACTGAGGCAAGGATGCCCTATGTCACCTATTTTGTTCGTGTTGTATTTGAGTGAAATGGAGAGAGCAATAGAAAGATTAGGAAGAGGGATAGAGATACCGTTAACAGGTGGCAAGAGAGTATATACATTGTCCGGACTTTTTTTTGCGGATGATGTCTTTTTGTGTGCAGAAAGAAGAGAAGATATGGAAGTTATGCTGAGGACATGTGCAAGGGTGGGTAAAGATATGGGGATTAAATTTAGTGAAGAAAAATCAAATATAATGATAGTGAATACTGGGGAAAGAGAAGACAAAGATTTCTTATTGGAGAATATAAAGTTAAGTGTGGTGAATAGCTATAGCTATTTGGGAATCATCTTGGTAATAAGAAAAATTGCTTGGATGAATGGGAGAAAAAATTGATAAATGAAGCAAAGAAAAGAAAGGGATTGATAAAGAAATTAACACAGTTTTCATATAATAAATATGATGTAGCTAGAATTGTATGGAAGGGAGTGGCAGTAGCAGGGTTAACATACGGCAATGATGCATTATGTGTTAGTAAAGGGGTATTAGATTGCTTAGAAAAAGTACAAAGGGAAGTAGGAAGACATGCATTAGATGCTGAGGTGTGGACAGAAAAAGAGGCAATTCAAGGAGAAATGGGATGGTCAAGTTTTTATATGAGGGATGCAAAAAGCAAATTGAAAATGTTCAGTAGATTGCAGTTCATGGATAATAAAAGAATAGCCAAAATAGTATTTAATTGGGTTACAAGTAAAGTGCAGCCAACAAGATGGGTGAGAAAGGTAATGTGGTATGCAGAAGATTTGGATAAAGAAGTTATGCCAGTATACTTGTACAAAAGATGGGATGATTGTGTTAGGAGGATTGTTGAGTGTTATAGTGGGAAGGAGTGGGATAGAAGAATAGATGCATTAATAAAGAATAGGGAATTGTAGAGATGGAGAAGTAGTATGGAGAGTAAAATGAGTTTAAATATATATAAAAGTAAATGAAACATTGGTTGTGAGTTAATTTATGATAATAGTAAGGAAAGTAGTTTATTGTTTAAGGCTCAAACAGGATCTTTAGCAACAAGGGAATATACATGTAAATGGAAAAATATGGGTGATTTAGTCTGTAAGTTGTGTAAAGAAGGCATAGAAAATATTAGGCATCTGTTACTTCAATGTAAATGTTTGGAAGCAGAAAGGGTACAAATAATGAAGTTATGGAAGGTTAAATATGAACAAAGTGATTATACAGAAAGTGAGTTATTGGTTTTTATGCTGGGTTTGGGGAAAAATAAGGGGGATTTAGATATGAAGGTCATGGAGTTGACAAAGATTATGTTGTGGAAATGGGATGGAGCAGATTATGGGAAAACTTAGGGTGGACAATGGAAAAGGAAGGTAAAGTGGCTAACAGGTTTCTCTGGGCATAGCTGCTGAGAGATTCCTGACTCCGTTTAAGGAGAAGTCACAGTACATCACATCACATTATAATGGTTTGTATATATATATATATATATATATGTATATATATATATATATATATATATATATATATAATTAAAACTCCCGTGTACATTCTTATTAACAGCAAAAATAGTATATACAACTATTTTAATGAAGACTTTTAGCTGTTCAAGATACTAAAATTGATTTTAGTTACATGGTAGTAAATGAAAAGCTTTATAATGATAAAAAATTCTCATATGTTAGTTTATTTTTTAGAAACATTTAGCTTTTTAAAAAAATTATCTTGCTAATTTTTCTGATAAATTATATTTATATACAATTAGATTGACTTGTTTGACGTATTGGTATACCAGCTGTGTGATAAACAGATTTATAAAACTGAATTGTAAGTAATGTAAAATTATTTATGTATTTATACTATCAAATTCTTGATATTAAAATTATTATTAATGTTTTACTTTTCAGAGATCGCAAGGACATTGTTGTAACATGTAATCCTAGATTTTCAAAGGTAACTGACTTAAAAATATTTATGTATTTTTAATTACAGGATATTTTATTTCTAAAGAAAATAAAAATGAATTTTTGATGATTAATTTTATAAATATAGGGGATCTGAACTCAGACTTTCAAGCACCCACAAACTTTTCACACTATCTCATACAACTGACATGCATGACCACACACATGTAGAAAAAATAAATAATAACCAATATACATATTTCATGCTAAACCAGCACTCATCTGGATCAACTGATGAGTGCTGTGATTACTGTGTTACAGTTAACAAATATTTGAATAACGGTACATACCTGGTACCCAATGTATGTGAAATACTAGCAAATTTGCCGGAGGCAAAATATTTTTCTAAATTAGACCTAAACTCTGCTTACTATCAGATTAAAGTTACAGAGAACATGGCAAAATGTTAACATTAACCATGCCTTTTGGGTTATATAACCATTTGGAATTACTATAGCACCAAATATTTTCTAGGCAAAGTTAAACATGATATTGCAAGAAATTGAAGGGGTGATGCCATATTAATGTGATGTATTGTGGCTTCTCCTTAAACGAAATCAAGAATATCTCAGCAATTATGCCCAGATAAACCTGTTAGCCACTTTATTTTTCATTCCCCACTCTAAATTTTCCCATGTTCTGCTCCATCCTATTTCCACAACATCTAGTGGAAATTTAAAAAGTAGAGTTTTAAATGTATATGATAGGTTAAATAGGGCAGGTGTAAACTAAAACTAGAAAAATGTGTATGAGAAGTAAAAGAATTAAATTTTTTAGGTTATACAATTTCAGATAAAGGCAAGTGCCCTTTGAATGACAAAGTTCGGGCAGTACATGGAGCTGGATGGAAACACATGAAAATGCTTCCAAAAAACAAAAGATCTATTAGTATTGGATAAATTGTTAGTGCATTTTGACAGTGATAAAGATGTTAGAATCACTATAGATGCATCAGAATGGGGAATAGGTGCAGTTCTCACTCATCCAATAGAGGGATGTGAGCACCCTGTGGCATATGCATCCAGGACTTTGTCAAATGCAGAAGAAAATTACAGCCAGATAGATAAAGAGGCACTGATGATTATATTTGTGGTGAAGAAATTCCACCAATTTATTTTGGCTGAAAATTCGAGATAATAACAGATCATAAGCCATTGGTGGGTATTTTTAGAAATGACTGGGCAACTCTGGAACATTTAAGTCTGCATGTGTTAAGATGGCATAATATATTGGGTTCATAAGATTTTATATTTCCAATACAAGAAGGGAAAGTAAGTTAACCACGTGGATGCTTTATCGAGATTACCAGATAACAAGGAGCCAATAGAGAGTGAAATTGAGATTAATTATTTTGATAACATAAATTTCGATGTTGTAAATAGTGAAACTGTTAAGTGGCAGACTAACGAAGATAAAGGGTATCATGTGTTGACAACCTGAATTAAGAAAGGTTGGCCCAAATGCAAACCAAAAAATTAGCAATGGGGTTTTGGGTTATTAGAGAAAACTTATAAATATGTAGGGGGTGCATAGTGATGGGGTACAAAATTGTTATACCTCTGGTAGGTAGAGATAAGTTATTAAGTTTACTTCACCAAGGTCACATGGGCATAGTGCGTGCGAAAGCTTTAGCACATAGTTATGTCTGGTGGCCTCAAATAAATAATGATATCGAAAAATTCAATAAAAAAATGTTCACCATGTCAGTCAGAAGGCTCATTTTCAGATAAACAGTATTTATCTTAGCTAAAAGCAATTAAACCATGGGAACATATACATATAGACCATGCAGGACTGATTGAAGGAAAAATAATGCTCATTGTGACAGATGCATATTCGAAAGTGGATAGAGTGCCACCTGGTAAAAAATACAAGTGCACAGAAAACTATAAACTGTTTAAAGACAATATGTTATATACATGGATTTCCAGAAGTGATAATATCAGACAACACCATGGGATTTTTAAGCAAAAAGCTGAATAAATTTTTTAATAGTTGTGGAATCAAACGTGTATGCACCACCATATCATCCTGAGTCAAATGGATTAGCAGAGAATGCCATAGAACAACTAAAAAAATGTTTAAAGAAAAACAAAAATGTGAATATACAACAAACTTTACAGTAATTTATGTTAAACCAGTGTTCAACATCATCAACAGTGATTGGGAAATCACCAGCAGAATGACTATGTGGGCGAAAATTAAGAAATAAGGTAGATATTTCGTATCCCACTGCCCAAAAAATCATGTGCAAAGAAACAGCTTGAAAATTCTTTGCAATAGGTGATCCAGTATGGATAAGAGACATTATTTGTAAAGTGTGGGTAAAAGGAACAATTGAGAAAGTAATATCACAGCAAATATATGAAATTATAGAACATATGGCATGTGACTCACATATGTAAAAGGGAACCGGAATAGATGCACATGGATATGTTCAAGCAACTACAACCACAGAAAATGAGTGATAACACAGAGCAGGAATTACCAGAAGACATGCTAGATGGAGATGAAAAAGAAGAGAGCGATTTTCAACAGAAAGCAGGAAAAGAAAAATCGCCTAGACCATATGCAATAAAAGAAAGCCTCTCCATTTACACGACTATGTTTGTGGGAAAAACAATCTACTTCTGGAGTGAGGGGAAAAAATGTTGTGTTTAATGGTGAAATAAATATAACTTTTGTAAATATTACCCCAGAAGCAGATATATATATATATGTTAAACTTAAATTTGTGTAAATAGAAATATTTAGAAATTCAAACTTTAATAATATGTAGAATGGAAATAATTAGAACATTTTGAAAGACAATAATAGGGTAATTGGAAAAGATAAATACAGAGATAAAGAGTTATGTTTAATTAAACGAAAAGCAGAGATTAAAAGGAACTGATAAGAAAACTGGCAGGACTATATAAACTGTGTAGGAGTGGAATATGCATTTTTTTGCTGTTGTTCCCTGATTGAGAACAGAGCTAAGACTTTTATTTTGCTGATCAGAACCTACGAGGGAAAAAACCCAGATTATCGGACGTGAAGGTTCAAAAGTCCGACTAGGATAAATATAATGGATCCTCCTGATCTTTTAATATTTAGTACACCTTCAGGGCTCTATGTAGAGTTTAAGTTAAACTGATGTAAAGATTTAATTCAATTGACTAAATAAATCTTAATAATTAGTAATTTGCGTATTGGTCGTTTATTTGCGAAATGAAGCTAATTCACTTTAGTAATTTATTGTAAGTTGTTTGTTCTTGTTGTTCCTCTCACGGGGTGGATACATTATACCTGGAATTATTGATTTTTTTTAAAAAAGCAAATGTATGTATGTATTAATACATTTTTCGTTCACATTTGTATTTTTAAATATGTAAGCTGTTTGAAAATTTTATATCTAGCTTTAGATATGATATGTATAGCATGAACTTGAATATGTAAATTATGCATATAAAGTGATCTAAACATTGAGAATGAAATGAAATTAATACAAATTTAAATGTAATCTGATTAAAAACAAGAAAGTATTTTATTGAATTTATATTTATGAAAAATCAACATGAAATCACTAGTTATTACGTTATTAGTCCAATTTCTCTTTTTGCATTTTTTGAGTAATTTTGCATTATTTTCTTTTGTAGGTACATTTGCTATATATTTATGTATATGTTTATTATAATTATATCAATATAATTTTGAAAAACATATGCATTAGTTATCTTGAATTTTATCGAGTTTGTCATTATAGATCATATCTATATTGATCATAAAAGTCTGTACTGGTTTAGCACGAAATACATATATTGGTGATTATTAACGGTGTGTGATCAGGTGGGTCAGCAATATGAGATGGTATGGAAGTTGAGGTTCGTGTAAAAGTCTGAGTTCGAATCTCTTACAAATATATATACATAGGTGTGTGTTATCCTGTACAGGGTATTAAGTTACAAATCCATATGGCACATATTTTTAATTATATGAGTAAAATTTATATATATTAACTTTATATCACATACAAATTTGTAATGTATGGAAAACTAAAGGAATATAAAAATATTTAAAAATGATCAATTTAGAAGATTATAAGGTCTAAAATTTTGTAAAGTGTATGAAAAAGAGATAATGATCATATACGGGAATATAAATATGAGTTGTCAAAATAATTTTTTCTAGAGCGGAAGTCTCAAAAGAATAACATTCTTGGTGTTCGAAAAAAGTCATTTAATCAATAGGAAGAAAATATTACTAAAAGAATGATAAAATTGTGAAAATAAAGAAGAGGTCTAGAAATTTATATATATATTAAAATAAAAAACAAGAAAATAAAGAATCCATTACAACTATAACAATAATATTAATAATCAGCATTAAGCTATTGCACATGCGCTTTGTAGATTTTTAACAATAAATGAATACTTAATGATAATTATTATGTGATGTGATGTATTATGGCTTCTCCTTAAACGAAGTCAAGAATATCTCAGCAATTATGCCCAGATAAACCTGTTAGCCACTTTCTTTTACATTCCCCACTCTAAATTTACCCATAATCTGCTCTATCCCATTTCCACAACATAATCTTTGTCAACTCTATAACCTTTATATCTAAATCCCCCTTATCTTTTCCCAAACCCAGCATAAAAACCAATAATTCACTTTCTGTATAATCACTCTTTTCATATTTATTTTTCCACAACTTCATTATATGTACCCTTTCTGTTTTCAAACATTTACATTCAATTAACAAATGCCTAATATTTTCAATTCCTTCCTTACATAATTTACAAAATAAATCACCCATATTATTACAGTTTATAAAACATCGCGCTACATAAAATAAATTGTTTATTTAACTATAACAATATTTCTTGTAATGCCAAATACTTCAACTGAAAGACTGAGAAAAGCAATCAAGTTTATGATGAACAGAAAACAAATTCCTGGAAATAATGGGATTGTTATTGATATTTTAAAAGAATCAGATGAAAAAAATTAAAAAATTCTAAACAAGCCACAAAACAAATGGCTAAATGATTATAATGTACTAAATGAGTAGAATAATGCAGTAATAAAATTAATGTTTAAGAAAATAAAATATTAAAAATCACATAGTTATTAGTCTTCTATCAATTCTATACCAAGAACTTTACTAAAATCATTTCTAATTATCTAAAGAGATTTTTGGATTTAAAAGTGACTTTAGCACAGTATAGCAATCCAGCTATTAAGAGAAATTATAAAAAAAAACTATGAATATGCATGACACTTCAAGTTTGTAGATTACACAAAGACATTTAACTCTACAATTGCTTTTAAAGTCATTAAAATTTTAGAACATTATGATAATATAGCATAATATTATTAAATTCCAAAGAATATTTATTAAAATGCAGTAATAATGGTTAAATTATATGAAAGCACTCAAAGGATTAACATTGCTATAAGTGTATATGTCAAAAGTTTTAAGAAAGTATTTTGTGCATTAAAATGGGAAACTAAAAGAATGAAAATAAATTAAACTCATTCAGATTTTGCAGATGTTATTTTTGCAAAAAAAAATGCTTCAAAGTTAGAGAAAATGTTATGAGACCTATCAGATAAAATCAAGAAAGTAGGATTATTAGTACATGTATTTGACCAAAAAAAAGGAGAGAAGATAATGATAAATTAGAAATTAAAAACTACAAATACATTCATCAAATTATTAATATAGATTGAACATATTGGTTAAATTAATCATATAAGTAAATTTTAAGTGGAATGCTTTTGATACAAAAAATTTAATACTAAAAAAATAAGTGTATGTGTTGAAAATATAATTATTTAATAAATATGTTTTATCAATTTTTACAAATGGATTTGAGATTTGAATGCTTAATAAAAAAAAAATACAAGGATTTTAACTACATTGTGAAGCAAAAAAGATTTTTGTTAAGAATAATAAAAAAAATTGAAAATATAATATATGAATATGAGTATCATGAAAAATTGAAAAAATTAAGTCCCAGACACATTTCTAGAAGAAATGATAATAGATGGGCAATTAAACTCTTAAACTGGATCTCAAGAAATGTGAGATGGATGATAAGAAAAGAAATTTTGATAGAGTTATGTATAAAACAAGCTATGGATAAAAAACTAGATTAAAATTAAGAATACTTTATCTTGCAATGAAATAATGATGCATCAAAATGATGATAATTTTTCTAAAACTAGCATAAAACTCAATTTTTTTATTTTAATGGTTTATTAAACTAAATAATGTGTGAAAATTAAACCAAATAATATATTATTTACAAATTATTATATAGTCATATATAAGAATAATTTTGAAGTGCATATTGTACATTCATCTCAGAGGATTGTTTTTCGAAAATATTGCAGTTAAATAAAGTAAGAAAAAATAATTATTGATATATATTAAAATATTTGCATTTATTCTTTTAGTTGAAATAATAATATTCATTTCGAAATTAATTTTATAAATTTCGGATTTCCAATTCCCCAGATATACAATCAAAACTAAAAACTGTATTTTTATTTTCTTAATTTAAACAAATTACCAAGAGTGCTATCATATTTTATTTTATTTATGTTTAAAATCTTATATATATATATATTCTTTGAGATCTAACGATTGTTCTTTCAAAAGTTAACCTTGATAATGGCGGCTGCTAATCCGTAGAAATATCGGATTGTAATGCAAAATAATACACGGTTCGTACCCAAAAATATTGTTTTATCTACATCATATAACCGTGAAAACATTAAATATAATATTATATATATATATATATACTATTATAGCTATTTTTATATATATATATTCTTTATTGAAATATTTATCATACTTATCTGTATTGCTTTACATTATTGAATTTACATTTTATGACTAAATATGCTGGTTCTGATGTTTTCTGAATAATTGGGATTTTATGTTCTCTTGAAGCCAGAATTCTTGGAACATTGTAATGATATATGTAAATGTGTATGACTAATCAGTTTTGTACTGTGATGCCCATAAAATGTATTAATTTTTCAAAATATTTGGGAGATTAACATCGTCATCAATATTATCCTATTTGGAGGTTTATATGGATTACACCATATATTGCATCAGATGGAACCATGAGCACAGCAACACTGATAATGAAGTTGTTCATCTAATAATCATGCTATACATTAGGCAGTGATTGCATGCCAGATGATCAACTGTTAAACTAAAATATCACTATTAAAAAATACTCCCCCAACTAATATTTTATTCCTCCAATGCAATATAAGTTAGTAACTAGATCACTGCTTTAACCCATCATCACTGAACCAGATAGTGTGATTTTTTAAAGTATGACATCAATGTGAAGTAATATTAATAAATTTGTTATATTTTCTGAGCAATAATAATTCTTAATAATTCATCTGAAATATTAATAAATGCAATATTGGCTAGCATAGATCATATTTATTTATTTTGAAGATAAACATATTTCTATATCTTGTAGTACCACTTTTATTGGATTCAAAGGACTGACTTGTCTATTCCTATTACTCCTTAAAAATTATCTCTATCATAAAAAATTACAGTCTAAAAGAATTTATGAGTATTTGGAAGTCTTTTCTATGCATTACATAACCTGTATTCATGTATATAAGTAAACTGTATGCTATGCATTCAAGGCAAAAATGGTATAAAGTAATACTCTTAATTTTAAAAAATAATTTAATAAATTAACAAATATATGATAATAACAAAGAAAAATTGAAATATGTACAATCATATACTTTTCCAACCTTTTTTTGCTATTCATTATAAGTTTTAAAAAATAATGCCAGATAATAAGCATAATAAATCTCTATCCTGTGTTTTTTAATCCAAAATTCCCATCTAGTTTTAAGTCTATGGCTTTTATTAGTGAAAAGCTTTGGATCTTGGAAAAATGGGTCTTAGAATCTAATGCATCTTCCCTCCAGCTCCTACCATTTATCTGTACATTGTATTATCAAGCTATTAGACCAAACTGAAAAAACAAATGTTTTCAATCTAAATCAACCTGCTTATCTCAATCCAGTTCAGTTTCTATATATTATAGTGTCTTCAGCTTTTTAATAACTAATGTCACCTCTATCATATAAATAGGATTTGATATAAATTAATAAAACATCACATGACTTATCACTGTCATCAGCTTATATATTGCTATTTTAGTAGCATATTTTCCATTTCATGCCACTTAGAAAGCAATGATAGTTACCAGATGGCAGTGCTTGATAAATTCCTGTCCTATAACTTTCTTATTTAAAAATCACCAGACTAATTCCAAGCTTATTCTATTAGTTCCTAAGATTCAGTTTCACAATTCCAATATCCAAAGCTCCTCATTTCTGAAAGTCATAAGCTTGAAACTGGTCTACATATCTGGATAGAAAAACACAGGATAGAGATTTATTTAGCACCACCATCTGGCAACTACCATTGCTTTCCAAAGCTTACATTAAATGAAAAAAAAGAATATAAAAAAGTATTCCACTAAAATAAAATGTATAAGCTGAAAGTACATGATAGGTTAAGTAATATTCTATTGGTTTATATACAATCACATTTTATTATGTATTTATTATACTAAATCATCTTATATGGTAGGCATTATCCTAATATAGTATGCATATTTGCAAATGTATCTTACTGGATTTAATATTTTATTCACACTCCTCCTTTCAACCTTTTTAAAGATGTATGCATACGAGATAATTTATTACTTATTTACATACTTCATGAAGTAAAAATGGTATTGTTTAATCTCTCACACTAAAAATATTATACAAAAATGTTTCATAAATAAAAATGCAAACTTTATGAAGTTTTCAAAAGAGGACAAAATTAATAATTATGGAAAGTTTATAAATTAAATGCTAATATTTTGAATATTAACTAGAACAAAATAAAGATTAAGACCTCTAGTGGAGTCATGCTGGTATAATCGCTCATGTTTTGATTTTTGTTTAGTACTGTTTTACTGTTTTTTTTTTTTTAATATATGGTTTAACTTTAATAAAAATATAGTCTGACACATTGTCTGTGTCAAAATAATTATTTTCTCAGCAAGCTTGAGTATTCCACTGCTACTTTTGAACATCTGTAGCTTGAATAAATTTTATTTTTTGAAACTTAATTTATCATTACATCATTTTTTCCATAACGTTTTAGTTCCAGTCTATTGACTCAATGACACATTATATCTTGCAGGATAACAATAGATAATTTATAAGACATTTTCATGGCCATACATTCGTCTTTCAGACAGTGATGAATCAAGGCTCAATTAAGATTGGAATTTAGTAAATTATCTTATAAATCAAATCAAATCACTGATGAATAACCTTTTCATGGCTGCAGTTGAAAAATAATATAACACAGTTTCTCAATGCTGAATTTAATTACATTCCTTATTAAACTCAAAGCTAATTTTCTAGGCAAGTTTTATTTTTGATATTCTCAAACATTGGTGGTTAAATACTGAATTCCATCTTCAGCTGTTTCATTTGCAACTACAAAAAGAAAATTAATAACTGGTGTTGCTTTCAATATTTATATATTACTTCTGTCTTTATATGGACTTTATAATCATATTGATTATAAAAGAAAATAATTGAGATTAGATTTTCTGCTTTTATCTTTCAATCATATTTTTAGTTTCATAAAAATTGAAGTTTAAAATCTTAAAATATAAAAGTGTTACATACACAATTATTAAAATTTTTTTTTTTTTTTACTTTACAAACACAATTCATATAATATGCAATTTTAAATTTATAGATTGAGTTCAATTATCTTACATAAATAAGATCCAAAATAATTCAGACAATTTAGTTCACTATTAAAAGTATAATATAGTTTCTTGGTTTTTCCCCACAATTCAACAAATATAAATTTTAATTAACATTGCTTATATGATTTCAATTTTAACTATAACAGAAAATTAGATTCAAATACCTAAAACTGATTAAGTAATTCAAAATTTTGAAAGAAAAAAAAAGAACCAATAGCAAGAAATTTTCTTAATGTTAATATTTCTTTTTAGTCCATACACATACACATACATTTCTCTTAAAATGTTATATAAGTTAATGCTATAATTTTAATTTTATAATAACCATATTTTAAAATAAATCAACGATATAGTATAATATAAAATATCTTTATATAACATCAATAATATATATAATAATAATTATATATATTATATTGTTGATTTATTTAAATGTATGTAAAATAGGCATAATGGATTAAACTTCTTTCTATTTTTGATAATCGTTTAATAACTATATTTTATGACTTGAGTCATTATACAAAATGAACCATTTTTTTGTTGAATACATAATTTTTTAATATTTCAATTTTCATAAATTTTCTTTCATGGGTTAAATTGTATTTCCTCACCTCACTAATCTAACTCTTTTCTGAATAATATATATATATATATATATCATTATTTTCAATTATTATTTTATGTAATTCATTCAATAAATTATCTCTTCTTTGCTATTATAATTTTAGACATATAAATGTTCAGCTATGATTATGATACACAACTTATTAAAAGAAAGTTCAGCATAAATAAAGTCAGTTTTTAAAACTACATACATCCACCTTTTCTTTATAAATATCTGAACATTTATTTATATGTCTAAAATTATTATTTTACTACAGGATGTAAACCTATACAAATTTAATCCAGTTTTTCCAGTACTTAGCATCTTTCCTCCACATCAGATCTCAAGGGATTTAGTTTAATACTTCTGCAGTCATTTTATTATCTCACTTAGAAATGTCTGATCCAACTGCATTTTAGTTTTTTAATTCCTTCTCTTACTCGAGTGTCTTATTTTAATCCTTTCATGTTACTTTTATGTATATGTTTATATGCTTCATTGGGTGATCTGAAGTCTCTCTATATTTTTTCTGTTATGTGTTCATGTCTTGAATTTATAATTAATAACTTGGTAAAACAACATGTATTGAAACCTCCCTTTTGAACCATATAGGCATATTTCCCTTTAATACTAAGTTATTTCTGCTCAAAACATTCCAATCATCTTTAATTCTATGATTAATTTCATTTATTATATTTTTTATCTATATTAATAATCTGTTCAAGGAATTTATAGTTTTTAACTTCCTCTAATTCATGTTCTGAGAATAATTGTTGAACATTAGTTTTTTTTTAGCATTTATTTTTAATCTTTTTTTTTTTTTTAAATCTTTATCTAATATTCTTGCCACACTTTCTTGAGCTTTATTTGCAAAGATAAAATCATCTACAAAATACAGATGACTAAAATATTTTCATATATTTTTATTTTCTTAGCTTCCTATTTTAATCCATAAAATACTTTTTATAAAGCTGGTGTAAAAAGTTTTGAAAATATGAAATTACAATATCATACATCCATATTAATGATAATCTTCTTAATATAACCATGCTATTTATTCATTGCTGGTGCATTTTGATAAATGTTCTTCAGAATCTGACAATATTCTGGGTTTATATATTGATGGACTAAATCCTTAATGACTATGGAAATGTTCATATAATCAAAAGTATTTTCATAATATACAAATCCAAGGCAACTCAGACATGATCCATTATACTAAAACAGTTTTTTAATTCAGTTTGTTCTTTTGAATTGATTTTAGTCTAAAGTTTCCTGAATATTGTAATAATCTTAAAAAAGATTTTGTATAAAACTGATAGAAGATTGATAGATCTATATTTCTATCACCACATTTTAAAAATATCAACATTACTACAACATTATTCCAATCATCTTATACATTTTTATCATGTAGATATTTATATACAGGTTTTTCACCAATTTTTTTAAAATTTTTCACCTGCTTCTTTTAAAATATCAAGAATAATTCTACTATTTCTTGTAAGTTTTTCCTTTGTCACAGATTTAATTGCAATATCTCTTCATTTAAAAAGTTTGGCAATACAGAAGATATAGAAATTATAATAATTTTTTTCTTATTTTTTATTACATTTCCTTGTAGAATTCTTCCACACATTTCATTTTATTATCCTATTTTGAAATAATAGTTGTTTTTTTCTCATTGCTCAAATAATTTTGTTTTATTACCAAGCTGTTGTCTGTACTTTAAAACTTTTATTCTGTTTTATTGGTTTTCTCATCATTATTTAGTACTATTTTACAGAACTCTAGATATTCAATTTTTCTGAAGGGATTATTTAAAAATATTTTCATAATCATTTTTTTCTTTATACATTGCTTTGACTCTGGTAAAAATTTACTGGTGAATTATTACCTTTTTCTATCAGATCTTTTTGCTGTGATCTTAGTAGAATATCATTATTTTCTTATTGATCTCATTTGAGTTTGAACCATCTTCAAAGTCTGTCAAAGTGTTAATATGTCTACCAGGTTTTAATTTAAATTCATTACAGTGGTTCTGAAGTTTAGGATATCAAACTTAATAGTTAATAAGAATATTTTTTTAATAGTTTCATCTCTTTAGTTTTGCATTAATACATATCTTACATTTCTCTAATTATATTTTCTATTTGATTCACTACAATTTTGAAATTCACATTTTCTGCTAGTCAAAATATAATACAATTCTGCAATATCTTTATGTAGATATTTTCAAATCCATTTCTGTTTAGCATTTTTCATAAAAAAAGAATTCATAATATCCATTTTTCTGCATATTCCACAAGACGTGCATCTCTCATTTCTATCACCATAACCAAATTTAGATCATTTTCATTTGTCAATCATTGTTTTTAGCATTAAAGGTTGCCATAATAATTTTAAAATAAGTTTTGGTGTGATCAAAATTATTTTGTAAGTCTATATAAAAATCTCATTTCATCACAATGAAAATTTGTTGGGCATAAATCTAAATTATATGTAATATCTTCTACTACGTTGAATAACTAATTTTGCCACCCTGTGTGATATAACATCAATCTTCATAACATTGTTTTTTTTATTTTATTTATTTATAACAAATCCCACTTCACTTGTACTTTCAATAATTATGCCTTTATAGTAAAAGGCATCCACTTTTTATTCAAGCGTCTCCACACTTTTCTTTTTATTTTACATAAATCAAAATCTGCCATTTAATATTAGATAGTTCTTTCAAGTTGAATAATTTTCATTCACTTGAAAGTGATCTCAATTTGCTTGTGGCTAATTAAAACTTATCATAATGTGAAAGCTAGTTTTGCAATTAGAAAATTCTTAACACACTCAATCTTTGGCTGCCAACTACTTTCTTACCTGATGATTTTACAGACTTCTAAGAATGAGGGACATAATTTAGTTTTATCTCTCATCATTATCAGTATTAAAAAAAATCTATTCACACATATTTTCACTCTATCTTCAAGAAAATTCAACTGATTTTCAGTTGAGAACTATCACATAACAGAGAAAAAAACACAATAGTGTTTCCTGGTTTTAAACTTAGAAATAAAGAGCTAAATAATAAATAATGGTTAATGTATTCAATGAGCAGCTCATCTATGTTCATCTATCACATAAAACATCATATAGCAATGATAGCTGAATCAACAAAAACACATGGAGTGATCATTATGAATTTGTCACACTCATTTCTTTTAAGGTTCAAACAGAAACCAAAGAGCTTCAGTTAGCAGCAAATTCAATTCTACAAGCATATGTGCATGCATGTGTTCACAATTGTGACATTTGTATTAAAGAAACCATTCATAATAATCATTCTTTAGTAAATACATAAATAATTATTAATAACTTTTTATTAAATAAGAATTTATTGCCTTTTTCAACTTTAGATTTTAAATTTATTAAAGATCAAATATATTTAAAATACTTTACATATGCACATAATGAACTCTTCTTTCAATTGTTCATTTTCTTGTACTCATGCACACTTATATATATATATATATATATATTAATTCTAATGTTTTCACGGATAAAAGATGTCATATTATTATTACTATTATGGATATCCGTAGTGAAAAGCTAAATGCGTTTCAGTACAATATCAACCTTCCTCAGAGCCCTCTTTCTCATCATAAAATCATGTGAGATTTAAAACGTATCGTTCTCCCCTTATTTAAATTCTTATTGTTGAGAATTTTAAAATTTATTTTCTCTCCAATAGTTTCTTCCAAATTTTCTTCTTTAACTCACACCTCTTCATTTATGCTCTTCCTTTTTTAAAATCTCTATAGCTTCTCTAAACTGGTCATATTGTTCAATTTTTCTAAAATTTTTTTTTTTCAAAATTGATATCATGATTTGTTAATTTAATATGAGAATAAATACTGATGAATTGGATTTTTCTCTCACTGCCAGAATTCTTCCTTTCTAATATTTATTTCTACGATTAGTCTGTCCTATATATGTATGTGGACACCATGGAATTTCATACCACCACACACTCCAGCAATTTTATCTTTAGGAAGAGGAAATATTTCACTAATTTTTTATAAGAGTAAATTGTGTGAATATTATTATTCTTTAAAATGTTACCAATTCTATCAGTTACTCCTTTAATATATGGCAAAATTTCTTATTTTTGATGTATCAAAATCTTTTTCTTTTGATATGTATAGCCCTATTAATAATGTTGTAATTAAAACCATTATGAAGAAGATTTTATTAGTAAAAAGCCCGGGGGAATGGCCAACACTCAAAATTCTTTTCTTTTTTTAAAAATTTTTTTTTTTTATAAAAAATGTTTTGGGGAGGGGTGAGGAAGAAAAAATGCAGATTCTCCCCGTGTGTTGGTTTTTTATATATACCATGGGATAAAGAACCATCTTCCCTTCTTTCAATCAAAACATCTAAAAAAGGTAATTGATTATTATTTTCTATTTCCATGGTAAATTTAATATTTAATTTTGACTTTAGCAGTTAAAAAACCATCTATATGGCTGAGGTATGTTGATGATACCTTTGTTATTTGGCCTCATGGTAAGCATGCTCTTGATGACTTTTTTAATTTTTTAAACTCTCTTCACAACAATATTAAATTTACCATGGAAATAGAAAATAATCAATTACCTTTTTTAGATGTTTTGATTGAAAGAAGGGAAGATGGTTCTTTATCCCATGGTATATATAAAAAACCAACACACACTGGGAGATATCTGCATTTTTCCTCTCATCACCATCCTGCACAACTATTTTCAGTGGCAGAGACATTATTGGATAGAACAAAGAGACTTTCTGATGATAGCCATTTTCACCGGGACCTTTTTGCTACTAATGAAATGCTTCTTCATAATGGTTTTAATTACAAAATTATTAATAGGGCTTATACATATCAAAAGAAAAAAGATTTTGATACATCAAAAATTAAGACAATTTGGCCATATATTAAAGGAGTAACGGATAGAATTGGTAACATTTTAAAGAATAATAATATTCACACAATTTACACTACTTATAAAAAAATTAGTGAAATATTTCCTCTTCCTAAAGATAAAATTGCTTTGGAGTGTCATGGTGTGTATGAAATTCCATGTAGGGTCTGTCCACATACATATATAGGACAGACTAATCGTAGAATAAATATTAGAAAGGAAGAACACATTCTGGCAGTGAGAGAAAAATCCAATTTATCAGCTATTTATTCTCATATTAAATTAACAAATCATGATATCAATTTTGAAAAAACAAATATTTTAGCAAAAATTGAACAATATGACCAGAGATTGCTAAGAGAAGCTATAGAGATTTTTAAAAGGCCCAAGAGCATAAATGAAAGGTGTGAGTTAAAGAAGATTAACAACATTTGGAAGAAACTATTGGAAGAGAAAATAAATTTTAAAACTTCTCAACCAATAGAATTTAAATATGAGGAGAAAGAAAACGATAAAAACGATTTTAAATCTCACATGCATTCTTATGATTTGAGAAAGAGGATGCTCTGAGGAAGGTACTTGATATTGTACTGAAACGTCAGCATTTAGCTTTTTCACTACACGGAATATCCCGCAAATAGTAATAATAATATGACATATATATATATACACACACATCAGACACATATAAAAATGATTATTTATCAAGCAACCTATTATGTCTCAATTATCTTAGTCTCATAGTATATGAATTCTTTATAATAATTAATTAATCCTAAGAATCACTAAAGCTTCCTCTTATTCATAGGAGTCTCATCCTCTAATATTGTCTTTAAATTAAATATCACAAGATGTATCCTCTATGCAACACCTTTAAACCTTAGTAATATCAATTGCTCTATTTCAAATATGTATTTGTCTCTGCTAATAATAATTCCAGTCATTTTCAATTTCCTAAAGTATTTTAAATAGCAATTAAGTTTTTTTTTTTACATTTTCTAACTAGTTAGTTTAATAAGTATTTTTTAACTCCAGTTAAAACTAATTAATTTGGTACTAGTATCACGGCAGGTACATGATCCTGGATGGTGCTGTTGCTAGTCCCAAACAGTTAAACATATAACCATTTGGGTCTAGCAGCAGTGCCATCCAGTGCTATGTACCAGTGGTGATACCAGTACCATTAATTTCTTTTTTATTTCATTAATCTATTATGTTCTAATTGGTAGCAAATTTGCACCACATGCAACAATCAATTCAGATTTAAGATCCCAATCCCATTATAATTTGACAGACTTTAAACGAGAAAAGTTAAAATAATCACTATTATCTTTATTTAAAAAAATGAAAAGGACATTCATACATACAATGACAAAAAAATTCACTATGATGAAAATTATATTTAAACTGAATTTTTTGAACCGAGTTAAAAATATTTTTGCATGATGATGGTAAATGCATTAATGAGAATGGCACTGGAAATAAATATATTAAGTTTTTTGTATTACATCATTTTTATAATCAAATTGCTATTAAGTTTTCCTGCTTTTATTTCAGAAATTTTACAATCAAATGGATAAGCAATGCCAGTCTAAAACTAATGAAATTTTCTCCTTGCAAAAAAAACGAAGAAAATTAAAGTAAGAAAATATTGTTTTTTAAAGTTTGTTTTTCTAATTTATTTAACGTTAATACAAATAATTATTTTTAGTTTTAATAATAGCTAAAGTTATTTTTTATTTTGGAAAAATAGCACTAAACAGTCTTATAATAATAATTTGGAATTTATTATTAACAGTCTTATAATAATAAAAAAAATAGCCTCAAGAAATGTTTCAACTTTCAGAACTGAATATATAACTGTGGGTTTCATTTTACATTTAATCGATTTTGCTGGAATTTTTTTGTTAATGTTATAATCTTCTAACTCTTCATAACTTAAATTTTTGGCACTTATTATTTAAATAAATTTTTGGATTGCTTTCAAGTATTAATTTTTTTTTTTAATCCCATTTAAAATATTTAAAATGTTTCTTATCTTATAAATCTTTTTGAGTTAACTGTAATAGTTATAACATCAGACTTAAGTAATGACCTTGAAACCTTTCTCAAAACGTATGTAAAATCTTTATTATAATATATCCATTTTGCTATGATTAATAATGTTTTACATTTGGACTTCTATGATATCTTACCAATCAAAAAACACTATTGTGAATTATAATTAATATTTGGATATTTCTTCAAATCAAAAATAACTTTATAACTATCAAGATTCTCTTCACTTATTAGATTGTCTTATTTACATTAAAATAGAAATGAATACACTAATTCATTATTTGCTATTTAGTATTATAAACTATATATGAAAAATAGCACCTACACTTTGATTCAAACTATTGTATCTGTAAAAATGTAATATAACAATATATACGATGAGTTTTTAATATTGACTGTCATATTTTTGCATTTGATAGATTCAGCTCTCAATTGATTGGGTTTTTTTGGCTTTAATTGCATCTTAATACTAATGGTTTGAACATTTTTATTCAATGTTTAGACAAAATCCAACAATATTTTACAGATTACTAATATTTTGACTTCATGCAGTTTTTCTATAAAACTTTTTTTCATATTGAGTCCTCTAAAATATTTCTTTAAGTTGATTTATTGTGCAATGGTACAACTGACTAAAACAATTATATTGGATTATAAGGATATTTTGTCACCTAATAAAACAGCAATTTGATTATGCTAACATAATGCTTTAAATTAATGCAAATATGTATCTGAATACACTAATGATTGTATGTGATGAATATTCTGTCTTACAGTTTAACCATTAGTAAATTGATACAAATATTATTGCATATTAATACTTCAGATTTTATTTTGAATTTTTTATAAAACAAGTCAATTTTAATTAAATGTTCTCTATGGAAATGAGATGTATACCACCAAAAATAATAAGAGGAAGCTAATACTTCATGTCTTATATATGAGTTTAAGAATATATCATTTTAACAACTTTTTAAACATATCTGCTGAATGACCATAAATTGTAAAAGTTTACAGTTGAAGATCCTATTTTATCCTTAAAATATTCTCAATATATAAAGAAATTGACAATGATTTGTTTTCTTCATGTTTTAAAGCTAAAAATATCTGACTACTAAGGCGTTTTTGTTGCTGAATCCAAATATATTTGTAAAATCTGCTCATCAGAATGCAATTTAATCTTTGAAAAAGTACATTAAAATTTTATAAAAAGATAAATTCATAATTTAAAAAGTTTTGTTTATTTTTTTATTGTACTTTTTATTCAGGAATATCTCCAAGAATCCACACATAGTCAGCCAGCATACTAGATCTCCATTAACATTAGTAATATTTTTCCATGTTATAGATGTCACGATGGAAATAATTAGTATATTTATCACACATTATTTCATTTATTTACAAAAATAAATTTTTAATGTTATATTTTTGCATCATTATTTAATACAACTTTAGGAGAACATGCACTGCTTTAAGATAATTTTCAACTTTGTGATTTTTTAAAACATTTTAATAATGTGAAAGGTTGAAACTTTTGATGTGATAAATCAAAAGATTTCACATTGTTTATTTATATTGTGCTCTTTTCTATAGGTCAGTAATAGTCCATCTCAGTCAATTACTAAAAATTTTAAATTTTAGAATATGTTATTTTAATATGTTAATTATAGTTTGTCAATTATAATATAAAGTACAATTTGAAGCTAAAGAAAATACGTAGTATATAAAATTATAACGAATCATTTAAAAATAGTTATGTAAAGCTTTAAATATTGTTTCATATGGTTGTAAAAGCTGGCCATATTAAATAACACAGCTATAAATATGAAAAGTATATTTAATAAATTCAATTTTAATAGTTTAAAACTGATAAGTTAATAAATACAGTATTTAAATTTATAATCATATTTAATAATCAAAATTAATATAATATATTTTAAAAATAAACTTTATGATGGTGAGAATTGTATTTAATTCTATATTTTAAATTATTTTTCCAAATTTTTATAATTATTTTATTAAATATAATAAGTGTATCAATTTTATTAGTCTAGGCAGAGAAATAGATTAAAAATCGTCTGTCAAAGTTATTGATCATGTGACTTGTATAATGCATACTTTCACACACACTGCTTGTTTGAATTAATAACAAAGTTTAAAATATTTTAAAAGTTATATTATAGAATTGGATGTAATTATTGCCTATCATAAAAGCAAATAATAATAAATATTAAGTTAACTATCGTATAACATGTTTTAAATAATGTAATAAAGACGAATACAGTTAATAAAAAAATTAAATATTTTGTTTAAATAAAACTAGATAAATTGAATATTAAGAATGGAATAAGTTATTAAAGTTATTTTAAAAGTTATTTTAAATGATTAAATAATTTTGATAAAGTAATAATTGATTTAAAAGTGATATTTTAAATAATATTTTAAGTAATTACGTCATAATTTGTATTTTTGAAATTCAATTCTGTAAAAAATTGAAAATATGTAAATTTGTTCTCAAGCTAAAAGTAAGAATCAACCAATCAAATGAGGTATTCTTACAGACTATAAATATGAATTTCACAGGGGGTATTAGGGGAGATTTAATAATGTATTGAAACCAGAAAAAGGTATATTAGTAGCTATCAAAGAGATAGTATTTTTAAATTTTATTTTAGTCAATTTTTAATACTTTCTTATAGTTTTATTTGCAAAAAACTAATTGATATTTTTAGAAGTATTTTGCAAAAGAGAGTTTTAAAAAATATATATATATTTGGGAACTTCGTGAAAATGATTTTCTAATTTTTAAAGTACTTGCCAGGATTATTTTATCTGAAATTTGACCTAAACTTCGCAATGAAAAATGGATATACTACGAAATAAAATATGTTTAAATTATAATACAGCTTTATTTATGCTTAACCGGAGGACTGTTCTAACTCATAAAAGAACAATACGGACATTGTGCTGGAAGCTTAAATGGAAAACTATATGCCGTCTAAAAAAGGATTTGTGATGCATTATTTATAAGCTTTATCCAGGAGGTTTTAAAATAGTAATAAGACAATTATATCTTATGAATCGTTTTATATAATATTATATCAAAAGGAGTAAAATGTTATATCCTTTCTGAAGGTAACATTTTTAAAAAAAAAATATTTTCAAGAGTTAAAGAAAGAACCCAGGAGAATATGTTACTGAAGCGTTTTTGATATTAAAACCTCCAGTCTTAGAATGGTTTAAAATGTATTTAGAAAACATTTGTTTAAAAGTACTTGAAGTTTTTTTAAAAAGATGATATATAAAAAAATATCAAATGAAAGTTTAAATGTATTAAGAAGGAAACTTATATAAAAAAAGTGAACACATAGTTGAATAAAAAATGGATCCATGGAAATATTGTAAAAAAAGTTTACCGAATATTTTAAAGTTAAGCTAGATGGAGTGATGCATCGGATATGCCGCAGAGAATATTGGCAGAGAATATTGAAGAAATTTCACAGGATTAATTAATATTATGATTTAATAATTATCATCCTAAATACTAAAACCAAGGATTATTTTCTATAAATTTTACTAAATGGATTAATATTTATTTTTATTTTTAAACTTTAACGCGCTTGGAGGAGAACATTTTAAAACTCTAGAGAAAATAATAAACATTTTGGACTTATCAGGAACTATTGTCAAGAAAATATGTAATTATAGTTTTGATTCCTTTTATTTTATTAACCTAGTTTAAATCTAAATTTTTTTATAAGATTAGGAAAACATAAAACATTAATTTGTTGATGATATAAAATTTTATAATGGAATAATCTAATAATTTAGATAAGAATATATTTTAAAATAAAGTGTATGAATGTATATTTCTTTATGTTTGCAATGATCGGTATCTAGTGGATGAAGAAGCCTACTGAATATGATGACCAGATAAAGGTTATTTTGGTAATAATAATGACTATTAATAATTTATAATGTATATTTTTGTTTTCTTTAGATCATCTATGGATAGTAAGAATGAAGTGTAAAAGTTTTTTTTAATTATATGTAACACATTTTCATACAACATTTTAAAAAACATTATGAGATAGGATTGATTTGAAAATATGCATACAATGATTTTTTTTATATTAATGATATAATCCAACATAATAACAAATAATTATGTGATTCTTTTAAAATTTTCATGTTATTGGATATTCAAATATTGTCTGATTAGATTATATATGATTAAGCATACAGAATGATGAAGTGGACAGACTTTTCTTATGGAACAGCTAGATTGTTTTATTTTTAAATTATCAGTGAATTTTATTTATTTTTTTGTAAATGCAGATAGTTATTTATCGATGTAAGATGTGGAAAATCTTGAGAAATAATGTTGAGATAGTGGCTTGGAAGTACTTAGTGAACAGGAAACCAAGATGATGTTTTTAAGAAATAGGATATGATAAGGAATAGAAATAATATTTAGTCTTTATGTGGATATCAGCATAGTTAACAAAGCCCTATGACTGGTACACATTTTATTTGGACAGTGTTTTATATTTCTTTAAATATTTGATGTTCTAATAAAGCTGAAGAAATAGCTTTAACATCATTCATGTATTAGAGGTTATTAGACAGGTAAAGGTCATACCTCTTTCTTGTAATGCACTGTGCCATGATTTTTGAGATATATTATGAGTGATACTCTAGCTTTCTTCCTTAAATCCTATACATCTGTTTCACTATCTTTATTTCATGTAACTGCATCGTTTAGTAAGATATTTTGAAAAGAAATGATAAATAATTTAGAACTTAGGTTATGCTATCGTTTTGTATAAGATTGGTTTATTTGCTTATAAGGAACAGAATTTTATAACTTAAAATTGAAGGTCCAATGAATCCTAAGGGAAAGGAAAGAATCATAGAATATATTTTGAATTTATTTCGGAAATGAAATATAAATTTTGGAATAGAGTATCTAAACAAGATATTTTCTTTAAAATGTTAATTTTTTTTTTAATGCTTTATTATTATTTTTAAGAGAAAAATAAGTATTGCATATTTTTAAAATACAATAGTACAATGTAAATTATATAAACAATATGCATAATATATTTTTTTTGTTTATTGAATAACAGGAATATATTGATTATTACACTTACATCATACTAAAGTAAGGCTAAATAAGAATATATTATGATTAGTAAACATCATGTGATAAAACACTAAAATCTAGTACTGAATTTTGGATGAATATTTTATGTAACATCTTTGACTTTGCAAGATGAAATTTTTTTTTTTATATTTTGAGAAATCCATACTCATTATAAAGTTAATTTTTTTTTTTTTTGTAGAATGTTTTCCTATGAATGTTTCTTTTAAAAATAAGATAGTTTAATAATATTAATGATGAAATATTCTGCTAATAAGTAAATATTTTTATAATAAGTTAACCATAATGAGAAACCAAATGGTAACATTTTTTTTTTATTTTGTCTTAAGTATAAATAAAGATATAACTAAACTATAAACTATTTTTTATATAACTTAGTAGATAAAAATGTAAGATTAAAATAAGGATATCCATTGTAAATAGTGTACATAAATTGTTTATTTTATTTGTTGTTGTTAATAAATTTTGTTAAAATTTGTTTTTCAAAATTTTGTGTCTGGATTGTTTATTTCACCACTTCACTGCATGAAATCACGATATATTCATAACAATTGAAACAAATATATAATTTTGCACAAAAAGATAAATAGAGAATTATTTAAGAATTTAAATATTTATTGGTATTCTTTTAATTAAATAATTATAATTTTTACATTGTTTTATTGGTCATAACTAAGTTATCACAATAGTATACTGAATTATATGCTATCAGTTGCCACACATCCTTTGTCTATCAGATTATCATATGCTACCACGTATTTATTATATCATTACATGAAGATAAAAGATTATATAAAATTATTGTATTATTTTATTATGGTAATAAAATTATAATAAAAGAAAAGATATCCAGTAGTAGTTAAACAATGAAGAATATTATTATTATTTATTATTATTAGTTTAAGTGTAGTAGATTATGACATAAAATCCCTTCTCATATTTTACTACCGTATTTTTAAATTAACTTAGAATAAACTTTATGAACCTGAGATTATTTTATTTGAGCTAGATTATTACAAATAGGAGATTAAGATTTAATTATTAACTTAATCTTAGTGAGTAGAAGTTATTAAAGTCATAAGAATACTATGAGTTTGTTATTTGAAATAGTAATAAGGGGGGATAGTGTTCTTATGCCATTGAGGTAGTATCCTGTGGGATATTTGCTCAATGTAATCTATCTTGTCACCTGTATTTTCACTTCAAGTCTCATGAAAATATTAAATATTTATTTAGTTTATTTTTATAAACTGAACCTTATTCGTATTTTAAATTTGAGCTAGTGAAACATTTTAATTTTAATGCTGAATATTTTATTTATTAATTATTAACTGAGCTAGAACCCGTTTTATTTTATACCATATACTATTCTGAAGTGAGGATGCACAAGACAAGGTTAGAATATATAATATTTAGTGAATTAAATGTGAAGGTGTTAAAGCTTCATGCTCTTAATTAAAAATTCTTGAGTATTTATATATAAATTTAAGTAGAGAAAAAGGTGGGAACTATCTTTTTCTCATAAAATCTCTGCTTTGTGTTTTGAATTGAGAGTTCCCTTGTGCAGTCATTATTACAGCTGACTGGCTGTCATATAAGCATTTTAAGGCACATCTGTCAAAGGTTTCAGCCTTTCACATTATTATTAAAACACTTTTACTTTTGAAATTCTAAACATTATTTTTTTAACTTCATTCAGGTTTCATTCAAAACTCATTTCCTAATAATTCTTTGGACTGAGGACCTTCAAAAATATATCCCATAATTCTAAAAAAATTTAGAAAATGTAAAAAGAAATATTATAACTATAAATTTAAAAATATTTAAATTAAAAACAATCTTGAAAAAGTTAATAGTCACATTTAATTAAAATAAGTATTATTTTTAAATAAAAAAGTTGATTAGGCCCAAACAAATATAGAAAGAAGATACAGAAAAGCTATGCTTCAAGATTATCAAATCTCTTTTGATGATGGCCTCTAAAACATCTGCATTGAGATTATTGCCAATAGGTAAGTAGTGATCTTCATTAGAAACTGTATAGTAAGTTTAAAATTTACAAAGAAAACTAGTGATCACATTATTTACTTAATCTGAAAAACTAATTATTCAATGATTTGCACATTGCTTGAAATCAATTTGTATTTTTAGAACAAAGGAAAAAGTTTTGCAAGACTTTATTTTTAATAATTACGTGAAAGCAAAATTATACAGAAAATCATTTAGCAGAGATTATATGACATTAAATCAGACTATTACTGCTGATGATAATTAAAAACACCATATCAGAAATTTTTTTCTTACAAGATATTGATACAATGGGCATTAAAAATATTTATATTAGATTCCTGATTATATTATATATTTGAAGCACAAAAGACTAGATGGAAATTGCCTTATTTTGGTTGTATCATAAGATTCTCAGAAAGGCTGATAGTAAAGAAAATGATTAGTAACAAGATGGATCCATAGGTTAAGAGCTGATAAAAACACATTTATTAAAATCTTTTTCTAACATATAAGCAAGTTTTCTTTTAATATTATAATTTTTATAAAAAGTACTCTATAATAAATGCAAATCTGTAACTTTGTCCAAGGTTTTCATCTTTATTAACAATCTGAAGAAGTTATTTGTTGTGAACTTTTTAATTTCATGGTTATCAATATTTACTTTCTTACTTGAAAAATCTAGATAACTAAAATATCTCCATTTACTTTTTATTTCCATAGCTTTCTATTTCAATCCAGAAAGTATTTCTTATAAAACTTTTGTAAAAGGTTTTGGAAATATCGAATCATCCTGTCACATACTTTTATCAATATTAATTTTTTAGTAAGGACTATGTAATTTAATTATTGCATTTTGATAAATATTTTTCAGAATATGACAATATATTTAGTCTAATATCTTGATATTCAGAGTTTTAATTACTATAGAAATGATATAGTATCAAATGTTCTTTCGTAATTTACAAATTCAAATTTACAAATTCAAAGTATAATTACAACTCATGTTAAGTAGACCTCTACTTTTTTCAAACCCAGAATATAACATAGTGTGCTAAATTATTTTTAAATCTAGCTTGTTCTAATCCACAGTTCATTTAAATTAATAATTATATGTTGTATTATTTCCTTCATTAAATACTAAATATCTTCAGAAAAAAATTTAAACTTTTTTAAACATTCAAGTATTAGTAATAGTGTGCAGGTTAGTATTGAAGCTATATATATATATATATATATATATATATGTTTCACATATATCATTTAAAAATTTGTAAATAATTTTTAAAGAAAAGCTATTAAAATATTTTATTTACTATGCATAATGTAAATGTAGGTATGTGCACAGATAAAATACATTAGGTCTCATTAGTTCTAAATTGATTTTAAGTAATTTAAATAAAGTTTATAAAAACTTAAAAAATTACATGGGGCAAAGTTATTTAAGAAGTAGGTGGGTGGAAGTGACATTATTTTTATACAATCAGCTAATTAAGATATTGATATCTTATGTTGTCTAGCCAAAATATTCTTTTGTTAAATTGTAACCCCCATTTAAAAATAATTATTATGAAGATTATAATTGATCAGTAAGTATCAAACCACAGAAAAGTTTATAACTAGTCTGCAACCTATGAAATGTGTATGAAATTAAATCACAATGAAAACTGATTTGATAGATAAGGCAGCTTGATGGATTATTATTCATTAATATTATAATCTAATAGAGGAGACAGAGAAATAACAAGCTGTCAGGTTTATTTGTATAATGGAAGAGTAGAGAAACCACCATCTATATATTCCACTCTATCCAAGTCAGCTGAGTGTGGGCTTAGTTCCATCATGAAATTCAGAGAAACAGCCATAAAGTATTGATAAAGTCACTCCATTGCTCATTGTGTCCAGTTACAGCTGAACTGCATTAAATTAAAATATGTCCTATAATTTTAGAGAATAGACCAGTCATAATTTCACAAGAAATGCCATTTAGTAAAATAAATACCTTCAGACTCTATTTGCATAATAAATAGTGAATAACCTTAAATAAACTTAAAAAAAATCAAAATCAAAGTAAATGTACATCTCAATCAACAATAATAATTTCAGAGAAGTTTCACTGAATACTGGCAAATATAATTATGTTAATACCAACTGTTTTACACAGAACCTTTAGGTACCTGAATTAATGACATGAACTTTTAAAGATGAAAAGGAATAATTTGTATGAACTTTATTTATTTGCTCTTATAATCTTGCTTTATTAGCATTAAGATATTTAATTCCCACATGTGTATTTAAATTTTATGAAAATTTTTGTATAGAATATATATATATATATTAATATATATATATATTAATTCTAATATTTTCACAGATAAAAGATGTCATATTATTATTACTATTTGTGGGATATTCCGTGTAGTTAAAAAGCTAAATGCTGATGTTTCAGTACAATATCAAGTACCTCTCTTTCTCAAATTATAATAAGAATCTGCGTGAGATTTAAAATCGTTTTTATTGTTTTCTTTCTCCTAAGTGCTTAGCTTTGGGTTGGTATTTTTATATCTAGTGCGTGTTTTTTAGCTTTGGGTTGGTATTTTTATATCTAGTGATGATGATGATGATAATGATGATGATGGTGATAATAATAATAATAATAATAATGTATTTGTCAATAAGAAAGTTCTACTTGACAAGTGATTGCTAGTAATGTGTAATGTGGTAATGAATATATACATATATTACATACGTTGCTATAAGGCTGAAAAAGAAAAAAAATATAAACCAAACTGTATCCATATGTGACATCTTCACCCAAAAAGAAATTATTTTTATTAACTATAGTATTGAATTTTATTATTGACACACACACACACACACACACATATATATATATATATACATTCCATAATTGGCTGGACATGATGGAAAAGTTTAATATTAGGCATAAGACAATATCAACAAAGGACACAATATGGATAACAGGGGAATGACTTTGATATGAAATCAGTGGGCACTCACTTAAAGCATGGAGAAATAGAGAGGAATCAACAAAGCATAAATAGTTATTAATCGGATAAAAAAAGGCAGACTACAAGATGAAGAGAGAGAGTGTTAAAAATAATAAAGAATCTCAATAACACTACAAAATAAGATGCATGCAATCATGACCAGACAAATGTAGATTCAGATGGTGGCATATCTAAAAACCAAAGCCCAAAAATTAGCTTCAAAGAGTCAAATAGGGTGATCTATATGGATAAACAAAATACAAGAGAATAAAATCCAACAGAACTGAATATACTGATCAACATGATGATAGAAAAAAACAAGAAGAGAATAAAGAAAATAAAAACAAGGAGAAAAGACAATAAACAGAAGCAATAAAGGAAAAAAAAAAGAAAAACAAAAAGGAACAAGAAAGAGAAAAATAAAACCAAAAACTCAAACAAATGATAACATGGATAAAAGAAGATCTCAAGCAAACAATTGAAAATGTCATTAGAAAGGTAGATGGTCAAGGGCAAAAGATACAGCAGTTGAAAAAGCAAATGGATATTATAAAGGTAAATAAAACCAACAGGTGAATGATCTTCAGATAACTCAACAAAAAAGGGAAAAAAATGTTGGAGATTCAGGAAGAGGTGCAGACAGATTGGACAAATTTACAGGATACTAGGCATATACAGATGAGAGAGTTTATAAATTAAATAACCATTATCAAAAGAAAAATGAAAGACATAAAGAGGAAATTAAAATAGAGATTAAACAGAATTTCAGCAGTTTTGCAGTGAAATTTTCAAACAGATCAAAGCTAAAGTTAAGATACAAGCAGAATTGAATGAAAATGAACATCCTATTATAGAAACTGAAATAAAATGATATCAAGTCCCAACACAAACTGAAGCAGTTAAGAGTGAGGCATAAAAAACAATAATAGAATCAGAGAACAAAAATTGGCATTCTTAGATGTTCTTGTGACAAGGCTTTCTCATGACAAAATTAAAACTACAGTTTGAAGAACCTCCTCTTTCCACATAGAAAAATACTCATGGTAAATATTCAATTACACCAGAAACACAAAATATGGTTATAATATCACTGTGGAACAGAAATTTGAAAAAGATCTACATATGACAAAGTAGCATTAAGAATGATTATCCATCACATGTCATTCAAAAGATCTTAAATAAGCAAAAATGAAACAACAAAAAGAAAAATAGTTACTGGTATTAAAGTGTAATCATAAATACCAGAAATAGCACACAAATTTAAAAAAATCTGCAGTAAATCTATCATCAGAACAGTTTTCCAATGTCGTACCACACTATGAGAAATTCTAACATCTATCAACCTAAACTTAAAATGCTGAAAAGCATTTGTAAAATATCACAATATGAAATTGTATACATTGGTGAGAACCAGCCACCTCATTGAAAAATTATTGAAAGAATACAACATAATGATTAGAAAAGAACAACAAATATATCATAAATAGCAGACGGATGTATGTACCAATGAACATATTTTTAATTAGGAAAATACAAAAATATTGGACAAAAAGGAAAAAGTATAAGGAAGAAAATTAAAAGAAGTTGCTCACATGATAATGGCTAATAACTCCCCAAGTCAATTTAGTATGTTAATGCATAATGTCTGGAGACCAGTAATTATCCCTTCACTATATGAAATTTTTACATATTGTTAACTTTGACAGAGCATTACTTTAAAATTTAAATCTAGAAGTCCCATGCTAGTACAACCATGGGTTCAGGTGATCAACACCTGAACAAGAGAGAAAAATAATAACATTCAAAACATTGTGTTATATACTAACCTGTATGCTATTACCAATAGCTGAACTTATTTCAGAGTTTGAAATAAAGTTTAAAATTTTTTCTAAAGATATTCAATGTTTAGATTAGATGATGGAAATAGTCCAACATATAGATAATACTAATATAACATCATTATTAACTTTCCGAAAATCATTTATTTAGATAAATTGCAATTATTTTGTTAAAAAGATTATTGTCTTTTATTATTTAGACATTTGATATATAATTTTGTCAACAATTTTTTTTGTTCACTTGCTTTTTTAAAAATATTAATTCTATCATTTCCTGAATTTTTCCCTTCATAGGTTTAATTGAATTTCTCACTATATCATTTAATTTATGAGATGTAATAATTGTGGAGAATATTTTGTTTTCTTTTTCTCATATTGAATTTATCCACCCAGTTTAGCCATAAGAGAAAAAACAACTTTTGTTTTAATATCATGTTGATTTACATTTTTATCATTTTTATTATCATTTGTAGCCTTCCTTGTCAGTTCAGGATTAAATTTTCTTGTATAGTTATTAAATTTTAAAGGTTCATTTTTAAATATTTTTATATTTCTTTTCTTCTTTATATACTGCCTTATCTCAGTAGAGCAAACTATCTTTCTTACAGTTTTTATCTTCTTATTGATTTTAGTCAAGTTTGAATAATCATCACAAGTTTTAATTGAAATTTGTTAGATTGTTTATGAAAGTTAGAAATATTAACTGTAAATGCTATCTTTCTTAATAGCTTTTATCTCTCTAGCTTTACATTAATAAATATCTTACCTTTCACTAATCAATAAGCACATTCTGCAATAAATCAATTAAAAACATTACAATCTTGAAATAAATATTTTCTCTTAGTCAAAATATAATCCAATTCTGCTGTACCTATGTCCATTTTCATTTAATATTTTTCTCAGAGAAATACTTCATAATATACAATTTTCTTTAATCTGTGAACTTCTCAAATCTGATGCCTTTCTTATATCTATCACTATAATCAAATTTACCCACTGCACTTTCATCTTTCAATCATTTCCAATTCAGTCATTAAAATCTCCTATGATAATTAAAAATGTTGTTTAGTTCATACAAAAACATTTTATAATAAGATGTTCTACTTTTTCATTACAAAGAGAACTTCTTGGGCATATATCTAAATTCTCTACATACGGTAACTTTCAATAAATTGAATGAATAGCGTTGCCTTTCTATCTAATATACTATTAATCTTTACAATGCTTGTTACACTATTTAATAAAAGTCTTTTGATTTTTCTTTGAAATTTTAAAGTTACTAAGCAGAATAAATTCTTAATATCTAATCCATACTTTCTTTTCATTGCAAATGCTATTATCACATGATTATTCTTATAGTAAATAATCATGAATGATTTGCTCACCAATATTCACATATAAACATGATGGTCTTACTGAATTTTTAAAATAAAAAAATACAAATTTTCTTTTTGATTGCTTGGTAGTTCTTACCTGAAATATGATTTGAGTTTTCTTGAAGGCAAGTTGAATGTGTGTAAATGACATTTAGTAGATATTTAAAATTTTAAATAGTAGTGATATTTTTAATGAGAGAAACTTATTGTCAAAAACAATATGAGAATCCATAACTATTAAATACTTGCTAATTTGAGCTTTAGACATTTCTATGTTATTGAAATAAAGATTATAGCATTTCATGTCTATGCTATGGTGCATCCAAATAGATTTAAAACACGTTAAAACTTATATTACATTCAATTATAATTTTTCATCCTGAATTATTTTTAAATTTATTTTTTTCTTTGAAAATGTTATTTATATAAATAATTTTTTCAATTACATACTTATAAAATATTCTTTAATATATTTATTTTTATGGTATATAATTAATAAAAAAAAACAATAGTTTTTGTACTAAACTAGAAATATTGAAAACAATTTAATCTTTATTATTTAATTTTTTTCTGCATATATCTCCATATTTGTACACTCACAAATAATACTGAATGATATTTAAAAATATGATTTTTTTTATTAATGTAACAAACTTATTGACAATAATAGTATGAGATTAAAATATTTAGACAATTAGTAGACGTCTGCTGTCCTAAGTTTTAAATATTAATTCTTATTAAGTGCAATGTCAGCATGTAATACTTAAATAAGGCTATTTTGTAGAGGTCTCTCTTGTAATAAATTAAGCACTCAAGATGCATGTACTAAGGTTATAGCCTTATTTAAATATATTCTAAGTTTTAGACATTGTAGATATTATTTAATTAAAGTTTGTAACATTTATAAGTTTATTAAATTTAGTTATAAGTTTACTAATTTAGTTCCTTTTTTTTTAGTATTATCCCTGAATTACTTTTCAAGTGTGACATTAAAGAGGTATTGCACATTTTATGCCTTTTCTATAAATATTTTAGTTTATACATTTTTTACTCTTGTTCTAAACTGCATCCAAAACATTTTCTCTAAAAATTAGCATTTCATAATTTAAAGTTGTAAATATATATCAAACAACACATCATGTGACTCTACACCTATATTTAATATCTAGATTAAGAACAGTAATTCATTTTACCATGCCACTTCATAACCATCTATACTAAACTTGAGAAATCAATGATTATAAAACAATAGTGTCAATGAAATTATCAGACTACTTTTTGATTATTGTCTTTTCTTGGCAAAACATATTGGATTGTAATACAAACCCAGAAGTATGTCAAATATTCTAAAGTTTTAAACTGAAGCCAACATGCTTATGCAAGTCTGACCCTACAATCACAATTATATACTTTAGCAATCTTTCTATGATAAGAGAATAGAATATATATAAATACAAAATCTATATTAAGAACAAAGCTTTATTAACAATAAAATACATATATATCAGGCAAAAACACTTTCAGAAACAAAATCTGTTTTTTTTTTCAAGCATTTTACTAATTTCAGTTATCAATTCTAGCCAACATGTTTCAACATCATTTGTTGGAATGCAATGGTGCCAAGCAAAAGGTCAAGGAGGCTTGGAATATTTCCAAGAACAATTATGCCATCTATAAGAAAGAATCTTGCATTCCCCTTTCTAAAAAGTGGCTTTCTAACTAACTAATGCAATATGCAAATAATATGGTAATTTTTTAGCTTTCAAACAGGGTTTTGTTCCCTTACCTCTGTTACAAGTATTTCTACATCTATAACAATTATCTGTTGAAAGGTTGAAAGCATACTAAGCACTATAGTATTTTTGGTGTTAATAAAGCTTTGCTCTTAGTACAGTTTTAGTATTTGTATATATATATTACATTTGCAGATATAAAGCATTCATAAATTTTTCTCACTACAGTAATAGAATAGATTATTACATATGTTTACATATGTTACACTAAGATTAAAACAACCACACTTGTTTATCTTATTTATGCAATAAAGTTGATTTTAAGATGTTGATAAATAATATTGAAATCTAAAACTTCTTTCTACTTTGTTTCCTTAGAGACATTATGTTTATAATTTAAAATAATATTTAAAATATTTCTGAGAATTCAATTAAAATATTTTGATAAATTTTGAAAATTTGTAACTAATTTTAATACTAAAATTGAATATGATCAAGCAGTGCAGCAAATGTTATGATTGAAAGAGAATTGAAAACAATATTACTGCCTAAATCCACTAGCAATTCTTTTTATTTCTAGCAATAAAGAAAAAAATTAGAACCAGGATTAAAAACCAAGCTTAAACTTTTTTTATACTGTACTTTTAAAATATTCTTCAAATGAAAATTAAAAAAAAGTTATTACACAATCTAGAAAACTGGATTTAAACAACAAACTACAACTCAAAGTTTCGTAGCATGCCTATTGCAATATCTATAGTAAATTTTCAATGATACTATTAATATCATTCACCAAAAATAGAAGTGTTTATAAATAGGGTCTATACTTTATAACAGTCGTAAGACACCCCAGTGGCAGCCATATAAATTAAATGAAGATAATTTCAATTGATTAACAAAAGTTGTGAATATGGAAATAGGTATATGCATAAAAAATTTAGGTAATAGTATGAATACTGAACCCTATCATTTGATGGCGCTCTTTTTCACCCAATGCACATCAACGTACCGATTCACAGGCCGTCAGTTTACTATAGTAAAAAAAATTTTTTTTCACTTTCTATACATAAATTTTTTTTTTTGCGTTTTTAATAAACAAACACTTTGTTTTTATATGGTGTGTGTGTGGGGGGGGGGTTGATTTGCTTTTAAATTATCGATTTTTTTTTTTTTTGATTTTGAGCTTTTTTTTTTTTTTTTTTGATTTTGAATTATCAGTTTCTTTACATAATTGGTAAAAAAAAATTTTTTAACCCTTTTCTATACATAAAACTCGTACTGTTTTTTTTTTGCCTTTTTAAAATAAACAAACACCATTTTGTTTTTAGATTTTAGAAGGGGGTTGGTTTACTTTTAAATTATCGCCTTTTTTGGATTTTGAGCTTTAAACAATTCAGTTTTAATTAATAAACCAACAGTTGGTTTTTAGAAGGTGGAGAGGGGTTGGTTTGAATTTTAATTCTCGCCTTTTAGTATTTTTTGTCGATGTGCTGGAAATTTCGCATATTAATTTTAAATGTGTTTGAATATAGAATATATATAAAAAGATAGATTAACAAAATATACGAATTATTGAAGGAGGGTTGGCTTGCTCTTAAATTATTGATTTTTATCCTTATTGACTTTTTATTGATTTTGAGCTTTTTTTTGTTGGAAAGCCTTTTTAATCAATTCATTTTAAATAAACCAACAATTGGTTTTTAGAGGGTGGAGGGGGGTTGATTTTTAATTATCATATTTTATTTTCTTATTATGAGGTGTTTGTTTTACAAATATTTACGCTACCGAAACCTTTATATGATAGCAAAAAGTAATTCATTTTTAGCCTTTTTAAAAAGCCTTAATTAAACAGTTCATTTTTTTAAAAAACATTTTTTAGGAGATGGGGAGTTATGGTTTGTTTGACTCCAATAGGAGATGATCCTCAAAGCTGTAAGTAACAGGTTTTTTGAGCCATCCAATCAACTTCCCTTACGCAGACCTCAGATATGGTTGCAGGAATGGCAACGGAATTCCCCAGATCCTATAGTTGACTAAAACCATGCCCACCCTGCAAATGCATAGCTTTGCATCTGGAAGGATGTTCTCTTTCTGGGAAAACACAACAGCATCAACTTCTGTGGCCATCAATTCACTCTCCTTCAACCAATTTTGAACACTTGCCACCGACATTTTACTATTCTCGCACAAATTCACGTGTAAACATGAATTTTCATGTGAACTCAGCAGAACTCTGCTGAAAACCCTAACTTTTTCAGGTTGTGTGCGGTTCAAAATCTTAGGGAAGCATGTGTGATGGCCTGAAAATTCTTAATATGTAATACTAAATCCACTGTACTTTCTCAAAATTTTTCCACAATGAATTTTTTGATAGTTTTGCATCCTTCAAATATGGCTGCCATCAAATCAGACACAGCAAGAGTTGAATTGCACTTACTTGAGGATTATTGTTACAAGTCAATGGAAATAGTATTTTGTTATGTAATTGTAGGATAATTATTTTGCAACATTAGTTTTGATACGTTATCACAGAATACACATTCTTGTCCTTTATGATAATATAATAACTGAAACACACAGGCTTATTATATACCTGTGTCTATATATGTAATATATAGGGTATGTAAGCACAGACTTTCACATGACCTACCACTCTTCACTCTATCTCATAACACTGATACACTTGAACAAATATATGTCAAAAAGATAAATAATCACCAATATATGTATTTCATGCTAAACCAGCAATCATCAGTTGGTCCAGATTACCATCTCTACACATATATGCTATAAGTGCTCAGATATATATTAAGATAGCCAATCCTCATACTTTAATGGACAGAATTCAATCCACTCCACACTTCAACTCTTCAACTATCTACCCAATTGAAAATCTGATGATGAAACACTCAAAGGTCACCCTGAGGCTGAGACTCTTGCCACACCCATGTTGACCTAAGGTCAATCTGACCCCTCATGTACAGGACATAATCCATTTAATACATATACAAAGGATGGGAAGACATCTCTACTATGTAATAACTGAAACACACAGGCGTATTATATACCTATGGCTATATATGTAACATATAGGGTATATGAGCACAGACTTCACATGACCCACCACTCACCAATCTATCTCATAGCACTGATACACTTGAACACATATATGTTAAAAAGATAAATAATCAGCAATATACGTATTTCATGCTAAACTAGCAATCATCAATTGGTCCAGATTACCATCTCTACACATATATGCTATAAGTGCTCAGATATATATTAAGATAGCCAATCCTCATACTTTAATGGAGAGGCTTCAATCTACTCCACACTCCAACTCTTCAACCGTCCATCCAATTGAAAATCTGATGATGGAATGCTCAAAGGCCGCCCTGAGGCCGAGAAATAATCAGAAAATAATGGAGGTAATAAAGAAACATTTTCTTAAAGAGAATTTAAAAATCAGTAAAGCTGAATTAAAATTCTTCACATTTAAATATGAGCAGATCAGAACTGAATTAGTTTTGAATAATGGAATATATTTACAGATTACGAATATTTAAAAAGTTTTATGACTTTAATTTGATAAAAAGGAATTTCTTAAGATTAATTTGAGATAATCTTCCATAATAAAAAGATAATAAATACAATTTTTATGCCTGATTTTTTTTATTAGTGATACTATTCATTTAAATAAGATTAATTAACATTATACATTTATCACTACTAAATAACAGTAATTTAACTTCCACCAACTACAGAAATTTTATGATCTTTAAAGTAACATTTGATTAAAACAAGCAAATCTGTGCAGCATTTATATTTCTGTCATATGTATAATATTAGAAAATTTCATATAAATTTTGTAATATTACATATGAAGATATTGAACAATTTCAAGTGATTAAAATGAATTTTTAATAATTTTACCTTGAATATTAATTATTGAGCCAATTTCAACATAGTGCTATTGCATTGACATTGAATATAATTTTATTATTGCACTTTTCATGGTGTAAACCTTTTCCATAAAAGTTCTCTGATTGCAGGCAAGGTTGGATTCATTTTATCAGTTTGACAGACATGGTTTTTTTTTAAAAAAGTTAATATTATTTACATCCAGCCAGAAAAATATTTACACTCAATATATTTATATGCAATATATATGTGTGTACTAAATAATGAACATCTTTTCAAAATCATCAAATGATCTTCCAGCACTTTTGTGTATAATAGTGGAAAATATGGATATAAGTGCTGAAACAGGAACACTGATAATTTTTCTGGAAAATACATCTTACTCTGCATCAATTATTATTTATTTAGACAGACATAAACATGTATATGTACATTTATATAAACACAATTATAATAATTGGAGTAATAAATTCCTAAATGCTATCTTTATTAAAGCAACACCCTCTAGTAATCTATAAGGCAGATAAAAAATGAAGCTAGTCAGACCTGCCATCCAAACCCTATATGGATTGATAACTACTAAGATAAATATCACATTAATAGAAATAAAATAAAATCTTGGAAGTTGAAAAGAGTAGCTTGTTTTTATTTACAATGTGGATTACCTTGATATTAGAGGGCACTGCATCAACATATTTAGTATAAGAAAGTTTATACATCTAATTATTAAATGAAATTAACATTATGTAAATTGATACCTACACACATATATATAAAATTCATATAACACTACAATAGTATCCAAAACAACAAAATTTTACTAAAATTCTTACACAACCATTGTTTTATTAACAAATAGATGAAATCGTGATTGTGTAAGAATTTTAGTAAAATTTTGTTGTTTTGGCTAGTATTTTAGTGTTATATGAATTTCTATTTTATTTTTAATTGTTAATATAGCATTAGGCAGTATTTAATATATATATATATATCTCATTAGATGGAATTTACTCAGTTTATTATTAACAACACATGTCAGGAGGAACTTTTTGAAAGGGAAATGTAAGTAATTTAATTTTAACTTAATTATACTTAAACTTTTTTTTTTTAATTATTGGACTACATTGCTTTTTAGGTACCACATAGATTATGTTAAAGAGTGCACCCCTAATGCTTCGAGGGTAAATATTTAATGAATTTGTTTTTATATTAAAATATTTTATTTATAAAAATTATTTTTTTTTATGCAATTAAACATGAAATTTAAGCTTCAACAATCACAAATTTCAAATAGCAAACTAGTGAACTTGTAAATAAAAACCAATAAAGAATTATTGCAACCCAAATAGATATTTCAAAAATTATTAAAAACAACTCATTCAAGACATTATGCTGCATTATTGAACACTCATTTAGATAAAACTTAAAGTATATACCATGGTAACAATAGATATAAAAACATCATATTCATATTTTTTTAGATTAGCACTGAGACAACAAAGATACATGATGGTCATGGCTTCAAAATGTATCTCAATTTGATAGAAGTGATAACATAAAATATCTATTGGATCACTCAACTTAAACTGTTTACAAAAATAGAAAATAATACAGAGAGCATACCAATAGTTCAAACAAGCTCTTAATTGATTAATTAAGAGCTGAGCTATTGATATGTTTTCTGTATTCATCATCATCATCAACCATTATCAATCTATTGCAGGATGAAGGTCTCTCCAAGTTCAATCCATCTTCTCTGATCTTTAGCTTCTCTTCTCCACATCACCCCTGCACACTTTCTTATTTCATCCATCCATCTCACATATGATCTCTTTCTGAGACTTTTACAATTTCTTGGAATCCAGTTTAAGATTTCAATTGTCCATATATTATCATCACTTCTAGCAATATGCCAAACTCAACTTCATACCAAAGAAGTATGAAGAGGTGCATGTTGGGAGTAACAAGAAGAGATTGAAAACACACTATATGGGTACGAGAACAAACCGGTGCTCTCTGTATTACATTTTTGTAAATACACACTTATAAAAGCAATGCCACATTATATATGACTTGCTTTATTGATAAAAATAGAAAAGTTTCATCACATATTAAAAAGTCAGTTTGTACTGTAATATTCAGTAATGCAAAGACTTTTTTTACATATTTAGAATGTGTTGAAATGAAGCTGTATTAATAAATATTAGTTAACCTTTTAATGCTTTTTAATTTTTTTTGCAATTGATTAAAAGTTTAACCAGAAAAAAAAAGTAAAATAATTTCATTTTATAGAGCTTCTAAAGTGCATATCTTTATTTGTTCAAATTTTAAAATTTGTTTGTAATAAAAATTTAAGAATGGACCTTATTGCATAGCAATTGCAGTCGATATGTGCTTAGGGCTGAACAATTATCCCATGCAGAAGATAGATTTTGAAAGTTAAAAAACTATTAATTAATTAAATTAAAGAAATGGTGCTTATTGAAAAGCAGCAGTAACTAATTAGAGTGATACATAGAACTGGATCAGTTACATTTAATTCAGTGTTTGTTAATGCAGTTGTTAGTTGATTCATTTATCTATTCATTCTTTTATGTTTGCTGTGAACAGTGCTAAAAGCTGAAATAATAAAAGTAGCTTATCTAAAACCCTGAGAAGGCTGATATCTGAGTAACCTAATGTTATAAAAGCCGTTAGAAGTATCAGTATAGAAGAGCTAGAGTATAATATGGCTATCATTGCTAGACCTATCTTCTGCAGCTGAAAATGGAGCTCTGACCAGATAATATATGCCTATTCCTATTTTTCTCACATTGTATGACTATAGATTGAAGATTTCATTAATAAAATCATCTCCAGCCAATATAACTGTAGTGGATAAATGGAAAATGAAGCCATCATCATCAAGCATCAGAAAATAAATATCAAAAAAGTACTTATAACTTTAATCCAATTGGTAAGCCATTATTTGCATTTATATTTTCCTTACTAAGTAATTATTTAAAAGGGGGTATTTTATAACACTGTTGAGATCTTGATCTCAACATTCCACTAAAATGTTTTAAATATATTATACCGCCTTATAAATATTTTATATTTATTAATATTTTTATGCATCTATATATTACTTTTTTTAAATCTATAACAAGAAAATATTTGATATTGTTAGTTAACATTTTATTCATTTATAATCTAATGCATTATGGGAGGAAACAAAAGTGTTTCGAAAATGTAATTTTTAGTTGTTATTAAATTTATTTTCAAACAAAAAATCTCAATAGCTTTTTCCATAACTCTATACTAGTTAATAATTTTATAACTGCCTTTAAAACAAGCAATGAAGGGCAAATGGAAATATTGATTATAAATAGAAAATCGTATCTTTCTTTTACTAAAGCAGTATCTTAATGAATCTTATAGTGACACTAGCATCTATAATATAAGCTTCTTTAGATAAGAATAATTGTTTTTTTTAAACCAAGATTTTAATAAAGTCTAGCCAAAGCAGGAGTTTTGAAGATAACCAAGAAATATAATTGTGATTTTTAAATACTTTTTCTGGTTGTTTTTGGAGACCATAATTTGATTATCTTACAAAAAAATATACTAGAAAATGCTAAATAACCTAGAGTAACTGGTAAGCTGATGTCCAATTAGGCAAAACATTTCAGTATATTAACCAGAAAATTTTCAAACATATGTCAAAGTTATATAAAATTCTTTCCTCACTCATTGCTTAAATAATTTAAAAATAATAATTTTTTTATATATTAAATGCTCTCATTTACTGTGCATTAAAAAGAAAAAAAACAATTATTACTTTGACCACAGTTGTGGTTTTTAGATTTAAGCTGAAATAAAAACATGAGGTATCCAGAAATTAATTAAATCAATCCCTTGTCATAAAAAATTGGGATTGACTTAATTAATTTTTGGACCCCCCCCCATGCTTTTATTTCAAGTTAAATCTAAAAACCTTAATTGTGGTTGAAGAAACAATTTTTGTTTTATTTTTAGTGTGCAGTAAATAAAAGCTTTAGAATTTTTTTTTATATCTATTATTTTTAACAAACAATGAATAAAAATGTAAAAGTATAGTTTTACTTTAAATCAACTTGACAGTTATAGTTGATATATATATTTAAATTCAAGACCTTAGAACCACATGGATTGAATTTGAACACTGGAACTATTACATCTATTACATCTCTGGGTTACCTGGTCTCCTAAATGATCTCTATATGTGTGTTTTTTATGTGAAAATTTTCTTATATGAGGTTTTTTATGTAAAGATTGGTTATATGGATGTTTAATATCTGTGTTTAATTGGTTTATAGATAAATAATTAGTTATTATAAATTATTGTACTTTGCACTAACTATAATTTTTGATTAAAATGTATAAGTATTTTAGTTTTTAATGAATATTAATGTGAGCACAGCTATTTTTTGTATGTGAGCATAGTCTAATTTTTCTATGTATGCACATATGTATATTTTAATTTTTAATTTTGGATTTTTTATTTTTATATTTATTTTAATTTTAATAGAATTTAAGCTTGATTAGGAGGGAATGTAGTTTTTTTTGTTTTGTTTGAATTTTGTCATTGATTGGGTAGATATTCTGTGTTAGATTTTGTGACCAATCAGGGGGGGGTTTGTTAAATTTTTAATCTTTTACCAAATCTGTAATTTTTGATTATCGCCATTTTACTGTATATTTTTACTTTCTGATGAAAACCAGTCCTCTGGTTGAAATATAATATTATTTATTGGATTTATAAGTCTTTTTTTGTTTATATATATATATATATTTCTGCTATTATAAGTTAATATGTATACCCCTTAGGTATATATCATATTTAGTATATACACATAATTATATATATATTGTAACCTTTTGATTGGATATCCATGGTAGGAATAGAATAGAAAATGTATATTATGACTCCAAAATTTTAAATTTAGATAATAGTGATGCTATAAATTTTGGTATAATAGGAATAGATGAATTAATACATAAAGATTAAAGATAGAATTTTGTAGAGATTTAATAACCATCTTTATTTATAATCATTTATATTATATTCCACTATATAATTTTAATATAATTGTCAATCCAAAGAAACATCATTACTTATAAATTTGGCTTTAATTTATTTTTATTACAATGTTTCTTTAAAAGCTAAATATATAGTATTGTACTGGATAAAAGAAGGAACAATTAAACATTACAAGATACTGATTTATTTTAAAATTATCATAATAATAATGTATTTTAAGTATAAATATTTATTATTAAACTTTATATTTAAAATTCAATTAAAAATATAATTATACTTAATAGTTTAGTTTTAAAGAAATGATTAAAATTGATTTTAATTATTTTAAATAGAGATAGACAAATATTTATTTAAATATTATAATAGTTGATTTGGGATACTGACCAATGAGATTTAAGTAAATAGTTTTCTGACATCACTTTATCCAGGGGGTTTTAAGAGAAAGAGAGGAGGAGATGATTAAAATACAGATTCATGAAAAAAATAAATCAGGGAGCTGTTTCAATATTTTTTTCTTGCTAAAATTATAAAAAGTTTTAAAAATATTTAAACATTTTAAACAATAAATAATATTTAAAAAGCCATTTAAGGATATAAAATATATTATATTAATTGTTAGCATCAAGGAGTGACTTTAAATCAGTTTCTTTATTGTGACCTAATTGCAGTCCTGATCATTTACTTATAACTAAAATAATATCTAAAGAAGTCTAAAATAAAAGCTAAAGTTATTGTTATTATTTGGGATAATAATGAGAAAGAAGAAACAACTACATTTTTTTAAAGAAAGATACATCTACATTCACATAAGAAAACATTCATTTATTTACATCAAATTAAATAATTTTGTTATTCATATATTAAAAACAAGAAACAAGTCCAAAATCCCTAGAAATAAAATTTTAAAACTTGTAAAAGTATTTCATTGGACCTTAAAAATAATGACTTAATTGACAGTAATAGGGGTAATGAAAATTAATATTCTGTTTGAATTGAATAACAGATGTGTAATAAAATAGTTTAAAAATGTTTGAAGAAAAAAATGTTTAGCATATATTTAATAATAAATAAAAAAGAGGACAGATAAAAGATGAATTAATATTTTTTATATTTAAATAGAGAGTAAAATCTTATTATATTATTTTAAGAAAGAAACAGTAAAAAGGATAATGATAAAAAATGTCTGTTTAACTTTTAAATAGTGGATGACCATAATGAAGATGATACACTATAGTACAGAAAGTTAAGTGAATTTATTCATATGAATTTAAATATTATAAGATTAATAAGTAAAAAGAAAGTGAAGAAATAAATGAAATAAAGTTATTGATGAATGAGTTAAACATATTTTAAAGTTTTGAAATGTGGAAAAATAATGTATGTATTGAGAAGATTTGATAAACTCTTTTGTTAATGTATTTTTCAAAATGTATTTTTCAAAAGTATGATTCTGCACATGTAACTGTAAACTAGTCAAGAATGAAGGATGCATCCAATTCAGAACTTTTGTCTAGTTAGTGTTGTGCTTGTTTGACAAATGTTTTGTTTAAATATATGTGTTCTAGCAGAAAGAAGATATGAGAAGCACTCAAATCCATGATGAATGGTGAACATCTATTGGGTTACCATAGTAATATTAAACTAGGAATTGAAATGGGTTATTGATAAAACAAAGAGAAGAAAATAATAAAGAGTATGCTTAAAGATATGAAGAGAGTATATGTGAGTTTAACATGAAAGTGTGTATGGGGTATAATATTTTAACTTTATATTTTAGCTGTTATATATTTTTAAAAAAAGTTGAGTATGGTAAAATATGTTGTAAAGTATTTCAAATTTATTATCTAAAGTATATTTAACAAATGGGAATGAACTAGTGGTGATAAATAAAAATTTATAGGATTCTATGAAAATAACAATAAATATATAATAAAATGTAAAGTTATTTATGAGAATAAGAAAAGAGTGGATGTTAATGTAAAAAATAATAATAATCATGATCTCAATTGTATATATATATATATATATATATATATATATATATATATATATATATATATATATATATATATATATATATATATATATATATATATATATATATATATATATATTGATGATGATAAAGGTAGACTATTTATTTTGTAACATGATCTCAAATGTGGATAGAAAAATATTTAATAGGAAGATTGGATTATATTATTGGTTCAGAAGTAGTATGATCATAGATTCTGAAGACACAATAGGGAAAGATGAGTTGAAATTCCAGGATAGGATATAAAAATATCATCCTGAAGAAATGATTGAATAGTAGAATGGGATTAATCTTTGAAATAGATGGGAGGATTTTCTGAAAAGGCATGAGTGTAGTGCTTGCTGAATAAATGAGGGTAAAATTGGGGTAAGATCATTAGAAAAATGATTATCTGCCAAAATATGACACCTTATAAATAAAGGAAACCTCCATCCCTCTTTTTATGATATAGTATTTTTGATCAACTCAGTTTTTTATCTGTGAAATTTTCAGGTAAATAAGAATATAATAGGTATCAAAAATTGACTAAATATTGTAAGAATTTTATAGTTTTTCTTCCTAAGTTTTGACAGATAAGCTTAAAATAGTAAGACCATATACAGAAAAAATACTTTATATATGAATAAAATCTGAAAAAATTATTATATGAATAATGATACCTGAGATTAAAGACAAACAGAAAATATAAATGAGAGATAGTGAATGAATGTATAAAATGAATTGCATTATATGAAAAAGAATCCTTCACTATTTATTTTGAATACATTATAAATATTGTTTTTATTTTTATTTGTAATATTATCACAGCAGCAATTATTTTTGTTGATAAGATTATAGTGCAATATTTTTATATAAATTTTGAATATGAAGTACAATTTAAATATTATAATTTTATTAAAACATCTGCAATTACAAAATATAAGGTAAATAGGGAAAGAAAACTGCCAGATAACTCATGAATTGTAAAACTGTATAATAATAGTATGAAAGCATACATAATGGCAAGAAGAATGAACTTATTATTGTAAAGATCTAGATAATGAATACGGGGTGAAGATTAAAATGTATAGAATAATTATTATGTCTATCTGTGATGAATGTAAATAATTTTATTGTAAATTATAAACAATTAAATGATTATTTTGTTAATAAATTATTTAACATAAGGTGTTAGCTGTTTGTTGTTCATTATTATTGTTTTAAATAAATGAATATTTTAATTTAAATTTTGTATTAGTAATTTCATTGTATTTGAGAGTCATTTCCATCACAAGGTCATATCAATAAAGCACATTATCCACACAGAATTGTACACAGTATATATTGATTACATGCTTTATCTGAAGAGTTATATTTAAGAATTTATAATTGACACAATTATCAATTGCTTTTAAATTATAACTACATATTTTATTAAATATAAAAGAATCTTGAAGATTTATTTGAAAAGTACTCTTAAGTATTACAAAATGGAGAGCATGCAATAGAAATTAATAGAATGTTTTAAGAGTCACATTCTAATTTTGTAATCTAATTTTGAAATGTATTTTGTATGATAAATTTAGAAATATTATATTATTTTAGAGTACAAGTTACTGACCAAATATATTTTAAGGTTTGTAATTCTGAAGAATTGAATTACAATGGGTGGATACTAAGTAATTCAGAAATGTATTTAATTGAGTTAGACTTTGTACATAATAATTCAATAATAAAGCTTTGATTATAATAAAATGAGTATTTCTATAGTGATTGTTATTAGTATAACTATGAGAATAAATCTTAGGAAAATAAATTAAATTATTCAAGTGAAGGTAATGAGTAGATAGGGATCGATAATTTTTATGTCTTCTTATTGTAGTTAGATTAATTTTCAAATAGAAGGTTAATCAAAATTTGTAATGGGAAATGTGATTTTATTTAAATTGTTGGATCCCAGTAAAATCCCTCTTATGATTCAATTAGTTGACTATCAATCTAATTGTTATATTAAAATTTTAGAATAGAATACTTATAATCCCTGAGATACCCATAGGATAGCATTCATTATTTTAATTTATTGTAATTTTTGTTTTAGTGGTATTACTTTGAGATTCTTAAATTATAGAAGTGTAATTAGATCATTATTTAAATGAAATATTATGTTAGTCATTGTTGATTGTAGAGATTTTCATAATGATTATAGTATGATGATAGTAGGATAATTTTCACAATAGCAATGTCAATGAGGAGTCATATTTTATATACTTCTTAATGTTAAAACCTCTAGGTTGTAATCATCCCTAGAGTCTATCTTATGTTTTGATATATCACAAGTTTCAAGCCAATAGAGAGTCTTATACTTTATTGTTGTTATATTTGATTGCTTATTATTGAGCTAGTATCTTAGAGGGTAAAGAAGATAGGGTAAATAGAGGTAATGAAGAACAAGAAGGGGAAGGTTACAATATATATATAAAGTATTAAATAATTTATTTTTTTACTGAAAATTGTTAATTTTTTTTTTATTTGTAAAATTTTTTTTAAAAAAAAAAGCTTAATAAAACTATATTGTAAACGGACTTTTTTATTCTAACTTAAATGAAACCAAGAAAATCACAAGCATTAATATATATTGAAGTTCTTAAAACAATTTTTAAATTTGATATCAAAATATTCAAACTCTCCCCCTCCCACTCTTCCAAATCTAAAAAACTAGGTCACATATCAAAAATATTATTGGTAGAAATTTAAAAAAATACAACATTTCAACAAGTTATATTGAATTTAAATCTATTAAACTTCAATTTTAAAATGTTATAACTTTAAATTGAATGCAAAAAATCTCTATACTACCCTCTTGTGCCTAACTTAAAACATATTAAAGTTCTAAGAACAATTTTTAAATTTGATATCAAAATATTCAAAATTTCCCCCCTATCTGTTCCAAATCTAAGCAAATATATTACCTGCCTAAAATATTAAAATTCCATATTACTTTGCCTGGTATTTTTTACTTATGTACCAAATTTGAAATAATTTTATTGAATTTAAATCTATTAAATCTGGATTTTAAAATGTTATTCTAATTTAAATAATGAAAGTGATTACAAAAGTTTACAAACAATACCAACTAGTAAACAGATGACCTAACTTAAATAAAAGCACTTAAAAACAAAAGATATGAGAAAAGCTTATATTTTTATTCATTTCTCAACCACATTTTTGAACTTATGTAAGATGATACTTTTATATAACAAATTTTAATCCTAATAATAGTGTAAAAAGATGAAGAGGATGAGCACAGTTTACAATGAGAATCAACAAGACTCACATTATATCAACATTTCACATCTAATGAAAATATAATTGCAAAGAATGGCTAAAAGTCTTAAAGATTGTGCATTATTTTTTATGCTATCTAATACATGTTAAAATATTTCAATACATTCAAAAAACTAAAAAATTGGATATTTGATCTATGATAGGAAAAAGAAACTACTCAATAAGATTCATGTTTTTCATTAAAAAATGTAAAACATTGAAAATAAATGAATTATTTAGCAAAAAAAAAAAGATTGAGCAACAAATATTTTTAATAAATGTCATCAATGCAAATGTTTTGAAAGAACTTAAATTAGGATTTGCCACCATCACTAGTTTAACCTCTAATATAAATATTTGTTTTTCAGTTATTCTTTATTCACTCAATATATTTTCAGATTTGTTTTGTAAATAAATTATATAATTTCTATGTTTTCCAACATGTATTATTTTCATGTTTTTCTTTTAAAACAGGCAAAACTCTTTATACAGTAGTACCACTCAGTGCATGTCAGAGTAATCAATGGATGCAAGGGGGTGCTTGCACTGAGTGGCACTAAGGTATGGAGAGTTTTTCCTGTTTTAACAGCTCGACCAAGCATAAGAAATAATGATCATATGATATTTAGTATTTTTTCCCTTTTACTTCACAATTATTTAAATCATTTTTGTTTTTGCTAATAAATTTTTTTAGAAATATTTAGAATGGTCACACTTTGTAAAAAATTATTTGTAATTAAAAAATATACACAACTTTCCTTAGATGAGTGTAATGTAAATATAAATTATGCATGGAAACACAATCAAAGGAAAAGCCATAATTGAATAATGATAATACAAAGACAGCTAATTGCTTCTGAGAGCTTTCTATATTTTTATACTCATAGCATTAGAATTACATGGAATATAGGTGTATATGTATATATAATTGAAAGATATTCAAAGTTTATGCAGATTAGATAAACCATTTTTTAGATTGAAGAAGCAAGATTCCTTTTTGTTATTAGAATTGTAGTTATTAGCTATATTCCAGACTTTCTTAATCTTTTGTTTAAGAGTTATTTCTCTTGATGCATGGAATGGTGGACATTGAAGGCATAATTATATGTATTGCCAGTGGTGCTCCAAGAAAATCAACTTATACTCAGGCTTATCTGAGCCTCATCTATACAGATATTGGTGTTATGAAAGCCAAGTGGACAGGAATATAATATATAGAATTGCACCTTTTGTGTGGATATATAATTTTGTAAATGGTATTTAGAGTTTGATCTATACCAAGTCTATCCTTGGAGTTGTTATCAATCTGCTAGTTGAAGAAGAGGTGCAGTAACTTATGCAATCTGTTGGTGAGAAGATTTTGTTAAAATTTTTGGTGATTAAAGGAATGTAATGAAGTAGAATTCAGGGGCTACCATCTTTAGGCAGGTTTGAATTCATCTTATGATAAAATTGTTTTAATTCTTGTTTTAATATAGTTGTATTTGAAGCCTATTCTAGTTAAATCTTTCAGTTATTGTTCAATATTAGCTTTTTGTGAAGCATCAAACTTTCATAGGAGTTGGTTTCTATAAAATAAGTAGACAGACCAATGAATTTATGAGAGTATGGAGAGATTAATTTGAGGTGTGAAAAGCTTCTAATTTCCAGTGGTTTAGCATGAATCTTATAGTTTACATGAGAAATATATATATATGTAATTCAATATCAAAGTACTTTAATTTTTCTGTGGTGATCTTCACACTCTATGGTCCATGATAATGCTGATTTTAACCCAAGGTTTGATTTGATGTCAAGAATTAAAGATTGAGGACGATTTTTATAAAAACATAATCTATGTATCAAATGTAATTGAGGTTGGGGATATGCATGAAGTATTGTTTGTTTACTGAATATATTATTTTCACATTGGTATTCTACAAAAATTATATTATTTTCATATATTAAATGTATATATTGTTTGCCATCATTGATAATGAAATTTCTCATTGAATGTTTACATTGATCACAATTATAAAAAAAAATTGTTTTTCCCATCACTATTTGTTTTCTGAATGTATTAATTTTAGATTTGTTTTTAAATAAATTATATCTTTTTTATATCATTAAATATATTGCTTTAATGTTTTTTTAGTTTTTGATTTTTTTTTTTTATAAAAAATTCTTTTGCTATATTGGTGGAATTTAATTCCATTAATGAATAGATAACCTACTCTATCAGTACCAATTTCAGTAATGTGGCAAAATAAAAATAAAATTGTTATTTTATTGTATTTAAGATTTTTATTTTAAACATTAAAATATTTTAATAGTAATATCTGAAATCATAAAGTTATTAAAAAATTAAAACTATCATAAATTTTAGACATTAAACACAGTTTAGAAGAGTTAAATGGTTGTGACTAACAAATGAATGGTAATTAAGTGTCAATAAGTCATAAAAATGGCAAACATTCATCCAGGAAGATGAGTAGTAAAGCACAGTGTAAATGAGCTACTCATGAAAGCATAGTTTACATTTAAAATAAAGATGTCGGAAAACTGAATTTGTCATAAAAATATCAGTTTTTACAAAAAGTAGTTACTCACTGTATTAAAATTAGATTATAAAAATTATAAGAACAAATACCCTGCACTGATATAAAACTCATTCTTGATCAAATATCATTTTTATACTAAATTATGGTTCTTTCTCACCATTATCATTCACTGACAGATCTCAATGGAGTATAATTTGGAGGTTGTTATGATCGATAACAATAAAATATAGTGACAATGAAAAGTCATATCACAGTTAGCAATAATAATTACTCAGATCTCATGATCTGCACTTTAATCTCATCAACAAATACAAAAATGGGCTATATGCATACACAATATATATATTGTACCCTCCTCCCCCGTCGTCGCCTCTCTCCTAAATAAACAATCTATCATAACAATGTTTAAAATATATTCCCGGGTTCTCTCTCTAGCTCAGTCTTAACAAAATCAATGAAATTAATTTATTAAAAATGATTACTACTAGCTCTAAACCCTAAAATATAAATACAGTTATATTATTAAAATTTATTTTCATGAGACATGGAGCGACGACACGGGGAGCGAGACAGACTACATTGAGATATATCCACATGATACTATCCCAATGGCATAAGAACACTATACTAAATAATCAACTTATGGTATTCCTATGACTTTCCAAGCTCTTTGCATTACGATCAAGATAATAATCATATCTTATTACTCTTTGTAATAATAATCTAGCTCAAATAATTTAAGTAAATAAATGAAATAAAATCAAATCAAATAAATAAATCTCAGGTTCATAAATTGCATTTAAACTGATTTAAATTACGGTAGTAAACTATGAGAAGGGAATTTTATGTCATAAATTCACTACGTAACAACTAACAATAATAAATAAGAATAATGATAATAATAGTATAATGTAATCCTATTTCTTCTTAAATGAAATAAATAAATAAATATTACGTTCGTGGTAGTATTTAATAATCTGACAATCAAAATACGTGTTGTAATATTAGCATATAATTTATTTTAATATTGTGGCAACCAACTTATGACCAATAAACGATCTAATTATAATCCTTTTATTTTATCATACAAATAAATTTTCAAAAATTATTATAACACTTTTATGTTTATCTACTTTGTGCAAAATTATATGTCTGTTGCAATTATAAATGTGTATTGCGATATCATGCATTCTATGTGGGGAAATATAACTAAGACACGAAGCTTACAAATAAATTTACAACATAGTTTATTAATAATTATACAAATAACAATATTTACATTATGTACATCGGATATCCCTACTTTCCTGTTATAAAATTACTTTACTAGTTTATCTCTTAACATTAAATTTCTACTTATTTTATTTTTAACTCTTATACAGTATTATTATTATTATTATATCTGATTTTATTTTAGCTTGTTACAAAAATGTATCTATCAATAATTATCATTAATACTTTATATCTCTATTAATTTTAAAATTATATTTTTATAAAATTTTTACCTTCGTAGTAAAATTATACAAAATCATAAAATTCTATTTTTATATTATTATTCGTATGGAATCCTAAAGATTCAAACCCTTCTTGACATTTTAATGTTCCGTTTGATTATTGACTATACAATAATTATTAATCCAATACTTATCCAAGCCTTTGCTTCGTATGGTAATTACTATCATTAACAAACATGCACAGATACATATATCTGTTATACATTATTGAATCATTTTTCAACCAACATGCAATCTCTATTTTTAAATATCATGTAAAATATTAAAATTTTATTATTACTTTAAAAAAAACTTTGTTTAGATTTTTCCTTTAAAATCTTATATTCATTTCAGAATTACTTTTTAAAACTATATCATATGATTCTTCATCTCTTTATGACATTTATACTTTCACTTTTAAAATAACAATTCTAACTCATTCTAGTAAATAAACTATTCTTAAAAAACGACAACATAGCCTCATTTCTATTTTATGTATCATTTCTATAAAATATCTTTCTGACGATGTATATTCATGAAACAAGGATAGCGAAAATAGATGCGCAGGATCAAAACAACTAGAATATTATCCGTTATAAAACTTGACAATGATGGCACAGTGAATTTAAAGAACACCATAGAGGAGTGACCTTTATCTGTCTATCCACCTCTACTATAGGAGTGATGCTAAAGCTATTCCTTCAGCTTTATATAACATCAAAAAGTTTCAAAAATACGTAAAAAAAAACACTGTCCAAAATATATGTGTTCAGTGATAGGACTTAGTTAGCTATACTGAAATCACACAAAATACTATGATCCAAATATTTGATTTTTCTTATTTCTTGGCAAAAAACATCATCTTGGTTTCCTCTACACCAGTACTACCAAGTCACTATCCGATTTTATTTCTCTAGATTTATCTATGCAATACATCGACAAATTTCTGTCTACATTTCTAACAATAATAAAATTCATTTTTAGTTCAAACTATACAGCTATTCTTAAGAAAATCTTTTACTACTTATCTCGTATATTTATAATATACCAACTATTTTAAAATCATCCGAATATTTTGCAACATAAAAGTTCAAAAGAATCACATAATTATTATGATACTTATTCTTAATTATATTTTTAAAACAACTTATTGCATGCACATTTAAAATTACTACTATCTCAAATATATGTTTTAATGTTGGATAAAATGTGTACTTATAATTTAAAAACTTTCATACATCATTCTTCATTAATAGATGACCTAAAAAAAATACATTATGCATTATCAATAATATCACAATTACCAAAACGATCTCTATCTTCTTGATCGTATTCTGAAGGCTTCACCATTCCATTACTTCTTGTAGATATTTAAAACTTCCATACATACATTTTATTTTTATAATAATATTTCTATCATTCTATTAAGCTATTATATTTAAAATCTCATTATTCTTAAATTTATGTTTATATGTTTCCCTAAGCTAATATAGAATTTTTATATTTTAAATACAATCAAATAAAAATATTAAATTATATTTACGATACTGCTTTGTCGAACTTGCTTGAAAATTGTTCATCGTAAAGCTAAAAAAAAAATACTTTATTTTTTCTTTTCAGTCACTTAATGTTCTATAAAAAATAACTCTGTTTAATAATCTTCATCGACGATGATCCTTAGTTTTCTCAATATTTTATACACTTATTAATTCTTGATGTCTCCAACATAGTCTGCTAGCTTTTTTTTTTCCGCGCGTCTGGTTTCCCCCGATGCATCTTGTACGGACTTTTAAAATTTTCAATAAAATTTTGGTTTCCATGGATCCATTTTTATTTGGTCATTTAATCTTATCTTTCTTTGATCAAACATTTTTTCATTGAATACTTTATAATATTTTTTCATTTCTCTTATATAAAGTTTTTTTCGGCTCCTTTCCATAATACATATAGCACTTTCATATTAGTCTTTAACTTTTTCTTTACTTTAACATTCGGGACTATAGTTTTAGTAATGTTTCCCTTTTAAAATAAACACTTTTCTCCATTATTATTTTTCTTGGTACTAGAACGTATATTAAAATTTTGTTCATAGAGAAGTATAACTTAGTTTTAAGATAGCTCTGTAAATTTATCGTCATAAATTGTTCTTGACGACTAGCAGCTTCTTTTTCAGATTTTCACATATCGTCCCAATTGTATTCCTTTCAGTTATAAGATTAAGTTTCTGGTTGTGCACAAATAAAGTGGCATTAAGATGATTTCCAATTATTTTTCTTTCAGCAATCACTTTAAATATTTTTTCTTGTACTTCCATGTTACTGTAGGCTTTCTGGTTAAATTTGAATAAAATTTCCTGGTAAGATCACTTATAAAATTAGAAATTCATGTCTTTGCAGTCAAAAATATATTATATGTTACCGAATAACTTTTAGAATAATACGAAATTATAGATTTATATTACTTTCTCGCTACGATGTTATCAGCTATCAAAATGTGTTACTTTTTCTTCTACTTTCACATTACTTCTCCCGCTCTGTATAATCTTAGATTTTTGTCTCTTAATTTTACATCCTTTGATTGGTTAATATTTATTTTAGCGCGAACAATTTATTCATTTTATTTTGATAACAGAATGGATTTTTAAAGTTAAGAACTGATGACGTAGTGTCTGGAATATTTATACCAATATTTTTTAAATTCAATTATAGTTTTATTTAAAAAAAATCATCTAAGTTTTAAAATAATTATTAAAACAATATTTAATATTTTTAAACTTTCATTTTAATGATCGATGGCAATTATATCTAGTTTTAAATTCACACAGTTTATTATTATTTTACCAAGAGTGTGCGTGAAGGCATGTAATATACGGTCACGTGTTTACTAACTTTTATAAAAATGATTTTTTATTTACGTCTTGGTTTAAATTACCAAAATTGATATATTTTATAAAAAATTTAGAAAATAATTTATAATGTTAAACTAAATATAACTCTCACCATCCCAAAGTTTATTAATAAATTATACTCTATTAAATTTGATTTTTAAATACAATTATAATATTACATTTCATTTATTTAATTTATTAGTTTTTAAATATTAGACTAAATAATTGATATACTTTTAACTATTTATAGCTGTATTATTTTGTATGGCCAGCTTTCACAACCATAAGCAATGATATTTAAGCTTTAAATTGTACTATAAAATCTCATTCTCTTATTATTATTTATATATCTTACAAATATAACTTAAAATTTAAAATTTTTTAATAATTGACCTTTCTACCCTACCTATGACCTACAGACAAGGGCACAATATATAACAAAATAAATGTCCACTAATATTAATAATACAATAACGAAACTTAAATATATTCCAAACAACGATAAACAATTTATAATATTATATAAATAAACACTCATAAAGAAATATTTTCGATTATATTCATAATCATTTTCAACTCAACTTTCAAAATGGAATCATCAATTACCAACCGGAAATTGATGATTCCATTTTGAAAGTTGAGTTGAAAATGATTATGAATATAATCGAAAATATTTCTTTATGAGTTTTTATTTATATAATATTATAAATTGTTTACCATTGTTTGGAATATATATATATATATTGTTTAATATAACTAATTTTTTACAATTTTACTCTCAAATAATATTTTCATCCATTTGTATTTCTTCTTTATTGTTTAATTGATTACAAGTATAATTTATATACTTGGGAGTTTAGATGCAACCATAAGGAACTTGAACACAAACTTTCAAGTTCCCTTCAGCTATCCACTCTATCTTATACAACTGGTACACATGATTACACACATGTGAAAAAGATAAATGATTTCTAATGCAAGTATTTCATGCTGAATCAGCACTCATCATTCGATCAGATCATCATCTCCCACACATATATTTATATATAATCAGTGCCAGTATGTGTAGGAGATGATGATCTGGATCAACTGATGAGCGGTGGTTCAGCATAAAAAACTTATATTGGAGATAATTTATCTTTTCAACATGAGTGTGGTCATGTGTATCAACTGTATAAAATAGATTGGATAGCTGAAGGGAGCTTGAAAGTCTGTGTTCAAATTCCTTATGACTCTTCTTTATTAGTAACATTCAACTTAAATTTAAAAAATGTAATAAAAACAGAACAAAATTAGCAATATAGTGATTATTTTTCTGAACATAAAAGTGCAGAATTTAACTTAATATTTTTTTATCAGAATTTATATGTTTGCTGCACAGAGGAAATTTTAAAAATGAACTTAACACAAGATTTTTCTATTTAAATACAGACAGTTTGTTTTACTGATGACATACCAACTTTGTATTGTTGAAATATTTATTGACTTCCATTTTTAATAGTGTTTATTTTTTGCAATAAAATTTAATGATTTAGCAATAAAGAAAATATTTTTTAATTTTATTTTAAAATATTGTTTTTTTTTTTACAATTTAAACGAGACCTGTGCTGCTTAAAAATATGATAGAGTGATAGACTCAGGAATTTCTCAATGGAAGCTAAACCTCGTTACTTCTGTGTCTAAATATCAAATAAGCTATTGCATTGGTAAACTTTAATGATATAAAAGTTTAAAATTTTTGAATCAGAGCTCAATTGCTCAAAGGTCATATAATCTCACAAACAACTAATTATTTCATTATTTGGCTTGTGCACTTTAGCACAGATGTAGATTGATGGACTGAAGAGTTAAAGGCTTCTGAATTCAAGATCACTTTGTATATTGTAATGCGTGAATAGACTTTTTGGGCAATTAACAATTTGATTTTTTTAAAAACTTTATCTTATAATTAATATTTAAACTTATTTTTAAAATTTTATGTTTGGATTTTATGTCTAAATATTATAAATAGTGCAGGTAAATGTGTAACTATAATAGTTTTAAGTAATAAGTTATGAGTAGGCACGTTGAAATTTGAGGGGGGGGGATATTTTAAAATTTATCATGCACAAACAAATACAATGGTGTATAAATACCTAGCAAAGGCATTCGTAAAGTTAAAAAAAGAAAGGAAATACAATTATCTACTTATAATGAGATCGGAAGTTTTTAAAACATTTTTTTTGCTTAATAAAAAGTGTTTGTTTTGACTTATAATAAAAATTAACATTGCAATGTTAATTCAATGTATTTACTGATATATATAATATTTTAGACAGTTACTGATATTCCGAGTAAACATTGTGTTTTAATAATGGAGGAACTTTTCGCAACACAAAAAGAACTAGGGTAAATAATTTTTATACTTTTTAATTTTGATGTTTTAACTTGTTTTTATCTTTAATACTAATAAAAGTATTGTTTAAGAATATTTTTTGTCTATTTTATTAAAATAGCAAGTAACAATTAATTATGAAAATTAATAAATAAATCTTTACTGTTTAATTTGTATATACCTGTATAATAAAACATCCATACTAATAATAATTAGAAACTATTCAAAGAATTATAATGCACAATGATATTGAAATCAAGGTTGCTACTTTCATCTCATGTCTAAAATTGTGAATAGATACATTCACTTACAAACTTTGGAGAAATTAAAATTAACCAAGATAATATTAAAACTATACTTTAATACAGTCTAATTTTGAACTATAAAAACTACTAATTTCGACTATTTTGTAAACACACACATTTACCCACCTTCCATGTTAATTTAAATTAGAATTATTATACCAGGTGTCAACAAGTTTATTTGATTTCCGTTATTATGTATTATAATTCTTTATATAAATCTCCAATTAATAATAGCAGGAATATTTTCTATTTATTTTGGCTTATAGGCAAATAGGAGTAACACCAAGATGGTTTATGTTTAGACCAATTTAAAGTGCAATTTTAAAAATATAGCAATTAATTTACATTTTTCATTTGTTTGTAATTGCTTGTATATATATGTTTATAATTTTACAGAAGCATGATAGTATCATCTTATGCTGCATAGCTATATCAAGTGGCATTGACTAACTTTTTTTGAAAACAAAAGAGTTTATGTCATTCTGCTTCTGTGTATGTATGAGTAGCTTTCAACATTAAATGAATCATATTAATGGCCTTTAAAAAGATATGAAAGTGCTATATTTGATATGTTATTGGTCTCCTCTCATGGTAGTTGAATGATATTAAGCTCAAAACATGTGTATTGTAATGATAGGTTTGATTTTTTTGATCAATATAATAAACAATGAATAAAATGTTAAAAAATCTTTTGAAGATGTAATATCATTCTTGAATTTTTTTCATATTATTTAGAGTGCTGTTTGTACATATATATTTTAATATTCTTACAGATAAGTGATGAATTCACAGTATTATTTCCAGGAATTCTGTGTAGTAAAAATATAATAACTAAATAGCTGATGTTTCAGTACAGTAACAAGTATTGTCCTCAGAGCTTCTTTCTCAAATCATAAGAATGCATGTGGTGAGATTTAAAATTATTATTTCCTCCTCATATTCAAATTCTATTGACTGAGAAGTTTTAAAAACTATTATTATATATATGAACAAATTAATTAAATACTAGATAATATAATATATAATGTATTAATATTATTTATCTACTTATATTCTTTATAAAAATTTATAGTCTTTTATACAGCAACCGTTGATGAAAAATCAACTAATCTTTTGCAAGAAATGGATTTTTCAATCATATTAGATGCCATCAGTTATTCAGGAAACCAGTTAGGATTATATTAAACATAGCAATTTAATTTCTATTTCAGTAGAGCCACACTATTCAATTTGATATTAAAATTTGAATGTGAATTTTAGTAATAATTTATCTAAAGCTTCCTTTGTATCAGTTTTATGGTAACTGATAAGATAGAGTTTATAATCAAACAGATTTCTAAATAATCTTGCTTTCAAAATATATTTAAATACTTGTCAACTAATATTAACCCAATACAAAAGAGGTTTTAGTTAAATTAAAAATTACAATTAATATTTAGATTTTAATATCAAATTAAATATTGTGAACCAATTTAACTAGGGTTGAGTTTATATGTGTGAAGACATCTCATTTGGGCTTCCAAGAAACTGATGATATCAGGTTTGTCTGACAGAAGCACATGCTTACAAGAGATTGGTTGATTTTTCATCAAATGTAATTATATAAAAAAATATAAATTTCTCTAGAGAACAGTCATTAGTATATCTGTTTGGCTGTCATATAAGCATTCTTAAAGCACATATGAGAAGGTTTCAGCCTTCCACTTTAACTAGAGGACTTAAGAAAAATAATGTTAATATATTACACACACATGCATATATATATATATATATATATTGTACATATACATACAGTATTCAATTATTTAAAAAAAAAAAAAAATTTTTTATTCTTTTATACATACAGAGATTTATATGTATAAATCTATTATTATGAATAAGCAGTTCTTTTTATGATTTATTATATAATATTTTTTTTATTAAATAATATGTGTTAAATTTATTTAACTTTCATTTTGTTAAAATAGAGTAAATCAGAAAGGTGTGAAATAAAATTGTTAGATTAGGAGATAAAAATTGTACACGTGTGAAACAATGAATAGATCTGTACAAACACAAAGATGCTTTTACACTTATTTCTGATTGCTATAGATGGCCAGCTTTGTTGTTATCTGTATCTTAAAATTATTTTACAAAAGAGGTGCTTTGATGTAGATGATAGCGATCAATTTTAAGTCAAACTTGTGAAGCTTTGATTTTTTTTTAAGATAAAGATTTCCAGATGTTTTTCGCGATATAAACGATTAAAACAATTTTTTTAGGCAGTCAGTCTGAAATTTTTTAAAGAGGCAGTTAATCATAAATTTTTTTAAGAGTCAGTAATAAATTTCTTTAGAGAGATGATCAGTTAAATTATTATTATTATTTTGAGACTCAACTCAATCGGTCCTTCCTTGTTATAATTCTTAAGCAGAAATGTAAGCTCGAATCTTTTTTTTTTTTAAAAAAGAGAGTGAACGCTTTAATTCTTTTTTTCTCACTCTTTGAAAGTTGAAAAAAAAAAGAGCAAATGAAATGTGCGTTTATATAAAGCAATTTTCAAGCAATATTAAAGAATAGGAGAGAAATGGAACAAGATTGAATTTATTATAAGCTAGTAATAATTATAAAAATGATATTAACATATTTGGTTATGCATAAGACTATGCCTTTGCATTGCTAAACCATTTTTTCTGCTTCCTGATTAATACAGAAAGAGTCAAAATCGCTGATCTGTCTATGAAGTCATGTATCCAGTAATAACCAACAAAATGATAGATTTTGAAGCCAACCACACAAGCTATATGGAATGCTTTGTTCCTAGTTCCTGTCTTATTAAAAGCTCATTGCCTTTCAACCAATGGAGAAGGGGAAATAGGAGGAAGAGAAAATCCATAACAGCCATGTAGAACCAAGTTTGAAGCCATAAATCAAATTTTTGTTGATTTACCTCAATCATCTAAAGTGTCAACAGCAATTATTTTTTTAAAGAAGAGAAACAAGCAAATCCACCGGTACCTACTTATTCAAAGTACTTATAATAACTTTTTTTTTTAAATGGTAGAAGGAAGCCAATCAACAGTGAATAATAATGGAATTGAAGAAACAAGAAAGTCAATTGATTCAGCATTATCTTAAAAGTATCTGCAATAACTTTCTTTTTTTTTGTTGTTGTTGTTGGTGAGCAAAGAAAAGCAGTCTAGAATTCAAATTCAGGACATTAATAAGAAGTAAAAAGTAGACGGGTAAATATGAACTTTCTTTAACCGATTTTATTCTTTTACTTATTAAAAGTAAACCTTAATTTACTGGTCAAAGCAATTTTCTTTTTTTGATACAGAAACATTAAAGACTTGTTTATCTATAGTTATTTGCAATATCTCACAACATAGCACAAACATAGTTTAAATCTTTAAACTTAAATTTTTCATTATTTTTTTTTATATATTGTAAGGTTGAAATGTTTTTTTTTTTAATTGTTCTTCAGATGTTAATGATAATGAGCAACCTATAGATATATGCATTTATAATGTTTTTTATTTTTATTTTATCTTGTTGCATATTAAAAATTAATATATGTATTTTATTTTCTTTCGCTATAAGGTTGCAAAAGAAAAAGGATATTTTTATATATGTGATTTTTGGGTATACATTTTAAACATATATGTTAACATTACCGAATGCGTGAATGTGTAACTGTTTATCCAAACACATCAAAGAATAGGTTATATATGATTAGTTTAAAATAGTAAATTAAAAAGTAGGGCATTACATTTGAATGGAAATGAAATAACATATACAAGTTACACCTGAAATTTATTTTATGATATGATAAGTAAGAAAAGTCTTAAATAAGCATTTATAGAATATGTATTTTTTTTAATATTGATTTAAGTCAGCTTATTTTGAGATATCAAGAAAGTGACAAACCTATATATTAAGTTTATTTGCTTATACTTATATGAATTTTTATATTAATAAGCCATTTATTTAATTGTCGATTTAACTTTAAAGAAGGAAAGAAAGAGTAGTAGTGTTAATAAAATATAATTATATATCTTAATTGGTTTCCGAGTAATTATTAAGAATATTGTGTTTTTTTTTTTTTTTTGTCTTAATTCTATCATTTTAATTCAGCATCATTGCTCGCAGTTATTAAGTATTACCATTCGTATATATTGAGCAATCACTTGCAAATATTAAGCGTCCGCAAAATAATAGGTAAACTAGAATGTTGATATTTAAGTATTTAAGGATTATGCTTGAGAATAACCAAATTTTGATAATTATAGTTCAACATAGAAAGCTAAAATTGTGTTGTGTCCATGAATTTAGATCATCCTCATCAAAGATGGATATCATGTTATTAGTTAAAAAATGTTTCAAATAATACTATATAAAAGTTATGATCGCCATCAATCATCATTAATAAATTATAATCATTAAATTTAATGTTTAGCGTAATGAATATGTTTTAGTAAATAGGGGTTTATATAAAATTGAATATTATGCAAAGAGATTCATGATGATCAATCATCACCATTAGTATTATTAAATCCCAGTATGAAATAGGATAATTTTAATAGATGCCTATAAGTTTATAAAGATGAATTTATTGTTGTGAGTTTATTGATAAGCCATGGCTGGTATCATCATCACTATTATAATCATTATTATGACATCACTATTATAATCATTATTATGATATCACTATTATTATCATTATTATGATATTATCATCATCATCATCATTATTACCTTTATTGTGATAAATAATTTAGTTAAATGGCCATCAATATCAATAATGGTCTTCACATGCTTGTTTGGAAGCCATTAATAGGATTATACATGTCTGTTCATCAATATACGCTAATGAGCTAGCAATGTCTATAAGAATCTTTGATCTATAGTATAAACTTTGGTAATATTGGGATCTTGTAATTTTATCAATATAGATAAAATGTAAGAATGTCATTTTTGTTCAATAGTCATCCAAGTCATGTGTAATAAATATGTACTGAATGAGTTTGAACTCAAGTACACTATAAATAGATACTTATCTAGATTGAAAACAATCTAGTGGCGCTCATGGGAAAACACATGTACTTAGCTAAACTGAATAAAGAGTGATATCATCCCTTTCCAACTTCATAATATTAGTTTTATAAAATATATTTTTTTATAAGTTGTCATGAATAGCACCCGTGTGTGCATATGACCATGAATGGTCTTATATATTTGGAAAGAAGGATAGGAAGGATTCTTTGTTAGAAGAACCTAGTATTGGAGATAAGCATAAGGCACTCCAGGAATCTCACAGTGGGTACTTTTATTCAGTTGCTATGTTTAATATTATTTTTATTAGATGACAATGTCCAGTATGTTTTACTGTTTAAATGACTGCCCCAATATATAAATAAATACCAAGAATCTTTAATGCTGATATTTTCTTTGTCTATGCTATGATGAATTGAAATAGCTACAAATTATAATTACAAATACATATCTTTTATATTAATTTAATAATTACTAATACATATTTATATTAATTGATAAATATTGTTACAAATGGCAATTGATTTATTTAAATTGTTACAATATATAACAATGATGTATTGATGTTTCTGTGTGTTATCTTTCCAATAATTTATGTGTGATTGTTACTTATTAATCATATAATATTATCTCAGTATATAAATGTATCTCACATTGGACCATGTATATACTATCAAATTAATAACAACCTGAAAATAAAACTTAGACATTATTATAATTACTTATTTATGTCATACCATTCATGGATTAACCTTTTGCATATTAGCTATGCCATATTACTATTAAACAGGTAAATAGATTATAAGATCTTGTGTGTAAATAATACTATGAATTCATTATTTATCCATGAGAATATTAGAATTAATATATATATATATGTATATATTTCTTTTTTTAAACTCATTTTCCAGAAACTTATATGACCATAATATTGTCAAAAATTTATAATCATTTAATCAATTGAATTATACATAAGTCAAAATAATAGACAACTGGGTTGTATACAGTTTAATTTAATATCATCAAATAGATTTTCATTCACAAATGAACCTTCTCAAGATGTCATTTTTAAAATTAATCATGTGACAATAAATGTTCTACAGTTTATATAAAACTGTAGAGTGGTCATCACTAGAAATGAACTCATAAAAAATAAAAAATATTTTTAAAGTTGTAACTGATAATTTGTTAAGCACATACTCATTACCTAAGTAATATATATTAAGACTATAATATAACCTTAAGACTATGCACCTGGATACAATGGTAGGGACCTCTACAAATCCCAAACACAAGATTAATGACTTAAAAAGACAAGAGGGGCCACTCTTGTCTTTGACTTACTCTTTAATTATATAAACGAATCTAAAGCATTTTGATTTGATAGCATGAAGCTATTAAATATTTGGTAAAACTGACTTATAGCGGTCTGAACACTTCGCCCTCTATTTTTAAAAAACTTAACTACTTTTCCCCCCTAATAACTATATCCAAATTTAATAAGTGTATGTAACTATATCTAAGTGTAAATGTTAATAAAAAAAATGAAAAAAAAAACTTACATTTACATGCGTATTTTTCACTTATAGCGGTCTTTGCTGTATATATAACTGTAAATAAATTAACTATAAATAGAGTGGAGATAGACACCATTAGAAAGATCCAACTTTAATCAGTTTATCTAACAATAAATAAACTCTGTCTAAATGGAAATATTAATAAATAAAAAAGTAATAAAACTTACATTTTTATGCGTACTTTTCACTTGGAATGCATATCTAGCGGTCTTTACTCTATATATAACTATAATAAATAAAGTATATTTTAACTATAAATGTTTTGACATAAAGATGAATAAATAAAAAAAATGAACTTACATTTAGGATCTGTGTGTCGAACTACGTCATTCTCACTATGTAATTGCAAAGTATATCTAACTATAAATGTATTTTTTACATGAAGATTAATAAATCAAATCTAATAAAACTTACATTTTCATATTCTATTTAGAGAAGATAAGGGTCACCAATAAAGTCCCTACTGTCAAAATTATGAACTACTTTTGTCATGTGTAATTTTTGGCGTGTTTAATTCCCCTTCTATCCCCCACCCTCCATTTACCCTTTTGCTGAAAAAAGATTCAAATCAATGTTAAAACAGTTGTTCACAATTTGACATACTTATTTTTAACATTGATTTGAATCTTTTTTCGGCAAAAGGGTAAATGGACAGTGGGGGAGGGGGGGAATCAAACGCGCCAAAAATTACATGTGACAAAAGTAGTTGATAATTTTGACAGTAGGGACCTTATTGGTGACACTTATCTTCTCTAAATAGAGTATGAAAATGTAAGTTTTATTAGATTTGATTTATTAATCTTCATATAAAAAATACATTTATAGTTAGATATACTTTGCAATTACATAGTGAGAATGATGTAGTTCGACACACGGATCCTAAATGTAAGTTCATTTTTTTTATTTATTCATCTTTATGTCAAAACATTTATAGTTAAAATATACTTTATTTATTTATAGTTATATATAGAGTAAAGACCGCTAGATATACATTCCAAGTGAAAAGTACGCATAAAAATGTAAGTTTTATTACTTTTTTATTTATTAATATTTCCATTTAGACAGAGTTTATTTATTGTTAGATAAACTGATTAAGTTGGATCTTTCTAATGGTGTCTATCTCCACTCTATTTATAGTTAATTTATTTACAGTTATATATACAGCAAAGACCACTATAAGTGAAAAATACACATGTAAATGTACGTTTTTTTTTTCAGTTTTTTTTATTAACATTTAACTTAGATATAGTTACATAGACTTATTAAATTTGGATATAGTTATTAGGGGGGGGGAGAGTAGTTAAGTTTTTTAAAAATAGAGGGCGAAGTGTTCAGACCGCTATAAGTCAGTTTTACCAAATATTTCACTGTTTAAGTCCACAATTTCTATACAAGCTAACGTTCGTCGAATCTTTCGATTTACAATAGTTCTTACAATTAGAAATCTTTTAAGACAATTTAAAGTTGTAACTGATAATTTGTTAAACACAATCCTAAGGTTATAGCCTTATTATATATTACTTAGGTAATGAGTATAAACTTAACAAATTATCAGCTACAACTTTAAATTGCCTTAAAGGATTTCTAATTGTAAGAGCTTCATACTGATTCCCTGTAAATCAAAAGACTTTGTGAACATTAGCTTGTATTAATTGTCAACTTAAACAGTGAAGTATTTAATAGCTTTATACTCTCAAATCAAAATGCTTTAGATATGCCTATATAAATAAAGAGTAAGTCGAAGACAAGACTTGTCTTTTAAAGTCATTAATCTTGTGTTTAAGATTTGTAGAGGTCCCTACTGTCGTATCCAGGCATATAGTCTTAAGGTTATAGCCTTAATATATATTACTTAAAAATATTTTTATAAATTTACTCATATGTATACATCCATTATATATTTTCTTATTCATTTTTTTCTATTTTATAACTACTATCTATCATCAAACAAACAACTACCTCTTATACTATCAGTACATATACATTCATATATATTATAGCTTTTTATTTTTCTAACATTGACAATTTCCTTCCCATTTTTATCAAACCATTGACCATATATATATATATATCCATTATACATTCACTTATTCATCTTTTTTCTACCTTATAACTATTAACTATCAACCAACAAACAATTCCTGAATATACTATCAATACATATATATTGTAACAGGATGGGATCATAGGAAGTGGTCAGAAGGTCATACCTGGGGTGATGAATCATCATCATCACTCCCAATCAATTTAAAATGAAATATCAAATTAATTATTAAAGTAATGTTTAATAATCAAAAATATATATAAGAAATGTTATTTATTCAAAGAAGCATGAGAGAATGAAATATCTGAGAGATTAGTCAGCTACTCCTCAGAGCAACTATAAAAGCATAATTATAAATTCATCAACCAGCATTATCAATAAGTCAAAATAAGTAAAATAATACTCATAAGTAATAATCATTCCATCATCATGAATTATCCATCAAAAGCAATCAATAATCCATCTTGTGGATGGACTACAAACAATAAAAAATATAAATCAACAGTCAAATTTGTGACTGGATTGGAAATGGGTCTTCTATAGACCAGGCTAACTATTTGAGCCTTTGCCAGCTTAGGGCAATTATTTAACCATTAATTTGGAGACACAAATTAAGTGTGAATCTATCAGAATGCATAAACAGAACAATCTAAACAATAATTCTTGGATATTAAAACATGCTGATCATCATCAATGTTCTGGCCATATAGTACCATTAATGTACTGTCCAGCTATAAACGTAATTTCTGATAGACCAGACTAAATAAAATGTATTTCATAAGCTTTAAAGGATATTCTCTTTTGCACCAATCAGCTATAAACGTAATTTCTGATAGACCAGACTAAATAAAATGTAGTTCATAAGCTTTAAAGGATATTCTCTTTTGCACCAATCAGGATGATGATTGATCATCTCTGGATGCCCAAAAGCACTAAATACATATCCCCATTTATATATTCATCTGTCATGCTCAAATGTAGTTCAGAGAACACAAGCTCTATTACTGTTATGGTAACCAAGAAATGATTTACATAATATCCTATAATGATTTACAATTAAGTCACTGGAATAATTTTTTACAATTGAATATGTTTATTGGATAAAAATCAAAATTATGGTCTTATAAGATAAGGCTTCTGATTATAAAAGTTATCGTATTTTAATTTACAGGATTACTACAAAATTCTCAAGTTATTACATTGATTTACAATATCCCTTAATGAGTTTACATAAATGCATATATATATATATATATATATATATATATATATATATATATATATATATATATATATATATATATATATATATATATATATATATATATATTGTACACAGACATGCATTTTATAATATACAATGGAAACATTTCAATTAACATAAAATAATTATTAAAAAAATAATTAAATTTTACAGATGTGTTATACTTGACAAGCATTGGTATTTGCAATACAATGGGTAGATATATGCACACATACATGCGTGTGTGACATTTCTGAACATATTTAATTTGTCACATAAAAATAATAAATGATTAAACTTTTTAATTTATATTTTTAACAATACAAATACTTTATGCTAGATTTATTTAAACCGCATATCAGTGAAATATATTAATTTATTTACATAACATATATGAGTTGTTATATAAAATACCATAAATGATTTAAAATTTACATATACATGTGTGCATGTATATACGCAGACTGACATTTACCTATTTTAATTTGTTACAATAAAGTTATTAAAATATACATTTTCATAATGAAATTCTTTGTTGAAATTATGGAATAACATGCACAAATATTTTTTTATGGTAAGTTTTACATTGGTGAGTATAGTTTCATTTTTTCTTTAAAATAAGTACTATCAAATTTTTGACAGTTGATTGATCTAAAATGTCTTTCTTTTTTCTAGTCTAAAAGATTTTTGGGAAATCTTTTGCTTGACTGTTAATTATAACGTTTTTTTTTGTTTTTTTTTTTTGTAAATTATAAATATAAATTTAAACTCTTTTTTCTTCTTTAATAAACGATTTTAAACTAATCGTTTTATATATATGCATCAGTTATATAAATGTCATTTTACTAAAGAAATTATTTAAGATTCTGGTATCATATATAACTTTACTCACCACCAGCTGTAAATACATTTATCTGTGCTTCTCTGCCTTTAGATAAGTCAGCATACATGTAATAACTTCTTCAGCAAGCTGGGGTTAATCCATATAAAATGTTGGTCTGAAGTTGGTCTCCCTTCTATCTAGGATTTGATAAATTTCAGGCAAGTAAGCTGTCTTGGATTGGGTTTCAGGTAAGTTAGTTGTTTTGGTTTCATAGATTTTACTCAAGCAACTGTCCTTTCCAGATTTAAGGTTATGAATTTCAAGACAAAGAAATGGGTCATTTTTCTCCATGTTAATTCAAACTCCTACAAAGGAAAATAGCAGCTCCTGGATCTACTATTCTGCCTTCAGTTACATCAGTTCATGGTAGCTATTCTGCCAACTCTCTGCTACAGCCAACAGAAAATTGCAGCTATCTATTTTTGTTAGCTAATTACTGACACTCAAACATTTTTACTAGCCAAACTGTTCTGTTCAGCTCTTACAAAAACTACAATCCAGACTGCAGCTGATATTTTTATCAACCCTTGGGAAGACAATAACAACACTAAATGTAAAAACAGTGGGTTTTTTATCTCCCTAATCCCTTTTGAAAACAAGTTTAAAATTTTTATCAAAGTGTGATTGCAAAAAGTTGATTTCAATTAACTTTAATCTTTTGGAATTTTACCGAAGGTGTGATTACATACATGTTTTTATTCTCTTTAAATTATTTTTAACTAAAAGCTACTCTTTAGAATTTTTATCAGTTTAATTAATTAAAAAGATTTCAAAGTAGATAATAGAAATTTTTCCATAGATAATGTATACAATTTTTTTTTAAATTCAAAATCAGAATTTTAATAATATTTATTTTATAATAAAATTTTATTTTAAATTAAGTTATTTAACTCTTTACTTATTATTTTATTCCAGGAAATGTAGAAAAATATCTACAAAAATTTATGTCTGTGTTTATTTCTATTTTTTTTACTTTATATATATATGCACACACACTATATTATTGTGTTATGTAACCCAACTGGTTGCAATATGTATATGTAATATGTATGAATGAATAGGTATATGTGTCAATATATGTATGCATATATGTATATGTATTGATAGTATAAGACAGGAAATTGTTTGTTGGTTGACAGATAGTAATTATAAGCTAGAAAAAAATGAATAAGAGAATGTCTAATAGATGTGTATATATATGGTCAATGATGTGATAAAATTGGGAGAGAAATTTTTAATGTTAGAAAATAAGAAGCTGTAATATATGAATGTATATGTATGAATAGTGTAAGAGAGTTGTTTTTTGAGGTCAGATAGTAGTTATAGAATAGAAGAAGATAAGTAAGAGAATGTATAATGTGTATATGTGTAAATTTATAAAAATAATATTTTAATTTTTAATGGGTTTATTTCTAGTGATGAGCACTATAGAGTGTATAAATCTGTAGAACATTTCTTGCCACATGATTAATTTTAAAAATGGTATCTTGTGAAGTTTCATTTGTGAAAAAAATCTATTTGATGATATTAAATTAAATTGTACACAAACCAGTTGTCCATTATTTCAGGTTATGTATAATTTGATTGACCAATTGCATTGACCAAAAATTTTCACTCACAGCTTCAAGTCACTTTAGAACTGGCATTTTTTGCATTATCATACTGAATTTATGGTCTTTTTAAAAGTTGATGTGATGATGTGATGCACTCTGACTTCTCTCAGCAACTATGCCCAGAGAAACCTGTTGACCACTTTATCTTCCATTCCCTACTCTAAATTTTCCCATATTCTGCTCCATCCTATTTCCACAACATAATCTTTGTCAACTCTATAGCCTTTATATCTAAATCCTCCTTATATTTTCCGAAACCCAGCATAAAAACCAATAATCCACTTTTTGTATAATCACTTTTTCCATATTTATTCATCCATAACTTACAAGTAAAAAATCAATAATATTTAAATTTCAAGTTTTAACAAGGGGAGAAGGCAGACTTTTGACAGCGCTGATTGGTTGTTGCTCATATTGAACAAAAAAAGCTCTTGCCAACAATTTTTACCATTTCAACTTCTTTGTTTTGATTTTCAAAATGACAATTAATGTTTTAGAAGATTTTTTTAATATTTTTTTTTACACATTATAAATTATTTTGATAAAATATGCTGAAAATATAATTATTTTAGAAACACAGTTAAGATTTTAGTAAAAATTCTTTACTTTTACACAAATGTAAATTGAAAAAGAAATTAAAAATGTATGGAGCATTATCTAGTAGATTATGAACATTCTTTTTAGGTTCACTACTATAGAATATTTTTATAATTATAAATAGAAATTTATTTTTTAAAAAATTTTTGTTCACTTTCATAATCTAAAAAATTGTTAATTTGCTTTTTACAAACGAAGATAAAATAAATATAATATTAAAAGAGGAATATATTTTTACTGCTGATTTTGTAATTGGCCAATCAAAAGTTTAGAGATGTAACTCACTTGACCAACTGGAATTTTTGAGAGAGAAAAGGTTGAAACATGTGAGATTATATATAATATATATAAATGATTAATTACAATAAAAAGTTACAATTCTAACAAAGATTTTATATGTAAAATACATTTTTTTATTCATAATAACAAATAAATAAAAATTAGATTGACTTAAACTTAGTAATATTATTAAAATTTAATAGATTATTCTATTATAATTATTATTATTATACCCTATGCTAGCACCTCTTAAGCCTTATATAACTTTATTTATATTACCATTGTTGGGGGAATTTAGGGGTTCAATCACTTCTAATGTTACAGAACTAGTATATATTTATAAAATACAAAACCAGGGATGGGCTTACTTACTTGATGATATCTATTATATTTAATTAATAGTTCCAACTTGCAATAATGATGTATAATTAATGGGTAAGAATAACACAAGTTTTATTATAAAATTAAAATAATAATAGAGTAGCTCACAAATATTATATTGGAATGATCTACTGCCTTTTACATGGTATTATAAAAGGTAGTGGTGGCTTACAATAAGGATATGTGTAGGGAAAGTATAATCTATTAGCTATTTCAGGTTTGAACATACAGTTAACAACATGTTTATTTAATGGAACTCCTTCTGTATAGGTTTGAGTTTAGGTTGGGTTGCTGATGAGCATAGCCAAAGGCTAGAGATAAACTGTAATTTGGAATTGTGGTACTACCTATGAGAGTGAGGTCAATGGCACATAAGATGAAGATGATCAATTTAGCAATCTCATGGTGTAATTCACTGATGAGTATGTCTCTGGTAACAGAGGTGTGTTTGATTCTAACCAAGATTGCATACCAATGGAGAAAGTGTAGATGTGATAAATCTAGGATTTGGGATCACAGAGAGTCTTCAGTTCCTAAAGGACATAGACTGGCACTAATCTATGAATTAGACACCAGGACCCAGGGTGTCTGTTATGCCCTTGTGCAGTGTGACCATATGACGCATGAACTACTCAGAGATTACATGAATTGGAATAATAATAATAAAATGATCATTGTTACACATTTATGTAGGTAGGAATGCAAATATATATATATATATTGTAACATAAATAAATGAATCAAATATATATATATATATATATATATAAATTATTAAGCCTTTCACCCACATAAATAAACATTAAGAAACTTATTTTATATATATAAACCATGAGAATCCCTGGTTAACTATGTATAATTCATTTTGATAATAAGGGAAACCCACTCACAATAACTATTTTAATAATCTTAAAATTTGAAATATAATAATTATATAATATTTAGGTCTAGGGGAAATTATTTACATCTGAAATAAACTGATAGTGCAATTCATTACGTATTATATAGCTTATATGTGAATTGTGATTTTACTTTATATAAATATTATATGGCATCAATGAGCAATGCAATATATACATTTAGAGAGTGTTATTTATGTTACTTCTTACATAGTAAAATATTGAATTATAGATATACCACATTTGCAATAGTTTATTACATAGAATCATTTTTTAATCAAAAGATCATTATTTGTTTAGCAGTACATGAAATAACAATTTAAATTGCAACAATACATTAATTTATTATGAGTATTTTTTAATAAAATTATTTTCTATTACTTAGATTAGATTACATATATAGAGAGCAATATAATAAACAACAAAAATAATTTAGAACTTAATTGAATAGAAATATGTTCACCACCCTTCATTTATTCTGTACACAATTCTGAGAATTAAATATAACTTTCCTTGACATGATGAGGGTGTAAAAAGAAACTTTAAAAAACAATTTATATATGTCATTATTTTAAATTTAAAAGTTTTAAACTTGGTGTCTTCTTTGCGCACTCCATCCTTTGGAATTTTGAGAGCAGAGAAGCATAAACACATTTAATGAATTGAAATTTCTCCCTCCATCATTCAAGGTAATACATAAATAAATTTGAAAAATATAGGTTTCTAAATTATTTAAATAATTAAGCCAGCAGATTTAATAAATATGAGATAGATAATTTATGAGGTTAACACTTGGGAAAAAATGAAAGCATTTTTACTGGCAATAAATGATGACTTCAGGACTTCTGAAGATGTGTAGATGGATTTATGATCTTTGGGCCTGCATAAAGATGTAGGACATGAATGGATCTTCTACATTTTACTGGAGCTTCTCAGGATGCCAACTCCACCTATGACCATGGAGAAGCCGATGCCCGATTACTCATTTGTCATGGCATCATATTACCTTTAAATTAAAAAGTTTTAAACTCGGTGTCTTCTCTGCACACTCCAGGAATTTGAGAGCAGAGAAGTGTAAACACATTTAATAAATTGAAAAATTTCCCTCCATCATTCAAGTTAATACATAAATAAATTTGCAAAATATAGGTTTCTCAATTATTTAAATAATTAAGCCAGAAGATTCAACATTAATAAATACAAGATAAATAATTTACAGATTAAGACTTGTTAATAATATATGTTAAATAAAAATAAAGTTATAGTTAAAACTTAGGATAAAATAAAAGCATTTTACTGGCAGTAAATGATGACTTCGGGACTTCTGCAGATGTGTAGGTGGATTTATCATCTTTAGGCTTGCATTAAGAAGGTAGGATGTGGATGAATCTACATTTTACTGGAATTTCTAAGGATTCCAATACCACTGATGATCATGGAGAAGCTGATGCCCAATGTCTCACACAGTGTGGCAGGTACAGTTAACATTTCCTATTTTCTTCACAGGGACTGGATAAAATTTCAAGCAGGATACAGACTTCTATATTATATATTTTGATAACTATTTGACAATCAGGAATAGTACAGAATGATGGGGATAATACACAACTATATAGAATAATACCTCACTATAATACAATGCCCCTTTATATGTTTACATATGTTACATTATGCCTGCACTTGTACCTCATGAGTTTTTTTAATGGATTTCAAATCAATTTCTCTAATTGCTGTTTCATCAACCGTTTCTTCATTATTCTTTAGGTATCACCCAATTGGTTTCCTGATCTTTGTTTTTTGTTTTCATTTAACACCTTAAAGCATCTAAATGTGTTCAACTGTAACTATTACAGCTGATAATATGTATCAATAGAGAACTACAGGACTTACGCTCTCTTACTTAATGGCTACCTACATCTCTCCCATTGTATAAAATATTTTGACATTTTTTCTTAATTGATTCTAACTTTTTATAAAATATACTTTTTCTTAAAATAAAATTACATGATTTAAACAATCAGCCTTTAACTTTCAAAAATGATGCAATAATGTACATGCACACATGCTCTTATTACTAATGTGTGTGGATATTAATAAATACATTAATTTAAGTAAACATGAAGAAAATATATCTGTGTACAGATATGCCCTGCTTCAGTACTAACATTTATAAAGTAGATGTCGGAATTAACTAAAAATATAAAATATAAAGTTATTGCTTATTTATACTTAAAGTAGTATTAAATTGATAGCAAATTTCATAATCTAATAAAATTAATTATTTTATTTATTATAATCATTTTAAAATATTATTAAAATCAACATATTTTTCAAATGAAATCATATAAACAAACTGTAAATGCATATTAGTTTCACTTAACTGTAACTAGTAAATAGTTAAGTAAAAAAAATTATCTGGAAATGTATGAGTATAGCGACTATTATATATATGAGATTTACGAGCTTATATATATATTTTATCATTTTTGTTTGTATTTGTAATAAATTAGCAAAATGTTTTTGATGTCCACAGCTGAAAAGGTTTTTACTATTTACCTTTAGTAGTTGAAACACACAGGCTTATATATACCTATGTCTACATATGTAATATATAGGGTATATGAGCACAGACTTTCACATGACCCACTACTCTCCACACTATCTCATAACACTGATACACTCGAACACATATATGTCAAAAAGATAAATAATCACCAATATACGTATCTTTTCGATATATATGTGTTCGAGTGTATCAGTGTTATGAGATAGTGTGGAGAGTCATGTGAAAGTCTGTGCTCATATACCCTATATATTATTTACCTTTAGATACATCTAAGTGCGCTTTCACACCAGAATCATAGCTCTCACTGATTGACTAAGTGTTGTGCCCTCTTTATTGAGGAAGAATTGTGATATTCAATTTATTAGAAAGTTGAATCTTATTTTTATTAATGACATGATTATGGTTGGCGATGGCTAATGCAAAAAACAAGAATCATTTAGATTACAAAATGACTGTGAGGCCACTCAAAATTAGAGGTGCTAATTCCCATAATTCCAAAACACCCATAGCTCACAAGCTATCTGGAATCAAAAACTTCCTAAAAAGAAAATTGAATCTTTGTAAATAGAAAGCTGACAAGAAAACAAATATAGATGCCTATGTCAATGATTTATATAGTATAGGATATAGAAAATACATTCTACTGACTGTAATAAACAATTCTATAAAAACATAAAACTATCTATCCAAATCCATAAAGAAATTAAACAATAGGTGATCATGCCTACATCCATAAACTAACAAAATAAAAAGATCTGTGCTCCAACATTTAATGCCACTTTTCAAATCCTCTTAATCTCAATAGATAAATTAACAATGCTAAAGATAAATTGCCACTGGGGGACATACCACTGATTATGTTTAAAATCCCATAAAGCAATGCCACCTGTACAATTGTATACTATGGTGAACTGAAAGCAAACATCGCCACAAGAGTACCCAACACAAATATCTTTATCACCTTTGCAGAAAATAATCCTGAATATAAATCCATCTTTTAAAGACATGAACAATAACTCAGTCAAATCTTTGATGTCATTTATGGTGCCAACTACTTCTTTCTGTGTTTTCTGTAATATGTGTTGAGTATTTAAAAATGTTTTTAATGAAGTGTCTTCAATGTGAAGTCTCTTTGCCTTTTCGTCATCTTTCAATTCTAGTCTTTCTAATCTCTCACCCATATTTAAGACTGTTTTGTGAACTTGACCTTCATATGTTTTGACAGCTTCTTGAACCATATCTTGCATATCTAAATATAGTTTTCTATAATCTCCATTTTCTTCTGTACTTGTTCATTCCTTCAGGGTAATTTTATTATTTTCCATACCCTGAAATTTTTCTTTCAATTCTTCTTTAATCCAAACATACATTTCTTTCATTTTTTTATTTTGATCCATTTTTCTTCAATCTTTTCATGGTTCTTTCTCATTTATTTGTATTTTGATCCATTTTCTTCTATCTTTTCTTGTTTTTTGTCATTTCTTCTTTATTTTGATTCATTTTCCACCAATTTTTCCTTGTTTTTTTCTCATTGCTTCCAGAAACATTTCCAATGTGTCCGCTGCTGGATTCTGTTCTTGCATTTTTACAGTTGTCTTTTTTCTTGAATCACTGGTTGTGCTTCCATAGGTTGTATTGCTGCTGTATTGGGTGAATCCATAATTACTTGTTGCTGACTATTTTTTGTTTACACATGTTATCATTAGTATCTTCTATATAAATATTTTAAAAATGTTTAATTCATTATTCTTTCCTCATTTTATCTTATTTTTCCACATTTTTTTCTTTTCCTTAATTATTTCATGAATTAATAGCAACATTAGTCTCTACTTTAGCATAATGATATCCAGATCTACTTTCATTTGATTCTAATATTTCCTTTTAATTTCAGGTTATTTGCTTTTTATTTTATACATATATACCACCTGCCAATCTTCTTTATCAAAAAAAGAATGTTCAAACCCTCAACATTGTTAGTGCCAATTATGTAACAGTAACCAGGTACAAATAATTATTTGATGGTACTAATGAGTACTCAACCCATTATATCGGTACTTATGGCATCATTTTCTTATAGGTGTAATGTGTAATGGCATTACTTTTTTATTTCAGGTTTAAATTCTCATCAATAATATGTGGCAAATATAGAGACATTTATTCATAAATCCTATGAGTAAAATAGAATTCATTCAGAAAAATAATGAGGACTTTTAACATCAGAATTGCTTTATTGTATTTTATTTGTTTGACATTTTTATTTATTCAAATACTATGTTGCAAATCTTCCTTAAATGAAAATGTTTATTTAAAGTCATTTACAATAATAATGTCACTATTTATCAATTGTTTCTATAACCATAGCATCCAGACACTTCACTCATTGGTGTATATGTTCTCAGATCATGGGTGGGGGTTCTTTGGCCTAAATTTTCTTAGCATATTTTATACAAAAAAAGTATTATAACAATGCTTGTTTTCAGTATGTATATAAAATGACAAACAAAGAGATTAATAAACAATAAAATAATTTTTAATGTAATAAAAGGTAGATAAAATAAATATAGTTTTAATTCGTACATTTCCTCTTGTATAAACTTATTAAGCTCGATATCATAATCAAAAGTTCATATCTTTTATTTTTTCTAACTCTTCGTAAAGCCTCTCACATATGTATATAAGCAAAATTTAATTACTATAAACAATCTTTATAGTAATATTTTCATTCATTCGTATACATATATATGAATTAAAATACAATTCATTCTTTGGATATTTTCAATTTAAATATTTTTATTCTTTAACGGTCTGGTATTGTTTCTTTTTAAATATTAAAAAAAAATTCCTTTCTTTCAGAATATGTTATTGCTTTAATCTCTGACTTCTCTCATCTTTTTTAGATATTTTTTCTTTATGATATTAGTATTGCTAATCAAACAAGTGCTGAACACAGATATTTTTGGTGTCCATTAAATAACATTTTTTTGTAACTTAACTGCATAGTTCGATTTCTTTCTTTTCCAATAGCTTATGATACTTGGTATGAAGAATTGGGCAATATGCTTAGGTAGGAATATGTTATTCTCTTCTTTGGAATCCTCAATATCTGAAAGTTATCTTAATGTAATAAATAATTTTATAATATCTTTATGAGCTAGTAAATCCAAATAATTGTGAATTGACACAATATTTTCTAATTTAACCTTGTTAGATAATTCTTTCTTCTTCTTCTTCTACAACAACAAAGAGGGAGAAGAGAAAAAAATCTATCTCATTTGTATATCACCAGCTTAATTTGCATACAATCCTTTTTACTTTATCTAGAATTTTTGGGACAGTCACCTAAATGAATTTTTAAAATAAGCTATTCTTTTAATGAAGGGAATATTAATTTAGTGAATATATTCATGCATATTTACAATAATCTTTATTTATATAACAATTTTTATGTGTGAATATTTCACTCCTCCCTTCTTTCTTCCATCATATATATATGTGAGTATAAGTTAACACATATTATTCTCAAAATATTATCATATAGCCTTTGCATTGCTATGAAAGGGTTACAATATAGTTGAAATCCAAGTTTAAATCCATGTACTGATATGTAAAAATCTCATGCAGGGAAAATGACCATTACATAATGGGCATAACCAATGTTTTGAGACCTCAATATCATTTATTGGTGTTTAATATCAGTTTTACTACTACAATATATAAAATTAAAAACAATTCACATCACTAGATGAGTATCTATATAAAATATGTGAAACACCCCATAACTTATCACAACCACATTCCTTTAAATAATAAAAGCTCCAATTTTAGCACTCAATTGAAAAGGAAATTAAACATGTTTGTTTATTTGCAATGTACAATTTTTACTTTATTAGATTCCCTTTTGTTATTTAAATTAAATTGAATTTTGATAAATAATATATAAATGCACTTAACATCGAAAAGGATTTTATTTTCAATGAAGCATCAAAATTTGAGCTTATTTAAAGGAGGAATGTAGCTGGATTAATATAGCTATGGGGCATTTCAAATATTATATGCATATATACTTTCTCACACATAAAAATAACTTTATGGGTTTAAATCCTTATAAGAACTTAGATTTGAAGTAAAAGAGAATCTCCTTATGCTTCAATAAATCCCAACAAAAGAGCTATTATAGGATAATGAAGAAAACTTGTTTAGTCTCAGGATACATTGTCAATTAATAGTAATTGACAGCTTTCTGAAATATGAAAAAGCAAAGTTATCTCTGTTTACCTGGATATAATCTTTTACTTTTTATTCTTTATCAAACTAAAAATCCACATATATTTCATAAGGGATACTTATTTATTTTTGAAAACTTGAATATATTTTCAATCAAGCATGCATATATAGGGGTTTAACCTATTAATGTGACACAATACACACATGATATTCATACTATAAGGGGGCAATATTGTAAATTTTATAGCAATGGAAATATATAAAACAAAGTATAATTACTTATCTTCACAGTTATTTTAATATTTCAAACAAAGAAATTGTTTTCATGAGAAAATGCAACAAGTTGATATTTTTTTAAAATTAAACATTACAAATTATTTTCATATCTATTAGAGCAAAAAGTTCCTATTGGTTAATAATATTTTTATAGAATGTTCAGCCAATTATTTGCTAATCTGTTATGGTAAATAAATGTCTTACTTATTTTTTTTTTCAATAAATAAATAAACAAAGCTTCATTAAAAAATTATAATAACAATCAATCCATTAATTAAAATTAAAAAACAAACATTTGAACAACATATATTATATCTGTGGAACAAATATGTGTACAAAAAAAACTTATATAAAAATATCTATAAAAAAATCTTGAAGGCTTTACACCCTACGTGATATAAACATGATCATATGAACTATTACATCATTAAATTATTTAATCTTTTAATGCACTATTTTGATTAATTTATTGTTTTTATTGAACATGTTAATGAATAATGTATTTTCATATATTTTTAATTTAATATGCATATAGAAAATTTTTTGTGCTCAGAATTTTTTTTTATTTAGATTTTTTGTATACATATTTTTCATGTATCCATTTTTTTGCACAAACTTTTATATATATTGAACAGATACATTATTATTATTATTATTATTATTATTATTATTATTATTATTATTATTATTATTATTATTATTATTATTATTATTATTATTATTATTATTATTATTATTATTATTATTATTATTATTTTATTATTATTATTATTATTAAATTTTTTTTTTTTTTTTTTTTTTTTTTTTTTTTTTTTTTTTTTTTTTTTTTTTTTTATTATTATTATTATTATTATTATTATTATTATTATTATTTTATTATTATTATTATTATTAAATTGCAATACAAAGAAAATTTACAAATTATTATAATGCAAAGTTTGGAGCACTATGTAACTCTCACAGTGTTTTATTAAAGCTATTAAGAAATCTTAATGATATTTTATTTTTGGCAAAAATAGTTAAAGGACAAATCAACATCATTAGTGAAATTTCGTACAGTGTTCCAGATATCCATAAATTTATTTAAATGAATTGAAACTGAATTCTTCTCCTCCTCTTCTTCTTTTAATAAATTAACTATTTAATATTTTTTATGTTTTGATAAAAAATAATTAAGATTTATTTATTTTATTTTTGGAAAAAACAAGTATGTAAGTATGGTATTTCTTACTTTAGATTAGTAGTTAATTGGATAAACTCCTTATACAAAAAGATTATTAACCTGTAGGAGTCTTTTGGTCTATCATATATGGAAATAACTATTAATGTTTAATTTTTAGATAATATTTAGTTGTATTTTTTAATGAAAGCCAATTCTTTGAATTTAGTTATATAAACAAGTAATTGTATTTTTTTTATTTCTATATTTTCTTTAATTAATTTATATATTTTTTATTGTTTCCATATATGTATATAAAACAAATCAAATTTTAGATTTGAAGAGATATCACTTAAAATTTTTATCATAAACTATCATTTCTGACATGAAATATAGAAACAAAGTACTTATAGTTCTTTATATATGTTTAAATAATGATATAGTATTTTTTATATCAGACAAATATCTGGTTAGAAAGTGGGGGATTCAGATGTTTTAAATTTCTAGCTTATCTGATAAAAATAAGTTTTATTTGAAATACATGAGTCAGTGAGGGATTGGAATTTTTGCACTGAGTAATATACCATATGTTAAATTGAGATGGGTGCTTTCAAATATAGAATTTGACAGGTTTTAATATTTCTTCAATAAAATTAATTGTTATGCATACACAAATATTTATAAATATTTAAGGGATATTACCATGTTTAAGAGTGAGTGCAAACAAATTTAGGATATTTTTTCAGTCAACCATACTATAGACAATCTGATTAATCATTTAGAAATAGGTATCTATCTATTCTTATATAATTAAAAGAATTTTTTAAAAAAAAATCATTAAAACCAGCACAATCTGAGAGTTGGCAAGATCGGTAAGTATTGTCTTTTTTTTGTATTAAAATATTTTATTTTAATCTTTTTATGTATTTAAATGTTGTAAAGAACTTCATTAAAATTTATGATATAATTCTAAATATTAAGATGTTAGAATAAATATTATTATAGAAGAGTAAACCACTATTATTTATAACCAATCCTGGTGATCAATGTTTTGATTGTAGATGATTATTACGCAATTGCCTGTAATTTGATAGAGAATATATGTATATGCATGTGTGTGTATATATATATATCAAACTTATTTATTTTTTTAGCAATGATTCAGCTATTACTAATACAGATTTACAGGTAATACTTGAATATTTTATAATCTATTATAGTTACTTTGAAGAAAAAAAAGCAATAAAAACAAAAAAATTATTTACTTAATTGAAATATTAAATATACATATATACATTTTTAAAATTAAAAATTTCTTGCTGTTATAATACAAAAAAATGTAATTTTAATCATTCTTCGCCCCTAAACAAAATTAAAATAATAATAAAAAACAATTTCCAATAAGGTTGAGACACACAGTTTAACTTTTGAATTTTACACAAATATTCTATCATATTTTAAAGTTACTGTATTTGGGATTCATGCATTTTGAAGCTAATAAAATATGTCTTTTCTGATTTACTAAAACAATGTTTTTTTCCTTAATGAATTCGATTCGAATAAATGAACATTTGTTAAATATAAAACAATTTCCATCTAATCATATTCGATTTCTTTCATTAGAAAAATATGGCAAAGAGTATAATACAGTGAAGAATTACCGTTGGATAAAGCATTGACATTATTCAAATAGAACTTTGTGCTGCTAAATGAATTAAAATACAATATTGTCAAAATATAGAATTTTCTGTAATTTTTAAATGTAAAATATTACAGAAGATAAAAAACAATGTAAATTGAAACAATGTGTGTTAAAATAACTAATAATTTAATATTTAATGTAATAAATTATTATAAATGTATATAAATAAATACACATAATGATTATATACATATTACTTTTCATGTTTGCATATACATTGTACAAGTTTTTAGTTTTTTAATTTTATGAAAATTAATATATGTTTGTACATACTATATATTTTAAATATTTTATGAATAGTAAGTGTATGTGTATATGGATATATAATAATTGGTAATACATGTTTATCTACATATGAAATATTATGGAAATCAACTATTCTTTAGGCATTCCCTAAAAATAGATACAAGCTCTCCCATATACATGTAGATATATAGGAAATAAAATTATTATATATTTTTTCAAAAAAAAAATATATTGTAATACGATTGTATTTTTTTAGATCTGAAAAATATTGTTAGAAAGTCAAAACTGTTACAGATATATTTAATAGAACATTAAATTAAAAATGCATTAGGAGAAATTTTAATTATTTTAAAAATATTTGATATAAACAGTGCAAGAAAAATGGAAGAAGTATTAAACATCATATAAATATCAAAAACATCCAAAACATTAGGAATGTTTAAAACAGATGGCCAACATTCAACTTTATTGTAAAAAGGCTTAAACAAAAGCTTAATAATATATGGAAAGGAAATATAAGAAATAAATTTTAATAAGAAAATAAAACAATATATAAAAGAAGTATTACAGATGCAATTATAAAATATAAAAAGACTAGAGCTTAAAAAAGATATTTAAAAAAATAATTTGAAAACTGGATTTGATTCTTGTCATATTTGGGAAATGGAGGTGGTTTATTTTTTGTATATATATATATTAAAATTTATATTCATTAGTTTGTTTATTTTTATTATTAAAGTTACTTGATTTGAACTTCTGTTCATTTGCTTTTTTTTAGCTTTAGAGTAATGAGACTAGCAGTTTTGATTTTCATTCTTTTTAACTATTCATAATTTTTAAATTAATTTTAAGATTAACAATAGTTCTGTAGTTGAGGCTTAAAATAATGAGACTATATGGGAATTATTCAAATTACTTTATTTATTACATTTATTACTTATATAATTAACTGCAATTTACTTTATTTAAATACAAATCTTGTTTTGTTTATTTCAAAAAATAATATTGTATTTATTTATGCTTATCTTTAAAAAAAGTTTTTATAGTATTAACTTTTTTTTTTTTGAAAATTTAAGATATTCGAACACTTTTTGAAAAAACAAATTTATTCTCATAATTATTAAAAGCTAAATTATAATAAAGAAGAAAGTATTACAAAAACTTACAAAAGCATTGTATTATAAATTTTCTTTTTAATTATTTAAATAAATTTTACCTTTTATATATATATTGCATTATAAAAAATAGTAAGTCGTATATCTAAAATTTAAAAATTAAGATAATAATGAATATCTTTTTTTTTTTAAAAAAAAATAGATACATTTATTTGCTATTACATTCATATAAATACTTTTCAATAAATCTTTAATTTCAGAAACCAACAAAATTTGAAAGCAGGTAAATAACTTAATTTATTTAAAACTTTATTTTAATTAAATATTATTTGTAATTTTATTATAGTCATCTGTATAATTTTGAGTATTTTGGCATTGCTGATTACATTAAGTGTTTATGCTTTGAATTATTTTTTGTTGGAATTGTTTTATTTTGCATTATTATTAATACTATTATTATTGTGATTATTTTCTAGTTGTAATATATCTTTAGCATTATTTCAGTTTAGATAAGAATGTTAATTGTGATTTAGTCTTGTGGCATTATTAATGACACATTTACCTTTATTACATATCTTATTTATTTATTTATTCATATTGCTGTTTTATTGATTAATATATATTTGCTATCATTTAATATTTACTGCTCTCAAAAAATTAACCTAAAACATATAGTTTCAACATTTATAAAAGCTTTGAAAATAAAAGATAAGTATCACTTCCCAAAAAGTCCTGTTGAACATATCTTACTTTTACTTTCATAAACAAAATCACTCATTACTATTATTTCAATAATGTAAAAGGTAAGAAAATATTCATTTAAGTAATTTATAAATACACTACTACTCTCTGTCAATGTTAATGTGATAATAAAAAAACTTTAAAGTTTTAATTTCATTACATATTCTTTTATATATTACTTGTTTGATGATGACCTATTATTTAAGTACATATAACTGCAGATCCCTTTCAAGTGAAGTAATATTGTATAAATTGTAAGAACTGTGTAATATTAAATGAGATATTCCTGAACTTTGTAAAGTTAGATGAAAAGTTGAATAGAAATTTGATTTACAAATTAGACATGTGTTATATTACAAAAGCACAAATGTTGGAAACCTAAATAGAATGAGATTTATTATAACCAAAAAATTGGATATTGGCATTATGTAGATTAAGATATAACATATAGAATGATAAATTTAATTATTAAAATTAATAGAAGATATCTGCATCCCCAAAAGATCTGATTATGATGAATTAGAGGATTTTCATATAGATGTTTAAAATGCTTTTGATTAGATCAAAAAAGCAATTTAAATTTTTTATATAAAGTTTTTATGCTAAAATTAGTAAATAATTGAAAGATGAAAATACTTTAGGTTGGTTATGATAATGAGCCTACAAGAGGACATCCATATGGGCTCTCAAAACAAGAAAACTCATATATTACAAATCCTTTCTTTGGGTAAAATGCTGAATGAAAATAGACATGAAAACATTCAAATGAAGATATGACAGCATGAGATTACATCTTGACTAATAGAAATATATATTTCAAGATTGTAATGTTTTTAATAGATTCAATATAGAAAGTAAGATGTAAAATATATATTAAAGCAAAAGTAGAGACAAAAATGTAAAAAAAAAAAAATATTAATTGTTGATATTCCTAATTTTCAGAAACACACCAATGATTTTAAATTAAAAATTACAAATCATTTCAAGATGGTTTACATTTGAATAAAATCAATAATAAGATTATAGATATACTACTAAAAATGAAAAAAAAAACAGCTGGTACAAAAACAACAATTTATCATAAAATTTCTATTGAGACAATAAAATATATAAAGAAAAGAAGGAATATAATCCATTGAAAAAAATTGAATATTTAGCGTTTTGTAAGATGGTATGAAAAACAATTAATAATGATGAAAGAAAATATAATCATTATTTGTAAGGAAAGCTATAGAAGAGAATAAAAGTTTCAAAAGCATAAAAAAAACATCTTAGCAATGGAAGTATTATTTCTGCAATAAAAATTGAGATGATATCAGGAAATATGTGAAAGAATTCTGCAAAGAATTAAATGCTGATAAAGAATAAGAAACCAATATATCTATTACAGTTATTACATCTTTTGAATTGGCCAGTACTTTAAATGAAGAAATGAGACATGTAATTAAATCAGTGAAGAAGGAAAAAGATTCAAGAATTGATTGAATTAATAATTGACATTTTAAAAGAAGATTGATGAAGAAATAGAAAATATGTTGTTAAAATTATTTACCAAATATCTAAATGATAAAATTTATGAGATGATTAGATTAATGTATAATAATATTGATATCTAAGAAAGGTGATAAAGAAGACATAAAATTATAAACCTATTAGTCATCTACTAATTCCCAGAATCTTTATTACAGTTTATATCTAGCAAACTTTAGATATTAACCAAATAAAAAAATAAACTGATTTTTAAAATGGTTTTGTTATTGTGATTCACATATACATATTAAGAATTTATAAAAAGAACCAGTAAATATGAGCTGAGATTATGCTTTGGATAAAGGTATTTGATATATAAATATTTTTACTGTGATTAAAGCACTGGATCATCAAGATATATTACCCAAGGATATTATCATATTCTGAAGAATATGTATGAAAATGCACAACAATGATTACATTTCATAGTGATACTAAGAAATATAATAAAAAGGGTGTAAAGGGTACTTCTATAATGCTAAAACTTTTAACAATAGTTTTCCAAGAAATATTTTATGGATTAAAGTGGAAAGCTCAAAGACTATTAAGAATGAGTGGAGATTATTTAAGTCATTTAAATTTTGCAGATGATATGGTTGTTTTTGAACAGAATGCTTCAGAGCTATAGATGAGTTATCAGATGGAATTTAAAAAGTAGAAATGAACATAAATGCTAAAATATTAAAATAATGTTCAATGGATTTTTTTAGAATAAAAAAACAAGATTGATAATCATGCCTTAGTAAAGACATAAAGATTGATGAGAAGAATTGTAAGTTCACTAATGTAAAAATGAAGGCAGCTAAATTAAAAAAAATATTTTAAAATTCTAGTAATCAGTTATTTCTCCATATGTTAATTATAATTCATAATAAGTTATAATAGTTTTTGTAAAAATGTACAACTGATTCATAATAATATATCTTATAAACATTAATATCACTAGAGGAGACTTGAATATTAAGAGTATAAGTGATAATAGAGATTGTGAATAAAATATGGGCAATAAAAATTTCACAGAAAAATTTATTGTAATAAATGATTTAGAATTTGCATTACTTGCAATACACAAGTCATTCAAAAGACTGTAGAAAATGTATATATTGACATTGAAAGAAGAAAAAAACTAAGAACACAATAGCTATAATATTGATAATTAAAAAATAGCAACATCTGTACAACTTTTCAACAATAAACATGAATTTGGATCATATCTTTAAAAATTACAAATATTCTGAAGCTTAAAAATTAAATCAAACTCATTCATAAAAATTAAGAAGTTTGTCAAAAATTGAAAATGTAAAACTAAGAATAAACATCAATCAGTATTTTAAAAAAAATCAAAATATTGGCAAAAAAGAATTCTAATATTTTTAAAATTAAGATATTATCCTTATATTGTAAAACTTTTCCCAGATTTGCAACCTTTCTATTTTTAAGACTATAAATAGCTGCTTTAAGTTTACTAAGATGGATATCTTTGTTTAAATGTAATAGATAAAATGAATATATCATTTAAAGTTGTCAACTCAATTCTTGTATCATTATTCAAAAGAGAATCAAATTACTTCCACTTACTCAAAATATCTTTATCATCATATAAAAGAATGATATTACTGTATCTAATAGGATTGGGATACTGTTTATCAGATCCTTATGTTGTTTAAATGCACCAAAAAAATCTAGAGTGATCATAATTAGTGAATATCTATATCTTATTTGCAATTTTAATTCATCTGTTATTTATTAGTTTTGAAGAAATTTATATAAAGTAACAACAAAAATATGTTACTTACAATATAAAATATTAAAATTATGGTTAAAAGGTTTTAGACAAACTAATAATGAAGTAATGTATTTTGATTTATATAAAGATTTTAAAAATATTGATGCATTCACTACATATGATGTACTTTGTCATGTTAAAACATACGTAAGAGAAGAAATTATAATAAATAATATAGTTTCTTTATGTATTAATCACATTAATACAAGCCTAATGAAAAATAATATTTTCATTGCTGTTATTATAGAAAAGATTGCTTATCATTATTTTACATTTATATCTATTCAGAACAAAATGCAATATAATAACATATCAGAAATAGTGGAAATAAATCGATATTGTGTAATAATAAACTAATTAGAACATTTTTACAAGAAACTGACAGAAATGAAGTCAAAAAAATTAATGACATTAATACTATATATAAGAAGTTTTTAAAAATATTCAAAAAAAAAAAAATATCAGTGTAATTAAAAAATAAGAATATAAAAGTTTAACTTAATTGAATAAATAAAAAATATTGAAATTTATACAAGAAAAAAAAACTTATGGAAAGAATGCAAAAAACTAAACAAAATCATGATTTATTTCTTAAATATAAAGCATTAAGAAGTTAATTCTATGATAAGGGCAGAGAAATAATTATCTTATAATAATTTTTTTTAATGAAAATAGAGGTGACATAAAAAAATGAAGAAAAATAAATGAAATATTGTTAAGAAAATCAAGTTCTATAAATAAATGATGAAAATTTAGAAAAATATTTTAATACATAGTCTTCTTCTACCAAATATTTTTAATATTATATTTGTTAAAAGAATTAACAAACTAAAAAAAATAATATATGGTATTAATATTAAAAAATATATAATAGTCAACCTCATTCAATATTTATGCTAAATTTAAATGAAGAAATATATTGAAGCTGTGCATAGAATGTAGAGTTTGTAGAGTTAATATCACAATGGCAGACATAAAAAATAATACCATATTCTATCAGATGTTATACTTTACATGATTAATAAACTAATAGAAAGTAGTGAATTTTCTACATTATTAATCTGATGCTTAAAGAACTATCTATATCTTTTTTTCCTTCAATTGCTAAAATAATAAAAAATTATATTTATAAAAAAAATTTTTAAAAATTAAATGAAAGTAATTTTTTAAACAAAAAACCAGTATGAATTCACAAAAGGAAGAAATACATCTATGTTATTAGAAAATTTTGAGGATAAAATTAATAGTGCACTAAATGCTAAAAAATATATAATAGTAATTTTTTTTATTTTTATAAGGCTTTTGACATTATTGAGCATTATTGATCATAAGCAATTATTTTTTTGTAAAATTGTAAAGTTAAAAGAAAATTGCTTAGTTTCTTTAAAAAGTACTTAAATGATAGATATTCTGTTATATCAAAAATATCAAATGCATTGAGTAATGAGCAAAAAAAATTATATGGAGTTCCTCAAGGTTTTATATTTAGTACATTATTATTTCTGATTTTCATAAATAATTAGAAAATATTAATACGGAAGGATCAATAAACAATATGCAGATGATGCTGTTATTATGAGTATAAATAATAATATTACAAATAAAGAATGTCAAGAAAGTCTAAACAAAATTGTCATTTGAAACTTTGAGAGAGAAATTTATATAAATGGAGAAATGCTATCCTCACAAGAAATATAAAAAATATTGATATACATCTAGATTCACATAAGTGTATATTTGATAATAATGTAATATGTAATGATAATAAATGTATAAAAGTAGTACAAGTAAAATATATATCTGCAAATGATAATAGATGAAAAATGCTTTGGAAACATATTTGCATATTAATTAATAATTTTAGACATTTAAAGTTAGTCTATTGTTATAAAGTGCTGAAAATTTGAAATTCTTAAATCGGAAGTCAAATTACGATAATGGCTATTACTTTAAATATTATAAATCTCCATGCACTATGTCAGTAAGAGTTTAAAAAACTTAAGTGAATCACTTAAGTTTAGAGTGTATTTCTATATTTACACCAACTTTCACTGACCATGCTAAATCATGGCTTGAAGTGATTCACTTACGTTTTTTGAGCTCTTATTGACATGTGTGTGCATGAAGATTTATAATATTTAAAGTAATAGCACATTATCAGAATTCGACTTCTGATTTAGGATTTTCAAATTTTCAGCACTTTATAATAATATATTTACATTTATAAGTCATATTAGTCTGATCATAGCTGGTTAAAAATGAGACACTGTCTTTCTACCATGATGGGTGAACTAGATTTATACAATTCAAAACTTGATTATAACATTAGGGGCACAATAGATTCAAGCCCTGATTTAGTAGGGTCAATGAAAGTTGGTGTATATATAGAAATGCACTCTAAACATAAGTGATTCACTTAAGTTTTTTAAACTCTTACTGGGTATGAGTGTGAGAAGATTTATAATATTTAAAGTGATAGCGCATTATCGGAATTCGACTTCCGATTTAAGAATTTCACATTTTATATTAATCTACAAAATCAATTATTTTTTTCAAAAATATTCTTATCATCACATATAAATATTTATGTGAATCTATTCTTTATTGAAATATAAAATAACATTTTATGAATTTGCACTTTTCTAAAGTTAGTAGATGAGCATTATGCAAAAAAAAATAATTGACCGAATAGAAAAAAAAGTTATATAAAAAAAGAAAAGAGAAAAAAAGTGGCTACAAAAATAATATTTTATTATTCAATCAATTTTTTTGAATATATAAAAAAATCTTAATATAAAACAGTTTAAAAGGTATATAAGAAAATACATACCATAGTTTCAAAATATTGTAATAAATAGAGAATAAGAGTAAGAAATCACTATTTTTCTAAATTATTCTATAATTTAGTTACTGATATTACATAGAAATGAAAAGTCAAATTAAAAAATATATTAAAGAGAGGAAAAAGGAAAACAATTAGCTCAGAATACAGAAATATATATATATAAGTATACAATATTATGTAATCAATATTTTTATTATATATAATTAACATATTATTGAAACGGAATCTATTGATGTTATAATCATTAGAATACTTTGTATTGTAAATAAAATTTAAAGAAAATGTAAATATATAAACGATTATGAAAATTTTCTTCTAAATAAAAGCACAACTCGGGTTTACTAGGAGAAGAATGCAATTTGCATTTGTATAAATATAGTCTGACCTATGTTTAAATGAATGAATAAAGAATGATATATATTTAAAAAGTAGAGATCTTGCACTTACACCCCTTCTGTTGTAGCAACTGTCATTGGTGTGAGAAGCATAATAAAAGATTACTGGGTGCAATAAAAAAATGTAAGCCTTCTTGTTAATTGTTGAACATTTGCCTTCAGTTGTCTATATTTGTTATGAAATTCTACATTTAATTAATCCCCAAGTAGAAAATGCCATGTTTTCCTTTAATCAAATTACTACTAATAAGATGATTATTAAAAAAAAGTCATGAATCTTCTTTTTAATGAATATAGGAATAGATTTGCTTCTATCCCTAACATGCTGCTTAAGTAATGTAACAATTGTGAAGGTGCAAATCAAAAATTTTAGCATCCTAATAACTGTTAAAATTTAGTACTTACAATGCATTGGTTTAAACAACAAATTTAATATTTTTTTTTTAATGTGATTTGAATAAAATCAATTTTTTTAATGCATATGTCATTTTTGATTTTGGAATATACTGATTTGTGAACCACCCAACAATCTGCACTTGTAAGTATTTGGGTAATATGAACTTTTGTATTCTGATTTCTAATTATAATATAATGTTTTAAATGTCATTGTTTTGAGCATAGATACATCCATGTTTTTTTATAGCAGATTTTCTGCTTACACAAATTGTTTATAAAAATCAATCTATGTTTTGTTAAAAAATTCTATAATAACAATTGGTACCAACACATATTAATGTATCTGAGGGGGAAAAGACCTTTTAATTGTATTTCTACAATAATTTTATCCCACAAAAAAATAAAAGCTTTTTAAAATCTGAATTCTCTGAATCTAAGATTAAGACATAAGTGCCAGTAAAATAAGCACCATGACCATTGTTTAGATATCTTAATATTTTTAGTCTTTTATTTATATAAAGGATTCCAAAAATAGAATATACTAAATGAGAGTTTATAGCAAATCCAATATCGTGCATTTATGACTGATTTATCCTTCCAAAAAAATAATTGTATTTGTTCCATCATATTTCCTTTTTCTGAAAAATAAGTTTCAATAATAGTATTCATATTGTTCTTAAATCTAAGAAGTTCTATAATCAGGAGTGCTGTTCTCCATTAGGATCTTAAAAGAATTTATATTAAATAAAGTTTACACATTGTATCTATATTTAAAAACATTAAATTTAAAATTTACTTTTAGTTCTATCAGTGGCTCATGATTTACCACTACTACAGATATTAATTATTATTTTTATCACTTTAATGAGTAATCCACTAGACATAGCAACCTAATCAGTATATGTGAGATAGACTATTTTTAGACAATATTTTCTAGGTCCCTTCAACTTCTATGGTAAGTAGGAGAAATCAATAAGTAAGGCTGCCTAAACATTCAGCATCAACTGAAAAATCCAGCTCCAACCTAACTCATTGCAAATTGTACTACCCTAAGCAAAGATCACAACTAAGAACTGACCACCTATTTTGAAGTCAGAAATAGTGTATGTATAGCTAAAGATTAGAAATAGGATTGCATAGTTACACATTCTCATTGTTACATTAAATATAGGTAGAGGACTATTTGTAGGAAAAACTAATATGATTGATCAGAATAACTTAAGTGACTAAAGAAGGTAAAGAGAGGCATACAGAAAATATTATTTGCATTGAAAAAAGTCCTTAGCCTTTGATAAATCAACAATTTCTACAAGGCAATAGAAAATACTCTTAATTGAATATTATTTATTTGCTATTCCCATTCTAGATCATTCCAGTATCACCATATATGGAACTCCTTGGTAGAGTGAGCATAGCTTTTAATGTTAATCCACTTAATTCTTAAATCAAATTACTTTATTTTATCAAAAACTTTATTAATAATATATTATCTAAAACCTTTGCAATATATATAACTATAACGACGACGTGAAAATTTTACAAATCTATTTAAATAATAATTGAACTGCCCTCTAGCTGCCAAGTTCGATAACTTTTTACAATAAGAGAGTAAAAAGTTATCGAACTTGGCAGCTAGAGAGCAGTTCAATTATTATTTAAATAGATATGTAAAATTTTCACATGTCATTATAGTTATTCATTATTAAAATATTATTTATCATTATATATATGTGGAATCTTATAATTAAATATTAGTAAATACAGTAATCAAAATTTTTAAAAGTACAAAAAATATAATCATCATTTAGGAGTGTTTTTGACTATCCTTGTAGTGTTTGTCAATTAATACTTTGAAAGGTTAACCTTCCCATAATTCTTTGGTCTTAACATTTACTGCCTGTGTATTGATCAAGTCCTGCTTGTATTTATATATTAGCATAGCTTCCTTTATTTTTCTTTTATTGCTATTTCTCTCAATTTGAAATATTTTTACATTATTATAATTGAAATTCAAACCATATATACATGATTTATTATGGTCACAAAACATGAAAACTGTTGCAGGTAGCAGATATATAGAGGAATTGAGATGTACACTGGAGAAAAGAACTAAAGAGCACTTTCTATTATTAAAAAGGGTTCAAAATATGAAACAAAATTGTAAAGATAATAATAATGCTTCAGCTTTCATTTTATGGTCATAATAAATCATATATATATATGGTTTTAATTTCAATTATAATAATGTAAAATATTGCAAATTGAGAGAAATAACAATAAAAGGAAAATAAAGCAAACTATGCTAATGTATAAATACAAGCAGGACTTAATCTATAGGCAGGCAGCAAACATTAAGATCATGGAATTATGGGAAGATTAACTTTTCAAAATATTAGTTGACAAAGATTACGAGGATATTCGAATGCTCTCATAAGTGTTGATTATATTTTTTGTAGTTTTCAAAATTTTTGATTACTATATTTACTAATATTTAATTATAAGATTCCATATATTGCTTTGAAGAAATACATACATCGATTTATAATATTATTACATATGTATATATAATGTCATGTGAAATTTATTAAGTCTATTTTAAATAATCATGGAAATGCCCTCTAGCTACATGTTCAATAATGTTTTACAGTAAGAAAATGGACCACTTCTTATCATAATTCAGATTTTTTTTTATTTAGAGTTATCCCAAACAATAAAAAGATCTTAAATACAGTATTAAGTGGTCAATTTTGTTACTGTAAAATGAACATGGCAGCTAGAGGGCAGTTCAACTATTTAAAATAGATGGTAAATTTTATATGACATTATATTTTTTCACTATATGGATAAACTAAATATACATATAAAGATATTTATTATTTTGTTAACATTTCATCTTAGTTATTTTCTGAGGTTAGAACACTGCTAGATAAATTTTAAAAATCTTTCTAACAGTAGACATAGTTATCAAAACATCTCTATATCAAAAAATGTCCTGCATAATTTAGTGCAGTGGTAGAGGGTAATGACTTCATCCTGTTCCAATTCCTGAGCATTTATTTATTTATTTTTACTTTTTATTTAATAAAAAAAATAGTTCATCCTGGAATTGAAATAGTTTTGCCTTATATAAAATGGAATCTGATCAAATTAATAACATTTTATAGAAAACTAATATTAACATTGTTCATGTAAATTCATGCCAATACTTGACTACTTTCATACCAATCATAGATTTAATATTAGATGAATATATTTTTGTTATTAGAAGGAATTAGGTTTTCCAGCCCTTTATTCACATAATAATTAATTGACAAAACCTATTATGAATTTTTAATAAAACATGAATTATAGAAAAAATTGATTAATATGACCAATGAATTACTAAAAGCAGATATAGAAATTTTTTAAAATTTCCATAAAATAAATAAAAAATCTGGAATAAATAAAATCAATGCTATTTGGAAAAAATTACTGGAAGCAAAATTAGATTTTAAAACTTCTCAACTATTGATTTTTGAAAATGAAAGGATAAGAATAAAAAATGTTAAAAACCCACAAAAAAAAGGGAAAACTTTGACAAAAGTATGCATGATCTCTAATATATTTTTGTAATCAAGAGTATAGAATGTAATTCTGAAGATTATTTATCTTAATTAATTAATAAATAAATTGGTAAGATTTTCTATGAATTCATCTTGAGAAAAGAAGATATCAGCCACTGACCAAAAACTTGTAATAAGCCTTACAGATATTTTCAGCTTTTCCTATACATTTTAGATCTGCAATCTGCAGCTATGTCCAAATAGTTGACTTAAAAGATACAACATTACCTTATTTATGGATTATCATTCACCATCCCCACAAAATTAAATATCCAATTAGAATGACATTGGGACAGCTTCAATCAAAATTGTATAGATATTTGTTTGAATGAAGCATATCAATAAATTAGAAATTACCCCATAAATTCTGAAGTTTCATACCATTATTACATCAGCAATATATATTAAAATATTATGCAATAACAAAAAAAGTAACCAAAATTAGAAAACATCAAAAAATTCTATAACTGATATAGAACTTAAGTTTGAATTAAAAATCAAGATTGGAATTATTTCATAAACTGCTAATTTTCTTTTAAATAATGCATTTTTTTCTACTTAACAAATTAACCTTTATATCTAAATATTTATTAATTCAGGTTTCTTTTTATTTTTATTATATTTTTCAAATTATATATAACTTATCCTATCCATTTGTAATATATCTTTTTATTAGAATGCAATTAACAAATAATGACAAGTTAATTTACTCATTGTTAAAACTCTTGAATGTTAATCAAGTGATTGTTTTCTTTGTAAAAATTAGTATATGGTAATAGTTGTTGTTTTTTGTATAGTTATTCTGATAATCATTATTCCTCTTAATTTCAATTTTGTATAATTTTCTTAGCTATTTTTATAAATTCTAATTGCAAATATTATATTTATTTTAAATAAATATTATTTTATTTTCTTCACATTTTAAAATATAATTACTCTTGGGATTATTGTGAGTTCTTGCTTTATATGTTTAATTAGTCCTGAAATATTTTAATTTTATGTGATGGTAAATGTGCTTGTTTAGTGTTGATATTCTCTAAATAAATAAAGCATGTGATTAATTGAACTACTGAAACATTAAATCCACAAATCTAAATATTCTTATTACCGGAATAAAATAATTGGAATATTTTTTTTAAAAAAAACCCATATAAACTAAAGAATTTGAACACAAGTAATAAAAGTAAGTAATCTGAATTTATTTTTGCACCAAATAAGTCGCAGGAAGAATCATGTTTTAATGACTATTATTCTTGTAATGCTAATTTTAAATATTTTAAAACGCAATTCAGTTAGTATGAAAGTAATAATACTTTTAATTGAAAGTGAATATTAACAGATACCGAAATGTAAGAAAGAATCAGATTTCGTATGTAAAAAGATTACAATATCTAGTCTTTTTTAAAAGCCATCTTTGACAAATTTATCAATTATCTCTGGATTATTCATATTTTACCATACTAGGTATTTTTAACATCATCATTCAAATTCAAAGACTTTAGAAAGGTAATCACAATCGGATTAACAAGTGATCTTTTAAGAAATTTTATTAAATATATTTATTTAAAAGAAGATTTTAATATTATGTACAATTAGATAATGACCAAAATTTAAAAAAAAAATTAAAAGCATTGATAAAAAAGCTTTTAAAAAAAAAATTAAAAGCATTGATAAAAAAGCTTCATTAATAAAATAACAAAACAAATATAAAAATTATAATAAAAAGTTTGCATGAAAAGTCTCTGAGAGATTAAACTTTTAGAGGCATCAATAAAAAATATATTGAGAATATATATTTTATTTTAAATTGAACTTGATTCATGTTCAATTAAATTTTATAATGACTAATCCAGTTAGTGTTTGTGCAAACAATATATATATATATATCATTAAAATCAGTCAACACTTAGGCAATCCCAATATCAATAACAATCAACAATCTTAACTGTTGTCAAGCCAACTACTCTTCTCACAGTGCATGCCAATTATGTAGCACATATGTCAAGAGTAGTTGCTTTCTACAATATTTCACGTGTACAAATCAACTAAATGATTAATTATTACATATATTTATATGTTAATATGCTTTGTGAAGTATGTAATTATTCTTTCTTTGATGTTTTGGTATTTTAGTCAGTCTAAGCATTTGTGATGCCATTTCCATAATCATACCTGCTTTACTTTACTCTATATGCTGTTTTGTAGTAGTTTTTATTAATGCATAAATGAGACAATTTAAATATTTCAACAATTCAGTAATTGGATGCTATTAGCTGTGTTATTTGTTTTATTATGGTGTTATTGTTTGTGCAAGTCTCCTTTATCTTTCTGTCACCCCACTCTACACATACAAATTTAATAATATGGATCAAAATGATGCCCATGTTTTTTCATGATCTAAAAAGACTGACATATATGCTTCCCTTTCTTTAGCTTTTTATATAGGTACTTATTCTTGAAACGATGTTGGTTCAATATTCTCTGCAATATACTTCATTTCATGCTAATGAATTGTGTTTTATATACTATTTGCAAGAATTCTTTATTTTTGGCATTTTTGATCAGTCTCTTGAGACTGGTTGATGTTCTAAAGCTTATATTGTTTTTTTACTTAAAATTATTCGTTATATTAGTTGGTATACCTGGTATGTAAGGCATTATAATCTATGGTTTATTGTTATCTTCTTAAATTCTGTTTTATTTTGGCACTGTATCTTTTGATTTCTCTGTTCAATGTTTTTTGGCTACATCCTTTGTTGAGATCATTATTTAATATTATGTTTTCAGACTATTTTACATTTATATAACTTTTGCTTTGAGAAAGGCTTTAAATCCAGATAGCTTGTAAGTCATGGGAATTTTTAACTGAGGATGAATTGCATCTTTTATTTCTATTGGCCTTATTATCATTTTGGAGTCAAGATTACTATTATTTCTGTACTTCATTAAGTTGATGAATTTAATGTTTTCTGTGTTATTTTTGTTTTCTCTTGTCTATTGTAGTGGTGATTCTGTATTTAACTGTTTATTCATTTCTTTTTCTATTTGCACAGGTCTGCATATGAACATAACATCTATGAATCTTCTTTATATAATCTGTTCATCTTTTTCCAGGAAAGATGGTACAATTTTGTTTTTAGTTTTTGCAAGTATTCAGCTGCATATTATTCCACTGTCATGAGTCCTTCATCTCATAATATTCAGTGTTGAACTTAATTGTGATATTATTGTCAATCCAGTTCAGTATTCTGTTGATGAACTCACTCTTTTGTTTGTTACACCTACTTTTGACTAGTAGGTTTTTTATTATGTTTCTTGATACTATACAGGATACTGTGCTGCATAGCTCTGTTCACCCCAATAAAAATCCCTATGATATACAAGTATTTGGATTTAAAGGCTTCCTCAATTAAAACCACTGGCTATGAAAATTAAAATATGCATAAAATATATCATTGCATAATATGTAAAAGATCTAACCAACATTAGATGTATCAAAAAAACACTGAACTGTAAAATTAAAAGTTTTAATGCCAAAAAATGGAACAAACCATAGATCATAATGTCTTACAACTAGGTATAACAACTAAAATGAAGAATATTTGTAAACAAAATGTAAACTTTAGAATACCAATGAATTTCCAGAGGCAGATCACCAACACCAAAGATAAAATAGAAAAAAAAGTATTACCACAAATATTATATGAAGTACAATGTGACATTCAAGGAATTCACAATAGTATATTATAAGGAATTTTTGAGCCAATATTATGACAAGGTTAGCACAACATAAGTATTTATACAAAAGAACTAAAGAAAATGCAGTATATATGTCAGTGTTATTAGATCATGAAAAAGAACATGGACAACCATTTTAATCCACAGAATATCAAATTGGTACACATACAGCAGGATGATAGAAAGAGAAAAATAAACAAGGAAGGATTGGTAAATTGCAAACTATAAAAACATAATAATTAAAAGAGATAATTAAATCCAATTATTGAATTGTTGGAAAATGTAAATCAACTCATTTAAAATGTTAATAACAGATAATTAAATCCAATTATTGAATTGTTGGAAAATGTAAATCAACTCATTTAAAATGTTAATAACAGATTATAAAATAGCATATAGAGTAAATTAAACTAGCTATGATTATATATGATGCAAGCTAAATGGAAAACCGAAAACATTAAAAAAAGAATAATTACATATTTCATAAAGCATATCAACAGATATAAACAAAATTTATTACATATAATTAACAAAGTTAGAAAACAATATAGCCACACTTTGATGTATAAAATATAAAACAGGATGAGGTTGGCTTCATCATAGGTATGAGTTCTGAAACTAGATTTAAATAATGATGATAACTATGGTATATCAAATCTGTGATATTAAATTCAAAGTAACTTATGTACATATGTATGTTTAGCAATGGTTAAAATCTTTCATATATTTTTAGACAGAAAAAATATATGTATAGATCTCAAACTACTTTTTGAATAAGGCAATTCATCAAAAAGTATGTACATTTTATCAATACTCAACACAAACATCTTATGATATTGAGATAGTGAAGAATAAACTTTCTCAGCATATAAAAAAGTAAGCAATATATTACTTAATCACAGTGACAATAATATATATATATATAAACTTTCTCAGCATATAAAAAAGTAAGCAATATATTACTTAATCACAGTGACAATAATATATATATATATATTATTGTCACTGTGATTAAGTAATATATTGCTTACTTTTTTATATGCTGAGAAAGTTTATTCTTCACTATCTCAATATCATAAGATGTTTGTGTTGAGTATTGATAAAATGTACATACTTTTTGATGAATTGCCTTATTCAAAAAGTAGTTTGAGATCTATACATATATTTTTTCTGTCTAAAAATATATGAAAGATTTTAACCATTGCTATTAACCATTCTTGTTATTAAAAGGTGTGAATGTTGCCTTGACAGCAGTGAGAAATATTGATTTCTATATTTACTGTGAATGTTTAGGTGGTTACTGGTTGGAACTTTATATATATATATACACACAATAGTCAAATATGTTTAAAAATACATATATACAAGCAACAAAGATTACAAATTATAAAATTATTATATAAAAGCCTTTTTCGGCAAATTATGTTTTTTTGCCCTTTTCAATATGTCTCCACGATTTAAAGCACATACAGCGACATCTATATCAATACATGAGAGAAGATAGATAAACAAATGGATATTTGACATGATCTATTATGTGATTTTTTCCCCCTCAATTCTACTACAAAATTACTCTGTTATATATATTGAATGGATATATATCCACATATATTAATTAATTAACTATCCATTCTTTATCCATTAACCACTTATTATTTAACTTAATGGATGTTTTGTATATATTCATACAGTTGTTTTTATTATACATGATGTAGTTTGTTTCATATATTTTACGTCTATTAACATTTTTAATATAATCAAGAACACTTATATTATCAATACAATTTATTTTATGTCCATACTGCAAATAATGAACATATAACGCAGATCTATCATCTTTCCTAGCAATAGCATCATTGTGTTCTTTAGCTCTTTCTCCCAATTGCTTTGACGTCTGGCCATAGTAAATCATATTACAAAAATTACATCTAATTTTATAAACCATTCCTCTCTTATATTTTATATCATCTTTCATTCTACAATTAGTTATCAATTTATCCAAATTTTTGCTATTAGCCCATCCCACGTTAATGTTTTTATCTATATAATTTTTACTTTTTTTATTTAATATATTATATACACTAGGCAAATATGAAATTTTTATCCACTTCTTTTGTTTATTAGTCCTACATCTATTATTATTCGTGCTATTTACTCCATGTTGTGAAAATATATTGTCAATACTATGCGCTGCATATCCATATCCCATATATGTTTGTTTAAATTTATCCTTCTGTAACATAGCAATATTTCTATCTGTATTAAATCTATCGTTCTTATATTTAAAATTCTTAATTACACTCATCTTTTGTATCCATGGTTGTTTTGAATCAATTGATATAATTTTCCTTAATTTATAATCTTTAATAAAATGCTTAATTATAATATCATTATTTTGATTTAAAATAATTTCAATATCTAAATACCTTATTTCATTATCAATTTCTTTCATAGTAAACCTAATATTATCAACATTATTATTAAATTGTTTATATAATTTATATATTGCCCTCTTATTACCAATTATCAAACTATCATCTACATATCTAAAATAATGTAGTACTTCTTTTTTAATTATACTGCCTTTTATAATATTGATTTCCATGTCATTAATGAACATAGATGCCATAAGCCCACTAATTGCGCATCCCATTACCCATCCCTTATTTATACTCCAATATTCATTATTATATTTAAAATATAAACTATTATTTATTAGGTTCAATGCTTCATTTATAATACTAATTATGCTATTATCATTGATATATAGAGATAAAGCCTTTATGACGATACTAATGCTTTTAATTCTAGGGATACTAGGGTACATCGATTCTATGTCCATCACAAAGATACTGTGATTTCTATTTATATTCATCATATTTAATTTATCAATAATAGCCTCTGTATTTTTTATACAATATTGTCCATAACCAATAATATCAGCTATCCATTTGTTTAAATATTTACAAAATTTATGTAAAATGAAATTGCTAAAATTAAATAATAATCTTAAAGGGTTATCTTCCTTATGCGTTTTTACCTTACAAAATATATATGGGTTCTCATATGAATTAGGATATAAAGAATAATATTGATTATCACTTATAATGTTATTAAGCTTCATCTTTTTTAACAATTTTACATATTTATTTTTTATATTATTTGTAGGATCTTTAGATAATCTACTATACCCCTCATTTTTTATTACACTATCTATTCTATCATTATAGTCCTTAGCGTACATTACAACAAAACGACAACCTTTATCTTCTTTACTTATTACAATCCCAGAGCCATTACATATATATCTAATTTCGTTTATTATTTTTCTGTAGTTATAATCCCTATTAGAAATATTAAGTTCGTATAAATGTCTATTTAAAACACAATGTAATTTCTTTTTCTCCCCGTATGAAATATGTGCCAATTCAATGTCTGATAATAGGGATTATAACTACAGAAAAATAATAAACGAAATTAGATATATATGTAATGGCTCTGGGATTGTAATAAGTAAAGAAGATAAAGGTTGTCGTTTTGTTGTAATGTACGCTAAGGACTATAATGATAGAATAGATAGTGTAATAAAAAATGAGGGGTATAGTAGATTATCTAAAGATCCTACAAATAATATAAAAAATAAATATGTAAAATTGTTAAAAAAGATGAAGCTTAATAACATTATAAGTGATAATCAATATTATTCTTTATATCCTAATTCATATGAGAACCCATATATATTTTGTAAGGTAAAAACGCATAAGGAAGATAACCCTTTAAGATTATTATTTAATTTTAGCAATTTCATTTTACATAAATTTTGTAAATATTTAAACAAATGGATAGCTGATATTATTGGTTATGGACAATATTGTATAAAAAATACAGAGGCTATTATTGATAAATTAAATATGATGAATATAAATAGAAACCACAGTATCTTTGTGATGGACATAGAATCGATGTACCCTAGTATCCCTAGAATTAAAAGCATTAGTATCGTCATAAAGGCTTTATCTCTATATATCAATGATAATAGCATAATTAGTATTATAAATGAAGCATTGAACCTAATAAATAATAGTTTATATTTTAAATATAATAATGAATATTGGAGTATAAATAAGGGATGGGTAATGGGATCTCTGCAATTAGTGGGCTTATGGCATCTATGTTCATTAATGACATGGAAATCAATATTATAAAAGGCAGTATAATTAAAAAAGAAGTACTACATTATTTTAGATACGTAGATGATAGTTTGATAATTGGTAATAAGAGGGCAATATATAAATTATATAAACAATTTAATAATAATGTTGATAATATTAGGTTTACTATGAAAGAAATTGATAATGAAATAAGGTATTTAGATATTGAAATTATTTTAAATCAAAATAATGATATTATAATTAAGCATTTTATTAAAGATTATAAATTAAGGAAAATTATATCAATTGATTCAAAACAACCATGGATACAAAAGATGAGTGTAATTAAGAATTTTAAATATAAGAACGATAGATTTAATACAGATAGAAATATTGCTATGTTACAGAAGGATAAATTTAAACAAACATATATGGGATATGGATATGCAGCGCATAGTATTGACAATATATTTTCACAACATGGAGTAAATAGCACGAATAATAATAGATGTAGGACTAATAAACAAAAGAAGTGGATAAAAATTTCATATTTGCCTAGTGTATATAATATATTAAATAAAAAAAGTAAAAATTATATAGATAAAAACATTAACGTGGGATGGGCTAATAGCAAAAATTTGGATAAATTGATAACTAATTGTAGAATGAAAGATGATATAAAATATAAGAGAGGAATGGTTTATAAAATTAGATGTAATTTTTGTAATATGATTTACTATGGCCAGACGTCAAAGCAATTGGGAGAAAGAGCTAAAGAACACAATGATGCTATTGCTAGGAAAGATGATAGATCTGCGTTATATGTTCATTATTTGCAGTATGGACATAAAATAAATTGTATTGATAATATAAGTGTTCTTGATTATATTAAAAATGTTAATAGACGTAAAATATATGAAACAAACTACATCATGTATAATAAAAACAACTGTATGAATATATACAAAACATCCATTAAGTTAAATAATAAGTGGTTAATGGATAAAGAATGGATAGTTAATTAATTAATATATGTGGATATATATCCATTCAATATATATAACAGAGTAATTTTGTAGTAGAATTGAGGGGGAAAAAATCACATAATAGATCATGTCAAATATCCATTTGTTTATCTATCTTCTCTCATGTATTGATATAGATGTCGCTGTATGTGCTTTAAATCGTGGAGACATATTGAAAAGGGCAAAAAAATAACATAATTTGCCGAAAAAGGCTTTTATATAATAATTTTATAATTTGTAATCTTTGTTGCTTGTATATATGTATTTTTAAACATATTTGACTATTGTATACTTGAAGTGCAACATAAAAAAGAATTGGTTTTAATTCTGATTCTGTTTCTGTATAGTAATTTCGATATATATATATCAAAGTAAAAGTAACTCAGTAAATAAAAGTATTATATGTAAATTAGTAATCAATGTCTGTATTCCAATTATAAACAACTATATATAATTTTTCAAAAAACAATACAATAATTAATACAGTAAATAACAGTTTTTTTTGTAACTGAATTTGAATATTGTTGATAACAACTACTTAGATAGTTGAAAGTACACTTCTATTAAATTATAGTAGATATTTGTTTTTAAAATAATATTATTTACTGTATTAATCATATATATATATATATGGATGCAAGTTCCAATAACTTTTTTATTATTAAAATGCTATACCAAAATTATTAAATTAATTTTATTTTAGTATGCAACAGGAAAATATGATTTAATGCATATTATCAAATATTTTTGGAAATATAATTATGCATAAGAAGAGTATCATATATATAATTTACAATAGAAGTTATCACATAAGCAAATTAAAAATGTATAAATTAATTAAACAAAATAGCTCTGAAATTGTTTAGTATACATAATTATTTTACTAATAACATGAAAGGCTAAAAACCTTTGACATATGTGCCTTAAAAATGCTTAAATGACAGCCAATTAGATAGTAATAATGACTGACAAGGAACTCTCAATTCAAAACACAAGTCAGAGATTTTATGAGAAAAAGATGGAACCTACCTCTTCTCTACTTAAATTTATACATAAATAACCCAGACTCAAGCATTTTAAACAAAGAGCATGAAACTTTAAACACCTTCACATTTAATTCACTAAATATTATATATAAATAAACAATGTGAAATCTCTCAATTTACTATAAATCTGTCAAAGGTTTTCAGCCTTTCATGTTATTATTATATCATCTGATTGCGCGTAATAAATTTAATATATTTATAGTTATTTTACATAAAGTCAGTCTGTATGTATATTCAACATTTACAAAAAGCTTTTTCTTGCATAGCAGTTTTCTAGCATATCATTTGTTTTCTTAAATGAAGTTCTTGGTAACTTAATTTGATGGTTTGTTTCTTTCATCTTTTACATAAATATAGTTGAAATACTAAAGTAGTAAGGTATACACTTTCAATTTTATGTTTTTAATCACTTCATGGAGACAATGAAAACACACTGGAATAATTCATCAAGAAAGTGGAGTTTCTTTTTATTTTGAAAAGTTATTTCTCATAATAGTATGTAATACTGCTTAAAAATTAATTTATAAATTAAATGTATAATTTCACATCTCATTACTTGCAAGTGACATATTTCTTTCGAACTTTTATTATTATTTATAAATAATTTATTGAAAAACCATATGTAATAATGATACAATTGTAAATCAAAAATAATAGTTATCCATGTTAGTCAGGCAACCAAATGTTCTGATGTGGTTACTGGTGTTGTTAATCCAGCTTAATCAGGCTCCACGTGTTGTCAAATAAAAATCTGGAAGTGATTATTCTGTCCTTATGGCGAAATTCCTTTAAGCTTGGAAATGAATGTGTCTTCAGGCTTGGGATGAGGAAAGGTAAACTTGTTGTGACATCTGGCCATCCAGATGGCATAAGTGAGAAAGGTTGAGAGTCTTGTGGTGACATAATCCCTGGACAGGAAGCAGCATTTAATATTTAAGATTTTGTTCAGGGAAATGTGGCAGTGGTAAGTAATGAAAGTTCTGATTTTGTCATATGCTGGGCAATCATTTATCATATGATCAAAGGTTTCACAGGTTCTATGGCAGTTGTGACACATAGGATCTATATTCTTGAGGAATCTCCTGTAGTGCAGGAACCAGTTTGTCTGGAGTGAATTCAGGTTGATTTTTACGAGAAAGTCCAGGAACCTTGGCTCCAGCTTGAGATGCTTGAAAAACCTGGTGACCACCTGATTGTTACCACCGAGGTAAGGAATGGTAGAGTTTTGTGTGGGAAATAGCAGGCCATGAGCATCCCAAATGGAGATTTTTTGTCTGAATACTAGGGTAGAGTGGCCATTGTGAGCGAAAAGGTAGTCAAGTATCTGATTTAGCCAGCTTATCTTTGAAGGTGGAGGTCTGTCTGATGGAATGACTGGTTGTTCCGCTACAATCTGGGGAAATTTCTTTTGTAGGATGTGGATCAGAGAGTGGCACTTTTGGTAATATATAGAAAATGTTGCATGCAATGACATACCATTATTTTTACTATGTCGCTGCATGCGTTCAATTCCTATGGCCGCTGTTTTACCATTCCACAACAGCCGTGCACAGATTCGGTTGATTTTTGTATTGAAAGTCTTTGTCATGTTAATTATGGGTAGATAGTAGCTAATCTTTGCCATTACCTTGATATTGAGGAGAGAGATTTTCCCTTGCAGTGATAAATAAACCTTGGCAAGGTTTTTAACTGTGTTGGTGGTGGCTTCAATGATGGAATTCTGTATTTGTATCGACATGGCTTGCGGTGACTTGTATATGGGAAACCCCAAAAAGTTTTGGGGGTCTGCTGAGAAAGGCGATGATATCTTCTTGCCGGTGTTGATTTTCCAGGCCGATGACTTGTTGAGGTTGAAGGAAAGTTTGGAGGATTCGGAAAATTTTTTGATTATTTGGATGAGAGGTTTTAGATATTTTTGGGAGGGTAAGGTGACAAGGACATCATCCATGTAGGCAAATGCTTTACAGTGTTTCTTCAGCTGGGGTATATAGATTCCTGGAAGTTCTGCCTCAATCTGTTTAAGAAGGGGGTTTAAGTAGAGTATAAATAGGAGACCGCTAAGTGGAGATCCTTGGGGTATGGATTTTGAAGGAATAAAACCATCTGTAAAGAAACCATTCAGGGAAATGTGGACCAATCTGTTATTTAGTAGATTGTCCAATATCTGAATGATTTGAGTAGGAATGTCTAGTGCTGAGAGGCAATTGAGCAGGATGTTGACATCTACTGAATCAAATGCTTCAGAGATGTCTAGCTGAATGGCAATGGGTTTGTATAGATTCTTGGATCTGATATGATCACAGAGAATTTTTACCTCCCCGATTGCAGAGAGTGTGGATGAGCCCTTCTTTGCAAATTGCAACTGGGATATGTTGTCCAGAATAACATCTTGTATTTTCTCCTTGATCACACCTTCAATGACCTTTAACAGAATTGGGGTCATGGAGATTGGTCTTATGCTAGATAGAGCAGATGTGTCCCGGTTTTTCTTAAGAAAGGGGACCATCGCTATGGGATAAAGTTTGGGGATGATTTTTTTGCTGTTTGCAAGATGGTTAATTAGTTTTAATACTATGGGAGCTGTGAAATTCTCAAGGTGCGTAAGTATGAACTTTGGAATGCCGTGTAGTCCTGGATGGACATTGGACGGTAGGGCGGCCAAGCGGTTTTTGATGTTTGATATTGTTATTCCATGTTCATTGTTTTGTGATGTCTCATGCCACTGATTTGTGGGGTAGGTAACAGAGTTTGATAGGCGGTTTTTGAAATATGACTCTATTTGAATGAGCATTTGGTTGCCGGAGGTATGGCTACCACCGATGAGGAGGGACAAAGGAGTTTTTTGTTTCTTCCTTGCCCCCAGAGCCCATCTGAGATAGCCACATGTCCAGCAGTGTTGGCCAGGTAAGTATAACCTAGCATTCTTTGTTGCTATTATTTCAGCAATCGCAGCTTGTTTCTGCTTGTACTGTGTTTTAAGTAATAGGAGGTTGTCTATAGTACCATCACTTGAGAAATTTTTAATCCTATGGTGTAGCAGATCAAGCTCATTCATAAGGGTTGTTGACCCTTTATGTTTTTTGGTGTGCTGTATGATTATGGTTTGGAGGATGCCTGTGAAGGCGAACCAGGCTTCCTCTGGATTTATGTTAAGAATGTCAATTTTTTCAAAGAGTATGTAGGCATCTGAGAAAACAGCTTCCATGGCAGCAGCTTTAGTTATAATTCTGATTGTTTTATTGTAGTCTATGGGAGTGTAGGAGTCCAGATCTAGAGACGCTATCAGGGCAAGATGGTCTGAGAAGGGAACGGGTTGAAGCTTGGCTTCCAAACCATAGTGCAGCTCTGAGGTGTAAAACATTAGGTCAATCAGTGTTCTAGAGCTCTTCGTATAGAATGAGTATGCATCCACAGGGAAGAAACCTCTGCCATTTATGAAACCCCTGGCTAAGAGATGAAGGTATTTCCATGTGAACACATCATATTGCAGGTTGAAGTCCCCCAAGAGGATTGTAGGGCCTGTGTTGTTTGCAGTGATGAGATTTATGGTGTGTATTATTCTAGAATAGGTCAATGGGTTGTTCTGGCAGTATACGTAAATTGCAATGAATTCACTAGATTGGTATATAAGCTTGATTGCAATGAGATTGGCATCATGGTAAAGCACTTTATAGGAAGAAGGTGGTTTCCTGTTATTAATGATGATTCCTACCCCTCCAGCAGCTGATGTATTAGTAGACAGAAGAGTGAAGCCCAGTTTTGAAAGTTCGAGAATTATGTGAGGGTTGGAGTTTAGGTGATATTTGGTCTCTCCTAAGAATAAAATATGAGGAGATGTAAGATGGAAAAAATGCCTAATCGCATATAAACGGTCAGGAGAATTAATTCCCCTGATGTTAAGACCAATGATTTGGCACTTGATCCTATCCATAAAGATTATTGCTGCTTGGTTTTACCACCAGTGGAATCTTTGATTGAAGGTTGTAATGGTCCTTGTGATCACTGAATTTCTGATCTGGCAAGGATGGCCTGTGGAAATCAGCTCGAATGAGCTCAGTTTCATTGTGTGATTCATGACTGAGAGAGTTTTTTGGTGTGCTTTGTACCTTCCTCTTGTTTTTTTCCAGAATAGAATTTACACTGTAGGGAAAGGAGAGCTTTAGGTAGTTTGACTCGGAAGCAGGAGATAGGTGTGAGTCCTCTTCGTTGGCGTCAGGCCGCAATGTTTTCATTGCAGCCTAAGAACACATCTCATAAAAGAATGCCCAGCAAAAATATGCACCTCTTGTGGTCAAAAGGAAAATAAGTTTCACAAATGTAAAGCACCTCATACACTCACACCTGCTAATGTCACACATAATGAAATGCCAACCACAAACACTCCAGGCCTGCATACTGCTGAAACTGAAGTCGAATCCTACAGTAGAGTAACCAACACCAAAGACCTTATGAATCCTAATAAACTCAAGGGATAACCATCCAATGACAGCAAACAGATACAAATAGCATATCAAAACCCAAATGGCTCCAAGCCCAGAGATAACTCACAGAAACCAGACAACTCACCAAAAAGCTCAAAATCAAAAGAACCAAATAATGCCTCTAGACACAAAAATCTAACAATCTCTTCTGACGATACAGATGATGCACCTCTCAGCATAGACCATCAAGACCATAACAATGCACTCGGAACCCTAAGACCTCTAAGATCAAAACCAGCGGTTTCTAACACTAAATCTATAATGGACGCATCAAAAGTATCAATAATCCTAAATGAATTCATCCCATATGAAAGCTCCCACACCTACAAAAAATAGATCTTCACCACCCATCTCTGACTATGACTCAGACATGGATTTCAACCTGCCCCCTAATGCTAATAATAAACAAAAATCTTCCAAACTTTCCTTTATGACTGGTATGGAAAATTTTATTTTGATCTTCTTCTCTATGGTAGTTTAGATACCGAGAGTAAGAGGGAAGAGTTGGGAATTCATCTATAGAAAGTGGCATGCTTTGTAAGGAAGTATTTTGAACATCAGTGAGACTAATTGTATTGGTATGATTTAATACGGGTTCCGGTATTGTATTATGCATGTGTGTTGTTTCAGAACTGTATTTATTTATAGTATCAGTTTTGGGCGAATTTGAAATAGTTATAAAGCTGTTTTCAGATGGCAAATTGTTCGCGGGGTTAATTTTTGGTTGAGTCTGACATTTATTCCTTGTTGAATGCATTGACATGGGAAGTGACGCTAACCCTAACCCTTTTATTATTATGCTTTAAAAATTTTTAAATTTTTTATTTGGTTTTGAAAAAACGAAAAAAATCAAGGTCAGTAAATTGTGTCAACTTTTATGAAAACAATTTTTTAAAAGTATAAAATAGTGGTTTTTTAAAAAAAATTCAATACAAATCACAATAAGAGTAATAAAATAATCTGAATAAAAATAATCAGCCAGCTTTGTAAAATAAAAATTATTATTATTTTCATTACTGGTCATAAAATAAGTACACGTCCTAAAGAAAGTCTCAAAAAAGATTCTGTTTATCACTGTTTAAAAGCATTGTCTAAACTGTTAAATCTTTTAAAGTAAAAGATTTTCTGTACAAAGTTAAAAAAAATTTATAACATTACAAATAAAAAACATGAAGTTTGTTTTTAGATTAATTTGTAGAAAAAAAATGTATTTAATGTATGGCATGAAAATGTTTCATTTACAGATTTTCTTTTCTGTTCTATTTTATTCAACATTTATTTGTATTACTATCTATAAAGTAGGCTGATTTTTAAATTTATTGATTAGTTGTTCCAGAATGATTTCATTAGCTCCTAAATGGAATGTAGGTACCCAACTATATCAGTACTACTAAATCTTTTGAAATTTAGATTGTCTTTGATTTATACATATACAACTTACATGAATTGAAGTTTGATAATATGGAGATATAAATCAATTGAATTTTTGAATCTTAAATAATTTATTTCATGCTTGAAATATTCTCAATGATCTTTTCTTAGTAACTAGCGTGCTTGAGATAAATTATCCATACAACTTGCAATTTACATTGGAGATTGAGAGTCAATAAGTGGTAATAATGGTTATTTATATAACAGGCAACAAATAATTCAAAACATTTCAGATCTTTTATAACTAAAACATTTTTTTTAAAAAAAGATAAAAATGATTCATTATCCATGAAAAAAAAAACACAAAAATTTGATGCTTTTTATTTACATGCATTCAGAAGACTTATTTTCAAAATTAATTATTCTAAAATAAACAAAATGCAATTAAAAAAAGGTTTAAAATACAAAAAGCCATGCTTGGTTTAGTACAATGATAAGTTTCAAACTCTAGAGAGTAAAGTTATCAAATTAATTCCAATTCTAGCACTATCAGCGCTCAAACGTCTTATAAATTTTTACACAATAAAGACATTTGATTTAAACACATTAAAATAAAGTTTTTTACTTTATAAAATTTATTAGCTTATTTTAAAATCAAGTATAAATAAATAAATAATTTTATTTTTTGTTTTACAATTAATGAAAAATAAAAATATTAAATTTATATATGTTTTAAAAGAATTTACAAACATTTATAATATTATCACACACACACACACACATAAAAACCAATATTGTACTTAATTTTGATAAATGACATCATGCACATTAAAAACAGAATTTTTCAATATGTGTATGTAAAGCAATCTTTAAATAGCTTCTGCAGCTAAAGACTTTCATTATGACCTTTCATAGAAGAAATTGAAGGCAAAAGCATTATCTCTAGGTTTACTAATTACAGGATGGCAAACATTTAAGTGACTTTTTTAAGTCAGTTTTGTCCTCAAATTAAAAAAAATTAAATATTTACCCATTTATTAACATGTATTGAGTAATTAGTTGGGTTGATTATGGTTTATTTACTTAAAACAAGAATTCTAAGCCATAATAATTCTGAAAATAATCCAAGTTAATCTCAAAAATGAACCTAGATGCACAGCAGGAAAGTGAACTACAATTGCATTATATGATGCTTTTTATATATAGATAGGTAGTTTTAAGAAAGATAAAATTTAATTAATATGATCATAATTTGAAATCTATTCTACTATCAACTGGTAGCAGAATAATTTCAATTTAATAAGTTGCAAATTTGTATTATTTTAGTACAGATGGCAGTGCTAATTGCAACTTTGAGAAGGTATTTTTTGATATTCTCTTTCTTTAATTATATTTTTAGATATTTTATAACATTAATATTTTGTTTAAAAATAATCATCCCTCATATTATACTTTTGCTGCTGAGATCACTTGCAATCAAAATAGGATTTCTTTTTATTAAATTTATATGACTTTTTATAGCTTACATTTTTACACAAATATATATAATACTCTAATCTTTCGCACTTATTATAATACTTATCTGACAGCGAATCAGATGTTATGATAGCTGTCTAGATAATGATCGAACCATAAACCCAAGACAGAGAATTTTACAAGAAAAGGGCAGTCCACCCTTTTCTTTACTTGTCTTTCTATATATCTAAGCCAGTCTGAAGTATCTAGGTTTGAAAGCGTGAAGCTTTAAATATCTTCACATTTAACTCACTGAGTCTAAATTACAAACATACAGTATGAAATCCTACAATTTACTACAATTTACCTAGATACTTCAGACTGGCTTAGATATGTAGAAAGACAAGTAAAGAAAAGGGTGGACTGCCCTTTTCTTGTAAAATTCTTTGTCTTGTGTTTATGGTTTGATCATTATCTTGACAACTAACATAACAACTGATTGGCTGTCAGATAAATATTATAATAAGCATGAAAGATTTTCAGTCTTTCAATTTAATTTTAACTAACTATCTGTACTTTATATAAAATAAATATTATAATACTCTAATATATTGAGCAATTTCAAATCATGGTTGTAGAATATGTTATTATCTGTGACCAAATGTTTTATTATACTTTTTGTTTTATTACAATTTTAGTTATTTTCGTTTTTCAGATTTGCATCAGATATAAATATTTTTATTTATACTTTATCATTAAACAATCAGATTGGTCTCAACCCTTCCTAGGCAATCCTTTTCAGAATAATGTGATATGTCTGCATTAAATATTTTTATCTGAATATACTTCTGTTTATTAAATATTCCCCTGCCTATATACATTCAAACTACTGCTATTTTAATATATATATATATATATATGTGTGTGTGTGTGTGTGTAAAAGCTGATCTTATTTCTCATTCCAAACATTTTGAAGTGAATTTAGACACACATGTTGCATGCCATTTATTATATTCTACTATAAGATCAATTTATTCATACTTTTATATATATATATAATTGTACAATAAGTATGAATAAATTTATATATATATATAATTGTACATAAGTGAAGAAAAAAGAAGTTCAGACCATTAGTTGATACCCCAAATGTAACAGATAAACACATAGTAAATATAATAAAAATAAAATATATAATGACAATTCAAGTATGATTGAACCCAAGTATATACATTTGTTATCCACTACTATGATGATAACCGATTAAGTTAGAACTAAAAGTTAAATATTACACAAGTATTTTTCTATTTCTTTTTTTAGTTTCAATTTAAAATTAATTTTCAGGTGCTAAACTTTTTAGATAAAAAGCTTATACATGGAAAGCCCAATCTTGCTGCTCATTATTTTAAATTACTATTATTATAGCTGCATATTATTCATTGGATTGCTTGATTTCTCAAGTTTAGTGGATATTAATAGCATATGTTTTGAATGATTAAACTCATTCAAATGCAAACTAAATTTTAGTTAATAATAAAAATATGCTAATAATATTTTTGCAATAAATAAAAAAAATATAAAATCATTGCTTATATTTTTGCAACTGTTACCAGATAAATGCAATAAAAATATCGAAAATAAAAAATTATAATTATAGATGTTATAACTTAAGACATTATGGTTAAATATAAAAGTCAGATTTTCTGCAGCTATCATATATTTACTATATATGTGCACATTTTAATCAATAGTCTCTATCAATACAATGCTGATTGTTATTAATCTTTTATGGCATTGCTGACAAAAGACAATGTAAATGAATTCCTCTGAAATATAAAGTAGGTCCTTTGTCAAAGTTTACTTCTTTTCTTATGTATGATTTTCTTTTTAAAGCAGATATCATATTTTAACAAACTTCAGCATTTGATTAGATCTAATTATATAGTTTCAGATTTTATGACTGGTGTGGTTAAAGTTTTCTAGTCCCTCATGGAAAATAGTTCTTTACTAGATACTGTCATGATAACTGCTGAGGTTGATAATATATTGAAAAGTATTTTAAAATAAATCAACAAAGTACAGGTTCCCAAAATTATTGTAAGGGAGACAGTTTTTAATTGATGTTTTCTCCTATTGTCATGGAATCACTCTGCACTGCTTTCTTTTTAAGCCAAAACTTAAATTAAATTACTGCTTTTTTTAGACATATTTAGACTTCTCAATATGATATTTAACACCTAGCATGTTATATCAGATGTTTATAAAAAACATCCTTATTCAGATTTATGATTTGATATATATTTTTCCACAACATATTTCTTAATATTTTTTCATTCCTTAAATTATTTTATATAAATAAATAAATAATTTTTATATTTATTTCCACAAAACAATAAGAAAAAAAAGTCATAATCAACTTTAGAAAAATTTTTTTTTCTAATTTTCTTAATGTTAGTGCCTTATAATTTTTAATAATATATTAAGATTTACCATTCAATTTACTATTTTAAAAAGGCAAATTATTTTTTAAACCTTCATCCAATAAACAAATCTAAAAGAATTACAAAATATTATACCATGTAAAAATGCGATATTAGGGACCTCTACAGGTCTTAATCACAAGCTACTAAAACTAATTTTTTTTCTTTCCTTACAGAATATGAATTATCATTTTATCAGTTATAATTTTACAAACTATATTTCCTTTACAAAATATTTGATATTATAAAATCTATAGATTAGTTTTTCATTATTAAACATTTAATAACATAATTGACTCTATAGACCTATTTCATTTTAATTTTTTAAAATGGTATAATTTATTTAATCATATATATTAAATATGCATGTGCACACACATGTAGCAATAGATGAATTTATTAATCAATGTGCTGTAATAATTATAGGACTTTTTATTTTGACCATGCACCTTTGTAATACAATTAATTTGAGCTGCTATCCAATTTGTTCCCTATCTTTATTTTTAAATTATTGTAAATAGATGTGAGTATAATATATATAGGTATGCAGAATGGAGGGACAGGTGAGCACTGTAATTTAAGTTATTCTAAAAAAATCCCAATTAAGAGCGTTTAAAGATCATAGCATTTGTTGCTTCTAAATAATATTACTTTTTAAAAATTAAGTGATTACAAAAAATGTATATATACTCATTAAATATAAATAATTGATGCTTAAACAGATATATGAAAGGTGTTATTTTAAATAAATAATCTAATAATAATATTTTAGGTCAAAGAATAATTTTGAGATTTAGATGAATGATCATAATAGTAAATAGTCATAATAGCATATGTGTGTATATGAAAGATACTCAAGAATTAAAATAATAATGCACATTAATCAGCTCAATTTTAAACGAAGAGTATAAATTATTTTTTTACATTTGATAAGAAGAAGCATTTTCTTGTAAGAAGATTTAGACTCTTGCATTAATGAGCATGGATGATATTTGATTTTATATTTTGAACTTGATTATATAACAGCTGTTATTTTTGAATTTTTATTTATATTAAATATATTTGAAGAATTATGTGTATATTAAGAATCAAAAGTTTAAGTGGCAATGATATGAATTTATAAGGCATAGGATACAAAAAATTACCACTTTTTAGGACTATTATTGATTTTATAAATATTGTTTTTAAGGGATTGATTCAAAATTGACTATTTTATTGGTTATTAGTTTTATGAAGATTAAGTTGAGTTAATTGTATTTATTGAGATTTATATCGGAGGTGTAATGTTAGACTACTCTTTATTTTGAGTATATATGTGATGACTGTGAATTTAAATGTAACTAAATAAATAATATTATTCTAAGAATTATATCCTAGATGCATTAAAGACATGAGATATTTGTTAATGACAATAATATATACTTGTAAAACCTAAATAAAAATATAATATTAAATTAAAATCACTCAAAAATATATTGCTTGATGCTAAATTTAAAAAACATTGTCAATATGGATTAATTAATTCTAATAAAGAATTTAAAATAGAAGTAGCTAAGAATATTAAAATATTGGATTAATAAGTATTTTGTTAAATGGGCTTAATTAATGGAATATATAAGTTTTATTTGAGATAAGACATTAAGTTTGTAGATTATGAGATTTAATTTTATATATATTAAAATTATTTGGTCACCAATTTATAAATAATCTATTTTATTATTACCCACTATAATATATTGAGATTTCAATTTCTTTATATAAAAATTGTCAAGTCAGAATACCTTTTCCATGTCAATCTTTGATTTTGCCAAGTATAATAAATTGAGAGTTATGTGTCAGTCAGTTTTAATCACTAACTTTATGTGAAGTTAGATCAAAGCTTAAGAAGTTTATAAAGAAAACATTTATAAATTTTCTTAGTTATAGAAAGAGGGCATATCCTTTGAACCTTTTCTGATTATACTCATCAGGTGGCATCCAAACAGTGATATTCTTTAATAATATCAACTATCAAATGGCATCCAAACAGTGATATTCTTTAATAATATCAACTATCAAATTAGCTTAACTAATAAATAATAATATAATTCTGTATTATAAAATTAAATAAATGACTATCTAATCAAATCATGAGACTATGAAGTGAGTTTACAAATAGCAAAGCGAATACATTAAGCCAACATCCCACTGGATATCACCTTAATGGCATAAGAATACTATCCCTACTCTTATTACTTAAATACTACATTTATAGTACTCTTACATCTTTAATCAAAATTAATTAAGTAAATGACTCTTAATAAATTAATCTAAATATTTTCATAAAATTGATTTAGCTCAAATTATCTCAGATTCTTTTAAATTACTTCTAAATTAAGTATAACTCTTGTAATCAAGTATGATAAGGGATTTAATATCATTCCTAACTACAACTAAATAATAATAATAATAACAATACTACTCATACTAATCTTTAATCTATAATTTAATCTTATATCTTTTCTACTAGTAACATTACTTATGTATAATAAATAATAACAATGTCATATAATTTTGTATTATCCATCTGGCATCTTAAGTACACATATATGATATAATATTATAATCTGAGAATATGTGGCAATCATTACTAAAATATTTTAATGTAAATCTTTGGTAATTATTCCATGACCATTAGAATAATGTAATAAGTAAAACTTCTTAAATAAAATATATCAATAAAAGACATTATAATTCTTAAATAACAATCTTATTTGTGATGTGCAAATATTATGTCTTTCTTATAATTATCTGTGATTATGCAATTGTGATGTGAAGAAATTGAGTCGACACTAAGATTTATAACAAAACTTAACAAATTTATTAATACACTTTAACAATAAATTATGTACAATATGCATGCACTTTGTCTTACTCTCGTTTAGTTAATTTTACAAAAAAATGAATTACATAAAATATTAAATACAAAAAAGTTTACTTTATCAAATTCTTATTACTGAAATATTACCATAACATCTTTATGGCCTTCAAAAATTTTAAAATATATTATATTACATAAGTGTTGTTTAAATTATTAATTCACTTTGAATTTAACTTTTATTATTTAGTTTTTAAAAAACACTTTTATTATATCTTATGATTATTCTTAACTTACTCATAGTGTAAATAATATTAATTAATAATATACTCATTAATTTAAGTTCTTATTATTCCTCAATATGATGTCAAATAAATATAAACATTGATGTGTATTATTCTAAAATAATAATAATATAAAATTATGATCACTTGCTTTCTTCAAATATGATTTATGTATATTTCTCTTACTTGTAAAAAATATGCATTAATATTGAATTTCTTTAAAATTTAATGATTAAACAATATTTTTTATAAAACGTATTTCATTCATTATTTATTTATTTGTAATAAATAATAATGAGTCCCAAACATTAAAAAGTTTATGATTCTTTATTAACAAGTTACCATCTTGTATTCTTTACCTTCAATCATCTTTATTTTTAAACAATATAACCCATCTTATCTTTGTAACAACAATTCTGCATTTTAAACTTATTCATCATTTCATATTTTAAAATACTAGCCTTTACAATACTATTCAAACAATATTGATAGTAAATACATTTAAGTATATGAAATAAATCAGATTTTAATTTAATAGCACTTCTATTAAATAACCATCATGGTCACAGTGTATTATAAATAAGGTATGACTATTTTAGTTCATCACCTTTACCAGTAAACATAATGTCCAAGCTATCTATTCAGCTACAACTTCAACATACAGAAAATAACACTACCATGAACAAATACAAGTTATAGGGCTAAGTTATCTATACTTGCACAATAATCGCTATCATCTATACTTATTCCAATATAAACAAATCTTACCTAAAAATATTATCTTAGTTCTATTTAACTTATTACCAAGCTTACATCGCTAAAATCTATTCTTACACTTTTATAATAATAAATAAATTCATGTCTGAAATAACTATCTAACCAATCGATAAGAAAAGATTATTTTATCCATTAGTAAATTTACACATAAATACAATCAGTATCAATATTCCAGTTTATTATTTTGATCATAATATTATTAAAAGTATGCATATTTTATAACATGAATAAATGAATTAAAACTATGTGTACATATTGTGTTTTTTCATAATCATTTCATACATCCACATTAAGATATACACTAAATCAATACATAGTAAAATGATCAACACTTTTATAACTGTTACCATCAATAATATGTATTCCTTGATGATTATTCCATTAATATCTCTGGATCACGAACTAAATAAAACATTATTTAAATATCACTCATTCCATATCATACTTTAAAATATTAATTTTTTTTAAATAAAAAATTATTAAAGACTTTTTTATTTTATTTTATAATAACTAATTTCTAGGTTAGTAAATAATTTAGTGTTTTAATATTCCTACACTTTTCTATTTTTAAATATTATGAAAAGTTAGTAAAAATAAAATTTAAAGGTTCATATTTACACAACTTATGGAAAATGTCCTTTTCATACTGCAGCCTTTAACACAAACAAAATTACACATGCTCTGATAATTTCCCTTTTACAACATGTCCGACGATTCTTTTAAGAATAAAGAAAACAAACAACAGTAAGTTGACTTGTGAAATCTCCTATTGCCATACAATTAGTTCAGATTCTTCTTTTATTTCCGACAGTAATTATTAAATGCATTTTTTAATCTTTTATTATGACATATCTTTTCTAAAAACTTCACTTCTTTCAGTTAAATTTCCTATAGGTCAAAGTTCTTAAGTACAACGCAATGTTTGATAGTACGTATTCTTGTAGTTTTAAATATTCTTATAAATATTTTTCCGAATATATTCTATATGTCCAGCATATAACACTATTATTTTAAAGATTTTTCAATGTAATATTAATTATTATACTAATAATCTTCATTTTTTTTAAACTTTTTTAAAACTTATATTTTTTTTTAAAAAATCAATTTTAATATTTCTTTACAAAGAAATATTTTAACGTCTTAAATAATGGTTATTTCATATTAACAGTTTTTTTTAAAAAAAAAACTATTCTATTTTAAAATAGCTTTCAGAATAAAAATTTCATATTTTCTTCTCTCTCTCTGACGAGCATATCTTTTCCTCAAAGTTCTGTGTATTAAATTGACTATTATGTCGGCATGAATGCTTAACATAGGCAAAAGTATGTGCCTAGCAAAACAATAATAATTTGATATTTTCCTACATAAATTTAAGTTCACTGATGACTCCTCCATGTCTAAGTTGATAATAAATTGAATAAAAATAGATCAGCTAGCAGGAAATATTTATTTTTTAGCCACTCATTTCCATATCACGATCTTATAACAAATTACTGTACTTTTAGAATTTTTTTTAAAAAATGATAAAATTGACTATTAAGCTATTAATTAATTTACCAAGGTTGTAAAAAATCCTAATGATGGTATCACGGTAAAATAGGATAACAGTGTCCCTGGAATTCCTGCACAGCTCTTTTATAGCTATCCAAAATACATGTTTTCATTGGTCAATTTCAACAATGCTTGCTTCACAATCCTTGGAATCGAATGCCAGGTTAAATTTAAAACTAATAATAATTTATTAAATATTTATTTTTATTATATTATTCAATTCTTGATTAATTTTCACATTTTATTTACACTGGTTAACTACTTCAAAATAACTTTTAAAAATCATATTTTAATATTTATCACACCATTTCTACCGTTATTTTAAACAAAACGTATTTATTTTCAACAAAAAAAACATAAATCTAATTTCATCTATTAAATCTATTTTTAAAACTTAATCTAATATTTATAACAGATAATATTTTATTTTCAAACACAGGTGTGCATCATGTGATTTATAAAACTAAATGAGATGCTAGTAATTTAAATAAAACTAAATAAATATTTTAATTTATCAAATATTACATAAGTCAATATGATAGCACAATTTTAAAATAATTATTTTAATATTATAAGATCAAAAATACACTTTTCTCCCTAAATTATTATTTCTAATTAAATAATTTAACATATAACTACTAAATACAATTATTATTATTAAATAATCCATTTGTTTAACTTTAAAGTATTACTTTCAAAATTTATCTTAATCATTTACTTATAAGATTTATTAAATGAATATTTATTCTGGCCAGTTCTCCCAATCATACAATCTTATAATGATTTTTATCTAACTACTTTCTTATAAATACCAACACAATATTATACATCACTTATTTTACTTGCCTTAACTAAATTATTCAAACATTATTAACACATAGCATATATCATCCCTTACTTAACTTTAAAATTTAAAATTTTTCAGTACATTGGTAGAAAAAATCTACTTTAACCTAAACAAAAGGGTACAATATATATATAAACTTATATAACATCATTTTCAAGATAAATATTATCTTTTTTCTCTATTTATAATTTTTATTTTATTTTATTTTTTTAAGAATAGAATAGCACAAACTCAACAGTTTAAATATCTAATATGGAGAATGTGAAATAGCACAGGGTCACAATATATATATATATATATATATAGGGTCACAATATATATATATATATATTGTGCCCCTGTGCTATTTCACATTCTTCATATTAGATTATATATATATTGTGACCCTGTGCTATTTCACATTCTCCATATTAGATATTTAAACTGTTGAGTTTGTGCTATTCTATTCTTAAAAAAATAAAATAAAATAAAAATTATAAATACAGAAAGAAGATAATATTTATCTTGAAAATGATGTTATATAAGTTGATATATAAATGAGGCATTTATTTATATAGCACTATGTTTATAAATGAAAGTATTCATTTATTATTATTAACATTTGTAAAAAGCACATATACATTAGCTTGAAAGGTTAATCTTTAGTTTATAAGTTGATATAGTAATATTTTAGTTTATTTAATTCTCTGAGTGTAAAATAGATATTTTATAAATTGTATAGCTATTTTAAAGATACCATTCTTAGATTTTAAAAAAATGTAAGCTTGAGGTTCAAAAGTTATTATTTAATTTATGCAGTCTTTAAAAGAAAGAAAACTAGCTAGAGATAATATTATAGTTATGAACCTCAAATTTCAGTTATTTAATTGTTTGGTAATGATTAATAAATTAATTAAGTTCTTTATTTGATAAATTTTAAAACAATATATCTCTAATTGAAATTATTTATTTTATTCATATAAGAATAAATGGTAAAAGCCTGAAATCCAGGCAAAGCCACTTGGAGCATTGATGCTAGACAAAATCAATGAAATATAATGTTATCGGGCTGCCGTAACTTTTTCTTTTTTTTTAGACTACAAGGTTTTTTTTTGTAATATTGATTAAACAAATAATTTATATTTAATTTACAATATGATTTCTTTATTATTAAACAAATTTTGATATTTATTTTCATTACTTTTTGTGGCTTTTTTTGGAACCTGACTGACATTTTTTCAACAAATTTTGCTAATTTTATTTTTTCTTTTGCTCATTTTAAAACTTCCGATTGTTTCACGACTTTAAAAAATTTGTTTCAATCCCACTGCCGAAAAAATAGACTACAATTATTTGCGACTTGTTTAGAACTTAATTCTACCTTTCTTTCTTTTTTTTGGTTTGACTAAATGGTTTTTCTTATTATTAATTTTACTTATTTTTTTTAAACACAACTTGTTTTCACTTTGATTTAGATTATGTTTGAATTAGCTTTTTTTTTTTTTGGCTACTACGAGAAACAGCTTTTTGAGTAGGGGAGGGGGTGATTTCGCACTGTTATTATTAACAAAAAGTCAACAAAAATAGTAAATTATTTTAACAGCACTGAAAAAAGACAATCGACTTTGGGACTTGTTTCAAATTTTTTTTTCTTTTTGGTTGACGTAATTGTTTTTCTTAATATTAAATCAAAATTGACTTTTGTATTTTTGCCAATTAAAACACCCACACACTCGAAAAAAGAATTGTAACCGAAAAGTCAAGAATTTATTACCTTTTTTTCTTTTTTTTTAAACAACTTTTTTTTACTTTGATTTCTATTTCGTTTGAATTACCTTTTTTTTTAGCCTTCTACAATAAACTGCTTTTGGGGGTGGGGGGAATTCGTAATTTGTTATTCTTAAAAAGTCAACCAAAGTCGTCATTTATTTTAACCCCGCTGCAAAAAATTGAATCCAAATACTTGTCAATTTCTAATGAAATAAAAAAAAAAGGACACAAACTTTGGACTTTTTAAAATTATTTATTCGATTTTATTGCTGTAATAAAAAGTGGACATTATGTGCCTGGAAAAAAAAAGGACACAATCTCACACACTTTCTGTACTCGGCAATTCTGAAGAAAAGTTTCAAAATTGCACATTTGTCTCAGACCTTTTAGTGGTCTCAAATATTTTACCCACACTGAAACATGACTTAGCACGTGAGCTTTGTCGAAGCGTGTTCGAACATATACTTTGCCAATTTTTTACATATTAACCTTTTTTTAGGAAGGGTGGGGACCATATGAGAATTATTATTAATTAACAACATTTTTAAAATCTAAATGACATTACTCTATTACAGAGATTTGAAAAGTCATACCGCCTTGAAATTTAAACACCCTCAAGCGATACGGTAATCAGCTACGAATAGAACAAATACGCGTAAATAGCTTCGAAGCACAAAACAGACTAATATTTTTGTGCAATGTCATGTAAAGTGGCCTAGCTAATGGATTAATACAATAGGTAAATGTTGTATTAGCCTGTAAGGCCCATGACCACTGAAATGGCATTTTTATGTGTTTTGACATGTAAACAATGCCCCAAGCGGCCATGCCCGGATTTCAGGCTTTTACTGAATAAACTGTTAAAGAAATCTAAATTAGTTAATTATAAAATAGGTTTACTTTGAATATTTGTAACTTCCAGTATACACATGTCTTTAGTAGTGTGTGTGCACATGTATATTTTGATTTCTTCGTTTTAATTGCCAAGATATTTAAGTTTAACCATTAAATAGTTACAAATTAATATTTCATTAGAAGTAGTAGATAAAGGGTTAAACAATTTATTTTGAATTTCTGATAAATTTTAGATGGAAGAAAAGGCACTAGTTATTAAAATAAAATATTATTTTATTGTCTTGTTTTAATTATTTAATTTTATCAGTTATTGAAAGTTAATTAAAATTGACCTTTTCTTCAACCTTGGTCATTAAAGATCATGTGAATTTCAAAGTTATATAATTGTATTAATTATTTCCACATCGTAATTGAAATATTTTAGGAAAGTGGTCATTAAGGTTGTTGGGTGTGAATTAATTTTTGATATCTGTTAATCCAGATATATAAGATAAGATTGTCTTGGTTATCATCATCTTTTTCATCATCTTGCTTTCTTGCTCTCTCTGATTGATTCTGATGATCATCATCATTTGATGGACCACAACCATCACATTTTAACAGTAATACTTTCTTTAAATATTTTATTTTTATCTAACTGTAAAGTTGCCAAATTGTATAGTTTATCAATTTAACATGCATTGCTGAAAAAGTTAATAAAGTATATAAAGTATTTAAAATATAACTGTAAGAGAGTTTAAAATTAAAATTAGCAATAAAACAAACTCTCTTACTACTAATATTATGCTCTGAGAAAACAGTCAATTCTTAATGGCTCAATTTCAACAGTTATATTTTAAATTGTATTATAAAGGAAACTGGGTGATAACTGTTATATTAATTTATAAGGCCATACAGAACATTGTACTTTATTATATCACATTGTCATATTTTATCTTTTGGAGGAGGAAAATAAAACTCAAGTTTTAATTAAAGATAAAAAAAAAACTGTAAAAATTAAAGTCAATGATGATAAGTTGTTTAAATTATTTCATGCCAATTATTAAGAACTAAATGTCCAACTGCCTGAATTTCCTGAATATTTTACATACTGTTTTTATATTAAATTTATAAATGAAGAATAACCTGTTATCTTTAGGACAAATAACCTTTAATTGTGCTTTGCTTTCTCTGCATTTAAAAAATTTAGCCAAAGAACCTTTAAAAATGAAATTTATAGAAGAAATAGTTTGCAGAAATAACAGTAATGGACATTTAACTATGCCTTGTGTTAAATTGTGAACTATTAATCCCAAATGTAAAATTTTTTTAGTAAAAAAAACTACTGAAGTAATATTTCTACATTTATTTGAAAAAATTAACAGTTGCTTTTAATATGGGCATTCTTTTAAAATAGAAAGGAGGAATGTGAAAGCCTTGTATATTTCCAATTTAACCATGGACACCCCATATGAAATTTTATGTGCTATTAATTAAAACTCCAAACAAGCTAGCTTGTGTTTCTTATATTTTATATCTTTGTCTTCGTTAAAAATGGATCCAATCTTTTGTTTGTGCAAAAATAAGACTTTTGTCAGGGTTTATTATTTACCATTTAGATTTGAAAGCTATATTTGATTTATTTTCTGTGAAAGAAATTTCATTTACTTAGTATGTATGTTTCATTCTATGGTCAAGCCATGGAGAAAGGACCTCATGCTCTTAACAGGTTGCCCACTATGAAAGGAGTTTTGTTAAAGAACTAAGGTTTTTTAAAAAATATTAATAACATTTTTATGTTATCTATATGATATTTATGTGTCAAGGTACTTATCATATTATATTATATTGTTTTTAAGAGGTATGTAACAGAATGTGTAGGTATTCTTACCACACGCTGGTAAAATTCATATATCTTATATGAAGTCATTATAGGTAAACTTTAAATTTTATACTTTATATTTTATTCAACTAGAGATATTTATCTCTTACATGTGTTATTATATAATATTTATGAGTGTTTAATACATTTTACAGGTAAACAGTCTATATATGAGTTTATAAAAGTTCAATATTTTCCAGTTATTATGATATAATGAGTTACTTTTAAATTTAGTATCATAATGAAATTTTATTTTATTTATAGATATTTAATAAGGAATGTTTACTTTTCTATCATGTCCACTTTGTTTTTATAAGTATTTATATTATTCATTGCATGTGTGTGCATTCCTTCTTTAAAACAGAATTTTATTATGCTATTTTAAGTATTTTACAGTCGTTTGACTGACATTAGACTCATTGGTTCCAGACATTGCTTAATGTATGTAATTTTAGTGTGAACATGAAGCTATTTAGTTATAAGTGATAATTTTTTCTTGCCATTGTTTAGCTTTGGATTATGCTTTAAGCTCTAGACATTATTAAATGCTGTTTTATATTGTGCTTTGTGGGATGGAGGTATTCTCTCCATTGTTCACATTTTATATTCCATGAGAACATAGTGTTTGACATTCTGAGATTATATTTGATATATTGCTAAGGTAGCCAGGTTCCATGAGAGGATCATTACATGGAGCATTTTCTTATGTGATGAGACTGCATCCACACATTCATTTCTGCCTAAAAAATAGGAGTTGGAATCCACCATTCTTTTATTCATATTGCTTTGCTCTGTAGAGCATGTTGTATTACTTTATCCCTCATGATGTAGTTAAATGTTTTACACCATTGAAGGTGAAGTTAATTGTGCTTTTGAGTATGTTATGGCAATGATAGGATGATTATTGAGGCATTTAGCATCTAAATGTACACTTTATTTGCAGTGCTTTTGGTTAAGTCAATGTCTGTATTGTGGTACTGTGCATTGCTAGTAGTCCACAAGGAAACCAACAGAGTAGTAGTAATTTTAATTGTGTATTTTTAAAAGCATAGCATAATAGGAAATGCACAGACACAATGTTATTTTATTTTTATTACCATCTGGGATCTAATTGCTGATGGATTAATAAGTCACTTTACAGTTAAATATTTTGTTTTTATCATGTGGACATAAATTGAATAATTTAAATGTGTGTACTTGACTTCTGATTAATGTTACCTATTCTTTACTAGTCTACTTAAAATTAATGTTAGACAATAATTAGTTTATTTATTGTGGTGATAATGATTACCATTACCATATTAGTGTAACAGTTCAAACCCAGTCAAATAGCATTTTAGATGAAAGTCATTTTAATTTGTGATACTTCATATAGTAACAAAGGTATTATGAATAGTTGCCTGATAGGGAATACTTTGGAAAGAATGTTGCTTAGCCTATTGTTTAAGCTATGACTATTATTATTATTTCTTTCATTAAACGTTTGTTTAATGCAATAGTTTAACTAGAACAGATTAGAATGGAATTAGCTAAATATTCCAATTATTTAATTTAATTTCATGTGTGTTTTATAGAATTCCTTATAATGTATAAAAGGAAGAAAATGTAATTTTAAGTAATGATTTGTTAATGAAGCAATCCTAGATGTATTATTAGAACATACTACTAAATAGTAACAGAGCCTGTGTTTGGCATATAACTTTCTCAATATTATTGTAAATAATTTATGTTATATTTATTGTTAATAAATGTATTTGTTAATTATTTAAATCTAGTTTTTGTGTATTTTTATATATGCAAAATTTTCTTGGATCCTGGATTCTTAAATGTAACAGAAATCTTGGTCAATCAAATAACAATCCTCATACAGATCAAAGTTATTGTTTTTAAAAAAAAATCTTCTAAAAATATCTATTTTAAAAATTGGATTTTAATTTAAAAATACATATTTTTAAAATTTTTTAATGGGTGTGTATTCCATTTTTAAAACCGCATATTATCTATTATTTTATTAATAAATAGTATAATAATTAAAATTAATTATTTTATTATATTGTTAAGGAATAGTAGAGGGATATAAAAGGTACCCTTTCCTTCTATTTTTTTGAGTGACATTCTGGGTAAAGGACTATGATTATTCAAAATTTTATATAATTGTTTTATGTCAATATTACTCAGGTTAGACACTTCTTTATGTAATTGTAACTATTATTATAGCATATTAGAATACATTAACTTATAAGAAAAGTGGATGTCTCCTATAGTGTATCAGAATTCCAGACATTTGTTTAGCAACACAATACAACAGTATAATTTCTAAAGTGTAACAAAAGAACCACGAAAGCATTATTTATCACTTCATTAATTATCAACCTATTTATCTAATTATAAGTTTAGTGGTGGCAGAAGAAATTCATTATAGTTTATTGTACCTTTAAAAAGGTACCTTCCATTTTACTCTACAAAAGTAGAGTAAAGCAGGTCATATAATTAAATAATTATGTGCTATTTAAGATATTGAAGACATAAGAATTTATCAGAAGATGTTGCTTAAAGTGCAAAATATTTGTAGCTCAGAGAATGTGTTTTGATAGAGGGAAATGTATTTTATTTTTAAAATATTGCTAGGGAAAGAATGAAGTTTCTCTCTTCCCCATATAGTTATTTATTTTACAGTAATATATTTTATTATTGCTTTAAAATTTCTTTCTTTATTTTAAATGCATATCTCTGTAGCTAAGTATAAGATAACTAACTAACCACTAAGCTTAGCCAATTGTTTCAACACTCTCGCAATAGTATAAGAGTCTCTATCTGTTTGCTATATTATATTATTACTATATATCATTTCTCTTTATATTTCCTCGGTTAGAAAATATATATGTTTTAAATTGATGATGATGATGATGATAATAATAATAATAATAATAATAATAATAATAATAATAATATATCAATTGAATAGAAGTAATTTTGATTATGTTGTAATCATTATCAATTGAAGTCAGATACCACATGATATCTGCTTTTATGGCTTACATGATAATGATTACAACATAATCGTAAATACTTCTGCTTAATTTATATATTATTTATGTTACCATTTACCATTATTATAATTTAAAATTTACATACAGTATATTTTAATGGGAATATATATATATATATATAAAAAAATAATAAATTTAACGGTAACAAACTATTATAAACAATCTTTAAATCTGCAGAATATTATAAATAATCCTTAAATCTGCTTGAGGCAGGTTTAAGAAATTAACCGAAAGTACTTCTGCGGATTTAAGAATTGTTTATAACAGTTTGTTACCGTTAAATTTATTATTTTTTTATTATAATTACAATTTTGTTTTAATTAACGGACATTTTGTTTATATTATATATATAGATGGATTTAGCTCAACTAATTCAAAATGAAGGATGTCAGTCGGAACTTTATGGTTTGGAAAAGTAAATAATTTTATATTATTTTATTTATTCGTATATTCAGAATAATTATAAATAATAAATATTTTTTATTTAAGAGAACACCTAGAACATGTTATGGAATGTGATCCTCATATTTCAAAGGTAATTGCTTGATATAAATATTTTTAATTGATTCAGTATTTTAATAAAGTTCAATAAAATTAATAATTAGTATTTAACTTTTTTGATAAAATCTATTATGAATTAGACAAGGTAAAAATATTAAATAGTTTATAACAGGCCAAAGATCTTTTTAATTTATATATAGAGAAATAATAAATGGCAAAAAATATGCACCAAGCTAGAGCAACTGTTAATTATTGCAGTTTATAGTTTGTTTTTTATTTACCATCTTGTTAATAATTTTAAATTCCTTTACCTAATCAACAAATTTTATGAAGTTTGACATCATTAAGTTGTCAAATTGAAAGAAATACTAAATTTCATGGAAAGTTTAGATAACTATACTTATCAGTTCTACAAAGATTCAAACTTTTTATGGTATGGTAGATGGATGATTTAATTTTTAAACTACATGAGTAGGCATTAGATAGGGATTTTATGCACAAGCCTTCTGGCATCCATTGATTAGTCTGTTTAGCACAGGTGGCAATACTGTATGGAGAGTTTTGCTTTGTTTATCAACAATTAATGTGCTAGTATAGGAGATGTGATCATGTGATGTTTAATGGTTTAACACCAATCCTGCCTAATAGGATAGTGGTGGCTATGGTTGTAAAAGAGCCAAAGACACCAAAATGTGTGGGTGCTCAACTGAGTTCAGACCCATATGACTATATAGGCTATTGAGCTTAGATTGAAAATATTTTATGTGTTTTCAATTTCATTCTCATAGTTTTGTAGTTAAGTAGAGATAAAAGGTGGTTGCTAGAGGATTGCATTAGATTCTAAGATCTAGATGCAGTGCTCTCAGATCCAAAGCTCCTCACTGATGAAGGCCAAAAGCCAGAAACTAGTCTGGGGATATTGGATGAGTAGGCATTAGATAGGGATTTTATGCATAAGCCTTCTGGCATCCATTGATTAGTCTGTTTAGCACAGGTGGCAATACTGTATGGAGAGTTTTGCTTTGTTTATCAACAATTAATGTGCTAGTATAGGAGATGTGATCATGTGATGCTTAATGGTTTAACTACATATCCTTTAATAATATGACATAAGATGGTACATGCATATTATTTTAAAATTTAAATGACAATTATAACAATGTATATTAATAAAATGGTATGATATTTTGACAAACTACAAATATTTTAGCTACCTAGTCAGCAGCCTGATAAATCATGGGTCATGACAATAAAAACTATAGTGTTCTTAATCTTATTGCCAAAGTAAAGGCAACTAAAATGGAATGATTAAAATAATTATTTTGTTTTTAAAACTAAATTAACCTGTATTGCAAATTTTTGTTCTGAAGAGATGCAGTCACTGAATTTAGGCAGTAATTTAATGAATAGACTTGCACAACCAAAATATTTTGATTAAAACTACCCCATCATATTACATTAAATTTTACAACTGAAAAATTTGATAAAATTGCTTGAAATCTGGTATAAAACTAATTAATATTAGAATAATTCAATTGGGGCATTAATCTTTTTAGCAGGTCACCTAGTTTCTTAGATATGGAACAGAAATTGAGAAAATATTGAAAATATTTAATATTTTTCCCATATCAAATTTAAAAATTCTTTTTAGAACTTTTATTTCTTTTAAATAAGGCTTCTAAGAGGACAGTATAAAGATTTTTTTTTTCAATTTAATAACATTTATATAACATTTTAAAATATCATTATTTAATAGATTTAAGTTCAAGATAATTTATTAAAATTTTGTATATTTTTTAAAAATCTCTATGAAAAATGATAGGGCATATTAATATTTTAAATCAGCAACTTAGTTTTTTTAGATATGGAGAGTGGGGAACTGTTTTAAATAATGTTCACAAGATTTTCTTTGTTGCAATTGTAAGTTTCATTAAAATAAGAAAAAAGTTGTTTATGATATAGTTTTGAAAGCCTTCTTTTTACAAAAATATTTTTCAAATAAAAGAAAAAATGTCAATAATTTTAAACAGAAAATTTACTTACTGATTTCTTATTCATAAATAATTATGTACATATGCTAAATATGATATATAATGCAAAGAATGTACATATTAATTTACTGTAAAATATCTAGTGATATATTCACTAAATGTGTAAAATGATCTGTATTAAGTTCATTTACAATATCGTTTTGATAAGCATTTCTTTTTTTAAAAAATAAAAATTTGTAATCAAAGCAAAAATATTAAATACTTTTCACTTAAAAGGATATTTCATATTTTTACTCATTTATATATACATATATTATTATGTACACATACTAAATAAGGTAAACATTTTAACTTAAATCAGAATTATCTAGGGATATATATTGTGCAGTTATGGCATGTGCCACCATCTCACATTCTAGGTATATATACAATAAAAAAAATTATATAGAATTTTAATTATTGTAGTGCCTAATTGATGTGTTCTTCAATCTCCATCTCACCATTTGATGAAGATATATTTATTTTTTTAATAATTGTACATATAAGTAAACAAAACAATAATGATTTAGTATAATTTTCATTATCTTAAAGGGACATGGGCTATTTATTTAATATTTTTGTTTATAAAGCATCACTCAGTTTTAAAGAAAATAAGTTTTGTTGCAATAGAAATTAAAATGACTTCTCACTTTCAAGATTAAAATCATAATTTAAATATATTTCATAAAATCATTTCTATTACACACATATTTTAATAGTATCTAATAAATAAACAATACATTGCACTTATATGTGTATGAATTTGTTTTGTATGTATGTACTTGTAAATAATATTAAAATAAATTTAATTGTAATAATGATTACTTAGTACATTTTCATAACATGTTTAGAGCAAAACATATATAACAGTGGTGAACCTTTGGTCACTAAAAACAAAAGAGACAACAAAGCAGGTCATTAAAGGAAAATATCATCTTTTTCATTTTTTAAAATAAATGTTCTTTTTATATATAGGCATTACCTATTTCAAAATAAAAACTTTTGTTATAATAACGATTTTCATATTATAAAGAACAATGGAAAGATGTATTTACTAAAAAAAAAAAACTTATATCTTAAAAACAAATCTAAAATGAATAACTAAAAAAAATTAACATCTGATTCAAAAGACAAGTTTAAATTCAAATTAAGGCTCAGTAACAATCTAAATGTGATTAATACTGTACTCTAAAGGATTTATTTTCTTTAAATGGGAACTGCAAATACACACAATTAAATTTGAATAGTATATATACGTACACACTTATCAGAAATAGAATAGAAGATCCCATGTATAATGATGATAAAATTGTCAAGGAAACCAAAACAGCATTAGTGATAAAATTGGATATATTTTATGTTGTAGAAAAATCAAATTTAGTGATAAAATTGGATACATTTCGTGTCATAGAAAAATCGAATTTTAATTTCTCAAATGCTTATTACATTTGGAGGATATACCTATAATAGAAGCATTTTACTTATATTGCCAAAATCTGTCAATAAATTTGTGTAATGTTTATGCACATCTCAATACCTAAGGATTCTGTTGCATTATAGTGAAACATATTATTACTATCATCCAGGAATAATACATAATGATGAAATTGGACAAATATCTCAGAAGATATATTTGATAGCTCCTGATAACTGATATACATATATGTTGCTAAGAAACAAGTTATAGAACACTGAGATATGAAAACTAGCTAAATAGGATTAAAATAATAAATACTGATGAACAAAATTATATAGTCATTTATTAGAATGGAATCCTGAACAATATATAGGTTTTAATTTTCCAAAAATCTAGGATAATACACTATGTTTGGATTTTAAAATGTTCATGCATATATTAACATAGTGTTTCTCATCATTTTATCAACATTTAATTTCATTTCAAGTTCTATTATTTATTTATTTATTACCTACTATATCTGTGTTTAGTTATGAATAAATCTTTTAGATGTGCATACAATCAAAGGAAAATCGTGGTAATTAGTCAAAATTACCATTAAACACTAATTTTATATTTAAAATAACTTGTTTAGATTTCATATTATCATAATTTCAACTCTGAATAATTTCTAAGACTACAAATTTTGTATATTTAACAAATGAAAGTAAATGCAGATTTTCCTTATTCTCAAACTTTATCTATCATTTAACATCATAATGAGTTATACCTACTAGATAAGTATCGTATATTAGGTTTATTCACTGATGTTTTATCATTGCATTTATGAATTATCATGATTTCATGTAAATAAATTATTAATATCATCACTAAATTAAAGTTATAAACCTTACATACTTTAACTATTTAAGGGATATAAATAAACAATTAAACATTGGTGTATAATTCAAATAACATTGCCCTCTATACATATATTTCAGTTCAAATAAAGGCAGGCCATTATCTTAAAAAATCTTATCATATACACCAGAGCTAGCATTCTTATTAGTTTACATTTATTTTCAACTTGTAATGGTACATATTAGGGTCTTAAGGAATCAGATTATCAAAATCATTAAAGTCATTTTAATATGATATCAATTTGCATTTAATAGTGTCTCTGTTCTTATGACATCATACATACATTTATTCCATTCATACCATTACAATTTTGGCACAGCCAACTAGGGATAAATTAACCCATAGATTTGTATTGATAGTTTTATGCACATTATAATTTTTATGCTAGCATTTAGGGCACAAATAACTCATAGATTTATATGGATATTATTAAATTAATTTTGCACATCATGAACTTTGGAATCCAACTTTAACTGATTTTTAAATCACTGATGCCTGAAACCAGTAAATCACAAATATTTGGCATGTAAAACATCACTATCTATTTCAATAATATATAATTAATAATCCTATCAGGATGAAAATGGAGCATGTTTTGAGTGTTTAGTTAATGCACTTTTTTAGAGCTTTGTTCAATAGTTTTCCCAGGAGGAGACATTAGATATAAAATAATAGTTATTCATATTAATATTTTGTACATTGTTCATAACCATGAATAGATACATTTTCTTATATATGAAGTTATTTTATTACCATTATGGAAGCCAATGATTAAAAAGTAAGGTCTGGAACTATAAGTCTAGATATCATGAATATGACCCTTAGTCAGTTTCAGGGACTAAATTAAAGATTTGATGATGTTGATAAAAAATTTGAAGGTATTGAAAAAAAATTGAAGATGTTCATAAAAAATTAGAAGAGCAAAAACAGAAAATTATCAAAAATTAGAGGAGCAGAAAACAATTAAAGGATGAAATAATAAAATCCAGAAGTAATTGTGATAAAAGATTTGAAGATTTATATAAGAAGTTTGAAATACAAAAGATATAATCCAGCATGAATTTTGATGTGCTAAATAAAAAATTGGAGGAACAGAAGATACAACTAAAAGACAAAATGAGAGAATCTTCTATATTTTACAAATTAATCATTTTGTTTCAGTTTTCATTATCATAGAATATAACTGAAATATTGTGTAAATGTTATGACTCATATAAAAATAAAAATTAAAGAAGGTGTGAAAAAGAATTTTTTATGTGATATTTATAACATACTAATTCTCATATATTGCTTGCATAATTGCAATGTGCATTTTTCATGTGTTCAAATATAATTTTAATCTTTTTATGATATTTTCATTATATGTTTAATGCAAATAATTTTAATTAATTAAACATCTTCAGATTTGAGAGTATAAAAATTTAACTACAAGGAATTTAGTTATCAGGATTTGGGTGATATGCAAATTTGATTTTTTTTATATGTTGAATTATAATAAGATCTTTAAAAACTTAAATATTTTTATCAAACAAATCCATGGATTTTTATAATAAATTTACTTTAATTGTGCTACATTATAACAGTCATAATGAAAATTTATTTTCTGAAAGTAGAGAAGTCCATTTTAATTATAAGACCTGCAGGAAACTAAATTTATTATCAATAGACAACAACTGGTTTTCCATTAAACATTGAGATCTATGAATCTCAAGTTTTTAGTAATATTTTTAAATTGGACATTTATTTTTTGAAAGCAGAAAAATCTATTTAATTATAAGATCTGATGAATGAAATCAACTTTATTGTCAATAGACAACAATAATTTAAGATTAAACACTAGAGTTTTTGAATTTTAGGTCTTTAGCATAATTCTAAAATTGGATATTTATTTTTTGATAATGAAAATAACCATTTAATTATATGACTTGCAATAAGTTATAAATGAAACAAAGGTTTGAGATTAAATCTCAGGAATTTTAAATCTCAGGTTATTAGTAATAATCGGAAATTCAAAAATACTCCTAAAGTTAACCCAAACTAATCCACTTGTATAGTTAATATAAGATAGACAATTCAAAATGACATTTTATCAATAGAATATAAAATATTGTTATTGAAATTGTTTCTTTTTTTAGATTTTTTACTTTACTTTATATATTTATTTATTATTAAATATTACATTAAAAATTACAATGAGAGTTAAAGGGTTAACTATTTTCAATGCCATATTATAATTTTAAAAACATTATTATGTGTAAAATGTAAATACATTTTGATTATTTTGAAACACACATTAATTTCTGGAATCATCAAAAAAAATTTATACAGATATATAAATATATTGTAATGGAATTATGCTTACTAGTGATTATATTATTTAAATTAGTTTACAAAACTATTATTTACTCATTTGATGACCAACAGATGACTGTATATAAGATGAGGTGACTATAATCTTAAATTTTAACTCAATTTAATCATAGCTTGGATGATGGTCAGTCCGAAATAGAAGACAATCATATTTGCTAATCATCATCTTCTTTCATATATATCTTAACCTAATAGAGATATGTTTTACTTAGCCCTATCAGAGCAACTGCATAATAATGAATTGTAAATATTTACCACACACCAAATACTTGTCTGATGGTAGATAATGAGAAATGATTTAACAATAACAATTAATTTATTTTAATAACGATTAAAAAAACAAAAATTAACTTGCTCTAGTTTCTGTATTTAAAATGTACACAAATAAAAAAAAATATTTTAAAATGGATAATGAAATTAATCATATAAAGACTCCATTTATTCTTTTTAAATTATTTAAATCCTCCTTGATTAATTTACTGGATCCAGGGTTAATAATACACATTAATAAATCTTATAGTACATAATATTTTTATATCAATAGAGTTAAATTAATATTAAAACCCTATCGAAATGTTATAATAAAAATTTATAAAGGTATTTTCCCAGAATTAATTCAAATTTTGCTGATTATCAGCAAAGTTAGACAGTTGAAATCATCTTACCAAATTCTTTGAGCTCAACATTTATGCAGTATTTTCTTTCCAACATTTAGGACATTCAATTTAATGGGGAAAATGTATCATTTACTGATGTGACTTGAGTTTGTTTTTACTATCATGACTTTATATAATTTTACAGGCTTAATTGATCATGGACATCAGGGAGATGTTTAATAGATATATTATTTCTCTTTTTGGAACATATTTGTTATGTCTATGGATAATTACTTTTCTAATAATTTTAATATGCATTATAGACATTTAATTACAGTAATAAAAACAACCATAGCAATGATAGGCAACAATTAGATGTTTGCATTAGGCAGTTCTTTGTTTACTGTATCACTTTGGCTACATTGTGGAAAAATTGAGAAAACACTTCTATGGTATCTCTATGCAGACACAGTACCTATATGTGAATACAGATGATTAGAAATTATTTTCCCAGCTTCTAATTAATGAACTATCACAAACCAACAAATTTTGGAAGCAGTTCTAGTTTGTTGATGATGAACTTGTCTTTCATGTTAACTTAGAAGATAATGGAAATGCCTTTTCTTTTAATTGACTAACCCAGTGAAAATTTCAATACCAGTAATAACTGAAAACAGGCTTATTATATACCTGTGTGTCTATATATGTAATATAGGGTATATGAGCACAGACTTTCAGATGACCCATCACTCTCCACTCTATCTAATATCACTGATACACTCAAGCACATATATGCTGAAAAGATAAATAATCACCAATATACGTATTTCATGCTAAACCAGCTGTTTTCAGTTATTACATTATAGAGATGTCTGTCCATCCTTGCACATGTATTAAATGGATTATGTCCTGTACATGTGGGGTTCAGATTTACTTTAGGTCAACATGGGTGTGACAAGAATCTTGGCCTCAGGGTGGCCTTTGAGCATTCCATCATCAGATTTTCAATTGGATGGATGGTTGAAGAGTTGGAGGGTGTAGTAGATTGGAGCCTGTCCATTAAAGTAGGAAGATTGTCTATCTTAATATATATCTGAGCACTTATAGTATATATGTGTGGGAGATGATAATCTGGACCAACTGATGATTGCTGGTTTAGCATGAAATACGTATATTGGTGATTATTTATCTTTTCAGCATATATGTGCTTGAGTGTATCAGTGATATTAGATAGAGTGGAGAGTGATGGGTCATCTGAAAGTCTGTGCTCATATACCCAACACCAGTAATAATTAAATAAAATTAAAAACAAAACCATTTTTACCTGACTCTTCACTTTTTAATTGGTATGTGTGTATCATTCCTTTGCTATGTTCACTGGCCATTTTTTGGTTAATTATCCAATTTCAGGGGTGTTGATAGTATTAAATTGTTTATTTTTCCCCCTCAAAATCATTTTATCAGACATGTTACTTGTTAAGCTTAAAAAATTGAATATAAAATATTTTTTTAATAAATGCCATTCACAATATTTAATGAAATATTTTTTTGCATATATTATAATGTACAAACTGTTAACACATTATGGTGATTTTTTTTATGTTTACCATAGCTGTTGGTTAATTACTTTTCCTAATCTTTTGCAAAAATGATAAAATTTGGGAATCTAGTAGTGACAGACAAAAATTATAGAATAGTGCCCGGGCAAAAAATGTGTGCTAATGGACATGATGTGAAACTTTATGTCCAAGTGGAGATAATGGCAATGTAATCTCAAAATATTTTTGAAGCTAGTATTCTTTCATCATGTTTTTTAAATTTTTTATTATTATATTAAATTTTATTTAATTACAATCATTTGGAATTTTGTGTAATTTATTGTGTTTTTATAATCATCTTTAAAAAAAAATTCAATGAAATATTTAATACAATAATCATCTTACAAAACAGCCATATTGCTTAAAATATGATGTTCCTGAAAATAAATAATTAACCATCACCAACCAACCCCCAGTGAAAAAACCAAAGGAATGATACAAAAATACCTTTTAATTAATTAACAATAACATTTCTGAAAATAATTAATTCTATTTTTGTATTATAGCACAAAAGGTTTACCTTAACTCTTTAAATTCACCTATATAATTAGAAATTAGGTCAAAGATTAGAGGCTGCTCTTGTTTTTTAAAGTCATTAATCTTGTGTTTGGATTTGTAGAGGTCCCTACTGTCACATTTTAGGC